>OW026369.1:25609634-28010467 GCA_932273885.2 Leucozona laternaria
AGCGGCTGGCTCGAATAAATTCCAGCCGAGAGCCCCAATTTTCAACCACTTTTTTCAACAATTGGGGCCGTATGTCAGCAATAATGCGTTAAATATTCTCTTCCAAGGCGTCAATCGTCTCAAGCTTATCTAGACAAGACATTTCACATAACCCCACAAAAAATAGTCTAGTGGTGTTAGATCGCACGATCTTGGAGGCCACGCCACAGGCCCACGACGCGAGCTAATGCCCGCACCAAAAGTTTCCTTCAATAAATTGATTGTTTCGTTGGCTGTATGGCATGTAGCGACGTCTTGTTCTAACCAAACGTCGTCCACATCAACATCTTCCAATTCAGGAACGAAAATGTCATTAATCATGGATCTATAGCGTTTCTCATCGACTCTTACATTATGGCCGGCTTCATTTTTGAAGAAATATGGACCAATGATTCCCTCTGCCCATAGAGCACACCAAACAGTGACTTTTTGAGGATGTAACGGCATCTCAACAATAGCTTGTGGATTATGATCACTCCAAATACTACAAATTTGCTTATTAACGTTCTAATTTAAAACAAAAAAAAAACATGTCGTTTTGGGCCCATTTACCGAACGTGCGACACGCTTGATGAAACTGAGCATAAATCAAGTGATAGCTGTCAAAAAAACCAAATCCAAAAACAGTATTGCCAGATTGAAAACAACACGTCTAAAAAAAACAGCCTTTATTATCGAATCGAATTATCGCTTGCCGAATTTAAATGTATATTATACAATACATAGCTTGAAATTATATTTAAAAAAATATGCACGACTTGATCACATAAACTTGTTCTTCTGGTAAACAACTGAAATGTAGCCAAACATTTAAGATGCATGAATGATGTAATGATATATTTGACGAGAAAGTATTGAAAGAGACAAAAGTACTACATAAATGCATTTATGGAACCAATGGTTGTATACTTTCACTTGTTTAATTTCTCTGTCTTATAACTATGTACGTTTGTAGGTATTAATAAATTAGAATTAGTTTTCAGGTTGAACAAATATGTTGTTAAAAAAAAACTAGCCATCTGGTGACAGAACAATTTAGAAGGCAAAATAAAATGGCACAGTCCACAGCCCACGGTCCACCGATGGATGAACCAACAACCAGTTTTTGTGATGGGTTACCATTTTTTGAAAAATTTTCCGAAGTTATTTTATATTTTCAAGAAACAAATTTTGATGGGTTCGGTCTTGAAAATGCTTGATCCTGAACATCGTCATTAAAAAAAAAACACTTACAATTAGTTTTAAAAACCTAACCAAGAAATTTTTCGAAAAAAGTTCAGTAGATCTACTGCAATTGCCAGCAAAGTGAAAACCCTGTATTGTGAATACTGATGGGCGATTGGGTGCGTTCACCGGTGGAGTAAACACAATGACGTTATTAAAGGTGTTTGCGAACATTACGATTATAAGCGCAATGGATTGAGTCCTCGGTAAGCTGACTTAAGTATTAAGTTGGTCTGCACAAAATTTTGAGAAAATCCGTTGGGCTCTAGCTCGATATACTGACGGACAAACAGACACGTACCGGCCGAAGTAAGCGGACGGTACGACGAAACTCTTCTTTTTGTACTTCTTGTACATCATTGCAGTTATATGTTTGATTTTAATTTCATCGTTATCTTTTACATGCTCTTACTCAATACCAAGTGAAAATAAATTATTTCACACAACAGAATGTTCTTAATGAAATGTGTTAAATTTGTGAATATTTATAGCATGTCTCTTGGCTTCGTAGAAAATTAATTTTTTAATTTATATTTTTTAATTATAATACCAAAAAGAAAAAAAGAATCCTTAAATCCTTCCTGGGGCAGATGCATATTAAGCATATAAATTATATAAAAAATATGTACATCAGATTATCAGACACTGCAGTATAGTTGTAGGTCTTAAACAATGTTAAAATAAATCAGTTTCTGCGTATAATGCTCTTGAAAAGCTGATTTCGTTAACTGCAATCGTATACTATATCGCTGCTCTGTATATCTACTTACATCTACCCCTATAGAGCTTCAGATTTTTTGAGTAATGGATTGTAATTCAGAATGAAATGTTGTCTATTATTAAAGCTGTAAATTTACGGTAGGTGGTTTGAAGTAATAAATAAGGATTCATTTATCATGACGAAAATAAACCAATGTTAAAGTTGTTTTAGTATTAATTAAAGAAAATACATATAGTATTATTCGTAATCCTATATATGGATGTATATATATGTACATTCAAAGGATAATTTAGTCACATTTGGGTTTGGGGTAAAACCACATTAACACATTAAAAGCATGTGTGACAACAATGATTGATTGCCTGTGATTGTTTGAGTTAAAATAATTACGGTATCCTTTGAATGGCTTGCAAATTAAGTTTTTTGCTTGGGTATAATAATGTGGTGGCAGGTGGAAATTTGACAAAAAACATGTTTTTGATAAGTATCTACTTACTTTAAGATTCTGTTTTACAACTAAAAATTTATTCGTTGTAGTTGGAGGTTAGTTTTTAGATTATAATTTTTATTAATTCTTAAAATGTTTCTCTTTCGTTTTAGTTAAAATTATTTTTTTTTTCTCACATAGAACTCAAGTTTCTGGAATCTTGAAATCCAATGAATGAGCAGGAATTTTCATAAAACTTTATGGATTGCTCCGTTTGTAAGGAAGTAGTGGAGTCGGCTAACGTTGTGTCGTGCATATTTTTTTAAACTGCAATACAACTCTGCAAATCCAATAAAAATTATTTATAAATAGACTCGATGCTTGGTTGCAGATACATTCATAGAGTCCTTTCACTAAATAAATTTGTTAAATTTATATCAACATGTGCATATATGTTTATTCAAAAAGCTCTTTAAATCTATTTGTATAATCCAACCACAGTTTTATCCACAAATCTTCACCTACCTTCAACTACTATTTCTAGATGAAGTGAATTTCCATAGCAAAAAAAAACCATATATATGTATCTAGATCCAATTATATTGACTGGGAAAATTGTACGGTTCAATCACTAAACAAATATTGGTTCAACTGCATGCGGTACGGTAGTGCCTTGAAACGCAATAAGGCAATCAGGTCAGAATGATGGAGTGGATGGATATAATTTACGTACTCTCTTCCGTTATACAAACCACAGGCTAAGATTATCGCAAGGGTGCTCTCCACTCCCATATCCACTCAATTCCATTAGCATACACTATAATCATTCAAGATAGCAGCACAGCACACACACCCACGAGCACTTTAGATGAAAAACGGACACCATACATTCGCTTCATCAGTCGATTCATGTGCTTATATGGTACCTGTTACATCACACACAAGACAAATTACCATACACCATGAATTGCTTGTCCATTCTATTCAATCCCAGCGCATTCCTCTATCGTTCATGTCAATCAATTTGCCAGCAGTATGTATAGCATAGGTATCTACAAGTTCTTTTAGTTTGATGGACTATAAAATTTCTATATTCATTCATATCCAAACTCCATGTAGCGCACAGCCGTCCAAGGGAATTGTTGCATACCGCGACACAATCTACAATCAGACAATTTATTGGAATAAATATCACGCATACGCCCCAGTGCATGTGCTGTGCATTACGTTTCTAAAATGCCAATATCCGTTTTTGGATTTTGTTGGATTCACACCTAAACATACGTATGGACATATGTAATACCCATTGTGTGTGTGTGTTTGTTTGTAATCGTAGCATGATATTAAACATAATTATGTGTAAGTGTATAATATTGTTCTTTTTTTTCAAATTCCCAAGCGAGTGTTTTTGGTGTGAAAATTGCTTTTATTAATTTTATAGTTAAGCATCGGAAATTTTTCTGAAATTCATTTTAACTTTTGTTTGCCATATACACAGCACATACACAATTTCGAACATTAAAATCCAAAATATACCCACAACATTTTGTAGTTAGCATTTGACTGATGGATTTACAAAGTCCTCTTATACCACAACAATGATGACGATGATGATGACATGAATGCAAATATTTACAAGGGGCGGGCTGATTTTTGTTTAGAGACCCACAAAATATACGAAACACTGTATATAGAGCCAGCGCAGCGTATAAAGTTATAAAATTTCAGCATTTTATGCGCCACCATCGCGTTTGTCATGTTGACTTTGATATTATTATTGAAGGTGGTTGATGCAAATAATAATATGTTGTAATATGGTATACGGACTGCATATGCATTTAATAGAATTTTTCCCTCCGTTATCGTTGTTTTCCTGATGGTTTGTGTTTAGTGTTTCCAATTCAATCGGAAAAATACGTACTTATTTACACAAAATAAATTTTACTATTTTAAAGTATATTTATACTTGATGCGATGCATATAGATACTAAATATTTTGTGGAGTAAAGATACCAGTGTGGCAACGTTAGTAATTTTAAATGGAAAGTCAACAAAAAGAGCTGCAAAATATTTGTTTTTTTTTTTTATTCTATATGTACTTTAAACAAAAGCATGTGTAGGTACCTATACGTCTGTTTTCTACATAAAGATAAAAAAAGATATTTTTTATATAGCTCAAGTAATTAATACAGATTTAGATTGAAAGTAAACCTTAAGGTGTATCAAAACGGCGCACAACAGCGCTAATTGGGTTCTACGGGAACAGGTGTTCTCAGAACCGCCATTTTACCTAAACCTTAAGGATAGAAGAAGTGTCTGTTCATTTAAACGTAGCCTTTTTTACCGTTATTTTAAGATCTCAATCTTTATGATCCGACCCTCAGAACTAAAGTTATGAGCTTCTAACTGCAACCATATCACTTTTTTTTAAACAGAGTAACTAAAATTAACACGTGGAAAGGCGTAAAAAAAGCGTGTAAAAAAAGGTACACACATACCTACACACACTTGTAACCCTACCAAAATACGGCGACGCACTTGACGAAAAGGTCAGTAGGTTATCAGATAATTTTGTGTATCCATATTCATCGTCCAATCGTCCTCCAACCAAATTCTATCCGGAAAAGTCTCTTTGAAGAAATAACACGCTTTATAACGTATTTTACTGGATACATGCTAAACTAACTTTGTTTGCATCCCTTTGCATTGTATGTTAGCCCTCTTTGTTTAACACACCCTTAAAAAATAAGACAACTTTCTTTCGTCTTATTACTAGTTATTTTGTTCAAAATTTTCGAGAAAAAGTGATATGTTTCCAGTTAGAAGCCTTTAACTTGAGTTCTGATTGTCAAATTTTTAAGGTTGAGATCTTAAAATAACGGTAAAATAATAGGCTTCATTCATATAATGTTCCATTTATATGTTTTAAAGAAATTGTAAGCACTTTTATGTTGCTTATGGAAATTTTAAAAGGTAAGACTGTAGAAAACGTGTTATATTGAGGCCACGTCACTAATAAATACCTAACCTTGAAAGCCCGTGCTTGCGTTTTTTTCACAAAGTCTTATAATATTTCTTTTAACATATCAAAACGGTGCACAAAAGTGCTATTTGCAATTTCTAGAATGTTATTAACAAAAAGTTTATAAAAAGTGGTTCGACAGATTTTTTTCTGGTTTTAATTTCATCAAGTGGATACTCTAATTTTGTATGAATTGGGAACACTTATCCCTATCATTCCATATACCATTCATATATCTATGTGTAACCACAGTTGCTGTAATTTAGAGTATTTCTGTCACTTGAATTGCTATATAAAACCCAACCAATCTGACATGTCAGGTTGCCTCTGTTCTAGTATTTCAAAATTACACTTTTAAAGGCTAAAAACATACGATGCATATTAATGTAATAGCGCAGCTCCTATACTAGGTTATAGCAGCGTTTTATTGAAATCAAAATATATTGCCTCTTGATGCCTAACCACTGTCAAGGCTCCAAATTGGTTTTTCAACCTGTATAGATATATAAATATAAATACAAAATTCAAAAGAACACCACTCCTCTGTGCGTTGATGTTGAATATCTTTTAAGTAAGTTATGAGAAAAGTACAGTACCTCTTTTCAGCGATAAGCAACCTCCATCGTCTGCGGCGTCGTTGTCGTCTTCATCGTCATGGTGTTGTGCTTTGCACTCAAAGTTGAAAACGCGCACATAAATTTATCACTTTTGCAAGAAGAAAAGACGGCTTGAAATTGCCACCCATTAAGCACACTTGAACTAGAGACGCTTTTGCTGGCTGCTCTGATGGGAGAAATGGAGATGGAGCGCTGGAATAGAATATGGAGTACATACTATATTATATATTTAACAAATAATTTCCTGCTGCTATCCTGTGCTGTTCTTCATGCTGTGTTAGACATTTTAACGTGATTGTGCTCACATTTTACTTTGAAAAACTCCAATTAATGGGAAATTTTATTTTTATTGTTATTGTCTATTTACTTTGTGGCGGGTGGTCCATGGGGGTGTCCAAAAATAATATTAAAAAAAAAAAAACATATCCGGAAAATTGTGTTTAAGTCTGACTAAATCAGATAACGACACGATTTAAATGTAAAATAAGGACAAGCAAATAAAACGTACTTACCTATATCTATTTCTATTTATGTACCTAACTTCACTCTGCGTATATCATGTCATGAACTAAAGTTTCATATAGTTTATAGGACTTCTGAATCGAAGTTTTACTTTCGAAAGTTTATATCGCTAGACTGTATAGAGGGTTGGATTGGAAGAATCCCTGTTCCCTAAGTGGAATAGGCAATCGAATTTCAATGGAAAGACAAACTTTAAAGGTATCTATGTACAATGTACATATAGTTTTATGTTTGTCTTTTGGTTTGTGTCGTTGAAAAAAGGTTTTTCTTTGAAGGGAAAAGTCTGTAAGTACCGATCGATCGAAGTTTTCAAAAGTATATTGAATGGTTAAGGAAATAACATTAGTCGCACATTTGGAATCAAATTAAATTAAATCACTAAGGGTGTTGTTTAAATTTATTTTTGTGGCAACATAAAATCTTATATAAATTATATAATGTTATCAGATGAAGTCGTGCACGCACGCTCCCTGATGGTATCATTGAAGGCTATTAAGTGGATTAGGATTAAAAATGTAAGGTATTGTTTTATTAATAGAAGTTCGGAAAAGTGTATAGGAGGCAGGAAAAGTGTAGGTCACGTCTCAGGGAACCAACCGAAAAGAGACTGTATTTTTGGACTGAATTTAACCAAGATTCTCGACGGTCTAGGTGGTTTTGGCAAAACCTATTTCCAAGATTGTCCAAAATTATCCTCTTTTTCCCTTTTCACCACTTCTTATATAGTGTGTGTTATTTAGACGTGTGGTTTTCAAGGAGAAGGGTTTGCCATTATGTTTGAAAAATGATTTTGGGCAAGTGGCCACCGCGGCTGGCTAGAATAAATTCCAGCCTAAAAGCCCAATTTTCGACCACTTTTTGCAACAATTAAGACCGTATATCAGCAATAACGCGCCGAATATTCTCTTCCAAGGCGTCAATCGTCTCAGGCTTATCTGCGTAGACAAGCGACTTCACATAACCGTACAAAAAATAGTCCAGCGGTGTTAAATCGCACGATCCTGGAGGTCACGCCCGCCACAGGCCCACGACGTGAGATAATGCGCTCACCAAAAGTTTCCTTCAATAAATTGATTGTTGGCTGTATGGAATGTAACGCCGTCTTGTTCGAACCAAACCTCGTCCACATCAACATCCTCTAATTCAGGCACGCAAAACCCATTAATCATGGCTCTATAGCGTTCCCCATTGACTGTAACATTATGGCCGGCTTCATTTTTGAAGAAATATTGACCAATGATTCCCTCTGTCCATAGAGCACACCAAACAGTGTTTTTTTGAGGATGTAACGGCGGCGGCGTCTAAACAATGGCTTGTGAAATTATGATCACTTCAAACACGACAATTTTGTTTATTTACGTACCCATTTAACCAAAAATGAGCTTCATCGCTGAACAAACTTTTCTTGTGAAAATTGGGATCAACAACGATCTTGTTTTGAGCCTATTTTGCACGATTTTCAAACGTTGTTCAGGAGTTAGTCTATTTATTATGAAATGGCAAACCAAACTGAGCATAAATCAAGTGACAGCTGTCAAAAAGACTAAGGCCAAAAAAAGTATTGCCAGAATGAAAACTACACGTCTAAAAAAAAAACACCCTGTACATTTATATCCATTGGGAGCCAAGTAATACGCAATGCAATATAAGTACAATATCATCACCCTTTTCATCCTAACTAAACCTTAATCCTCAAGAAAATTATGGTTATCTACAGCTAAACGTGTCTACTAAAGTGGAATTTCAAAGTTTTTAAATCTCAGCTTTATGGAATTGTGTATACATTACAATTTATTTTAATGTTTCCAATAGTCGCATGCTGATATTTAGTTCTTCATTTCAACTTGTTGCTTTTCTCGTAGCATTAATTATGTACTGTATGCACACAATAAATTTAGCTTGAAAATATAATCCTTAAATGTGGAAGCAATAAAATTTAAACCCTTTAGGTTTATCACGAGGTTGATGGTTTAAAATACTCTTGTTGAAATTAAATACCTACATGCATGTGGATAACAAGCTTATGTTATTACTGCGAATTCAATAGCAAATTTAAATACATATACAATTATACTCACTAATTGGTTGAAACTAACCCAAACTCATAAGCTCCTCGCTTTATTTTACCATCAATTTGAAATTAAATTTGATATTTTTTTTTTGTTTGTATTTCATATATTAATTAAATAATAAATATTTATATTTATAAAATATTGGCTTGCGTGAATTTTGTTATGATAGAAATAAAAATTTAAAAATATAATCAAAGCTTTGATTACATTTTAATTAATCGACAGTAAAACAAAAAATCAGAGTAAATTAGGGTATAATCTGTTTTTAAAATGATTTTGAGGTCGATGATGGTTGAAAAGTCAAAGTGCGGACAGTTTAATGAAATAAATATTTGCATCGAAAGTTAGAAATTTAATTAAATGAAAGGACACTTTTTTAATTGAATTTTTCTGACAATTTAGCAAAAATGTCAAAAATAATCTGTACCTATATTGATCTTCTGAAAGCAGTTAAATTCAATTAGATTGATTTGTCTATACAATAATGGATTTAAATGTGAATTTAAAGAGTGAATAACATGCCACTGCATTTAAATTATAAAAAATTATTTAATTTCTAATCTGGAATAAGAGGTTGAATAATATGGGCGTTAAGTATAGGGTGTTTTTTTTTTAGACGTGTGGTTTTCAATCTGAAAATACTTTTTTTGGAGTTAGTCTTTTTGACAGCTGTCACTTGATTTATGCTCAGTTTGATTTGCCATTTCATAATGAACAACGTTCACAAAATTATTACCCAAACTAGACGGCCACCGATCCCGATTTTTACATTTTTGTTCAGCGATGAAGCTCGTTTTTGGTTGAATGGGTACGTTAATAAGCAAAATTTTCGTATTTTTTTTTTAGTGATCATAATCCACAAGCCATTGTTGAGAAGCCGCCGCCGTTACATCCTCAAAAAGTCACTGTTTGGTGTGCTCTATGGACAGAGGGAATCATTGGTCAATATTTCTTCAAAAATGAAGCCGGCCATAATGTTACAGTCAATGGGGAACGCTATAGAGCCACTTTTTCGTGCCTGAATTGGAGGATGTTGATGTGGACGATGTTTGGTTCCAACAAGACGGCGCTAGATACCATAAAGCCAACGAAACAATCAATTTATTGAAGGAAACTTTTGGTGAGTGCATTATCTCGCGTCGTGGGCCTGTGGCGTGGCCTCCAAGATCGTGCAATTTAACACCGCTGGATTATTTTTTGTGGGGTTATGTAAAGTCGCTTGTCTACGCAGATAAACCTGAGACGATTGACGCCTTGGAAGAGAATATTCGACGCGTTATTGCTGACATACGGCCCCAATTACTGCAAAATGTGGTCGAAAATTGGGCCTATCGGCTGGAATTTATTCGAGCCAGCCGCGGTGGCCACTTGCCCGAAATAATGTTCAAAACATAATGGAAAACCCTTATGTTTAAAACAAAGCTGAATTCGTGGCCATAACATTAAATAATATGCATTTTATTTCTTCTTGAAGACCACACGTCTAAAAAAACACCCTTTACAAATACATATGATAATTAAGTCATTTATTCCGAACTCTTTTTCTTGTTTTACAAGCAAAAATGCGTAATCTTAAGAGATTTCATCAACATAACAAAAAGGACAAACCTCTGCAATTCTAAATCCTTCACGCCTTGTCTGTTTTATTCCGGAAACAATTTCAGTTAACCTATATCTCTTTTTATAAACATATCTAAAACAAACCATAAGTTAAGAGTTTAAGTACGTTTAGGTTCACAGTCCTGTTCTTTCTGTCATAACTATTATTTTTGTAATATATAAAGGCTAAATCGTAAAACGTGACATTTAAAATCTTCCAAAATTATATTCTCAATTTCTCCAAATTTATACCTGAAGCTAACTTGAAAGTTCATAACGTGAACCATCACACATACAATATCATTTAAAGTTTAAAATAAAATACATGTTTGCCCCGACCGACCGACTTACCGACCGGACGGACCATTTCCAAAGGGAAGCTAATTTTTTGCATTTTGTAATTTCCGAAACAAAATGATGGCTTAGCGTTCCTACCAGGATTTCTCCTTCAGGCCATGTTGCAGTGTACAAGTACGTAAGTTACACAGTAGAATAATAAATTACTGTTCACTATTTGCCTACTGAAACGAATAACGAAACGCTCTTCAATCCAATCCATCATTACTTGGCATGCCGCAATTCCACGCTATTGGCAGATTAACTTTTTGATTGCAATTATACATCGACCGATTTGACCAATTAGTGGAAAATGCAGCTCCAATTCCAACTCGGGAGCACCGTGTAATATACCTCTCTAGGTATAGCTCATCAGAACTATGAACTATTATTATATGTATATAAAGGTACTCGTACATATACGAAACAAATAGACCCAGTGCTCGCGGTTGGGTTTTTGGGATTCATCAAAAAGTTGTTGCGTTTCATGTTAAAGCAATCAAACTTTGTAATCATCTGCTATTAATTTACTCGCAGCGCAATTTTGGAACTATTGAAGGTTTTACCTCAGCCAATTCATTTACTCCGGTGCGCTATATACTCGTTCGTCCACCATAACAAAACTCACAACTACATCCGCATCCGCACATTCTATCGATTACAATGGAAATTAGGAAGATATTTAAGCAGCGAATAATTCGTGTGTTGTAGTTGAGTATTCTAAAGGAGTAGAGCTAATTGTAAAGGCAGCATTTTCCGTGTTGAATTTAGCATTTGAAACAAATTTAATGGCCAACATTGCCAACCTTGTTAGTTAAACCTATGGGTGTAGTATAATGATAAACAAAATAAATGAATTGGTGGTCGTAAAAAAACCAGGCCCTGTAAAGACTTACAACTCTCAACAATTCTTGCGGTGTGGGTTTTGTGAATCGGCTAGGAAGAGAAGCACATTTTTACATCATCTGACAAAAACCTAAGCCCTTAGCAGGGTTTTTGGCAACGATAACGAATATGAACGATAATTCCCCAGAAGTTGATCGGTGACGGACATACCCAGAAATGAAAGTTTTTGTGACCGCAGTTGGCAATAATGGCATCACTTGCAAATCGCAACAATCACGCATAGCGAAACGGGAGTTCAATGGTGCAAATAATTATGTAGATACGTACTGGAAGTGGTGGACTGAAATGAAGCACTTATCCGAAGGCTTTATCGAATTACAACCGCTTTGTAATTAAACAGGATACACTATTCCCCCTATTTTCGCGTTTTATTTTAGAGCTTTTTTGAATTCTTCTCCGCACAACATGCTAATCGGTGAATGGTGCAGCGTTGCGGTCGGTGGTGGTATCCTGTATTAGGGAGATGGAACGTAGTAGTATCCAGTGGACGTCAGGTGATATTCAAACATCGATGAATTAAATCTAGGCCCTTTCAAAAAATCTGAATAACGTGCCAAAAATTGAAAATAACGTTTTGTTTTACCAAAGAGCAGATATTTAATGCTAAATTCCAATTTATTTAAACGTTGAAACTAATAACTTCCTTGTCAGAAATGTTTTTTTTTATTAGTTTTACAATACTTTAATAGTTGAAGCCGGTGGTGTAATGGTTAGTGCGTATAGGACTGTCATGTCGGAGGTCTGGGTTCGATTTCCAGCCTCGTCCACCTAAATAAAAAATACCGGCTACTGCCTCTTGCGAGGAAGTGACAAATCGTCCAAAAGTATCTCATATCATGAACAAGTGCGTCTCACCGAAGCCGTTCGGATTCGGCAAAAAATTGTAGGTCCCCGCCTGCAAACAAACAAGACGCACACAGGGATGGTTGAGAATTTTAATTGTCACTAGGCCCTGGCTCTCCACGAACTGTCACGCTACCGAATTTATTTTATTTTATTAACTCAGTTCCAAAGTTTTTCAAGATATTTGTGTTGCCACATATCTTGATATTTTGCATTAAATTAGGGTTGCCATGTGCTGTGTTGCTCCCGGCAAAAAGGTAACAACGCAATTATATAGAAAATATTCTAACCATTATTTTGGTTAATTTTAAAATAGATTTCAAATAGCTTAAGCTTTAATTCTTATAGTAGGGTAGCCATATACTTTTTTGAGTGCAATAGCTTAAAATGTTTGGTCTTAGAAAAAAGGGAGTCTGAGTTTCAGTTTAAGGGAAAAAGTTTTATTTAAATTTAGAAACATACAATCAAAAAGATTTTTTTGTTAGGGTTGCCATCTATTTTTTTTTAATGTAATAGCTTAAAATTTTTAGTTTTAGAAGAAGGTGAAAGTTTTGCTTGAACTTAGAAACTTCTGTTTTTATCAAATCAATCTGATTGGTAACTAGAAATGTGTTTTTAAAATACTTTTTATTAAAGTTTTTAAATTTTTTAAAGACTTTTCGCTATTTAACTTATTTTCTGCGGTGCAGCTTTCTTTAAGATTTAACTAAAAAAGAACCTATGATGAAAAATTGTTTTTTTACATGTTTTTTTCCAAATAGGGTCGCCAAAACCATTCAATATTTTGAAATTCAGCAACCTTAAATTTTTATTTTTATGATCTGCAATTTTATCTTTCATTTGGCACCAACTTTAGGCTTGAATACCAAGAGCTAAGTCATCGTAGAAGTAGAGTTTGTTTTAGATAAGGTTGCCAAAGCCATGCGATATAGGCAACCATATATTTTTGTTATAAGTACCTATAATTGTATTTTAATTTGCCACCAATTTTAAATTTGAATCCCGCATGAGCTATGTAAGTCATTGTCGAAAAACAGTGTTTTTCAAATAGGGTTGCCAGGGCGATGTAACCATTTTCAACTATAAGTAACCTTATAATTTTGCTTTCAGTACGATTTCATCTCATATTTGTCTCAAATTTTAACCTTGAGCCCTATGAGTTTTGTTTCACTGTTTGAGTTATATTTTTAACCTTAAACTCCATCAGAAAAAGATATGGTCAGCAAAATGAACCATAAATGCCCCAGACATTTCGATAAAAATTGTATTATGACATTCTTGTTAAAACAATTATACATTTAAGCAGAATAAGAACTTCTTGACCATAAATTTGCTGTTACTTTTTAGCAGAAATTATTGATAATTTGTAAGAAATTCCAACCTTCACGAAGCAATGCAAGTTTGTTTCTGCTGTTCGATTATAAAAACTCTTTTGATAAATTTCCCATAGTAAACAATGTTTGATTGTTTCCATTTGATGTCCATATACCAATGTCATTCGTTTTACCATAAAAGGATTCCATGCATTACTTACAGCTACAAAACTCGGTAGTATATCCCATAGTTCCAAAAATATTCGGTGTCTATTTTTAAAATTACCCAAACCGGGCCAAAAAGTAAAACGTACTTTCAGGGTTTCTTTTTTCAGCAGACCTGATTATAATCAATAGGTACAAATAATCTACAAATAATTGGCATCAGGTGGATAAATTCAACTATTTCAGGGAATGTTGCTAATTAATGAATCCCAGCTCTATAATGAATGACGCCGTTCCTGTTCCTAATTTAGATTCTTGTGTGCATTTCCCTTCCAAAAATATTTATTTTTGATTTGTTTAAAAGTCAATTTCAATCAGTTTGTTTGCTGAAATAATATAAAACCCTCAAATACTTGTATGGTGTTGATGGTGGAAATTTTGCAATTGACTAAAATATTCTCTTCAGCATAGTGTTTGTATTGTAATATTAAAATTTTAATCTCAATTCACCACATTGATATAAAATTTAGCATTAAATCTGAAAACTAATAAATACGGTTGTATGAATTGAACCATTTAACATTTTGATGAATGGTATTTCTATTAAAATTTCTATTGATTCTACAAACACTCAATTTATAGGGTGATTTTTAAGCTGGTTTGGTTTTGGCAACACTGGTTTTGACGACTGACGTGTGTTTAGTACCTTGTGTCACTGTCAAACAGCTTCAGTTTGGTTTGCAATTTAACCATGGATTGTCTTACAAATGAACAACGCTTGAATTTTACTATCAAAATTCGTGCTCGGTTCGAAATGTTCATCGCGCGCTGCTTGTGTTCAGCGATGATGCTCATTTTTGGTTGAATGGGTACGTAAATAAGCAAAATTGCCGCATTTGGAGTGAATATCAGCCAGAAGCATTGCAACAGCTACCAATGCATCCCGAAAAAGCCACTGTTTGGTGCGGTTTATGGTCCGGCGGCATTATTGGGCCTATTTCTTCAAAGATGATGCGAATCGCAGCGTTATTGTCAATGGTGAAGGCTACCGAGCGATGATAACAAACTTTTTTATGCCCGAAATGGAAGTTCTTGACTTGCATGATATGTGGTTTCAACAAGACGGTGCCACATGCCACACAGCACGCGAAACAATGGCGCAATTGCGAGGCGAGTTTGGTGAACAGTTAATTTCACGTTTCGGGCCGGTCAATTGGCCGCCTAGATCGTGCGATTTGACACCATTAGATTATTTTTTGTGGGGGTATGTCAAGGCTAATGTCTAGAGGGACAAGCCCGCTTCGATTGACGCACTGGAAGCCAACATCCATGCATTCATTCGTGAGATACCGGCCGATATGTGTGAAAGAGTATGCCAAAATTGGACTCAGCGGATGGGCTACCTGAGACGCAGCCGCGGTCAACATTTGCATGAAATTATCTTTAAACATTAAATTGCAAGGTTCAAACTATCGATTCAAATAAATATTTCATTCATTTTTTCGAATTTTTTGCGTTTTTTTTTTTTTAAAAGTTCTAAGCCTCTTAAAAAATCACCCAATATATTTAAGTATTTTAAAAGGGCTTAACGCAATACTTAGACTGTAGGCAGAGGTACAAGCAGACATACAGATGGACAGACAAACAGATAGAATTGTGGTACCGACTTTTTTCGTGTTCTCTATTAATTCTAGTAAACGGATTTTAATAAAACCACCTTCCCGCCGCTAGTAAGAATCACCTGTGAAAATATCAGCGCCATCTGCTTAAGAGTTTTGAGTCTATTAAACATAAACATACGAACAATGCTTTGTATGATGTATATATGCATGTACAGAAAAGATGAGTTAACACATTTAACTTAAATTTAATAATATAAAAAATAATTGGCGCCCAACGTGAGGCATAGAAAAAAATAATTGTATAAAATCGCTATCTCGTACCATCTAAGTCGACCAAAAGTAGCTCGCCACGGGAAAAGATTTAAAAAAAAACCGTTCTATGTCGGACTGAAGTACATAGTTCTCCGCAGAAAAGACAAAAACGCGGGAACAAGTGCAGTGAATCGTGATTCTATCCAAAACCGTTCTAGGTCGGTAGGGCTGCGGCCCTAAGTAGATCGCCGCAGGAAAAAACATTAAAACTGAAACACGAAAGTGCGTTGTGAAAAAAATCAGCTTACATCGATAGATTAAGTCGCAATGAGGGATTGTGCAGAAAGGTGACTTAGTAACTTTTAGCGGTGGAAGAGTCCTAGCATATCCATGATCTAGGTATTGTCACCTAGATCACGATATTTTAGTTTGTATGGCTCATTTTTAGCGGGCAAATAAAATGGATTGACATGCCAATTATAACAGTTTTGGTTTATAAAAGTACTGTTTATTCGGCCCCGCAGGGCCAGGATCCTCCACCAGTCGGTGGGCATACTTCAGACACCCAGAGTTTTTTTTTTCAAGTCACGCGAAGCGCGTTAACGCACACACACATTTAATGGCGAAAAACTGTTAAAAGTGTTTTAAATTGATGGCGTCTCTATGCTCGTGCAAATAAAGTATCTGAGCTAGTAATTTGGGGTTTCCGGTGCACGATGCATTAAGCAGGAGAAGCTTCAAATTGAATTGAAATTGATTGCGTCATATTTTAAGTTTTTGGCAGTTGGCTTCAGAGATGTATTTATAGGAATGAGCTTATTTCAGAGGACACTTATAAGCAGCATTTCAAAAGCTAACTTTTGGGACTTCAAAAGAATTACGGTTTTCGTTTATTCTTCCCCTAACTTCATGCTTATTTTAGCAGTAACTTAAATATTAAAAACAATGTTTTTGAGCTACATATTCGAGATTTGCACAACATATTAGCTATGAATTAGCAACAAATTTAGATGAAAACCCATAAAATAAGGAAAATGCTAGTTTCCGAGAGTTTTCTATTCTATTTTTATGTTTCTCTTTGTCAGTTTATTGTACGTGTATCTTATTTTTCCGCCTTCACTTATGTCCCTTCTCCTTACATATGCATAAATATTATAATTTTCATAAACACTAACTTCTTCGTTTCCAGGTGATGCAAAAAAAAAGAAGGAAAATAATTAAAGCGGAAATTGTGATCCGCTTTGAAATTCGATTTTCTGTCTCGTTTTTATGCTTTAATCTTCAATACATCAAAATTAAATTGACCTCCTTGTTGCTTCCTTCGAAGGATTTCCATCAAAATTCAGTAAGAACGCACACAACCTTTGATCTGGATAAGTAATCGTTTTATCCGAAAAAAAAACACACACGTGTTGATTGCTCTTCCGTTAAACCGGAACGTACATATATGAATTCTTCGGTAATTTAATTTACGTTTCTCAAACCGATTTCAAGCTTCGCAGACAACTCAAGATTGTATTTTTACCACGTGTTGGTGTGGTTCTCCCTTCCATATCAGGAAGGGTCGATTTGTTTTGACTTTTCTGTTTTTTATTTAACATTTTATTTTTTATTTGTTGGTTTTTGTGTTAGATTTAAATTTACTTGATGTAAAATGTCTTTTAAACTTCACTCAACTTCATATCTATACCTAGACCTAGATATTTGGACACATTTATAAATATCATGATCTAAATGCCAGCTCGTTTGCCTTCATCTATTTAAATGGCACATTGATTACACGTTCTATAGAGAGCTTTCCTGTGCCTTTATTTTTCTACTCGTAAAAGATGTATCCAACATATAGAGGGAGCTATGTGCATATTATGTATATTCATACAGATGTCGCAAATCCTAGGAAATGTCTGCGCAATCTTTGGTCTTTCATCTGCCGGAAGCTTGTGAATGGGCTTCAAAATGGCATCGGACGTGTGTGGTTGGTGCTGTATATGATGTGATGTGTGTAATGTGTATATGTATGCTTATGTTTGTATCCTCAATACACAGTGATGATGAATAAAAATTTGCATAATGTGAAATAAAATCATGGAGATTGTTTAACCAAAGCAAAGGATGAACAAATATAATAAAAAAAAAATATGTATGTTTATTATAATGATGGCAAAGATGAAGGGGGGGAGGGTTGCTACGTACAACATCGTTGCTAATGCCAACGCCACCGTGACCGCCACCACCACCGCTGATTATGTATACATACGCTTACAGAATTCCCACTTACAGGTGGTTTCATTTTTATTAACCAGACGTACGAATTTTCAAAGCCCACACAAGATTTATCATAGAGGTGGGCACCGCAGGTATACCTTCCTAGACCTTTGGGAATTGGTTATTGAGTATGATGTTTTTACATTTTATGAAAAAGGTGACAGATTTACAAATTATTTTGATAGAAATTTTCGTTTGCTTATGGCCTTCCATCCTCAAAGTTATAGGTGAGGTATTTTTTTTTGAAATGGCATTAACCCTTCTTTTCAACAAGATATTTTTTTTTTGTAAAATAATTTTTCACTTACTCTATAGGTACGGTGACCATCCGTCTTCTTTTTTCGGTATCGTGTCCTATCGGTTTTTTTTTTAAAGAGGACAGTGCTTTTTCCTTCTTTTATTTAATTGACCGCCCATAGGTCTCTTTTCTCTTTCAAAAGATTTTTCTACAATTAAAAACACATTAAGTACTTTATTCAGTACTAAATAACTTAAACATATACAATCGACAGCACTGGTTTGAATTATTCAAATCTGTCATCTATTTTTTTCTATTGTGAGCTTTTTTACGATTCACGGTAAAAAATCTTTCATAGCCGGAGAAGGTTGATTCATTCAGTTTTAAAACCCTAGAAAATTAATTTTAGTAAGCCGGTATTGACTATTTAAGTCATTCGGATGCATGTGTTAATCACAAAAAATTTATAACTATTAAATTTCGTTTAAGAAACAACAAAAAAAAACCGTTACTGTCACCGATTTCTCAGGGAATTAAGTAATCTTGACGAATGGAATATAATTTATGTCAGAAGTAAAATGAAAAATACACACATAACCGAAACTGAGTAAGCAAAAATTAATAATACGCCCCGGGACACATTTTGGCAGTAGGTAATACTTGAAAATATAGCACCATAGCTAGAAAGCTGTCCTTAAAAAATAATTTAAATGTACAACGTTAATTTGACAAAAAATCGGAGCATTCATTTTTAATGTGAAATTTTGCAAAGGAACCTACATAAATATACTTTGTAATAACTTTTTAAGGAAGTTTATAACATATAAATACACACGACGTTATGTAGATAATGTATATGTAGCAGGATAGGGTGTTGCACAGTTATGCCAGAGCATCAAGCCAAGCCAGAATGTACATACATACATATGCATATGTTTGGCTCTGACAAAATTAAGGTGTAAAATTCATGAGCGCTTTTTGTTCTTTCATCTTTTTCTCTGCCAATTTTTTGCTAAAAGATCTAATAAATTTATGAAGCAAAATTTAGTGGAAATGAATTTATGGAATTAAAAACATTGAAGAAGCAGAAATTTTTTTGTATATTTAAGGATTTTCCTTTTAGAACTAAATTATTGCTTAAGAGAAAATGTTTTTGATTAAATGATGCCGTGAAAAGGCTTTACGATTACGACTTCCTATAGGTAATAAAATGTTATTCATTTAATGGTATTGAAGAAAAATGATAAAAGATTCGGTATGATGTTAAAGCATTTTTAGTATGAAGCAAAGGGTAATGCCAAGATTTTCCAAATTTAGTAAGCGATTTAGTATCGCACCTACTTTTATTTAAACATTTTGTTTAAGCTAAAACCAATCGCTATTTTATCTTTAACCAATATAACTCCATTTGACACTTTGAGAATAACAAATGTGAAAAAGAAATATGTTTGATTACTTTTTGCACGAACTGTTTTTAGGTTTTTTCAGATCGAGTTTATTTAGAATATACATATGTAGGTTTAGAATGATACTAGTTAAAAACTGTTTAAAACTATAAGAACATTTTCGTAACGGCCTTTAGAAAATTATTAAGTAACATCATTAACTGTTAAAAATTTTGGATCACTTTTTCTTAAATTAGGGATTAATGACAAATAACGCGTGGGTAGTGTCATACTGCGTCACGGTATTGCTTGAAATTCAGTTGTTCAAATTTTGACATTTTGATGGGAGATTTTCGTACAAAAAATTTCACAAAGTTTTCTTTATTAAGGGACAGTGAGGTCTTCATTTATTTAAGGCCCCGCAAATTTTCATTTTTCAGTTTGTCTTTTATTTTGTAGGTTTTTCTTAAAGGTAAATATGTTAAAAACTATGAGGAACAAATAAACTTTTAGCTATCTTTCTTTTAATTTACCAAAGGGTTTTCCAATAAGAGGTGTTATTTTGAATAGCCCGCTATTTTGGTAGCTGTCACTTTTAAAGCTGTCATTTTTGACATTTGACAAGTAGAAACTACGCCATTAATAAAAATGGAACGATACACGCTTCAACAACGCATTGAAATTATTAAAATTCACTATAAAAATGGTGAACATTTGGCAGAGACGGTTCATAAAACTAAAACATTTTTGGGTCGTCGTGAAGCACCTTGTCGGACCGCAATACAGAAATTGGTTTACAAATTCGAGCTGTTGGGACAAGTTAGTGATGTGAAGAATAAAACCCGTGCACGTCGCTCAAGAACAACTGAGAATATTGCTGTTGTAGCCCAAAGTGTTGAAGAAAACCCAGGTTTGTCCATTCCTCGTCGTTCTTTGGAATTAGACATTCCACAAACGTCATTACACCGTATTTTGCATAAAGACTTGGGTCTTAAGGCTTATAAAGTTCAGTTAACACAAGAACTCAAGCCGGCTGATCATCAACAACGTCGTGTCTTTGCTGATTGGGTCCTTGAAATGCATGAAAATGATCCTGAATTTCATCGAAAAATCATCTTGACTGAAGAGGCCCATTTCTATCTCGGAGGCTACGTCAACAAGCAAAACTGTCGCATCTGGGGCTCGGAAAACCCAAGAATTATTGTTGAAAAGATTCTCCATCCTCAACGCGTGACTGTTTGGTGCGGTTTATGATCCGGCGGGGTCATTGGGCTGGAGCAACAGTTACGGTCAATGGATTGCGCTATCGAGAGATGATTAATGATTTTTTATGGCCGGAATTGGATGGTATTGATCTGGACAACGTTTACTTTCAACAAGACGGCGCTACGTGCCACACAAGCAATGAAACCATCGATCTTTTATTGGAAAAGTTTCCGGACCGTGTTATCTCTCGAAGAGGTGATCACAATTGGCCACCGAGATCTTGTGATTTAACACCTTGCGACTTCTTCCTTTAGGGCCACGTGAAAGATAAGGTCTACTCCAACAGCCCAGCGTCGATTCAAGACCTCAAAGATGGAATTCGTGAGGCTATCGAGGACATAGGGCAGCCACTTTGCGATTTGGTTATGGAAAATTTCATGAAAAGGATATGGTCCTGTAAGCGTGGTCGTGGCGGCCATTTGGCTGATGTTGTGTTCCATTATTAACGGCATACCTTCCTCTTTATAATGAAATAAACATTCGATCATTTATCTCAAAAAATGCCATTTTTCTTTGAATATCAAAATAACACCTCTTATTGGAGAACCCTTTATAACTCATTGAAAAAAAAAGTCCTTAAGCCATACCGAATTCTCTCCAAAATTAAGGCAAGCTAAGATTTAGCTAAGCATTTTAGCCCAGTGGTACGCAGCTCCAGTTGAAAAATCAAAGTTTTATTTCTCACTTTATATCACTACCTGTCAAAATTTAGCCCACGAACTTAATTTTGACACATACAATAATTCTTGAATTATGTAGTAATTTTCCTTTGTAAAAATAAAAACAAAATGGATGAATATTTGAAAACAAACGATTTATCTCAGTTGAAAAAAAGGATCCATTTTATTTGATTAAATTCATAATGAGAACAAATTCCTTGACATGGTTGAATATCATGTTTTCTCAGAGAATAGCAGCTCTGTTTCCTGAGTCATATTCGTTTTCATGTTAAAATTTAAAGCGCTATTCACTCGCAACTAATTACGCCCAACGAAAGATATGACAAACGAGTATACTAAGGACGTCCCTTTCTCGATCCTCGATCATCGATCCTGCATCATCCATTGTTTTTTTTTTTATGCTCGATTTGAGGTAATGTGGTTCTATGATATTGACTGGAGGTTAACTTGATATCAATTAATTTTATAACTTTAGATTCAAGAATTTGAAAGAGGTAACTTAAAATGGATTTTATTGACATAAATTAAAAATAATTGAAAGGAGAATGTTTTTACAATTATTATTTGCAAAAGTTGTTCTCGAACTTTGACAAATTGGTAGGTTTTTCAAAATGTCGTTTCAAGCACAACACTTAATTTATCCTCACTATTGATCGTTTCCAATATTGGGCGATTTTCGTTTTTAGTTCAAAGCAGAGCCTGAACTGTCAAACTAAAAATTGTGTTTCTTTTTTCGCTCTGAGTGTTCAGAGCTTCAAATTTGTGTTTCTTTTTTCGTTCTGAATGTTTTCTGAGCGAGTTCAGAGTGCACTCTATGAGCTCAAAACAAAATAACTGAGCAGACAGAGTTAAATGCTGAACACAAGCATTTGACATCTAAATGTTCAAGTGTGTTTCAAAAATAGTTCAGAGTGCTCAGAACACGATTCATTCAGAGGACATTCAGAACATGCTCGACATGCTCGGACTCTGTTCAGAGCTCTATTCTGAGCTAAAAAGAAAAACGCCTAATATTGATAGGATAGAGGTCATAGACTACCACTGATCTTTATACAACACTGGATAGCACCTTCAAAAATAGAAGTTGACAGCAAAACTGTTTAACCTTTCTTTTTTGCCAAAGTTGCTCAAAGTTAAAATACATAAAACCTTGATAAAGAACGGTGTTCACATTGGACTGTCTTCTCCGACTTTTTTTTTGCCGTCTCTGTACTTTATCTCACTGCCACGAATTCCTTCCAACCAAAAAATCAATTTGTTTAAAAAATAAGATCAATTTTTCAAGACAAATGAAATTTGTGATTTTTACTTAAGCTTACACGTGTTTGTACACACACGAGGAAGATTTGAAATTTCTCATCAAGTTGAAAGTTTTTTTGTCGCGTAAAAAGAAAAAAAAATGTTCAAGAGTGTTTAATTCCACGATTTCCAATGGAAATAAAAAAAAAAACATATATTTGCATTTGTTGGTTTGCAAACAATAAGAAATATCAGAGTTTCGATTCAAAATTTTTAAACACTATTAATTAATAAAGCAAACACCGATGCCGCGCCGCGCCGGTGTGTTATTTGTCAGATTTTAAGAATGGACGAGACTAGAGACTTGCCAATTTATAACAGTTATATCAGTCTTATATTAAAAGTGGGCGTGTGTTAACGCGCTTCGTGCAACTTGTTAAATACTCTGGGTGCCTGAAGTATGCCCACCGGCAGAGGGCCCTGGCCTGGCCCTGCAGGGCCGCATAAACAGTATTTTTATAAACCAAAACTGTTATAATTGGCATGACTTGAGTCACTTTCTTTAAAAATTCCGTACTTCGAATTCCTGTTTCTCCTCGTTATATTCACTAAAGTAAATTTGTTTTTCAAAGGGACATGTTAAATTAAATGCACTTTGAAATATTTGTTGTGAATTTTTAGATACACTGTCTTTTGTGTTAAAATTCCTGTCAAATATCACACACACCATCACATACAAAAATGATCAATCTGAAATGTTTGAAAGGAATTCGACATGTTTTAATAATCACGCGCGTGTGAACGTCCGTCCTGACGCGCATATTGTGTTCAGGCAATGAAGCATCATTGCGAAGAATTTAAGTCAAATAAATTTTTTTGTTTCAGATAGACGTCAGAACATGCGCTTTTCCGCCAAATGTCATCTTCAATTTGGAGTCAGATCAGAGTCAGATCAGTGTAGAGGAATCATCGATATAGTTTTCCAAGTTTTTTTTTGTTGTATACTACATGGTTCTGAAATGATCAATCATTTCTGATAACAAAAAAGGCTACTAAGGACTTGCATATGTACCCGATCTGTCCGATTCGTTAAATTATGTGGCATGAATAGAAAAACATAGGATTTACACATAAAACGAACATAGGTAAACCTATAAATAATGAATGTTTAATACAATCGACGAATTATTCATGTGTTATCTTTATTTTATTACTAATTTATTATTTATTTTGCAACAATTAAGCTTATTATGGGCATCTGATTTTGAGTTTATTTCACTTATTAAAGTTTATATTTTTCCAAAAAGTCATAATTCTCTGTCAAAACTTTTATAGCACTTACTTAAATGTAATGTAGTCTTAAATCTTTAACCAAAAAAAGATTCAAACACATGTTTTTTGCTGCAGCCTTACATATTAAATCTCAACTGAAACTTTTCCAAACCAAGTACTTTCATGTATACCTAACTTACCTTATATCCCTGATGATGTTGAAGGTTGTGTAGGCGGTGCGGGGCGGGCCGGTGATTGTCGCGTTCCAAAACAATCAAAAACTTTGTTCCTGGTTTCCTTTATAAATTTGTTACTACAACAATCCATCAATCTTTTTTAGTCCACTTAAAAAAGGTCAAGTTTTTCCTCCCCCCACCAAGGCCAAAAGTTAACTTTTGAACTTTTTTTTAGTATCAAGGTATGCGACAACCATCATCAGCTGCACACACTGCAGGCCAGAATGTGTATGGCATAAATGCTCGTATAGTTTGGTCTCCTCTTCCAGAAGCTGCTGTTGCTCTTGCTGTTGCACTAAAAAAAGATATTGTTTTCAGCAAAAGTTAAGTAGCTGCATACATACAGAGTGTATATCCTCCGAAAGTCTTCATCAAGGCTGCTCCTTACCTCCAGTTCCAAGGCCCTGGGGTGTGTTAAAAAAAAAAAAATAAAATAAAAAAACTTTTCATTAAACTTTTATTAGTAAAATGCTTCTCCTATAAGCCTTGGCTTGGAGAAACGTTTACGAGTTTCCAGCCAGGCAAGTACAAAACGCATGCACCATCCTGCTTGAAGGAAAGTTTTACAATCCTCTCTTCCCCCCGTTTCGGTCTATGTGAAGAAGTTACGAGGACCTAGGACGCATTTATCTAACATTTGAAGGCTCTCTTTGAACATATTCTTGCGTCTTCCATACACAAACACACACACACAAACGCACAATAGGACCTTCATGCATTTAACACGATTAAAATTTAAATAATTGAATCAAGAGCTATTACGACTTAATTCGCCTCACTGAACTGCCAGTATTCCCATTATAATTATTGTTCTGCTGTATGCGTATTTGTATGTTTTTGTTTTTGTTGCAAAAGCAAAAGATTTATAGGGGATAAGGCAAGGACCGATTTGTAGGTATATTGTTATGTATATGGGAACGGATTTGAACGAAGTGCATCAAAGGCAAGTGCCTGGGTAAATCCAATTTGTGAGCAAAATTATAACCGGCTCCTTTTGTTAGTCCTTGCACCAACAACAGCGGAGGCGAAGGCGAAGGCAAAGGCGGTGTGGCGTGGCGTAGTGTGAATGTGATGTGCATCATAAGCACTTAATGGAATCTATGCTAAATGGACGTTAAGTAATTTAGATGAAATTGCTTTCAAGCTTAAGTCTCTGTTTCTCTATTTCGCTTGTGTTGTTGTTTTTGGTTGTGTGTTGTTGATGTAAAGCTATTGGTCTGCTCCTTAATTTGTATTATCCCTTAATTGTTGGATGTCCTTTGAATGATGCTTTTTTGATTGTTATTATAAGTGTTTCTCAGGGAAATGGTATATGAGTAGAGATTCTCATTTCTGTTTGTCTGTTCGTTGAATTCTACAAGTGCATCCATTTAAACAAAATCCCCAAAGAAGCATTTGAAGAATTAATGAGCGATGCTAGGGAATCATTACGAGAAAGTGCCATTAGTACACGCGGAGAAAAATAATGTCCATTTATCCGTTGTCTATTTTTGTATATGTAATCAAATATTTCTTATTTTGATTTACACAAAGATACTTCACTCTATCACATATTTTTAACATTGAATAAATAAACGTTAGGTCTTAAATATTGAAGAAAATAAACTTTTCTTAGTAGGTAGCTTGGCGGTAAGAAATTCAAATACAAGCTTCAATAAAGCTCTAAAGTAGTTTCCTTGAAACAGCTGGAATACCGTATATACCTCGTTTTTGATTTAAATATGATAAAATACAGGTTGAAGATATTAAAACTTTTAAAAAATTAAGCCTAAACGGGGGAAAATGAACCCTGACATGCCATACGATTTTTAATCATGTGTGTTTACCCAACCTATATACACTCTAGCCTATTGTCACATCTTATGCGAATCCCCTGAATATGATAGTAATAGTGAGCATAGCTTGTACCTATTACTCAAAACCATTGTGGAATACTAAGAAGTTGGGATGAGAGATATTTTGTGTTTTTTTTGTTTAATGAATTGTGTTTATCTCTATGAGACCTTTAGTTAAATATTTATTTCAGAATATTGAGGTCCTTAGCCTGGCTGCTATAGCTAATAACTCGGGTTATATTTATAACGCTCTTTAAGGCTAAGGGTTGGAGATATTGAACCTTTTTACAAATCAAGAAGACCTTTACAAGATTTTCATTTTAAAATTCAATGGAGGAATCATATGGGGTCTTCTATTGCCAACTCTATAGCTTAAAACCTCAGTAAAATAGCTCAGTAAATACGCTGGAAATAATCAAATACAAAAGTCTGGCAGGACTTTAATGGTTGTGGAGGGTTAAAACTAGCGATTTTTCAATTTTCTTCTTCTTCTTGCAGCGATTGGGGCCGTATGTCAGCAATAATGTGCCGAATATTTTCTTCTAAGGCGTCAATCGTTTCTGTCTTATCTGCGTAGACAAGCGACTTCACATAACCCCACAAAAAATATTCCAGCGGTGTTAAATCGCACGATCTTGGAGGCCACGCCACAGGCCAACAACGCGAGATAATGCGCTCAGCAAAAGTTTCCTTCAATAAATTGATTGTTTCGTCGGCTGTATGGCATGTAGCGCCGTTTTGTTGGAAGCAAAAGGTCGTCCACATCAACATCCTCCAATTCAGGCACAAAAAAGTCATTAATCAGGGCTCTATAGCGTTCCCCATTGACTATAATATTGTGGCCGGCTTCATTTTTGAAGAAATATGGACCTCTGCCCATAGAGCACACCAAACATTGACTCTTTGAGGATTTAATGGCGTCTCAACAATTGCTTGTGGATTATGATTACTCCAAATACGACAATTTTGCTTATTAACGTACCCATTCAACCAAAAATGAGCTTCATCGAATATTGGACGCAGGGGGCGATGCGTCGCGTGAACCGAACCATAGTTTTGCTAATAAATTTTGCACGATTTTCAAACGTTGTTCAGAAGTTAATCTATTTATTATGAAATGGCAAACCAAACTGCGCATTAATCAAGTGATAGCTGTCAAAACAACCAACTTCGAGAAAAGTATTGCCAGATTGAAAACCAGACGTTAAAAAAAAAAACACCCTTTAGTTCAGAGCTTTAATGTAGCTTAACATTGAAGATGCATTGCATGGTAATAGTTCTTAAATGTAATGACATCCTTTAAAAAAAAAATGTTTGAAAAGTCAAAAGTATCTAATAACAAAATGGATGTTTTTTTTTATTTTTTTTTGTATTAAGTTTGTCAAAATTTGAACAATGAAATTTTAGCTCTAAGCCAACTCGATTTCTCCATCCAACATATCAACGGAATCATAAAAAATATTAACACTTTGCGAACACAGCCATGAACTTTTTCGAAATGTCAATTTGCATTGTTCTTTCTCTTTCTAACTGAGTATAAGAGTGGTAATAAAGTGTTTATTGTGCATTGTATTGCTAAGTTAGTCACAAAATACCAAGAACACGTGTCTAAGGTTAGTGCCAGATCGCATCTGCGATTCAAAATGCTTCAACAGACTCGGATACCAAATAATACAAAAATGTATCCTTCCATTGATTCTCAATACAGAGAAACTTCTGATAATTGATAATTTGAAATATGAATAAGTTCGATTTGCTCTCAGTGTATTGATAAGATCTATGAACATTTATTATAATATCTGTTATAAAATGTCTAGATATCGATTTTTAACATTTATTGCAAGGATATTTTCAAAATTAAAGGATTCCCTTGCTCGAATTTTGCTGTTTGTCTTGTCTATGACTGTAATGTGCCTTGTTAAATTCAAAATATAAGTTCAATGTTCATGTCATTCATTTCCGAATAGACTTCATGTTTTACAATTTATAGTTTGGGGCATTACTTGGGGGAATCGACTAGAGAAGGAAAGATATAAAATAGGATCTGATGCTGTGCAGTAAAGTTGGATTGATGATTATTGTATGCTCTGCTCATGGCTATGTAGAAAATCATAAGGAAATACAAAAATATCTCTAACACATATAAGTAGTAACTGAAGATATCTTTCAGCAAAATATATAATTGTGAGTTGTTGTAAAAAATGAATGACGTACTTAAAGTATTTATAACTTTCATAGCGTTAGACATTTTGTGCGATTAAACAGAGGCATCAGAGGATAAATAAAGTTGAATGCTTCCATAAAAAAACTTAAGTAATTTTGATCTTAAAGTAGTTTTTAAAATTAAAAAAATTAAATTAAAAATGTTTTTTATTTTGAAAAGAAAACACACAGAGTCTTTTTCGGCAAAGGTTAAGACAGGTGGTAACAGTGAATGGGTAATTTGACAAGCAAATCTTCTGGGGTATTATTCAGAATTGTTTGTCAGAAGTGAGTTTTTATTGTGAATACATTGGAATTCAGCTAAATTCCGTTTAAAAAAGAACATATCAACTCACCTGTCAGTGTCAACATGACGAGCTGGGAGGGTTTCGAGTTTTAGATAAATAAACAAACGCGTTCACTGTAACCGCTTTAATACGAACTTAGAGTTTTATTAACTCCGACGTTTGTGTTAGAAAAAAATTTCCTCAGATTATGCTTCCACCATATCCTTGTCAGATCGTATTCTATTAGTAAATCTTCCTTGAATTTTAACACTCAAAAATAAATTTCCTCTGGGTTATTGTGGAAAAAGGAATTTTCCTTAAAAAACAACAAATACAGGAAAATATTTGTATTTAAATCAAACTGATAAAAAAGTGCAAAAAAAACAACAATAACAAAATAAAATCTAAAAATCTACCTTACTTCTCTTTAAAATATCATAACTATCGAGCTTCACGACCAACTAGGATACCAACCCATTGAATTTCCATTAAGGATCAATATCGCTTTCAAATCCAATTCCCATGTTGGAGTATCTGTTTTTTGTTTTTATTCATTTTAAAAATTAAACTGCAGTGTACGACATCTTAATCAAAGTACTGCTACATGTGTGTTCGATATTTTTTTTTTTTTTGTTTCATCAACCATTCTAGTATACATATTCATTCAATTTCCATTAAGGATTATTTACGTTTTATAAATTTATTTAAATATACCTATATTGAAAAAAAAAAGAAAAGCATGTACCCCGAATTGTGAGCTAACAACTGGGCTCACTCAGCTTCCTTTTTTATTTATCAAATAGTCTGCAAATAAAAATCCAACTAACAGCATTATTTTCGTTGCAAATACCTACAAAAAAAAAAAAAAAAAAAAAAAAAAACAAAACAAAACAATATCTGAATTCCACGAAATGACACACTCCGCATCACTCATTTGTATATGGTCCCATATGATCATAGGTTATAACAGTTAGGTCTAGTTTTTCAGTCCGAGATTGAAGTTTAAACTAGGTTAACTAAAGTCTCTATTGTACACTTAATTAATCCTGATTAAAAATTAAATCCGGGTTTAAAAAATTGTATTGACCTATCAACACCAATTTTCAAATCCAATGTAGATATTTTAATCCAATTGAATTTAAACTACTCTCAGGAGGACAATTTAAGTAGATATACTTACATCCAGATTATTTTGGACAAGGATTGTATGGACATAGATTTAATGGGGCATATTCATAGTCACTTTTAAACTCCAGTTTATTATAGACCTGGGTTTATCCTATCTAAATAAGACTGAATAAACTCCAGTCTAAGATAAACTGGAGTTTAAAAGTGGCTATGAAAATGCCCCAATAAATCTGGATTTAAAGTCCATTTAAATCCAAAGTGAATAATAAAGAAATTTGGTTACTCCGGATTAACTATAAACAGATGCTTTTAGGCCCAGTTTTTCAATGGTGATTTAAACCATAGAGTTAGCTAACTCTACATGAAAATGAACCCACAGTTAACTGAGGAAGCATAGTTTTTTCGGTGGATAAAACATTAAAATCATCTGTTCAGTTAATCCTGAATTAACTCGGGTTCAACTTTAATATCGCTCTGAAAAACTGGACCTTAAAGTTTCTATCTTTAGTTAATTGCTGTAATCTAACCTTGCTTTAACTCACCACATACAAACTGGGCCTTAGTTCTTGAATTCTAATCATAAAAGTAACAAAAAAAAGACTGCCTAAATCAAGTGATCTAGAGTGTAACCCTTCGGAAGCTGGTTAAAATTGCCATGCTTTATACATCTAGTTAGTCGTATAGAAAAATAAAATACGAAATAAAAAATAAATATATTTTTTTTTTCACATGAAAACTAAATATTTCATTATTTTATTTTTTTCATAGGCGCAATTTCACATATACAAAAGGGTTTTCGATATAAAATAAAAAAACAAGAATACAACAAAAAAACAATAACTGAAATATGAGCATAAACAACAGAGGCAATGATGATTGGCCAATAACGAACAAAAATCGTTTGCATCTTAATTCAATTCATATTTTTGTCAGTTTGAAAATATAATTGGATTGCTTTGAAATTGTATCTCGTTCTATTATTTTTATTATTATTATTTTTGTTTTAGTATCGAAAGGATATCATGCAAATTGAATTACCTGGAATGCTGTATCGATTTGATTTGACAGAAATATAACAGAAAGGTGGTGGAGTTCATATTTGGTTAGTTTTACGTGTTGAGCTAAGCTATAGTTAGGGAGATAGATATTGAATTTCATTAAATTTACATGAAGGGCTTTAAATATTCTATTCTATATGACAGTAGTTATAGTTTACAAATAATTATTGCTTCTGTGAATTTTAGGAAGCTGTCATTCGTATTTATATTTCAAATATTCATTAAATTACCATCAATATCTTCAAACATATTACATACATTTTCATATAATCAGTTATAACAGAGTCGCAATGACCTAATTTCCAAATTCACAGAAAAATATTGTTTTCATCTAAGGTTTTGTGTTTATTCCGCTTGACAGTTTGTTGCATTTCCGAATATGATATTCAATTTTAATGTCAATACTTCAGAAAGTTAAAAAGGTATTCAATTTAGTATATAGGTGATTGATTTATTATAGTTATTATATCCAACATAATTTCTTGGAAATTTGGTGTGGTAACACATTTTATATCTTATTGTTATTTTAGTTTAATGATTTTTAAAGCTAAGGCTCGCAGCCATTAACCTTTTACAATTTTGGTAATTTTAAATATTATTAAGACTTAATTAATAGTAAAATCGGTTGAGGGGATACTCAGATAGTCAAAAATCAAAAAAAAACTCTCCTATGAGAGGCACTAAAGGGTATTTTCTTTTTGGACGTGTGGTTTCAAGAAGAAATAAAACGCATATAATTTAATGTTATGGTCAAGAATTTAGCTTTATTATAAAGATAAGGATTTGCCATTATGTTTTAAAAATGATTTCGGGCAAGTGGCCGCCGCGGGTTAGCTCGAATAAATTCCAGCAGAGAGGCCCAATTTTCGACAGCTCCAATTTTTGCGCGCGATGGCGGATGGACTCATTCGGGTCTTCTTCGATAATCTGCTCCACAACAGCAATAGCGTCTTCGGTGCGCACTGTACCGGCGTCTCTGAGGATGCACATTATCCACTAGAGTAATCATGGTGTGAAACCGATCGATGGTTGCTCGAATTACCGACTCTGCTGGGCGATTATGTCGACCGAATATTGGACAATAGCCGAACCATTATTTTGGTAATAAATTTGCACGATTTGCAAACGTTGTTCAGTAATAAGTCTATTAATTATGAAATGGCAAACCAAACTGAGCATAAATCAAGTGACAGCTGTCAAAAAGACTAACTCCGAAAAAGTATTGCCAGATTGAGAACCACACGTCTAAAAAAAAACACCCTTTATTAATCCTTATACAATGTAAAATTTAATAATATTTAATTGTAGATCGCAATAATTTTAAAACCCAAATAAATTTTAATCGAAATCGTTGGAGTCGTTTTTAATATTTATTTTGTTTGTATTGAAAGTATACCGTTATTTTTGGTTCTAAGAATAATTTTTGTTTAAAATCTTTTATAAATGATTAAAAAAAATGATTTCTGCAAAGTTAAATCAAAATCAACCGAGTCGTTTAAAAAAAAAAATTAAAACTTTTTTTTCTAAATTCAAAACCTTTCTTGTTCATAATATTATTTAAAATGTATCAATCATTTTTCATAAAAAAAAATTTATCAAAATCCATTGAGAATCGAGTTGAGAATCGAGAAAAGTGAAAATATAAGAAAATGGTCTATACCTATACTTAAATTTACTAATTTTTTGTTTTAATCTGTGCAACTCATTTTGAGAAAAAATGTATTTTCCTTTTTGGACAAACATATTTTTATGACAGGTAGATACCGTTATTTTTGGAGCTTCAAATTTGTGGGTGGAATGTCTAAAAATGCTAGCTAAAGCTACAAACAGACAGACGGACAGAATTGCAAAACTCACTTTTTTGTCTTCCCTATAATCGTAAAAATATTTTTTGAACATTTTTAAATGAAATATTGTTTCAACTATTTAGAGGCTCCAGATTGCTAAATTAAAACAAAATCGGTTCTAGCATTGAAAAAATATAGGCTTATATCCCAAAACTAAGACTAGTTTCTCAAAAAAACCTGTAATGCCTTTTTCCGTTATGTGAATTTTTGGCAAAAAACCTGATACGACGGGCATTTACTCACAATTACGTTGGTCATTTCAGGTACGAAGTTTAATGAAAATTGTTAGAGCCGTTTTTGAGCAGCTACCCGTTCTAGGTGAGCTAAAACAAAAATTTAAATTGCTCTTCTAGGGAATCACATACAAATGTTATGTCCCAAAGTTCATCAAAATTGGACCACCCGCTTAGGCTCTAGCTCAAATTATAGTGGACGCACCGACGACGACGCGACGCTCAGACGCATGCACAGAGAAGCACAAACGCAAGGGCGAACAGACCGACGGACATGACGAAACCCACTTTTTCGAACTTCTCGATCATCGTTTTTTATTTTTGATTACAACCTCGAAATTTTTTTTTACAAAAACCCTTATATTCCAGAGTATATGAAGTTAGCCCCCCTTTTTTTGAATTTGTTATTTTTGAAAATTGTTCCAGGTTGTTCCTGATTTGTTCCGCATTGTTCCAATTTTTTTTTTTCAAAAATATTCAAAAATGGGGGTTTTAGACCCCAAAAACGGATTTTGACCTAGCCCCCCTTTTTTCGAAAATTGAAATTTTGAAAATTGTTCTAGAATGTTCTAGTTGTTCTGAACATTGTTCCAAGTTTTTGGACCTCTATATTCAAAAATTCAAAAGTTATGGCCAAAATTCGAAAAAAATCTAGCCCCCCTTTTTTCGAAAATCACACTTTTAAATTTTTTTTTAGGTTTAAAAAAGTGTTCCTAACATTGTGCCAAAAAATTGAAGTCGTAAAATGTCTACTTTTAAAGATAAAGCTTTCTAAACTTTTTTTATCAAAAACGCAAAAAACTGGTCGCCAATTTTTTTTATTTTTTTTTCCAAACACATAATTCATATTTCTTGATGATAAATACATGTGTATGGAAAATTTTGTGTCTCTATATTTATACCCAAATCAAAAAGTTTTTGAACTTTGTAAGAACTCCATTTAGTGCCATTTTATCATAAATCGACACTCTATATTTTGTTTCAAGTCCCAAACCGATCAACCCAAATTGTTCCAAAGATTCATCAAAAAATATTGAAAATTAAATAGATTTTAAGCCGTCAAAAACACTTAAAATGAAAATATCCTATTATCCTTGTTCTGGCCCCCCCTTTTAGAAATTCAAAATTCAAAAACGTGTTCCAGGTTGTTCTAGGGCTCTTCTAAATTGTTCCAGAACTTCGTTTCTTAATATTGATTTTTACTATGAAAAATTTCAAAGAGGTTTTTGAAATTTGTTCATTGCCCATTTTAAGAGTGGCAACCCTATTATTTTGTTTTCAGTATCATCTCATCATTTGACACTATTATTTTAGTCCTTAACTCAATGAGCTAAATCATAGATGACAAACAGTGTTTTTAAAAGAGAGCTGCCAAGAACACTCATTCGTTGGTGGCTAAAGAAGAAATGTCTACACTTCTACAGAAAATTAAAAAAAAATCCTTAAAAACCGTATTTTAACTCAAAAATAAAATTCCATATCATCCATTTGACCATCACTAAATGAAAATATATTTATCAATCCATTTCCATATTTAAGTAAGTTGAACAAAAATGAAATATCACTGCCCAAACGATTAACCTGTTAAGTTGCGTCACGTCCTATAATCTATCTACCCGACAAAAAAAAAAAAAAAAAAAAAAAAAAACAATCGATTTTACAACAATATATGAACTTTTTACTACCCACACAAATAAATTTATATGCATCCAGGTGCGCGGTGCTACCAAAAATAGCACAATCAACTTAAATCTCAATATTTTTTTTGAACAAAAAATAAAAAACGAAAAAGACAAAAAAAGCCTTCACCAACTCTACAGGATATCTAGGTTAGGAAGGAGGTGACCCAGAGAAAGGAGAATAAACTGCGAAGTCATCCCTCCCTTTAACATAAAACTCATTCATGACCTCTAATAACGAACCCTTTCAAACATCTCCTTAAATTTATCAAACCTTTCCTTCCCAATACTACCTACCTATATACCTAACGTTTATCGTAGTGCTGACTAGCAAGCCTAAGTTGTGTTATTCTATTTTTTTAATTTGAGGTAGGTAGGTACACTGGGAGAAAAATTTCAAACGAAAATCCGTAAATTAACAGTATTTCATATTCAGTATAAAAGTTCGTGTGTTGGTGTAATTGTTGATGTATGCTGATGCGTCCTGACGTGTTTACGACTCGACGTTTGTGAAGCAACTACATTCCCGAAAAGTGTGAAAACTATTATGTGTTGACGTATTGGCCAGTTTGTGACGCGTTTTTATGCAACGAATGTTGATGCATGCTGACGTGTGTACGACGCGACGTTTGTGAAGCGAGGTGTATGGCTGCAATTACAACACATTGGTAGTTGATTATTGGTGACGCATTAGTGGTTGATGATTTCATAACGCCTGGCATTTTGGCCCGTTTTTGACGTGTTGAGTGCTGACGTGACGAGCTTGTGACGCATGTGTGGTGTTGCAGTGATTTTATGTATTTTTGTCTATAAATGAAAAAAAAAACAAAGGATTCTTAAGACCACTGAGTTATTTTATTGAAATATTTTAACTCTATATAAATGTTTATGCAAAAATCAACACGACTCATGTTATTTTAAATGATGCGGCATTTTTTTCCTTCAGTGTACAACAACGTGTTAGATACGTAAAGCTTATATTTGTATGGAATGCAGCATAAATCAAATATCCCACTTTACCTCGTGTCGGTATAAAAGCATACTTGCTTATAGTGTGCTTGACTGCTGGTATATTGCTCTATGGCACGGTAGCGACACATACACGTCTCCGCGCTTCCTAACAATCATATGCAAAGTGATTAATGATTTTGGCGATGGGAATAGTGAAAATCAGGTATTATAAATGATCCTGCATTATAGAGTGTGTGCATTAAGGGAATTAAAAAATACTTTACCTACCTCTCATCCTTATACTCATGCTCGCTCACCCATCTGCAGCCCATCTCCTAAAACCTCTCGGCCTCTCCTCTTTTGGACGATGGGAATGACAAGTTGATTCAAAAGTGTAAACTAACCGACATTTATGTACGGCACAACATGATAATAATGACGGAGCAAAATATTCTGGCTGAAGGTGCTAAAGGACGTGTATAGTTGATGAGTCTTAAGGATGGATGAGCGAGTGAAAAAGCAAGCGATTTTTGTTCTTGGTTTTTGCTCATCCTGTTTGAAGCAAAAAAAAAAAACAACCATCTACAGCTCCTGACATAGTTTCAATGACTCTTATAACGGCTTGGCACACTGATGATGGTCCCAAGTCCTAACAGGATGAGCAAAAAGCTAGAAAAAATTAAATCATCCCACAAAGGCAGCAAGGGTATTTTTTTTTTGTTTTTTTGTCTTCATTGCTTCTTCTTCTGCTTCCATTTACTATCCATCCATAAGAATCTTAAAAGGATAATTAAATTAATGCTTGAACTAGTTTGTGTGTGGTGTAATGAAAAAGGGGACATGCAACCTGTTAAGTAAATTGGTTCTTTGATAGTAATTTTTTTTTTTTTTTTTATTTAAAGGATTTTTGTCGACATTTAATTTTTGTAATAAGGTATTGGAATGTGAAAGATTGTTAAAGGTGTTTTTTTTCATTTTTTTTTAACTTGAAAGTATTTTTAAAATGAAACAGGTCTTATTTTAGAAAAGATTATGTATACTAGAGTATAGAATATAGGATGATACGTATGTCACTGCATCCAGACTGTTCTTAGTTAATATTGCTTTTATAAGTAAAGAAATTTCTAGTAAAATGTAAAATATAAAACAATTTTAAGAGGATGGTTTTTTTTTTTGTTAAATAGTCGGGTTTTGAACTTTTTGATTATATTAAGAATGGTTCATGTTTTGAATAAAACTTCAAGCACATGACCTCTGGTTGGCTTCTTGTGATGAACAGCAACGTCTTGGCACAATTCTTTAGAACTATTTCAAGCGTTTGAGTTGAGGTAAGTTGTTGGTACTCAAAATAGAGAATAAGTGCTCTTGTAGATCAGCTGGTTCTAAGCCCCTGTTGGCATTTAAAACAGCAGCGGGGTTAATGCTTTGGTAGATCAGCAGGTAGATACTTTGCCCCTCTGACACTCGACAAATAAGGCCGTAATAGTTTAGCATAGGTTCTATACTCATCTGGTGGCACTCGAAGCAGCTGGGTCTCGCTCTAGTAGATTGACAGAATTCTAAGCTCCTGTACCCTTGTTAATAAGAAGGAGGCTTGATCTTAAACCTGAGATCTCTTATCACTAGAAATAAGTCTTGGATGCAAAGAAATAGTTGGACTAGTCTGGATTGACAAACTTATCTCGTTTGGGTATCGACGACCACTAAATGATGTTCTTGAGTTATTAAAAAAAAAACTTTGATAATTGCAATTTGGTTCTCCATAATGTTATCTGGTGTGAATACTGAATGTGAATTATTAATCTGCGAAAAAATAACATGCATGTCAATGATCCGTCAGCTGCGTCACTAATTTTTATTACAAATTGTGTTGTTCGACATCTTGAATTTAAGTTGAATTCATTTTTGTTAAATAGCTCGTGCATTTTCCACTTTTGACAAAAAATTCACATGACAAAAATTATTATAAATACTGAACTTTGATTATAAAAGCCTTTTCTCTACGATTGATATTTTTTGACATAATTTGGGATGGAAGATTAAACTGCCTCTTCGATTTAAAGTTTAAGAAACTTTTAAGGATTCTAGAATTTTAATTATAACAACTTTCTGAGAAGGTTTGAGACTTTGTTGGTCAAAGAGATACATTTATGGCCATGAAATACAAAAAATGCTAGTTTCATACTCCGGTTCGGAGGATTAGGTGTTTATTTATCAAACAACAACTGAAAATAATGATCTAATCAGCCACCTCTGGCCGCCTCGGATTAGCAGAAGGTTGTGTTTTTTTGTATCTGATTTATTATATGATTTTTGACATGAGTTTGGTTAATTTTATTTTAAACTTTAGGCTTAACAACATTGAACCAAAAATTGAACAAGTGAACAACAAAAACATGCACTACAGATGCCTGTGTTTTAAAAACATTACGGAAATTGTATTTGATCTGTCAGTTCAGATTGACTTTGTAGATCAAACCCAGTTTTTTTCGCACACAGGCATCTCTAGACAATTCTTTTGTTCTTCATTTTTCTACATTATGACATTGACTTCTCTCATGCGCTCAAAACCCTGACAGGAAATCAATATTAAGCTACGATTAGACGGTCAACGCAAATGGCCAACGCGTTGACTCTCTGACATCAGAATGACGTAAAATACTGACCCAAAGTTGCTAAAGTCATGTGTATTTTTCGTCAGAGAGTCAACGCGTTGACCATTTGCGTTTACCATCTAATCGTAGCTTAATTATATGTGAAAGTAAGAAATTCATTGATTTCCTCTTTAACAACGGTATCAAGTATTGCAAATTTACTTCCAAAGTGGATACTGCGTGTGGCCGAATCAGTGATATTTTTGAATAGAAACTGCAGGTCTGCCAATTTCTTACGACAAGCTTTATAGCAAGATATATGGCTACGTCAGCCATTATGGTGATGTTAATTGGCCGGCACGGAGCTGCGAATTGACGCCATTGGACATATTTTTTTCATAGTGCCATTTAAGTCAATGCTATGCAAAAAATGTTCGGATTAGTTCATGCACCTAGGAACAATATTGGCCAAACTAATTCTGAAATAGAGCGCAAAACTTTCGACAATCTTTTGACAAAAAAACCTTTGATATAGTAAAGAATATTTTTTAAATTGAAAACAACTTTTAATTTTTACCCCATTTCACCCTGTAGGAGTAATTAATTTTTGAAAAAAAAAATAACCCTTAAGCCATCCACTAAAAATGACCTTTCAAACACCAAAAAATGAAATCGTACAGTTTTTTAAATTTTTACCCCATTTCACCCTACAAATAGAAAAATTTAAAAAAAATATCCTTGAAGCCATTTCATAAGAATATCTTTTAAGTGCAGGTAGAGTGTTTTTTTTTTTATTGGATACGTCTTTTTCATTTTACCCCATTTCACCTTACAAAGTGAATTTTTTCCAATATTTTAATATTTATTCTGATATTCGGGGCGGAGACAAATCCAACAAATCAGAGATCGTTAAAATCGGTCCAGTCGTTCTTGAGTTATATGTAAATGGTGTAACTAAACCGACTTTGTTTTATATATTAAGGTATGCATATACGAATGTATAACATTATTTTTCTCAGTCCCATACATCTAAAATGAAAAAGGTGGGGTTCATGCCAAAGTTAATTAATGTATCGACAATTTTTGTTTTTTTAAATTGACATGAAATTAACTTTATTCGAAATATTATCTTCTGGCATTACAATATAAATATGATTTCTGGCATATGACCACCACGGCTGGCTCGGACGTAGTCTAATCTGAAGGTCCAATTTTCGATGACTTTTTCCAACGTTTGTGGCTTTAACGTTCTGGCCAGCCTCGTTTTTAAAGAAGTACAGACCAATTATTCCACAAAACCATAAAGCACAACATACACTTGAGGATTATCATCACTCCAAATACGGCAGTTTTGTTGATTGACGTATCCGCATTCAACAAAAAGTGAGCTTCATCGCTAAACAAAATTCGCTTATGAAAATTGGGATCAAGGGCAGTCTTGTTTTGGGTCCTTTTTGGGCACAATTTGGCTGTTCAGGTGTCAGATTATTCATGTTGAAATGCCAAACCAAACTAAAAATAAATGACTTGACAGCTGACAAAATGGCCGCCAGTTAAAATAGTGTTGCCAACTTAAAGTTCTATACCTTGTTCTGTTTAAATTTATGGTATGAGGGGAAATTATTTTATACTTTTTAAATCGTTTCAAAAATGTCGTATAATTTTTTTTTTTTAATTTAAATAATTTAACATATAGATGCAGGTGTCAATTTATTTTCGGATGCCAAATTCTCTTATGGATTTATAAAGCTATACCTTGGCTATTCCTATCATAAGTGGCTTTGACAGTTTCTATAATATATGATGTGATCGAAAACTATAGGACTTTTTCATTTCAACAAAAAAAAAAACACAATTAAATAAAAATTCTTAAAAAAAAAAAAAAAAATGAGTAAGCCAGAAATGGATTTCTGTAAAATTGAAAAACTCTCTCCTTTACATCACATCACTTCCTTTATTTTTATTTCCAAGAAAATGGGTAATTAATTTGTCTACTGCAGAGGTTTTGTTTTTATCCCCCAAGAATATTATTTCAATTGTCTACCTCAGCCTTTACCTCAAAATTTTTATTTACATATAGACTTATTCCAAACTAGGTACCTATACATATATACAAATAAACAATTCTATACAAATTATATTATTTAAGCTAATTGCTAAATAAATCTCACTTTCAAGGGTGGTTTCATTAAAATACCCTCAAACGACTATGACTTCGTGACAAACTACCGTTCTTATAAATACTATACTATAGGTAAGGTATAGCCACTTTTCCATCAATTGAAAATTCAAAAATGACACGCAATTATTTTTAATTAAATGACTTAGTTTGGCTGCTCTTCGTTTCGTCAGGTGACATTGGTTCATCATTAAACATTTTCATTAAGAAGAGTGTTTTACTTAAACATTTTCCTTTGATGGAAAAATTAATTTACAAAGGGTAATATAGCAGCAAATTTTACAACATCATCACACAAAAATCACTCTTTTATTCGTTTTTTTTATTTTTCATTTTTTTGTGGAACGGTGTGATGTGCTGTGATGAAAATGAAAGGTGGAAGAGAAGGGTAAACAATATAAAACAAGCTCAAAGTGTTCTTCATTAACCTTCATCACAAAAGCAAAATCAAGAGAGCTGCTGTATAATGTAGTTGTCTACGTATATGAATATACTTTTTGTCAATTTTAAAGTTCGAACATTTTTATCGATTGAAATTGTCTACGTAGTCGTCGTCGTATTCTAAATGGAAACACAAGAAAGATAGTCCCTGTAAGGCTAAGGAAGAGACTTCCTTCAACATAACCAATATACACCTACTATATAGAGGTTCCGCATCACTTTAAAAATATTACGGAAGGTCCTATGCTATAGGAATTCCAAAGTGTCCTTTAGTTAATGCCTTGACCCATATCGTTGGTTGCCACAATCAATATTGTACTGGAATTCATGTAATTTATTCAATATGGGTGCAAAAATTCGTCTTCTAAATTAATGAATTAATAACTAATTGTCCCCCGTGTTTGTTAGTTTTGTGAGGGATATGGCAGATGGACTTGAGGTCTTGTGTAGAGCATTCATATCGGAGATAAACTATTTTTTATATGGAGATAACTATTGTTTACCCGAATGCATTCCATCATTATATATCTATGTAAAGCAGGTTTTAAGCTCTGGGAAGAAAATCAGGTTAAATCAAACAGATATTTACCAGTTATCAGGTTATTATTATTTTTTGCAACACGGTCGATCATAAATTAAAAATTAACAAGATACATGATTTCAACGTCGCGTCGTGTTGAATATACAGAGACTACTTGAAAAATCTATATGACACCATTTAACCTTTACACAACACTATCCTACTACTAATAAAAATAATCCTGTTAAATCAACTTGAAAATCCCGGTAAATAAACTCGTGTCTACTATTATACGATTACTAGTAGAATTAATTGCCGTGTAAAGTTTGATAAGGACGAAGTTCAATTTTAACAAACTCACTTGTTTAGATTAACTGATCCCTTGTTACACTTGCATGACTAATTTATAAATAGTCCAATGTGACAACAGACAACAGATTATTTTATGTGTAAAGTTAACTGGAATTAGTATTGAATTTTCGTGTTAACAATTTTTAAAAAAAAGAGAAGAGATTTTTGGCTTTACAAAAAGGTATAGCAGTACATTGTAAGTTTCTGTTTTTAGTAAATTTTAAAAAAAAAAATTGATTCTTCGAAATCTACTGCTCCTACCAAATAAAATGATCAATTTTGTACTTGCTCTATAGGGCAAGTATTGGTTTCGTGAAAAAAAAATAATTGAGATTGCTGTAATCAAAATTAACACTACGATAATCGAGAAGTCCAAACAAGTGGGTTTCGCCATACCGTCGGTCTGTCTGTGCGTCTGTGCGTCTAAACGTACACTGTTTATTAAGTAAAAACCTAAACGGGTGGATCAATTTGGTTAAATTTTGGTACAGAGCACTTTTATGTGATTCCATAGAGGGGAAATTCGAATTTTTGATTTAGCTCAGCTGCCATACAATTATTATTTTTTTTTTTCAAATTTTCTCAAAAACGGCACTAACGATTTTGGTTAAATTTAGTATCTGCAATAACCAAGTTAATAATACAAAAACTCCGTTTCAGGTTTTATTTTTGGGTTATTCTTATTTTTGGGTTATTCGCGTATATCTTTGCTATGTATCGACCGATTTTGTTATAATTTTGCAATCTGATATTTCGCAATAGTTTTAACAATAATGCATTTAAAAAAATTGAAAAGCTTTTTTTTATAAAAAAAAAAAACGAATCAAACAAGAAATCAATTTTGAGTGCTTTTGACTATTTTAATATTTTCTCGTTATATATATACACCATGCATCTTCAATGTTGGGTTACACACAGTATTTAACCAAAAGACCAACTTCGTGCATATTTTTTTTGGGTAGAATTGTATAAGCTACAAAATAAATTTTCAAAAAAAAATTGGTTGTTTTCAAGACATTTATAAAATCCAAAACACAGTATCTACAGGGACAGGGGAATACTGTACCTAATAATTGCTTTAAGGAACACCTAGGTAGTTAGGTACTACAGAGAAAAATCGTTCGACATTTTTTTTTACTGCTCTTCCACATGAGTGTTGTAGCGTGTAGCCTTTAAAGGGTTTGTTTTAATCCTCTTAAAAAGTTTCTATCATTAATCTATGGATTAATGGACACACCTGGGTAGTGATTTCAATTTCTCATTCATCCCTTGCTAATTTTAACCTGCAACAATGTATGTATGTAAGTGTGTTGCCTCCTTTACGTGCGGTTGAGGATTCTTCCCTTCCAACATAGAAGTGCTTGTCTATAGGTGTACAAAAGAGGAAAAAGTCTAGAGAGAACTATCACTTCTCATCATCGACAAATCTTTTTTTTTTTTTGCTTTTCTGGCCGTTGGGTGCGGTGCGCTGGCTGGACTTTCCTGCTAGACTTTCAGTGCTAAATTTACTACTAGGTATCTATGGTATTATTTGAACAGGTATTCCGTCCATGGTATATGTAGCTTGATAACATGCATGTTGGGACTTTGGGAAGTATGCCATACCATGTCATTGATTGGAAGGCAATGTTTTTTCCCCAGGATTTGCTTAACAACCTTCGTTCACCACTTAAACCCACCTCACATACTTTACAGAGCCGGATTCTTGATCAGTTTCCACGTCGCGTCGTGGCGCCGCGCGCGCCGTCGTCGTCTCATAGTCGGCTTCGGTCGGTCTGGTGAAATCCTTGTTGAGGTTCACATTCAATTGCCTGGGATGTACCTACACCTGGAACACCTACATAGGTACACCTTTCTAAATATACTCTCGAAGAACTGTAAAAATTACTTGAGTTGTGGTGTTGATGATGGTTGACGCCGACGGTTGAGGAATTAATGCTTCCCTTGTGGTATTGTAACAGCTAAGTGATTTTTTCAGTTCTTCTTTTTTTATTCCTCATTCTTCTTTTATTTGTGTATTTTCTTCTTTTTCCTAGGAAAACGGTAGAATATCAAGAAAAAGGACTTAAATAGGGTAGGAACAAGCTGTACTTCATAGTTGGCTCTTGCTGCTGAGGTATCGGTATAGGTATAGCATTTTTCCTTAAACGTACGGAACTTTTAATTGGATTAGATGCTTAGTGTGCATTTGCAGTTCAACAAGCAGAACAAATCGTTTGCTCTGATTTTACATTATCTGACAAGGAACTAATTTTGCTAAGTTTGCCATCAGCATAAGGTAGGTTAGGTACTTAGGTAGGTATTGCAAACCGTTACAGTATTCATATACCTATAAATACTGTAGGCAAGGTATAGTGGTGATGTAAGTGTTTGAGCTGGTGTGTAATAATTGGATTCGGTGTACCTACTATAGATATTAACCTGTTGTAGAGGTATCTATATGTGTTATTGTCTTATTAAGAATCGAAGCTCAAGGCTTGGTTATTATTATTTAACGGAGCTAAAATGATAATATTCTAAATATGAGAGTATGCTTTGTAAAGGGTGTTTTTTTTTTTGACGTGTGGTTTGCAATCTGGCAATACTTTTTTTCGGCGTTAGTCTTTTTGACAGCTGTCACTTGATTTATGCTCAGTTTGGTTTGCCATTTCATAATGAGTAGACTTACTCCTGAACAACGTTTGGAAATTGTGCAAATTTATTACCAAAATAATGGTTCGCTTCGCACGATTTTCCCAAGAAAATTTTGTTCAGCGATGAAGCTCATTTCTGGTTGATTGGGTACGTTAATAAGCAAAATTGTCGTATTTGAAGTGATCATAATCCACAAGCCGTTGTTGAGACGCCCGCCGTTACATCCTAAAAAAGTCACTGTATGGTGTGCTCTGTGGGCAGAGGGAATCATTGGTCCATATTTCTTCAAAAATGAAGCCGGCCATAATATTACAGTCAATGGGGAACGCTAAAGAGCCGTGATTAATGACTTTTTCGTGCCTGAATTGGAGGATGTTGATGTGGACGACCTTTGGTTCCAACAAGATGGCGCTACATGCCCTACAGTCAAAGCCAACGAAACAATTAATTTATTGAAGGAAACTTTTGGTGAGCGCAGTATCTCGGGTCGTCGTGGGCCTGTGGCGTGGCCTCCAAGATCGTGCGATTCAACACCGCTGGACTATTTATTGTGGGGTTATGTGAAGTCGCTTGTCTACGCAGATAAGCCCGAGACGATTGACGATTTGGAAGAGAAGGCGCGTTATTGCTGGCTACGACCCCAATTGCTGCTAAAAGTGGTCGAAAATTGGGCCTCTCGGCTGGAATTTATTCGAGCCATCATTTTAAAACATAATGGCAAACCCTTATATTTATATTTAAGGTAAATTCTTTTCCATAACATTAAATTAAATTGGTTTTATTTCTTCTTGAAAACCACACGTCTAAAAATAACACCCTTTATGTTTGTATGATGTTTGTCCTTTAATCACACTCGAACGCCTGGAAGGATTTTATTGAAATTTATCATAGAAATTGATTATATCGTGAAATGGGTTAAGGGGGTTCATTTTGTAGCCCTTGGTTGCGGGTGGACAATTTAAATTATGCTTTCGAATGAAAACATTCAAAAGACATAATTAACTTAGGATCCAGGTTCTAGGATTTTGTTCTAACTTAATTTATCTGTGCAAAAAAAAAAAAAACATAAAGAACCGAAGCCACGATGACGATTATTTTACAACTAAAATCCAATAATTTCATGAATTATTATTTTCACCCGAGGCAAAAATGTTCTTCAATTTATTCCATATACATACATGCATACACGTAATAGTTAGCATTTTCGATATTGATTTTCTTTATTCAGCAAAACTATGAGCAAATCTATTGCACCATGAAATTCTAAAATCCAATTAGCTAGTGCATAGGTATGATGTTGCATTCATTCCTCTTTTTCTACATGTTTTTTTTTTCTCACCCTCACCCTCACCCTCACCCTCACCCTCGCCCCGCCCTGATGCAATAGTTGTAATCTTTATGAGATTTTTTAATTAAGAAAAACCTTTAATAGACTTCAGGTGGAATGAATCATTGATGTCTATATGTATCCGATGTCCTCGTGACGAATAACTAAAAACCATTTGTTGTCTTTTTATAATATTCATTTTTAATCCTTGCAACAACAAAAAAAATAACAACAACAAATAAAGTTTGAGTGGAATCCTAACCTCGACCTGCAGCAATGTCATTTTATCATCGTCAATATACACGGCTGCTGGTCCATGGAGAATTCTAATATTAAGGTTTCGCAATAAACCAAGCCCCATTCCAAGTTTTGAGATTTGTGTATTATTCTGAGAGAAGGGGAATAGCGCGGACAGGACTATATGCACTGGGACATAGTCGCATTGTAGCTTGTAGTAGGTATAATATGTATCAGCAGCATGCTTTGCTCCTTTTGATGATCCATAGGTCCCGGGACCCCCATAGTGTCGATGTCGTCCCCTGGCCAATAAATCTTTTATGATTTGTGCTGGGTCAGCATTTGTCCGCTTTATTGTTGTTTTATAGACTTCCGTATACAATAACGAGACCTAATGCCCGCCAAACGTACTGCTGCAGGACCAAGAGTTGCACAGTGGCATCAAATTAATATCGCAGCGCAACAGCCGAATCATAGAATTGGCATGGACATAGAATATCTCAGTATGTATATGGAGTCAGCATTCCAGGTGGACCTATGCGAACACACTGCAAAAGCATTCCATGGGTTTGTGCTGTATGTGTTGCTTGTATGCAGCTCTCTAACGGACAAAAATATCCTTTCCCTCGATAGATATGCGGTGCAGCAGGAGATAATAAACGGCCAAAAGCAACGATTTTGCTCAATAGGCTTCTTTCCTCGACACGAAATTTTTGGATTTAGTGTTTAGGCAAAAGTTTTTACGTCGCCATCGGTATAGGTAGGTACTCATAATAGTCGGATTTCTGGTTGTTGTTCCTGTTTTCCTGATGTAGCTAAGCGAGATAGCTACATGAAATTTGCTATCCCGCAAGTAAAGGGCCTATTGTTTATCCACAACACCATTATTGTTTTGGAAACAGAAAATGGGCTAAGCCGGATAATTTGAATTCGTTGCGGATTAATTTACTTCCCATGTCGGTATTTTTAGATCCTTGTGAAATTTGTTAAAATGTTTTATATAAACTGCTTTTCTTCTCTAAACAGGCGATACAGTTCTATAAAAAAGTACAGTATGCAAAAAATATATCAACAAACTATCGGAAGATGCTATAAATTTTGCAAATGGCGGCAAATGTCAATTATTCTAAAGGGTGTTTTTTTGTAGACGTGTGGTTTTCAAGAAGAAATACAATGCATATAATTTAATGTTATGGCCAAGAATTTAGCTTTATTATAAATATAAGGGTTTGCCATTATGTTTTAAAAATGATTTCGGGCAAGTGGCCGCCGCGGGTTGGCTCGAATAAATTCCAGCCAAAAGGTCCAATTTTCGACAGCTCCAATTGTTGCACGAGATGGCGGATGGACTTATTCGGGTCTTCTTCAAAGCTCTGCTCCACAGCAGCAATAGCGTCTTCGGTGCGTACTGTACGGCGTCTCTGAGGATGCGCATTATCCACTAGAGTAAACGTGGTGCAAAACCGATCCATGGTTACTCGAATTACTGACTCTGCTGGGCGATTATGTCAACCGAATATTGGACGCAGCGCACGATGCGTCGTGCGAACCGAACAATTATTTTGGTAATAAATTTGCACGATTTATGCAAACGTTTTTCAGAAGCAAGTCTTTCAAGTATGAAATGGCAAACCAAACTGAGTATAAATCTAATGACAGCTGTCAAAAAGACCAACCCCGAAAAAAGTATTGCCAGATTGAAAACCACACGTCCAAAAAAAAAACATTCTTTATAACCTTCAGATGTGGTTGACTTCGGAAGTATTCGATGCTCCACTTAGTATGTATATTTCTAGAGATACTAGCCGTGTTTTATTATCTTGTATCGGGATCCGGATCTGGATTTACTTTTAACACGTAATACACAAACAAAATACTGGGAAATTTTCAAAATTGTTTTTGTAACACGTGTTAAAAGTTAATCCAGATCCAGATCCGGTTCCCGATAAAAGATAATAAAACACAGCTACTGTATCTTTCCTAGGCTAAAGGAAAGTGAAAGCGACAAAGGTCTCAACTTGGATTTTCAAATTTTAAACAAGGAGATCCTGGAGAAAAAAAGGTAATATCAAACAATTTTGCAAGGTATGATGTAACTTGTAGGCAAAAAGTACCAAAATCACCCATTAATGTATAGAAATATTATGCCCCATTTTGAAGTTCAAACATTAGAGACCATTGTAACGGCCAAGAAGAAAATGGCTGTAGAATTTGGTATGTGTATAGCTAAAGTATAACATTTTTAACCTAATGTGATGCCAAATACTGACCATAAGAGGATTAAAACAGGGATAAATAGCCTTAATACTCGTTTATCAAATGTTGTAAGTATCTATGTACATATAATGATATTATGCGCCGTTCACATAAATGTTGGCTTAAAAAACATTACATGTAACCTTATAGCGTGTCGGAGTCCATTTTACCTCTGCGTATGGCACTGGCACTGGCACTGCAATGATATACTTGATAATAAATATCTTTCTTTTACACTCTCGACTCTCCAACACGAAGTGCACACGTTAAAATACCACAATACCTATATATACCTTTATAAAAGTTCCTTATCCTTATTATGAGTATAATGGTCAATAAAGCATTTTTGTATCCTTTTTTGATCCTTGCTGATGATAGTAGATCTGTGCTAGATCCCAGACAATGGGTGAAAATTCTACAAAAAAAAAAAAACAAAAATAATGCTTCCAAGGTAGAAGGTATCTATAGAACGTGGATTATGTTGGGATTATTATTAAATTGTGGCACAGTGCTTAGCCTCAGATAGAGCGCAGTTAATACACCACTTGCACCTGCATCTTCTGTCGTTGTTGTTATTGTTGTTGTCGTTGTCGTCGTCTTCTAACAAGGTTATGAAAATCCATTTTGCGGACAGACAGTGTCCTTTAAAATTTTCTTTTTGTTTTTCTTTTAGATTTTCATTTGTATATAAATGTATTTTACTTTTGTTTTCCTGTACATTATATGAGGCAGAGTGAAAATTATATCTAGGTATATAGAAATTGGATTTGAGGGATTGGTTGGGTCTTGGGTGTGTTGTGGAGACGGAAATTGTTCTGGTATTTATTTTTATCCATTTCATTCGTAAAGTAGTATTTCTATCGAAATAGCAATTAAATATTTTCAATATTTAGACCAAGCTTATAGCATATAGATTTCCTAGAAAGGGGCAAATATTCGTTAGAAGAATATATACATATCATGTATAATGCCAAATTGGATTGCAAGTATAAAAGGCTTAAACATAATAGCATTTTTATTTAATCCGTAGGACATATGATTTGTGATAAATATTTATAAAGTATTATGTAAATGGTATCTATGGTTTTCTACTGGCACATATATGTATGTATTGTGATCACAAAAACGGGAAATTACATCATGACATAGAAATGATTCATGCTGTAGGTAATTGAATTGTTTCTCAGGTTCTGGGATATTAGAACCCATACGTGGGATATTCGAGAAAAAAGAGGATGTAAGCATCTCATTTATGGAATATTAAAAAAAAAATGGTACATCATTTGAAAGGAATTTAACTGTTCATAAAATGTTAGTGTTAGTTTCAGTGATTGGTAAGCCATAGGCGATTTTTAATGAACTTTTAATGTTTTTTGTTCAAGTTAACCTTTATTAGAGAGTTTCGTCACCTCGCATATGGCTGACTAATTACTGAAACTAGCTTACCTTTTGTGACCATTTACTGACTTTTCAGAAAATTTATAAATTTTTCGAACACCCCACAAAAAAGATGCTTCAATCCTTTTTTTCGAATATCCCACATATGAACTTCTAATATCCCGGAGCATGTTGTTCGAATTCTATGCTGTTTGAAATTGTGTTAGTAAGCCCGCATTGCGTTTTACTTCATCTCCAATATTATTAACCGTTATTATGGCTAAACAAACAACAGAAGGAATTTTAAAGGAAGAATAATCTGATGATGCCTTCCCCTTCAGCTTAAAAAGGAGACATACATTCCAAAAAATTTCTGGTGTAAGGTATATGAATGTGTTCATTTAAAATTGCTTTAATCTATTTACTGAAAGCTGTTTTTAGGCTCAGGGAACTTAGAACCCCATAATGTGGGATATATGGGATATTGGAAAAAAAAGAATGTATATGTTTTTGTTTCGAATAACCGACAAGTGAGGTGCTGAAAATTTTTACAACATTGAAAAAACCTATGGCTGAACAATAATTGTTGGAATTGTTCGATACCATTCACATGGTATCCTATTATATGTGAATATCCCACAGGTGGGATGCTTAATATCGCTGATGACCTTAAACTATTGATTAAAACTTTTATGTTTAACCAATTTCTGAAATAAGTTGACCTTTTAGATGACATACTTTTTTTACGAATATTTATTCATGTATAAGTCAAACTATAAGCAATTTTGTGTTGTTATTAGAGAAAGATTATATTTTTTTTAGATACGAACATATAAAACAAATCAAAATTCCAATAAGAGAGTTTATATAAACTTCAGAATATTCCTAAGACCAAAGTAAGCTTCAGTTAACAAAGACATTTTTTATTGTGATAATTCAGTTATTTCGTGTAACCACACTTTACCATTGTAACCTATTATAACTGCACTTGTATACTTACAAAGCTTCAAATTATATTGTTATAAGTGTCATTCATTTGGTTCGATGATGGTGAACTTTTCATTATTCTCTTCTGACCAAAACCAATAGAATAATAAAACACACAAAAACTCATCCAAAAAGTTTAGGTAAAGTTTATATGTAAGTACTGGACTGGAGAAATTCGGTAAAGTTGAACAGGACACAGGGCTGTCGGTATAATTTTCAAGTTAAGCTATACATATGTATAAAGAGGAGAATCTCTCTATTTACAAAAGTAAGAGATAAAACACAAGTGTTCCTTTTCTTTTTATTAATTCCAGAATGCCTTCTTCTTAAAAAATCTTCATTATTACATTAAATTTTATTTATTTCATTTTCATTTATTTAATTCATTTATCAAATGTACATTGAAGATTACTCTTAGAATTAGTAACATTACCCTACCAAATCTTATGCTTCTTTGTATATTTCTTTGCAGACGAAATCAAGTCAAAAATTAAATTCCCAAAGTTACTTCAAAGCCAAATTGCGAGATATTGAAAAAGAAGGTACCTTTTAAATATTTAAATATTTTAATGCTGCCTTAAACTAAAACAAACGACAGCCCTGTTTGATGCATTCCTATTTAGTTTGTTATAGAGAGTTTGTGGGTTTAATATTTTTTTGTGTTCCGTAAAAACTTTTTGTAGATTACATACATGTATGGTTAGGTTATGGATGCTATTCTCTCCCTCGTTGACTTAAAGGTTTTCTTCGATTAAATCCATTGGGGGATTTCTATAGAAAGTATCTAACGATCGTAAAATCGAAATAGAAAGATATAACATCCAAAACTCAATCATGGGACTGTGATAATTATTGTTCAACAATGGTTTAAAGTCAAACCACAACGTGCATACAAGTTTGTGTTGGATTTTCGGTGAGTTTGACGTTACAGTAAATTATGGGGTGGCTGATAAAATAATTGTACAGGAAGTGCAGTTTTTTTTATCACTTAACATTGGCTTTAAATTTTAGACGGTTTATTATCCGTTTAAAGTATTTTTGGTATGATGCTATGTTCAAAAGATGGGTTTCCAAATTTTAAATGAGTCATCATCGTACTATATTTTAACAAGTAAGATGTAAGAAATCCCTTAGATCTTGAAAAAAAATCTTTAATTAAAACAGTCCCACAAATTATGTGCTAAAAATAGCTGATGACATGACATTGAAAAGCTTTAAACATTGATTCAAAATTTTCAATGGCTGATCAATTTCTGAAGCTTTCCCACATATGGTGTGCTAAGATCCCGGAGCCAGATTTTTTCGGAAAATTGCCTCATGTTTGTCTCTTCTGTTTCATTTGTGTCTATGAGACTACTAACACTTTGGGAAGTTTATTTTTTTTTTCTCAAAATTCTGAAACTTTTCTTCAAATTTTGAATTTTTTAAATCGAAAACCACATTTACACCCACCTTCAGTAGGAAATTCTTATCAACAGCATTAATTTCTGTATTTAATGAAATTTCAAATATATTGAAAGACTTTAACCTTGAAGATATGACAGTAAGAACTAAAGTTATAGGCCTCGTAACATTATATACGCATGAGTTTCATTCATTCATTCAAAACAATTTATTCACTGATCACTAAACTGAGATTAAACTAGACTAACCCTAAAAATACGTTTTTATCGAACACTAAACCTAGACTTATCCTAAAACCCCTTCAAATCTCGTAATTTTCCATATAAATTTTAATCTTTTAATTAAAGGAATACAAAAATGTCATTGTTCAATTGCGATTGCGTGCGTGTCGAGTAATTAAATTTTTATTCTTGTCAAATATAATTCAGAGTGAAAATGCCAAACTAATCCTCTTTTCTGTGGTGAAAACACTTCAAAATTATTTTCCCAGCCTTAAATCTCAAATTATATTTGAGTGAAAACGTATAGTATAAATCTTCTTTATAAATCTCGAATAGTTACCATATAAATTTATTTCGTTGATCTAGTAGATTCCAAATTAATCGCAACAAATCGAACTAGTCCAGTTTGTGTCTCGCTGAACGCATTCATTGGATAATTCACCCTTTTTTCCCCACTTAAACTTCATAAGAAAAAATGAAAAGGTACTGTCAAAGTTTTTTGTGCGATTTTAATTGTTTTGTTAACTCCTCCTATTCTAATATGCATGGGCTCAATTCTACAAGTGTGAATAGTTTTCCGTGTAAACTTTCTATTCACGCTCAAAATATGCGTGAGCAAATTTGCCTATCTGTGCATAATTTATCTGCCAGAAAGATTGCACCTCACTCTTGAGGAATCGCATAATTTAATGTGTACACTAATTTTTGTGCACACAGAAAAAACTCACGCTTGCGGAATTGGGCCCCTGTACCTGCATTTAATGTGTAAAATTTTGACAGATATAAGTATGTACAGTAAGAAAAAAAAAAATAATTTTGTAGCTGGAGCTGCATTCCCTCGGCTATATTTAAGCTTGGTTTAATTTAGGAGAGAATTCAAATTAATCTGCGTTTCGTTTTATTGTACGCTGTTTGACGAGCGAAATCGGTAAATATTGTAACAGATTATTTGGAGATGTCACCTCTTTTTCACACGTAATTAATTGCTTAAGTCCCCTGTCACACGAGGAAACAAGTTGCTGCAGATTTTTTTGACGTTTTCTTTTAATTTCCTTAAAAATCTCCTGTAACTTTCACACGAACACGAAGAAACAAAATCGTGGAAACTTTCTGTAGATTCCTTTTAAAATAGCTTGGTTAAACACACTCTACTATGTGTTTGAAGAGGAATGTCAAAAAAATCTCCTCGAATTGTTTACCGGCGAGATTTCATTTGCCGCTCTTACTTCTTGCCCTTCTCACCAACAAACTGAAAGTTGCTGGCAACTCAGTTTCCCCGTGTGAAAGAGAACTAAGCACCTCAAAAGAAACACGACTATTAATTAGGTGCGTTCAGGAAAATGAGGCCTCATTTCGCTGCATCGAAAAGTGAGCAAGAGAATCCAAAATAGTATTTTCCTCATGATTCTCACAGCAAAGCTGAGAAATATAGCTGAGGGGCCCTGCTCATGAAACTGAGGATGCTGGGGTCTTCAAGATCTCAATTTTCTGAACATACCTATTATGTGTGGAACAGTGACATTTGAGTGTTTGTATTTTTTGTTTCTTTCATTGCCATGCTATAATTCTGCGATTTCTTTTTGAAATTTTGAGTGACACTGTCAATGGGTACCTATTTCTTCGCTGTGGTTTCCGTCAGCATTTCACTGTGGTGTTGGTAACCCGACAGAAAAATTTCGTTTCACATCAGAAATGGACTAGGCCTTAGAACGAATCTGAAAATATCAACCAGTTCCATATATTTATTATTTCAAATTAAAAACTTGCTTCGGTTTGACTGCACATTCGCCCTTGACTTCAATTCACATTTTACGCATTTCTTCAACATCCCCAATATTTGTACTTCTATTGCAATTAAGGTCTTGAATTGTGTCAGAATTCTTCGTTTCATACATACTCACATATATAGGAAAAGGTTATAGAGGATGTAATTATTGGATCCAGTTAAATAAATGTTATGGTTCCATACAGAAATAAAAATGAAAAATTGAAGAACATTGTACTCGTTACAAGCACATTTTTTAAAGGATTTTATATTTTCTGGTAAAATGAGTGTGAGCGTCCTCTTTGCTGGATGAGGAAATTAAAAAAACTTAAATGAAAAAAAAAAAAATACATTCGAACTAAAAAAAAAAAAAAAAAAAAAAAAAAAACAAATATGATGAAGGAAATTGATGAAAAATTTCAAATCGAAAATAAACAATAGGTTGTAAATTGTAAACCATTTCTGAGAGTACCTTTTTCCGATATTTCAATGAAATCGCTTTTTAGAGGTTCAACCTTCTCTCTCTCTCTCTTTCTTTTTCTCTTTGTGTTTATTTTTTTTTTTTTATATTTGTGGAGCAGAAAACAATGAGTTCTTGATTAAACAAACAAGCAAATGAAATCGATTCGAGTCGATGGAACTCTCGATTGGCTGATGGGGAGCAAGGGTCAGAGTTGAAAAGGACTTTGTTTCCAATTTTGTTATAAATCTATTATGCCTCCGTATATATATGGACAAAGGAAATATAATGCATATTCATATAGAATTTCTTTTGTCTATACAAACAGAATAACCTAACTTCCAGAATTTGAGCTTCAATGGTACATATGAAAAGTACATCCTTGAAAAGATTGTAATCATTGAATTACTATACAAACAGAAGGATTCACCAAAAGTTGGTCAAATGGTACCTACTTGAGACTCAACTACTTCTAGCGGTAACTCTATGTAGCATTTATGATTTTTGTATTTGCTATTCATATTCCATTTCTTTAACAAAAAAACTCAATTAAAATGATCATTAGCATTAGCATGTTAACATTTATATTCAAATTATCAAAATTGTTAAACGTATTGACCGAAATTCCAAAAATAATTTCTGGCTTGTGATGCGGTAAAAGCCTATATTCAATTATGTTTTTCCTCAAAAATATACCTACTTAAACTTTGTTTCCCCATTTTTGGAATGGAATTGAAAACCCATTAGCAGATTTACAATCCCATCAGAGAATAAATTGAAATAATGTAAAGACCTTCGAAATCAGGGATTCCACCCACATCTAAGCCAATACGCCCAACTACCCCTGATAACATTTGCGATAATAAATGCTAAGCCAAACGAAATCCCCTAACGGAAAAAGTGATAGAGTGGTGTGTGCGAAACGAAACAATATCGTGCGTTGGGCTTGGGCGTTTTAAAGGATTTAACATTTTTCTCCATCGCGCTAATCCAGGACATAAAACCCTACGTGTTTTTGGTTGTTCGGGGGATGTTTGGCTGTTTGGCAGTTTGGCACCTTGCCTTAGAGCATGATGGTAAAGGGATTTGCTATGCTTTGATGGAATTTTAATTAGTTAATGTTTGCATAAAACGAACATGTTTGTATACATATGTGCTGACAATAAGGTTATGTTATGACTTATATGAGACGACATGTGTATATTCTTAAGTCTTCTATAGCGTTATTGAAATACATATCTACCTAATCGGGTCAAATTCGAAGACCTGGCGAAGCATTTTTGGATTCCTCTATAAGTCGGTCCTAGTATATATTCCATTGCATGTGATTTTGTAATAAAAAAAAAAAAAAAAAAAAAAAAAAAAACGATCAAACGCATATTAGGTCTATAAGTTCAATTTCGAAGGCTTTTGCACAGGGAAGCTCTTTTCTTTGTAAGGAACAATTTCGTTTTCATTTTTGCTTATTTTTTTTTTTTTTTTCTCAATCTTACGGAGGAATATTTCAATTTCAATAAATTAAAAACCTACCGACCCGATGGAGTAGTATAGTTCCGGAAGAAGGGTTCGTTTTTTTATGGTTTTAACATGGTTGCGCACATGTGCACAATTGTAGGGATTTTTTTTTTTTTTCTTTCTTTTATGTCTCCTAACAGAGGTAATGTTCAATTTTGTAGAATAATTCACAATGTAAAGCGCAATGACATGGAACTGTTATATGGAATGTTTTAAAGGAATGGGGCTTTTTAAGCTATGTATGTATATGGTAGGTATGTAAGTACAGTGAACTTTTAGGCATTTAAGATTTTATTTTTATTGAAATGTGGTAGATAAAAGAAAAATCTGACTAAGGTATCTTTTTAATAGATGAATCAATTTGAATTTATGACATGGGGTGGGGATGTATGTTGTATTTGTTATTTAATGATTCATTTATATTTATATATCCATAGAGATGTCAGCAATTTCATTTAGAAGCTACACAATTGAGTGATTGATTTAAAGATTTAGTTTGATAATTTTATTAAGACAATGTAAGCCTCGCACAAGAACGCAGTTTCCTTACAATCACTTTAGTCATTACAGGTACGAAGTTTAATCAAAATCGTTAAGGCCGTTTTTGAGAAAATTTGAACAAATCCAAAACTATTGTATCGCAGATTTAAACGAGAATTAAGTTTAAAAGGTTGTTTAAAAACATTTTAAATTTAAACACTTTTAGAAACCAAAAGACGTCATTTGAATATTTAAAAGCTTTTAATAAAATCGGTTAAAAGTCGCTTTAACTACAGGGTGTTTTTTTTTGGGAGGGTGGTTTTTAATCTGGCAATACTTTTTTTCGGATTTGGTCTTTTTGACAGATGTCACTTGATTTATGCTCAGTTTGGTTTGCCATTTCAAGAATTAAAGCCGAACGACCATCAAGCGTTTCGCACGTTCGGTGAATGGGCCCAAAACGAGATGGCCACCGTTCCCGATTTTTACAAGAAAATTTTGTTCAGCAATGAAGCTCGTTAATTAGCAAAATTGTCGTATTTGGAGTGATCATAATCCATAAGCTATTATTGAGACGCAATTACATTCTCAAAAAGTCACTGTTTGGTGTGCTCTATCTGCAGAGGGAATCATTGGTCGATATTTCTTCAAAAAAGCCAAGATTAATGACTTTTTCGTGCCTGAATTGGAGGATGTTGATGTGGACGACCTTTGGTTCCAACAATACGGCGCTACATGCCATAAAGCCAATTAAACAATCAATTTTTGAAGGAAACTTTTGGTGCGGGCATTACCTAGCGTCGTGGGCCTGTGGCGTGGCCTCCAAGATCGTGCGATTTAACGCCGCTGGACTATTTTTTGTGGGGTTATGTGAAATTGCTTGTCTACGCAGATAAGACCGAAACGATTGACGCCTTGGAAGAGAATATTCGGCGCGTAATTGCTGTCATACGGCCCCAATTGCTGCAAAAAGTGGTCGAAAATCGGGCCTCTCGGCTGGTATTGATTCGAGCCAGTCGCGGCGGCTACTTGCCCGAAATAATTCTTAAAATATAAAAGCAAACCCTTATCTTTATAATAAAGCTAAATTCTTGGCCATAACATTAAATTATATGCGTTTTATATCTTCTTGAAAACCATACGTCTAAAAAAAAACACAAAATAAGACTAAGGCCTAGTTTTTCAGTGTTGAGTTAAACTGGAGATAGCCAACTGTAGAAGTAAATTAACCCACTCTGAACTGAGAAAGCAGATTTTCGGTGGAGCATTCAGGCGGTGGATAAAACATCAAAAGCATATGTTCATTAGTTAACCCTGAGATAAATCACCAAATTTGATGAGTCAACGCAGGTTTAACTTTAATCTCGCACTGAAAAACTGGACCTAAGTCCGTCAAAACAAGAATTTTCTGTTTAAAATAGTTTAATATTTGTGTGTTTGTATGTATTTTTTGAGTTTCCATCCCGACTATTTTAACGACCAATTTAAGTTGAGAAATATTGAGTTACATAATTATGAATTGTAATAATAAAAATGAAGTATTGAATGGAACTTGAATTAATTAGATTTTAATTTAATTAACCTTATAATTTAGATTAACTACTCATAGAAATAGTTTAATATATGTATTTACACATAACTTATATAAATATAAACCCAACAAAAACAAACAAAAATAATAATAATTACACTAAAGACTTAATTCTGTGCCCCCAAATAATAAAACAAAAATACTCCTCCCCATTTTGAATACAGGTATTAACTTTTCCCAAGAACTTATTGCAAATATTAAATAAAATGTATAAAATCGTCGGTTATTCAATTCGCTCGAAGCATAAGTATATATTGTGCAAACAATACAATACACCAGCAAAAATAATGCCAATGGAAATCAATTCATTTTCACTAAATATTAAAAAGTAAACTTGAACATATGTACATAAGTTCGGTAATAATAAATCACATTTCATTTATTTTCCTTTCCCTTTACGATTGATGTGACATGACTACACGAATTTATAATTCTTTGTATTTGTTTTCTTTATTTGTATAAATACGTATTTATTATTTTATTATAAGAGCATAATTTTTTACCGATTGTAAACAGAGATGATAAGCTCAACGTGAAGATACCTATTTACCGTTTTATTGAAATCCATAAGAGTATAATTATGTACAAAATTATATTATTATTGCAGTGACATGAATCACATACAAAATGTTTAATTAACTTTTTATTTACAATCTTGTTTTAATTAAAGGGTTTTCCAATAAGAGGTGTTATTTTGATATTCAAAGAAAAATGGCATTTTTTGAGATAAATGATCGGATGTTTATTTCATTATAAAGAGGTATGCCGTTAATAATGGAACACAACATCAGCCAAATGGCCGCCATGACCACGCTTACAGGACCATATCCTTTTCATGAAATTTTCCATAACCAAATCGCAAAGTGGCTGCCCTATGTCCTCGATAGCCTCACGAATTCCATCTTTGAGGTCTTGAATCGACGCTGGGCTGTTGGCGTAGACTTTATCTTTCACGTGGCCCCAAAGGAAGAAGTCGCAAGGTGTTAAATCACAAGATCTCGGTGGCCAATTGTGATCACCTCTTCGAGAGATAACACGGTCCGGAAACTTTTCCCGTAAAAGATCGATGGTTTCATTGCTAGTGTGGCACGTAGCGCCATCTTGTTCAAAGTAAACGTTGTCCAGATCAATACCATCCAATTCCGGCCATAAAAAATCATTAATCATCTCTCGATAGCGCAATCCATTGACCGTAACTGTTGCTCCAGCCTCATTTTCGAAAAAGTAAGGTCCAATGACCCCGCCGGACCATAAACCGCACCAAACAGTCACGCGTTGAGGATCGAGAGGCTTTTCAACAATAACTCTTGGGTTTTCCGAGCCCCAGATGCGACAGTTTTGCTTGTTGACGTAGCCTCCGAGGTGGAAATGGGCCTCATCAGTCAAGATGATTTTTCGATGAAATTCCGGATCATTTTCATGCATTTCAAGGACCCAATCAGCAAAGACACGACGTTGTTGATGATCAGCCGGCTTGAGTTCTTGTGTTAACTGAACTTTATAAGCCTTAAGACCCAAGTCTTTATGCAAAATACGGTGTAATGACGTTTGTGGAATGTCTAATTCCAAAGAACGACGAGGCATGGACAAACCTGGGTTTTCTTCAACACTTTGGGCTACAAGAGCAATGTTCTCAGTTGTTCTTGAGCGACGTGCACGGGTTTTATTCTTCACATCACTAACTTGTCCCAACAGCTCGAAATTGTCCACCAATTTCTGTATTGCGGTCCGACAAGGTGCTTCACGACGACCCAAAAATGTTTTAGTTTTACGAACCGTCTCTGCCAAATTTTCACCATTTTTATAGTGAATTTTAATAATTTCAATGCGTTGTTGAAGCGTGTATCGTTCAATTTTTATTCAAAAGTGACAGCTACCGAAATAGCGGGCTATTCAAAATAACAACTCTTATTGGAAAACCCTTTATTATTGAAATACTGCATTGAAATATTTAAATTTAAAAATAACATTTGTTAACACAATTTTATAGCACAGAGACCAATTTATAAGTTTCCGAAGGTTTTTGATGCCCAAAATATTCGAATTTTTACATCAGGTCAAGTATTTTAGATTTACCAATCTATAAGTACAAAAAAACCGTTTCTTTGTTATACAAGGTGGCGCAAAAGTTGTTACCCGATGTTCTTTTTGGTAGTAGTTTTTTTTATGAATGAACAAAATTTGGTTCTGCTTTTGGATTATGTTTATTTGATGTCTTAATTTTTGTTTGCATTTGTTTACTTCACAAATGTCAAAGTAGAATTGACATCTGCCATCTATCTTCAGATAGATGGTGTTCACATTGGACTGACTCCTCCGATTTATTTTGACGTCTCCGTGCTTTTGCTCACTTTCACTTCATGGGGAGAAAGAGATGGCCATGAAAGGCAGGACTTTTAATTTTTTTTTAAACTCAGTGGATTTTTTTACGTCTTCTTTTGTGACATCTGTTTTCTCTGTCTGTGATTTACCTTTCGCACATAAATCTTACAGAGTCTAATTTATTTTAATTGGAAACTTGTTTATTTATGAAGATTTACGTTTTGTAAGTGAAAAAATTGTAATTTATCCCTCAAACTGCACAGATTTTTGTTTTGTTTTAACGACTGCTAAACGTCAAAGTAAGTCCGATGTGTTCACCATAATTTTTTGCCTGAAAAAAAACGAGTTGGATTGACGTCAAAGAGTCAGTCTAATGTGAACACCGTCATAGGCGGTAGGATGATGATTTTTGCTCACCTTGTACCTATTTGACGTGGGGCAAAGTAATGTCAATTTTTACAAATGGCGTCATATGTCATTGTGTTGACACATTTATGTTATAGACAGATAGAGAATTACATTCTTGACAGCATGTAATGGAGCAATACACAACTGAAGAACGCAAAATTATTACTTCTTATTTTACCAATTTGCAGTCTGTTTTGTTTAACAAGCGTGAGAGGTGTCGCAAGAACGCAAGGTCCGTATTGCTCATTTGAGCCAGAACATCACGGCTGAGATATTCGACAAACGTTGACGAAACAAAGATGTACACAATTCCAAAGATGATATAAAACATTTATTTTTGTCCGAAAGTTGCTGAATTGGGTCTCGTTTCGAGTACACCTCGGGTAACACAAATGTTTGGGCCGTGTGATCTCCCGTTTTGTGGATTTGAACTGCCCGGCTAGATTTCCAAATCTGATGACATCATACTACTTACTTTGGTTTGGAGCTTGTTATATCTCACAATTATCACAACGAACCCACAAACAAGTCTTCCAATTCTTTAAAGCCAAAAATGAAGAAGAACTGAATAATTTTTGAGCCAAGTGCTCTGTGAGCAACAGTTCAAAATGCCGTAAAACGAGCACACATGCGGGCATTAAGTTATTGAGTTTGAAAATACCTTTCCTTTGATGTATAGCACGATGGGTTTTGGAAAAAAATTTCAAAAGCCGAAAAAAAGTTGCAAGGGGTTAGTCCATCATTTTTTTTTCAAAAATCAATAAAAATTGTTTTTCAAGATTTGTCGAAAAGGTCTGTTAATTTTCTATTCGGCACTACAAACCTCAAGGCTGCAGAATTTTTTAGTTTATATCGGCGGAAAGGCCTATTAATTTTCTATACGCAACTGAAAACTACACCTTCTTTTAGGCTTGGTTACGTAAATATCACCATCCGAAGCCCTTTTGAGGGTTGGTTCGAAGTACAGTGATATGACTTTGGATGCGAATATTTCGAGAACCAATGCTCCAAGAATATTTTGGTTTTAAGTTTTAGAATGCTCTTGAAAATATAACAAACAATTTTGAGAACCGCAACTGGTTTCGAGGCTGCATTGAGGAAACATCACTATCCAAACACAAACACTTTTGAATGTTTTGGACAGAAATTCAGTAAAATCGTAAAATCACTTCTGATGAAAATATTTCGAGAACCAGACCGTCCTCACGCTTTTGATTCAAATGTGCGGATAGACTTTAAAAATACCTTTCTTTTGATGTATAGCTCAATTTTAGTCGAAAACAGTGGAAATTCTTCGAGAAAATGGAAATTTCAGAATGGACCATATTCTAAGCTTAAGAAAACTCAAATGTGAGAAAACTATAGGCACGACAGAAGGTGGGTTTACAAAAAAAGTGAAGAGGTACTATACTTGAAAGGCCTTAATGAACTCATAAATGTGGTTTTTATACTTCTAAGACTTGAAACTCGAACAAACCATTGGATCCAATTATACAAGAAAAATTAATTAAAATTGACAAAGGACTTTTTCAATTGTTTTCAAAAGTCAAAATCTAGAAAATAACGCACTTCCGTGCGGTTATACACATGTCAAACGTTTAAATCTACTTGCCATTTTCAATTGCAAAACCATTCGTCTTTTGGTATTTTTCTCTTATAATATTTCCTACGTAAAGTCGTTCGTGATTCGAAGAGCTTGAAATTTCAATCTCATAGCCCCCTGCTGTCAGGATTTCCTGCATTTCAGGAACATTTATATTCATTTCTGTTCGCTTCGACGAATTAAAAATATCACAGACACACATGTATTTGTATAAATGTAAATAACCTTCGATGTAGTTAGCACCCACAAACACTTCGGGGGTATATACGTATATGTATACCAACACTACATACCTACAGTTATTCCAAAATCACTAACTTACCCACAAATCCCTGAGCCACTCCATCATTTTGAATCCTGCTCCTCTCTCAAATGCTCCAGATGCTGAACCTCTATTTCTGCCCGATTTGTATCCTTAATGAATGCATCATCTAGTGACAAGACAAGCATCAGCCAGCAGGAGGACGTTCAATCGTTCGTTCGTTCGTTCGTTCGTCTTGCATGGTTCTGATGGTCTGGGTTGCCCGAAACACTAGTAAACAACGATATGTCTCTGTCGGTGATGAAAGTTTCTGGCCGAATCGAGTGGAGTGTGTGAAAGTAAAATCAGTGAAAGAGTTCTGCACACTCAGCGAAGAAAAGATAAATTAGATTCGTGTGGAGCTAAAGGAAGGAAGTCCGATTAATCAAACGGTTGAGCTAAGGATGCGGAAACATGTGTTTGTTATTATTTAATTTTGAGTTCTCCCACCACGCCATCGCCACCACCGGGGGAATGCATTGGGCAGACCTTATGAATTGCAAAAAAATATATCATCACGTTATCTTCTTGCGGAGTCATTTGCTATCCATAATTTTTCTATGGAATCAAGGTGCCTTATTCTGATGGCAATAAGAAGACGTGGTGACATTGATTTCTATACACCGCACCATCTCAGCAAATTACATTAAATAAATTCCCTCAGAGCCAATATCCAAAGCTGTTTGAAACGGTAACGGTAAAGGATGCCTTGAATGCATTTATGGTAACATTAAGGACACTGCTGATGCTGACATTCACATTACCAGGGCTATAGGAGGAGGAGATTGAATTAAGGAACGAACGATGGCTTGTCATTCGATGTCTACGTCTTTCTCTCTCTCTCTCTCGCTCTATTTCCAGGTGTAATCAATGAGGAAATGTCACAGTCTCATTACGAACAACAGCTCAAAATGTCATCTCCTTTAATAGAGATTTGCGGTTTAAGTAGAGAATGTGGGCATGAGCGAGCAGAACATGCAGTTGTCCCTAATTCTTAAACCTGCACAGGAATGCTTCAGATGTGTGCACACTGTACACTGCACAGCGCAGCATATAGAGGACATTCTGATGGTTTATGTAGTGACGCAATGTCGAACGTGATGTATAGGTACCTACTCCAACTGCAGCTTGCTTCTTTCTATGAAGCTTGAAATATGAGTACAATATAAATCTAAGGAGGAATTTGTGTGAAAGTTGAATTTGTGACCGGCTAGCAGGCGGGTTGAGGTGAAAAATCTATATTTGATTGCTAGATTGGTTGCATTGCCAGCCATATCAGCCAGTAGGAATGTTCAACTATAATGAGCATAGATTAGGGGAGGATAAGTTGATGTTATTTTCAATATCCCAACGAGAAAGTCTTTAGGTTATTGGGTCACATCAATGAAATTAGATCACAGTAGTAGATATGTTATAGGTCAATTGAGCCGATACCAATAGAAATAGGCTGGTGAAAGGTACATACACTTTGAGCTCTATTTTTGAAGTGCTGGAATTTAGTTTTAAAACCAATTTAAAAAAAAAAACGGCGCTTGAGAGGAGAACTAAGAACACGACACAGCTATAAAAAGCTTAACGATAACGCTTATTAGGGTAGAGGCCATCCTGAAACATCACATATCTTGTTCAATCACCGATTACTGTTCCTTTCAGGACCTACAATTTCGTACAGGCCAAAATGCTGATAAAAAAGCTAAAAGCTGACTTCAAAACTCTAGGTGGGTACTTCTTCTCCGGTATATTAAAACCCCATATATGGGATATTCGCCAAAAAAAAAGTACGCTATTTTAAAGGTCAACTATAGTTTCAGAAATTGGTCGGTCATAGAATTTTTCGATCAATTTTTTTTTTTTTTAGGTTATCATCGATTTATAACATCTCATTTGTGGGATATTCTCAAAGAAAGTATGTGCCATCTTAAAAGTAACTGAATTATGATGGTTAAATGTCAACTAGTTTCAGTAAATGTTTGAAGATTTTCAAAGTCGGATATTTGCAAAAAATATACATAAAAAACTATAAGAAATCATCAAAAAAAAAAAAACTTATTGATGACCAATTTCTGAAATTAGCTGCCTTTTTTTGACAAATTTCTTACCTTTTTGACAAATTTCTGACATTTTTGATTCCAAATTTTTTTTCGAATATCCCACAAGTAAGGTTCTAAGAACCTATGCTGTGACCTTTAAAACACATTCAAAAATTCGTAAAAATACAATGGCTGGCCTTTTATGAGGTCGCTAAGACCTTTTTTTTTCCGAATATCCCACAAATGAGTTGCTAAAAATCACTGATGACCTTAGAAAACTTTAACCAATGATTGAAAATTTTATATGGATGACCGATTTCTGAAACTAGTTGACCATTTTTTGACCAATTACTGGCGCTTTAGAATGCATACTTTTTTATTGTGAATATCCAACAAAATGGTTCCAGGAACCTACGCTGTGACCTTTAAAACACATTCAAAAATTCGTAAAAATACAATGGCTGGCCTTTTATAAAGTCACTTAGACCTCTCAGGTTGTATACTATTTTTTTTGCGAATATCCCACAAATGAGTTGCTTAAAATCACTGATGACCCTGGAAAACTTTAACCAATGATTGAAAATTTTTTATGGATGACCGATTTCTGAAACTAGTTGATCTTTTTTGACCAATTGCTTATCTAAATCTTTTAATTTGTGTAACTACATTTTTTTTACGAATATCCCACATATGGGGTTCTAAGTTCCCTGAGCCGGGTTCTTCACTTATTGTTTTTACCAACGCATCAGTTTAGTCTTGATTGTGAATGCAGTCTTTTAAGACCACTTAAGAGTGTCAAACCTAGTTGTAAGTGGGTTTCTTTGATTATAACTATGTATAGAACAGATATGCTTATTTTTCATATTATCTGATGTTTTATTTATTTAATTCTTTTGAAAGGTTGGATATTCGGAACTGTTTGAATTTCCCAAGCTCAGAAAATATAATGGACTTGCGGTGCAAATACTTTTCTTCTTCAAAAACTCCCAACTGGAAAATGGAAATAAATCAGAAACCAGATGAATGTTTATATTTATCTTAACAACAAACAGAAGAAGGATATTTCTTTAAAATCGTTCGGTCTCCCTTATTTTCGCATACATACATATGTATTTGTGTCTGTGAATGAAGGAAGCCTTGTTGACTTTTTCCATAGGATATATCCCTTTGGGTTACAATCTTTACACATATGAAGCGTTTTATATGAATTCTCACAACAATAGACATTTCACACACATACACATACACACTCATACAAACCCCATGCATACATATATGTATTGCATTATTGCAACAGCGAAACGTTGCACAAGTTTGCAAGCAAAGCTGTAACCACAAATCAAACAAACTACAAACGATTAAATTTCGGTAACAAAAGAATACCATAATATCCTCGAAGGGATTTTCTCGATGCTTTCACGATTTTTATTTAATTTTGTAGGTTTCTTTTTTTAGTTTTGTTTGGAAAACATTTCCGCACCAAATTTCCACCGAAATTGAACTGCGAAGGAAAGGATACATATCTACGGGTGTTGAGTGGGGGGGGGGGGGGGTCCTTTAGTGGGTATCGTACAAGTATGGCATCCGAAAGGTCCGTAAGGAAAAATGGAAGCCAACACAAAAACCCGATGTTATTATCGTTTTTGTATGCGCACTTCTATACGAATGAGTGTGTACAATGTACAAGTACATATGTTGTAAGAGAGCTTGATATTTGTGGAAAAAGGTCCTTTATAAATGAATATCGTACTTCAACTCACGGTGGCGATTGATCACATCGTAATTGGCGTGAAAATCAATCGGCGGCGAATGCATATGCAAATCACAGGCATGTCCCGGTTCCCGAATTGTGTAAACGTATACATATCTTTACCTCGTTAAAGGACGATAGTAAAATAGATCTGTGCAGCGAGTAATGGTGTGTTGAGCGCCAAGGACGCGGATAAGAGGGAGTGCAAATCAATGCAAAAGTAACGCTTGTTCAATGTTCATCGCAAATATTTGCATAATCCTCCGAGGATTCAATGAAAGGATACAAACAAAATAAATTCTGCTCATACACACAGCAACCCAAGGAAGCGTTGAAAATAAATGCTAAAAAAAAAAAACAATACAAAATATTTAAGAAGATTTATTGCTGGATGGATAGTTGGTTTGGTTGTTATAAGGATGAACATCAGAATCCTGCTGGATATTCTACAAAGTTCGCTTTGCTATTTGCTATACAAGGATAAATACATTTGAAGGGATTTTTGTGTACAGAGTGTAATTTTTTTTTCTTTGCAAATTAAAAAATAAGAAGCTTCGAAAAATTGCAGAGAAAACGTGTCTTTCTATATATGCGCTCGACTTAAAGACTCTAGCAACAAAATAACGTTTGTGACTTGGCATTCGAATTTTTTTTTTTTTAAACAAATATATATGTACAGATTACACCCAGACTTTGCATTTCGATACACGCTTTAAAGAACAATTGTGCTAGAGGCATGATTTACATATGGTTGGTTTTGTATATTGTTTTATGACAACCGAACGTGCGTCTATGATATTGGTTTTCGCTTTATATTTGCGGGCTTTGGCACAAACAATATATACTAAGGTTATATTTGTCTATATACACACACCTATGTATTTGTATGAGAAATAAGTGAAATTTGATATAATAATAATGTCAATATTTATAGAATTGAAACAGATATAGCATGGGAAAATGCAATATTTGCGCAAGTTTCAACGTTCAAAAAGAAAATACAAAGTTTATTGTAAATATAACTATAAATAAATATCAAAAATTCAGGGAGATTATTTGAATCTTTATATCCTTGGCTTCTATAGATGTTCCATAAAGCTCCCATAGGAAAATTTATAGAAATTCTGCCTTTATCAAATTGCTTCTTCTCTCTCAAAAGAATTTAAACTGAACGTAATGTTTTTAGCTTGTAAAAAGCTTGTTTCGTTTGTTGTGAGTTGAGATGAAATGAAACACAATGTTTAAAGAGAACTTCCGAAATAATAAGAAAGCCAGTGCAGCAAGATATTTCTTGCCGCTCTTTTGACATTTCTCTTCAGTAAGGTTTGCCATTTCATGATGGAAAGATATACGAGCCAACAACGAGTCGAAATTACTAAAATTTACTACCGAAATTCGGAGTCAGTGGCCTCAACGTTAATAGCGCTACGTCCAATTTATGGTCGTCATAATCGTCCTAGCAGATCAACAATTGAGCGTCTAGTGGAAAAATTTGAATCCACAGGCACAGTACAAAATGTTGCTGTGCCAGTGAGATAAAGAAGTGCCCGTAGTGTCGAGAATATTGCTGCCGCTGAGGCTTCAGTTGCAGAAAGCCCAAATGTGTCTCTCACACTTCGTTCTCAAGCGTTGGGTATCTCTGTGACGTCTTTGTGGCGAATTTTGCGAAAAGATCTTGGCCCACATCCTTACAAGATTAAATTGACGCAAGAACTGAAGCCGCTTGACCACCAGAAGCGTCGTATGTTCGTGAATTGGGCTAAGCAACAACTTGAAAATGATTCGGATTTTCATTGAAAAGTCATCTTCAGCGATGAGGCTCATTTCTGGCTGAATGGCTTCGTCAATAAATAAAATATGCGGTACTGGTCAGGCAGCAATCCACACGTACTCCATGAGTCATCATTGCATCCCGAAAAAATTACGGTTCGGTGTGGTTTATGGGCCGGCGGCGTCTTTGGGCCGTACTTCTTCCGTGATGATCAAGACCGGCACGTTGCTGTGAATGGGGATCGCTACCGTTCAATGATAACCGAATATTTTTGGCCCCAATTGAATGATATGGACTTGGAGGACATGTTGTCCTCCGAAATGGTCCCGTCGCTTGGCCGCCTTGGTCGTGCGATTTGACGATGTTAGACTATTTCCTGTGGGGCTACGTTAAGTCTATGGTCTATGCCAACAAGCCAGCGACGATTGATGAACTTCGTACGAATATGGAACGTGAAATTGCAGCAGTATCGACTGATTTATGCTTGAAAACCGTCGAAAATCGGGTTCAGCGTCTGGACTTCTGCAAGCGTGCCCGTGGTGGCCATGCAAAAGAAATCGAGTTCCATACATAATGTCATTGAACGTTCTTTCACAGGAATAAAGAATTTCATTGATATCCAAAACCATTTTTGTTTTATTTAAAAAAACTTTTGTAGCGCTCTTATTGAAAAACCTGATAAAAAGCCAAGTGTCATTGACAACCAGTCGTCAAAACATACACACAATAACATGTTTTTTTGTTTCGTCTGGTAACTGGGTGTGTTTTTGTTCATATGTGTTTTGGTTTCATAAGACATAAGAACAAGTTTTGACTAATTCGATGTGTTTGCAGACTTAAGTTTTCAATGCAGGTATGTATATTCCATTAATTTTGCTGTCTTAATCCATGAAAGTTTAATGAAAATTGTCTTCAAGAAAATTTGAAAACAAAATCAATGTATGTCAGCAGTTATGTACCAAATTTGAAGCAAATCGGTTCATTCGTTTAGGCTCTAGCTCGATAAATATTTAAACTGTCTTAACACTCAGATTCTGCTTTTCAATATAATAATATTTTTAAACCATTATTTCCGACTTGGTATTTACAGTTTTTGGTCAAAATTTGATTGTCAAATTTTAATTTATTAAATTATAAAATTTCTTCCATCAGAATCAATCAGATTTGTTCTTAAAATCCGTACCTAGCATCGAAAATAATTATAATCCGTTGTAAACATTATAAAATATGTATTTTGGATATGTTTTTATAAATTTGGTACAAAGTGGTTGTATACTCTATGATATGAAAGTACACATTTTTAGTACAATTTTTAGATATTTCAAACAAAAATTTGACAAAATTCTTTGTTGACAAAATGCTTTGTTGTAAATTTTGAAATTTCATACCAAATTCTGACTAGTCACGTGCAATTCAGGTTGTATTCAAAAGACCTTGGGTTTTACAGACATATGTCAAAATTATTATTCTTAATATATAAATTAGATAATACCACTAAATTAAGCCTCCTCGAATCATTAAGTGTACCAAATTTCATTAATAATCGTCAAAAATTGGGGTGGGATATGATTTTTGTCGCTAAACTTCAACAAAAATACCACTGTGTTATGAATGGTATTTCAAAAAAAAAAAAACACTTTTTGAACTTCTCCATCATCGTAATGTAAAGTTTGATTAAAATTTCGATTATTTTTGTACACGAAAGCAATACTTGCCCTATGAAGCAAGTGCAACTGCCGTGACACCACAAGGGCATATTTCTACGATCCAGTCGTGCATTTTTATCTTTTAGCAATGCGTCCTTATACCTTTTCATTTTGATGTTAATATTTTTTCCGTTACTACCTACTGCTCTACTTCTATGCTGCTGGCAAAAAAAGTATTGCAAAACGAATTCGAAAATATTTTTTTAGGACTCCATTTTTTGGTCTTCTTATATATTCCTTGTCTTCGATTCCCTTGTAGAATGGTGTGGTTTTGTGTGCGCATTTCTCCAACAAAAACAACATTAGCTGCAGTAGCAAGCAACCATCATACCAAGGCTTAAACCACTATATCGTACCCAACCCTACGACGAAAATTCACTTCCTTTTTGAATTGAAATGCGGCTTGGTGCTGTTGAGTACGATTATTCCCCCCGGATGTAGCTGATGGGCGAACGTTACCCGTTTTTCCTTTTCCGTTTGACTGTTCGATGTGATGCTGACGCTGATGATGATGTATAGCTGGTGGATATTTTACTCTGCCCGATAAGTACAGAACTAAAAAAAAAAAAAAAACAAACAAAAAAAAGGACATCAAAGAAACTATAGCAGGAAGCACCGCTAAAAGTAGGATCAAAAGGGATGAAGAATGAAAATGCGGTGCGGGCTCCCCCTTTATTTTTTTGGTGAGCGGATATGATATGACGGCGATGGCGGAAACAACAGTTAAGGCCGCAAAATAAATAATATCAACAGACAACACTGACGATGATGACGATGAGGAGTAGGACGAGAACGAGCAGCGCAACGTTTAGGGGGAAGTATTCCTAGGAGGAAGTTTCATCATCAGGATTCCAGAGGAGTCACTTTCATTCTCTCATGGAAAAATTGTTGAGGCAAAAGCAAACAACAGGTGAATTTTGGGTTACATTTTCATTTCTCATTCGTTTTCATCTTTTGGTTGGCTTTCCGGTTTCGGTTCGGTGTTTGTGTGCTTAAGCTGATGGTGGTTACATGGGACGGGCCAGGCCGGGTGCTGAGGCTCTCAAGCTGCGAGGCTATAAGGGGTTTATTCTTATTCATCCGTTATGCTCTGTGATTTTTCGGATGCAATTTCCGGTTTGTTTGCGTAGCGAAGATTGCTATGGCTTTACCTTTTGGTAAATCCATCTTGACGAGCATTCATTTGTCAAGATATATATAGTAGGTATAAAATGACAGGAATATCCTTTTTGTTTTTGCTGCCCACATTCTCGGCCTTTTTTGTAGGTATAGATGTGTGTGTAGGTAGATAATAAATTGAATTCAGATTGAATTGTTATCTTTGAAATATGCGTCGAAATACTGAAACATTGTAGGTATTTTCTTGTATAGCCTAAAGAAGCTGATTTGAGTAATTTGTTAAATAAGTTTAGTGTAAAAGTGTGGGATAGTAATGCAAACGCCAGAGGTCGCATTTATCCTGCACAAAATAGGTAAGTGTTAAGCAAGTTTGTTGTCAATAGTTAGTTAGTTAAGTGATTTTATTTAACATTTCTTTACAAAATATTAGTACCTAGTTACAAAATCAAGTAGGTATATGTAAAGGGTTTTCCAATAAGAGGTGTTATTTTCAACAGCCCGCTATTTCGGTAGCTGTTACTTTTGAAGCTGTCATTTTTTAACATTTAGAAGTAGAAACTACGCCATTAATAAAAATGGAACGATATACGCTTTAACAATTTTTAATTATTAAAATTCCTTACTTTTTCGAAAATGAGGCTGGAGCAACAGTTACGGTCAATGGATTGCGCTATCGAGAGATGATTAATGATTTTTTATGGCCGGAGTATTGATCTGGACAACGTTTACTTTCAACAAGACGGCGCTACGTGCCACACAAGCAATGAAACCATCGATCTTTTACGGGAAAAGCTTCCGGGCCGTGTTATCTCTCGAAGAGGTGATCACAATTGGCCACCGAGATCTTGTGATTTAACACCTTGCGACTTCTTCCTTTGGGGCCACGTGAAAGATAAGGTCTACGCCAACAGCCCAGCGTCGATTCAAGACCTCAAAGATGGAATTCGTGAGGCTATCGAGGACATAGGGCAGCCACTTTGCGATTTGGTTATGGAAAATTTCATGAAAAGGATATGGTCCTGTAAGCTTCGTCGTGGCGGCCATTTGGCTGATGTTGTGTTCCATTATTAACGGCATACCTTCCTCTTTATAATGAAATAAACATCAGATCATTTATCTCAAAAAATGCTTTTTTTCTTTGAATATCAAAATAACACCTCTTATTGGAAAACCCTTTATATACAATGCCGTCTGCCATGTTTTGACAAATTGCTAAACTCCTATAGATTATTTCCAAAGTTAAAACATCAAAAACTATTAAAACAAATTTAATTAAAAAAAAAAAAAAAGTTTGTCAATATTTCTAGATAAAAGAGAAATTTAAAAAAAACAATACCCTTTAACTGAACGCTTAACACAGCCTCAAACATAGGGAAGCGATATGTATGTTGGTTTAAGCGGCATATTTTCTTTTGGTGGATAATCAAATATGGTCATACCAAACTGTTCATGGCCACCTTACAATAAAATGGAAAGGCCACCAATCAAGAGAAGAGCCAGAAACTGGAAGCAAAGTGAAACGAAGCAGAGCATAACTAAAACGCTCACGAAATACATACAACAAAGCAGAATACCAGCAACAAATTCTGCAACCCTAGTACACAAAGTTGGGTAGATGAAGATCTTGAGGCTACATAAGTGTACTAAGTCATTAATGAGGAAGGGATGAAAGGTGACGATCTGGATAGGAACCAAGATTCATATCAAGGCATCAGATCAATCGGAAGATACCTACGTAACCAACACTAACTACACAAAAGTATAACAAACCGAAGAGCCAAACAAAGCATGACCAAGAAGTAGAAGATGGAAAAAGTAGAAGCTGAACGAAGAGCCAAACAAAGACCAAAATGTTGGACGCAGCTTACGCAGGAATGAAGCGTAATTAATGCAAATAGGCAATAGGATAGTGTAAGAAAATAGTATAAGTAGTTTGAGAAATTGTAAAGACAATACATTTTAATACCAAGTCTTGTAGCGGAGTCTGGACAAAATAAACAAATTAAAAAAAGAACATCAACTACGAGTTTAAACTACCAAGTAAGTGGGTCAGCAGAATCGATTCAGCCTTTGGCCTGTGTATACAGCCTCCAAGTTGGCTAGTAAATATAAACTTGGTAATTCCCTACCTAAACTTAAGACTCTTATCCTATGGTGTTCCTAGGATGATCATAAATTCATAACCCTTCATATTCCACCAAGGTTCCCTCACCGCTAGCTTTTACTTCCCCTTTCCTTCAAGGAGAGCTGCAGAGGTGTCCAACCTCAGGACCTATTTCCCTGGAAGAATTTCTTCAAAATAACGCTTCCCGACGACCCTCACTTCCTCCAATCGAAGCCAGCCAATTGTCCGCCAGCTCTCTCCCTGCCGAACCATCGAAACCAAAACGACACAGGAGTGGCCATCAAATCCGGATTCGCCAACATCTGGGGCAGGGCCGTAGCCTGGATTTTGTTTCGGAGGCGGCTGGCTTCAAAGTCCTACAAACAATTTTTTGAACAAAAAATAAAAACTGTATGTTCCAATTCGTAGATTTTTATTAGTTTTTAAATAAGTTAAGTCCATAACGTACATATTAAAATAATTTTTATATACTTACATATTTTTTTACAGCAGAAAAAGTCTTGATTTTTTTATATGAGACCAATCACCTCATCTGTATCAACATCAATATCCGAATGAACAGATATCAAACTTGCATTGCTAATATCGCTTCGGGACACTGTTTTAATCGTTTTTTTTATCGTTGAAAAGATTCTTTCAACACGCTGTTGTCACTGGAAATGTACCCAAAACCGTGTGCAAGAAGTTAAGTAAGTTTTGTCTTATAAATATATTTAGCAACTTCAAAACTTCGGTAGAAGGATCACTCGAAGATATTTTTGCTTTTTGTTTTGCTCTCTGGTGTGGTTTTTTTATGATTTTTTGGAAAGTTTTTTTTTGTAAGCGAAGGCATATGGAAAATTGTTCAGCGCCAGAAAAATCCATTGTTTCGTCAGCTAGGACGTTGAAACTACTTGAATGTATAAACGGGCTTATTGCATATTTCGGTTGTACCAATATCAGAACATGTCTCTAGGATTTAATTTTGTATATCTGAGCTCAAATAGCCTGAGTTTTTAGAGCTGTTAATGACGTGATTCTTTAAATTGTTGTCCTCATATTCAATTCTGAACTGCAGGAGCGCCCTTAGATTTCCATATTTTTTTGTGGGCCGAGTTAGATATATAGCTCAACTATCATCGTCACCTCCTGTTTTGAACAAAATAAAATAGTCTGAATAATAGGTCGTATTACAGCTCTATTTTCAGCTACTGCTGTTGCGTTATGGGTAGCAGCATCTTTCTTGTTTTCCAGCAGCAACGTTTTCCAGTCACCCGCATATCATTATTTCTATTCATTTCTGGTTTTTATTAGTCTGAGATCATATAATTTTTGTTATTTTTATTTCGCAATATTTTGGCTTCTTCTTCTAACATAAACGAAGAAATTAAAGTTCTTAACTGATCCAAAATCAAATAAACTATACGTAGATAGTCTTCTTATTTTGATAGATTGGAATTGATATTAAAAATCTTTAGTTTTTACTAAATTTGTTAAGATACAAATAATTTCGGGAGGGGCTTCAGCCCCTCAAATCCCTCCCCTCGCTACGTGCCTGATCTGGGGGAACTATAACACCGACTTGCAACTCTCAGTAATGGAGCTACCAAACGGAAGCACTTGGAACAGGTCCGCTAACTGAAGGTGCAGGAAGGAAGCAAAGGGCACGAGAGAGGCTCTAAAAAAGGGAACGAATGGAAAAAATCTATCTAATAAAAATACCCATTAAATGAAACTAAGAAGAAATGAGCCAGAAGCGATGCGAAGCCTGTTTCACAATCACATTGGCGCAGTCGGTAGGATTCGAACCTAGGCTCTCCCAAAGGAAATCTGATTTCCTGAATTTACTATATGAATTCGAGACGACGCATCGATGCAGTTTAACAGAGTTGAATGACACATATAGGTACATCCCTTTGATTAAAGCAAACTCGTTTCTCTATGAATTCATAGACATGCGATATGCCTGATGTAGACAGGTAAGTAAGTATCTCTGACAAAAAGGATATTACAAAAATTTAATCCGAATCCACTTGAATGATTGCGACTCGTATATTCAACGTTAAGTCAAAAAAATCACTTGAAACACCAAATTCCATCACATGGAATATATTCCATTTCTTTTTTGTTCATCAAGTCCTGTATAAGCTACCTCTTCTAGACAAGTTCGTGTACCTACACGTCATCATTTTCTTATAGTAAAAATAAAAATCCCAATCCATAAACGAATCGAACAAAGTTCAATTCAATTCAATCCGTTTTTTAATGGATTGCTCGCAAAGTTTCTTATGTAGTTACCAATGCGATGGCTCCTTGTCAGCCTTGCTTGATGCTGTCATTTTCTTAAAAGTTCCACTCAGTTAAGCGTGTTTGGAGAGGGAAAACATGGAAAAGCCTTGCAATTCCATAACCAAACGCAAAACTAAAAATCTACCTAATGAAGTGCAAAAGAAGATACATTTTGCTTTTTATTCGAACAGACAACATAAAGAAGATACGAGTAGCACGAGCAGAAGCAAGAGCGGGGGAAAATAATACAGGTCGAGGATTGAGGTGATGCGAGAAGAGGAAGGATAGAATGCAAAATAAAATATCCTTCAAAGTAACTAGGTACTAAGTTTTCTTCTTTTCTTTATTCTGTCAGAAGATTTGCTTACTGTTTGTGGATAATCCTTGTATACCAGTTTGAATGGCATAAATCCGGCTGTAGATATCCTTGGATAGAAAAAGAAGATTTAAGTAAGCAACGTTACGAAGTACGTGCACATAATATTGCCCAGAGATGGTGGCGTGGCAGAATAAAATGTATAGATACATATTTTGTGTATTTTCTTAACTTTTATTTCTGTGCTTTCAAAGAAAATCTCTACCGATGCACCTGCACTCATGTGATTACCAAACAAACCTAAAGGATTCCCTTAAGCCATCACAGCAACAAGGAAAATGTTCCGATGGAAAACAAAGAAAACTGTTCGTTCATTCCGGTGGCATTCCGAAGAAGAGGAAATGGCATGAGCACGCAGTATGGCCATCAGGAATTTCAGAAGGACTGCGGGTGTGTTTGGTCTTTTTGTTAGTTCTTTGTCAATTCTTATTTTACCCTAGGCAATTTGCGAATATGATCCTCCTTTCTAAGAACATGCCGCATGCCGCAGAATCTTTGCAAAGAGTAGGTACGGAGCTTTAACTTGGAAATCATTAAAAGCTACGTTTTTCAATACATATACATATATCTATACATATATGTATTTTTAATTTAAAAATCTTAAACATATAACAATCAATTCCAATAAATTTAGAAAATTGTTTTTTTTTTTTTGAAAAATTACTGCCGATTATATTGAAGTATTTTTAGAATTTCTATCAGTGGCGTTGGGTTCTTAAAACACCATTCCTACCGTCTTCCTTTTTAAAATTTCCACAAAACCACATAACATTGCCCCAATTCTTATTTAAATTTTTTTTTGCATAAATAATATTTACTTATAAATGTAGCCTTTTATATTCCCGTTGTTTTAAAATCTCAGTCTTTAAGATCCGATCATCAGAACTCAAGTTATAAGCTTTTAACTGGAAGTGGAATTAAGGTTCTAAATTTTGCAAATTTCGTTGCAACCTCCCAACTCAATTGATTCACCACGCCATGCGACTACTTTCTATAGTATAGGTTACACACATTTGAATTGAATGCGATGCATTTTTTAAAATATTTTTATTGAATTGAATTTATTGCAGATGTCTATGTATGTACCTTGATTAACGGCTTGGACCAGGAAGGAAGAGATATTAACTTACCACTCTATAAAGATTCGACTTACGTTGCAAATTTTCGAAGTGCAGTGCGAAGGTCATCAAACTGATGAGAGAAAGAAAGAACGTCCAAGAACAATGACAAAAATTAACCTCTAGAAGATTCTATAAGAGTAGGAGTAGGACCACTTTTTTTTAAATTTTTGAAAAAAAAATGTATGTTTTATTAAAAAAATTTACTCTTGAATCTTAAAAAAAATTCTCTTTTGATTTTAGAGTTTGAATCTTAAGAGAAAGGGTAGCACATCGTATCCTTTTGGCCTTTTATGCAAAGGCTGATTTTCATAATATCGATCCAGAAGCACTATCCAGGAAATACTAGCAGGAATAAGGCCGAATTTCTCTATATCTTGATGACTGTTTTCTATTCGTATTGTTTGAATAGTGATGGAAAATGATTTTAACAAAACAATGCCCCTCACCGCGCGCGCGACACTGCTCCCGGAGCAATATGAATTCAATCATATAACTTTGAAAATTCCTTATCGAACAAGAGGGTTGCAGTACAATGGATGATGGAATCAAAAGACAGAGGGCCCTCGCGGGGATATTTAAGGAATTATTATACAATTTGATGAAAGATTGTGTTATCCTCCAGGTATAGGTATATAGTACTCGTAAATACTAAATACATATCCAGGTGTACGACATTACATACAAATACACCTATATAGTAACCTACATCCATATGTACATTATTATTGTTGTTTTATTTATACAGACTTCCGGTGATTAAATTTTTAGCTTAGTGAAATCTCAAGCTTATGATTGTTATTTTCATTCTTGATGGAGGATTCAGAAAGCAATTTGTTTTGAAAGCATTTTAATTCAATTCGTGAGGCACATTTTCTTTATACTTAAGTATACAAAAGCTTGTATACATGTGTAAGAGGGTTTCTTAAGGGAATTACTTAAATTGTTCTTACAAAAAAAAAATAAAAAAAAAATTATTCTTTTATTCATGCCTTTCTTTTATTTTGATGATAAAACACAATATTAATCTCTTAATACTCTTTTTGTAACATTTTTGAGAGCTTTATATGAACTTATAACATTGTGTAAGCTGATTACTTTATGATTCATTTTCACACGAAAAGTAAAATACACTTAAATACTCGTACAGGAGGTATTTTAACAGTAGTTGTTGTTTAGTGTAAGTAGGTGTAAATAGAAGGAAAGTTGAAAGAGAAAACATTTTATTCTATGAAAATTATTGTTTTCCTATTCGTTGTCTATTTTAAAGTTATTGTATAGCGTTGGGTTTTAGGGTGAGGATAAAATTTACGGCGAGGCAAGACAGTATCTGATGGTCATCTATATGCAGTGTAACTGAGGGCGTTTACATTGAAAAACCAGTGATTTCAGAGCTTTATTTAGAAATTGTACTCCTACATACAGAGGAACATAATAGGGGATCAACACAATACATAGATCTGAACAGGGGAGTCTGTGCAAAAATGTATCCGATTTGACATTCTAGAAAATTCTGTAAAGTGTTTGATTCAAATCCATTTATTATTTTTTGTTTGACTGAAGAATTTGGCAAAGTTAATATCATAGTACAGCAAATTGAGACATCAATCGAAATACTAAACTTGGATTGCCTCTTTTGATTGAGCGAACAAACTTTCAAAATATTTTTAACGTTTTCTGATATTCTGACGTGTGGTTTTCAATCTGGCAATACTTTTTTCGGAGTTGGTCTTTTTGACAGTTGTCACTTGATTTATGCTCAGTTTGGTTTGCCATTTCATTATGACTAGCCGAACGACCATCAAGCGCGTTGCACGTTTAGTGAATAGGCCCAAAACGAGATGGCCACCAATCCCGATTTTCACAAGAAAATTTTGTTCAGCGATGAAGCTCATTTTTGGTTGAATGGGAACGTTAATAAGCAAAATTGTCGTATTTGGAGTGGTCATAATTCACAAGCCATTGTTGAGACGCTGCCGCCGCCGTAACATCCTCAAAAAGTCACTGTTTGGTGTGCTCTATTGGCAGAGGGAATCATTGTTCCATATTTCTTCAAAAATGAAGCCGGCCATAATGTTACAGTCAATGGGGAACACTATAAAGCCCTGATTAATGACTTTTTAGTGCCTGATTTGAAGGATGTTGATGTGGACGACCTTTGGTTCCAACAAGACGGCGCTACATGCCATACAGCCAACGAAACAATCAATTTATTGAAGGAAACTTTTGGTGCGGGCATTATTTCGCGTCGTGGGCCTGTGGCGTGGCCTCCAAGATCGTGCGATTTTACACCGCTGGACTATTTTTTGTGGGGTTATGTGAAGTCGCTTGTCTACGCAGATAAGCCCAAGACGATTGACGCCCTGGAAGAGAATATTCGGCGCGTTAATGCTGACATATGGCCCCAATTGCTTCAAAAAATTGTCGAAAATTGAGCCTCTCGGCTGGAATTTATTCGAGCCAGCCGCTCCGGCCACTTGCCCGAAATTATTTTTAAAACATAATGGCAAGCCCTTATCTTTATAATAAAGCTAAATTCTTGGCCATAACATTAAATTATATGGGTTTTATTTCTTCTTGAAAACCACACGTCTAAAAAAACACCCTTTAGTTTTGGAGAACCTTAAACATAACAAGGACTATGTTAGTTTAGGTACCTTTATTAATTAAAAATCGGAAGAAAATGTCACACTTACATCAAAAATCGGATAAATAGCTCTAAAAATCAGGAGAAATACGACAAATTGGTATGTTTTTGCTATCGATTTGGTTCAATTTTTCTGTCGATCATTTTTATGTGATTCCCTAGAGGAATAATTCTAACTTTTAAAGTTTGTAGTTTCAAAACAACAAAAACCTTAAAACAACTAAAAGAAAAAATTTCATAAAAAAACACTCACCAATTCCGAAATGAACCCCAAACTTTCCAAATAGAACAACATAACCTATACAAATCAGCTACAACACACGCGTGTTCTAAATTATTTTTATCCCGAAGGGATATCTGCGTTGGAGTGGTTCACTCATATCGATTAAGAGTCATGACGTGCCTGATGGAGAAACATCCTCAAACCAACCAACCGAACATAGATTCAACCGGAATAGGTTTCATTGAGAACGACAAACAGATAAGGATACCACTGCCATGCCACAGCGCCATCACCGCCATCACAACCACATCGCCGCCGTGCCGCACCACGCCAAGTCACTGTGATTAGAGGTTCCTGATGCAGAGTTCACCGTTATATTGAACTCGATAATCATCCCTCACCGACACATCTGGGGTCAATATAAAATAGTGCGATGGTTCTGATGGTATTTCTACGTTCCGCAAAAGCCTTCCAATTCTTCGATTAAGTTTGCAATCTCATCGCGGATCCATCAGGATGTTGTCATTTTGGAAGCTGTCTGTATCACCATTCTGATGATGGGGCCGAGAGAAACGAGACTCAGAGGGAGAGCGGTGTGGCATTTGGAAATTTGTAGAACTATCTATGCCAATTGAATCATTGGTCCTGTTGTTTATTTGTGTGCCACTGCCATCCCCAAACCAGCCAGGTCAGCCCCTTCCCATGGTACCTGCTCCAAATTGTCTTTTTCGATCACAAACAACCAACATCCTATATAGCCAAGAGAGATACATTATAGACGGCAAGGCATGAGGCATCATCAAGGCAAGGCAAGTCAAGGCAGAGGGAGGGCTCCCGCATTGCCACATCGGAATGGCCTAATTAGGGTTAATTTGAAAAGCCAGGTCGGCTGAAACTCCATGAACTCATTTGGTTTGGTTTCGATGACAGATGCGAGTCATTAATGTTGATTATTCGATTCGATTCGAATACTGAACGAACAGAGAGAGTGTGGCTTTTCTATTCCATAAAGGATTGAATTGTTCCATATACATATCTGCCTACGAAAAGTTAGTCGGTGAATGGTGTTTAATGTTTATAGACCATCACCTGGTTGAAGATATTTGGACCAGATGGGAATGTTATAAGCCGAATACTCCTTTGCATGCTCACCTACATATGAACGTCTTTTCCTTTCTCCATCATGTGTGATTTTGTGCTTGTGCGTGTGGTATGAGATTATATTGAAATTGAAACCTATTATTTCAAACAAAGCATCATTCGATTATTGAAATCCATTCGACTAGCTAGCTATTCATTTATTGCAAAGTGAATTTTGGCAAATTTGCTTCTATAAGTATCGATGTACAAGGCATGGGATTCATTAAAAGCTTGCTTTCTTATGGATTAATTACAGTTATTTCTTAGAAGCCACATAGTGGAATATACCAACTATAAGTTCACTTAGTAATAATTTGATTCTCAAGATGAAATTATGGGAAATATGAGTATTTGAGTGGTTCTATAGAAAATGGAGGCAGGTATATTTAGGTATGAGTTTTCACGTGCGACGAATTATGTTAAACCTTGTAAAAAAATGTTGTTGAAAAGATATTTTCTTAAAAGAACTCCAATCCCTGAATTTTGAGCACAATTTTGAGTATCATATGCTTTATAATCTTCCCAACGCAACACTGTAAAAATTTTAAAAAGAGGTTGTATAGTACAAGAAAGATAGACTTTTGTTATGGAACTTAAAGGAAGGCTGATTTTTTCATGTCTGCAAGAGGGCTAATAGAAGAGCTTAAGTCCAGGGTTTTGACATTTTAGAAACCGGAATTGATCTAAATATATATCTCTTAAACTATTGGATTTATCAGAAAAGTTGAGAAGGTAAAAATTGTTGGTCGAATGTATGTCGTTTAATTTTAGTTTTTTCTTCTTTTCGCATTTTTCTTGTTCCCTAAGAAACTTACTTCAATTTTGTTTGTTATATCTACAAATTATAGAACACAAAAATTTCTAATATTTTGAACTGTTTTTGAAGGTGTTGCAATATCACAGTCCAAAGTTATGGCCTACGGGATCTTAAAACCCCGTACGTGGGATATTCGCAAATAAGAGTATGCCATCTAATTGATCGAACAAAATTAACTTGTTTCAGAAATTGGTCAGCCATTTATTTTTTTTATTTATTTTTTAAGCTTTTTTTTAAGGTTGTGGGATATTCATTTGTGGGATATTCAAAAAAAAAATAATCTGAAAGGTCACTTAATCCTCATAAAAGGTCAACTAGTTTCAGTAATTGGTAAGCCCTGGATTTGTCTGCATGATTTTTTTATTTTTTTTTTCAAGTAGTAGATATTTTTAAAACTTCATTTGTGGGATATTCAGCAAGAATCGGGTCTGAAAGGTCATTTAATCTTCAAGGTCAAACAGTTTCTGTAATTGGTCAGTCATAGAATTGTGTGTATGATTTTTAAAATGCTGGTTATTCAAAGTCATACAAGTTTTTAGCACCTCGTTTGTGGGATATTCAAAAAAATCTGATCGGAAAGGTGACTAAATCCTCTTAAAAGGTCAATGAGTTTCAGAAATTGATTAGACATACATTTTGGAATACGAATTTTCAAAGTTTTTTTTTTGAGGGTCGTATAAAATGTGACATACATCTACTCGAATATCCCACAAATGAGATGCTCAAAATCACTGATGACCTTGAAAACATTAACCATTCATTAAAAATTGTCTGTGGCTAACCAATTTCTAAAATAAGTTAACCTTTTTGGACCAATTTATTGACCTATTAGCTGGCGTACTTTTTTTGCGAATATCCCACATATGGAGTCCTAAGATCCCGGAGCCAAAATTATGGCTATGGAGAGTTCTCCACCCTTAATATTTTAAAAATCTCAAAACCGCACAGACTATTTGATTCTACAGTCAAATTTAACTTTAAATAATTATAAATAAAATTTTCACTGACGGCAAAGAAAAAATTAAAATCATTTGATTGTAGTCATGGCTGAGCAATTAAACGAAGAACAAATAGCTGAATTCAAAGAGGCATTTGCTCTTTTCGACAAAGATGGCGACGGAACTATCACAACAAAAGAACTGGGCACTGTTATGCGATCACTCGGACAAAATCCAACTGAAGCTGAGCTACAAGACATGATAAATGAAGTCGATGCCGATGGCAATGGAACAATTGATTTTGTTGAATTCTTGACAATGATGGCGCGGAAAATGAAGGATACCGATAGTGAAGAAGAAATTCGAGAAGCCTTTCGTGTGTTCGATAAAGATGGCGATGGTTTTATATCGGCTGCTGAATTGCGACATGTTATGACAAATTTGGGTGAGAAATTGACAGATGAGGAAGTCGATGAAATGATACGTGAAGCTGATTTGGATGGTGATGGTCAGATTAATTATGAGGAATTTGTTACAATGATGACTTCCAAGTGAATGTTGATTAAAAGAAATAAATTTTCAAAATAAAATGTTAAGCTCTTTTTAATTGCCTACCTACTAAATTCGACTTCGAAATAAAATTTTTATTTAGGATCAAACATATGTATTATTAAGTCTGTTCACGAGATTTTTCGCACTAAATCTGGCGCTAAATGTCATTTCGAGGAGTGGGGATGAAATGCTCTGAGAGAGAAGGAAAACTGTCAAAATGCAACCTTGTTATTTTAATTCAAACGACGAATGCTGTCATCTGTCATATACGTTAACCTGGCATTTGACAATCAGCAAGAAATAGACAGAAGAAATTTCTCGGACTAAAACTGGCAAGGAAGGGAAATTTTTACTCTCTTTTGAAAGCTTTCTGTAGTAAGAAATATCACACTTTTTTAAAGGTGGAACGGCTTGGGACTAAAAATTATCTGCCGGTCTGAAACTATTTCAAACGAAGTGCGGAACATTACTAATAGACGGTTTTCACATTGGACTCACTCTGCGCGACTCATATAGACATTCCTTTGTTTTATCTCACTCCACCTCATGATGAGAAAGAGATAGTCTAGTGCGACAGGGTTTTTTTCAAAAAAAATCAAAAAATCCTGTCTCTTTTCTCATATAGTGGAGTGGCAGTGGAGTGAGATAAAAGAAAGAGATATCAAAATGATTCGCGGCGAGTGAGTCCAATGTGAACACCGTCATAAGTTTGTTCTAGACATTCACCAAAACTGCCAGGTGTCACAATTTGTTGCCAGTTTTTGCCGAATCATGTTCCACACTTCACAAATTGGGTAGTTTTGGGCAGAAAGCAGTGCTCACGAGGAAGAAAAATATTTATACCCTTCCTGAGTCCTGACAATTACTGCCCAAGTAATTTCAGAAAACGGCAGATTTGTATTTAAATTAACTAAATAGATCGCTGAAACGTGAACTGGCTTAATATAAAGCTGTTGACTAAGGGTTGCCAAAGTGTTACATTTATTTTTGTTTCATTTATTTATTTAATTTAATTTTATCTTTCGTTTTTCGGAAAAAAACGAAGTCAGTGCTTTTTGACACAAGAATATAAATTTTATAATTTAATGTTAAATTGTGTTTTTATTACAATAAAATTTATACATAAAATATTGCAACTTTTTTTAAGCTTTGGTTTGATTTATTGAAAATTTTGATAGTAACTTATCATAGATCCGTGGCAACTCTAGTCGATTTTAATTTTGACATCCCAAATTTGCTTGGCAGTTCTCTTCTCTCTGATGAGATGTTTTTATTCCCACTTCTTAAAATTTGACAGACTGAATTAAAAATCAAAGCTAAAAATATAAAATCGGTTCTCACCTTTATTTAACCTTTATGCATACCAGCATATTTTCTTTTAAAAGTAAACAAGTAAAACTTCCTTCCTTTTGTTCAAATTTAGATTTAGATTTTTTTTTTTAGATTTGTAAATACATTTATGTATCTGTTGGAAATGAAAATACAACAATTCAAATTATCATTAAATAAATTAAAAATAGAAATAAAGTAGTGGCATTTTATATTTAAAGAATAAACAGTATCGATTGCCACTTTAAGTTATACAAAGTTATCAAAAATAGTAATTTGGGTGGGGTGACCCTTATTCAAGAAAAATAAGTACATTTTAAAAATAAAAAAGTGTTAACAATTCAAAGTATTTATAAAAAAACAAGATAAATTTAATTCATTTGCAAAGTAAAAAAGAGCAGATAACAAACTCTCCTTGAAAACAGCAGAAGATATAGACGACAGTCTTTTATATGACAGGGGACAACATCTCTTCTAACTCTTCAAAGTTAAAACTAAACAACCAGTCGTTTACAAGTTTCTCGAAACGATTTGGTAATATAAGTGATCTTATCATAATAGGAATTTTATTAAATAAACTTGGAGACGCAACAGAATAGAAATTGTGGAAGGCGGTGGTGCGGAAGATAGGAACATGAGCCATACATTGCATGTTACCACGAAGGTTATGGTTATCTAATATTCTGAAACTAAGATTTCCTGAGCGCTTAAAGAAAGTTTTAAGGACTTTATAGCAGTGAAATGTCAAACTGGAAGAATTTTCAACCCTGTGAATAGTGGAAAACTACGGCACAATCGATGTTTTCTGCTTATTTTTCTGATGACATATTTTTGTAGCGTCAAAATCGGTTTGATTTTGTTTAGATACATTCCACCCCAACATGCTATACCATATTGTAATTTAGATTGAAAGATACCAAAGTAAATTTTTTTAAGCAGAACAGGTGAGCATATTTCATTAAATTCTCAGATTGATTCCTAAATGACATCTTAGAATCGATTAATAGACCTAGATATTGAAAAAACATGAACTTTCTCAATTTTGGAACAATGATAACTACAGTTGAAGTTGTGAGAGTAGGTAATCGAGGTTGGAGAATTTGTTCAATGGCAATTTACCAATTTGAATCTTTGGCATTCAGGCTCATGAAAAAGGATAACTGGTTCCACGAAGTTCTGTCGGGTAAGACTAAAGAACACAATTTTGGTTTTACCACTAATGACTAACTTATGTTCCGCGAACCATGACCTAAGAATATGTAGATCCCAGTTAATTTCACAATCTAGATTAAGGAGACTTTCAGCACCAAATGCACAACCAACGTCATCCGCAAAAGCAGTAACATTTGGTTTAAGTTTTAAACTGAACAAAGAATTAATATATATAAGGAACAAATTGGTCCTAGCACTGAACCTTGTGGAACCCCTATATTAGTAAATTTGAATCCACTCCTAAAATTGCCAATTCTAACTCGTTGTGGTCTATTATTAAGGTTAAATCTAAACCAGTCACTCATAAAGCTTCGTAGACCCAGATTTTCAAGTTTAGTAACCATTATATCATGGTTCACCATATCGAACGCTTTGGTGATATCAACGTAAAGCCCAGCTGTGAACTTCTTATTATCTAAGTTATTAAAGATACCGGTGCAAAATTTCAGAAGAGCATCTTCCGTCGATTTTTTTTTGCTGAACACCGAATTGCAGGGGATTTAAAAATTGTTTTTTATTTAAAAAATCAATAAGTCTTTTTTTAATACTTTTTTCGAAAATTTTGCTTAGTGAAGAAAGAATTGAAATGGATCTGTAATTGCTTACTTCTTTGTCTGAACCTTTTTTAAAGATTGGAACAATATCTGCACATTTTAATGCTTTAGGAAATATCCCTGATAAGATGCTTCTATTAAATAAAATATAAAGGCTAAGACATCTGCTATGAAAGAAGCAATATTTTTTAGCACCATTAATGTAAAAGTCTCTCTCTGATGTAGCTCATGGAAATATTTCTTGAATATAATATTCTCGAAAGGGTAGAAACACTTTGATCCTGATTCATGATTATAATATTCAAAAGCACTTTTTGCAAAGCATAATTTCTTCCTGATCCCTTCTATACAGTATATGGTTACAGGTATATGTAGGTATAAGTTCAGCATCAGGTACTCATAAAATGATATACTTTTCCTTAATTGTCTTGAACTTTTTTTTGAAAACAATATTGCCTCTTCAGTAAGAAAACAAACAAAAAACAAACAAACATGAAAATCATAAATAATATAGCTTATGTGCCTCTTTCCTGAAAACAAGACATATAATAATATAATATATCTTGAGAGGCCATAAATTGGTTTAATGAAACTCTATACCGATACTTAATCAACACGTTTCAATATTGTAGGCACAACACACCCACACGTCTATAGAATATTATTCTTCATAGTTTATATACCTATTCTTCCGTTTAACGACCGAGCGAGCGAAAGAGGGAGATGGCAATACATTTTATATGATAACCCATGAGGCAAAGTTTCAATAACTTTTTGTACCAAAAATCCAGAGCCAACTCGTTCGTCGCTCGTCCTATATATTTACCTATAGTGTGTTTGAAAGAAAACAATGCAGAAGGATGAGAGAGAAAATTGGAATGAGATGAGGGCGAAATTCTATACCCTAAAAGGATGTGAAATCGCTGATAGGTTAGCCTATCACACAGTTTCACTGTGTGCTGTGGAGCTGTGAGAAAGTAATTAACAATTAACCTGAAATAATATCGTTAACCAGACCTCTTCGATCAATGGCGGCGTGGTGGTAGATTACAAACCAAAAGACCCCACTTTGGTGGCCTACTTAATTTAATACCATCAGAGTATCTTCCCTTTAAGCCAGTTACTATACATTAAAGGTACAACGTACAAGTTATATGAAATTATATCAAGTTTGCTGGCTCCTCACACATCCGCCACCGACATCCATACCCATCCACCCATCCACCATCCGCCAACGCTGCTATACCACACAAACATCTTATCAGAAGATTATGAGAAAACAGCGAAGAAGAGAACTTGCTTCCTCCTTGCGAAGGATTTCTTTTCTTCGTCTAGTTTTTGTTTTGTTTTTTTTTTTTTTTGTTTTTGAATCTGTTGGGATTTTTCAGTGCGAACAGTGTCTTGTCTTTTACCTTTCGAGTGCTGCAACAGGGACTCCTCAGAGGAACCCTTATACACGTACAACAGAAGGATCTAATGAACATCAGAAAAGGATTTCTTGGCGCCCGCCAGTCCTAAGCAATTCATCAGTCAAGTAAAAAGCAATACTGTGTCGCCTGTCGCATGAAACCGCTTGTAATTTGTGTGATGAAACTTCGAATATGTAAGCAAAAATGTTGCATTGTAAATCATCGAAAGGTGAAAATCACGATACATAGAAGACGTTGGGTTTTTGTATCCTTCGATATACCTATTCACAGAAAGATAAGAATTTAAAGTTCACAAATATCTTATTTTTACGGTACTAGGAAACTTGGTTTAGTGGCAAAATGCGTTTAAGAAGAAAAATCATTTTTTTTTTTCAAAACATTTGTTCTTATCTTGCTGTATTTCTATGGAAAATTGCCAGTTTCTGGATCACGACTGTGTCATTTTTAGATCGCTAAGAAACTAAAGGACTATTCACATGAGAGCGACCAATGAATGAATATTCGTCCATTTTGACATTTCTTTCACATGGATTTTTGTATTCGTCGCGAATGACGACCACCAAAAGAAAACAAGTAACAAGAAGGATTTTGAGGTTAGTCGCTCGCGAACAATTTGTGTGGATCGTATGTGGAACGCGAATAGAGTTTGACAATTCGTAACAATTAGATTGCAATTCGCGACGATCAATTTTGCTGCTCAAATTAATATTATTTTAGCAATTAAAAGATTGGTTACACTATTTTGACGATTGGAAATTGAGAAATTGATTAAAGATACTGCGAGGCACGATCGATCTCAAAGTCTGAAATATAGCTGTTGTCAAAACGAGTAGTTTAAGGTCTGTACAAGCAGATGAATCAATGCTAGCTTAATCGGGATTTACATTGACCGATTTTTGCAAGAAGTATTTTCCAGAAATCAGTTGAAATGAACGATTTATTCTTCATTTTACATTAAAATTGTATGACGCCATCAAATAAATGGCACACTAACACTAAATACACACAAGAAACTGGAAAGGAAGGTGCACGAGAACCAAAACAGGCTGTAGTTTTGAGGAATAAAAGATTTTGTCTTTCTACCTAAATTTATAAAAAAAAAAAAACTAAACAACTATTCCGAGATAATTATTAATATTCTTGTAATTCGAAAGGGTTTTATCAATGATCGTAACCTTTATCATTTGGGTTTTTAAATATCGATTTTCAAAATTTATTAACTATCAATTGATTATTGACAATCATAATAAGGGTTGATATCAGTAGTTGTATCGAAAACATGTGTGTCGTTCGGAATTTTGTCCAAAATATGGAAGAACAACTTTATGAATGCATAGCGCCGTGCATGACAGAGGGGCCTTATAGCAGGAATGACACAATTCTTGTCGATTTCAAGGCTTCGTATGACAGAATCTAAAGGGACAAACTTAATACAAAGCAATATTTATAGCTTCGAGTAGAGAAGTATGTATAACAACGAACTGTACGTATGTATATGCGGTATAGCGTATAGCGATACTGACCTAGAAAAAAGAGTAAATGTCAAACGTCTGACATGGCTGGGTGTGGGTCATGTAGGACAGACAAACGAAACAGCTTCAGAGAGCAGATTTCGGCTTTCTGAATGCCAACTCTGCTGCTAACATCAATTTGGGTGCTAAGGTCAGCTGATCCTTCCCAGATAAAGTAAGCTCTGAACATTCTCGACCTCTTGTCGAACAATGTTTATTTTCGTGTAAGAACGCCTGATAGGTATTTGTTTTAAGCCAAATTCTGCTGGCTTCAGTATCCAGGTTCTGAGTTATCTGATGTAGGTCCAGAGCCCTGTACTCAAGCAAGCTGATATCACCATAAGCGTAGTTTAAATGTTTTAAGTGAGATTCCATTGTCCATGCAATTCCTGCTTTTCCATCGACAGTGCTGTGCTGATAACAATATTTGTTTAATATGAATAAAACGGAGCACGTACTTAGAGCAGGTGCTCCATAAGAATCAGAGAAGGTGCTAAAAAAATTACCTGCTCCCGTTTCGTATGAATAAAATTGTACTCCAACCAGTGAGCAACTCCTCCTTGACACGGATTAGATTCCTTCATTCGGTATTATTTTTGATTGAAAATTAGTTTTTCTTTAAGAATTGGGAGTGTAAGGGCCAGTTTCACAGTCAGAAAAGTGACACTTAAGTGGGGAATGTGAAAGATTAATTCCCAATATCACAGCGCACTGTTACCTGAATAAGTGGCACTTAAGTCTCCGATGTTGGTGACTTAAGTTCCACTTACGCTAGCTATGAAATTTAGCTTAAATTCCTCATATGGGAAACTTAAAAGCCACTTACTCCGGTAAGTGTTGACTGTGAAACTGGCCCTAAGAGATGGAACTTTTTCTGTTTTTACTGGCATTTTATTTTGAAGAATGGGAAAATGTTGCTTGACTTGTGCAAAACATCGTTCAATTATAACTCGTTCGCGAGTTAGGCACTTATTGAAAGAGTTTTTCTGAGCAGTATCTGGATTTTGATAAGGAGTTAAAAGCCATCAAGGAGTTAGTTCGTATTCTGAATCATCAAGTAAAATGGCACCAGCTTCATTCCATTGCATGATTTTAAATACCCGAGAATTTTTCCAAATTTGTGAATTATGCACTGATCCTGGCCACATGAAAGGTCAATAGTCGTAAATTCATCTCTAGAATTGCATGTTGCCTGATCATTAATGCTGTGGAATCCTTTTTTGCTAACGTACTCGTCCCCATGGACAACTGGTTTGATGATAGAAACATGAATACAACCAAATTGCTGAGGGAAACTTGTATTTTTCTTGCCATTCACGTTTTGCATTCTGCAGTAGTTCTTCAGTAGTTGTAAGGAATTTGATCCAATGGTTTGACTTCTGTCTGGATTATTGCCGCACTTACAAGGGAAACAGTTTTTTTGGTCTATACTCCAATGTCTTCTTCAACTCCAGTTTGAAAACCTGGATCACCTATGTATAGCGAAGAAAATTCGTATTTTTTGAATGCTTGTTAATGCACCACCCCTGATTTCTGAACTTTTCCAAAGAAAATGATTCGCCAAAATATCCACATTTTCTTTGTTGAATCTGTATAGAACGCGAAAATCATTTAAAATTTCTTCTCTTCTTCTTTTATACAATTTGACCTTGCGGTTTAAAATTGGCATGAACTCCCCATTTATGGACAAAATAAAAATGTATAAAGAGCTATATATACTTCAACGTTGAGCAATCAAATGAGCTAACTCACAATTCACAAATAGGAGCAGGTGCTCCTCTCGATGGAGTACGTGCTTTGCTTTATTCATACCTTTTAATGGAGCAGGTGCTTATTTTGAGGAGGTGCTCATCAAACTCAATCCTTGAGCACCTTCTCAAGTGGTTTATCCATACCAAATAGAACACCTGCTCTCAAAAGTTCAGTTTTGAGCAGGTGCTCCTTTTTATTCATACCACCCAAAGTCCAAAGTTCTAGGTCTAGGAAAATCGGCAGCGTATAATTGTGTGAAATCTTGTGTATAGGTTATAAGCTTGAACCTGATAAATTATACACACTTTAGCTCAAAACGTAAAATTTGTTTGTATAAAAATAACCTGCTCTGTATATTTGTGCCGGTTAGCGAAGACGTATTTTTTTCTTACAAAGATTATAAGCTTTCCTCTCAATATTTTTAAATGAGGGTATTTTAAAAAAACATTCAGAGGACCAAAATAAAATCATATATGTAATGAAAAACATGATTTTGTTGACTTGTTTTTTCAAGGTTATGATGTCCCAAAAACCTATAACTAAGTCCCTTTCAGGTATTAAAAAAATCAGCCTTCTTACATTTCGTTCCACAAAAAAAAGTCTATCTTTTCTCAAACTATGTATGTACATAAATCTGTAATATCTGAAACAACAAAAATTCTAAATGTTTGTATAAGAAATCAAGTTTTGACAGCTTTGAACGAAGGCAATACTTTGCCTTTTTCAAAAGCAAATAAGCAAATAAACATCTGAGTGTGAGAGGTTGAATGACAAGAGAAACAAGCTACTATATAGGATGAATATTGGAGTTTTGTTGCGTTCAGCATGTTTGAATTTAAGAACACTCACCTGCTGAGAAACCACCTACTGCCTCACCGATAGAGTAGGATGAACAGCATACGGAAATTCCTTGACACCTATTTTACACTGACACAAACAATGACAGCCCGGAACTTCCCTATACCTACCTTACCTTACCTACATCATTTGCCGTTCGCCTTCGCATTTACGTTCCTTTATACACAAAGCTACATTATCTGGGATGCCATCATTCCCTCCATAAAAGAGAGACCAAGACAAAGCGACAGTAATTGATGGAATACGTGCTAACGTCACCTTTCCCCATGGCAACAAAATGGAACGAAATGAAACGAACCAAAATCTGTAAGCACGACTCGCAGAAGCATTGCCATTTACTTGTTTTAGTGATGAAACATTGAAACCATTGAGCATTTATCCAACACAAAAAGTGGAATCGTCAGATGTTTGGTTGCAACCTCAATGACATCGTATTTCACATCCGTATCCGGCTGCTGGGTGGATGACTGGCTGGCATGGCGGGAAGAACAACAACTATACAATACAGGAGACCAAACTCCACAGCACCTGTCTTACAAGTCTATAAGAGACAATCAACTACTTAAAGTGGTTTCCATCCTTGATCACCGCTACTTCTTCTTCTTCTTCTTCGGGTTCTATCGTCTATATCCTTATTCCTTACATAAGAACTCGTCCTTCTCGTTGCTATAGTTTCTGTTTCAGTTTCAGTAGTAATAAAATTCCAACCATGTTGATGGCGTAGATACTACATATGGTGAATATGCGGTTATGGTGCTGCAAGTGGATTTTTGTGGCAAGTTTTTGCGCTTGGAACGTATGTTTCCTGTGTTGTAGTACGTGGCCCTCACGCGGATGGATAGAAAACGGCTATAACAATTTCTTATTTTTTTTTCTCAGCTACATAAGTGCTTTGAGGAAATTTACTCAGAATAAGCACGAAACTTGTTTGATGTTTAGTGTGGAGGAATAGGTATAAAAAATACTACTTTTTTTTTCCTAAGAAGATAGGTAGGTATAGGGTAGGGATAAAAGAACAAAAAAGTGTTTAACTACACACAAGTTAAAAGTTTTATTTTGGACGATAAATCTCAAGCTGTATAGCGTTTTTAGTATCGAATAATAGTGAAGGCGATAAATTTCGGAAATTAATTTAAGTTTTGCAAGCACTTTTTTTTTTATTGCTGCAACAACATATGTACAGTACATACACACATACTACATACTAAGGTAAGAAATGATATTTTTTGTGTAAATAGTTCGAAAGGGAAGCGTTTTATTTTGGGTATGTGGGAGTGTTACACCCAAACTTAAATGCGTAGATAAATATATTCAAACCACGACAGGTATTAGAAGAAGAAATTCGGTAGGAACTTCAAATTGATGCCCATCACGTGTCTGTGGAAGTTATGGCATGACGACAAATTTGACGTACAGCAATATGGGACCATCGTAACCGAGTGGATCTATTGCTAACTTAAAAAAAAACTAAATCTGGTGGAGCGACAGAGCCAAGGCCTGTTGACTTGCAACTCTCAACTATTCCATGGGTGCAAGTTGATTGTTTGGAGGATTAGAGCTCTTGGAGGATTTGTCACTTCCTTGCCAGAGGCAGTAGCTAGTTTTTTTTTTTTTAAATTAGGCAGACGAGGCTGGGAATCATACCCAAACCTAACCACTACTTCACCGGCTGCTACAGCCAAATTCGCATCGAAGTAAAATTAGTTGTGGTGAATATTAAATCTATAAATTCAATGAAATCTGGAAAATTGTTTCTTTTTTTTAAATCAAAGTCTCAGCAAATTTACCCACAAGTTCCACAAAAATGGAAAGATTAATAAGCTCAAACTAAGAGAACATTATTTTATTGAGTACGTGAAACGATTACAGGTTTAAAAATAGAGAAAAAAAGAATTTTAAATTCAGGTTGTTACCTTCTACTATTTTTATTAGTACAACGATATTTTTTTTAAGATTTCTTATGAACATAAAACATTTAACAGTTTGTCTAAGACAAAAACGAAAAAAAGGAAGAAGAAAAATAAAATTTAAGTGAAAAATTCTGCACTAGAGGCAATAAATTAAATGTCTCATGAAACGGCTTTAAAACTGACATAAAAGTGTTTTCTGAGAAATTATCCTTCAAGAATTTCCTTATTTTCCCATAGAGCAATATAGAAACTTACAGAAAAGGAAGGACTTTTCCTTCCATCGCGCTTCGCTCTGCAGATAGTTATGTTTTTTTTTTTTTTTGTTTTTCAAACCTATGTCTTTGTTGTCCAAGTATTACTCGCGGCTATTTTATTCTGTCCACTATGCTATGGGGCATAGAAAACAACGTTGCGTTTTTTTGTTTTCTTCATTTGGGTGGAAGAAGGATACACTTAAAATAGTTTTTCTTGGTTCGTTTTTTTTTGTTTTATTCCTTGAATATTTTTTTTACTGTTTTCTTTTAGCGAGAAACAAGCAAACGGGTTTGTGTGTGAATCTAATCTATTGTGTTTAATGGTGGAAACAACTATTTGGTAGAGTTTATTTTGTTTCTGTTTAAGCCATCAAGGATGTTTTTTCTCTTTCGACTCAGGACAAAAAGAAGCTCCCCATAAATAAAAAGAATTTTCAAGGTCGTAGCTTAATAAAAATTTTAGAGGGGAACAAAGCTAATGTAATAAGAAAAGGTATTCACCGATAAACAATTTCTTACTTAATTTAGATGAAGTTTTAGTAAACTCAGTAACGGTGACTTCCTTTGTCAATAATCTATATCAATTTTCAGTAACAATATTTTGAAGACATCAGCTAAAAATTTTGAAGAAACTGGTTTGTTGGAAACTGTAAATAAAGTTTAAGTTAATCTCAACAACGGTTACTTACTTTGTCAATAACCTATTTCCTCTACCACCTAAGAAAAATAACCCTGGGTAGCAATAATTTGAAGACATCAAATAATTATTTTGAAGAAACTGGTTTGTTGGAAATTGTAAATGAAGTTTCAGTTAAACTCAATAATGGTGACTTCCTTTGTCAATACCTTATATCCTCTGCCAACTTAGAAACAGAAATCTAGGTAGCAATATTTTGATGATATCAACAAATAATTTTGAAGAAACTGGTTTGTTGGACACTGTAATTGATGTTTAAGTAAAACACAACAATGGCGGTAAGACTTAATAATTTGTCAATACCCTATATCCTCTGCCATCTAAGAAACAGAATCCTAGGTAGCAATACTTTGAAGAAACCGATTAATTATTTCGAAGAAACTGGTTTGTTTAAGTAAATCTCAACAACAGTGAATTCCACTGTCAATACCCAATATCCTCTGCCATCTAATAAACAGAACTATGGATAGCAATACCTTGAAAACATGAAAGAATTATTTTGAAGAAACTGGTTTGTTGGAAACTATTCAAATAAATGGAACCATGATAAGATTTTAAGTCTCTACGTCAGTTCCTAAGTTAGGGCACAAAACAAACTAAATTTCATTAGGACGCAAACCTTCTATTTGAAATAAATAAATTAAAGGCGCGACAAGTCGTAAAGAACCAGGACCTTCATTTTCCTAAAAAACTGTGATTTTAGACTCCAAATTAACACTGATGGAATATTGTACGAAAAAATGAATAAAAGTTTCCATCGTGAACTTCTCCCTCCTTATAGCTGCGGCCTTGGTTAAAAGAAATAGAGCATAGCGTACGCGAGTTTGTTTGTCGTATATTAAAACAGGCGCTTAAGTATAGTTTGTTCAGTATTATCCTTTGAGTTCGCACATTAAACCTCATAATTGAGTTTCTCTTGGGCCTAATATGTCATGGGTATGTCATGTTAAAAACATAAACACAAGATAAATTACCTAGCGAACTACTACTATGCGGCGCGGCGCGAGGATGTTAAAGGATAGATAAGTTCGTACTTCCCCAGCCATTGGCATTGGCATCGTGTCGTGGTTTGGAATAATGTGTTGTTCTTTGGATCTCACACTTAAGAATAGGTCCATGGGGATTTCACACGAAAATATCATTTATTCAATTATTTATTGAACAAGTTAGCTTGGTATATACATGTGTAGATACTTATGTATTTTGAAATAGTAAGCGGGTGTCTAGAGAAATAATTTTATAAATAAGATAAAATGCTTAGAGATTAGATATCTATGTCATGATAAAGTATGTAAAAACAAGTTTAAATGACTTTCTTTAGTCTCAGTTAAAATTTTTTTAATAAATTCATTCCGCGCTAACAATCAGAGTTATAATCGACATCAAGATTCTTAAGTTTGACGGTGATTTATATAGAGTGTAATATGGTTAGTGCATTGGACTGTCACGCCGGATGTCTGGCGATCGATTCACAGCCTATGACAACTAAAAAAAAAATAAAAAAAATGTGTTTTCAGGGGTTTTGTCTCTTCAGGAACTTCTAAAAAGTTCCTATATCACCTTAAAGTCGTTTGAATCTTACAGAAAATTGTAGGTCCCCTTGATTCCTGCTGATTAACATACTCACAGGAATCGTTGATAGTTGTAAGTAACTAGGCGCTGGTTCTACACGAGCTGTCACACGACTTAATTTGTATACTTGCTCTATATACTCTATAGGGGCAAGTATAGGTTTCGTGTTTGGAAAAACTAATCAAAACTAATACCACTACGTTTTCATTAAGGCAAATGATTTAATTTCATTTAAAATTTCCAAATTCGATTCCAAATCATCTAATTTCCCATACAAATTTACATTTTGAAATTATTTAATTTCAACCAAATTTTCACGAACTTCTTCAGAAAATTACGAGCAAAGCTTACGAACACACCCAAATGGAATCCACTCAAGTAGAATCTATTGAAAATTTCAAAACTCGATGTATGCAAAAAAAAAAAAACAAACAAAAATAAGTGAAAAACGGCCAAATCAAATTCAAAATTAGATGAGCTGTCAAGAAAAATTAGCCAATTTGACATTTTAATACTTTTTCGGTAATTTAAGAAATTTCCTCATATCTGTTCTAATGAAAATGTAATAAAACACTATACGATGATCGAGATTGAAAAGTTGACCATAGAGTCCATGCTCAGTCAAAAGTAACAGGCACTTAAATGGGATTAGGTCGTGTAAAGGGTGTTTGTGTGTGACGTGTGGTTTTCAAGAAGAAATAAAACGCATAAATAGTTCAATGTTATGGCCGAGAATTTAGCTTTATTATAAAGATAAGGATTTGCAATTATTTTTTAAAAAATGATTTCGGGCAAGTGGCCGCCGCGGCTGACTCGAATAAATTCCTACTGAGGGCCCCAATTTTCGACCACTTTTTGCAGCAATTGGAACCGTATGTCAGGAATATCGCGCCGAATATTCTCTTCCAAGGCGTAAATCGTCTCGGGATTATCTGCGTACACAAGCGACTTCACATAACCCCACAAAAAATAGTCCAGCGGTGTTAAATCGCACGATCTTGGAGACCACGCCACAGGCCCACGACACGAGTTAATGCACTCACCAAAAGTTTCTATCAATAAATTGACTGTTTCGTTGGCTGTATAGCATGTAGCGCCGTCTTGTTGGAACCAAAGGTCATCCACATCAACATCCTCCAATTCAGACATGAAAAAGTCAATAATCATGGCTCTATAGCGTTCCCCGTTGACAGTGACATTATGGCCAGCTTCATTTTTGAAGAAATATGGACGAATTATTCCCTCTGCCCATAGAGCACACCAAACAGTGATTTTTTGAGGATGTAACGGGGTGTCAACAATGGCTTGTGCATTATGATCACTCCAAATACGACAGTTTTACTTTTTAACGTACCCATTCAACCAAAAATGTGCTTCATCGCTGAACAAAATTTTCTTGTGAAAATCGGGATCGATGCGGCCATCTCGTTTTGGGCCCATTCACCTCACGTGCGACGCGTTTGATGGTCGGTATTTATTATGAAATGGCAAACCAAACTGAGCATAAATCAAGTGACAGCTGTCAAAAAAACCAACTCTGAAAAAAGTATTGCCAGATTTAAAATTACACGTCTAAAAAAAACACCGTTTATCTAAAAAAAAAAACAGTCATCTAATAAGCTTCAAAACTAAACCTGCCCACAAACGTTTGTCCCCTCCCCACATCATTAAGGATTAAGAACAGATTTTTATTTTTTTTTTTTTTTTGATCTTCTGATTTGCTCCGCAGCAACAGGTGCTATTTTCCAATCTGTGTACTTTTGAGATTTATTATATGTATACACCTAAATACTCTTCAGAGGCAGAAAAAAAAAAAATTAATAATTGACATGTCGATCAATCTAAACGAAAAACTTCCAAGTAGGCTAGTGATTGTGAATTCCTCTACTTAATATACCTACATCTATAACCTATAAACAAGGACACGTTCATATAAACATCCAACAACAATCTATTAACGAAGCTATAACAAAATTTCAACCTGGTGGTGTATTCTGACACAATGAGTTTGAAATTAATTAGGCTGGAGCTGGACCATTTTGCTCCGCATCTTGTTGTCCGACCCAAACAGAAGGAAATAATGATTGCCTGTCACAATATTTACGAGAATGTATAGTGTGTGCCCCGACCCCGATCCTTCTATATGAGGTTGATGTTTGGTATTTTGGCAGCTAACCTACAGCTATAGAGAGCTTACACAATATCTATAGTATATTAATAGAGTTGCAAGGATGAGAAAGAGTTTTGGCTCTACACATTCTCGATGTTATTTACGTAACTCCTTAGTCAATAAATATAAACAGAATTAGTAATGCGTAACTATGAGAGTTCATGTTCGGATATTTGAGTTGGCCTATAAGCATTTTAGACAGAAGAGAATATGTTGGTTGGAAGATATAAATTTGATGAAGAAATTATATTTTTTTTGCCTTCGCTCAAGAGGAACTTTCAGAAAATATTGGGTTAAGCCTTATTAAGGAGCTGTGTTAATTATAAGGGGTGTTGTTGGTGTTGTCAAGTTTTTCTGTGTGAAAATTCGAGGAATGGACTTGGGAAATTTTGTCACTGCTAATTCATCTGATAAATTAGATCAACAATTAATAAAGTTTTAATATTTAATGGGCACAAGGACACTGCCGTGATAGAAAAAAGGAACAATATTCCTGCAAACTTGTGATTATTTTTCATTTGGTGTTTTTGAACTAGATATACTATAAATGTACGTGCTGTTGCTGAAGGACGAGAAACGAAATGTATTAGTTAGATTGAAAATTGTGTTGATTTGATAGTAAATTTGTTGCTTTTAAAATAAATCTGCCAAGCCTATAGAATAAAGTTTAATCCCCTATACTTTAGAGTGAATTGAAAGTCAGTAAGGGATATTATAACGAATGTGAAGTTAAAAATTTCCCAATGATATTTTTCTGTATGGAACTTACGAAAGAAAAACCCTAATAATGTCAAAAAATTTCGATTTTTCGATTTTATTCATAGATTTATATGTATAAGATGAACAATTTTGATGGAGGTATTGAAAAAAATTTTAGTGAGTTCATCTCTGAATTACCAATTTGGAGTTCTATTAAAACTAATCCCTTAAGGACTAGAACCACATATAATACTCAATGGATATTTCACCTACTATATTTGGATAAGTTTGAAATTCTGAAAAAAAAAAAAAATTTTAAAAATCTTATTTTCTTAAAAACTGGGCCAACATTTTTTATTAAAATAATTCAATTAACTATATAGGGTGTGCATTGGCTTTTTTTAAGTTAAACAATCGTTATTAATGGCACCTCTCGTAAAAACTTTCGTTTTTTATTTCCACACTTTTTAAATGCGTGAAAGGACCGCACGAACTTGATCTTGTGTTTAAAATTGCTTAGAATTGCAAAGATTATTAGATTATATTGTACTAGAGCTTATCCGCCCCAGCGTCGCAAGGATGGACACTGGACACACCTAAGCTTCACATAAAAATTACAGAAGAAAAATTTAAATAAATATTTAAGCTAAAGGGTCCGCCATCTAACGTTTTTTTTTTTCAACTAGTGCTTATTTCGTGAATGGTAACATAAGCTCATGTCTGATTTGACAGATAATAAGTTTTATCCTTCCGCTGAACGAATATGGTTGTGTATAAGCTTCGCTAAGTGAGCCTGCGATCGACTTAGAGAAGATGCCGATTTTGCCAAAAAAATCATCTTTTCAGATGAAGCTCATTTTGATCTTGGCGGGTAGTAAACAAGCAAAATTGTCGCATTTGGGGCACAGAAAACCCGCACGCATACATTGAAAAGCCGATACACCCAAAACGAGTCACTGTCACGCATACATAGAAAAGCCGATACACCCAAAACGAGTCACTGTTTGGTGCGGATTTTGGTCCAGAGGCATAATTGGGCCATTTTTCGAAAATGAGCAAGGAGTGGCCGTTACAGTCAATGGCGATCGTTATCGGGCCATGTTGAACGAATTTTTGTTCACAAAAATTGAAGAGGAGGATATTGGCAACATTTGGTTTCAACAGGACGGCGGCGCTACGTGCCACACAGCCGAAACTACACTCGATGTTTTGCGCCATTTTCAAAAAAAAAAAGTTATTTGGCGGACCCTTTACTTTTTGTTATCGATTACCTGCTACTTTCTGGGTTTAAACCTACTTCACGTTATGAATGGCTACATTCGTAAAAATAGGGTCCGCCAAGTCCAACCTTTATTACTTTCCCAACACACAAAGATTTCTTGTAATCAAAAACTACTGTTTTGTTTTTATCCCATTCCACTCTATAAATAACAATTTTGTTTACATAACCTTTCACACACAAAAATAAATTTTGAAATCAGATGCTACTTTTCATTCTATAAATGGTAATTATCTAAAAAAAAAATCTCTAAATCCATTCACTAAAAAACAGCCCTCTCAAATCGGATATTTTTATTTTTACCTCATTTCACCCTACACATAACAAATTTGGATAAAGAATATTGCTTAAACTATTTCCTAAGAAAAACTTTTAAACAAAAAAAAAAACTTTCTAAATCGGAAATTTTTTTTATTTTTACCCTTTTTCATCTTAAAAACAACACAATTTGAAAAAAGAATATCCCTTAAGTCATTTCTAACGAAAAATCTAAAAAAAAAAGAATTTCTATAATTCGATTTTTTTTTATTTTTGCCCCATTTCACCCTACAATAAATTAACAAAAGTTGAAAAAGAATATTCCAAAAGCCATTTCCTAACCGCTTACAGAGCCACCTGTTGAACAGTAATTAAATTGAACTGAAACACGAAACCACCTGTTGAGAATTTTCTGACTTTTCTTTTTTCCTTAACCTTCGGTGAGCAATTACAAACAAACCCCTAGAAGGAAGTACCCAATTTGGTGCAGTTGTTTTCAAGTTTTAAACATCCGAACGCACCACGATCCATTTTCATATATACATAGTTAGAAGAGAATAGAAGATTAGATTTAACCACGATTTCTTCAAAACAAAAAAATAAAATTTTAAAATAAGAGCGAGCGAGATGGATGGATTTTCCAGCACTGAGTGCAAAATTATTGTAAGGAACGTCAAATACCCGATGGAGTTTAGCAAATAATTAATAAAACGAAATCAATTAATAGACTACGAGCTGACAGCAAATTTTGGGTGTGGAAATATAACCAAAATTGAGTACTAGGGTCCGTAGGTATATATGTATACGTCGTGATATCGAAAACACAAGTTTTGGTGCCGCTGGAGGGATGTTTAAAATAGCGATTATTACAAAATTTTTTCAGAAGCATTATAACTTAAATTCCTTTTTTTAAAAACAGTCAATGTTGCTCTGTCATTTTCCCTAAGCGTAAAGATTTTTATCTTGCCGATCCGATTAATAGAACTCAAGATATAAGCTTTTCAAGCGGACCTTATCGGTTTTTTTTTTTTTGAAGATTTAATGCATAGCAAAAAATAAACTATACAAAAGCCCATTCTCGACTTCAGAGTTAACGAATATACTATCATTCATCCGTCACCTTGGGTGAAAGTATAGTTTAATCTAAGGATCATCCATAAATTCTCAGATGAACATTTAATCATTTCACAGAATTATGTTTCTATTGAATGATTACATATTACATCCAAACGAACTCGAGTTCCATAAATATAAGGTTTCCTAACTTTATGCCTTTATTTCGAATTGTCTCTTTATGTCATGACGAGTTCCATAAAGAAAGGTTTTCTATAACTTTCTTTGCTTCACTTACTTCTTTTCTTCATAATAATGTGCAGCATGCACAATAAGAATGAAAAATCCCTTGACAAACATCATCTCCTATTAATATCCTTTCGTATAAAAAGCATTATAGCTTTCGGATTGCCATTACAAAACAAAATAACAATCGCAACAAAATTTGTGTATATAAACAACACGCTACGCTGTGCTGTGTCTGTGCTATATGCTCCACCTTTCATAGGTATAGTGAAACAATGAATCGACAGCTCTAGCTCCTTGAAATGGCATCAATTCTTCACTTCACATCAGCAAAAGTGCATTCGATTGGAATCCCTTTACATATAAATTGAAAGAAAACTCCTTGTTCTCGATGTGCTTGTCAAGAAAACAAGATACGAAAACATTGAAATGAGTGCAGAATTATCTATATTCCTCTGCAAAAACACATGTAGTTGTGTTTTTTTTTTTTCGAAATGGCAAAAACAATGGAACAATAGTGTTGCTATGTAGAATGGCAGTGGTAGAAATATGAACATTTCTGGCTTCTGATGTTTCTCTGAAGTACACGTTGCTGGTGGGTGCTTCTTCTGAATCCAAATACAGTCAACTCTTCAAGATGCAAATATCTATAAAAGGTGATATCCGGCAACTTTAGGTGATTTGAATGGGAGGGGGTATAGCTAGTTAAATCAGAATATATTAAACTTTATGCAAGAACACAGACACGACAGGTTTCCTTCTAACTGATTTGTACATTTACAAACAAAAGATGGAGTTACCAATTTAGCGATTTTTCAAGAATTTTGTGAATAAAATTTGTAAGAAAAAACCCTTGAAACATTCTTTAAGTAGATGAAATTTTCCTTGCTTTGTATTTATATCGCTTTAGCGAAGAGTAGAAGGATCGGAAAATCATTTTTCCTTACTGTTTCAGAAAAAAAAAAACAAGTGGTAGTGGTTTCGGGTGGCTTTTGGAAATAAATAGTCTTTGAAAGTCAAAATATAATAATGTAATTATTCCTCTAAATTGGCCCTTGACTCTATTAAATTTCAAAGTGGTTCAGTATCTATTATTAAAAACTAGTTGGCCCACCTGGCTTCACACGGGTAGAAAAATTGCGTGAGTGCCGAGACTCACGGTTAATATGTGTAAACATCAACGTGCGCGGATCCAAAACGGACTTGTTGTTGCTTGAAGGGGATCTTAAGATTTTTTTCACTGAACGCACCCATCCTAGCAGATCGTAACGTTGCACACCGTAACGTTGCACGACGTAACGTTGCACACGAACGTTCACGTTTTTTTTAGTGAATTTTGTTGACCAAGTTGATTGTTAGATATGTATCTGAGAATAGATAAAGATGATTCTCATCGGCTTTGTTGGTCGTTTTGATGACGAAAATGAAAAAATTAATTCATTTACTTCACGTTTTTTTTTCACTCTACCGCCAGCATAGATGTTTACACATCGAAAACAAAAAAAAATACAAAAGAAAATAATATTTTTTGACTTTTTGTAATCGAATTCAACTTTTTGGGTCTTAACCCACTTCACGTTATGAAAGGCTAAATTTATAAAAATAAAGTAAAGTCCCAACACGGAAATAATTTTGTATTTGAAAACCATTTCCCCCCTTTAGCCCATTTCACTCTATCAATAGCAATTTTTTTTTTAAATATTCTTTCAAACACAAACAAAATTTTTGAAATCGGATATCACTTTTCGTTTTTACCGCCTTTCACCCTATAAATAATAATTTTTTTGTAAAAAAAAATATTCCTAGAGCCATATCGACTCAAAATAACCTTTCAAAGGGGTTGGGTACGAAATCCCGCAGGATCTACTATACAATACGACAGCGCATACAATTTTTCTTTCCCATAGGAATTGGTGCCTCGATTGTATGAGGATCACGAAGAACACTACTATTTTTCTGGGCCGACGACTATTGTCTGGTGTCCGGATATGATCGGTCAACGGCAGTGGGTCTGACGGGGGGGGGGGGGTTCTGGAAGTGGGTCTGGAACTGGGACATAGGTTCTGGCCTTAGGTCTGGAACTGCGAGGGAGGTTCTGAATCTGGGACAAAGGTTCTGTAGGTGGATCTGGAACCGGGACAAAAGTTCTGGAGGTGACTCTGGAACTTGGACAAAGGTCAATTTTTTTTGTTTTTGGAAATAACTTTTATACAAATTAAAAAAAAAAGTTTTAGAAGTGGGTCTGGAACTTGGGAAAAGGAAAATTTTTTTTTTTTGGAAACAAAACATTTTTGATAAAATTTGTTTTAGAAATTAAAAAAAAAATGCTTTTTTAACTCGCTTTTTCGGTTCTCTAAACCGCTCCGTTCAGTCGCCAAGGAGGCGTCTAAGTCGACAGTTTTCTTGCGCAATAGTACATTGGGTGTCCCACTGCGCGGGTTCTAAGGATTTTAACTCCCTTTTTCGGGTGGTCCCCTTTAGGGTATGTTCAGTCGGCAGGCGCCAATTTCAACAGTTTTCAACTAAAATGAAATTTTTTTTTTCAATTTTTTCACTCTTTTTTATTTTATTTTTCAAAAAAGAAACAACAAAAGACCAGAAAAATATTATCTTCGAAATCACCAACATTCTTCCAATTGTAATATTTTATTCAAAATCACCATCAAAATTCTTCCAATAGTATTTTTGTAAAAAGTACTTTCAGCGCAGCGTACTTTCTTGCGGGATTTTGTTGTACTTGTAGTCTGCGGGATTTCATGCTGCGGGATTATGTGCTGCAGGATTTTGTAACGATTCCCTTTCAAACACAAACAAATTCATAAATCGGACAATTTTTTTTCATTTTTACCCCATTTCGCCCTACAAATAGCAAAATTTAAATAAATTTCCTCGAAGATGTTTCCTAAAAATAAACTTTTTCAATCGGATTCGTATTTTTCATTTTACCAAAATGAAATTTTTTCCGATATTTTAATAGTTATTCTGCTATTCAGGGCGAAAACAAATCCAACAAATCAGAGATCAATTAAAATCGGTCCAGCCGTTCTTGAGTTATAAATGGTGTAACGACTTTGTTTTATACAGGGTGATTCGCATAAGGTACCACAAAAAGCTGGAGCGTGTAGGTTGGGTTAAGTCAAGAAAAAATCGTATAGGACAGGGGTCTTTTCCCCCCTGTTAGCCAGGAGGGCCCATTTTCTAAAAAAATTACTTTAAACAGAAAAAAAAATATTAAAAACAACGGCCAAACTTACAATGCCATGATATATTTTTTTGTAAAGCAAGAAATCCGTTATTTTATTGTGTTTTTAAATAAACTTGCTTTAAATAATAGTTTTTGAAAAATTAGTTTTCAAACTCAAAATTTAAAAAAAAAAAATGCATACAAAAAATTTCAAACTTATTTTTTTTCAAAATTTTACGTAATTAAGTACTAATTTTGTTTTCAAAATTTAATGCTCTTATTAGTATTTAGTCAAAAACAGAAAACCGAATGCTTAAATGTCTTTTACTTCTTGAGAAAATTGAAAATAACTAAATCTACTTTACTAGCTACGTAGTGGAAATAGGATCTTTAGAACAACTTAAGCAACGGATTGGAGTCAAATTAAGGGAATTTTATTTCTGTTATTTTCAATTTTCTAAAGAACTAGAAGAGATTTGAGCATCCTGTTTTTGGTGTTTGTCTAAAAATTAATGAGAGCATTGAATATGAGAAACAAAAATATTACTTAATTACGTAAAATTTGAAACAAAATTTTTTTCAATTTTTTTTTTTTCAAAATTTTGAGTTTGAAAATTAATTTTTCAGAAAATATTCTCTAAATCAGTTTATTTGAAAACACAATAAAAGACGAGATTTCTGGCTTTACAAAAAGGTACATTGTGGTATTGTAAGTATAACCGTTGATTTTTAATAATTTTTTTTTGTGTTTGTTTGTTTCGGATACTTCCTCTTCCGAGGGAGTTAAACTTAACTATTTATAAGATTATGCACTTATTTTGGTGAATTACTTAATTAAAATCAATTGACTTAAATTTTGTTTTATTCACAAAATGTATAGATTATTCATTTTTGATTTGCGTTGATTAATATGAGTATAGATTTGTATGTATCTTCTAAAGCGGTTTGTTTGAAAAATTCTTAAACTGTAAATAAAGTTTCCGGAGGTTTTCCTATAGGTTTTTTTTTTTAGTAAAATAAGCAGCAGTCTAACATTTGTAACCACAAAAGTATCCTCAAATCTGATAAAACCCCTAAAAAACACGTCAAATTCAAATTATGAAATTCAAACCTAAATAAGATTTTTGAATTACACAATAAAGATTAAGTAAGCGTAACTATACAATAATTTAAATTCATTATTATATTTATTTACCCACAAACAAACACAAACAAAAAAATCTCATCATCCAAATAGCTAGGTTGTCCCTGATATCTATATACTTGTTGCCTGGCTGCTGCCACAAAAAATATCCCATTTCAATTAAAGAGTATTTCGAGTGCTTGAGCTTTTTTGGTTAAACCAATAAAATATAAGGTAGTGGGTAAGAAGATAAATTCCACGCCTGGTTGCGCAATGTTAAAAATTAAATGATTTTTTTTTTGTTATTGTTTTCATTTCCTTCATTTAAAATGAAATAATTCTGCTGATGCCCCCGAAAAGCAAAAATGACCATCAAAAAGTATCCTTGAAGTTTAAGCAAACTCATATACACACACCCGACCCGCCCGGGCAGCATCAGCAACGAGAAAAGCCAAAAAGCATATGACCATTAAAAAAGGTTTATTATTTGTTTTGTTCTGTGGACCTTCTTCGGCTGCGAACGGTTTTTGGAAAACGCCACGGTCCAGGCAGAGGCCGTCAAAGGCGAAGGATGGAAAAATTAACGAACCGTAGAATATGCTTCTTTTGTTCTTTTTTGGTTTTTGTTGTTGTTGTTGTTTTTGGTGGGAATTTGAATTTTTCGAAAGAATGAGCACAATACGCTGCTGGCCGGTTAATAGTCCGCCCGCTTCAGAAAGCAGCCCTGACAGCAGAAATAAAAGCACTTTCACCAGACAAGACCGCAAATTCGACCAACACATCAGCCCTCATTTCAACATCACAACACTACATATCTGTATATATACGGATGGAGACTACAACCATATCCACACCATTAAAACAAGCCACATTCCATGGTAGCTGATGGTGGGGAAGGGAATAAAATAAATGTCAAGGATTATCCAATTGTCTATCAATTTGCTTCCATCCGGCAGTAACATTGCCAAACATCCAAGCCAGCCAGCCAGCCATCCAGCCAGCACGGAATCCTGGAAAAAGAATTGCTAGAAAAAAGTCCAACAAATCAACTTGTGGTTAAATTGTCGGTCTATATTTTTCTTGGTTTTTCTTTTTTTTTGTCCAACCTTAAATAAAAAATAAAAGAAGACAAAAAAATACATAGCCAGGAATTCAAGTGGAAGGAAGAGCTCTCGTCTAGCCGTTTAATGTAGAGAAGGTATTCTTTTCATTTTTTTTTTTTGAGGAAAAAAAAATTTTCCCATATATATTCTCATACCTTATGTTATAAGATGACATAAATAACGATTACTTTTGAACTCGATTTAGCCATCCTTTCTCGCACACAACATTCTCTTTGGTAAAACATATCGATTCGTTTGTGAAAGGACATTAATTTATATATGTAACTAAAAAAAATAAAAAGTAAGAAATGGTGGAGGTTCAGAAGGATTTATGTACCTTTAGGCTCGTCCGGCCGCAAAATTTCACACACAACGGAACATTTTATCAGAAAATAAATTAAATAAAGAAACCGCTAAAGGTTGCATGTACTTGCTCTGTTGACGAACAGCAGTGCTACAAAAATGTGATATTCTGGCCGATTATGGAACTGCAAATTGCGAATGTTCGCAAAGTTTGACTATCCATTTACATGAGTCGTCGCTGACAACTGTGAATTGACATAAAACATAAACAAGTAAAATCAATGTTTAAGGTTGAATTGGAACGAATTTTCTATTCTCTGGCGCGCCTGCCGGTTTGTGGAATGCATTCTGACGTTTTGGAATGCGAATTTACGTTTGACAATTTAAATACAAAGTTTTCGTATTCAAAAGAATTGTTTCTATATAAATTTGTTGTTTGACTCATTTATTAACTTTGTCGAAACGTTAAAACAAACCAAAGATGATATTTGCGCTAGAAATTGCTTTAAAAGATTTATTTAAATTATATCAAATCCATAAAATGATCATTGGAAGATTCACAGATTGTATAGTCGTGCATATGATAAAAGTGAGTCTGACTCGGTAATCGGTGAGATAAATGTTGTTTAGAGATTTCAAATTTTCAAAAAAAAAAAAAAACGTTTTTGTGCGAAATCCGCTGAAACCTTAGCTGCAAATTTTATCTGGAATGGCGTTTCTGTAAAATTTGCCATAAGAGAAATATTCAGCTTAACGGCTTTTGCTGGGGTACTTTGAGCTCCCAAATAACATTTTTTTTTCATTAGGGCCGTTAACTCAAGCAAATTGTAAATACTTATGTCGTTTTCCATTGTAAGTCCGAAAGCATCCGGAATCATACAGAACTCTTCTGAAACCATTCCATTGGCAAAAATAACTGTCAACCGACGCTTCTGAGAAGAGAATTTCGCTTCTCGATTTGAAATCAGAATCCACTCAAGAAGCACGAATACATTTCAGCTCTAACGTCAGAAAAAACTCACTCAAAATAACTACATATATTCACCATTCAATTACTCAACTTCATAAATCTGTTCTCAAAAGCTTCAAATCCTAAAAGTTCCATAATAAAATCCAAAGAAAAAGCTCTTGAATTTGCTTACAATTGAGAAAGGTAACTCTGTTTGGATGAGCACAATTTCAATACACACATCGTAGATGACGACGACGATGCACGATCGTTCATCGTCACTTCTCACTTCGTCAGTATCCCTTCAGCCGTCATGGTAGGGTGCACGCCGAATTACAACAAATCATATAACTTAAACGTAAGTCAGTGGCAATACAGTATAGGTAGATATTTATTTTGCAGGCAAATACAAAATAATGAACTGGCAGGGCATTTCACCGACACGACGATTCACGAATACAATGGCAATGTAGATTAGTTAGCACTGTTCCATTGGATTTCAGAATGAGTGAATCCCCGAGTGAAACCAATGGAAAATGACATATTTCGAAATTGTATAGACATTCCGAGAAAGCTGGGGGGTCATTCCGTAAAACGATTATCGTCAGACGATAGCATTTCGGCGATAATCGCGCTTCACGTAAGACGATAATTGTCAAAGTGATATCATCAAAACGATAGCGTTTACACGATAGCTAAATAGGTATCGTTTGGCATTGAAATTTGTCAATTTAGTAGATAAATAGAAGTAAAAATGTTTCAGCGCAATTTATTTGTCTTGCAAAGTGAAAATGAAAATTAAGAAAAACTTTAATTAATACGATTTCGAAGACAATTAAGAGATAAATCAGATCCTTTATCTCTTCCAACCCATATGTAAGCGCAATGTTTTAATGTTTATGTACTATTGTAGAATATCTTTAATGGCACTGGTTGCTAAATAAAATTAAACAAACAAATAATCTTTTTATTATTGTTATAATAATTCAAACCATTATAGTTTTGTTCAACGTTTTCGGCTATCAAAAGAAGCCTTTGTGATGGTAATAGAAATAATAAACTTGCCAGACGGCTTTTCAATCCAATCGGCGGCGGCCGCACCAAAACAAAACACAAAGCAATAATCAACACAAAAAAGTTTTAGGTGTGCTTTTTTATTACAAATTTTCTGTCAAACCCCATAGAAGAAAAAAACATTTTCACTTCAGTTTGAGAATTTGTGAAATATACCAAACAATCTCAAACTGAAAACGATAGACGAGACCTTAGTGGTCGAGTTACGTGAAGCAAATCATTGACGATAGCGTTTACGATAATCGTTTTGACGATTATCATTTTGAAAATTACTGAATGACCCCCCTGAATTTTCGTTCAGAGCTTTATTTGTATGTTTTTGACATCTACTAAAAAGGTTCCTTAATTTAGACCAGGGGTTTGGATTTTTGGAGTGTAAATCCAAAGTTTAGAAGAAAAGACAAACAATTTTTTTTTTTAAAAAACCTCCACAAAGGAACCCAGTGGTGGAAACAAGTAATTACATTAAAGCAAACAACTTTTAATTGTAATTTTAATTTTCAAGTAAAGTTTTCTCAAAATCTATTGCGTGTAGGAAACAAAAAAAGCCAACATTTTTTTTGTGTAAAATTTTTAATAACTTGTCATTTCTTCTAAAACAAAATGATGGTTTCCGAGATTTTTCAATACAACTGAATTTCACTCAATGTGATCTGAGAATAATGGCACATGTAATAAAATAATTTAAATTAATTACCTAAAAGTTAAATATAATTCTAAAAAAATACCTTGGGTTACTTCAAATGTCATCCCTCAATTGATATTTGTAGGAACATTTGAAAAATTCCAGATAGCATGAACAACAGAAATTAAATAATAGACACATCATATCTTTCGCTATTTCTTTTCAAAATTAAATATAGTTTCCTACATAAAATAAATTGAAATCAAGAAATTTCGATTTTACGAATACTTTAACTTGTCCTTAGATTTCCTTCATTACAAGTAAATGTATTATAAGAGAGTAGTTTGAAAAAAATAAAAAGAATTTTTAAATCAAGATTTAAAGCAATCCTTTTTAAGAATTAGGTTTTTTTTTTAAATGGTCAACTGGTGTAGCTTATAACACTTTGTTGAGTACCTAATACCTTTTAGGGATCATTCTTAAGCGAGCAAACATATCAAGCAATTTTTATATTAGCTAAAGGAATATTGAGACGTAAAAAAGTATTTAACTTTAAAATCTGATTGAGAGGGAAGACTTTAAATCGAGCCCATAGTGTGGTTTTATGAAATTGAGCCGACTTTCGAGCGATAAACTACAAAACATTGAGCGACAAATAAAAACATATACAGTCGACTCCGCTTATTTGCAACACAAAAAATGCGGAGACTTGTTGCAATGAATCGGATTTTTCATATAAACAAACTTCTGATATATGCAAACTTTATTTCCCATTTAAAAGATGTGATATTTCCAAAAAACAAAAAAACAAAACAACTTTTAATAATTGTGACGCAGTTGAAAGGATTGGAATGATGAGAATGGAATGAAGCCTAAACTATCATTTTGTAGGTGTGTTCAAAAATGTATGGATGCGTTCAGTGTTTCACTTAAGCGGAGTTGTTTCAGAACAAAATAATTATTTGGGGGAAAGAAAAATGTTTCAATTAAAGGGAGTTTTCAAATAAGTGGTGTGCAGTTATCCTTAATAATTTGTGTGAAAAACCCTGAAAAAAAACGTGATAAATTTCTTGTTGCATGTAACCAAAAGTTTCATTAAAGTGGAGTGCATATAGGCGTACTCGACTGTAATAAGTTTTTTTGTAGACCTTCAACAAAACTTTCAACTGTCACAATTTGTTGCCAATTTTTGTGAAATCCTGGTTCACCCAAATTGGGTAATTTTGAGTAGAAGAGAGCGGTCGCGTGAGAATTATACATTTCTCTTTCCTGGCAATTTCTGCCCAAGAAAGTTTTTTGGGCGGCAATCAGCAGGCTTATGTTCTGTCAAAAGTGCTTACATTCAATAATAAAAATAAAAACTATTGCCGAAGGGTTGCCTAAGTGTTAATTTTTACTTGCTCTTTAGGGCAAGTATTGGTTTTGTGTAAAAAAAAAACGATAATCGAAAAGTCCAAAAAAGTGGGTTTCGTCGTACCGTCTGTGGCGTCACGTCGGTGTGTCTACTGTAATTTGAGCTAGAGCCTAAATGGGTGGACCGATTTGCTTCAAATTTGGTAAAACGCATTTTTATGTGATTCCCTAGAACGGATAGCTGCCATACAAATATTTTGTTTTTTTCAAATTTTCTCATGAATGTAAGAATTTTCTTTGTACGAATGGGTAAATTCGAAAGTAGGTACCGTAAAAAAGTAATTTTCATTTGTTTTTTGTTGTCAAATTTTTTTTTAACTATTTAGATTCACCAGATTGAAAAGAAAGAAATACGTAAATAACTAAAACAGTATTTCATTTTCTCAAAAAAAAACCTAGAATGCCTATTTCCATTACCTACATATGTGAATTTTTTGCCAAAAACTTGAAACTCATTTTTCTTTAAATGACTTTTTTAATTACAGGTACAATGTACAATCAAGATCATTAAAGCTGTTTTCGAGAAAAATTGAAAAAAAAACAAAATTGTTGTATGGTATCCCCCTTCTAGGTGAGTGTAAACAAAAATTATAAATTTCCGCTTTAGGGAATCACATAAATATTCTCAGTACAAAATTTGAAGCAAATCAGACCACCACACGTTTTGGGCTTAGCACAAATTATTGTGGACGCACAAACGTAAAAACTCACAGACAAACGGACGAAACCCACTTTTATGAGACAAGTTCCAAGTTTAAAGAATTTCGCTTCAGTATCGATCAGGCTATAGTTCGAGGTACAGACAGTAGAATTGCGGGATCCTCTTTTTCGAGTTCTTTATTAACAAAATGTCATAGTTTTGGCACAATTTAAGGTTAAAAAGGGTGGTGAGACAATTAGAAAAAAATTGTTCTGTGGCAGCGGAAGCGACAACATCCAACAACAATGAACAATGCAAAAAAGCTTTCACACTGTGTACAAAAAAAAACGCGTTTCAAACTTCGTTGTACTTTCTTTCACTTTAATTTTCTTTTCTTTTCTTTGTTTCGTTTTATTTTTAGATTAAGTTTCTTTTCTTCAAATCAGTGCTGGGGGGCATCTTGAAGAGAATTCCCTTAAGACACTCGTAAAATTCCCTTTTTGTCCCATAAATCTTTTCCTGGTTCCCTTTTTATTTCCCACAGCATAGAAGAAAATATTTTCATTAAGTACCCAGAATGCATTTCCGTAGATATCATTTAACACGAAGGCAGTGAGCATCACTTAAGAAAATAACTAAACAAATTCTTAATAAATTTGTATTTTGCATATTTAAATTTTTGCTAATTTTATTCTTTCATTTGAAATAAAGACTTTTTGAGTTAACTTTGAGAGGAAATCTTTTTTTTTTTAATTTTATTAAAAACTATTTAATAGAAACTATTTTTCGTCTAGTTTTCCCTTTCTCCCTTTAGAGTTCAAAATTTCCCGAAAAAAGGAATTTTTCCCATAATCTCTAAGCACTGTTTTAAATAGTTTTTTTTAAATTTTTTTATTGTAAAGTAAATTTTAAGTAAAAAGATAAAAAGGTGACGAATTGGTCAAGGATAAACTCAGAATGCCAAAAGGCAAAACTTCTCTTATTGAAATGGCCTCCATCACGGTTGAAGACATCGGTATTTTTAATTGCCGGGAAATTAAATTATGGAGGTAATGACAGATAGGATTAGATCGGTTCGCGCATACTTCAGTTGTCAGACCAACGTTGCACAGATTTATTAATTTAACGACAATTCGAACGAAATCTGGGTTTCGATTTTTCTGCGATTCCAAAGTTTGCCCTATCACCTGTATCGCAAGTAAAAAATAGAGGACTGGTCAACACGCACGTACAAAATCTGATTTGTGGAAACTTTGTTACATCACGTGCGTCGTGTACTGTATTACCCTTTCAGAGGATTTTACCGAGTTTTTTTTTCAAAAAAAAGTTGACAGTATTCACTATTGAACGGAGCGATTCAAAGACGAAAAATAAAATTCAACTTTAACGAACCGTGCTGTAGCTACTTGTAAGTGAGTCCGTTAAAATGCTCTATAAAATCATCAAGGATATTTTTTAATTGCAAAATGTCATTAAACAAGCCCAAATATCATCCAACCTCCACCTTGGAAAGTGCTTCAAGTCCTTGGCAGAAGAAATAAGCTCAAATCAAAAGCCCATTACAAATTTATGGCCTGTGAATTCATGACCCAGAGTCATAAAAACCAATAATAATCTTGTAATGGTGATGGTGATGGGGAGATTGAATACTTTAAATGTGTGTTTGTGTGTGTGTTGTAGTGTTTGTGCTTCATATAACACAACCCAATACAGAAACCCCAAAATGCCATCCCCTCCACTTCCATCCCTACCCCTTCCCTCCTTTTATTTATCCATCAGATGAAAATGCGATAAAACTGAAGGGCCAAATAAAAAATATGCCTATTAGCCCCTTTCCTGTCCTGACATTGACGAATCACATAAAATGCAAAACTACAATATTTTCTTTATATTTTTGTTTTCGAATTCCACACAGTAGCAGTAGCGGTAGCAGTAGGTAGTCACGGCACGTTTTCGATTTGGTTTTCAGTGAATTAGTTATATCATGGCTTTGCCAAGTAATTGGACCAATCTCCATCATCAGCCTCGGCTTTATACGCTCTGTATCTTTAGTGGAATCCATCTTCATCTTCGAATCATGTCCGTCGCGTCCATCCAGTCGCTTATAGAAAAAAAAAAAAAAAACAAAATAAAGAAAACTAAAAGTCTGAATAGTAAAATAGTTGCTCGTCGTCGTTGGATAAGCATCATCAGAGAGACGTTGAAATTTTTGTACCATTTTAATAATTCATTTTTACTCGATACGCACGTTCTCGTTAATCCGAGCGGAAATTGGATGAATGCACTTAGCGGAATTAATTAGGTTATGCATGTGTATGTAAATGTTAAAGTTTTGTGTTTATATTTTCAATTCAACTAGGTAGATACATACATATTTATATAAAAATGTTACAGGACGTGACATTTATTTTAACAAAAAAAAAAAAACTAAAATGCGGGCATAGCAAATATAAACTACTTGTCAACTGCAAGGAATATTATGTTCTACGGTTGGATGAATTTTAAATTTTAATAAACCCTTTTATGATTTCAAAACACAACCATTTCTAAGCTCTCTTTTGTTTTTGTTTTTGAGAAGACAAAATAATTGAATTAAAAAAAAAAAATAATTTAAAAATAAACCTCTCTAAAAAAAGGTGCATGAAAAACGTATGTTTTAGACATTTGCCTTTTATTTTTGTTTGAATTTATATGTAGGCGTAGTAATACACACCTAACCATCCTAGAATTGTCCACAGGGAAAATTTTGATTCTTAGTTAATCCTTATTTTGTCTTCCAAAAATCGCAATTTAGAGCAAATCCAACCAGGATGAAGGCATTCAAACCTTAAGTTTAGTCTTTACAAGGGAATGATTTCAGTGGAAAGCATGTTTCTATAAAGTTAAAGAGAAAGCTGTTAGTATAGATTCGGATAAGATCATATGTGGCATTTTCAAGGCTTTATCAAACGATGCTAAATAAAATGGATTTTCCGTATAAAATTTTACTAAAAACACTTGATGGCTGAACCTATAGGTTGAGGAATAAGTTTTTAAGCAAAAGGCGTAGGTAAACATAAATTTTCTTGAAATTTTTACCAGCTCAAGTGGAAAGTATTATAGATTTCGTGTAACCAAAGTTCGAGGTTTTAATCAATATCAAAAATATTCTCATCCAAAGGGATTTTACAATTTTACTGAAATTCGATACAAAAGACTATAACAAAATTTGGATAGCCATATTTCGGTAATCGAGCCTCAGAAAAGGTAACGATTTTTACTGCCAAAAAAAAAAAAACAAAAACCTTTCCGGAGGTTTAAAAATTTTGACACATTTCGATAATTTTTTCTTTTAGTTTTTGAAAAAAAAAAATATGAGCCAACCCCTTGCAATAAAATAATATTTTTCAACTTTCAAAACCCATCAAGCTATACATAAATAAAAGTCGCACCTAAAAACCAAAAGCTTCTGGAAGGTCTGGTTCTCGAAATAATTTTATCCAAAGTGATTGTTCAATTTTACACAATTTCTGTCCAAAACATTCAAAACTGTTTGTGTTTGGATAATGATATTTCCGCAATGGAGTCTCGAAACCGGTTGCGAAGAGCTTTCTAAAACTTAAAACCAAAATATTTTTCTAGGTTTGGTTCTCGAAATATTCGCATCCAAAGTCATATCACAGTACTTCGAACCAACCCTTTAAAGGGCTTGGGATGGCGATATTTCCGCAACGAAGGTTCGTAGGTGGTTACGGTTTGCAGTGCCGCATAGAAAATTAACAGACTTTTCAGCGACGTAAAAATTTTGACAAATCTCGAAAAAAATTTTTGTATTGATTTTTGAAAAAGAATAATGGACTCCCTTGCAACTTTTTTTCGACTTTTGAAAAAATTTCCAAAACCCATCGAGCTATACATCAAACGAAAGGTATTTCCAAACTTTATCCGCACATCTAAACCAATAGCTTACAGAAGGCCTGAAATCCTTTGTTTTATATCCTTATATTTATTTATTAATGTGAAGTTAAAAATTGAATTTCAAAAAAAAAAATCATGTACCCCTTTTTTAAATATTGAATTTTCAAAAAAATAATTTAGAATTTTTTTTTATTTCAAAAATATTTTTTTTTATTAATTTTGACACTCAATATTTTTCAAATTTATTATAAGCTTCTGTAAAAAAAGTTTATTTTTAATCACTTAACCCGATAGTGGTATGTTCTAAAATAAAAAAAAAATCCTATGAGAGGTACTGTTAATGGTAAAATGTGAAATATATTAAAGTTAAACGGTATATCGTTCTTATTTTGATTTACAGAAAATTTTGTATTAAAATCGCAGGAGCAGTTTTTGAGCAAAATAAAATTTTCTTTAACAGTTTTAAACATTTGTATGGGATTTACCGTTATTTTAGATTAGTTTAATAAAAGTCGACCGAATGGTTTATGAAAATAAATTTTAAAATTTTTTTAAAGATCCAAAACATTTTTTTTTTAAATTTTGGTACGCAATATTATGTAAAGTGTATCAATCATTCTTCATAAAAAAATTGATCAAAATCAGTCTTACAGTTTTCGAGAAAAGCGAAAATAAAAAAAAGGATATTTTGAGAGGTGGAGGTATAATGATCATTTTCGGAACCATTTTTACAGAAATCATAAATACAGCATACAAATTTTACTTATTTAAAAAAAAATCTGAAAAACAAGATTTATTATTGGCCCAAAAAATGTGTACGGCAGACAGGCACCCTTATTTTTAGTCCTATGTCTATATTTACGAATGTCTAAAATAGGCTAGGTACCAAGTTTAAAGAAAATCGACCCATCCGTTTAGACTGTAGTCGAATAGGCAGACAGACGATTTTGTGAAACCCACTTTGTTGGTCTTCCTTATCACCGTAATGTCAAGTTTGATCAAAATCTCGATTTCGATTTTTTTTACGAATCCATAACTTGCCGTATAGTAGGAATTTTACATTTCAATGCACTAGATGAAGTTCCTTAGATTCGTGTTGCATCTCATTGGCCAGCTTTTCTACTGACAGTCAAACTTTAACCTTTAACCTAACGCAATATATATATAAAAAAAAGAATCTATCGAAATGTACAAAAGAAAAAAAATCCGTCGGAGGAAGCTGCAGATTAAAAATGTGCCTTAATATACCCATATTTTCCCTTAATTTAAAATAAGATCCAATAAAATACGACAAAGTTTTCGAATTATTCACTTCTCTTTCAAAAGCTCCAAGAAAAAAAAGTGCTTAAAAAAGTTTCCTTCATGCTTAGTCTAGTGTAAAGGATTTTTTTGTTAGAATATTTTCTTGAAACATAAAAAAAAAATAAAAAAAAAAAATACTTTCATCTGGAACAAGCTGATTATAATTAACAGAGTCAACAAAGCATCATTATGGACTATTATATCATAAGGATTAAATATATAGAGTGCTTTGGCTTGCACTTATGTTAATTGAAGTCCTAAATGGTAATTTTCTTCTTGCTCCACATGAAAATGTTAATCGTCCCCATGCGCCATGCAAACCTCATAATTTGTTTGTACAAAGCTCTGAGCTATACAGTTTGTGTACTATATAGTTCCAAAATGCATACACGATGAAAGAAAAATTTGAATAAACGGTCTTGAAATTTGCACCAAATCATTATTTATATATACATAAACTCCTCGCACCCAAGCAGTTTGCATACAAAATGAGATGAGCTAAAGGTAAACAAGTGCTGTGTACCATAAAATGAAATAAAAAAAAGAATCTGAAAAATCTGTGCTGGAATATTATATTGTAAACATTTTTTTTTTTTGTTTTTTTTTTTTTAAAGTGCCAACGTGTTGTAGGCTTAACTTTAAAAAAGGTTGACATAATAGCAACACGCCCTCAAGTTGCTTTCAGCTTATGCGATACTTGAGAAACCTTACGAGATAATTGCAGGTTTTAACGACATACACGCGGCTACCATGAGAACTCATAACTCTACTTACCATCCCATCCCTACCTGATGCCGCTCCCATGGTCTTTTTTAGACGAGGGAAAACTTCGTCCTACATACATATGTGACAAAGAGATGATGACGACCGACCCAGAGAACTTGTATACCTGAGCAGGAGCACCCTTCGCATGTTGATGGTTTTTGATGGAATGTCACTCGGGTACATTAGCATAATACATTTCTGATGTCTCCTCTCAGTTGGTCCTGAAGCAGAGCAAGAAATCTCATCATCCAAGACCATAGGCCTCCCCGTGTCCCAGCTTTGTATGACATAAGATTTGTTAGAAAGTTTGTTGGATTAGTTCAATTTGCTTAACCTACCTATGGTTTTGCTTTAATAGACCTGGGCCAATGGATGCATTCGTGATGTATAGCAAGGTAAACAAGAATCTTCCGTTTTAAGGTTTTGATTGTGAATGGAGGAATGTTCATGAAAAATATTCCTTAACACGATTTCGCTACAAATAACTGATGCAAATACAAATAGAGCATTGAGGAAGCATCAGCCGCCGCAGTGCCGGATGTGACTTCCACGACCATTCCCATGTTTCACTATATATTCTCACTTTAGATTGACATACATTGTACGTTTGTATTTGTACCTACGTCGACCAGGGATTTAAGCTCCAAGGCACTATTTTGGAAGTTGCGTTTATGCCAAAATTGTGTGTTGTTCGCAGAGATTTTTCTAAAGAATCTGCTTGTATGTTTCTAAACGACGACGATGACGATGACGACGACGACGACTACGACGATGACGACGATGACGACTACGACGACGACGACGACGACGACGACGACGACGACGACGACGACGACGACGACGACGACGACGACGACGACGACGACGACGACGACGACGACGACGACGACGACGACGACGACGACGGCGACGACGACGACGACGACGACGACGACGACGACGACGACGACGACGACGACGACGACGACGACGACGACGACGACGACGACGACGACGACGACGACGACGACGACGACGACGACGACGACGACGACGACGACGACGACGACGACGACGACGACGACGACGACGACGACGACGACGACGACGACGACGACGACGACGACGACGACGACGACGACGACGACGACGACGACGTCGACGATGATGTTTTGAAAGCTTCTTTCATACATAATATGCATGCTCACGACGATGATGATGGCCGACGAAAATACGACAGAGGACGGACGGAAAACTCTTGATGCTAAAGTGCTGAAAATACACCCAACACCCAACATGTTATGAATTTCAATTTAATCAAAAGAGACATTGGTGGGTGTGCTCTGCGTAGTGTGACCAGCTTTATGAATGTAGAAGCCTAGTTCAGATTGTAGAAAAGCTAATCATATACAAAATGGTTTCACGACAGCTCAAGGAGAACCAAGGCATAATAACGAGTGTTTTTTTTAGACGTGTGGTTTTCAATCTGGCAATACTTTTTTCGGAGTTGGTCTTTTTGACAGCTGTCACTTGATTTATGCTTAGTTTGGTTTATCGTTTCATAATGAATAGACTTACTCCTGGACAACGCTTCCAAATTGTGCCAAAATGGGCCCAAAACTAGATTTCCGTTGATCCCAATTTTCATAAGCGAATTTTGTTTAGTGATGAAGCTCACTTTTGGTGGAATGATAATCCTCAAGTGTATGTTGAGACACCGTTACATCCTCAAAAAGTTACTGTTTGGTGTGCTCTATGGGCAGAGGGAATCATTGGTCCATATTTCTTCAAAAATGAAGCCGGCCATAATGTTACAGTCAATCGGGAACGCTATAGAGTCATGGTTAATGACTTTTTCGTACCTGAATTGGAGGATGTTGATGTGGACGACTTTTGGTTCCAACAAAGCGACGGGCGCTACATGCCATACAGCCAACAAAACAATCAATTTATTGAAGAAAACTTTTGGTGCGGGCATTATCTCGCGTCGTGGGCCTGTGGCGTGGCCTCCAAGATCGTGCGATTTAACACCGCTGGACTATTTTTTGTATGGTTATATGAAGTCGCTTGTATAAGCAGATAAGCTCGAGACTATTGACGCTTTGGAAGAGAATATTCGTCGCGTTATTGCTGACATACGGTCCCAATTGCTGCAAAAAGTATTCGAAAATTGGGGCTCTCAGCTGGAATTTATTCGCACCAGCCGCGGCAGCCACTTGCCCGAAATCATTTTTAAAACATAATGGTAAACCCTTATATTAATAATAAACCTAAATTCTTGGCCATAACATATAATTATATGCGTTTTATTTCTTCTTGAAAGCCACACGTCTAAAAAAAACACCCTTTACATTGAAAAAAAATTATTTTTTAATTAGCAAAATTAGTTTATATCGAAGTTGAATATTTTTTTGAAAATCAAATTGAATTGTCTCAACCAAAAATTCTTATAGAACGAAATTATAGTATGGTCACACTAATTTTCATTTTCATCATGCGATGCCCCTGGGGGTAAAGAGGGAAGTTATCTTTTCCAAAGATGGAGTTTAATGTTTGCCCTCATCATCATCAGCTGCAGAAGGAATGACATTGGAATCGCTGCGCCATTATCATTCCCAACTCCTCCCCCTCCCGGGCTTCCTCAACCCATCGCATCATATACATATCTCCTCACTGATCAGCTGCGATATGAACCAAACACAATGGAATCCTTGTTCTTCCTCGAAGCGAAACCATTGTGCATTCCATTCCGGCATTTAGTTCATTGAGTATTATGGTTATGAACCGACAAACATTTTTGGCTCTAGGACTTTGGATGGTAGGTAGGTACTTGTGATGCCTAGACACTTATCTCTTCAAGGTTTTGAGAATGCTTCTCATGTTATTCTAGGTGTTATATATACACTAGACTAGCAAGGTACTGCAGACATCAACGACAACGACGATGACTACGTTGAATATGATGATATACCATCCAACATGCGTAAGAACCCCTCCTCGCGAACGAACAGAAAACCCAAATCATTTTTGTGCACAAACATTTATAACTACTGCACTCCCGTGTCATTTTTGTTCGCTTATAACACTGTACGTGTGGAACCGCTTTAGATCCTGCTGTTTGAATAATTTTATGTATTTGTATAAAACTGCATGCGGCACAAGGACAAATGATTCTCGCGTTCATCATCATGTGGCACCGCATTCGTGCACTGGCATTTCCAACTCTTCATCGTCGGCTTCTATGGTTCTCGTCAGCCAGAAACTCGGAACAACCATTCCTCGCCATATCCTCCCAACTTTTCTTTTTATATAAATGCTCAGGCTGCATCAACGTCAAAAACGTTGATGTTGACGGTAAGGATGAAAAGGATTTCACTGGGGTTTGCTATGCGGATTGTGAAAACTTTTAGAGGATGGTTGAGGAGAAAAACTGAAAATCTGTGTCATAGAGCAAGTATGTAGATTTTATTGATTTACCTTATTCCCCAAAGTTCTGGCACCGGCTGATGGTTGTGGCTGGCTGGCTGGCTGGATGGATGTTATATAGGGGAACATCAAAGAGTGTTCACAGTTCGGGTCGTCAAAGGACGACACAGTTTAAGACACTTTAACAAAGATTCCTTCATACACTAACAAAAATACGAGAGTCGACACTTGACAAAAAATTAACTAACTTTTAAGATTTTTATTTTCTTTTTTGTTCCAGCATAGAAAAATTATTCATTAGAAAAAGGTGTTTAAAAGCTGGTTTCGAGAGAGTTCTTTTTAAAATTAAATTGCTCATACAAATTATTGAGATTTATTTGAAATATGTAGTTGCTTAAGTATTTTTTGTTTAGTTTCAATCAAACTCTCGTACACTGTTAAAAATATGAATTATCAAACATTGCATCTTCTGTTACATCTTAATATTTTTGTTTTTTCGTATATGCACAGAAGTTAAACTAAAACTTAAATTTGTGTGTTTGAAGAAGATACTCGTAATGAATGTAATCATTTGTGATTGGAATCTTTAAAAATCATTCATTAAATTCAATTAAAATATTGCTTTCATTGACATCACTTTAAGACTTCTACTTCAAACTATGCAATAACCATTCATTTGACATCAAAAAGATTGCAATCATATGTCCCCTATTCATTTTACAACAATCAATTGAATGTAATCTTTTGCCTTTGTATTCTTTTTCATGACTTGGCTTTTAGGTGAGTAGGTGAGATTTTGTAAGGTTTTTGGAGGACAAAATCAATGTGTACCTACCTAAATTCTATTTTTTTTGCTGAAGACATTTTTAAACATATTTAAAAGTTATTCAGTAATTTAAGTTCAAAAAATCGATGGAACTTTGTTGTTCAACGATAAGGCACTTAGGCGTAAGACAGGAAGGTTCCATTGCCTAATAAAGGGTCCGCCATATAATGTTTTTTTTGATGTGTAAACATCTATGCTGGCGGTAGAGTGAAAAAAAAAAACGTGAACGTTCGTGTGCAACGTTACGTAGTGCAACGTTATACGGTGTGCAACTTTACGATCTGCAATACTACGATGGGTGCGTTCAGTGAAAAAAATCTTAAGATCCCCTTCATGCACAAACAATTCCGTTTTGGATCCGCGCACGTTGATGTTTACACATATTAACCGTGAGTCCCGGCATTCACAAAATTTTTTTTCAACTAGTGCTTATTTCGTGAATGGTATCACTAAGCTCATGTCTGATTCGACAGATAATTAGTTTTATCTTTCCGCTGAACGAATATGATTGTGTATACGCTTCGCTAAGTGGGCCTGAGATCGACTTAGAGAAGATGCCGATTTTGCCAAAAAAATCATCTTTTCAGATGAAGCTCATTTTGATCTTGGCGGGTAGTAAACAAGCAAAATTGTCGCATTTGGGGCACAGAAAACCCGCACGCATACATTGAAAAGCCGATACACCCAAAACGAGTCACTGTTTGGTGCGGATTTTGGTCCAGAGGCATAATTGGGCCATTTTTCGAAAATGAGCAAGGAGTGGCCGTTACAGTCAATGGCGATCGTTATCGGGCCATGTTGAACGAATTTTCGTTTACAAAAATTGAAGAGGAGGATATTGGCAACATTTGGTTTCAACAGGACGGCGCTACGTGCCACACAGCCGAAGCTACACTCGATGTTTTGCGCCATTTTCAAAAAAAAAAAAGAAGTTATTTGTCGGACCCTTTATAACGTAAAAAGCTAGAAGCCGTGGCATTTTAAGTATTATCTTATACATTTATGTAGAGACTAATAAATAATGATATTAATAAACAACGTAAAAAGATTCTATCTACGAATTTTTGTTCCTTTTGACGCAAGGTTCTGTCTGGCTGGTTAGAACTTTGTGAGCTTGAGATCGAATTGAATATGTATGTGTGGAGAGAAAAAGAACCCTGTTGCTTGATATTTCTTTCATTATTTCTAAAACCATTAGAGATAGACCTATAGCAGCAATTGAAAGAGCATAGGTTTTTTAGGACCTACTCAAAGTTTGCAAAAATGTCAGTTAGAACTTTGTTGTCCTAGGGTGACGATTTCGCACTAATATGAAACATATTAAAACGTTACTGATTACTTAGAGAACAACTCTCATGAAATTAATTCTCTGACACAGATATCGCGAAAGTATTACTCTTAAAAGAACTCGCATGGTCTCAAGAAATCAAGCTTCGAGAGCCAATATTTGATAAACAGGACTTTGCCAAATAATTCGACATAAATCACGGCGTTTTGCTGCGGTGGATTTATTTCATCAATATTTTGCCGTGTGAGTGCCTCATATAAATATCACATTGGCTTATTTCAAAGTCGATGAATAACCTATCAAAATTATAAATTATTTTAACACTAAATTATGTTAAATACCTAAAATTAATTTTAGTCCCTTAAATTCTCTAGAAAAATACATTTAATTTTATTCGGAATTGGTTATTAAAATACTTCAACATTCGTAGAAGCAAGTTATATTAGTGTTTTAAGTTTTTTTTTTTACCAGTTTTGTTTTTATCCATTTTAGTACAAAAAAAAAAATGGTTAAATAATATCGATAAAAACTTCGAAAAGACTAAATTTAACTCTGTTATGTACTTTGGCAACGTGAAGGTACATAATTCGTCTTATTTAAAATAAATTTGTTTCCTCTTTTTAATTAAGCACTAAAAATATATTTCTGTTGAATATGCTCTATATCCATTGTACTTAGTACAAATTTTGGATATTATATAGATATAAGCACTAAGAGAACCTTAAAATTTGTGGTCTATAGAGCAAAATTAATTTCCGTAACTTTGTAAATACTATAGATAGAGCAATGGGGATAGGACCAAACGATAGAGAATATTCGAATTAGTATATAACTGCATCATTAACTCAGTTCCGCTAAAAAGTGGCCTATGGGGCACTTAAGCACTCAGGCGGGGATTTGTTGATTTTTAAAACGTTGTTAGTCAGGCATTTTCTTTTTTCTGGATTTAAAATGATCGCCCTCATAAAGTTTGTCAATCATCAAAAGATGGTTGGCAAATATTAAAATTCAATGCTTCACAATCCAATTCACAAAATGTTGGATCATTCAGAATAGTACAGACCGTTTTTTTCATAAATTGAGCTTTAATGTACCTACCTAATTTTAATATTATTTATCAACTATCAATTGTTAATTGAAAATCGTAATTGAAATTTTAAACATAGCTCAAAATTTGATGACAATATTTTTCTTTAAAGTTTCAAGTCCATAGCTTATTTTAAAATCAACGGCAACCAAGAGGTGAAATAAATGTGAATTTTGTCATAATTATGTCTCTGTCGTGATTTCATCTATAGGTAGTTGTTTAAAGTCAATTGTAAAATAATTATACACCCACAAGAGTAAAAATCAGAAAATTATTTCAACTAGGGAAAGCATATAGTATTAGTATATAAACGAACTAAGCCGCAATTTGTTTACTCTCAATTGAATTTAAATACGCAATTAAGAAAACAAAATTTATTCATTTAACCTTTCCTACTAAGCAAAGCAATTTTAATTGATGCATGGTCCCTGCATTTATTACAATTGAAAAAAAAACTTAAGCTTCGCATAAAAATAACAAAAGAAAATATTAATAAATATTTAAGCTATTTTTTTTATTTGAATACTACTTGCTGAGTTTTGACAAATTTCACGATATGAATGGTGAAATTCGTAAAAATATGATCATCTAAGTCCAATCATATTACTTTTCCAATGCAGAAAGAATTTTTGTAATCAATTTATCCCTTTTCACTCTATAAATTTCAAATTTTTAAAAATAATCTTTCCAATACAAACAGAATTCTTGAAATCGGGCACCGCTTTTGGTTTGCATCCCCCTTTCACCCTGAAAAGAACAAATTTTTGAAAAAAAATATTCCTAAGGCCATCCACTCAAAATGACCTTGCAATAAGGCAACGGTGTAGTTAAATCGGTCAGTTATATTTTTATTTTTACCCCATTTCACCTTACAAATAAATAACAACATTTTGAAAAAGATTATTACACCTAAAGCCATTTTCTAAGAATAACCTTTCAAAGAAAAGAAGAATTTCTTAAACCGGACTGTTTTTTTTATTTTTACCCCATTTCACCATACAAATTTCAATTTTTTTGAAAAAATATTTTTGAAGCCATTTCCCAAGAATAACCTTTTCAAGCGCAGGTAGAGTTTTTTTTTTTTTGAATCGAACACATCTTTTTCATTTTACCCCATTTCACCCTAAAAAGTGAATTTTTCCGATATTTGTATAATTATTCTGCTGTTCGGGGCGGAGACAAATCCAACAAATTAAAGATCACTAAAATCGGTCGTGACATTCTTGAGTTATCTGTTTGAAAGTAATCCGACTTTCTTTTATATAAAGTATTAGTATAAGATATTAAGACTATAAAAAAAAATAAGGAACAAAAAATTGACAGTTAACATTAATTGAGTATGAACAAATAGACTCTAAATTGGAACTAGAATGATAGGCAAGAAGTGACAATACGAACTAATTGCTTTGCATTAAGAAAACAACTTTAAACGTATCATTAAAAGCCAGTCAATTAATTAATTGAAAGTAAAAGAAAACTTAATGGAGAGTTCTGATTGATATCTTTTTTTTCTTAAACGCATTTTAAATTAAATCGACAAAATCAATTTCTTAAAAAGGTTTGAATAAATTGGCCCTAAAAGTTAAGAAATTATTTCTCCTTGTCCTATACATTTAAAACAAAAACCATAAATGCTACTTTCCACTGTCTTATACTTGCTTAAATATAGTCTATTGCATGCACCCCACATTTTACATTTCCCCGCACCCACCACACTGCAACTTCAATGACACAACGCAATCCAAAATAAAATTTTAACAACCACAAGAGGCAAACAAAAAATAACTTGGGATGATTCTGATTACGGTCTTTATAAGTAATTTACAAAGCCCAATATACCTACCTTAATGAACAGGGGTCATTATGTCGACGTTCTTTTCGTTTATCTTATAGGTATCTTTACCTACGTTAACCTAGCGACTTATTTTTCATAGAATGTAGGTAATTGGATTTGAAATTGACGATAATAAATTTTAAAATAATCGGATTCTAAAAGAAAGACAACAATTTTACTACACCAAAGTATCTAATAAAAATGATTGATTATTGCGTGTTTTATTAAGCATTTTGGTTTATTTAAATTGATTCAATTTAAAAAGCTAAATCCTTAAATCTCTGCTAACGGAAATGAGATGTGCAAACGTCCAAGAGAGTTTTGATTGATTATCATTTTATTACAAGAGATATCTATATCTATCTACTATTTATGTGCTATTATGACTGAAGACTGAGATATTTAATAATTCAATTAATAAATGATTATTCAACAGTATTTCTTTGGTATTTTGTGTTTACAAGTTAAGTGTCAGAACTCTGTCAAATTATTTTTCACATGTTCTGAGAAAAAAAAATCGTTATAGAAGCGAGGTTCTAATTTAGGCCCGTTTATGCAGGATGGTTAATTTTCTAAAATATTTTCAAAAAAACTATAAATAGTATCGTCTTTTTTTTTTAAATGCTTAAATTTAATAAAACATTTCTTGCAGTGTTTGAGCAAATAATTTTGCTTAAGAAAACAGAGGACATAATTTGGATGAACTGATGAAAGTGACTGTTGCTGTAGCTATAGCGCCTATGGCTTGAAGATGGTACCTTGCTTCGAGGATGTGAGCGGAACGTTGTCATTATATTTACATAAAATATATTCATACTTTAGTTACTAACAGTTTCTTCAGAAAGCCAGGTGTTGTTGCTTCCTTGCGCCCGACCGAACGGGTGATTTTTTAAGAGGTTTAGAACTTTAAAAAAAAAAAAAACACAAAAAATTCGAAAAAATGAATGAAATATTTATTTGAAGCGATAGTTTGAACCTTGCAATTTAATGTTTAAAGATAATTTCATGCAAATGTTGACCGCGGCTGCGTCTCAGGTAGCCCATCCGCTGAGTCCAATTTTGGCATACTCTTTCACACATATCGGCCGGTATCTCACGAATGAATGCATGGATGTTGGCTTCCAGTGCGTCAATCGAAGCGGGCTTGTCCCTATAGACATTAGCCTTGACATACCCCCACAAAAAATAATCTAATGTTGTCAAATCGCACGATCTAGGCGGCCAATTGACCGGCCCGAAACGTGAAATTAACTGTTCACCAAACTCGCCTCGCAATTGCGCCATTGTTTCGCGTGCTGTGTGGCATGTGGCACCGTCTTGTTGAAACCACATATCGTGCAAGTCAAGAACTTCCATTTCGGGCAAAAAAAACTTTGTTATCATCGCTCGGTAGCGATTCGCATCATCTTTGAAGAAATATGGCCCAATAATGCCGCCGGCCCATAAACCGCACCAAACAGTGGCTTTTTCGGGATGCATTGGTAGCTGTTGCAATGCTTCTGGCTGATCTTCACTCCAAATGCGGCAATTTTGCTTATTTACGTAACCATTCAACCAAAAATGAGCCTCATCGCTGAACACAAGCAGCGCGCGATGAACATTTCGAACCGAGCACGAATTTTGATAGTAAAATTCAATAATTTTCAAGCGTTGTTCATTTGTAAGACGATCTATGGTTAAATTGCAAACCAAACTGAAGCTGTTTGACAGTGACACAAGGTACTAAACACACGTCAGCTGTCAAAACCAGTGTTGCCAAAACCAAACCAGCTTAAAAATCACCCATTACTAGAGTCAAAGCAAAAGCGCAGACACCTACGCCCAGAATACGGATTGTTTGGATGGATTTGAATAAAGAAACACCAAGGGAAGGTAGGTAGGTACCACAAATACATTCAATCTCTTCGTTGCGTCCTCGACATCTCATCCCTAACAGTGCAGTGCAACACAATAAGACGCAAGGAGCATAATATTTCTCTTCTGATGTTATTTTTATTCCAAGAAGTGTATGAAATAGAAAAAATAAGCAAACTCTTTAACGTGTCAGGTGTGGCATGTGGATGTTTATGTTGATGTGAATGTGGAAGTGGAAGTGGAAGGATGGAAAATTTAAACTTGCCACTTCTCTTCGCTTCGCCATCACAAAACCACATCAAATATACATAAGGATTCATAAGAGATAAATAATTCTTATCGCACATCAGAGGAATATACATATACTGCATGGAGAAAGAGACAGAAAGATGAATTGCCCCTGTATTTGCAGTAGACATTATGCATACTCATATGTTTCCAGGATTTCATGTGTTATGGGGAATAATAAAATATATAAGAAGAAAGAAAGAAAAGTTCTCAGGAAAATAATAATAAAAAAATAAAAACCGAAAGCAGCGCCAGCCAGCATCAAGTGAGGGAAGATGCGCATACTAATAGGAAGGAATAAGGATCCTTCTTCGAGAAAGCATTATCATAGGAATATGCCATGCATGTCGTACCTATAGTTGTTGGTGTGTCATGTCGATTTGGTTTGCTGTCGAGCGTTTGATATTCTAGCTGCAGTCGTTGCCACCTCATGCTAAAGATGCATCTTCCTTAAGCTTCGACATCACGGATCGTGAGCAATTTGAATGACACTCGTAGAATATATTTGTTTTTTGTTCCAAAGAAATATAATGTGCTTATAGTGTCTTTGCAGTTTTTGTTTATGTATGTATATCTTTTCTATTTTTTCAAATTTATTCGTATGTGATTGTAAAAACACTTTGAGTCTTGAGACGTCTTGAAATTATATATTAGTTGTTTTAAATTAAAAAAAAATGAAGAGTGTGAAATTGAATCTTTGTAAGCTCTAGAGGGATAAGTATTGAAAAAAAAAAACAAAGGCAGCTGATAAGATGATGGAGAATGCATTATGATATTCTTGATTTAGATTTTTAATATGATTTGTTAAGGGAGAAACTGGAGATGAGGATTTTGCTATCTATCCGACAATTTTATGATCCCAATTCCTGATTCGGAACATAAAACAGTCAGCTTCATTGTAATACCTACACAATTTTATAGGGTCTTCTGGTAAACTTAAACAAACGTCTATACCTAAATTATTTGTATCGTAAATCGTTACGTTTCCTAAGGATGCTTAATGTTACTTACTAAGCTACTTGACGCCTCCGTTGGGCATAGGACGTCAACTATTGCTACATACCATTTTGTTCTGTTTCTGGAAATGTGTTTGAGCTCTCCCCAGCTTTTTCCCAACTTCTGATATTCCTTTTCAGCTGTTCTGCTGCAAGTTTTTCTTTGGGCCATAGGTCTTCTGCCATCTTGAATAAAAGGAGCCCACTCCATATTGCGTGTCTCGAGATAGAGTCTTCACAACGCTGGCTGTAGGGTGTGATCAATCCACTGCCACTTCTTTCTTCGAATAACGATGTCAATAAGTTTTTCACCTGTTCTTGGATGGAGTTCTTGGTTGGAAATGGTGTTCGGCCAAAAAATTCTAAGGATGTCTTACAAAAGTTTTCAGCTCTTTTGTGATAGAGGCGGTCACTTTCCATCTACTACACCCATATGGAAGTACAGACTCTATGCCCAAGCTGAACAGTCGTAGCTTGGTCTTCATACTGTATACGTTGCTCCTGCAAACTTTTGACAGCTTTAGCTTTGGCAATACCGCAATTAATATCTGCATACGTATACCACCCCCGTCTTTTGAGACTACACTTCCTATAGGTATATAAAGTTGTTAATTGTTAAGAATCCTCAGCCCGAATATATTCGCTTTACCTTCCAGATTGTAAACCATCTGTTTTAGATCCATGATGTTGTGTGAAATCAAACAAATATCGTCAACGTAGTCGAGATGTTGCAGAAAGGAAAACATCGCTTGTTCGGCTAGAGCCGAATAACAACCATCAGAAATACCAGTGGTCATAGTAAACACCCCTGTTGTCCTCCAATATAAATTTCAAAGTTCACTCTCGGGGATAACTTTTAAAGAAAATAATTTCACATTTGTCATTTACAATTCATGCCAATTTATGTTTTATTTTAATCGACTCTGGTGTTTTTCCCCTACAATTTTGGGCATTCTCCTTTAATTTATTTTTTTTTTACAACAAAAAAGTCACTTTTTTTTAAAGCACAGAGTATACGAAACAAATTATTTTTAATTATAACAAGTTTAAAGACAAGCTTCAATACTTTTCTTAAATGTTCAGTTTGTGTAGGAACGAATACGCTTTAAAGATATGGAGGACACTGAAGTTGGGGATGCAACTGTTTCAAGCGGTTTAATGTTTCTTTAGATTGTCCAATATATTTGAACTCTATAAGTCATGAATAATTCATTTTCAAAATATTTAATCTGTAAGAATGACATCTGTCAAAATGACATCTGTCGTATTGATAGCTGTCATATTGACATTTCTGTCTATCAAAATAAAAACTTGAATGACATTACAATGCATTGTTTTGCTCTCGTTTTATCATTTTCATTTTCAAAATTAAGATGTCAAAATGAAAACTGAAATAATTAGATGACAGAGACTGACATGTACAGCACATATTATTGCTGCAATCTGTAAAGTTTAACGTGGGAATTTGGTTACTTACATTAGCTGGTTATTTGAAGACTTTAATGTTCGAAAAATAAATTAAAGTCTTGGGCTTCTGTCAGCGCAGCGTTTTTGCCATTTACACCCAACAAACTATTGTAAATTTTAATCGAAGCTTTCTATACTCGATTACAATTTACAGATTTGTTTTCATAACCGGGTAAAACAAATTCAAATTTGAAACACAGCTATTTAAATACTGATGTAGGTAAATTGAATTTTTTTTATCTGATAACTTTTTAAAATAATTTCCTGTGGCTTGTTTGGTATTTAACCGTAGGATCAGATCATTTCTATTTGGCACAAAATTTCTTAAAGGACAGAATTAAAAGCTACCAATTCTGTTCTTATATAACATTCTTTATTTAAAAATCTCTTTTGTCTTAAATTTGTTATCATCGCTGTACTAGGGGCACAATAGATCTGTTGATCTGTAAATTGCAGTGCAACTTTATCCCAACTAATTGATTCTACGCTGAATAAATTGTACCTATATAATATTCTGTAAGAATGCTTCGAGCAGAAGATTTTTTTTGGTTCCTCTTTACATTCACTATTTTTTGATACAATTATGCGAAGTTTACTCCTAAAAATTTTGAAATTTTAAAGTATTAAATAATTTCGAGCTGAACAAATATGGGATTTCATTTTTCGACAGTAATTAAAAGACTCTTTAAATGCTCGGAAAAGAAATCAATAAATTTCGTGTATAACAAATATCTACGAGACCTTGAAAGCATTCGAGACGATCTCGTTCTTTTTTAAAGCAACATTTTTTTTTTTTCGAAAACATTTGAAAAGACCAAAATCGTTGTATGTCACCTTCCCATTCTTGATAAGTTGAAACAAAAATTCTATTTGTTGTCTCCAAAGCCAAATTTGACTAAAACATAAAAAAACCAGTTGATATTTCGTACAAAACTAGTTTTATTGACAAATCCAGCGTCCTAATTGAAAGACCCTTTACATAAATGAAAAAGCAACAAATTTACAATTTTGTTTTGTTAGTATGAATTCACTTCAAAATATTTTACTGAAAGGATTTTGGCTGTAGTATCCACTCTTGAATGTTATTTTTTCCATATTATAACAGTAGGTACTTGAACCTGATAGAGCTTTAAATTTAAATACTACTTTTTCAATAGGATATTCCTATAATTTTTCTAGTCTTTCATCTGCCCAAAGACCGACTGATGTAAAACTCGATTTCGGTAACAATTTCCATCCACTTGAGTCCCTCTCTATCGAAAATTCCCAATTAGAACTTTCAAGTCTCTCTCTCTCTCTCTCTCTCTTGAAAAACCAAAAACAACCAAAAACCTTTTATTTCTTCTTCTCCGTAAAAAAGGAAGAAAATGTTTATAAAATTTCTTCAAATCAATCTTCAACTGCAGTACTAAATTTCAATGCACTTCAGAGGTAAGTACTGGTGCTATTACTTTTTCTTTTTATACCTTCCACTTCATACAATGTATATGGCTAAAGGTATATACAACCTCTCGAAACAAAGAACCAACAACAACAAGAAACCCATAGCAAGGAAACTTCAAAAAAAAAAAAAAAAAAAAAAATCAATTGCAATAAAAACAAATCAAAGAAGAAAACAGCAGAAAAAAAAATTAAAAGAAAAATGGAAAGAAATTGCAAATCCTTTTCGCACAAGAGGAAGTGCCCTGTTTGTTAAAGTCGTACCCCTTGCCATTCTAATGGCTGCCAAATTGATAGACTTTAACTGGAATATCCCAGAGACACACCTTCCTATACCCAAACAGATATCGCAAGTATTTTTCTTTTCTGGATGCCAAGGAGCAGCAGCAGCAGCAGCAAAACAAGGATACCGAAAAGAAAAAAAAAAACATCCTTAAGAATATTAAATAGTTTCTTTCCATTGCCACAGGTTTTTTTTTATATTCGAAGACGGTTTACCAATGTTGTGAGAGAGATAAAGAGAAGGTGAAAGAAAATACCCGAAAGTGCATACTAAACCTAAGTGCTTCATTCAACAAGGATCGCTGGGGTTGGCCCTTGGGTCTTAGGACTCAACGTCTTTGTCGTTGTCGTCGTCATCCATCCGTTAAGTGAAATCGGAAGCCACAACAGGAAGCACAGAGAGAAGATGTAGTAAAAAGAAATGCGGAAAATCCGAGGAAAATTCCTTCAAGGATAATTAATTTGTTCTTTGTTTAATTGTGTTTTTATTTGCAGGCAATTCAGTAAAACTACACTCATCCACCACCCCGCACCCCGCACCCCAAACCTTAACACACCAATATCACTTGGTTCTGTGCTTTTATCATTTTCGTTCCCCGATGCGATAAAGAAACGGAAAATTCCCATACTTATCGCCTATGCTTTGTGGTGTCCTTTTGTTTAAAAAAAAAAAACAAATAAACATATATATTCAACTAGCAATTCCCATGAGGGATTTTTATCTTGTGTCCTATTGATTTTGCTTTTTATTGCCAAAATCTGATTCGGGGCTATAGTGATATTGAAACACACACACTATAAAGATAAACTTGCCATCAGACTTGTCCTGTTTTATGTTCTAACAATTTTTTATTCTGTTTTTGTTGTGAGCTGTTTGTTGGTTTACTTGTTGAATGCCAAACAAAACACACGCACACATGTGCCCCGAATCGTTTTTTGGATCAAAAAGGATTAAGCCAATATGTTGCCCCATGGCTGAACACAAATTGCACACAAAATTGGCTAAAAAAGGCAACAAATAATAAAATGAAATGAGTATAATAACTAATAAAGGATAATAAATATTAATAATCAATATTATATCCTTTAGCTTTCTCTCTTTTACGAGATGTTTGTGTATATGAGTGAGTGAGTGAGTGACTGAGGAGGTTTGCCTGCGTTTGAAAGGAAGGAAATGAAAGGATATGCTTACTTTTGTTGGGTATTTGTGTGTACTTTTCGCAGGCACTTCAATTGTGTCTTCATTGCTTGCTGGATTTGCTTCTTATCGGGTGCTTATTGAGCCCTCTGCAAGTTCAAAGAAAATAATCAATTTTCCTCCTCTTGTAATACTTTCCTGCGCGCCAGTTATCAGCATGAAGAAATTGGCTGCTGAATACTGAACATTTTTATTTGTAAAAGTTTTGTCTGCCACGCTCTTATCTTGTCCTCTTTTCATTTTATAAGATTCGGTAGATTACGGAGCAGAGGTATTGTTATGCGTGTCTGTGAAAAGCCAATGGAAAGATTTCAATAACAGAGGGCAGGGCGTACGGCAAAATTTATCACAATCGAAGATTATAGTGATTTTTTTTTGTTATTTCTATCGAGGATTCTCTATCTTTCCGGATGGTTAACAGGGTGTTTAAGGTTTCTTTAAAGGCTTATAGTAGATTTGTTAAGACCTGCGGTGGGCTATTTCTAATTCAAACTCTAATGTAAAACCCAAAAGCATTGATGGTTGCCTCCTAATCATATAGTGAGTACAGCAGGTGATCAACAACTATTGAAGTCGCTGGATTATTTTCATTAAAACTTCAAAACTCTTTACTTTTAGAAACTTGTAAGTTAGGATTTTTAGTTTCGTTTTAATTTTATATGGCTAGATTAGCCCACTTCTTGCCCTATGAAGGAAAAGAAAAAACTATCAAACTTTTAAAGTATCCAGCAGTGAGTATTTATTTTTCTTAAATTTTGTTGGTTCTTACTTCGATTTTATGTCTTATCCTCCTTAGAAATATGTTCGTCCTCTGTGGAACAAACCAATATCATTAAGGTTTCTATTTAAGTTTTTAATTTGAAAATATTAAATACACCCTGCTCGACATCCTGCACACCCACAACCTGCTACAGCATCAGCAAAAGCAAAAGCAAAAGCAAAAAAAAAAGGGACGACTAAAATTATTGAAGAAATTTCGTCATCTTTCTTGGAGTAAGTTTCTCTCTATCCTCTCGTTTCCGTTTATTTTGAACTAAAAACTTTGATGACTTTCGAAGAAAGTTGAATCCAAAAATGTTTAGTGTGTGTCAAGTTTGAATGACACTCTTGGGTGTATTGACAAAACACATATAGAAAATATATACGTCATAGTTGCCATCAAGAACAAAATGGTATAGCAGTGACACATACATACATGCATACATATATACTTCTAAGCGAAAGGAGTATCAAGGAGATCGGTTTGGAGCAATTTCTCGAAAAAGTTTTCGCCAATATTTTTCCATTCAAGAAAAAAGAGTTAAGTCTCTCTAAGACGAATGACAATGATGATGACTGTTGAGAGACATAATTTAAGGGTGAGTTCAATATAAAGAAGAAGCATTAATTTCAACCGTATTTTTAAAATTCGTTAAATCTTAGGACCAAGAATTAATTTTAGTTTAGTTTTTTTTTTTAAATAAGTTTTTGCTAAAAACAACAAAAACGATGGGCACAGAGATTCTTTCTTAAGCCGTACGACACGAATGTGGAATAAATATCATCATCTCTAGCTCAAATCTCCTTCTGCAGTCTTAACGCCCTCACCATGTTGAAGCATAAGAATCAAAGCGTAGTCATAACTCAATTCTAAAAAACGATAATCGGTGGGACACTCAACAAAAGACTGTTCTTATAAACATTCAATATCGGGGAAACACATCCAGACTGTGTGGAAAAATTTAAAATTATAAAATATTCATTTGCTTCGAAACTATTTTTACTTGTTGAACAGGGCCGTAGTTGAAAATCTAAACTTATCTTTCACAGAAATCAAGAGTTTGGTTAGCACCCTGTCTGCTTGAGGAGGTGAAGCCCTAACCGAGAGAGCTTTCAAAAATGAGAGATTTGACTGTCTAATGAAATTTTACAACTCTACGATTATTATCATCGCCAGGAGTGCATGGCGATAAATGGTAGTGAAATGGGGTTGCAGTCGAAGTTTTTTGTTAGTATTTTGGGTTGGGTTAGGTTGGGCTTGGGACTTTTGTTGGTAAAAAAGGACATGATAATGGGAGTGAAATCGTTTTTGAAAAGTTAACCAATTTAAATAAAATTTTGAAATACACTCCAGTGACGATGACAATGACGACGACACCGACGACTACTACTGTACGACAACGATGAGAGTAAACAAGGATAACGCGCAGTAAAGTGAAGTTTTCACTTCACTCATAGTTTAATTTTGATTTTCGATGTGTGCCTAGTGCTACTGTTGCTATTATACAAAATGACCGATGCGGCGAGCTCTCTCGTCGTCACTTGGTGTATGTTGTTTTAGTTTAAAAGTCGATATTTATGCAATCTGAAGTTCTGAAGGGAATGATATTATAATTTTTTATTCGCTTTTTTGTTTTTTTGAAGGTAAAGTTTTGGATGTGAAATTTCTTACAAAAATGAATAGAACAGTAGGGAAGGTAATTAATTTTTGTAATTTGATTACAAATATCATATACCTAGTAATAAAAAGTTGAAATTAATAAAAACGTGTTACTTTTTTTAGAATTAAGAGAGATTGATTTTACAACTCTTGTCTTGAACAAATTTGTAAAATTAGGATCTATGTTTAACTAGCTGGAACGCCCGGTTTCGCATGGGTATAGACAAACCTGAGCTACGCATAGCTAGATAAAAATTACAAAAGAAATTATAGATAAATATTTAAGCAAATTTTTATAATAGAATACTACTTTATGGGTTTTAACCTTCTTCATGTTAGGAATGGCTGAATAAGTAAAAATATAATCCTCTAAGCCCAACTTTTATAACTTTGTCAAAACAGAGAGAATTTTTGTGATAAAAAAACACTTCTTTGTTTTTATCCAATTTCACTCTATAAATATCAATTTTTTTACATAACCTGCTACTTTTAATCCATTTGATCTTATAAATGGCAATTTTCTGAAAAAAATCTCTAGGGCCATCCACTCAAAACAACCTTTCAAACACCGAAAGAATTTGTTAAATCGGATAATTTTAATTTTTTCCCCATTTCACCCTACAAATAGCAAAATTTGAAAAATGATATCCCTCAAGCTATTTCCTACGAAAAACCTTTAAAACAAAAAATATTTTGCTTAATCGGGTAGGGTTTTTAATTTTTACCCCAGTTCTCCCTACAAATATTAAAATTTTGAAGAAGAATATCCCTAAATAAATTTCCTAACCGCCTACAGCGCCACATGTTGAACGGTAATTGAATTGAACTGAACAACGAAAAGTGCACCTACAGCTCCACCTGTTCAGAATTTTCCAACTTTTCTTTATTGTAAACCTTCGCGGAGCAATTACGAACAAACCCGCTGAAAGAAGTATCCAAATTGGTCCAGTCGTTTTCAAGTTTTAAGCATCTGATCCCACCAGGATCCATTTTTATATATATATAGATTTGGAAATGAGAGACTGTGACAGGTCTTCCATTTTTTGGTTTCGTCTACAATCTAACAAAATAGGTAAATAACTAATCAGTGCTGTGAATTTTAATTGACATATTTTCATTCCAGTTGTAATAATTAGTTGTAAATCCACTGAAATTCCGTTAGTAATGTTATAAGGATTAAAGAGTCAGACAAAGACTTTTTCGTTTTTTTTTTTTGTAATTTAATTTCTATTTCAAGTCGATTTTTTTTTAGAAAATTGCCCTTGCCGTTTTGTTTCTAAATTACTCAATAGATATTTCAAAAACGTTTTTTTAACCTTGTAACTTTTAACACAGTACAGAAAGCTTAAGACAATCGTCTCTACTGCCGAAATAGGGTGTGGGAGACCCCCTTAACATACTTTTTACTTGCGAATATACATAGGTACTATATGGCAAGCAATGAATTCGTACAAAAAATCGAACTCGAGATTTTGATCAAACTTGACATTACGATGATAGAGAAGTCGAAGAAAGTGGGTCTCGCAAAAACGTCCGTCGGTGTGTTCGACTACAACCTAAACGGATGGGTTGATTTTCGTTAATCTTGGTACCTAGCGTTTTTTTGACATTTCACCCACCCCCTTTTTTTTTCTTAGGACCAAAACTAACAGTAGCTGTATAAGTTACCGTTGAATAAAAAAAGTGGTTCAGAAAAATAGTTACTAATGGCAACTCCCAAAGAACCATTTTTTTTTGATTTTCGCTTTTCTCGAAAACGGTTCAACAGAATTTAATTTATTTTTTATAAAGAAGAAATAATATATTTAAAATAAAATTGTATACCGAAATTTTCAAAAAAATATTATTTGAATTTTTAAAAAAAGTTTGAAAGTTTTTTTTTTTGAAAACTCGATAGTTCAAAAATGACTTGGTCGATTTTTATTAAACTTGGCAAAATGCATTTTTTTAAAACTATCTAAAAGATTTTAGACAAAAATTATTCCTATAATTAAAAATAATAGTACCTCTCATACAAATATTTAAAACCCGTTAAGGAAAACTTTTTTTTTTCTCAAAAACGACTCCTACGATTTTGATAAAATTTTTTCTGTGGCGTAATTAGTAAGGTCTAGCATGTCAAATTTCAAATTGAAAAATTAATAACAGCAACTCTCATATTTCATTTTTTTTAACGTTTTGACAAAAATAAGATGCTCTAGCTTTTTGTCAGATCTTATGAAAAACACCAAAGGGCAGGTTTAATATCATAAAATCTATGGGTTTTACGGAAATTTGTTGTTAATTTTTATTTGTTTTATTGTTACATTTATAAGATAAATATGATTAAACTTTAGTCAAAAATTATCATGAGCAGGAAAAATGGATCAGGCATGAAAACTGGATATCTGATGACTGAAACAAGATATTAACTTTACGCAGTTACGAAGATTTGTTTTTTTTTTCTAAATATAAAATCCTAATCGAAGTATCTCCCTTTAGTATCAACTAGAGATGCCGTGAATATTCGGCCACTATTCGGCCTATATTTTTGATATTCGGAATTCGGCCGAATAATTCACCACTTTCGGCCGAATACCGAATAACAAATGGAGAATAAAAAAGGCTTGTTACTATTAACAGAGCAATTTTAGTTAACATGGGTCAGAGCACACCAACGTTGAATTGTAGAACGTTTATATTATTAGAATATACCCAAGAATCATTTTTCAAACTATTCTTGACCTTGCATAGCTAAATTAAAAAAAAAAGTACGTATACGCCACAGTGTACCAACATTACTTAATATGATTGCATTTTGTGTCACCGTGTTTGATCTGTATTTAAAAAATAAGTCTTTTTAAATCTGTTATACCATGTGCCTTGTAAATTTAGAACTGTTAACTATCCCCTCCCAGATAGTTTGTTAAGAAATTTCGAACAAAGACTGAGTTATGGAAAACCATAATCTAAGATCGATCCAGATTTCCACACTAAATATTCATACTTCCAGCAAGAAGCATTCTCTAGTTCATTGAATTATTAATTAGTTCAAAAACAGTCAGACGGGAATAAAAACTATTTTTTCATCTGGAATAAACTTATCAAAAACTCCAATAAAATACATCCTTAAATCATTTACGACCAGTTGTACAATCGTTGTTCAACGATGCTTCAAAGTTCAAGTATGTAATTATAATTTACAACATAACAACATGATTCTAAGATATAGTTTCACCTGATTGGGCGAAATCGGTGATTCCAGAATTGCTGAACCACGGATCAATTTTTTAAATAGGTTTGTTCAACTGGCGCTTAGAATTTTGAATAATTAAAAAAGGCTCTTCATATTTATATTCTCATTTTTTTTCTTTAATGATCGAAGACTTAATCTCTTTTCAAAATGTGACGAAATAGCTTAACGACAAATTTTGGTAGCTTTTTTACCGTCAAGTTCCTATAAGACCGTGAAACTCAGCTTCATCAGTCTTTGTTTAAAAAAAAAACACAAAAAACCGACGTAACATTTCACCACAAAGATGGACAGCAAACAAATTTCAAGTTTTTTGCAGTTTTGAATTTTAATATTTTTTTTAGAACATTTAACAAACCCAAAAACAGAATCACCAATATAATAGAACATTCGTTTAACCCATATTTGTATGCATGTGATTGAAAATAAAGGTAAATGCAGTAAAATAATATAAATTCATCTTTTCATAAATTCACCTATCTATTCCTCCAAACAAAAACATTCGTTTTGTCCTCAAACTTTGTGTATCCTTTACAACAAATAATTTCCTGCTCACGGCAGTAAAAGGTGGAAATACTCTCATACATTTTTCTTCACAACGACATCATGTTTATTATCATTCAAATGCATTCACATATATAAAATTATATATCTATATAAGAGGAAAGGTATATCCCTTTGTAACACCACACATTGCGTATCTTTGTATACATATATAAGGCATGTAAGGATGTGCATGTACATAGATGTGGAATGGAGTGTAGGAATATCTTTTCATTGGAAGCTATAAATTTCTCAACATTTTGAGATAAGAAGGTCGCATGCAAATATTTACATCATTTTCAGATTTCAATGCAAAAGTCCTGCAGCTATCTCCCGACTGACGACAATCGACCGACTAATCACAGAAAGACCCCCGCCCCAACCTCTGGCCCCTTTGCACATTTCCATGTAAATATGTTAATTGAAGGTTTTGAAACCTTCTTAAGGTAAATATTTATCCATTAAATTGCCCAATGGATCTAGAAGTACCACATACTAATATATAAATCATCATGGACTAAAAAATACATTCAAAATTTGCATGAGATGAGGAGCGAGAGCGAGCACTATTATTTGTGCCTGGAACAAACAAAAAAAAAAAACAAACAAATGAATTGTAAGGAGTCTGCCATCATGGGAACAATATAACTTCAATGTCCCATTTCCGTCCTCACCGACCGACGACGTATAGTTTGTGGGAAACGGCGGAGTATTCAGGCCAGCCAAAATAGCAATCTTAGATTTAGGAGGTAAAATCCATCAAATAGGCTAAGCTACAATATTTGTATCTTCCAAAAACACGAACGACGTTTAAAATCGATTAAATAAGTAATTCAGTATAAAATACTTCAGTTCTACACTTCACGGATAAACCTACATAGAGTCATGTCACACAACATATAATAGTCATGTCAACTACACATCTAGTAAACTGTCTGATTGGGAATATAATAATTTTATTATAACCTCAACTCACTCGGTAAAACACTTACATAAACAAAACAACAGAATAACTCAAAACAAACTGGTATACGACTACATTAACCAAATGTGTAATCACCCTAAACTACAATGCAGGATGACCAACCTTCACATACCAAACTAATAGTCGAACAAGTCTATTAATTCACATCCGTCCAATTGGATTCCATTCCAAATAGTTCCATGTAGCCGGCATCCATGTTAGTTAGGTTTCGTTGATACAAAAAGCGGCAGACCAAATCCTTTTTAGTCTGGCCGTCGATCGAACAAGATATCTGAAAATTCTAATCAGTGAACATCACTGATATTGGTAAGTTAAAGTCATTGAAAATATTATACAAAATACGTGTAACAGTATAACATAAATTTTATTAGATTATTGTGCTGAATAGTTAAAGCTACACGCTTTTGTTAGCGAAGAAACTTTTTGCCGAAGCGGAAATGGCGGCGTTTATAAAAATGGATTAAAATCCTATGAAAATAAGGTATATTACATGAGTTATTAAGTATAATCAGGAGACAAGTAAAGTCTATAAAAAAAGAGGAGAATAAGAATTTAGGTAGCAGTGTGAATTCCAAAGAATTAAGTTTTTTTTTATGTTCTACAGGTACGGCGAAGAAAATATGACGCGACTGTACATAGAAAATGACTTCAAGAATCCATACGGCGGCCAGACGAGAATCTTAACCTCGATTCTAATTTAGAATCTTTAATTTTGAATCTTAATTTAGAATTTTAACCTTGAATCCTAATTTTGATAAAAATAAGATCTAAAAAGCATTCATAAAAAGCAAATCATTAATGCCATTCATTGCTAAAATCAAGTGCAATTTAATTCAATCTAATTCAGCGACAAAAAAAGAACAAATCATAAATAACAAAAAGCAATACCTACCAGCGTCCGGATCATGTTTTGTCTTGCGATCAAAACACTAGTAATACTAGAAAATCGTTACGCAGTTCCAGTGAACATCTGAGCATAGATATATATACTTACGTTGGTTCTCGGACACCCAAAAAAGTGTTCCAGGACGAAGACCTATAGTAAAGTCTTGCCATACAATTTCGTTTGAAAGTACGTTCAGTCAGTCAATTTCTTCGTACAGTCAAGTCAAACAACATTAATACAGTCAAGAATCAGTCAAGCCATTTTAATAATACAAAAGTCAAGAATCAGTCAAGTTGATGAATCAAGAGACTACACTCCAGTCCAGAGTCACACATCGATCGTCTAACTGCAATCCAAGTCAAGAAAGTGTATCGAATTCTGTCAAGAACCACATGTTGTAATTCTAGGACAAAACCACATTTTCACCACGTGTTAAAACTTCAAGGATTAATAAAAATACAGAGGATAAGTTACTAAACTATAACAAGCAAAAGAAAGGATATTGGTATTTATTCATATTATTAGTATTGAGTTATTGTTCTTGAGAGAAGATAAAATCAGTGGAAAGTATAGATAATTTTTGTAGTGTATATATATATATATATAGATGCAGTTTCGATAGAAGAAATCCTAACGAGAATCGTTTATCAATATAGTCGTCTCGATCGTTGGATAACATCTAGAATACCTACTTTTGAAAAGTTGAAATTTGATATTTTTGATAATACAGTACACGTAAAGAAATTATTTTTAAAGAACGGAAAAGTAAAAACGAAAGTAAAATTTGCAAAGAAAGTAAAATGAGAGTAAATCTGAAAAGAAATTAAAGTTTAAATGAAGAAAGTATCTGAAACATATGATACCAACCTAAAGTTTTGAAAAGAAGTAAATTAAAGTAAAATTATTGAAAGTTAAAGCCATAGCCGATGAAAGTATCTGAAACATATGATACATAGTAAAAGTTATAGAAAGAAGCAAAAGTACAGTAGAGTTCCAGTATAGCGAAAGCGATAGGAATTATTTTTTTTTGTTTAGTATTGAAAAGTTTAGAAGCGTAGGTTATTTTCTTAAGAGAATTGTGTGAATCCTTCCGCTCCTCTGAAAATTCGGAGTCAACAGTTTTTCAGCCTTAACAATATAAAGTCAATCGTGAGTAATATTAACAGAAAGCAATCAAGAGAACGAGTATAAGTCAATTTGAATTTCATCTAATAACAAATTAAACTATATAGAGAATGCAGAACATCAAACATCTGAGTACGAGTGCACTTCTACGAGGAAAGATTTGGTGAGTGATTTTATTGAAAATATATTATATTTTTATTTATTTTGAATATATTGAAACTATATTTTTGATTTACCAAATTGAACTATATTTGATTTATAACTTTAAATAACGATATTGCGAATTACGGTAACAAGGAAATAGTTAGAAACGGTTTTTGAAGACAAAGATAAACGGAATTATTTTTTTTTGGTTTGAAAAGCAACGGCAATATATGTTTCGTGTAAAAGACAACGTTTTGTCCACATTTTCGTATAACTATATAAACAAACCTTTACGAGACGTAATGGAAAGTACGATTCTTTCAGTACGTCGTTAATTGAGTTAAGACAATTTTGATATTGAGAATACGGTTTAGTCTAACGAATTTTGAGAATATTTTTGCGTTTTGAGAAAGTAATGCGGAAATCTTTTGAGATAACATAAATTATCGAGAGAGCGGAGGTATGATAAAAATATTATGGAATGTTATAGTTATAGATAAATATTAAGAACATTTAAGTTAATTGGAGAATGATACCGAATTAAGTATTTAAGAGATTTCGATGAAATAAAATTTATAAAGTTTAGTAAATTTAAAAACTTAATATTTTTGAAAAATTTTGGGAAATTTAAGAATGATTCTTGGATTTGATAATCAGAGAAGTAACTGATGGATCAAAGGAATCATAATGAGTTTTGAGTAAGTTAAGTGTTGTGGGGTTGAGAGAAGTTGGATCAGCAAATTTAAGGGAAGTTTAGTCGTAAACTTCTCTTTCATAATAAGGGAGATTTTCCACAAAAATATTTAACCATTGGAAAATCTATACAGGAATATGACGAGGAAAGTTTATCGTTATATCTTAGGGATGGGTATAGAAGGTTAAGGGAGCGAATACATCGGCGTTTCCCATGAAAAGGGGTTTCCCTTAAAGAAGAATATAGGCCAATAGGAAACCATATAGGAAATCAACAAAGTAAGACTTTTGTTTGATAGGGTAGGGTGAAGAAGGCCAAGAGAGAGCAATTACAGCTGCGACTCTCAAACACGGGGTTTCTGAATTTCCGAACCGATTGGAAACCATAGGTTTCTATCAGGAGGTACATCTGATAGAATTGGGATAGGGTTAAGTAGGTTCAAGGGACATGGACATCGGTGTTCCCTCATAAGTAAACGCGTAAATTCCTGTTCTACCACTAAAAGTAAAATTACGGATGATCGGTACAATCATTCTATTGTTCAAAAAGAAATCTAAAGGTACTACAACGTCTTTTCGGGTCCAGCAAACTTAACATATTTTTAGGTCTAAAACATCAAGATCTCTCGGGTCTGTAAAACAATGTAACACCGTCTGCATTCCGGCTGCAAGATCCTCCCCTCATCCGGCGAGCTAAGCAATCGTGCACCCAGCAGGCCCAGTGTGGCTGTAGAGTGGAGACAACCCTAACTGAACACTGCTTGGACTTGCCATCCAGAGTTTTGGGATGGGAATAAGAGTGGAAGTTCGATTAGGGATAGATTCCTTAAGAGGAGCTAGAAGTTAAAGAGATGAAAAATAATAGTTTCTTTTCTGAAACTACAGTTGATTAGACTCAGCTCAAGTTAGAATTCTAAATACACTCGATAACTTTCCTAAGTTCTCTCTTCTGGATATGATCGATGATTTCAGTTTGAGTTATAATAATCAGTTTGAATTGTAAAGGTCAGTTTGAGTCACACAATCATTTGAGTTATTATGCTCAGGTTGAAAGGAAATATATGGTGATTGGAGAAACTACGAATAACTCGGCTGTTGAGTCGTCATTTTTGGTGTTTGGTGAACTGTATATGCATAACATCGATGTATATTCAACTTAAAGGTGAAGGGCGAAGAGTGACCTCAAGACGTAATGAGATCATTTTATTGTCCTTTCACTTCTGTAAAGGAATCTAGTAAAAGATAGTGAATTTGTCGCTTGATTTGATTGATCATTGTTTAATCATTGATGGTGTTCCTTTTTGGAGATCGATCGGTGGTGTCGATGATGATTAAATGGAATTAGGCAAGTCAATTTATTATTTCAGTAATTTACTCAGTGCTTTTATACGTTACAGATGGTGCCCAACGTGGGGCACGATTTGTTAACGTGTCAATCAACAACATCAACAACATTTTCATTATTCTATCTATTTACTTATATTTTTAATACGTTACAGATGGCGCCCAACGTGGGGCCCGATTTGTTTAACGTATCAGTTTAAGATCCCATTTACACCACGTTGGTTTTTCTTTGGAAAAAGCCCAACGTGGGGCCCGAAAAGAAATTCGTAACGTAGACATATATTTTAGATTTTATTTAGGTCACGCTAAAATTTTCTTTTAGAGAAAGGCCGGCGTGAATATAAACCATTTATGATAGAACGATAGTAGTTTTTATTTTTGAGAACAGTACAGAGAAGAAGCAAAATAAGTTTTGTTTACATTTTTTTTCGAAGTTACTTTTTGTTGAAGAAGTTCACTCGAGGATTAACATCGAGGGGAGCTAAGTCGACTTTATTATCCGGAAGTTTTTATAATTAGTAGAACTTCGTCTGTTGTAGTGAGCCGATTGGTTGTCTTCGACCTCGAAAATTTTGTAGTAAGCACTTATGTCCGCACTGGCTGTGAATTAGCTAGTGGTCTGTTGCATTAAGGCTAAACGCGGAATTTTGTGAAATGAGTTTAGAGTGATGATTCTCTTAACCTTTTGACCGGTGGTTAGTGATCAATTCCTGACGCACGTCTGTTGCAGAAGTATAGAGATAGTTACTAGAGATTCGCTTCTTTGAGAAAAACGTTCTTCATGAACAACAACATCAGTTTCTGTATAAGAAGTTTTTTTTTATTTGAAGAAGTAGTAGGAGATTTCGGATGCATTGACCGGTGGTTAGTTGAACAATTTCCTGATGCACGTCTGTTGCAATGTGGCGAATATCTTACTCTTCCTAGAACGAAAATTCTAACTTTTAACGTCGCGGAGAAAGACCAAAGACAATAATAGTTTTAAATTTCGATATACACTTTCGACGTAGCTAGTTATATCGAATGTTTTTTTTTTCCACTTTTTACAACACATTCAATTATTTTTGGGAGAAGGATATTGTTGTTATTCCAACTCTCGATCCAACTCTTGAAACCCCAACAATTTATGATAGTTTTTTTTTGAGATAAAGTTTAGTTTAGTTTGCCTGGTGGCACATTTCAGTTTAGTTTTCAGCTAATTTAGGGTGATTCTTTTAGCCTTTTGACCGGTGGTTGGTTGAATAACTCCCGACGCACGTCTGTTGCAGAAGTATAAAGAATACCGCTAAATGTAGTTTGCCTGGTGGCATTTTAGTTTTTGAGTTTTAGTTTTTGAGTTTAGATGTTGAGACATAAATTTTTGAGACATAATTTTTGAGACATAATTTGTGAGTATAGTTTTTGAGACATAATTTTTGAGTATAATTTTTGAGACATAGTTTTTGAGATATAGTTTTTGAGAAATTTTGCCTGGGGGCAACTATTTAGTTTAGTTAAAGATAATTTAGTCAGTAATAGTATTATTGCAGTATATTTTTTTTTGAGATTAAAATTAAGATACATTTTGATTTAAAAAGTATTATTTCTAAGAATAGATTTAAGATTTAACTAGGTTTGGTGATCATTCTTTTGGTAGTCTAATTAAGGCCAAAAGTGAATGAGAATCTGATTAGATAAGAATTTATTTGTGAATTATAATACGAATTTAAGTATATTTAGGAAAATAGATTTTAAGACAGATGAGTAGACGAGGTAGAGCACGTTTTGTGATTCCATCTACACGTACATTGAGAAATAGACGAAGAGACAGTATGCCGCTCGATAGCCGTAGGAATAGTCCGAACGACTTAAATGCAGGTCTCGGAACTTCCAGAAGTAACGAGAACGCAGAAAATAATTTAAATGAACATGGCGAGCCTAGAGCACAAACACCTGCAGCTAGTTCCAGTCTCAACGAAAGAAATAATTCTAGCCATTTCGAAAGTTATGTACAAGAAGTAGTGTCAGCGACGGTAGGCCTTAATCGAACAGAAGATCATCGATTTTTATGTGAAGAATTAGCTCGAAACCAAGCGAGGATTCTAGAGCAAGTAAGAAATATCGTAAGAGATACACTCACTAGATCTTTACCTGTAACACAACCAAATGTACAAGGTAGTAGGAATCTACACGAGGCCAGAACACCGGCCGAACGACAAACCGAATTTAGTATACCTCGACCAGTCGATACTCAGCCCATCCATAACCAGACACAACATAGTGAACCTAGAGTTCATCCCGTTGACATGGCTAGGGGTTCCAACGTAGATAACGTTTTGGCTCAATTGAGTCAAATGAACCTAAACGATTCACCAGCTACATCGAACCAACCTAATTTACCGTCTATACCAGCCAGTACACTCGTCAGATTTCCACATTTCCATAAGTGGGGAATCAAGTTCGACAATAAGAATATGTCTGTGGATGACTTTTTGTTTAGGTTAGAACGTAGTAAAGATAGTTACAACATTTCTTGGGAGGAAGTAGTAGCGAATTTCCATCATTTTGTTAACGGCCCAACTGAAGATTGGTATTGGACGTATCTGAAGAACAACCCCAGAACTTCTTGGACTTCACTTAGAATGTCACTACTGGAGCAATATAGGAGCCTGGAGACAGACTCTGAGTTGACTCGGAAAATGTCAGATCGAAAGCAAGCGTTCAATGAAAGTTTCAATGACTTTTATGACGATCTCATTAAGTTGAATTCAAGATTAAAAGTACCCAAGCCAGCCAAAGAGATAGTTGAACTCGTGAAGCAGAATGTGAAAAGACGCATGGGAGAGTTATTAATAACGTTTAATACGAACAGTCTCGCGGAGTTGGTATATGTTTGCCGAACAATAGAAAAATTCCTGAACGGAAACGAAAGCCAAAACCAGCGATTCAAACCGCAAACGCCATATGTGAACAATCCAATTAGACGTCAAGTACATGAGCTAGATCAACTAGCATTTGAAAACGTCCAAAACAATCCTAGTACTTCATTGGAAGCTTTCCATAGGAAAGATGAATTTAAATGCTGGAATTGTAAGGGCGTGGGTCATCTCTTTAGAGATTGCCCAGATAAAAGAAGACGACTATTTTGTTTCACATGCGGTCGCGAAGAAACTGTTACTCCGAATTGTCCGATCTGTTCGGAAAACTCCCTAAAGAGCAATTTCTCACCCGAGGGGGAAACTGTGAGGACCAACTACTCGGCAAAGTAGATAATCCCAAAACTCCGTCAACTAAAGTAACTATATTAAAACGGGATCAAAGAGAAATAATCGATATACCGAATACTACCTCAACGGAAAGAACTAAAGTCTGTCAAATAAAGAAACCATTACAGGAACGACAAATACAATATTACAAAGCTCGTCGGAGAATTGTAACATTCCCTTGTCGCTCTAAGAAAATTTTTGAATTAAGAAAGCGAATGAATCGCAAGAAAAAGTTATATAAAGCAATATCTGCAACGAATTTGAAAAATACGACGGACGATCCTCGTCCATATATTTCTGTGGAAATTTTTGGAAAAAGGTGGCTCGGTCTCCTAGATTCCGGAGCAAGTATAAGTTGTCTTGGCTCAGGAGCCTTAGAGTTCTTGAAGGAAAGGAAAATACCTTACAAGAAATTTTCGTCAGCTGTTTCAACAGCAGATGGAACGAAACAAGCTATTATCGGATTGGTTGCGACGACGGTTCAATACAAAGACAAAGTCTGCGAATTGGATTTGTTCATCGTGCCATCTCTAGCCCAACCACTATATTTAGGGGTTGATTTTTGGGCGTTGTTTCAAATAGCTCCACATTTAATTTCGTCTCTAGACAAAAATTCCGAATCTATGACCGAAACCAAAGATCCAGCTAGATGCGTTTTATCCAACCAAGAGTCTAAAGTATTGGAAGAAACGATAAAACTTTTTCCATCTTTTGCAGAGAGAGGTTTAGGACGAACTCATCTTATAGAACATACGATAGATACGGGTGACGCAACGCCAATAAAACAGCGTCATTATCCCATATCTCCGGCGGTACAAGCCCTAGTGTATGAGGTGTTGGACCGCATGATTGAGTTAGGAGTTATCGAAGAGAGTTCCAGCCCATGGAGTTCGCCTGTCGTATTGGTACGAAAACCAGGCAAGAACCGAATGTGCTTGGACTTTCGGAAGGTAAACTCGGTGACAAAAAAGAATGCGAATCCAATTGCTCAGATAGAGGGATTGTTAGCACGCCTTTCAGAGACACATTTCATCTCGAGTGTGGACCTGAAAGACGCGTACTGGCAGATACCGTTGGAGCAAAGTTCTCGGGAGAAGACTGCTTTCACCGTCCCCGGTAGACCGCTCTATCAATTTAGGGTGATGCCGTTCGGTCTCTCTAATGCTGCCCAAAGTTTAACCTACCTTATGAACTTGGTTGTCCCACAGGAATTACGAGACCAAGTATTTGTTTATTTAGATGACTTGCTAGTCATCTCGAAAACTTTCAAGGAACATATGGAAATATTACGTAGAATAGCAAACAGGTTACTGGAAGCGGGTTTGACGATCAACGTCGAAAAATCAAAATTTTGCTTCCAAGAACTCCAATACCTAGGATACGTGGTAGGACCGGGTTGCTTGAAAGCAGACCCTGCGAAAATATCTGCGATTACAGAGTTCCCTGTACCAACGTCAATACGGCAAGTACGTCGATTTCTCGGCATGGCGGGATGGTATAGACGATTCATTGAAAATTTTTCTAGTGTAGCAAGTGCTATGACGGATACCTTGAAAAAGGGATCCAAATTTGAGTTTGGAAAAGAAGCGCTAGAAGCTTTTAATGCCATAAAGAAAGCTTTGACTTCCGCTCCTGTATTGATAAATCCGGACTTCAACAAACAATTTGTCATATTATGTGACGCCTCCAACACCGGCATCGGCTGTGTGTTATGTCAAAAGGATGAATCAGGAGTGGAGAGGCCAATTTATTACTATTCACAAAAGTTAAATGCTGCGCAACGGAACTATACAGTCACCGAACGTGAGTGTTTAGCCGCTGTGAAAGGTATTCAGAAATTTAGACCTTACGTGGAAGGATATAAGTTTTTAGTTATCACCGACCACGCCAGCCTGAAGTTGCTGATGAGTTTGAGAGATCCAACGGGGAGATTAGCGCGATGGAGTCTCAAATTACAAGGATTTGATTTTGGGATAGAACACCGGAAGGGTAATTTGAATGTAGTACCAGATGCTTTATCTCGCATTTACGAGGTAGAAGGACTACATTCGGAGGTATCCCGACTGGGGTCTATGTCAACAAATCCAACTGAAGTGTTACATATCGAATTGGAAGATTCGGCGTTTAAGTCAGAAGAGTATCTCCAAATCGTGGAGCACATCAGGGAAAACAAAGAACGATTACCTGATCTTCGAGTTTCGAAAGGTTTTGTTTATAAGAAGATCAGGCATAGTACAGGAAATCCGCTACTGGACGATCAAGTCTGGAAGTTATGGATTCCATCGACGCTGACGGAACGGTTAATCTCACAGGCTCACTGCCCACCGAGAGCTTCACATGGCGGGATAGCTAAGACACTTTACCGGCTCCGCCAACAGTTTTTCTGGCCAGCTATGGCTTCTCAAGTGAAACAATTTGTGAATGGTTGCGAAACATGTAAAACAACCAAAGCACCTAACGTGATTTTGCGCACGGAGATGGGGAAGGCGTATACAGTAGAGAGACCATTTCAGCATATACGTTGATTTCCTCGGACCTTACCCGCGATCACGAAGTGGGAATACATTTATAGTAATCGCGCTAGATCAGCTAACCAAATTTGTTTTTATCAAACCATTGAGAAAGGCAAGTTCAGCTGAAGTTATTAAGTTTTTGAGAGACGACATTTTTCTAGTATACGGAGTTCCAGAAAGTGTATTGTCGGATAACGGATCACAATTCGTTAGTAAAGAGTTCGGTAAGATGGTTGAAAATTTTGGTATAAGACATATTAAAACAGCGGCATACTCGCCACAGGCGAACGCAAGTGAACGAGTAAACCGCTCCATTTTATCTGCAATTCGCTCTTACATCGATACTCGACAATATAATTGGGACGAATATTTATCAAGTATAGGCAGTGCTTTACGCACGTCGGTACACTCTGTTCTAGGCATGTCACCCTACGAAGCGTTATTCGGACAGAGAATGATTGAGCACGGTGCCGATTATAAACTCTTAAAAGAACTTAATGGACTCAACAACTCTGAAATAGATTGGTTACCAAAGACAGCGAAAATGAACATATTACACGCACACCTCAAAACAGCGTTAGACCAAGCCCATGAGTCATATAGAGCAAGTTACAATCTTAGAAGTAGAATTGTGAATTTTCAGGTAGGAGAAACACTATACAAGCGCAACTTCGTACTTAGCGACGCAACCAAGCATAGGAGCGCGAAACTTAGTCCTAAATTCCGGAAAGTGACAGTTCTAAAAATTATAGGCAATAATTTATATAAAGTTAAAGACGAGAACGGTTTCGAATCTGTCGTGCACACGAAAGATTTAAAAAGATAAGACAACCGAGGAAAAATACAGTAGCCCGGCGTCAGCTGTGCATGAGACTCTTTTTTTTTTGTAGCAAGAGACATAGTTACAAAAGCTGTTTCTTTTCCTGTTAGTTAGACTAGTCAGGAACTAGTCGAACAAACAAGTTGTGTGGGAAACGGCGGAGTATTCAGGCCAGCCAAAATAGCAATCTTAGATTTAGGAGGTAAAATCCATCAAATAGGCTAAGCTACAATATTTGTATCTTCCAAAAACACGAACGACGTTTAAAATCGATTAAATAAGTAATTCAGTATAAAATACTTCAGTTCTACACTTCACGGATAAACCTACATAGAGTCATGTCACACAACATATAATAGTCATGTCAACTACACATCTAGTAAACTGTCTGATTGGGAATATAATAATTTTATTATAACCTCAACTCACTCGGTAAAACACTTACATAAACAAAACAACAGAATAACTCAAAACAAACTGGTATACGACTACATTAACCAAATGTGTAATCACCCTAAACTACAATGCAGGATGACCAACCTTCACATACCAAACTAATAGTCGAACAAGTCTATTAATTCACATCCGTCCAATTGGATTCCATTCCAAATAGTTCCATGTAGCCGGCATCCATGTTAGTTAGGTTTCGTTGATACAAAAAGCGGCAGACCAAATCCTTTTTAGTCTGGCCGTCGATCGAACAAGATATCTGAAAATTCTAATCAGTGAACATCACTGATATTGGTAAGTTAAAGTCATTGAAAATATTATACAAAATACGTGTAACAGTATAACATAAATTTTATTAGATTATTGTGCTGAATAGTTAAAGCTACACGCTTTTGTTAGCGAAGAAACTTTTTGCCGAAGCGGAAATGGCGGCGTTTATAAAAATGGATTAAAATCCTATGAAAATAAGGTATATTACATGAGTTATTAAGTATAATCAGGAGACAAGTAAAGTCTATAAAAAAAGAGGAGAATAAGAATTTAGGTAGCAGTGTGAATTCCAAAGAATTAAGTTTTTTTTTATGTTCTACAGGTACGGCGAAGAAAATATGACGCGACTGTACATAGAAAATGACTTCAAGAATCCATACGGCGGCCAGACGAGAATCTTAACCTCGATTCTAATTTAGAATCTTTAATTTTGAATCTTAATTTAGAATTTTAACCTTGAATCCTAATTTTGATAAAAATAAGATCTAAAAAGCATTCATAAAAAGCAAATCATTAATGCCATTCATTGCTAAAATCAAGTGCAATTTAATTCAATCTAATTCAGCGACAAAAAAAGAACAAATCATAAATAACAAAAAGCAATACCTACCAGCGTCCGGATCATGTTTTGTCTTGCGATCAAAACACTAGTAATACTAGAAAATCGTTACGCAGTTCCAGTGAACATCTGAGCATAGATATATATACTTACGTTGGTTCTCGGACACCCAAAAAAGTGTTCCAGGACGAAGACCTATAGTAAAGTCTTGCCATACAATTTCGTTTGAAAGTACGTTCAGTCAGTCAATTTCTTCGTACAGTCAAGTCAAACAACATTAATACAGTCAAGAATCAGTCAAGCCATTTTAATAATACAAAAGTCAAGAATCAGTCAAGTTGATGAATCAAGAGACTACACTCCAGTCCAGAGTCACACATCGATCGTCTAACTGCAATCCAAGTCAAGAAAGTGTATCGAATTCTGTCAAGAACCACATGTTGTAATTCTAGGACAAAACCACATTTTCACCACGTGTTAAAACTTCAAGGATTAATAAAAATACAGAGGATAAGTTACTAAACTATAACAAGCAAAAGAAAGGATATTGGTATTTATTCATATTATTAGTATTGAGTTATTGTTCTTGAGAGAAGATAAAATCAGTGGAAAGTATAGATAATTTTTGTAGTGTATATATATATATATATAGATGCAGTTTCGATAGAAGAAATCCTAACGAGAATCGTTTATCAATATAGTCGTCTCGATCGTTGGATAACATCTAGAATACCTACTTTTGAAAAGTTGAAATTTGATATTTTTGATAATACAGTACACGTAAAGAAATTATTTTTAAAGAACGGAAAAGTAAAAACGAAAGTAAAATTTGCAAAGAAAGTAAAATGAGAGTAAATCTGAAAAGAAATTAAAGTTTAAATGAAGAAAGTATCTGAAACATATGATACCAACCTAAAGTTTTGAAAAGAAGTAAATTAAAGTAAAATTATTGAAAGTTAAAGCCATAGCCGATGAAAGTATCTGAAACATATGATACATAGTAAAAGTTATAGAAAGAAGCAAAAGTACAGTAGAGTTCCAGTATAGCGAAAGCGATAGGAATTATTTTTTTTTGTTTAGTATTGAAAAGTTTAGAAGCGTAGGTTATTTTCTTAAGAGAATTGTGTGAATCCTTCCGCTCCTCTGAAAATTCGGAGTCAACAGTTTTTCAGCCTTAACAATATAAAGTCAATCGTGAGTAATATTAACAGAAAGCAATCAAGAGAACGAGTATAAGTCAATTTGAATTTCATCTAATAACAAATTAAACTATATAGAGAATGCAGAACATCAAACATCTGAGTACGAGTGCACTTCTACGAGGAAAGATTTGGTGAGTGATTTTATTGAAAATATATTATATTTTTATTTATTTTGAATATATTGAAACTATATTTTTGATTTACCAAATTGAACTATATTTGATTTATAACTTTAAATAACGATATTGCGAATTACGGTAACAAGGAAATAGTTAGAAACGGTTTTTGAAGACAAAGATAAACGGAATTATTTTTTTTTGGTTTGAAAAGCAACGGCAATATATGTTTCGTGTAAAAGACAACGTTTTGTCCACATTTTCGTATAACTATATAAACAAACCTTTACGAGACGTAATGGAAAGTACGATTCTTTCAGTACGTCGTTAATTGAGTTAAGACAATTTTGATATTGAGAATACGGTTTAGTCTAACGAATTTTGAGAATATTTTTGCGTTTTGAGAAAGTAATGCGGAAATCTTTTGAGATAACATAAATTATCGAGAGAGCGGAGGTATGATAAAAATATTATGGAATGTTATAGTTATAGATAAATATTAAGAACATTTAAGTTAATTGGAGAATGATACCGAATTAAGTATTTAAGAGATTTCGATGAAATAAAATTTATAAAGTTTAGTAAATTTAAAAACTTAATATTTTTGAAAAATTTTGGGAAATTTAAGAATGATTCTTGGATTTGATAATCAGAGAAGTAACTGATGGATCAAAGGAATCATAATGAGTTTTGAGTAAGTTAAGTGTTGTGGGGTTGAGAGAAGTTGGATCAGCAAATTTAAGGGAAGTTTAGTCGTAAACTTCTCTTTCATAATAAGGGAGATTTTCCACAAAAATATTTAACCATTGGAAAATCTATACAGGAATATGACGAGGAAAGTTTATCGTTATATCTTAGGGATGGGTATAGAAGGTTAAGGGAGCGAATACATCGGCGTTTCCCATGAAAAGGGGTTTCCCTTAAAGAAGAATATAGGCCAATAGGAAACCATATAGGAAATCAACAAAGTAAGACTTTTGTTTGATAGGGTAGGGTGAAGAAGGCCAAGAGAGAGCAATTACAGCTGCGACTCTCAAACACGGGGTTTCTGAATTTCCGAACCGATTGGAAACCATAGGTTTCTATCAGGAGGTACATCTGATAGAATTGGGATAGGGTTAAGTAGGTTCAAGGGACATGGACATCGGTGTTCCCTCATAAGTAAACGCGTAAATTCCTGTTCTACCACTAAAAGTAAAATTACGGATGATCGGTACAATCATTCTATTGTTCAAAAAGAAATCTAAAGGTACTACAACGTCTTTTCGGGTCCAGCAAACTTAACATATTTTTAGGTCTAAAACATCAAGATCTCTCGGGTCTGTAAAACAATGTAACACCGTCTGCATTCCGGCTGCAAGATCCTCCCCTCATCCGGCGAGCTAAGCAATCGTGCACCCAGCAGGCCCAGTGTGGCTGTAGAGTGGAGACAACCCTAACTGAACACTGCTTGGACTTGCCATCCAGAGTTTTGGGATGGGAATAAGAGTGGAAGTTCGATTAGGGATAGATTCCTTAAGAGGAGCTAGAAGTTAAAGAGATGAAAAATAATAGTTTCTTTTCTGAAACTACAGTTGATTAGACTCAGCTCAAGTTAGAATTCTAAATACACTCGATAACTTTCCTAAGTTCTCTCTTCTGGATATGATCGATGATTTCAGTTTGAGTTATAATAATCAGTTTGAATTGTAAAGGTCAGTTTGAGTCACACAATCATTTGAGTTATTATGCTCAGGTTGAAAGGAAATATATGGTGATTGGAGAAACTACGAATAACTCGGCTGTTGAGTCGTCATTTTTGGTGTTTGGTGAACTGTATATGCATAACATCGATGTATATTCAACTTAAAGGTGAAGGGCGAAGAGTGACCTCAAGACGTAATGAGATCATTTTATTGTCCTTTCACTTCTGTAAAGGAATCTAGTAAAAGATAGTGAATTTGTCGCTTGATTTGATTGATCATTGTTTAATCATTGATGGTGTTCCTTTTTGGAGATCGATCGGTGGTGTCGATGATGATTAAATGGAATTAGGCAAGTCAATTTATTATTTCAGTAATTTACTCAGTGCTTTTATACGTTACAGATGGTGCCCAACGTGGGGCACGATTTGTTAACGTGTCAATCAACAACATCAACAACATTTTCATTATTCTATTTATTTACTATATTAAGATACGTTACAAGTTACACCCCACTCTGTATTTCGTAGAGAATCCTTTTGTAAATGGCTTCCAGTCTTATTTAAATATCGAGTTACAAGCTCCTGGATCAATTCATTTTCGAAATCGAATTACAAAAGCAAACTATTTGCTCGATTTAAATTTGAAATGCTGTTATATAAAGGTAGAAGGTAGGTACTCTGGGAAATGATTATTGATAGAATATAGAGTGCTGTGCAGAAACCAGGCAACATAGATGTATAATCGCATTAGGAATGAAGTTTTGGAATTTTACTATTAATTTTATCTCAAAGTAAGAATGCTTAAACTTAAGGACGATGCAGATAACAACATTTTAGTAGAGTTTCAGTCGATGGAAATGATATGGAAAACCTTTTTCTGCAAATTCCATAACCACGCTAACGAATAATAATTAATCTTTCATACAGATGGTATCATTCCACTTTGACTAAGTAGACCACAACTTCCTCAGCTCGCTCCTGGAGCTCACGGCTTTCCTGCCAAGCTGTTCAAAGAGACAGGGGATGGTCTTGTTAGGACAATGAACGGAAATTCAGCATCATTTGTCCGGGAAGAAAAAGAAAGGGAGGCCGTCTCTTAGCTTCGCTGGCTACAGAGTATAAGGCTCCTTGAATATCGTTAAAAAGAATTTTCTGCCGTAATATCTAAACGATACTTTAAGGCCAGAAAAGTACACCATTGGCTAAATTCACAAGACAAATGTTTGAAAAATCCTAAGAACTTACGCTTTACTCAACGTGCTAAAGATTATAATCAGCCCCCTAAAGCAGTGTTACAAAATACTTTTAGGACCAGTTTTTCAGTGGGAGATAAAAGTTAATCCTGAGTTAACTCATCAAATTTTGCTAGTTAACTCAGGATTAACCGAACTGATGCTTTTTATGTGTTATCCGCCGAGTGTTTTCAGTCGTTCCGCATGCATCTTCCACAGAAAAACTGCTTCTTCAGTTCACTGTGGATTACTTTACTTCTAGAACTAGCTTACTTTGGTTTAACTCACGGCACTGACAAATTGGGCCTTAAAGTATAATAGAAATAAAAATTGCATTGCAAAAATGGCGCCCATGCGGTGATATCAATAAGTTTAAATCTGAAATTTCTAGTCGATGTTGATTTTGGGACTATCGATTTGATGAACCAACTTTTCAGGACTTTTGGACACTTTTTTCCTCTATAATAAATTGAACCATAATTCTAAGATTTACGGTAATTCAGCTTATTAACTTTTTTTTTTAAATTTTTATCAGCATACCAAAATTATAAAATTGGCCATATTTAGTGGAAAAATTCTATTTGTGTACACATCATTGTAAAAAACATGTACTATAGTTCCTACCTACATAGATGCCAACAAAAGCCACCCCTTTGAATTTGGGTGTTCTTTTTTGGTACCTAAGTAGAGTACCCTACGACTTGATGAGGGCTATAAAAGAGAGAACATAACTCGTATGTTTGTATGTATGTATGCAATTTTAGGTGGTCAGGTATTCAGGTAAAGTAAGCGCAAGTATTGAAGAATTTTAATTTGCTCTACGTTTCCATTCAAAGGCAGCAGCCTCCTAAGAACACTTCCCATTTTATATCCTTTCAGGTTCGTGCAAACTTTCAGCTCATGGCTCTTACTACATACCAACCACTGCTACTTTTTCCCAAAGAGGACTCCTTACGATTTCCATTTTCGATTTGAGTGTAAAATCATGGCATAACTGCAGCAGAGGAAAGCAATGGTAGTAGTAGGTGAGGTACCTATATAGACTGCTTTTTGTATTTCGATTTCGATTTCTAAGGAGATGTGTTTTTTTGAGTGGCTTCTGGTTAGAGGACTCCAGCAGCATCAACAGAATCTATATCCTATGGGGATCGTTTCACTACAATCAGGAACAAGTCATGCGTAGCCTTATCGAAAGGTTTGTGTTATTTGTTCTTTTTCTTTTTAATTTTCCTATGAGAGTATATAGGAGGTGCGTAGCGTAGGTTGATGATGACGAAGATGATGATCATTCAACCAGAATTTGAGGACCAATGGCAAATCTTTCATGTGGGTCATTTTGATTTGGGTATAAGACCGAAAATCAACGTTATGTCCATCCATATGTACGTCTACATAGAGTAGTAGAGTTTTATTTACAATGAGGTTGATTGGTTTTTGTTGTTATTGTTATTGGTTTCTCGAGACTATTTGCCAAAGAATATATGCATTAAGTTTTTAAATTAGAAAATTTAATATTACTCTATGTTGTACCTAATGCAAGCGTACCTTTGAGTAGACTTTTGGTAAATCGACTATTGGATCGTTAAATAAAGGATTTTTAAATGGATTGTGGAAAGATTAAGAAAGTTTATACGGAAAAGTATAGGAGTAAAAGAAGGTTAAGGTCATCAGGTAACAGTAGTTAGCATATGAATCGGAACTCCAAAGTGATCGAGTTTAAGAACTATTTCAGTTTTATTTGAGTGCTGACTGCTGAGTTGACAAAATTGTTGAAATTTTTGACTCTTGATTGTTGCTCTGATGGGCGTTTGTATTTGAATTTTCATTCAAATGAGTCTTCTATATTGTAAAAATTATTGATTTAACTGGAATGAGTTTATTCTTACGCTTTTTACAAAACCAAGTATTTACAAGTACTTTTATTAAGCACTTCTCATCTTTAAATTTAAATTAAAAAAAGGGTGTGTGAGGTATCATCGAAATTTTGTATTTCTTTGAAAGGCCTATTAATGCCGTTATGTATGGAATATAACATCGTTCAAATGTCCGCCACGGCTTCTCTGGGTGAGGCACATCCGAAATATCCAATTTTTCATGACTTTGGCGAATAAATCAGGCTTAGTTTGGCCGATGACATGGGTTATGTTGGCTTTGATTGCCACTGTTATTTGTGGTTTATTTGCGTAGAACTGCCACTTCAGAAAAACCCACAAAAATAAGTCTAACGGGGTAAAATTGCACGATCTCGGTGCCCAGTTCACATCACTTCCACGTGAGATGACCATGCTCTCGAATTGCTCTTGCAGAATTTCCAATGTTGCGTGAACTGTGTGGTCGTTGGTCTTGGGCTGTTCGTGTAATCCACATGTCGTTGGTGTCCATATCATCAAATTCTGTCCAAAAAAAGTTTGTAATCATCGACCTATAGCGATGGCCAGGCCAAAATTTATCTTATCGTAGAATTCAAAAACGATTTTTCTTAACGGTTTTTAAATATTTGTATATTTCCAATAAATTTTACGGATTTTTTTTATTTTTAATTCTGTGGGGCCAATTTTGACAAAAATAAGATTTTCCATTTTGGGCAAAATTTTTTTTATGGCTGGTACTGTTATTTTTGTTACTAAAACAGGGAAAAAGAAACGCTAGGGTTCAGAAAGTAAACATAATTTTAAAAGCAGTCTATAAAACAGTGGTTTCCCCTACAAATTTCGTTTAGAAAACTAAAAACAAATATTGACTTAAAATATCTTTTAACTGCTTTTATTCAAAAAATGTTCGTTTAGTCCTGCGATCTCACTCAATCAACTAGTTGGGGCTTTGCCAATACACAAATATTATTAAGTTCAAGTCAACTTCATAAAAATTTTGACAAAAATCCAATGTGTTTGTAATTCTTTGGGTTCAATGGTTGAGCGAATTAAGAGACACAACTCAACAAATAAAATTTTGTAGTTAATATTAAATTTTTTTCTAAAAAAACAATACCCGCTGGAAAACAAGGACCAATCTCTATACTAGGTACATTGAAACTTAAAGAGTTACAACGATGTTGTTGTTGTGTTTTTAACTTTTGGTATATTTTAAACAGATTAATACGCAAATTCAAATTTTCGGTTAATTTTTGTTTGCCTATTTTGATGAGATATGTCTGACGATACAATTTAACAGAACTTATTTGAACTTGGTGCTCATTTCTTACCTTCACATACTACACATATACTAAAGTTAGGCCTTGTAAAGCATACTACATTTTTAACATATCTCATATTTCAATTGAAGATAATTTAGTATTGAATCTTCGATTGAAGAGATCTTCTACAATGTATCACATCATTTGTACCTTTTCATTTTTCACTAAAAATTCTAATTACGTCAAATATCCTTCTTTCGCTTACCGATTTCATCCAACCATTTCTATTACTATCGTCAACTCTCAATTTTCAATTAAATTCCTCAATGCAATGAAAATAAATCCCACAAATAAAAGGAAAGTCAATAGAACCGAAAAAAAGGAAATGAACGACGATATCGATGACAGTATATGTAACAAAAAAAAAAAAGAAAAAAACAATTGAAAGAAAGAAAAAGGATAGGATAGGAGCTTTGGTCATTTTCAACTTTAAATGTATTTGTTCGTTTATGTTTGTATATATGTCTTCTGTGTTCTGTGTAAAATGTGAACAAAAAGATTATTCATTTCAATGTTACTTGAACTTCATTCTCTAACAGGAACCTAGCCTAGCCACAATCCTCCATTATTATGATGTCCTAGAGTGCTGTATGACACACACATACACACATATACACGCAAACTCATATCCTTTTAGGAAACCTATAAAGGCGGAGACGACTTTTGATATTGAAAGACCATTCATTATTATCGAACGACATGCAGGAAATTGAAGTCGATCTTTTGACCTTGCCTGTCTGAGCTCGTTAAATTTATACATTATTACAACTATCTCTGCATCCGGGCTGCTCCCGCCCTCAAACATGGTCACCAGTTCGGATGCTCAAGTATAGTGCATCAGCAGAGATATCCAAAATGTGCCACAGTTGCAGCATTGAAAATTATACTCGTGTAAAAAAGTGCTTCTTCAAAAGTTTTATCCTAATTTTAGCAGTGGAGTATAAGGTAGTGCTTAATGAAAACAGGGAAAAACATTATTTCATTTGTAACAAATGGTTTTGTTTTTGTATGTGTGATGTTTGAGTTTTTTCCCAAACCAGAACTGCATACTTAATGATAATTAGAATTAACAGGTAAAAAGGATGTAGAATTTGAAATTTAATAGCGAATAAAAATACAATTTAGAATTTTAAGTATTCTCTCTACCTGTTTTGGGGGGAGGCTGTAATGTTTTTATTCCTATACCTTACCTACACAGGCATAGCTATATGAAATTGGAATTTATAGCTTTAATATTTTTCTTGAATAAATTTTTTGAGGAATCCAACTCTATGTTTAAACAGTAAGCGTTTCTCAAAATTCTGGAGCAAAAGGAGGTTTACATTGTTCTCTTTTGACAAACTACATAAGTACTACACATTGTATCTGAAAGTTTTTAAGCAATCACGAATAAATAAAAAACAAATAAATAAATATCTACATTATACAGAGTGGGTCAAATAAGACCAAAATTACTAGTAATATTTAACACGTATATTTTTTAAATATTTTTTCATTATTATGTATTAGTCATAAAGATTGGGAGATTTAATGTAGGAATACTACACGATCGTACAGCGAACAGAAACTGTCCAATTATTTTTATAAAATAGCCGGTCAATAATTTACACAAAATTATGTACACATTTTATAGTGTTCAAAATGTTCCAACAGCTGCGACAATTCGTCCTGTAATGACCAAATTTGAGCGATATGGGAACGTAAGAGATGTGAGAACTGCGGTAGACGATCGGCCAAAAGAAATGGAGGTAGTTCGTCAAAGTCCTTTAACAACGACAAGAAGGCGACGACGTTCAACACAATTGTTCATACCGCGTGGCACAATTTTGAAGAAATATCTGCACCAGTATCCTAACAAAACTCCAGTTGCTCCAAAACTTCAATCCTAGTGATCCAGAATAACTCTACTTCTTCAGAGCTGTTTACATTAACTTAAGAAAGTCTTATTTGGCGCTCCTTGAATTATATATAAAGGGTGTTTTTTTTAGGTAAAGAACTTTGAAATGAAATAAAACAAAGATGGTTTTTTTAAATTGGCATGAAATTTAATTTATACGGAAGATAATCTTTTGATATTATAATTTATATATGATTTCTGGCATATGACCGCCATGGCAGGCTCGGACGTAGTCTAAGCTGGAAGTCCAATTTTTGATGATTTTTTCCAACATTTGTGGCCGTATATCGGCAATAACGTGGCGAATGTTGTCCTCCAAGTGGTCAATCGTTTCGGGCTTATCGGCGTAGACTAGCGACTTCACATATCCCTACAGAAAACAGTCAAGCGGCGTTAAATCGTACGATCTTGGAGGCCAATTCACGGGTCCGTAACGTGAAACTATGGGGTTACAAAACGTTTTCTTCAATAAATCAATTGTGGCACGAGCTGTGTGACATGTTGCGCCCTCTTGTTGAAGCCATAGCTTCTGGATATCATGGTTGTTCAATTGATGAACGAAAAAGTCAGAAATCATGGCTCTATAGCTGATACCATTGACTGTAACGTTCTGGAAAGCATCGTTTTTAAAGAAGTAGGTACGGACCTATTATTGCACCAAACCATAAAGCACACCAAACAGTCAGTTTTTGTGGATGTAACGGTGTCTCAACATACACTTGAGGATTATCATCACTCTAAATATGGCAGTTTTGTTTATTGACGTATCTATGCAACAAAAAATGAGCTTCATCGCTTAGCAAAATTCGCTTATGAAAATAATTAGGATCAACGGCCATCTTGTTTTGGGCCCATTTGGGCACAATTTGGAAGCGTTGTTCAGGCATGAGTCTATTCGTATTGAAATGTCAAAACAAACAAAAATAAATCACTTGACAGCTGACAAAATGGCCGCCAGTTAAAACAGTGTTGCCAATTTAAAGTTCTATACCTCTAAAAAAACAAACGTTACAAACAATATCTCATATTCTGGTGCTCAAATTGCATTTTAAATTTAAACATAAATGGAATTTGGAAATTCCCAATATCGTTTTTAATTTTATTCGATTTTCTGCGAAAAGGTGTATAGGTATATTTATTTTAAAGAATTTGGAAAAAAAATTATTTTTCTCGAAAACAAATGCTTTCAAGTCCATAAAGATGCTTGCTCAAAACAAACTGAAATCTCTTGTCATTTTAATTAAACTCCATAGATACTCAATTTCCCTCATTTTCATATAAATTTTCTTATCTATTTTCTTGGTTATCTACTAATAAAGCTGCACTTTCAAATCATCAAACATATTCAATATACATCAAATTTTTTTATACGACTTATAGGAGTATTGAAGAGAGGACTAGGTTTCAAAAGTAAAATCAGTCAATTTTGATGGTCAGTGTATTTGTACCTTTATCTTGTTGTAAGGATAGACATACAGTCTATCGTCTGGCTTTAGTTCACTAAAACATTTTACCAGTCACATAAATGTACGCATCTTTTCACATCATGGATGCACCATACTTTGAACAGTTAAAAGTATCTACGCATACACATATATATGACTTTGAAATCTCAAATAAACAACACCAACTAGTAGATTCCTTGTTTCCTCTTTGGTTCAAATGAAAATCCTTCGCTCTTAGTCTAGACAAATGGATTTCGCAATGATGGTCAATTTGCATTCACTAGAATGAACAGAAAAAAGTAAGAGAAAAAAAAACAAATACACACAAAAAAAAAAGAGTTAAAATAGGAAACACAAACTTGAACAACAAGATAAAGTGAAAGGATTTCTATATTATACGGGTAGACTTTTTAATCTAGGTTGTTTTTAATTGATTAGCCTAGATTTCAAGATTTCATATAGTAAAGGGTGTTTTTTTTAGACAAAAGATTGGAGTCAAATTAAGGGTATATTTCTGTTAATTTATGTTTTCGTATAAGAACGAAAAGAAATTTTAACATCTGGGCCCTATTGCACCAACAACTTATCACTAATCACTTAGCAAATATCATGTATCTTGGTAAAATTTTCTTGCGGTGGGATGATATAATTTCTCCGGATATAATGTGCAAGGATCGACTTAAGGCCCATGGACCTTATATCCGCAGAAATTCATGTTATTTGCTAAGTGATTAGTGATAAGTTGTTGGTGCAATAGTGCACTTGTAGCTTAAGACAAATTAAAACGAGTTAAAAAAATGTATTAAAAATAAAATAAATAAAGTGCTACTGTGGTTTTTTTCTGCTTTAAGTCAATACGAATCACTCCGCATATCGAAAGTTAAAATAAACTTCTGCTGAAATATAAAATGTTGTAGGGTTAAAAATCAAGACCTAAAACCTTACTTAAATAAGTGTTTTTAAAACTTAAAAAAACACCCTTTATAATATCAAAAAATCGTTTAATGTTTTATTTCATCAGGTATATACAAAATAGCATTTTCCTTGAGTCTAGTCAGAATAGCCCCTGACCTCGAAAATAAAACATGGATTTGAGCAAAAAACTTTCAGTTTTAATTTTGAGAAATTATTATCTTGTTGGATGTAGCTAGTTCAAAAAACTAGATATTCGTCATGGAGTCTATGTGAGATGAACTAAATCACATATTAACACGAGCCTCATTTGATTACTGATGAACCAAAGTGAGATCACCGGGACATCTGACATGAAGTACATAAAGTAATATCACTTTGAATGTGAACATTTCGAGAACAAAAGCTTGCAGAATTTTTTGGTTTATATCGGCGGAAAGGCCTATTCATTTTCTATACGTAACTGAAAACCACAACTCCTTATAAGGCTTTATTGCAACAAACACAAACACTTTTGAATGTTTTGGACAGAAATTCAGTAAAATCGTGAGATCACTTCTGATGAAAATATTTCAAGAACCAGACCTTCCACACGATTTTGGCTTAGATGTGCAGATAGAGTTTGAAAATACCTTCCTTTTGATGTATAGCTGGATGGGTTTTTGGAAAATTTTTCAAAAGTCGAAAAAAAGCTGCAAGGTTAGTCCATCATTTTTCTCATGATTTGTCGAATATTTTACGTCTTTAATTTTGTATTCAGCATTGCAAACCGCAACCTCCTACGAAGCTTCGTTGCAGAAATATCGCCATCTGCGTTTCCAACCGTTTTGGGCAAAATAATGCCTCACTTTCGAAAAAAAGATGCCTTTTTCAATAAAAAAAGCCTCACATAATTTTTTTTAAAATTAAAGACAAATGCAACAAAACATTCCTTTATTAAAAAAAAAACTTGGATAAATTGCAATAAACATCTTGTTAAGGAATATTAATTAAATCAGTCATTTAAATTACAAAATATATATACACACCTCTAGTCGAGATCGTTATGTTCCTTAAAATCATACATATTCTTTCTTTTTAACAACTTCTTAAGGAAGAGGCTCACTATTTTAGCAAGAGTTAAGGAAGTTTTAATAGATTTACAAATTGGCGTCTTTTAGAAGAGTAAATGTCTTTATATAGGTAGAAAAAGGCTCACATAACTAGACCATTAAAGGCTTACAACAATCTAGAAGAATTCGTGAAGATTTCATTTATCTCCTTTAAATATGTCTTATAAGAGGAAAAAAATTACTTGGGTTGTGTAGTTTAAGAAGTTAAATAAAGCATTTATTTCATGCTAAATGACTAATTACTTATGAATAGTTAGTCTAGTCTTATATTTTTTCATATTTTGTGATTCTTTATAATCCGAAATTTTGAATATTCTTAAATTATTATTTTGCATTTATTTAACAACTTTAAGCTAGAAAATAATACAAAATAACGTTCTTATCAAAAACTCATAAATAACATTCGTAAGGCAACTACGATTGTATGAATTAAATTATAATAATTTTTTTCGAAGCCTTTAATTGGGGGTTACTGTAGTTTGGGGTTAAATACATTAAATTTTTAATCAATTATATTAGTTTTAATTTGTTTATTAAACCCCTGACAAAAAATTCCACTGCTATATAAAAAAACTTCATCCTCAAGATAAAATATTTTTTTTTCAGATATATGTACCCCCCTCCACGCCTTCACGTGCTTTTAACTTAAATCTCATGATGTCTACAACAAAGATCCCGATGGGAATAAGTTAAGTCTCTTAAGTGCTGTTCAGTTCATCTCCATTATTATTACTACGAGTTAGTAGCGGTAGGCCTCTCGTGCTTGCGACTGCAAGGACAGCAACTAAATATAAGAAGAACATTTTCAAAATGATGCAAACAATGAAATATGTAAATGTTATAGATTTATTGTTATATCCTTATAGGGCCTCTCCAGCAACACCGTACCATAACAATGTCATCATCATCGTCATCATCGTATAGTCGTCATAACACTGACATTCCATCTCCTCAAGGCTCGTGAGTTTTTGTGTTCATCATAGCCAGCCAGCTCTATCTCCATAGCTCCCTCATAAACTCCCAGATGATATTTATCCGTCCTGCATACCTCTTCAGGAAGTGATTCCATCTACATGATGATATTTTATGTCCTCCAGATAAAAGATAGAGAGACAAGGAGTTCGATGTCTGATGATGAAGACAGGATGAGACGATGTCGACAAAAGTCCTTATCCAAAAACCAAAAAGCAACAACTGCAAACGATGATGCTTCGGCATATAAAAGTAATATTCGCGCCTTGATGGGATTTATAATTGCTTTATGATGGATTAAGGCAAAATTAATTGAAGATGTTCTGAATTTTGTAAAATTAGAATAGCAATCACCCAGGTTTCTATAGATAAAATCCAACATCATCCCAACATCCAAACGCGATACCGATGCCGATGCGATGAAGAAATCCCTCGCCAGTTTTTTAATTTTATTTAATCTTATGAGATTGTAATAAAGCAAAAGATTAAGGTAGGTATAAGACAGAGGTATAAGTACATCAGGATAACAACTATCCATTTAGGATTCTTTCTCGCACTTGTGTCACGTTTTTTCATCATACTCGTGCAAACCATTTTTAATGACGTTCGTATGTTTTAGGGTTTAGGAATGGTCCCAAGTGATTTAATGTCATTTTTGATGTGATGAAGGGCGATGACTACGACTACGACACAACAACAAACATGGCTGAAGGTTTTTTTTTTATTTTATTTTTTTTTTTTGCAGCCATTAACCAAAAAATGTCTAAAAGAGGTCTTTGGGTTTTGAAGATTCGAAAGTTACATTATAGCTTTATCTCTTAAGGGAATGAGTTTTTTTTCCTGGTTGTCGTTAAAATTCAGAGATTTTTTGGATTTAGAAATTTCATTTTTTTTTTTAGCAGGAAAAGGAAATAGGTAGATAATATACATCTGGAAGAAATGGCCCTTGGGAATCAATCTCATTACAAATAATTTAAAGAAAAAATAAACAAACAGGAATGGGCCAGAGCAATATCTTATTATAATATATGTTGAGAGCTTAGGTTGAAATATCATGGGGACAGTTAAATATGAAAAAAGGAAGATTTGTCAAGGAAATGAAGGCACGTGTTGATAGGGTTGTCTCTTAAAATAGAGATTAATGGTTTTTTAAATTTTATTTTACAAATGGAATAAAATTTAATATATGAAGAAGATGAATAACGAAAACAATAGAAATGCATTGTTTTTACTAGAGAGCGCACTATGTGATGACTGATGAGCCCACTGTCAAAAATATTTGACTTGAAGCCACAATTTAAAGACTTGAAAAATAAATCTTCATACAAAATCGGTTGGGTACCCTTAAATGTATAAAAACATTCTGTTGCAATTCAAAACAAACCAAAGAATTTTAGAAATGTTACATTTTTCTAAAGTAATTGAGACTTTTCTTTGATTCTTTACATACCTATATCAACTGAGGGACACGAGTTTTTGGCTTCCACTTACGAGATATTTTTCAATAAGTTCTTAAATCTGATAGTTGTGGTACCTTTCAGTCAGTTAAATCCAAAAGATAGTTAAAGTCAGATGTATATTTATGTATAGTGAAAATAAAATGGATGACTTGGATGCACGACGGGAGGTAGGTATTTGGTGCCTTGAACTTACTACGATATTACAAAAAAAAAATAACCACGTATTAAAAGTTGGTTTTTGTGTGATAACACAAAGTTTACTCACCATCATATTACACAGAAGTATCAAAAAATGGTATAACTTCGGTATCACATTTCTTAATTCATACTTTATTCAATCTTAAATTTGTATACCAATTTATGGCTTCTTTATTTAATCTGTATTTTTTGCTTCTTTATTAGGTATTTTCTTTAAAAAATTAAATTATTATGTTAGCTTCTTCTTAATGCATTCATCAATACTTCTTCAATTCGAATTTCTTAGATCTTTCTTAAGTAATTAAAGCGGATTTTTTGTGATTCTTTAATACTTCTATTAGTCTTCTTTAAAACAGTATTATTAATTGCACCACTTGATATGAGTAGTAGCCGGTGGCGTAGTCATTAGTGCCTAGGACTGTCATGCCGGAGGCCTGGGTTCGATACCCAACCTCAATTTGAAAAACATGATTTTTTTTTGCAAATTCAATATTTTACAAACGGGTAACTGCATTTGTTTAAAATTAAGTTTTTAGGTGAGTATTATTAAATTCTTTAAAATGGGATCCCATTTTTTTTTTAATATACATGCATATAATCAAGAAATTTTATTTTCAAAAAAATACTTTTTAAGAAAACCGCTCCAACGCTTTAATATAGACGGCAGGCGTTGGACATTTTTAGGATTTGTTGTAGCAATTAAGACAAAGAGTATTTTCTCTAATATGTAAATAAATACTTAATAATAATTATTATTAATAGATAGAGATAGAATAGATAGAATCTTTGAAGCAACTTAAAGTCGTCGAGTTTTTTCGTCGTGCATATTTGTTAATTTATAACGATGTCGGTATTATACTTGCTTGATTTTTACTATGAGTAAACCTACGTCAAGTCTTTTGCACAATTGAAAATCAAAAACGTTCTTTAAAAAAACTCTTTATGTAGACAAGCATTCATGCAATAGATTGGCTGATTAGGTACCGCACAGTAACGACATGCGAAAGAACTCGAGTTCAAATGCCGGTGGCAGCAAGAGGTAAATACAAAAATTGACTACAACTACAGTGTAAAATAATAATAGAACCATTACAGGAAAAGGAAAAAATAGTTGAAAATAAAAAAGTAAAAGTACAAAAATGAAAGACCAAAACAAATAAGTAATATATACAAAATAAATAATAAAATAAATTAAAAACAAAACAATAAATAAATTTTATTTTATTTTTCATAAAAAATGCTATACCTCTTAAAGAAGGTGTAAAGAAGTATTTAATAAAGCTTTTAAAGGAGTAAGGAAGTATTTAAGAAGATTTTAAGAATCAATTAAGTTTTTTAGTTCTTTCTATCGAACCGCCCACTTGTGCCTTTTCTCTACTTAATACGAACTTAAATCCGTTTTAAGGAAGAATGCAGGAATCGCTTTAGAATTCTTAAAAACTTCTTTAAGTTATTCTGTGCTACTTGGGTAAAATTGAAGAGTGTTTTTTAAACAGATTTCCTTCTTTTTTTATCATTTTCGACTGAATTTTTTTGGCAACTAGAAAAATGGCAACAGAGTAAACAAAATTCACGAGCTTGAATAGGATTTTTTAAATCTCTTATGCCCAGTTTCACAGTGAAGGTTTAAACATAAGTTCAGCTAAACCTGAACTTGAGATTAAATTTAAAGTTCAACTCGTCTGGTTTCACAATGTAATCTGAGTTTTATTTCAATTGAACGTCGTTTAAACAAATTCTATGAAGACAAGTTGGCAGCATTGCACGTAGTTGCTGTGTCATTTGACGAAATGTAAAAATGTTCTATGTCTTCTCTTTCTCTTTCTCTTTCTCTTTCTGAAGCAAATATCAAAGAACACGCGAAACAACAAATAATTTGTGTTGTTGAGCATCGGGGAAAGTTTGTTTTGTTTCAAAGTACCTACCGTTGTGACCTGTGATTGGATTATTTATGGAAAATTATTTTTTTGCTGATGGAATTGGAAATGAAAAATAAGCACATTATAGAAAACAAAAAGACTGATTTAGTGCAATGGAAAGAAAAAAATCAAGGCATCGGAGGCAAACGATTTCAACTCCACACCTTCGTAAATGAATTCAAAATTTGGTTATGTATAAAATGGCAGCTGTAGAATTGAAATGTCGTACAGTGTTGTCAAGTATTTCGAAACGTTGAACTGAGGTTTAATTGGAAGAATACTGTCGTTTAACTTAAACTACAGAATGCACTCAGTTCAAGGTTTAAACGAAACTGTGAAAATGAATTGGTTGTGGAACTGAAGTTTAAACCAAAAGTGGAGTTTAAACTTCAACTGTGAAACTGGCGGTTAGTGTCAAAATTTTTTTAGACTGAACTTTTAAAGTAAAAATAAAAGCCGTTTTTTCACTTTCTAGGAAGTTTTTACTGCATTTCGGTTTTAAAATTGCGCCAATTATGTTACCTACCATTAAAAACTATCAAAAGATAGCTTTAAACTTTTACAATATGAATGAATATTCATTCTTAAATTAATAACCTTCAATTTCTATTAAGGCTCGGTTGTTTGAAATATTCGTAAGCAAAAAACGAAGCGAAAAGTTACACTTTTGATGCTTTTTGCTTTACAAACAATATATGTACATAGCTTATATCATTTGATAAGGTCCATAAAATGTCTCAATACTCTGTTTCAATATACAGATTAAAAAGGTATACATACATTTTCATTTAACAAATGCTTTTATATGTGTGAGGAAAATTAGACAAAGGGATTCCACCATTATGTTTGTACAGAAGAGTGTAAAAGTTTCACCTCTGTCGTGCGTCCACTTGGTGACCCTGGAAGACACAATTTTTTTTTTTCTAAACGAAGACTCAATTCTACCATTAACCACATTTCTACATGATTTAGACATAGACATATATTTATGAAATTCGTCCTTGATCCGTGTAAATACTTTATGAATCTTACACCTGAAATAGATATGCTTTTAAGTTCAAGCTTCATTCTAATATTAAATGAACTAAAGAGCAAGGATCAAATGTGCAATAGGATTTCGTTATGTTATCTCTTAATTCCCTACTAAATAACTTGCCGGGTGTGTGAAATGTGTGTGTGTGTTTGCCCCGCTGTCCACACTTCAGGTCAAAGGACATCATAGACATGTTTGTACATCTTATTTGCTTTGTGAAAGTTTTTTTTCTGTTCTTCATATTATGCTCTTGTTGAATTATGTAAACAAAATATTTACCCCACCAACAATCGCACTTGCCCAAGAGGCGGTGGTTGACAGTCCTGAATTGTATATACAGCTAACGATTTATTGATGGAGACAGTGCGAGACCATGTTACAATGGTGAGTGGGTGGCTGTTGTGGCGGAGAAGGCTTGTGGGATGAAAACAGAAAGTGTGCTGCTAGTGGCCAGATAAAAGTGAAATATAAATGCTGGAAGGGATTGTGTTTTGTATGTGTAGTATATGATGACGACACGCCAAGGACGACATCACGACTATACGATGATGATATTGTCCTTTTGCTTTCAACTTGGGACACTGGCTTCAATTTGAATATGTGTGTACTTGTACTTGTGCCTTTATTGTTTTCTGATTGCACACCGATTCAGGGCTGCAAGCAGATCGTATTTCAATTGGGTTTTGTTGTGAGATAGCATTTGGAGAGATGATTGATGGCCAGTACCACAGAATAAGGGTTCCCACTTTTCCACAATATAGTGACGCCATAAATGCCACACTAATTCTTGTCAAAATAAAATTCAATGCTGGGCCACAAGTACTAAGGTAAAGTGGTTGTGCAATGGTGATGTACCTACGTGATATATAATGGGTATTAATTGTAAAAGAAAAGTATATGAAAAACTAAAAAGTGTAAAAAAAAATCATTTTTGAAAAACAATATTTCTTCCCAAGCAACACAATTGAGTCTTCAAGATATCTCTAAAAGCTATTTTCGAAGATCTTTCAACTCTTTACACAATCTTGAAGAGGTCGTTAAGACCCAAAAAGGCCTAAAGGGGAGGAGCCTATTGTATGGAGCGAAGAGTTCTAAATAAAGTATTTGTAAGAGTTTATAGAGATCATTTTTTTGACGCATCTTTAAAGATGCTCTCAAGAGGTTTTGAAGATTTTTTTTTTGTAGTCAAAAGTGTAAACTTGGAGGGAGAAAATAATATAAGGAATAATTTCTTTCTCTTTTACACAAATACAATTTTATAACAATTTAAATGAAATAGAATGATTTTAAAGTAAAAAGTAAAGCCATGACAAATTCTTTATGTTCATGTAGGGTTAGATTTACAATTAATTTTATAAACTCTTTAACGATGTGTATTTTGTACTGCAAGAAAAGATTTACTTAAAAATCGCATACTCTACCCCACATAGAATAAACGCGCCTTGAAATAAAAAAGTATTTACAAGTTAAAATCAAGAAAAATAATACAAAATTCACTGACAACAAAAGAAAAAACATATTTTTATGAATTATTATCTGCCACAGTGTTACTAAACAAATAAAAGTGTAGGCATAATACATGTAATTGTACTTTATTGAATATTAGGTATTTAATAAATATTTTTTTCGCAATTGAACGAAATAAATATGGCGAACGTATTTTGTTGGGCATGTATTAAAATATTCCTTCCTACAGGGTGCCTCATGAAATGTAGGTACTAAATGTCTTGTTTTTCTTTTAATGGGTTTTGGATAAATTATTCTCATATTAATAAAATGAGCGTTTGCTTAACATTGAAGCCTTAAAAAGTTTTGACATTGCATGATTAAAATTTCACATTAAAAATAAAAATGTAGCAGTTATTTAAAAAAAAAAAAAATATTGCCTTATATTTTCGCTTTGCCATATTTTCATCGTCAGTTTTATGACAGTAACAGATGGTTGAAAAATTAGCTTAATTCCCTATTACCCTGGTTTGGACAGAAAGACGGGGGTTATCCAATGGTATAAACAATATTTTTTTGATCCAAATCTGTCCAAACACCGCAGTTTTTAAGAAAATTTCACTACCTACATAATATATCTACCTATGTACAATTGCACATTGAAAATTTTTATTGAAATAAATAATAAATTTGATTAAAATAATAAAACATACAAAAACTGTATCAAAAATATACGTTTAACTATGTCACCCTTTACAAAAAATATGTGTAACTTTGTATAAACTAACTACCGTTTAAAGAATTTCTTAAGATGTCGTCAAAACATCTGTGTTATAATCACATTTTTCTAGAGCCAGAAAGCTCTGAACGACTTCATGATAAGATATCAAACGAATCAAATTGAAAGAAGAGAGAGAGACAATGAAAGTGTCAACTGAGTGTCAACAAAGAGTTAAAGAAAAAAAAACTATAAGCAATTATCTATTACTATGTTCATTCGCGTACTAAAATAATTGATGAACAATTTTTGGTCTTAAGTCTCTTGCAGCTCCCTAAACTCTTTTTCAATTTTCAAATTAATAGGACCTACATATGTACAATAAATAAGAAAATAAGAAAAGCGCAATTCACAAATGTCAGATGACACAAAAACTTTTTTTTTCAAACAAAAGAGAAAATTAATTCTACTTAAAGACAAAATTTTAAGCCTTCATAAAGACATTTTAGTAATAACATCCGCAAAATATCTTCGAAATGTATTTGAAAGAGTAATAAGAAATATACTCTTGCGCAATTTAAACATACTCCTTTTAAAAAGGTTGTAAAGAGGATCTACAGAGAGTCAATATAAACACATTTGCCATGAAGATATTCAAGATGTTTAAAACACTTCAAGAGTTTATGTGTTGCTTGGGTTGGCCTAGTCAATTGATGAAAATTCGCGGATAATTATAGGAACAATTTAATTTTGTCCAATTTTTTCAGAAATCGCCAATACATTTTTCGTGTACACTTTTATCCAAAACACGTGAAAATAATATAGTTCTTTTTTTTTACTTCACAAATCTCCCAATTTAAGTCAATTTTAATTTTCTCACATGAATTTTGACAGAATTTGGGACTAAAATTGGTTTTCGAGGTAAACAAAATTAATAAAAAAAAAAAATAGATGCGAATATGAACTTAAATATTTATATCACACTTTTTTGTTTAATTCAAATGGCAACTGTGACCAGCACACAGGGCCAGAGTATAAGAAACATTGGGTTTAAGATATTTTTCCAGCAAAACAATCTGAAATAACGTCCCTTTCAAAAGATTGAAATTTAAATATTCATTAGAGCAGGCGAGCATCACATCAGCATCAGGACTTATAAAGTGATGTGTGTGTCCTGTGCAGGTATATTTATTCAGCTTCTTTTGGCTCTTTGCCCATCAGTCTGGGTGGAGAGTGTTTTGCATGACATTTATGAGACAATAAATTAATATACTTTAGGCAGTGGGGTTTTTTATAAGAATAAATTTTATTTTTTTTTTTTGAGTAAAAGAATACAAAATTGTACATTTAGAAGAATGTATGGACATTATGAGTGTTGAGTGTTGTTTTTTTAATTTTTTTTTCAAAGGACAGAGTGACACCATGTGCTGTTTTTTGTTGGCCTGTGGGAGCATTATTTTTATATTTAGCTTAAAAAAAAGTACATTATAGCTTGGTGGGTTCATATAGAGTGTAAGCTGTTAAGTTAAAATCTATGTACGAGATGAGAAGGGTTTTCATTTAAGGCATTGTGTAGAAAATATTTAAAAAAAAATCAATCCAAAAAAGTTTAAATGCAGAAATGTTGTATAAGATCTGTTAAATTTTGTATTTTGCTTAATTCATTAGCTAAGGTTAAGGACCGAATTCAGAGAGTCTGAATAAGGTGTACGTTCATACTTCGACACAAAAACAATAATACACGGTCATAAACCCACATGATAACAAATCCTAGTTGTATTTTGACATAAAAAAATTATTCTTTGCTTACTGTTATAGAATTGGAACGATTTGATATTTTTTTTATATTTTTAAACAATTTTTCAAATAATTTATAATGATAAAAATATTCGTGGTGTAAGCTGGTTTTCACTGTTAACCGACAATATTTGGCTCCTTAATTTCTGGTAATTTTAATCTGTTTTTATATAACGAGAATACACCCACAAGAGTTTACTCAAATATAAGTTCAATTATGCAACCAACTACCGCCGATTGGAATTTCATAATTCTCACACCGCAAAAAGTCCTTGCGCACAATAAAGCACAATTAAAATTAGAAACATAATAATTTTTCTCCGAAAGCAATTAAATGGAAATATACTTAAATTACACAATTGTCTTGCCCACATCCTTCCTACAGTTTGCTTTTATAGTATTGGGGGCAGGTATACAATTTTCATATCCCTTACGGATATCTCGACCTTATATATGCACTGTAAAGCTACTGCAGTTGGGACTAAAACACTTTAAAAATAACTGTTAAAGTGAAAAAGATATGATGAATATAATCAAATCAAACCCCATTTTTTCAACAAAATTAACTATAATTTTTAAACAATAGGGAAGAGGGAGAAATTTTCAAAAACTATTTTGAAGAAAGTTTAATTTTCTACAAATTAGCATTACAACTTTCCTAAGTTCAAAAATACGCACGGCAATCTATATAGAAAATATATTTACTCGAATATTGAAAAATTTTCTTTTAGCTACAATAGCAAACTTTTTTAGAAAAAATATACTTTTGAAATGAATATCAAAAAGTCTATCATAATTGCATCATCATGCATACATCACAAGCATAAATTTCGTGTTGACCTGTTTTCTGCAACAAGACTCTTCAGACAATATGGTCCCTGCCTAGCAGCGCCGCCTGCTTCGCACACTATGTTGGTTGGGGTTACTCCCAACTAATGTCCGCTACAAAAGTCACCTGTGTGAGAAGTGACATGTGTATAATTGGCTACTTAGACCAACACAAACAGGATCAGAGTGTTATCTGAAATGACAAAAAAGAAAATATATTCAATATTAAGCAAAAATCTGCAATCCAGACGGTGGGCAGTAGTGAGCCCACCAGCCAAGTACAGATTATAGGAAATATATAAGCTAGCACCTCTACTAATGAACCATTAAGCTTTTTTAAAAATAATACAAATTGCCAGTAACACACACAAGGTGAAAAAAAAATAAAGAAAAAATGCTCCAATTAATCTATTTTTTTGAAATTGCGTATACGCCTAAGTGTACCATTGCTTTACAAAGTATGTCTATGTATATTATATCCTTATTGATAGTTTTTTTTTTTTAAATGTCCGAAAGTGAAATCTTTGTTTTACAATAGAGACAAGAGAAAATGCCGATTTATAACAGTTATAACAGTATAAAACCATTAAATGTAGGTGTGCTTCAAGCGACTTGAAAAATAACTCTGGGTGCCTGAAGTATGCCCACGGGTGGAGAACCCTGGTCCTGCGAGGCTGCATACGGGTCCACCCAAAAAATTGTTTTTATGAATAATCACACATCTTTTGATAATTTTAACAAAAAAAAGATTAAGGGCTAAATTTAAGTTTACAAAATTCTCTACAATAAATTTCTATGAATTTATTTAAAAAAAAAAAAAAAAATGTCGAGATAATTCAGCTTCGAAAATTGAAACAAATAACTGGAACATCTACAATTATGTACAATACCATTAGATTGCACCAACACATTTTTGTTCAGATTTATAAAACTTCATCTAAACAAAAAGTAGACAGTATATTTTAAGAAGCTACAAATTAACCTTTAAAATGTTGTCTTCATTTTCATGAAAAAGTGTTCTGGGAACTTTTGAACTTCCTACAATAATTGTTAGCGGCATTCATATCGATGACTATTTCTAACAGTTCCTTAACACATCAAAAGGAAACTTTAGTATCCAAATTTAGATTAGGCCCAATTTAGATTAAAGCATGTCTTGATTTCCATAAAAAAGGAAAAAAAGGCAAGACAAATGTTCGCGCTATTAAGTCTCTATAAAATCTCTATTTGTCATCTCTCTTAAAATTTTGTGGAAAGTCTAATAAATTAAATTCAATACCACACACACTGATACATTCAAAGGATATTCATGATAACTGCGCTTTCCTGTTGTGTCCTTATATACAGATTCTGAAACTGTCCTCCAATTATAAAATGAGCATCATTCATACCATCCCCCCACCTCCTCATCCTCCCACCCTTCCCGCCACACATGGTATTTCAGTAACATGACCCAAACAACGTTATGTGATATTTCAGGATATTCGTTTATATTAGCATTTCGAATATGCGATGGTGAAGTGTGTCATAGAACCAGAGCATAATATACATCGCCTCTGGTGGACTCGCAAGTCACACACAGTGTGTCCTTTGCAGCAAATGAATTTATGTATATGCGAACGAACTACTGCAAGCGTGCGGCTTTGGTTCTCAAATGAATTTCAAATAATTAATTTCCGTTATTGCATAATAAAATACATGTCACTGTCTCACTGTGCGATGCTTAACATCGCCTTAGCAGAGTTTGGATAGTTTTTTTTTGTTTGTTCAGTATTGAATATCTGTCATTCCATATGCGTGCTGAAGCCCATTCCGCTTTTATGGCATCACTTTTTCGAATAGGCATATGTCAGAAACGTCTAAAATGTCCCTCAATAGCAAAGCTTAGTCTTTGAAATCTTCCCCCCATATCCCCCTCCACCAATAATAGCTATTTACAATAATTTTGTTGTATTTATTTTTATTTTATTGCAGATAAAGATACATTTTTAAGGATTTTTGCCATGACAGAGGCAATAATACCTAAAATAAAAATAAAGATGAGAAACTTCAGAGATAGAATCATTGGTGAACACGAGGCATATTTTTTTGGTTGGTTGGTGGGGTGGCACTGTGGCACACACAACGTGCTTCTGGGTATAATATGAATATTTTTTTCTTTTTTTTTTTGAAGAGTAAATTGAAATCCTGTGGCATTATAAGGGAAATAAAATTCGATTATCAATTTAAGAGTTTTTTTTTTTTAAGACAGATTTAAATGTGTGTCGTCTGAATGTGGAATGTGGATCACATAATGGGGAAAAATATTTTTTAAATTATTAAAATATGGTGGTTTTGTGTGTGTCTGAATGGCTTGAATGGCTCTGCTTTGCTATAAAAAAAAAGTTCAAGGTTATATCAGATTGAATATCATTACAAAAAAAAATTGCGAGCTTATTCCAAAAACAAAAAAATAAAATAGGAGAAACTCTGTCATATATGAAGAAACGATGGGAAAATAATATATAATATTTTGTTGGGTTCATTTATGGGCAGGAATGTAATAAATCATTTAATATTAATTCTCCGACCTTTACGATAGTTTGTTTTCGGAGTTTGTTGCAGAAGGAAATATATAGACGCAGAAAATTGTATACATATATTCAGAAGAAAATTGTGGACTATCGTGAGTTTTCATGTGAGATGATATTTTTTAAGTGTTTTCAGTCAAAAAATCGATGTGGGTAAAGAAGTTTTTAAATATGAATTTAAAGGAGTTATAATTATTTTGAAAAATCAATTTTAGGCCAAAGTTGAAATCAATAAGAATTTACTGCCGTGTGAGTTTCAAAATTAAGCTTAGATCTCAACATTTGAGAATAATTCCGATTTGTTGAAAAACCACTGGTAAAAGTTGCCTCTAAATGGTTTAACATTTTTGTTGGATTTGGTCATTTAGTTTCAAACTAAGCTTTATTATTTACCCTGGTTCTGGTTCATTTTCAAAAAAGATATTCGGTTTTTAAATCACCCTACTGTACAATTATTCCGTGTTAACTAAAAATGACGTGTCTACATTTTTGTTTAAAGGATTTAAAGGGTTAGTTTTGACATTTTTTAATAGTAATAATACTATTCTTTTATTGAAAAAAAGAAGTATTTCGAATTTGAAACGAATATTTTATTTATTTATTTATATTTTTAAATTTGCTGAAACGAAAGTTAATTATTTAAGTTCGATATAAAAGATTGAGAGCATACGAAACATAAATATTTATATTCTACTTTACCCTCAAATTAAACTGTCACATAAGCTCTTATGTTACACATAAATTTTTAAGTTTTTCTTCAGCAAGTCGGCCTTAGTGCCAGTTTTGTATCAGCAAACGGGACTATTTAGTTCTTACCATATTTTGGACTTGCAGAGTACAAAGATTTAAAAATATCTAGAAATTGGATAGCAAAAAAATGACTTTTTGTGCTGGGATTCCTAATAAGTTGTTATAGTTATTTGTTTAAAACTAAACACTATTTATCAGAAATTTCATTGATACTCAAAGCTTAATAAAAATAAAATGCATTAATGGTTTGCATGAACTTTATCTTGTGGTTCAAGTGGCTTGGAATTTCAAAGATTGTTTTTATATATTTCTAATTATATGCAATTAATAATAATAATTATTATATATTTATTCATTTATGTAAAACTCCTTCCTTCCTAACACAACTCATAAAAATGTTTTACAGTCCGTTGGAGCGGTCGTCTTCGTTTTGGTTATTTATTTTATCAAAAATCATACCATACACAAAAGTGCAAACAAAACTTTTTATCAAAATCTTTAAAGCCGTTTCTTAGTTTTCATTATATTCTTATATGGCAGGTACCGTTATTTTTTTAGCTTAAGAAATTAAATTTTCCCTCTAGGGAATGACTACAAAACCTTAAGTTGCAAGGTAAAAAAAATCACTACATCGCCAAATTTAGAAAAAAAAAATTGTTCAAAATATGGCGCAATTTTATTAAAATTAATGTTTGTGCTTTTTTTTGGTTTTATTGTTCAAAATGATTTTTAGACCGAAAATGATGAAAATCTGATAATCTTGACTGTTGAAAGATTCCAACAAAATTTTAGTAAAAGGACTGAAAAACTCAAAGTAATCTTAAATAAAAATATTTTAAAGATATTGGCGCAAAATTTTAGACGATTCAGTATTAATAAAGTATCTAGTAGTGATAAAGTAAAAGTGATAAAGCATTTTTAGTTAAAGGTAATTGTAAACGATTTTGCAATTTCTTTTTTGTTTTTAACTTGTAGTACTTATAACAGTTAAACTAGGTGATGTACAAAAACTTTGTTGATGTAACTTACGTTTGGATTCTATCATCTATTGAATAGTTATAATTTAAAACCTGTTAGCTTGTAACTTTTCATAAATTTGATATTTACATTTACCCTCGTCTTTTTTTAGGAAAACGAGAAAAATGCTATAAACGAAAACAAGGAACTCAGTATCTAAGGCATTTAGAATAATAAAATTTGGTATAAAAGTGAACAAAATGAAAACTAAATTACAAGATGAAGAAAATAACAATGTTCACATTTACCCCAAACAAAATTAATATAAAACTATATATATAGGAAAAATGTTTATTTTAGTGTTTAAAAAAAAAAAATAAGAATATGTCGTTAAAAAATGCTTGAAACTTAAGTTTAAACATTACATTTCAAAAACTGGTACTTTTGCATTGAATTTTAGTGGCCATATTGTAGAGAAGAGTAGAAATTTGGTCTAATTGACATTTTTCATTGCGAACTTCTTGCATGTGAGGAGTGAGTCCATTTAAAATCCAATGGAAAAACTGAAGCACTTCCATCCAGCTTTCCCTTGAAGCAGTATAAAGAGTTCCTTTGAAGGAATCTGTTGAAGTCCATCGTGCTTGAACATCCCCCTTTTAAAAATAATTAACGGTAGTAGCTTATCTTCACTAGCAGATACACAAGCTAAGACCTTAGACTGTTGTTGACTCTCTGCCAGAAAATATCAGAAACCCGGCTTTAAGGTACACTTTTTCTCCCTGCTCTGAGACGACTTGGATTACACTGCCAAAACCACTTTCATCTGCGTTTAGAACAAAAGCAGCCTTGCCGTGACTTAACAAATCAAATTGGAACATAATGTCAGCTTTTTAAGCATCTTGACGGAATGTTTACAATTACCCCAAAATGTTCACTTTTACAACATTTCAGTGTTAACATTTACCCATAGAATGAAAAAAAGGGGTAATTGTAAATAGCCAATAACTTTACCGTTTTGTTATGAAGAAGAATGAAAACATGCATTAAAACTTATATATTTGACTTCTTTAAACACAAAATTTAACTTTCTTTGATTGCCCTTATTTAGTTTTAAGCAATTTAAGTAAGTATAGAAAAACTGAAAAACACAGAAAAATTAATCCTTCCCGCCAACGAACAAAATTCAAATAACTCTTTGACAGATTACGCCTTTCGCCAGTCAGCACATCGAAAATATAATGGGGTTTCAAATAATTTCATGGAATACTTCATTAGTATAAACAGTTTTTAGAGAACAAAGCGTGTTTACATTTACCCCTATTCACAATAACTCCCCTTGATCCTATGATGCTAAGTTTAAAAGACAATTTTCAAAATTTTAAATGAGTTAGTATCGTACTATCTTTTTAACATTTTACTAAAGCTTAAATCACCAAATGGCAATTTTATCTTCTTAGCGTCATTCTAACTCCATAATGTCATTTTGAGAATACGAAATGAGAAAAAAAGGCATGTTTGCTTACTTTTTTTGTACGAACTGTCACTGTTTTAGGTGTGTTCAGCTGGAGTTATGAAGTGGATGGATGGATGAGTGGATAAACATTTTAGTAAAGAGCTTTAAAGTTAGTAAATTGTTAACTAGTATCATGCTTACACCTTAACGTCAGGCTATTTAAAGTTTTGCTACCGTTGTTATTTTTTTAGTTCCTTTATTTAATTTGACTTTAGATCAGGAATTCTGACAGTTGACAGTATTATAAATCAACACTGTTAATTAAATGTGAACCTTTAAGCAAACAATAATTCCTCAATGGCAAAGTCGTAGTTAGCTCCTTCATACCACCTAGTACATACGGCCATCCAAATTAGATCCTTATAGTGTGTTTGTGTTTTGCCACGTGTATATAATTACCTTGCCGTGGTCAAAAATTGAGTTACAAGTGATTCTTCAACCCCAACTCACGCATGCTATCTCTTTTATGAGTTATTTATATTAGAAAGAAAAACGATAAATAATCTGAGCCTACGAACCAAGTATCTCCAGCTCAAACCAGGCCAACCTATGTATACGAACTAGGAGAAAAATACTTTTTCATGTCGGATCACCATCCTTTTTTCAACTTACACGAAAAGACCAGTTAGAGCGCCCCTTGCCATAGTAGTTAGTGTTTTGGATTCATAGTCTACTCTACATTTTTATTTTTTCAGGGGCACTGCCTCTTGAAAGGAACTGACAAACCCTACAAAAACCAACTTTTGTCATGGAAGAAGTGCATCTCATCTTGACGTTTGGATTCGGCTTAAAATTGTACGTTGATGTGAATAAAGGAAAACTAAATTTTCAAAAACACAGCTGAAGTCGAAGTGGAATTAACAAAACGTTGCTGACAACAAATAGTCAGCTGTTTTTATAATAAAAAAAGTTGTATTTAAATTGTCAAAAAAGCTGTTAGTATTAAGAAAAAAAGTACCCCAAAGTTCTCTCCTATTTTTGTCAAATATTTGTTTTAAGCTACTTATGTATTTATCATATCTTACCTCTGCCACTCAATTAGGGCTTCTTCTAAAAAACTTTTTTGTGTGATTAACCCAAAAAACAAACACCCCAAATACAAGAACAAAACAAAAAAAAAAAACATCACAAAACTGTGTAAAAATAATTATTATTATAATCCCGATTCTCTCGAAACCTATTTTGGGTCGCAGAAAGTTCTATACCAAAGCCACATAGTCTACTTTATTTCATCTAATGAAGAATTAATCCGGAAGTGCTTATACAGAGATAAGAACTTCCCTTCCGCACCATGAGTAGAGTATATATAGTCGAGTGTGCTGGCACCTGAACCTCATCATGCAGATATATGAATATAGGGAATCCACACATTCACACAGATATGTACATATTCCATACTCCGCATACATACAATATCATTTATAGACAAATCCCTTTTCATTTTATATTCAACGAAATGGCTTCCTTCACTCCATAAATTTTGCTACTGATTAGTTCCAATTATCTCGAATCCATTGTGTAGACAGGCATCCTAATACAATTTGCCGACACGATATCATCTTGGCACATTGGCCTCGAAATCGCAATTGGAATCGGAACCATCTATATTTTTTATTTGTTTGGTGTGGATTCGGGTGCGGACTGTGTATGGAGGAATCTCTTCTCTTGTGCCGCTTCTGCTTTCGGCTTTGTTGTGAAGAATCTATGAAGAGACTTTTATTCGAAAAAAGTAAATCTACTGTTCAGATAGTATATAAGGCATCTTTTTGCCTCTCAATTGTTTTTTTTTTTTTTTCTTCTTTAATGGATTTTGGTATAGGAATACACTATACTGGTATAGTATAGCTGTGTATATATAGAGGGTCCTTTATTCGTTTATGTTTTCTTTATCGATTTGCCGAAATCTAACCGAATCATTTGTTTCTAGCACCAGTCAAAGACTCCTCTTAATCATTCATCTTTGGAAAGGAATTTAATCATCCATCTTCCTGCTGCGCGGAGGAAAGGATATTCAATGTGGTAGGTATTTTGTGTCCTTGATCTATCGACTCGGCATATCGGCACATTGACTCTATATATAGAGATTAATTTAACTTCTGGCGTATAGAAAATATTTTTCCGAAACAAGTCATTGGCACACAATTTTGCTTGATAATATCGTATCTCTATTATATACTATAGCTATGTACATACTTGTTCACTATACAGTATATACAGGCATATGGCTTTTATAGAAACCATGATTTTCGATTACACAAATTGTTGTTGGAGTGCGACATAGACATTGCAGGTTTGATTTATTTGTTCGTTGTTTTTGTTTTTTTTAGGAGAATAAAGCAAAAACCAAAGTTGAAATTATGACAGGTTTCAAAAATAAGGAAATTAGATTATAACAAAAATCGAAACGCTAAACGAAACGATGAAGAGTGATTTAACGTGTTTGAAATAAAAAAATTTATCAAATTAACTGGAGAAGTGTTTCTAACCTCTTTAGTACTCTTTTCAGAAATCAGATTAGGTTCAGAAGTGGAAACACCAACGTTCGTCCGCGAGCTGGGTTGCACGTACCAATATACACAATGCTACCGTATCTTAACATATGACCCTTAACGTGCTGCACTCAGTATGCTATACGTAAGGTTCACGTTCACGTTTTTAGTTTACCCTACCGCTGAGGGCCGGCATAAATAATAACACATCAACAAAATAAATACATGATAAAAGCTCTTAACGACCTTTGGTGCATTTAAATTAAGTTAAATAAACTTCAAATTTTACTCCGCAACCATTAAACTCTTAAACAAATTTGTATAAATCACAATTTTGAAACAAAAAATAAATTAAATCCTCAAACCACAACCTGGTTGACAAAAAAAAATATATTTTATTTATTTTAAGAAACTGGTTCAAAAGCCAACAACAGTTTACATTATTAAAAATTGTCTACAAAAAACAACAAATATTAATCGCGTGTAAATAGAAAATAAAAGCTTAAAAAATAAATAAAGAAATACATAATTAATTTCCAAAAAAAATACATATTACAAAAAACGGGATAGGTAGGAAGTACCTAAAGTCCATAAAATGCACATCCATTTATTTTCCTCTTTTTTTTCTTGTATTTTATTTACAATACCTAAATCAAAAACAGATATTTTTTCTGCTCCATTGAAATTCAAATTAAACTCAGAAACTCAAAGTGCATTAATTTAGTGAAATAATATGGCAAAAAATAGATATTATGTGTTGAAAGTGTTAAATAATAATAAAGCGTGGTATGCAGGTAATAAATATTGTTGGAAATGGGGTTGTTTGTTAATTTGCTATTTGTATTGAACCATTAAACTCATGTCAATGAAGACAATATAGCGATAAGTCCCATAAGGCCAATTATTATCTCGCCGTTTTTCATTATGATATTGATTAAAAAAAACAAAAAATCGTGGCCATTGTTTTAAAAAAAATTAAAAATAAAATACACGACTGGATCGCACGAAAAAGCTGTTGTGGCTAGAAATTGAAAAGGTACAAAATGATAGAAAATATGGAATTTTGTCAGTCATGTAAATTCGACATTAGGTACATCTTCTGTTGGTTAAAGCTTTCAAATTATGAAGCACTTGAGGTCGGTCTGCCTGCAATCACGTGCCTTTAATCGCATTCAAGCAATCCCAAATATTGTTACAGTTTTCTCTAGAAAATGACCGATTTGCATTAAATGTGACAGAAAGCTAGAGCGTCTAGATTGAGACAACACAAGAAAAAAAAATTTTTGGAAGGTGGATCTATATCCCCCGTTTAGTTGGGAGGGGCTAATTTTTGTATTTATAAACTGACTTTAATACAAAACAACGGCAACGCACTATTTTAAAAAAGTTGTAATTTTGTACGTACTTCTTTAACAGCTGAACCAATCATCCTAGCGACCTAAAAATGGCACAGCGTTAATTCTTAAAATACTAACTTTCCAACCATATATCGCAATATACACAAATTAGTTGCATGTTCACAGTGTTATGTGAGTATACAAAAATTAACAGGAAATCATATTATTTCAACTGGAAAATTGTTTTAAATCAACAAAATTAGAACGAAATTGATTAAAATACTTTGAATCTGTTTTAACCCAACCCTAAGTACACAATCTGATTTCTTATAATAAATCTTAATTTATGAGAACAAAATTTTGAAAATCGTAGGAGTGGTTAAAAATAATAAATTTTTATATATAGAATTTCGTAAACACTTTTGAGAACAAAATTTGTACCTACCTACTCCAATTTTAAGTATTTATTAATGATGAGTTAAAAATTGAACTTCACAAAAAAATCTGCTACCCGTTTTCGAAATATGGAATATTCAAAAAAATAATCTTGAATTTTTTTTTTAAATCCAAGTCATTTTTTAGAAAATTTTGATACGTATTTTTATTTATATTTATTACAAGCTTGTGTATAAAAAATCTAGCTTTATTCGGTTGATCAGATATTTAGATAGTCGAACATCAAAGAAACCGTTCTATGAGAGGTACTGTTAATAAAGGTAAAGTATAAAATTTAAAAATATTAAATGGTATATAGTACTTATTTCATAACACAAAAAAAAATATAAAAATCGTAGGAGTCGTTTTTGAGAAAAAAAAATATTTTTCTTAGCGGTTTTTAAACATTTGTATGGGAGGCACCGTTATTCTTGGGTATTAGAATAAATTTTCTCAAAAATCTGTTAGATAAAGTTACACAACGGCTTTTTACCAAGTTTAATAAAAATCGACAGAGTCGTTTTTGAAATATGTATTGAGTTTTCTATAAAAAAATTTCCAAATTTTTTTTTAAAATTCAAAAAATATGTTTTTGAAAATACACATGGTGCACAATATTATTTCAAATGTGTCAATAATTCTTCATAAAAAAATTGATCAGAATGAGTTGAACCGTTTTCGAGCAAAGCGAAAATAAAAAAATGGCTCTTCGGGAGTTACCATTAATAACCATTTTTCGGAACCATTTCTTTTATTTAATGACAACTTATGTGTAACTATTTAAATTTAATGGGCCATATACATAACACTTTTAAACTCCAGTTTATCTTAGAACTGGGTTTATCCTATCTAAATAACATTGAATAAACCCCAGTCTAAGATAAACTGGAGTTGAAAAATGACTATGAATATGCCCCAATGAGTTTTCAAAAAAAAAATTTCTGTGGAGCCGATTTTGAGAAAAATAAGCTTTTTCCTTTTTTAGCCAAAAAAATTTGTATGACAGCTAGTTAGTTTGGGTCCTAAAAAAAAGAGAAAAAAAGGGGTGGGGGGAATATTCAAAAAACGCTAGGTACCAAGTTTAAAGAAAATCGACCCATCTGTTTAGGCTGTAGTCGAACTGACAGACAAACAGACAGATGGACGTTTTTGCGAGACCCACTTTTTTTCGTCTTCGCTATCATCGTAATGTCAAGTTTGATCAAAATCTCGAGTTCGATTTTGTGTACGAATTCATAACTTGCCATATATGCTATATATGCAGTACCTATATATCGCAAATAAAAACGCAGGGACCTAAATCCACGATGAACTGTTGACTCATTTTGGTGGGTCATAAGACCACAAATTACTTTATATATTATTAAACAACCTGTGTTGACCAAAACTCTAGAATTTCCAAATATGCTTATAAGAAAGAACGTGGATCATAAAGTCCACGATTGTTTTAAAAATTCCATACTGCATTTAGAAAAAAACAAAAAAAGAATAAAATAAATTTTGAAGTTTATTCTAGAAAAACTTGGAACCAATATTTTTATTAAAGAAGAAATATGAAAGCACTAAGCGATAATAAATTGTGGAGTTATGACCCACGGTATAAGTCACTGGATGAACACTTAATGTGGCTTTTTGACCCACTTAGGAGGGTTATAAGTTAATAATTAATTTTTGGACTTACAATCCGCCTTTTAATTGTGAACTTTTGGCATGTAGATTTATGACTGAGTGCCGTTCCGACAAAAGTCAAACTCTAATATTTAATTCCTAAACAGATTATAAAACTTTTCTTTGTTATTTTTCTAAAGATTTTCTTTAGAATTGAATTTTTAAACCTCCTCAAGTAAAGTCAAGTTTTTCTTCATTTTTCATGGCTTGGTTTTCCAATCGATTCAAATTTCCAAAAAGTATAATTCATCAAAAAATTACCTTTCTAACGTCACAATGTATATGAGAAACTTCTCGCACTAAATAAACGTTAGAACGTGTCAAATTCTATTGATTATATTTTTTTTTCAATTTTCTACTCGTAGGTACCTATAGGTATTTCCTCAAGCGCAATTTCCCTGAACATGAACAACCCTAAGAGGATCAAGTTTCCTAACTATAATGTTCCATCATAAATACTACATAGCTAGTATATATACCAAGAATGAAAGAGAATTCAAACCCGAGTTCATTGCCTTTGATGGAAAAAAAAAAAATACAAAAATAGTAAGAAAGTATTTGCCCTCGGGTTTGTCATTGTAATACTGTATCGATTAGTTGACATAAAGATGGTGCTTTTCACATAATAAAATGTTTACATAATGTTGGTCATTAAAAGGAATAATATAGAAAAGCCCATTGAAAAAGTCAAATTCACTTATAATAGAGAAAGTTTGTTTTAGCTTACGGGTTAAGTGTATCAATTTCAATTTTGAACGAAGGGCTATTAAAGGTATTAAGGGATCATTATGGAGAAGGAAGAACAACATTAACAGTTACTATTGGGATTAATAGAAACCACTTTGGTATCTATATAGACTAATGGATTTTAATTGTTAATTATTATTTTTACAAAAATAAAAATTAAAAGACAATGATTGTGAGTTGGTCAATTTTTTTTAAACTTGACTTTTAGTTTTCAAACTTTCTTACGTGTTTATAAGATTGGAGAATAGAATTTTAGGTTTTTTCTTATAAAAAAAAAACAGCAGCAATCCTGATTTTATCTTTATATTAGTCGGGAACGGCTAAGCGATTTTGATGAAATTTGATGCTTAAGATGATTTTCTTTAAATTTTTCAAAACGCTGTTTGTTTTTTAGTTGTTTATTACTTGCTGCAGGAGTTCAAACTCATCTAGAACGAATACTTCCCACTCCTATATAACCGTTTGGTTTATTCTTCTGCTAAAGTTTTTTTTACAGCGTTTCAGGTTGTTTGCGAAAAAAATCCACCTATAGTTGAAATTAATGAGTTTATAACAATTTTTTTTCGAAACTGGTTAAGTTTTTCAAAATAGCTTTTAATGGAATTAAGTTCACAAAACATAGCTAATAAAAATTGTGATGCTTTTTTATTAAAAGCTGAAGTTGGTCAGCGGTCCAGGATTCGAATCCAAGGAATCAAAGAAAACTCGGTATTTCAAAAGCTCGGAACTCCAGCAGAACACAATTGTGAGTAACTAAATAAATAAACACGTATAATTTAATATAATTTGGTTGGATAAATCCCTTAGTCTTGGCTGAATCAAAGTCACGGTACTGAGTTTGGGATTAAAACATTCAAAGCGGATTCGAAAGGTGGGAATTATATTCCTAGTCTTGACTGAATATTTAAGATACTTAAGCGAAAATTGGGATAAGATCATCGTTGCTACTTCGTAAAAAAATTGAGCAGTAGATCACTCAAAAATAATGCAAGATTGAAACTTTCCGCAGTAGATTTATTTTTTTAAATAAAAATACAAATTTTTCGATTTTAGGAATATGTATTAAGAAAGTTCTTGCTAAACTAAAAAAAAAATGTGTGAGTGCCGGGACTCACGGTTAAATATGTTAAAACATCAACGTTTGTCCAAGCGCCTAATTTTTGTTACTGAACGTTCTCAAGAGAAACATATTGAATAATTAACACTGCATTACCTATCTGCAGGCAGTGCTTAAAAAGTCTAGTGTTGAAAGAACGACAGCAAAATATCCAGTGGCGGAACAACTGTAACGAAATTTCCATGCACTAAAAGGCTGGTGGTGATGTGTCCAACGAACGGTGAAGGTTCAGTACTGAAAGGCCCTGCTTCGAAGTTCACTCTCAACTTTAAGATGACATTACACATGGTTATTGTTTATGGTAATGGGCACGTTCAATCACAAAATCTGAAAATTCAGATCTGAATTTATGTTGTTGAACGCACAACAAACCTGAATTTTCAGTTGAAGGTTGTTGTGTCAAACGCTAGCATTTACCTAAATGATTTACATTAAAACGAAATAAAATAGAACTTTAATTATATTTTTAAACTAAAAATTAGGCGTCAGTAGTTCTGGTGATGATATATGTAACTAAATCAGCAACAAAATACAGCAAGACTATGTAATGTTCAATGAAAAAATAATTCCACAATATTGCGATGGAGAATTCGGGGAATATTTTTCTAAAAATTGGCAATCGTTTGATTTAAAAAACTCACTTATCAATAAACAATTAGTTCTTCTATGTAAAAAAGTATAAGTTTGTTCGTGATGAAAATTAATCATCACAAATCAACCACTAACCAGATCGAAAATCATAAAGTTCAACTTCTATGTATACCTAGTACTTCTAAAAATTCAGATGAAACGTAAGCAAACGTAACTAAAAGTCACTAAAAGTCATCTAACTTCTTATGGCAGCTGGCCAATCAGAAGCTCCAAAAATTCAGAAATCTGAAAACTCAGATGTAAAACGTAATGCGTTGAACGAACCCAATCACTCTCTGCGCATCGACAAACAACAACTGTCAGCGGAGAGCACTAAAATCGTGGTTTCAATTAAATTACACCTTAATGGTTTGACTGACAGGGGCCGAATTAAACTATCCAGTTAGAACTGTCAACGAACTTGCAACCCTTATGAAACTCCATCTTTCCATCGAGTTAAACTTTCAGTAAAAAACTTCAGTCTTAATTTTATACTGAACGAACCTCAAATGAATGTCACTGTAAGATAGCCGGCGAATATAATTTTTGATGTTTTAAGGATATTTAGTTGCAGTTGTCAATGGAAATCACTAAAATCGCAGTTTCAATTGATTGACACCACAGCCAATCGCCTATGGAATTGGACGCTGTGATTTTTAATGAATGTTAACTTTCTGCAAGTGCTAAAGTAGCCGATAATTCTTCAATTTGTTCAACATCAGCGATTTTGTATATCCCAGCCACCTACGTCCCTCACCAACGTGCTTAAAAATTGCAAGAAGAAATTGCTTTCGTTGTCGTGGTCGCGATAAAATAGAAATCTAATCGTCGGTCGCGTTAAAAACAATTTGATTCGGTCTGGTCAAAGCAGATTTCGTAACGTAACGTGCTACAACGTAACGTGCTGCGACGTAAAGTTGCACAGGAAAGTTCACGTTTTTTTTCACTCAACCGCCAGCATAGATGTTTACACATCAAAAATCTTAAATTAAATTAATTAAAATAAATGTTTTTAACATGGTCTCTGGGAAATTCACAACAAAATTTGCTGCGTTTAATAAAAATGAACAACATATCACTTTGTGAATGATTTTATTATTGCATTTTAAGAGTATCTAGTACAGCAGGTATTTATAAAAAAAATGCAGTTAGATTTTTGTGGCAGCAGATTTATTTCTTACAGAAAATGCAGTAGATCTTCTGCAATTGTATTAAAATGGCATCGCTGATTATATCTCTAGCCTTTGTATATTCGTGAAACGGTCGGATAGTGGGTGTGTGATTATTTCAGTATAGTATATCAAAAATGGAGATTGGGATTAAACATCTAGCCTTCACCATCATGAAATCAGAGAATTGGTAAGAGGAGATCCTTACTCCCATAGCCTTCCTTATCATAATGTTAAGGCAAAATTAATGGAAGAAGAGGATTTTACGACAAAAAGCCAAAAACAGCTTAGAAACTTCACACTGCTGTACTACACACTCAATTTAATGATCCCTTAAGTACCGCTGAGGAGAATATAGAAATATATTAACTATGCCTTATGATTTCAACGGAAACAAGTAAATGTGAACTGAAAAAAAAAACAGAAAATCACCATCTTTGTATTTCGTAAGCAACCTTGGTCGTTGTTTGTTGCTGGTCATGTCTGGTATTTGGTTGTAATATATCGTGGGCGTCCTGAAGTCCATGATGTTTGTATATTTTAAAACCTCGTAATATCTCGTGGGCTAAGTATGATATGTATTTATAGCTTTGAACTAGATAATCAACACAATCGTGGAGTTCCTTTCCAACTAACTAAAACATAAACAATTCATTATTCAAACCACAGCTGGTCACCATTTTGACTTGTTAACATAGCCTTTAGGTATTTCTACTAAACAAACGTATAGAAGATAAACGATTCATTGAATTTAAGGTTTATAAAATTGAAATCCTAAGTCCTTCGATGATGGAAGAGCAAATGCATCAGTTCTGTGTATTTATTTTCATTTTGTAATGTATAGTTGTGTATATTTGTCAACAAGGACGGAAGGTTTTCGATCACGAACATCCATCATGACGACCAAGTCTAAACTTAATTTCCAAATCAAAACAAAAATAAGAACAAATTGCAGCACCATCACCTGAATTGATGCGCTGTGCCAGTGGAGCTGGAGAGTGGAGTGTAGTCCAAAATGCTGCAATTCATCTGTAAATAATTAAAATGTTTTCGTTGAAATTTGCTTACGTATAGAGTAGGTATACTCGTATGTAGCTGCAACTTAAAAAAAAAAAGCATTGACAACAACCAAGTAGGTTAAGGATACACTCGCGTTGGATTTTTTTTTTTTTTTTTATTTATCCTATTGAAAATGCCCAGTCCAATATTATCGTCCAGCCGATAGTAGTAACTACATATATGATCCTATAGCTGACCCAGCTGGTGGTCATTCTATCATTTGAAGCTGGACATTGAACATGTCAACTGGCCGGGCCATAGTAGGTAGGTATACATAGGTATATATGAATAGAATTGCGAGTGCAATGTAAACGAACACACAGCCTCAATGCGGTGCAAAGTTTAATTGAATTTCAACGACGAAACAACACCGAACGAAATCACAGCATGAAATTCATTTACTCTGTTCCACTGTAAGAGGTTATCGAACTGTATTAAGTTTATTTTCAAATAAATACTCCACGAGCTTAATTGCAGAATTCTTTAGCAAATTAATTGCTTCAGTCAAACACTACGAATTGATTTGTATCTACAAAGGACCTGCTTTCACGTTTTTTTTTTTTTTTTTAATAATCACAATCAGTAATGGAAATGAAATGTAAGAATTTATACGCACGTCCTTGTAAACATGGTCATGACTGGTGATTGGAGTATACCTACCCAGAGTATTCACAGTGAATCAGATGTTTTGTAGATTTTTTCACTCCAAAATGTATCGATACGGTTTAAAGCAAAACGTATCCCTTTATTGATGCCATGAACATTTTTATTTAAATTAAAAGAGATTCTGCTTTACTTTTATTTAATTTCATACAAAGGAATTCGATAAATTAAATCCTAGCAAAAAGAATGGAGAAGTTGAATGAAATGTTTGTGTCCCTTACCAAAGTATTTAAATTCAGTAATTTCAATTATTTTGCAGTAATTCAAACACTTAAAGTATTTTATTGTTTTAAAGAGTCTTTAATCCTAAAAAATATTTAATTAACCTATATGAATTAAACCTTTTTGAAAAAGAAAACATTTTATTTAATTAAAATAACAGACAGAAAGAGAGAGAGAGAGATGAATAATATTTTATATGCTCTTTTATGAAAGTCAAGGCAGTACTTTACGGCGCAGTGTCAAAAGTCCACAATGGACTTTTGACCCACTTGGATTAGTTACAAGTCCACAAATAAATTTTGAACTTTTAACCCACTTAAGTTCGTCAAAATATCACAGAATTTCTTTGTGGGCTAATGACCCGCAGATTATGGTCTCATGGCTCATTTATCTGGGCCATAAGTCCATAATTATTTGAACTTGTCATTTCAGTGTAGACACAACAAAATTCGGGCGAATTTTTCACTATGACTTTATACATTTTTAAAAATGAAACTTAAAAAAAAAATTGCATATAACCAACCTCGCACCTACTCCAAAGCAGGGGGGTTGCAGTGGGGTAGCATTACCCCCCCATACCTACCTCACTGTAAACTTTATATTTTTGCCTAAATATAGAATATAAAAGTAAATTAAAACTTAAAATAAGAAACTAAAACTTCCGGCCAAATAAATTTTATATTTAGACAGAAATATAAATTTTACGGCATATAAACAGTGAGGTACGTATGGGGGGCATGTTGCATGTGACTTTTCTGGGTCGCAAGTGAGACCATTTTCTAGTGACCACGTCAGTATTGCATCTTTATTTAATCTACATACCAAATCGTTCTGCAAGCGAAGCGGGCGAAATATATACATTTGTACATCATCATCAGCATCTAGATGTAGCCACACATTCCAACAAACATTTGGGAAGTCATTTATAAAAAAAAACAAAACAATATGGGTGCTAAAATAGAACCTTGCGGTATACCCATCTGTTGAAACATTAATTGAGTCTCTGTACATTCATATAAATTTTATTCTTGAATTGTTTTTGTACTTTATATATCAAACTGTAATATCAACGCAACACTCTCTATTATATTCTCTTACCTACTTACTGTTCTCATGTATATACATAATTTATTTAACTGAACCTTATATTGTCGCTCTTGGTAACAAATTAAAATCATTAACTTTATAGCCATTGTTCAATAAAGAACTTCTTTTTAACTCGGTGCGTTTTTACTTTGCAACACCATCTGCAAATTCAAATATTCAGATTGTAACTAACCAATATTATCTCTTTGGCTACGGCTACAGAGATAATTTTTAACAAGGACCTTAATTATAATATTATGACAGCTATGATGTGCACGAAAGCCATACTGAAACGGTGGCAAAAAAACTCAATTTACTAAGGTAAATAGATATCATTTGAGAGGCAAGAATTTTCTCAAGGAACTGTGACAAACAAGGAAGAATACTTATAGGTCGAAAATTCGAGTAAGAGCTAGCAATTGACTTTTTTGTCACAGGAATGACCTCAGCTCTTTTCTTGCCCTCAGGAAAAAATAAAGAGGCTGTTCAAAAATTATGCAAATATGTATTTCAAAACACTGACAAAAAAACTTGAAATTATGCAATCACTATTCATTCTTTTGCATTATTCTCCACATAATATGGAAAAAAATTATTAATGCCAACAAATCATTATTTAATTTTCTTTTCAAATAAAATTGTAGTGCTAAGTCTTCTACTTGGCTATGTAAATATATAGAATTTGTATTATAAAAACCTTCATGCTTTGGTAAAATGTTTTTTAAGAAAAATTATTTTCAAACTCAAAGTTTTGTAAAAAAAACATGGCCAAATTGGTATTATTTTTGTTTTTAACCTTCAATGCTCTTATCAATTTTTTACCAAACATTTAAAAAACAATCATAGTATGATTAATAGTTTTTGAGAAAATTGAATCTCTCGGTGTATCCTATTTTCAATTTTCTCAAAAAATAGAAGGCATTTAAGTGTAGATTTTTTAATGTTTGAATTAAAATTGATGAAAGCATAGAATAATAAAAACAAAAATAGTACAAAATAACAAAAAAACACTATCGATTAAAACAATGTATTTTAAAAAGAAAATTAAAGAATACATTTCTGACTTTAACGTCCAAAAAATAGGATTTTCAATTTTCAAACAATTTTTATATATTGCGATACATTTTTGAAAAGGAAGCCCTTTCCAGAATTGCGGCTGTGTCTTTTTTAAGCAGTTAATCGCTGTTTAAGAAATATAATGCAATTACCAAACGCGCTTGCCACAAACCTACCACTTCTTTACGGACCGTAAAATGGAATATTTTGAAGACTTTTTTTTAATCTTGCGATACATGGTTTTAAAGGTAGTATTTTCAGAATTAACGCTGTGCCATTTTTAGGTCACTAGAATGCTTGAATATGGTGCAATATCGCAGTCCAAAGTTATAGCTGTTGAAAGTCTATCGCTCAATTATGTGTTAAAACCTTATACCAATTTATGTTGATATAGAAAATATCGAGCTTCTTAATACAGTTATTCTTCAAACTCTTACAAATGTACTTCCAGAGAATTAATTAAAACACCCATCACAAGATTCAAGCTTCAAAATCTCGTTTAGTACACAATAATGCAACATTCCATACAACTACAAAAGTTAGTTCCGCATATACATACATACAACACCATGTTCAATTTAACTTTGCCACAAACTTAAAGTACCTCAACCTTACAATATAGTCGTATTCCCCAAAAACACAGTCAATGTAAATAAGTTTGAAATCTCTTGCATACCTAAAACCACCCCTTTCCTGGCTTGGTTCTGCAGCTTTTCGATATACCAAAATTGAGATCCCATTTAAATAAGAGCATGAAAACGGAGCCAAAACGAACAACACTAGCTATCTTGTATGAAAGTCTCAAACTTCCAAACGAATTAATCTCCATCAGGTACGGACCTACTTCTAAAACTTGACACTTGTATACGAGAGCTTAGCAATCGAATGTTAGAGTTGTTCTATTCTCCTATTTCAAACTCAAAAGCACTATATCGTTCGCGAACATTTAATACACCATCCCTTCGCCTCCCTAGCTTTGTGTGTTTAACATTGTTTTCTAAATGGAGCTGCTTTTAAGCCCTGTGGATACGTATATAGGTATACGAATATAAATGGAACTCAAACCTACACTCAAACGGGCAGGAAACCAAATGAATACAATTTCAAATTGGAACCAAATTAAGGTATTACACTCGTATGTTTGTCGTTGTAAAGGACCAATTGTTGAAATTTTCTATCTGAACCCGGCCGTCCTTGAGGTATAAGCTGGCAATGGTTTACAGTGGCAGTGGTAGCGGTAGCGCCAGCGGCTTCGGCTTTAGATTTGGCTTTTTCGTCATCAGCATCAATGTCGGCATTGGAATCGACAGATTCCCTTATTTAGGGGTGTTATACGTCCTCACCCACCATGTGTGTGTGTGGGGGGATTTTTTGCTTTGTTTTTTTTTTTTTGTTGGCAAACATTCATTGGGCTTGGTTCGAGGACCTGAAGGCAGAACTGAAAAAAGAAGACTCTGTGACGATGGCTACGATATTCCTCGTCCCATTCATGTGTGTTTCAAGTAATGCCGCGTGTTGAGGATAGAATTTCAGCCTCGTATACATCCAGATATTAACTTTCCATCGGAGACTAAATGTACACTGTTTGTGTACTTCTACTTACACTCTCCTACGTTAGGCTATCGACAAATCAAAGGACAATACACTTACAAACATCCATTAGGGATAATATATGCACATCTAGCTGGGCTGAGCAAGAGCATGGCATTGCGATAGTAATCGTGATGATGATAAAGACTTCTTCAATTATTTGTTTTCATCCTTTCTCAGTTGCAAGGGTTAATATAAAGGATATACGTTCAAATGGTATCTGTTTTGTCTTTTTTTTTCCTATTGGATGAATTTTAAGGACAAAAATGTTGATTCTTTTTATCCCCTTAGATAGCTTTGTGATCATCCAATCAAACTGGGGACTCACGTAAATTGCCTTCGAAATGAGCACAAAGTCGTTATTTTCTGCTGCAAATTTGAATCCTTAATTTCGTAGATATGTACCATCTACCATGGGCATCGTTTTGTATATGAGTGTGCTTTACTATGTCCTTTTTTGTTTTATTTTATTTTTTTTAATGGAATGGGATCAAAGGAATCATTATTTTGAATTAATTTATATTAAAAAAGAATAGACGGATGAATCACACGAACTTGTTTTTATGGTTCAGAGCTAAAATGATGTGTCTTAACATTGAAGACGTAAGCTATTCTTTTTCCTGGAGAATTTCTTCAAGATTTTGTCATTTTCCTACTAAAGAAAGTAACCCGAAAAAAAAACATTATTTTTTTTTTAGTAGAATAAGGCGGAGCTTTGATCTCTTGGCCTACGGTGCGTTGCGCGTTGTGTGACAATTCAACGCCACATAAATATGAAACCATGGCCACGGGGTACTAACGTTGAGCCACTTGTTTGGTTATTTATATTTTTATGAGTGCAGGCTTTCAATCTTGCACATATGCGGATCTACTTAAGTGAAATTATGAGCAGAGAGTGTAAAAGTCTCCAACAGGCTGCATCAGCAGCAAAGCTATCAACTAAAAACTAATGGTTACTAATGGTATTTGCCATAGAACCGTTTATTTTTTTTATTTAACGACTTGAACGATTTCGATCATAGGTTAGGTTAGGTTAGGTATTAAGGGGTGAGAATATATTCAAAAATTGACTCACCCCTTTTATTGATATCCTTTGAGCCCCATTGGGTGTGGTGAGCGTTGGCATCACATCCTACCACCAAAGGTGTATCGCTTGCTTTGGCATGGACCACAAGATCGCGGACAGTTTTTGATGGTGGGCTCTCCTCCTCGTACGGCATGTACGTCGACGCTAAAATGAAGTTTCCTTCATTCGATTCGACGCTGATTGCCGTGTTGTCCTTGTTGCTGTACCTAGATAGGAAGAAAGCGTTAATTGATTTTTTCACTAGGATACAACTTCTAATATCACCTTCATCTGACGTGGAATGAAAAAGGTTGTAGTATTTTGACCTCAACCCACGGATTCGGTTTTTGCCTAACCATGGTTCCTGGATCAAGGCCACATCCACGTTCTCGTGAGACATGTAGAGCGTAAGGTCGTACGTTGCTGCTTTAGCGTGGTGCAGGTTTATTTGCACCACTTGCAGCTTTTGACTCCCCTTTGCCTTCATGCCTCTTAACCTTTACGGTTCCGAGACCATACCTCAACACGTCTTTCCTTTCTCTCAGCAGAAGGTCAGATTTCTTGTCTGCCACAAACAAGAGGTCCTTCCCTTCGCCTCCATGACTCTTTCTTGAGTGTTGGAGCTTCCATTCCAAAATGGGAAGCTCTTTGTTCTGTTTCGCCAACAGCTTAAGAATGGCTGCGTCCTCATGTTCTGCAGGAGGGGGGATCCATATGCTAAACTGCTGGCGGAGTGGTAGAGCTGCGGCGGGTAGAACCTCAAGGGAGGAACCTTCCCATAGTTCGCCAATGTTGGCGATTGTACGGTTCAGGAACTCCCGTGATTTCTGGTCACCGCAGCAGACCACTTTAACTCCTCGCCGCCATCCGGCACCATCAAAGATATAGTCTTCAGAACTATCGTTCTCTGATGCTGCCATCATAGCTTTGAGGATCTCATTTTCCACAAGAAGCCAGTTTTTTGCCGAGATTTTCCCATCTGGGTCGTCACGGCTTATGATGGCAATTTGTAGGTCAATCGGGGTGGTGTCGAAGCTGTTGGTTTTTTGTTTCTTGGCACCGTCTTGCTTGACTGTCTCCTCCGATCTTTGTCTCTTGGACGTTCCTGGTTTCCTTCCAGAAGAGGTGCTTGCCGGTGCTTGGTCTTTCCTAGCGTTGGCTAGCTGTTTCTTGCTGGAAGTCGCCTGAACTTTTCCCTTGTCGTTCCGAGCGGTCGAGTTATTGCCAGCCTGTTCACGGTTTGCCTTTTTAGGGACAGACCTAGATTTGGCAGCATCTACTCCTTTGCTCTCCGACTCTTCGGCATTCACTTGCCCTGTTGTTCCCCTGGGTCCAGTGGCAGTCTCTGCCAGCTGCCGCTCAAAGTTCCTAACTAGCTTTCTATGCTTTTTTAGGAGAGCTTTATCTCTCGAACTGAGCGTCGCAGGGTCTTTCAACTCGGTCTTTTCCACGAATCTTTTAGAGGATCTGTAGTTGCTGCGTTGCCTCGAAGCTTTGAGGGGTGCAGCAGACTTCAGCATAGTCTCTTCTTGACTCGGTTCCATCAGTAGCTCGTCCTCGGTTTGACTACCTATGGAAGGAGGTCTGTCCGAGGTCTCCGTACCTTTGATAGTTAAACTATCTAAGTCGGGAAGGAGATCTACTGAGAGAATGACCGGTTGTCTTTTTAGCTCTCGTTTTTCTTCTCTGAAGTTTACTTTTGTCACTGGCGACTTAGCCTCTTGCGAAGCCAAGCCCTCGCCGGCAGCCGTGACTTCTGCCGACTCTTGAACGTATATCCCCGTTCGATTTTTTTCTTTTCGTAAACTTTGGTCCATTATTTTAGATTAACATCTCTGCTTTTGTTGGTTTTCTTAGTTGTCTTACTCCGCAGCTGGATTGCTGGAGAGTTAGACATAAGCCCCCTCGCCACAACAAGGCGAAAACCGTTAAAATAACTTTTAAATTGAATAAATAATATTTTATCAAAAATTTAAAATATTTTGGATTTAAAAAATAATTCACTTTTTTTTCAAAAATCAATATTTTGAAGCTTAATGAATTTTTTTGAAATAACGATTTTAGGAGTAAGTTATTAAAAATACTTTAAATGTTGTCAAAGCAAATTTTTTAAAATATTTTTAATGTAATTTGAAAATTTTGTATTTTCTGAATTTTTGGTTTTCGTATTTTCGGGTTCTCTGCAATTTGGGTTTTTTTTTATTTTGATCTTTCTGGATTTTGAGTATATTGGGTTTTGGGGATTTTGGGTTTTCTGGAATTTTCCGTTTTCTGGATTTCTCAATTCTCGGTTTTCGGGATTTAAGGTTTTCTGGATTTTGGCTTTTTTGGATTTTCTGGATTATGGGATTTCTGGATTTTGTTTTTTCGTGAATTTGGATTTGCAGTACTTTGAGCTTTCTGGATTTCGGATTTTCGTTGGATTGGGTTTTCTGGATTTGGGGATTCTCAATTCTGGGTTTTCTGGATTTCGGGTTTTCTGGATTTTGGCTTTTCTGGATTTCGGATTTTCTGGATTTTATAGATTATGGGATTTCAGTACTTTGTGTTTTCTGGATTTTGGGTTTTCTGGATTTCGTGTTTTCTGGATTTAGGGTTCTCTGAGTTTTGCGATTTCGTCACGTGAGTTCTTATTTGTCCTATACGCCAAAAACCTAACTTTTCAGGAGAGCGTTTTTAAACTTAAAAACCATGTTTTACTTATTTTTTTGAGTGTAATCACAGGGATTCTTATATTTTTTGAAAGTTTGAGTAATTTGGCTATCAATACATTAAACAATTTGCAAATTGTGTTTTTGGAACATTGATTAAATTGAGTTTTAAAAAAAAGTACCAAAATGGATATAGGACACCTGCCCATACGTTTGCAAACACATCAAAAAGTAAAGTAAAAAATGTTGTCCTATCTCCAACTCTATTGGAATTTGAATTGGATATAGAACACACAACAAGATACAAAAATAGAAAATCAAACATTTTTCATAGAAATCAAAATTCAATATTTATTCTTTATTTGAGTTATAAAAAAACAGAAAATAAATAATACTTTTTTTTCTAAGCTTTAGTGAATTAATTTAAAAACAAACATAACAAAAAGTAAATCTTAACCATATTTTGTATCACAAATGTGTGTAAGGTAGCTCAGTTTATTTTTAAGACAGTCTTATAAAATATAACATCTTCGCTGTTATGCATGTAAGGAAGCATAGAGATAATGTCCTTCTTTTGTCATTAGAGATGTTTCCAGAAACATAAAGTAATTGAACAAGTGGCAAGGATGTCGGTACTGGTGTGTTTCGCCCCTTCGCCCTAGCAGGAGCTAATATGGGGACCGTAATTGAGTCAGCATACTCTCCATAGTCGATCTTATATTGAATGCTCTCAAGATTACCGGAGCAGTAAATTATTTCTTTTGCTTGACTATATTTTATTTCTCCAAAGTTTAATTTTAAACTTGCAATGTTATAATTTTTAAAGTCCTCTTTTAGGCACTGTAGTACCTTTAAATGAACGTTTTTATAGTTCATTGACAGTAAGTTTCTAATAAGAGATACTGGGCTATAGTACCTTACATTTCGCAAATGCCTTTCTATTGTGCTGTGGACAGCGTCAACTTCCTGTATCCTTGAATGACCAGGTTCTGAATATTTTTGTATTATCTGTATAATTTGACTATTATCTTCCAAAAACTTTATCAAAGCAAGAGATGTAATGCGATGTCTGTTCTGCGGAACACATGAATCAGACCAAAGGATAATCTTATGTCGTTTTCGTTTGGATTTCGGAACTGTTCCATTCCTATCTAAAATGGGAAATTTGGAGTAAAAGGAGTGAAAAAGGAGTAACTCCGAACGTCCACTCGAAAACGACATTAGTAACTTCTGGGTTATTCTTAATAACAGATTTCCAACTTCATTGGATATAGGACATCCAAGCACAAATTTTACATAGTTCAAATTCAAGTATAAAATTTGCCCTACTGTATACAAAAAATGTATATAGGGCAAAAATAAGCACAAAATTCATCGAAAAAAATTGGTCTGTAGGACAAAATCACATTTTATATTTCGAAAACTAAAAGAGATAGGACAATTCTGATTACACCAATCGAAAGAGCGTGGTCGAAAGTATAAGATGGCATTCATAACTCATTTTCGGCCAAAATGGTCTGTAGGACAAATAAGAACTCATATGACGATTTCTCAATTATGGGTTTTCGGGATTTTGGTTTTCGTGATTCTTTCCGACTTCTGTTGTATTAGTGACTATTTTCTATTTGATTTAGGTTAGGTCTAGGTTTTAATTATGTAAATAAGAAACTCATTATGTAGGTCTACTTGAAATTTTCACTGCGCAATGTATGAATTCTTTAAGGGTTCCGCACATTTCTCTGTAGATAGGTAGGTATTTCATTTTAAATTGATTCCATAAAGTTTCAAGGACATAAGTAATTGTAAGCCATTCATATAACAGCGCAAGATTTCGGGATCCAGCCGTGCATTTTTTTTTATTTCTTTAGGTTTCTGTTCGTTTTGTCCTTCTAAATGTCTTCCCTTCCATGTACCCTCCCCTGTATATTTTTAGGTATCTGGCAGTAGGTACTTATTCGGTCATTTCTCCTGCATAAATACAATTTCTTACAAGTAATTTTCTGTTTAATTTATTTATGATCTCATTTCGTTGAACATAAATTAAGGAAAAAGAAAAATATATTATGGGTACAGCGTTTCCATGCTGTATGTCCAAGCAGAAAATTGTTTAGGGCTTTGGAGTTTGAGTGCTGCTGTGCCTATGAATATGGAACTCGAGGGGGATGGAATCAGGGCGGCTAGACGTCAGACGATGATAAGACAAAATAATAAGGGTGGCTCGCTGCTCTTTATCATTCTTATATATACACCACACCAACTTAACAACTATTCAAATTTAGTATTGTTTTTGTTTTTGTTTTCTGTGTTATGTTTGTAATTCCCAACATGACAACGAAATGATGTGGGTCCTTTGCTTTTTAGTTTGCGCAGCCACCTGGGAGTATGAATTATGTCTTTTTTCCAAGACCGGCCGACACGACGACAAAGGCAGTAGCAGCAACAGCGACAGTAACAGCGCGTAGAGATGCGGCATCAGAGATGAGGAGAAGATTGATAGATGAAATTCTTATTAATGAGGGTGTTAATGGTCCTTTGGGGGTTTATTGTAACATGAATTGTGACCATTAAAAAAAAAAAAACATGAAGCAAACTCTAATTTGTTTTCTGTCGCACGATTTCTCTAATCTAAGTGTCAGCATAAAAAGTATTTATAAGATTACATAGCCATTGTTTGGTTAATGTTTATCCTGTGTAAGGATATAAGCAAAAGAGTGTATAAACCTTCGAGCTATTATTTATAAGGGTTTTCTGTTTTCCTACATCACCTACCCTCTCTCTCTCTCTCTCTCTTTTTCTCTTACCCTCTCTATACCTATTTCGCTTCTATGGGACTCTTTTTGTTGAAGATTTTTTACACATATTGTTGTATCAGGCAGGATATTATAACGGGTTTCATATCTTAAATAGGTTCGGTCTTGAGAAGTGTGAGGTTTTTGTTTGTACAAAGCCGAATTTGAGGTTATTTGCTGATGTGTTCAACAATTTTAAATTTTTGTTTAACTAAATTTCTTGAAAATTTAATAAACATCATTTATCGTATTTCGAGCGTCCTTATATTGAAAGAACCTTTATTTATATATTTGTAGGTTGTAGGATGTATAGGTAGTGGACTTTTGGTATGAAATAATGAACTTGATTTAATGACTAAACGTTTTAAGGGACCTAAAAGTGTAGAAAACCGCATACCTTTTTACCTAAGTTTAAGTTTGTTTATTCATTAAAATCTTTGTGGCTAAATATTTTAAATTATTCTATTAGCATAAAGTTTCATATTTTACAATAATTGGAAGCTACTTGATTAAACATAAGACGTGTTTTTGCAAACCTGGAGGAAACTGGTCGAAAAAACAACCTCAGAGCTAAGCTATTAACGTTTTAAATTCATAAACAATTAAACCCCTTCGGCCTTAGCTTAGGGCATAGAATTCATAGGGCTTAAGTTAAGAATGGAGAAGAACTGTGTTACCGGCCGGCGGCGCGGTGCGAGTGAATAACATACATGTAATCGATAGTTTGTATGGAAACTCCAATTTTTTTTGTGACTGAGTCGCTAATCCCTGACACACAAATAATATTTAAAACAACATTTTTTTAAGAAAATTAATTTTACCTACACCTTAGTCATTAACAAAATCCTTACGCTCTTAACGCAAGGGAACGATTTGCATTAAAAACTGTCCCTTATGGAAAAGTTGCAGTCGGAAAAAAGCAAAAATCAACAAATTACTTTGTTTGGGTCATCCCTGACATTGACTGATATTTTAACCACCTGACCCCAAAACACGTCAACCCAAACACTGACCTTTATATTCCTCAAAAACAAAATTCAACTTATGGAACAGAGGACCTTTCAATTAATATATAAGGTAAGGGTACGTCTCTTTGGAAACCACTCTTACCCTTAAATCCCTGATATATAATAAGTTGGGTGTGAACATTTACATTTCAAAAATATCACCGTGGAAACTTCTGATTAAGAGAGAGATGTGCACAAATTTCTAGTTAAAAAATATGATGGTGTGTTTATTAATGTCGTTCTCGTTTTTTTTTTTTTGTGTTTCACATTTTTATGTTTTATTATACTATGAATCCCCTGATGAATTATCAAGAAGTTCCTAATCTTAAGCACGTGTTTGTATATATTTATGTATAACACCACCCGTGAGCTGTGACCGTGAAGCAAGATGATTTTGTATCGTTAAACCTAATGATGAAAAATGTTTAACATACATTGTATACTTACGTAAAAGTTCAAAGGGCAGAGCTGTATATGGTAAAGTTTTGAATTTTTAAATGAAAACATGATGAAATCAGAATTTTACTTAAAAACCAATTGAATTTTTTATTTCTGATTTGAAATGGTTTTAACCCAAACAAATTTTGATACCTACGCAATATTATTTAACCATTCATTTTTTCAACTTAAAATTGGTTAGAGTATATAGACATATGTTGACTACTAAAAAGATTGTGTGAGTGCCGTGACTAACGGTTAATATGTGTAAAGATTAACTTCTGTCCAGCGCAGTTTTGAGGACCAATTTTTGGATCCATATGCGAAGTCGTCCATACGTTCCAACACGGATTGGTTGACTTGAAGGGGATCTTCAGATTTTTTTCACTGAACGTACCAAATATTTTGCTATGCTGACTTCCGTAACGTTATGTGCTACACCATAAAGTGTGACCTCGTAATGTCGCACATATGAAAGTCCCCGATTTTATTTCACTCTACCGCCGCCGGTATAGATGTTTACACATAAAAAATAATTCAATTTCGCATACAATACTATTTGCATGCAAAAAATCAGCATGCAATAAAAGTTGCATGCAATAAAAGTTGCATGCAATAAAAGTTGCATGCAATAAAAGTTCGTTGCAGTAAAATTTGCATGCAGTCAAATTTGCATGCAGTAAAAGTTGCATGCAATAAAAACTTGCATGCAATAAAAACTTGCATGCAATAAAAGTTGCATAGATTCAATGCCTCAGAATTATTAGGTAAGACTGTGCGGTCGGCCAAGGTTTTATAAAGAGTTTCCTTAGTTCTTCATAGGATAGGGCCTTACGTACACTTAATTGCCTTCTTAGCCCAAAACTATGATTGGCAAGCGTTGTCTATCATAATTTTACCGACTTATTTGTAGGGTTTTTATTTTTATTTTTCCTTTTTTTTGTTATATATCCAATCTTATTTATTATATTTTATTTTACATTTTTTTGTATTATATTATCTATATTTAGTTTTTTATTTAATTTTATTTTATTTTATTTTATTTTATTTTATTTTATTTTATTTTATTTTATTTTATTTTATTTTATTTTATTTTATTTTATTTTATTTTATTTTATTTTATTTTATTTTATTTTATTTTATTTTGAAGTTAATTTAAGGCTTCGCTAAGTTCTTATTAAGTCTAAGCACTTTCTAACTACTAAAACTATTTTTAAATCAACTGAACACGTCTAAAATAATAAAAAGATGATAAACTCGGTTAAAATTTGCAAAACCACAAAAACAAAAATATCGTACACCGAGCGGTGGGTTTTTGGAAACATTTTTGAAGAAAGTTGAATAAAAATAATATTTTCTTGAAATGGGTTAGCCCATAATATTTTTCATAAACCGCCCGGTAAGTGTATTCATTCACCTAGAAGAATATTTTGGTTTTAAGTTTTGGAAAGCTCTTAAAAATATAATAGACAATTTGAAAACCGCAACCGGTTTCGAAGCTCCATTGCGGAAATATCGCTATCCAAACACAAACACTTTCTAATGTTTTGGACAGAAATTTAGTAAAATCGTAAAATCACTTCTGATTAAAATATTTCTAGAACCAGACCTTCCACACGCTTTTGGCTTGGATGTGCGGATAGAGTTTGAAAAGACCTTTCTTTTGATGTATAGCTCGATGGGTTTTGGAAACATTTTTTAAGAGCTTAAAAAAAGATTCAAGGGGTTAGTCCATCATTTTTTTCAAAAATCAATAAAAAAATTTTGGAAAAAGTTTGGCGAAATTTTTACGTCACTAGAAAGGTCTGTTAATTTCCTATTCGCCACTAAAAACCGCAACCCCTTTCGAGACTTTGTTGCGGAAATATCGCCATCGACACCCTTTTTAAGGTTGGATCGAAGTACACAAAGTAAAATCATTTTGGATGCGAATATTTCGAGAACCAAACCTCTAACAATATTTTGGTTTTGAGTTTTAGAAAGCTCTTGAAAATTTTACTACTAATTTTGGAAACTGCAACCCATTTCGAGGCTCAATTACGGAAATATCGCTATCCAAACACAAATGCTTTTGAACGTTTTGGACAGAAATTCAGTAAAATCGAACAATACTTTGGATGAAAATATTTCGAGAACCAGACCTTCTACACGCTTTTGGTTTATATTTATTAGCGAATAGAGTTTGAAAAGACTACTAAATTGATCTAAAGTTTTGGCCAATGTATGTATATTCATAAACCTCAATTATTATTGTTTTTTTCTTTTTTATTTCTATTTTTAAAGGATTTTGTTTTGCAATTACAATAAAAATAACAAAACATGAAACATGATGTTTTGTTTTTATTTCTTTCGTTGTAAAAGTGTCCGGTCATAAAAAAGAGTGAAGTGTTGTCATGTTTTTATCTTGTTTACATCCTTTTTTATTTGATACTTAAAGAGCAAGTTAAGCATTCGTAGAAAAAAATTGATTTTGAGATAAGATAAGTTCGGTCTGCATTTTTGCTTCGTAGCAAAAATATTCCTTTTAAAGTGTATTTATTTTCCAACACCGTTTTGTACCAAAATAAATGGTATATTCACTGATAAGCTTTGAAATATTAGACTTTCACTTCGAAAAATTCCAGCAAAGCTTTATTCTGAAAAATGTGTAGTGTTTCCTTAAAAGTACACTAAATTTGTCGAGTGAAAGGGTAAAAATTCAGTTTCTTTTTTTAAAAGAAGAATTGCAAGCTAAATTTGAAGCTTTTTTTTTTCTCTGGAATATGTTTCTTTTTCTACAGAAAAAAAAGTCCAACATACTTATTTTTGACAAGAGCAACTTCGTGCGACTGAGTTGTTGTACATATTTTTTTTTATTTTACAATACGGTGCTATTGTTAGAGCTCTCATAAAATTAAGTGTATAAGCAGAAGCAATTTAATTTACTGATTTTCTTCATCAATAAAATACAAAGAAATAAGAAAAAAAGAATTTTTACGATTTGTGTTTTCATTTAGCTAATAAATATTAAAATATGCACCCTCTGCGAAATTCAATTCCCAATTCAATTGTATATACCTCTACCTACTTTGTACTTGAGTTGATGTTTGTTCTTTGATGGAGAAAAACAAAAAAGAAACACAATGCAATTTAATCAGAGTTTGAAAATTTCAATTTATTTTTTTTTTTTTGAACGGATTGAAGGGGGAAGATTGTTTTTTTTTATTTTTAATTAATTGATTAATTTACAACCAGTTCCATTTTGGGAAGCTAATTCAATCTTAGGTTTTGCTCTCTAAGGTTTATTTTTTGACCCAAAAGTGAGGTGAACACTGAACATAAACGTGGCTGAAAGCTCATTTGAATGTCATTTATTTTTAATATATTTAAAGAGAAACTGTCCTCCGTAAAATAAAGTAGCTGGTGGCGTATTGGCTGGTGCGCAGAGCTGTCATCCCAGAGGTCTTGGCTCGATTTCCAGCCTCGTCCACCTTAAAAAAAAATTCGGCTACTGCCTCTTCCGACAAATTGACAGATCCTCCAAGAGTAACTCTTCTCACCTTAGACATTCTGATTCGGAAGGAAATTGTAGGTCTCTGTGCCGATAAACAGGAAGTTGAGAAGAGTTGTAACCCACTAGGCCCTGGTTCTATCTCCATCTTCCGCGTTTATTTATATTCTTCGTATTTTTTTTTGTATTGGACAACCACTGAATTTGTTTAAGGTAAGGTTATGGTTGGGCTTTGATAAAATATTTAGTACGACTAAAAAACGTTGAACTATCGATTTTTTACCAAACTGTTTATACAGGGTGTTTTTTTAGACGTGTGGTTTTCAATCTGGCAATACTTTTTTCAGAATTGATTTTTTTGACAGCTGTCACTTGATTTATGCTCAATTTGGTTTGCCATTTCATGAATAACCGCACGACCATCAAGCGCGTTGCACGGTCGGTGAATGGGCCCAAAACAAAATGCCCACCCATCCCGATTTTCACAAGAAAATTTTGATCAGCGATGAAGCTCATTTTCCGTTGAATGTGTACGTAAATAAGCAAAATTGTCGTATTTAGAGTAATCACAATCCGCAAGCCATTATTGAGACGCCCGCTGTTACATTCTCAAAAAGTCTCTGTTTGGTGTGCGCTATGGGCAGAGGGAATCATTGGTCCATATTTCTTCAAAAATGAAGCCGGCCATAAAGTTACAGTCAATGGGGAACGCTATAGAGCCATGATTAATGACTTTTTCGTGCCTGAGTTGGAGGATGTTGATGTGGACGACCTTTGGTTCCAACAAGACAGCGCTACATGCCATACAGCCAACGAAACAATCAATTTATTGAAAGAAACTTTTGGTGAGCGCATTACCTTGCGTAGCGTCGTGGGCCTGTGGCGTGGCCTCCAAGATCATGCGATTTAACACCGCTTGACTATTTTTTGTGGAATTATGTGAAGTCGCTTGTCTACGCAGATAAGTCTGAGACGATTTACTCCTTGGAAGAGAATATTCGGCGCGTTGTTGCTGACATACGGCCCCAATTGCTGCAAAAAGTGGTCGAAAATTGGGCCTCTCGGCTGGAATTTATTCGAGCCAGCCTAGCCCGAAATTAATTTTTTAAACATAATGGCAAACCCTTATCTTTATAATAAAGCTAAATTTTTGGCCATAACATTAAATTATATGCGTTTTATTTCTTCTTGAAAACCACACGTCTAAAAAAAACACCCTTTCTTCATGCTTGCCACATTGCCGACCAACCAAAATTCAAACATTCTTTGGTATGTAATGCAACTTTCTTTTGGAGTAAAACTATTCTAATCAGAAGAAGTAAACAGCTAGGTATCTTCTTTTGTAATTCAGTTACTGTAAGTTCTTTTCATTTTAAAGGTTTTCAACAACCCGAACCCGACTTTTTGTAGGTAGTCGGTATTAACAACTCTGTGGCCTCTTTTCGTGTCCCATTTTTTCGTTATACGTCGATTGTTCTATATTGTCGCCCCACTTCTGACGGCCCTGTATCCTGATTACATCAACACGCATACCGGTGATTTTATCCAAAGCCAAGCAAGCACGTGCTACTTTTCAATCCTTCTTATTGAATAGTAAAAACGCAAATACAAACAAAAAAAACATAAACAGAAGCTCAGAAAAAGAAAACAAAATCTACCGCACACAATACCAAAAAAAATTGTATTTTTCTGCGAATTAATGCAAACAGGACGAAAAAATTATACAAAAGTCTGACAACAACAACAAATGACAACAAACCAACTCAAATTGAAAACAAGACACAACGAAAAAGAAAAAAAATAAACATAAATATTAAGATTAACAACCAAAGCGAAAGGAATCACTCTGACGCGCGTCCGTAATTTTGTTAAAGAGGAAACTTTTACACAATGCTTATGCTAGAGAGAGTGCCCTTAATGGCGGTGCTGTGAATAGCGAATTTTCCTCGCTTTTGAACATGTATTTTTTTGTGTCTCTTCTGTCTGTCTGTCTGGGATCCACTTCAACATATATCTGCTTAGAGTATACTATCTACATTCTCCAGCTTCGGATGAGGGATGGAGAAATCAACCCGGCTACATTACTTGTATGCTATTCCTATATCGCAGTGCCTGTGGCAAACCCGTATACCTAAGGGGATTCAAATTGAAATAAAAGGGTTCTCGCTTTGTTTTGTAAACAAATTGTTTAAACCAATTTATTTTTTTTTTTTTGAAAAATACCTATTGGCATGTAATGGTTTACTGTCAGGGTCTAGATACCCTGTCGGCTATTATTTTCATGTAATATTTTTGACATAAGGTTTCATAAGGCAGGCTCTGGAATGGGGTGTGAACTTGAAGAAAAAAACAAGCCAGATGGAGGAGTACCGCGATGGATCGAGAACAGGATTTTTTGAGCCTTGAACAAAAACTGCTTTAGTGAAATATGCAGTTTAAAATTACAAAATCTCGAAAGAAACGACCACAACCATAACATATTGCCACTATATGTCAGATAGTCAAGCCACCCTCAATGCACTAATCTCCTATGGCATCAGCTTTAAACTGGTGTGGGAGTGTAAATTAAAACAGACTCATAATTCATCAGGTACCTGCGACCATGTCTGTGTTGATAGTAATGTTGAGGAAATATCAATTGCAAAAATAAATAATTATGTGCAATAGCTTCCTTATCGTTGTTGCTTATTAACCCTATTGAGGAATAGGTTAGGAATAGGCGCGTTAGCTCAAGCCTACTTTTAATGGCAAACAATTATTACAACTTCAAAATAGCTTTTATCGGCCTTTAGTCCATAAAAATTGGCGTTTCGTCCCGGCGATCTCACTTGGACTCATCAGTTGACTAGTGAGTGCCTTGTCAATACGCAATTTTTATTAAGTTCAGTTCAACTTACATGAACTTTTTGACAAGCTTAATGATTAAGAATTTTAATCTTGTTGGATATAGTTCACATTGGATTTTTGTCAAAAAGTTCATGTAAGTTGAACTGTACTTAATAAAAATTGCGTATTGACAAGGCACTCACTAGTCAACTGATGAGTCCAAGTGAGATCGCCGGGACGAAACGCCAATTTTTATGGACTAAAGGCCGATAAAAGCTATTTTGAATCAATAATTCAACAAGTCCAATTAAATAGTGCTAAGTCTTCTACTTGGCTGATGTATTTCAGTAGTATATAGAATTTGTATTATAAAAACCTTCATATAATTATTACAACTGTTAAAGATTCCATTTCTCTAGTCTCGTCCATACAATATTTGTCTGGAGTTCCTCAAGATAGTCACCTTGGACCAGTTCTTTTAACATTTTCTTGAATAATATTTCTTCAAATTGCTTTTTGTTTGATGTTTGTTGACGCAACAACATTTTGTCCGTAGGTATGTATTAAAAATAGAATTGCTCGTCATATTTTCAAAATTCATATTTTCTGTGAGTTCATAAATATGTGTATAAGAAAAATTGTCAATGTAGCATGGAAAGAAAGAAAAATGGTTGGTTTTTAGTTAAAGGTTTGAATGAAAGTTTTTGAGAAATATGAAAGTTTGGTTTATAGTTTTTAATCGATTCAAAAAAAATTGTTTTAATAAGGATGTTTCTTTTGTTACAGGAGTGACACAGACACTGATACCCTAAGTATATTTAAAAAAAAACTATACCACACGATATTTTAAATTAGTAGAATAAAACATCTGTAATCTATAAATTAAAAAAAAAAACTCATGATGTCCTTTCGTTTGGGTATAGGATCAATTTCAGTGGCGTTACAGATGTGACCCTCTACAACGGGTTTAAAATGAAAATAATTATCTATCATTCGTCATTTGTTAGTTGTCAGTAAGAAAAACAAAACCATACAAAAAATTCAAAATTTAAGTTTGATTTTAAATTTATTCTTTTTTGTTAAGTTGGTTAAGGCAGGAATTAGAAGTGGATGAGGTAAGCATTAAATTTCATAAAATTATATTTCTGCATATGTACTGTACAAAGAAACAACAAATTTTGAATCCTATGGTGTGTATGTAGAAAGTTTTTCATAATAAAATTGGATTAAAGCTCAGCACCACTAATAAGGAGATTGATGATAGGCGGCTTGGCACTCCTTGAAATAGCTATATCTCCAGTCAAACAAAAATAAAACGAATTATAAATTAATTTGTAAACGATTGATGGCACTACTTTTAAGTTGTTGTTTTTGTTCAAAAATTAATTTCAAAATAAGTTGAAAAAAAGAAATATTAAATTTTGAAATACGAAACTGTTACGGATGTGATACAATTTTTAAGCTTTCAATTCCAACAAATACAATAAAACTTTGTCTAATGGCAGATTTGGATATTCTTCTTTCTTCCCAAATTGTGTTACGGTTGTGACACAGTGATTTTTGAACCAATAATTCTGCTTATATCGGTTCAACTAGTGGAAAATCTAATTTCACTAAAAAAAAACTTTGTCTTCTTTCTTCCAAAATTTTGTTACGGTTGTGACACAGTGATTTTTGAACCAATAATTCTGCTTATATCGGTTTAACTCGTGAAAAATATAATTTCGTTAAAAAAACTTTGTCTAATGGCAGATTTAGATATACTTCTTTCTTCCCAAATTTTGTTACGGCTGTGACACTTACTGCTTTTTCAACCAATAATTCCGCTTATATCGGTTTAATTTGTTAAAAATCAAATATCATTAAAATATTTTATTATTTGTAAAAGGAAAGTGGGCTGTGGGAAAGCAGCTTCACCTCTGTCATGGGTGCTGACACACATATTTTATAAGTTGAAATGCTGTTGAAATCCTTTTGATTTATTTTTTCGTAAATGATCATGAAACCTAAAGGGTAACGGGCCTGTTTTAGCATTCAAGTGTTATTGAAGCAAATCCCCCTTATGTGCACCCACAAAGAAAAACTGTACAGTATTGACTATAATAGTCTGGGATGAGTTGTTTTTTTTTATGAAACCACTCCAAGACAAAAGATGGAAATAAGCAGAAATAAAAGCAAAGAAATTCACATAACCAAAGGATCCAGGACTATACGAAACGAAAGAAAAAAAAACATTAGTAGTTGGTACTCCTATAAGCTTCAAGAACGGCTAAGGATCTCAAAAAAAAAAAAAAAAAAAAAAAACTTATACAAAAAACCATAGTCTCCCCCCGTATATACACAATAAAGACAGAAAATTATAATAGTATGTGTTGTATCTCATTTGGTTTGCTTTTTGCTGAAAACACAGATACAAATATAGGTATTATTATTGTCTGCATAGAGGTATGTATATAATGTAGGTTTGTATTTATAGGGATGGCAAAAGGACTATGAAAGTTTAATGTAAGCAACAAATAAAAGCACCGAGAAATGCATTAAATATTAAAGTAGGGAGGCACTTGAGTCCTTAAAACGTGGAAGCCCTAAAGATGGACGACTGGAAATTTATACAATAGATATAAGAGTATACCTACACAAATAAATTCATACACACGAATATACAAACACACATTTACCATTCCATTATACCAACCAACCCCAACCAAAACAGGTAGATTGGATAAAAGAGAATAATGTCGTGTAGCTCTTTGTAAGTTGGGTAAAAAGCATGGCATACCTAAAGGTGATTCACCAATAACAGGTCAAGAGTCAAATGAGAATAAAAAGAAAGGATACGCTTTACGCACTGGAGTGCCTATTACAAAAAAAAATCCCCTTTCCTTCAAACGGGGGTTTTCTTGAATATAAATACAAGTTTGTAAAAAAGTAAATATGCAAACATTTTCCTGGAAAATTTAAAAGCTGCTGGAAAAATGTTTAATTTAATTTAATGTTGATTTTATTTTTTTGACGAACGAAGAAAAATTGGTCAAGGTTTGCATTTTTCTTAATTTAAGGGCTTTTCGAAAAAAAAAAAAAAAATACCAAAATAAACAGGAGTTTTTAAAGAGTCACATTCAGGATGCAGCATCCAGATTGAAGATGCAGTAGACAGTGGAAATATTTGGAACGTGTGTGAAATGAATTGGAAAGAAAAGCATTTATGTTCAGGTTCATTCACTTTAAAAACTTCTTTCAGTTCCTGAGATTGCAGCGAAAGGATTAACTGGGTATAAATGGGTTAAATAGTTATTTTTCTTTTTTTACAATGGAAACACTTAGTTAATTTTGTCGATATTTTCCGATTCAATTGATAAACCGTACCTATATTTTCAAAGAGTGTACTTTAATGAAAATAAAGAAATACAGTAGGGTAAGTTTTCGAAGAAATCTTCAAGCTTATAGGTACATCGGTTTTTTAAATTAGAAGTAACAAGAATGTGCCAGAATTTTTAGCTGAAGTTCTTCAAAAAGTCGCTGAGTGACATGGAGTTTAGTTTAAATGTCATTTGTGAGTCCGGTGCTCACCAGAAATATTATTTTTCGGTGACTTTCGATTAAAAACTCGAAATAATGCATGCAGCACTGCATGCGAGATTGCACTTTCAACTATTATGCTTTTTTAAGCAACTTAGCTGGGTAGGCGAATTTATTTGCTCTAAATATCAAATTTAAAAATTATATATTAATTTTGTATCTGCACCACCCCTCCTCCCTGTAAAAAATCCTGCGGGTGACGAGCCCACGCATTCATAAGCTATTAAAGGGAGTATTTTTCAGACGTGTGGTTTTCAATCTGGCAATACTTTATTTTTCGGAGGTTTGCCATTTCATAACTAATAGATTTACTCCTGAACAACGTTGGTAAATTGTGCAAATTAATTACCAAAATAATGGTTCGGTTCGTGCGACGCATCGCACGCTGCGTCCAATATTCGGTCGACATAATCGCAAAATCGCATAAATTCGAGCAACCATGGATCGGTTTCGCACCACGTTTACTCTAGTGGATAATACGTATCCTCAGAGACGCCGTACAGTGCGCATCGAAGACGCTAATGCTACTGTGGAGCAGAGTATCGAAGAAGACCCGAATGAGTCCATCCGCCATCGCACGCAACAATTAGAGCTGTCGAAAATAGGGCCTATCGGCTGGAATTCATTCGAGCTAGCCACGGCGGCCACTTGCCCGAAATCATTTTTAAAACATAATGGCAAACCCTTATCTTTATAATAAAGCTAAATTCTTGGCCATAACATTAAATTATATACGTTTTATTTCTTCTTGAAAACCACACGTCTAAAAAAAAAAACACCGTTTATAAGTAAGTATTTTTTGTTGCAGAAATAAAAATTCATAAAGCCGTTTGGAGAGAAACTCTTTCGCAAATATATCTGCGCAATTATCGAAATGTATTCTAATAGTTGCACAACAGTTATTTCGCGAATTTTTTGTGTGTCTTTGACTTTGCAATTTTTTCAGACTTTCATCGGTTATTATTATTTGTCAATTTGTTGTTTTGCAAGATTTTATTTTGCTAGAAATATAAATGCGAAATAATTAAATGGCAAGACGTTAAATTTGCGAAATGAAAAACTGCCAAATCTTTTCAGACAAACCCTACCATTTGATAAATGAGCATTTTGGTATTCATAAAATGTTATTTCTGTATACAGTTATCAAGGATTTTTGTTCATATTTATTTAAGAGATATCAAAATATCATGTAACAATAATTGACATGGTTCTTCCGTAGGTGCAGGAACGCCACACCTTCACCTTGATTTGTATGAGTTCACATCAAATCCTATAAGTTGAGCTGAACCATTGCCAATGTTAATTAAGGGTACTTAAAGTCTGCATATGTAGGTATTGTAAAAAAGGCATTCTAATGTTTTTCTTTTTTTTTTTTTGCAGGAAAAAACTCTTTATTAAAACTGAAATGATTGGCGAAATATACTCGTATCTCGTATATGTAGCCAGTTCTTTTTTTTGTAGAACCTGCTTCTGTCTATCCGCGTCGTTTTGCAGAACTTGACAACAAAAAAGAAACTCCCAATACTATTCTAAACGCCGAACAGGACCTTGAATGACTGCTTTTGAAACTGTGTATCCTACACTCGGATCTTCCACTGAACAAGAGTCATATGTACATTTCCATATTCCACTCCCTAAAGACCCAGGCAAAAAGCATACATATAACATCATCATCATCATCAACACCATCATCAGCATACATAAGCACAATGTTGTATAGTGAAACCTTGGCGAGTATTTATTTAAATATACGAACCACATGACTTTTGTGCCACTTCAGCCACGAGGAGTCGGCCCTAGACGTGGTTGTTATAGGATGCGAAATGGGATGGGAATGGGATTGCGAATGGAGATATGGGGATGGGATAGGTCGGAGAAATTCATAGGAAGATCTCTGTCGTGGCTAGGCTTTTAAATGAGTTCGGTGAGCCAAGTCGTTTCCATGATGGTGTTCGCAAAGGTAGGCCACCAACCGACACCGACCGCACCAACAACACCCACATCACCCCCCCTTCAACCGGCGGTATAAAACGAGGGTTTATAATGGCGATGTGAGTCTTCTTGGCATACAAATGGGATCATCGACGTTATCTTGACAGAGAAAAATTCCTGCATAAATCAGGACAATCATACAGATAAAAGCTAAATATAAAGGAATATTCACGTAGCCCAAAACCCATCAGGAAGTGCACCTCTATATGCCTATACCTACACACTTGTATATTTATAAACGAACGTTCCTAGTTTTAAACTCGGAAATCTCCTTTTTCGATCTCGCACGTTTCGTTTTAACAGTGAAAAGGGTTTGTATAGGTTTGAATTTCGATTAATTGACCTTGAGTTTGGAATATTGCTCTTCCTCTCTATGTTTACCTTAGGGAAATATTTGTGTCCTTGATTTTGTTTGAAAGCAAATAAATACAGTGAAATTCGATTAAGTTATGGTAAGACCTTCAAAACAGGAAATGTAAATTTTGAATAAATAATGTATATTTGCAGCAGAGCACCTTTCTTAACTTAATTATTCGGTTTACCTTAATTTGTTACATATATACACTTGTACATTTTGTAAGCTATATTAAATTCATATGATATATTCAACTTATATTTAGTATCATCTCATATTTTGAGTTAAATTCAAATTGGTACAAACGACATAATATGGACATCAATCCACAAACACAAAAATGTGTTGTGGAGAGATTTGTAGATAAAGTAAACTTTAAGTCGAATGCCTTGCCTTTAGCACATTAAACTCATAAGCCCTATAATGTGCATCAATTTAAAAGCTATAGTTGAGTGCGTGTGTGTTTCCTTTTTGTTCGGTTCATGGGTGTTCAACTTCAATAAAAAGATTGCAATCATTGACTTCACTTTGAGATTTCGACTTCAAATAATGCAATCACCATTATTTTGACATCAACAAGATGACAATTATTTGTTGCCATTAGGTTTGTTCAGCGAGCCTGTTCGGAAGAGTTTAGAACAGTTTCGAACATAAAAGTACAACTTTCTGCTGTTCAATGAGGAATTTTTCTGTTCTAAACTGTTCTTGGTTTACTGTTCAATGAGTCTGTCTAGAACACTTTTGAACAATTTCGAACAGAATTTTCTGCACTAGCTTTTAAGGTAGAACTGTGCTGTTCTTTTCTGTTCTGTTCTGTTTTCATCTAACTATTTTGTCACTGAACAAAACTATTATAATTTTACAGTAATCAATTGAATGCAATCTTTTGGGAATTTTTTGCATTCTTTTTCATTAGCTTTGACCTCCATGAACCTTATATGTGATCTGACCCAGTAATACTTTTTTCCTAATTACAAGACAACATCTCATCTACGCCTAGTATTCCACACCATATGAACATATGCAAAATAATGCAAAGAAATACAAAGAATGAATGCATTCCCAAAAGATTCCCTTGAATTGTGTAAATTAATGAGAAAAAAAAAATGCAATCTATTATTAATATTGATATCAAATGACTGGTGATTGCATAATTTGAAATCGTCGAAATCGCCAAGTGAAATCAATGAGTGAAATCTTTTGATTGAATTCGATCAATGACTTTTAAAGGCTCCATTCTCAAAAGATTGTATTATTTTACGACCTTGATAATTGTGAAGGAAAATAAGAAGCTATCTATAGCCCAGAAAAATAAGACAAATGCCAAACTTCTAAAAAATTCGGACGAAGCTGAATTTTGGTGGAGAGCTATATCTTGACGTCTTAATGACATTTTAAAAATTATCCTTAAATTAAAACACTGGTTTTGTTTTTTTTTTAGGTGAATTAAAAGTTGTAGTTGTTTTGGAGAAAAAATTGTACATAGTAAAATTCTACATAAAAATGGTTCTACAAAAATTTAAATATAAATAAAATGTGCCCCAACATTATAATTATCAGCTGTTTTTTTTAATATATGTATTTTTTTTTCACCGCGGTGTCAGTTACGGGATGCATTTTCGTATTTTTTTTCTTTTTTAAAATCTATCTCTCCTACGAAAAAAGTGTTTATAATTTTCTTATGTGAAAGATTTCATAAAGCTAAATTTTTACCAATTTTTACTAAAGTGTTACGTCATTACAAAGTATTTTTAAAATTCAATGCCATCATTCATTTAACGTCCAATACTAAAAACCAGATGCTGAAATGCAGGGCCGGGCCAACCATATGTGTAAGGTGTGCAAATGCACAGGGCGCAAAATTCTGGAGGCGCATTACCAGGAACAAGAAAATGCAATCTGATCTTGCGTTCTATTTGCATTTTGACCACAAAACTTGTTCAAATACTCTCAAAATAACATCCATCACTTCTTGCACACTAACTAACTTCACTTTCATTGTTGCATTCAAGAAGAATTAAACTCAAAATATCGTAAAATTAAAGATCCTACTAGATCTACGCATTGAAATGCTACCTCCTGGGTAATGTGGAAAAGTCTTAAGCATGTGTATCAGTGTATGTATGTATGTATGCAAATATAAAAAAGGAGCGCTTTCTACAAATCTTGCACGGGGTTCGAGTTTGGCTGGGACCGGCCCTGCTGAAATGTCATTTAGTGTTGCGAAAATTGAAAGTAACAGAAATAAGTGTCCCTCAGTTTGACTTAATAAACAACGGATTTAAGTAAAATTAAGGTTATTTTTAATATTCTCAATAACTAAAACACCTTTGAGTATCTTTTTTAGTATTTGACTATAAATTAACAAGAGCATTGAACATATAACTTAATAACATACAATTTGGAAAAAAACTTAGTTTTTCATTTTTTTTTTCAAAACTTTGAGTTTGAAAATTAATTTTTCAAAAAGTATTCATTAAAGCAATTTGATTTAAAAAAAAATTAAAGAATTGAATTCTGGATTTAAAAAAAGATAAAGAATGAAATTTTAATTTGTAAGTTTTGCGTCGTTTTTCTATTTTGAGAAGATTTTTGTAGAACATAAAGGGGGAAATATACAGGGTGAATTTTTTGAGATGGAAAAAAATATACAGCAAAAAATGTTACAGGGTGATTCTCATAAGGTACAACAAAATGCTAGAACGTGTAGAATGAGTCAATACATAACAAAAGTCTCAGAAGAGGGGGGTCTTTTCCTCCCGTTTAGCCGGGGCAATTTTCTAAAAACAATATTAAAAACAACCGTAATACTTACAATGGTATGCTATACTTTTTTGTAAACCTTGAAGTATCTTCTTTTATTTTATTTTTAAATAATGTTGTTTTAGTCAACAGTTTTTGAAAAAATAATTTTCAATCTCAAAATTTTGGAGAAAACAAATTTCAAAATTTTAGTTGTATTTTTGTTTTTTATATTTAATGCTCTTATTAGTTTTTTTTTCCAACGTCAAAAACCAGATTCTAAAATCTCTTCTAGTTCTTAAAAAAAATGAAAATAACAGAAATAAAATTCCCTTTCCGTTGCTTAAGTTGCCCTAAAGATCCTGTTTCCACTACGTACGTAGTAAAGTAGATTTACATAGTTATTTTCAATTTTCTCAAAAGCTACAAAACATTTAAGGATCCGGTTTTCTGTTTTTGGCTAAGCATTTATAAGAGCATTAAATTTTAAAAACAAAAATAATAATTAATGACGTAAATTTAAAAAAAAAAATAGTTTGAAGTTTTTTTTTGAAAACTGAGTTTGAAAATTAATTTTTCAAGAAACTGTTCCCTAAAACAACTTAATTGCCCCCTTTGAACCCCCCCCCCCCCCTCCCCCGTAGTTACACCACTAACTGACTATATACTATTTCGAAGAGCTTGCGTTCCAGTCTTAAAACCAGCAGCCAGGGATTTTTTTAAAGGAAGTGACTAAAGAAATGCCAATTTATATGACTTTTGTTCATCTTGTTCTTTATGTTGCCCGCAGGTCCAGAGACCTCCGCTATAGGTTGGCATACTTCGGGCAGCCAGAATTTTTTGTTTCAAGTCACGGAAAGCTCGTTAACGCACGTTCACTTTTAATGGCAATAAACTTATATAACTGTTATAAATTGACTTTTCTCTAGTCTAATCCCATTTTTGAGGCCATAAACTGTTATAACTATTATACAAATTGGTATTTCCCTAGTCAAGTAGCATGTTATAAAACCTGCAAGTATTGTTTCCTCCCCGAGAATCTTCGATCTTCTTGAGCTGATAGACGTTATCTGCAGGATGTTTGTCTCATCCCTTCTTTTGGTTCTATACTATTACCTCGCTGCTCTTTTTATGGATTCGCGGATTTTGGCATATACCTTATGTGACATTTTTAAACAGTGGATGCGTAATTTTTTTTCGATTATAGGACTGTTCATTTCCAAACAATTCTTAATCGTTAACTTAATTGTGTGCAAAAAAAATGCCATAATTTGCCATTATAATGATTCAGCCAATAAAAGCACTTTCTGTTTCAGGAAAATCTATCGTGTCCTTTAAATACACATATATTCAAATTTTGCAAACCTTAAAGTCTTGAATTATTTATTTGGATATCCATCCGTGCGATTAAAATAATTGTTTATTCTCAAGTCAAAATGTACATAATTTAATATTCAAAACATAACGTAATCGTTTATCTTTAAGAACTTTGTGATAGGCCTAACAATAAATTTATCACTTAATATCATAAATAAATACTGAACCGTAATACAATACACAATTACACGCTCAGCCAAGCATGACCTTCCATTTCAATTCGGTGAGGGTATAAACAACACATCGTCATAGAAGAAGAAGAAGAAGCAGTCGAAGCTCCCTCTTATACTCGCCCCCACCATCAGCACCAAACCAACCTTCCTAAAATACCACAATGAGCCACAAGGAATTTACCATCAAGGGTACCTACATACATATATTCTGTGCTGCATACCTACTGTTTACGATTCTTCCGACTACAATCGACTCTCTGCACCTTTGTATATATTTTTTTTTTTTTGGCAAAGCCGTATTCTTTTGGCTTCCATCAGCGATGGAATAAATACCACACATTGATTCAACCGAAGGAAACTTCGCCTGAAACCTGAGTGATGTGCCTCCGAGCTGCTTCGGTTTCATTGTACAGATTTCCATATGTTCAATTCATGTTCGCTCACCCACAATCCACCGATTTCTATCCTTTCAGCTGCCATTGATGCATTGCATCGAGGACCGAAAAACGACAACAACATCAAAAAAAAAAACTAAAATTGTGTGATTGTTCGAATGCTTCACAACAACAAAACAATAACAAAAAAAAAAACAAAAAACCGCCATCACCAGTTGTCCAGATAGTAGTCATTTCTGTTCAAAATTCTGCCATTGCATTTTTGTATCAATATTCAAATCTAACAAAGCGAAACAGCATTAAAAAAAAAACTCTGCCGTTGCTGCTGGCCCTGGCTATTACAATTGCAGGTGTATCGGTGAATATGCTCCATTAGGTATTCCTTAGAAAAAGGACATTTTCCCGACCAGTAGTTACATAGAATATAAAAAAAAACACCACACACGGGAAAATGAAATGAAATTTTATGTTTTTTTTTTGCAGGGTAAATGGCAGAAAAAGTAAAAACAGATGAGGAGATCTGATAGCGCCAGATGAGAGAAATATGGTTTTCTGGAAATAGTTACATGCAAGTTCGTCATTGCGCTCACCTTAAAACAATGCCATAGATAAATTGGGGCACAGTGGGACCTTAAATATTGATCTCAACTTCGAAACATTAAACATAAACAAAATTCTTTGGATTCGTAAAAAAATCGAATTCGAATCGAATGCGATAATAGAGAACACGAAATAAGTAGGTCCCGCAATTTGTCTGTTTATAACTCGATATAAAGCTTAAACCACTTAAGCCATTTTCATCAAAATTGGAACCAAATACTACAATTTTGTATGTTATTCCCTAGAGCCAAAATTGAATTTAATTTAGCACCAAAAATAACGGTAGGTGCAATACAACCGATAAAAAATTATGCACGACTGAATCGCACAAACTTCCTCTTGTGGTTAGCAAAACTGTAATGCAGATAGACTTTGAAGCTACATGTTAATGGTTCTAAAGGGAGTTTTTTTTAGGCGTATGGTTTTCAATCTGGCAATACTTTTTTCGGAGTTGGTCTTTTTGCAGCTGTCACTTGATTTATGTTCAGTTTGATTTGGCCATTTCATAATGTATAGGCTTACTCCTGAACAACGTTTGCAAATCGTGCCCAAATGAGCCCTAAACAAAATTGCCGTTGTTCTCAATTTTCATAAGCGAATTTTGTTTAGCGATGAAGCTCATTTTTGGTTGAATGGGTACGTTAATAAGCGAAATTGTCATATTTGGAGTAATCACAATCCACAAGCCATTATTGAGACGCCGGCCGTTAAATCCTCAAAAAGTCACTGTTTGGTGTGCTCTTTGGGCAGAGGGAATCATTGGTCCATATTTCTTCAAAAATGAAGCCGGCCATAATGTAACAGTCAATGGGGAACGCTATAGATCCATGATTAATGACTTTTTCATGCCTGAATTGGAGGATGTTGATGTAGACGACCTTTGGTTCCAACAAGATGGTGTGCTACATGCCATACAGCCAACAAAACAATCAATTTATTGAAGGACACTTTTGGTGAGCGCATTATATCGCGTCGTGGGCCTGTTGTGTGGCCTCCAAGATCATGCGATTTAACACCGCTGGACAATTTTTTGTGGGGTTATGTGAAGTCGCTTGTCTACGCAGATAAGCCTGAGACGATTTACTCCTTGGAAGAGAATATTCGGCGCGTTGTTGCTGACATACGGCCCCAATTTCTGCAAAAAGTGGTCGAAAATTGGGCCACTCGGCTGGAATTTATTAGAGGCAGCCGCGGCGGCCACTTGCCCGAAATCATTTTTAAAACATAATGGCAAACCCTTATCTTTATAATAAGGTTAAATTCTTGGCCATAACATTAAATTATATGCATTTTATTTCTTCTTGAAAACCACAGGTCTAAAAAATACCCTTTATAATAGGTGTGTTTTGTAATGCATTTATACCCGCTCAGTTAATGGTGATAAACCAAATATTAAACTAATGATTGCCCTATAAAGCAAGTACAAATAAATTTCTGACTTTAAAAAGAGCAAAAATAACTTTGGTTTGATTTTAGATAATTATATTTTTTAGAAAATTAAGAACTGTTTAAAAGATTTTTTTTTTAAGTTTTATTTTAATTTCTTTCTCTAATAAATGGTTTTATGAGAAAATTGTAGTTCGGACGATGATTCCAGAACACCTTGATTACACAACAATTTTATAAAAATTTATAATTTGTCTAGTCTAAGAAATTTCGTTAAAGACGAAAATTTTTAGCAATATTTGTATGTTATCAAAAGCAATGGTTTTTGCAACGAAAAAAACAGTACGGCATTCTTTATTTTGGGATTAAAACTTTCTTAAGGAATTGTTTAGGCAACATAAAGAACAAGTTTGGAGCTTCTTTACCATTTTCGCCAATTTATTATATGCGTGTTTTATAACACAAAATATTTAGAATCCTATATGAGCAACTTGAACCACGAGAACAAGTTCATGACATCCAGTTGTGAATTTTATTTGTCGTTTATGAATAGGTATACCACTTAATCAAGTCTCTAATTTAATTTTGATATATCGGTGTCTTTTCGAAGAAAGTCATAGTATATTCACTATGCAGTGCTTAATTCATCAATAAAATCAGGAGTTCCATAGGGAAGTCATTTAGTGCCCTTTCTTTTTATATTTACTCTTATTGGAACCACAGAGTCATCATAAAGTAGTGGTCTTTAAGCCGTTTCTGCTGAATAACAACACGTGATTGTTTGGTAAAATCATTTAATCTGGGTCCTACTTCTACGAACTAACTCCCAAAAGAGCAAACTCCCACTAGCCGGAATGAACTAACTCCCACCAATTTCATCAGTGGGACTAAGTTCATAAGTTTCGGAGATAGTTCTTTTGAGAGTCATTTTCATTTTGTGCCTTAGTTCGTTTAACGTTAGACTTAAGTTCATATTGACCAAGTCCCATTTTTCGTGGAAGTAAGTTTATTGGGAGTTCACTCTTTGGGAGTAAGGCCTAAATCTGTCATTAATAATTTATTTTGGCAAAACGCAAGACCCCCATAGTTAACATATTTTCTATTATACTCGTCCTCAACTCCAGGAGAACCCTCAAGATATTAAATAGGTCTGAATGAATAAATCATCAAACTCAAAGTAAGAAGTAAGAAGGGAAAATCAATGCAAACTACCCCAAATCCGAATCAAAGATCCGAAATAGCGAAAAACCAAGGTAAAACATATGAAAAGTCAACAACCCAGGCCCGCAAGATTTATACAGCCGGGGGGGGGGGGGTAAATAGGTACCCTTTTGTAGTATATCGCGAATAAAAGCGGAAAAGTCCACACCACAAAATGAAAGTAAATTAAATTTCCTAAAGAAAAAGTCTTATTCATATTTTCCCTAGAAACGATAATGTGGATGCAGAAAAACAGGCATTTCTTAATCCATTGTTTGCGGGATATGTCATGGTGCCTATACATGATTGGTCCTTTTGTGCAGGGCATACAAGACGATAGTTACATTGAAAATATTGGTGATATAAATCACTGATCATACGTTCATATACGTCGTCATACCAGTAAGTAATCAAAAAAATAATTTCTCTCGCATAAAATGGTCAAGTATAGGTAACTTCTGAGTTCCTGAAATTTTAAAGACTATATTTTATGGTGCATAAATTTCAAAATTAAAAAGAATTTATAAAAGAAAAGGATAGCCTCCTCTTATAGTTAAATATTGCAATTTATTTGCTCAAACCAACCAACCAAACAAAGCGAGACAGCTTAAATTGTGACAAAATATGGGTTTTGTATGCTTTTTAGGCACTGCAAACACTGATGAATATTTTTATTTATTTTTTTTTAATAAAAGTCCACACTATTTTCCACTCGTTTAAGTTTGGTCCCACAGGGTACTTTGATGGTCTTATTTGGTAGTTGCGATTGCAATTGACGAAACTGAACAAGAGTTCCCCCCCCCCCACAAAAAACATAAATGCATATGAGAGAGGGGCGAATATGAGGCTTTTGAAGTTGGCACGCTTCAAATAATTCCCCTGCAGGCTGATGCTGGTCTCTGGTCTAAAAAAAAAACAAAAAAAAAAAAGTAAGGATATCGTTTTATTTTCCACATTTTCATTTTGCAACTATTTATAAAAGCTGTTAGAAGGACTGTGCTGCTTGCTGCTGTTGCTATGCTGTGCATTTTTGTGCAAACCACTTCTGGAGTGCAAGCACACGTTGTAAAGAGGGATATGGCTGGGGGGAATATGTGTATGGTGGTCTACAATGATTTAAATTTCAAATCTGCGCATACCTACTATTGCAAACAATCTGATGATGTGGTCTGAGATTCACAAAAATTAAAAAAAAAAAAGGACGAAATAGTAATGGAAGAAAAACAACCTTGCGCACAGTACCTATAGTAGGTATAGGTAAAGAGCGAAGGAGCTTTTTGAATCCTTTTTGATGATCATATTTTTTTTTTTTTTACATATCTCTGTTTGCCTTCGGCCTTCTATTCACTTTGCAGAGAGGCTTTATTCTACACAGAAAATCAGCAGGCGAACATCGTATAGTCATTCGTTTTGTCTGTAAATTCTGAACAAACGAGTAAACTCCTGGTCCTGATTCCACCAAACAACCAACAGACCGACCACACGACAGTGGTCCTGGATTTCTTTCTTTTTCTCTTGCTGCCTATGATGGGACTAAAGGATCTAGAGGGGTAGAGGGCAACATACTACATATATAGAGGAAATATAGGAATGTATTTTGGGACAAGCATTCGTAAAGTGGAATCCTTTATGGTCGAAAACGATTCAAATCATGAGAGGACGAACAGGAGAATGAGAACGTCGTCGTCGTGGACAACAACGATGACGATGACGACGACGACTACAATGATGACGGCAAGTGCAGCATAAATACAAGAGTAATGGCATACACGTTCATTTGGGGGTACTTTCTGAACAAGCATTTAATTCAGCATTCGACCAAGGAACTTGCTGTGCTGGTGAAACCTATGTATAGCAGGTATATAGATGCAATGAATATCACAGACCTATAATTCCACCTCAGACTAGAAGAGGACCAAAATCTCATCGCAAATTTGCCTTTTGTGACTGTTTGTCGAACAGAACTTAGTTTTGAACGTTTTAACATAAAATGTGATACTATGCTTACAAAGAGAATAATAAATTACAAAAAAAGCCTTCACGGACACAGAGGCAGGAACATAGAGCCTTGAAATATTTTGTCTAATTTTACACATATAAGCTTTAAATCCTATATAATATGTACATTTAATACCTGTAAGCAAAAAAGGTACCTTTGTATGTACCTACAACCATTGTATTTGAATTTCGGATCTTGAATATCAACTTTATAAGCAGAACAATTTTTTTTTGTTAACAAAACTTAAACGAATTTACATTTTAGATAAAGAAACAGAGAGAGAGAGAGATAGAGAGAGAAAGAGTGAAAGATAGAACAATGCTTAATTGAAGGTTTTTATTTCATATATGCACTCTAGTTAACCAGGAACCACATGTAACCATAGAAATTTTGAAACCTGCATTTATATATGTGATGGTAAGTATACAGAACAAGCAGCATAACACTTTTCAAGGACTCTAATTTATGACAATAGTATAGAAGTACAAGAATTTATTTATTTTCAGTTAAGAATCCAAAACAAATTTAGGTCACACTTTACACAAATTAAGTTTCAAACCAAGAGAGGACTCTTAAGCAAAAAATCAATATTGCCAGAGGCCAGAGATGTTTTTGTTATAGAGTTTTTGTCTTTATGGTATGAACCTACACATACTAGTAGGAACAGAAGTTTGCATGCATACCCAAGACCCTGGCCTTTCAATAATTGAAGATTTTTAAAAGCATTTAAAGTTCAGATAAGTTCGATAGGAAATATAAATTATTTTTGGACTTTATCCTAGAATTTGGAATAAATGGAATTTTTATCAAATCTCCAAAATGAAACACACACTCTGAGTCATTTGAATTAGGTCATACATTTTTTCAAAGGACGCTTCTTAATAAATGCACCGAAGTGGAAAGAATCGATCATAACATATTAAGTATACTTTTATTTACCTACTTAACCCCTCAACCTCCAAACCGAACCATTTCAATGAGTTTCAAAACTAAAGGGAGTTTAATATTTACTTTATCTACCGCAGCGAACCCTAATTTAATCTACCGTACCTAACCACGACGTAGTTTCATTTTTATTTACAACACGCACCACCGTCACATAAGGTATACCGTATACAGCAACCACATGTTGAATTTGGAGACATGTATATCGTTGTTGGCATTTTTGATTTCATTTGCGTCCTCTCAGCTCACAGTTACTTATTTCTGAAATTTTCATAAGGGAAGGTGGAATTTCAATACAGAATACAAGTTTATCTTCTGCCTTGACCTGTTGATTTGTACAAATTTAGAATACACTAGCTTCGGGTAGACAAACCTAAGATTCACTTAAAAATTACAAAAGAAAATATAGATAAATATTTGAGCTACTATTTGTTATTGAATACTTCTTACTGATTTTTGACCCGCTTCACGTTTTGAATGGCGAAATTCGAAAATATAATATGATCATCTACGTCCAATTTTTATTACTTTCCCAACGCAGAAAGAATTTTTGTAGTCAAAAACCAATTTTTTGTGTTTATTCCATTTCACTCTATAAATAAATATAAAATTTTTAAAAAAATAACCTTTCCAACATAAACAGAATTTTTTAAATCAGATGCCACTTTTCATTTTTACCCCATTTCACCCTATAACTACCAATTTTTTGACAAAATCCCTGAGGCCATCCACTAATAAACAACCTTTCAATTACATCATAAAGTATATCTTAAACCCGATTTCTTTTTAATTGTACTCCCTAAGAAAAAATTTAAAAAAGAATATCCCTGAAGCTATTTCCTTAGAAAAGCCTTTTAAACAAATAGAATTTCCTGAATCGGACAATTTTTATTTTTACCCCAGTTCACCCTACAATTATTAACATTTTGAAACAGAATATCCCTAAAGCCATTTCCTAAGAAAAACCTTTCAAACAAAAACCAATTTCTTCAATCGGACACTTTTGTATGTTTACCCCATTTCACCCTATAAATAACAAAATTAAAAAAAAAATACCCTTTAAGCCATTTACTAAGAAAAACCTTTCAAACTATAGAAAGAATTTCTTAAATCGGACGATTATTTTATTTTGACCCCATTTCTCCCTACAAATAACAAAAGTTGAAGAGGAATATCCCAGAAGCCATTTCCTAACCGCTTACAGCGCCATTTTTTGAACGGTAATTGAACTGAACTGAAAAACGAAATTTTCGCGTACAGCGCCACCTGTTAAGACTTTTCCGACTTCTCTTTTTTCCTAAACCTGAGCGGTACAAATACGAATAAGCCCGTTGAAGGAAGTACCCAATTTGGTCCAGTCGATCTCAAGTTTTGAGCATCCGAACTCACCACGATCCATTTTTATAAAAAGAGAAGATAAAGAAAACAATAACGCGCTCTTTAAATTATTTTGGAACGATTTAACTTATTAAGCATAGTAGAGGACTAGGCACGCTGCTGCCAAGTGAGTGCAAATTACAAATTGTATACCTTTACACTGTACTAGATTAAAGCCAGAATATTCTTCCTCAAAGTGTACCACAGACAAGCCTGTTGCGGTGAACGGAGCACTTATTTTTCTTCTGGTTTGCTATTATTTGGAAAGGTAGCATGGTACCTGATTTATTCTACAATCCACTCCCTCTGAGTGTGTTGTGGACAAAGCCTAGCCTGATCCGATCATTCTTCTAGTCTTTTGCTAGAGGCGGGGAATGGAATCCTACCCTTCTTGCTTCTTCAAAGAGTACCATAGACAAGCAAACCGTTCACCGATTTCCCCCCAGTTTTTTGCTGGTGGCAAGAAAACAGTCCCAACCGCTGTATGGTAATCTTATGTTTTTTAAGATTCAACATCATTTATTGTACAGTAAATGCAATACCTTGCCTTAAAATAATTTGGACAATTTAAAGAAATTGTGAACATTGTAAAACCGAGAAAACTGAATAAATAAAATTGATTGTGATTAGGAGTTTGGAAACTCTTAACCCAGATTGACGCCGGAAACCAACGAGCCTACCTCAGCAATTAAAGTTGAGTTCAAAATAATTTATAAAATTAAATATAAGGCAAATTCAAGAAAATTTTATCCCAGAGATTACGCTCTGTCAAAAAGTGAGCAACTGTATGAAGTAAGGATAACAACTTTCGAAAAAAAAAATTAATTTTAAACTAGGCCAAATATTACCAAATAGTTTACGTAAATGAATCGTGAAATCAAAAGACTTGTTGCGACTCCTTAAAATGGCTTAGAGTCTGTAAGAAAACCTACCATGATACTTAATATTTGTAGTATACATATATGAAAAGTTAGCATGACAACCATTTTAGGAAATTTTTGGAAGAGTCAATAGCGCGTCATTTCACGTCAAAAGCTATTATTACGAAATTTGCCATGCTAACTTAATAGCTCACATTTATCTAAATACATGAATATCTCCGAAAATAACGGGGAAATTACTAAGAATAAAGTTGTACAAAATAAAGTAAATCTGTTATTTATTAATGTATATTTTTTACAGCGTAGACGCAATTTTTAAGTTTATGTTGTTTTGATTAATTTTCATTTTTCCGATTTTTCTGGTTCCCTAACGCCCATTTTCTGAAGATATTTAAATTCAACTTAGGAGCTTATGTTTAAGTTTACGCTGAGGAAAAAAGAGAAGATAAGCGTTTAGTCTGAGCATAAATACATATGTTTTCGTTTAAGGATTACCAAATAGCTCTTAGAAACTTACGTAAATTTTCATCGTGTACAGTAAAAGCTCCCTTAGCAGGACAGCAACGCATAGTGAGTGGGGCCACTCCATGTAGTGCGATGCAGGGCTACCTTCGTGGCTCTAATGAGCCAATTTGGCTCTTTTTTTTCAGGTGTGTCTCTTTGGCTCAACTTTTCTAAAATCATCCAAAATTGGCTCTTTTTGAGATTTTCGTGGCTCTTTTTACTCTTTTTCAGAATAATATACATATCTACTTATATTTCATTTTTCATAATTTTTCAATTTTTCTCTAAGCAAAAACTCTTTGTAAAAAATTGTTTGAAATTTTTCCTCTGACTAAAAATTCTTTAAAATCTGAACGCGTTCATTTTTAAAAAAAATTTGAATAATTTGTTTTGATAGTTTAATATTTCAAAGCGACTTTGTCGATTTTTATTAAACTTGACAAAAAGAATTAATTAACATTATCTAGAAGATTTTATATAAAAATTATTCTCTTATTCAAAAATAATGGTACCTCCCATACAAATGCCTTAAAAACCGTTAACTAAAATCATATTTTGCTCAAAAATGACTCCTACGATTTTGATAAATTTTTTGTTGTATCAAAATTAGTAAGGTCTAGCATTTAAAATTATTAAATTTTACATTGAACTATTATTAACTGTACCTTTATGTGTCATAGGACGGTATTTTTGATTTTTGACTTTCTCATTATCTGACTTATCGATTAAAACATAATTTTGTATACACAAGTTTATAATAAATTTAAACAATATTGCATATAAAAACTTTCCAAAAAATTATTTTTGGATTTTAAAAAATATTTCAAAATAATTTTTTGAAAAATCGATTATTCGAAAACGGGTTTAAGATTTGTTTTTTTGTAAAATTAAATTTTTAACTCCACATTAATAAATACTTGAAATTGGCCTACCATTTTTTTTTTTAAATGTTAATGAAATTTTATAGTAGCCGGACGATTTTAAAAGTTTTTTCTCACATTAAGTAAACATGTTTTAGATTCTGAAGATAAACATTTTTAATAAAAAAGAATAAAACTCCTCAAAACTCATTTTGGAAGAAAAAAAAGGAGTAAATATCCCCCGAGGTTTAATCCTTCGAATCTTCAACTTCACTTTTCCGAAGTTAAATATGAATCCGAACCTACATACAAAATTCCAACACATTGATGTGTTTCTGAAATATCCAATCTAAAAGTTCTAATAAACTTTATATCTCAGAAACAGGACGTGCTGGAATTTTTTTAGTTTCGTATTCGAACTCAGCATATAAATACCTACGAATTATTTGTACATAATTATTCGTACGTAAAATCTGTATAAGCTATATAGCAGTTAGTCAAAAAGTTATCCTGGTAAAAGTGATCTCAAGTTTGCTCAAACATATTCCCAAAACTTCAAACTGTTCGACAAGTTTTGAATTAGGACCTAATTACATCTTATTCCAACATCTATAGATTTTAGAATTTCGTTTGTAGCGCTGTCATTTTGACGTAGCTTCATCTAGAACCATCATACAACATCATTTCGAGTCATTCAGTTTCTTTAAAAAAAAACAGCTGTAACGATTTTGATACACACGGCAATCGCAATTGTGTTACTTACAACGGAAATAGGGTTTTGATTCCTTAATAAAATCAATTTTTTAGCAGGGTCTTTGGATTTGATATTTTTTTACATTCTTACCATAAACCTTCAATATCTATAATCACGTTATATAGCTTTAAACAACAAGAAGTGTAAATTCATGCCATGCATTCGTGCATTTTATTTTCTATAGCAGCTTTTCTCTTTGATGCTTCGGTTGAACTTATTCAAATATCAACAGCAACATGCTCTTCACATATTATTTAGATATTCTGTATTTTTCAAACACTTTATATTTATTTAAAATATAAAAATACATATCTACATTAAAGAAATTGGTATACAAAACACACATATCCTTCTCAATCACATCCTTTAATCGACTGAAAAAAAACACTAATTTAACTCCACATCTCTATCAAAAGAAGATAAAAAAAATGAATAAAATCTCGAATTAATTAAAATAAAAATTAAAAAAAAAAAACCATCAAACACGAAACTCCTTGAAAAAAGATTAAAATAAAACAACAATTTCCAAAGTGCTTTCCAATCAACTATAAACAAAAACATGTTTCTATCTTGCTTCGATTTAGTTCTAATTTTTCAATGAAATAACCTCACACATCCCCAACACCCTCATCAACCCCAGAAAAAAAAAATAAAACACAATACGAAAAAACAATCAGACACTGATTCATTTCACCGACCATCATGCTTCTCCCTTTTTAATGGGTCAACTAAAAAACTAGGTCTTCCTATTCACAACATCCACCCTCAATGTTATTTTTTCACAACATTTTTTTTTTCTGTTTGTTTTTTTTTTTTTTTAGCTTAGAATGTGTATCTGCGTTCATTTAATTCGAAAAAAACTGTGTTTATCGCAGCCTTGAATTAATGAAACTTTCGTTTTGGCGCTATATTATACGAAAACATTTCCAAACTACTCATCACTCCCCTTCCTTTATTGATCATCCCCTTTCTTCAGAGTCATCATCTGTCAGCGTTGTATGAAAAATTTAAACAAGATTTTTTTTTTGTGGCATAATTTGATTTTTTTTTTTTTCAATGTAATGACATTCTGAATAAATTGTCATATTTTTAATTGAAGAGAAAAATCCTTTTCGAGGTTTTACAAATGATGTCCTCATCTCCAGAGACCATCTTCAGAGACAGAGTAGTTATACGTTGACAGTGATAAAAAATTCACACATTCTTTGCGAAATATCCTTGTTTTTCCGGGAAGCATTTTACTTATTCACTATGAACACAAAGTATCTATCAAAGTTCAAAGATACAACACCTACACTCCAGCCGTTTTATATATCGCAAGCAGGGCGGGCGTAATGGATGAATGATGGGGGAGACGTAACCTTTGGCAAGAAGAAATAAAACCTAAAAAATAAAAAGAAATATGGGAAACATTGCTTTGCGGGTTATTGCGGACTTGCTGATGGGCTTTCCAGCAAAAACTGGGTCTAGGTTTCGGCTTCTCAGATCTGAAGTAGTCTGATGGTTCATCCGGAGGTAAATGAGAGAAATATCCGAATCCGAACATGCGCGCACAAAGCCCCTCCATTGACAAACTCTTTATTCAGGAAGTTCCATCGAACATGACGTGAGTTGGCCTCAAACAGTGGTTTGAAGGGAATCTCCTTGATTCGGAGTTATATGAACCCCTCTTGCTTCAAACATCATCGCAACCGGATAAAGAGAATCCAGCTGAGTAAAGCATTTTCCCAAGTCAACTACATCATACTGGCCGTCCATCATACCGTAGTTTGATACAACTCACTCAAACATGTTCGAAACACACATAATATCATTTAATTTCGATGTGATATTAAAATTAAAGCAGGGGATGTTAAATTTGCCTCAATCTTTCCTCCATAAACTCAATGAAATTGCTACCATAAATTTAAGGGAGCTAATCATGGATATATTTACTTTAAGGTGAACGAAAAAAAAAAATATCTGACCATAAACCACTAGTTGCCCCTTTAATCTTGTAGAGTACAAAAAATAATTAATGTATAATTCTTCAGATTAAAAGGATTTTAATGCTCGAAATTATGTTTATTGCTTATACTATTTTGGGGAACGGAAATTTGTGAAGAATGAATTTTGTTGGAAAGGCAGGGGAAAAATTATGTTGCACGAAGAAGCTTAAATTCAATTTAATAATAAATCTATAAAATGTGTCGTGAGGAAGAATTCGTAAATAAAAAAAAAAAAAAAAACGTTTATTAAGCGAAATAAATGGTATTTTTAATGGCCAGTATTTAGACTCATGGTTTTCCGGTGAACAAGTGGAGAATATTTGCGAGGGGAAGTCTTCTTTTACATTAATGTAGCAATAAACGTTAAAATGATGATGAATGAGGAGTTTTTTTGTTTGTTTTTTTTTTTTTTTTTTTTTTTGAAGTGGGACACCTTTGTATATAATTAGGTTACTAAGGTTTTTGTTTCTTTCTTTAAGAAAAAATCGAACTCGAGATCTTAATCAAACCTCACATTATGGATGATAATGAAGACGAAATATACCTATTCGTCCTTGAATTCTATTTCAATTTTTTGTCTTTATGATTATACGCAACGCACCTGCCCGCTTAGGGGCTTTTTTTTGGACATAAAAATAAAATTATGGGCAGGTATCTGTATATGCGATAAAAGAGGCTTATTGTTATGATTTTATTATGTTGGTATGATTTTAATAGACATAAAGATATCTTAAAGAACGATTATTATTTTCTTTCGTAGAAGAATAACTCGGATATGTATCTAGGTATTTAATCTATAAAGCCTTCATTTAATGCTTAAGAAAATTCAGCTAATTTTGAATCGAAAAATTGAGAAATAAATTGGCCTCTAAGCTACCACAAACATTATAATGATCAAAAAAGAGTTGAGTATGATAAAAATTGATCATTCAATTAAGGAAGAAATTACTGCATTCAGAAAGCTGTGCTAAATATGGAAAAAGCTATTTTCTCGAACTAAAAACTGAGCTCCAACTGTATCGGGCAACCGAAAAGTCTAAGAAGTTGTAAAATATTTGTTTATACCTAAATGTTTTCCAACAAGTGTTTGGTCAAACATTGAAAAATTTCACTATCGATATTATCGCAAAAATTATCGATAGTTTTTTTTATTTTATTTTTATCTACGTACATATGTATAAGTATATAAATATATAAGCAAAATCAACTGGAATTGTAATTTTTAAACAAAAACTATCTCTTGATAAATTATTAAGGCCGATTTTATTCAGTTAAGAATGATTACAAAGTTGGGGGTTTTTTACTGTTAACTTCAGAAATTCTATTTACTCACTCAAAGTTGAATGTTTCAACTTTTGATAGTTGGTTTTGAAGTTGATCACAAACATTTTCCTTTTGTTTGCGCTTAATTTTCAAATATTTGTAGATACCTTTATGCGAATCAAAAGTTTTTCACAAAAATTTCCCAAGAAAATGGGTGCGTTCAACGCATATCTGGAGTTTCAGAATTCTGGAGCTTCTGATTGGCCAGCTGCAATAAAAACTTCTTAAAATTCAGATGAAATCTAACTTTTTATGACAGCTAGCCAATCAGAAGCTCCAAAAATTCAGAATTCCGAAAATTCAGATATGAGTTGAACGCAACTTTTTCAACAAATAATTTTTTTTTATAAACAAAAAAAACGTATTAATTCCTTTTCCGGTTAGGGGTTTGCTCTAGTTCACACTATTTTGTATTCTTTTAACGACTCTGCTGAACGTCAAAGTTTGTGCCTAAACAATACAAATTTGATCCACGTGAACACCGTCATTGAATTTGATATTTGACATTTGGATATGAGTTTTGATACTTGTGAGTTTTGATACTTGTGAGTACAAGGAGTAAAGGTAAGTTCACTGGTTCAGATAATAATGGTATCTTCATACATTTAGCTCAGTTGCTAAAATTGATAATGTTTTCACGAAACTTGAAACTAAACTAACGTAGACAATTCTTAGGAAACTAGGTATGTAACGGGAGGGACAGCTAGTGGTTTCTTTTTAAATCTTAGGTTATTTTGACATTGACAGCTGTTTCCTGCTCGAAATCTTGAGAGAAGGTCAGTATCATACCTCCGCGGAACAAAATGAGTCGTTATAAAATATTGAGAACTTATTTCCAAAGTGAATGGTGTGTACCCCAAGCAGTGCATTTTTTGAAAATGCGATAAATCATCTTTTTTGACGAGGTGTGTATTCATCTCGGCGGCTACGTTAACAAAAAAAACTTGCCATATCTGGGGCTCGGAAAACCCGCACAATATTGTCGAGAAGCCAATGCATCCAAATAGAGTGACAGTTTGTTGCGGATTGTGGAGTGGTGGCATCATTGGACCATTTTTCTTCGAAAATAAGGCTGGGAACAACGTTTCGGTCAATGGTGGGCGTTACACAGCCATGTTAACCGACTTTTTTTTTACTGAAATTGAACATTGAAGACATGGCCTTGGATGACCTCTGTTTCATGCAGGATGACGATCCCTCATGCCACACTGCCCAGGCCACAATCGATCTTTTGATCACCAAATTCCCAAATCGTCATCCGTCTTGGCGCCTCCAGGCTGCGATTTGACCCCTTTGCACATTTTTTTGTGGGGAACCGTGAAGGGCCGATGCTATGCCAACAATCCAAAAATGATTCAAGCACTTAAGGCCAATATCATCCAAACAATCCGTGAGCTACAGCCCGAAACTATCAACAAAGGACTTGGAAAATTGGAGTGACAGAATGCGCTACTGCGAAGCCAGTCGAGGCAGCCGTTGACGTTGTGTTCCATAATTAATGGAAATCTTCGCTCTTACTAATAAAGCTATAAAACATTAAAAAAAAAAAATTATTTTGGCCATTTTATTACATTTTTAAAAAGAAACTTTTATTTGGCCCACCCTGTACTTTACGATATAAATTAAATATGGTATGTATTAGTTGTGAACTAAAACATCTATTCTTACTCAAATTTGAGGTAATTCCGTGGAAAATTTCAAAATTCAATTCCAAATCATAATTTCAACCAAAGCTTATGAACACACCCAAAAGGAAAGCACTTAAGTTGTTACAATAAAAATGTCAAAACTCGATGCACTCATATAAAAAAAAAAACGGAAACAGAAAGAGAAAATATTAAAAAACAAGTGATTACCGTCCAAATCAAATTCAAAATGAACTGTCAAACAAAATTAGCAAATTTTTGATGAAAATACTTTTCTTGTAATTTGAGAAATTACCTCATTGGATCTAATGAAAACGTAATATTAATAGGCACTATCCATTTAAATATCTGTCATTTTTTCAACTAGGTAACTGACGGTGATGAATTAAAGTGTCTTAAGAGATGTTATAAAATTAAAAAAAAAAAACTAAGGCCCATTTTCTGAAACAAAACTTAAGAATTTATGTTCAACTTATGAGCTAATGTGACAGTAGTTTACATTGAGGGAAAAGTGAAACATTAACGCTTAAGTAGAACATAAATATTAATGTTTCGTCTCATCAAACGGCTCTAAAATATCTAATAATTTTGTATCAAGAATCGGAAGCTTACAATTTCTTGATACAAATTTAAGGCATAATTGTATCAAAAATAAGACTATTTTCGTAGAATGACGTTTTCCCTTATGTCAATTTTGTGCCAAAAACCTAAAACTCAGTTTTCTTACAATCACTATTTGTCGTTACAAGTACGAAGTTTAATAAAATAATTTATATTAAAACTTATGTTTCGAAGTACATAAAGATATACATATAGTTGCAAGAGTCACCTGAAAGAATTCAAATGGCTTTTACCGACACAATAAATAGAGACCGAGGTATCATTGCATTGGACTTTAATCCATGGGGCCTTTTACTCCATCAACTAAAAAAGAGTATCAAAATTCCTCCTACTCATGTTGAAATCCAGAATCCACTGACATTTTTAACGGAACAAGCTTCTACTATATTATAAGAAATTAAACCTTCTACCAAAATGTTCACTCACTCACTCAAAACCTTAAGGCCAGATTAAATTCCGTGGAAGGGAAGTTATTACACTGCATCCCCTCAGATAGCATCATGAAAACAAGATGGCGTGTAAGATGTAAGTGTATATTCATATTCATTAGATCCAATTCGTGGCTCAAATTTAAATAAAAAAATATTATTTGCCCTATGAAATTAAAATTAATATATAAACATTCCAGTATGAATATTGAACTAATAATCTTCATTTGAATAAAAACACTCTCTGCGTTACGTGGGAAATTATGGCACAAAACAAATACACCCTTAATTTAAATGCAGAATATTAATAACATAAGTCCTTGACTAAACACCGCCACGGTTTGGCTTTTCTAGCATAATATCATGTTTCAAAAATAAAGCCTCTGTGCTTCTGTATTAGAACATCGATTGCAAATACTAATTAAAAACTCTCTATTCTCTGGCCATGGACGACCGACCGACGGATGAAGGACGAAGGACGAAGGAGCATGGACGGACGTGGTAGGTAAACAACATCCCTTTTTTCGTGTTGTTTGTCTATGGATTTTTATCCAACATCAGTGTTCGTCGTTTGTTCGTTCTATATATCGCATCCAGAGCTCCCCTCCCCTCCCCTCCCCTCCCCTCCCCTCCCCTCCCCTCCCCTCCCCTCCCCTCCTCTTTCCATGTAGTTAGTAATTTTTATGTTCTAATTAGCCAGTGCACTGTAAATAGACAATTTAATTCTGAAATTACATCAACCGAAGTAAACACAAACGCGTCGACAATTTGCTTCCAAACAAAATTAGCAAAACTAACACCACACCGGCATTGGCAGCCGGTAGATACGGATATAAGGATGTGCATGTCATTAGGATGCGCCCAAGCGTGCGGCTATGATGAGAGGGGGCGTTTCCAATGTTCAGATCGGCCACGTGGAATTGAAGCTATTCAGAGATCTAGGGAGGTGTGTGGAGTTTGAATTTTGGAGCATGGAACATCGCAGGCGGTCCGGGACCGGGACCGAGACCGGGACTCATGAGCAATTTGTCGGAAACGGAAAGGTTAAACAAGATTGGTGAAATCATGGTATCGCTTAATTAAACATTATTCCATTTGCATACACTGTTGGAAAAAGCATGCGTCAAATTAATAAGAAATGGAAATTTTACCCAAATATTGTTTTGTTTTTTTTTTTTGTTCTAAATTTGTGTGTTGACTAGGTTAAATGTTAACAGCTTAATTCATACACGAATAACCATTTTTAAACTGGATGAAACTGTATAAAAAAAAATTAAATATTCATCGAAATTCATGCGGACTTATAAAATGAATTCCAACTTAAAAAATAAAAAAAAACGAATTGTAATGGGTTTGAATTTTTTCCACACTACTTTTAATTTTCCCCTAAGCAAGGACTGTCATGTCGGGGGTTTGGGTTCGATTCCCAGCCTCTTCCATCCAACAAAAAAATGAAACAAAAATGGGCAACTATGCCTCTGCGAAGAACTGACAAACCCTAAAAAAGTATACACTGTCTTGAATAAGTGCCTCTCACATTAACCGTTCGGATTCAGCTGAAAATTGTAGGTCCCCTCCATTCCTGCTAACTTACAACAAACCCGATGCAATAGTTAAGAGTTGTAAGACACTAGACCATGGCACTCCACAAGCTGAAGTCACGCCACCAAATTTATTTGATAATTCACAAATTTTTTAACTGATTTACTGGTCCTTAAATACTACGGTCATTAAGATTATACATGAGATTTATAAAAAAAAAATCTATACTAATTTTGAAAAAAAAAGGAAAAACAATTTGGGTTGAGCTGGTAAAAATAAATTTTGTAGAGATTTTCAAGGGATCTTCGGTCTCACGGGGCCCATTCACGATAGAACCTGTAAATTTTCTTTATAAAATCTCTACAAACCTTGCGACTTTCCTTACTACCGTGTCAATGTCAATTTACTTTTGGCTAAAACAGATGTGCGACATGTCTGTACTTATCACTATTACCTCTTTAGTATGAAATGTTTGGCACCTATCAAAAACTTGTATATTTTTATTCTAGCTTGACGTTTTACCTTTATTTGAATGTTCCCATCTTTATCTTGATGTTCCCATCACTAACAGTAAAGTTACAATGTTTTGAATCTAACCAAATCAACGTTTTTCAAATATTTTTTTAAAAATTGAAATCAATTTTAGGTGAAAAATTTAATTAAGTACCCATATCGTCTCTCCTGTTGGATTTATCTATTTAAAAGTCAATACAATATTTGTAGAGGAGAGTTTGGGCAATAACTTTGTAGAATATTGCTTTTCAAAAACTTTTGTATTTTGAAAATAAAAATCACCTTTTTATTATGAAATTTTGTGCCCCTTCCCAATAATTTTTATACAGATATTTAGTCTGACATTAATTTCATGTGTTATAATTAGAAGACCCTAACCTTGAAGATCCGATAGTTAAATGTGTTTGTTTTAATTAGTCATCGTGTCATTACTTTATAAGTGAGATCTTTGTTAATATTATTAAATATTTTTAACCTTTGGACAGTAGAGTGTAAAGTCCTTAATTTTACTTTTACAAAATTCTATTACTATTTTTTATTCTAATTCTAATTACTGAGGCAATGTGCAAACAAAATCGTGGGCCAATCTTTAATTTCTCTTTCAATTTGTTAGGAAAATTGAATAAATTTAAACAGAAAATAACGTAAAACTAAACAGATGGCTGTGTAAAATATTTATTTTTAATTAATTTTTTTGTAAGTGTAGACATCTACATTACAATTTTGTGCCTATATGTAATGTAGGTAAATGTTTTATTTATTTATTTATTAATTTTATTTTCACGGGGTGGTGATATTTTTGTTACACCCACACGTTTCATACATAAATATCTGATTGCCAGGATCGAACTTTCCGAAATGCGATTTAATTAAGTAATTGATTCCCAGAGCTGATTGTTCAAATTTTAAACATCCGCCCGTCAATAGTTGATTTCCATTCCATTTGTATGCCGATGATATGCCTTTCTTTGGATATCAGGGTCAATGAGGATACACATTACATCAGACGACAATGACTTAGATAAATAATAAATTATTGCTTTAATGATTTTCATATAGATTTTATAGCTACGCTAATTCTATGTTCTTATGATGCTGTTGTCTGATTCCGATACAGCAAAGCGTCTGAATAGCACGTTTTGTGTGCTCGAATTGGAATTATACCAATCTCCATACAAACACAACCCATCACCACAGGATAAACACAAAAACGACGATGACGACGACCAAAAAAAAAAAAATAATACCGGAAATAGTTTTTGATTGATGAAGTCAAATTTGCAGATGCGAACGATATCGGTTGATTTGAAATTGATTTGCAATCGTTTTACAATTTCAATATATGTCACTCATTTGGTTTTTGAATATGAACTGAACTCCATTGAAGCATATAGGTATACGAGTAGAGAACGGGCTTTGTTCGCATCAGAATCGGAAAGGGTTGGCGGGAATTTGGGCTTTTTCTTTTGCTATAGAGGGTGCGGCGGGGTGGGTGTAGTGAATGAGCTATTTAGGAGCGAACAGCGATTGATTTGATTTCAATTTGAATGGGAATTGGTTGGCAAAACTTTATATTATTGTATACTCTCTCGGTTTATCCGTAAATTGATATCCTTTTTGTTATAAATGTTGTGTGGATATGCGAGGATGCAATATAAGCTCGGGATTGGATAGTAGTAAAACCAGTGGACTTTATCGGGAAAGTATTCTATGTTGTTATATACTATAAGTCGCGATATTCGTGTTGGTTGGTCGAGTCGGATCCTATCGAGATGAAATATGTATTGTTAAATGAAAATCCAACTTTGAATCTGGATTAAGTTTTTTTTTTTTTTGTTTGCTTTCGTATTCAATTCAATTGTGTTTGAAACATAAGAGATAAAGTGAAATGAGAGTTAGAGATAAAAGAAAATGAACATATGGCATGATTTACACGTAGCGAATTTAATAACGTGTGATATTCAAATGCGATAATAAGCTTTTGTTATATTTAAAATTCAGTCATTTTAGAGTGAGGTTTTGGGATTAAGATTGTTTCTGTTATAAGAGAAGTCCTCCTCTCACACGCAGAAAGGCAGACAAGTGGCGGAAACTGAAATACATTTCCATGCGACAGCGAGTAGGATAAGCGTAGGCAATTGGCCCTTTAGCTTTAGGGGTAACCCAATATGGACATAGCAGCTCCGAAGACTCACGTAATATGTTATAAATGGAGCTCACGCACTTACTGTATCAATAAACTGGTCATAATTAAAGTGTAGATCAAAGTTTTTCTAATTTTTGTTAAACATTTAAGGCTTCGAGATCTTAGCACTCGATATTTGGGGTATGCGCAAAAATGATATCAAAGTCTATACGACCTTTAAGAAGCTTTAAACATTCATAAAAAAATATTTTGCTGAATTACTGAGACCTTTCAGAATAAGACTATTTGGATAGAATACGTTCTTTTTTGCGAATATCCCACAAATGAAGCGAACTTAAAATCGTTGATGAACTTGAAAAACTTTAACCATTGATTGAAAATTTTCTATGGCTGACTAATTTTTGAGACTAGACCTTTTAGACCTTTTAGATATTATAGAATCATTTTTTTTTTTGTGAATATCCCAAAAATGAGGTGCTATCAATCTTAACAGTGGCCTTGAAAAATCTTTGAAAATTCATTAAAAATAAAATTATGGCTAACAGATTTCTAAAAATAGTTGGCTTTTTATTGGTTCCCTAAGACCATTCAGTTGGCATACTTGTTTTTGCGAATATCCCACAAACGAGGTTCTGAGATCACGGAGCCAACAAATTTGGCCTACATAATTTTTTGAAAATTTTGATATTATTTTTTTTTTAATTTGTTGAGCTGTTTGAATATTAATTTTATCGAAAAAATGTTTTTAACATACAAAAATAGGAAATTCAATTATTCACACTTTTTGTCTCGAAAATATTTTTGGTGGACTGACAGAAATCGAGATTTTTAATTAAAACTAAAATCCAAGATGGCGGCCTAGTGGTGAATTACACGAGTGTGAAAAATCATTGTAGTGATCTCTGATGAACTTTGCTCTGATGAACTTGGTTTCTGATGAACTTGGCTCCGGAATTTTAGCACCCCACATGTGGGATATTCGCGAAATGAGTACAAAAATGTCAACTAGTTTCAGAAATGTCAGCCATTGGTTTTTTCTAGCTAATTTTTAAAGTATTTTCAAGGTCGTATAGATTGTGACCTTGAACAAAATTCATTAAAAAATAACTATGACTGACCAATTACTGAACCTTATTAACCTCTTATGAGGTCACTAAGACGTTTCAGATGGTTTATTGTTTTGCGAATATCCCGATTGCTCAAAGCCTCTACGATCTTAAAAAAAATTATTTAAAAACCCTATAGCCGACGAAACTTTTGAATCTTGTTGACCTATTTTGACTAATTGATGACCTTTTAGATAAAATTACATTATAATATAATCTTTCGCGAATATCCCGAAGTCGATGAACTTACTTTCGACTGAATAAAAAGAATATGGGAGGGGAACAAACTGCTGCAGGTCACCAAAATAGAATTTACACTAATGCACTGGACTAATACAATACTGGCAAACTCCAAATTCATTAATTTCATAAACTTCTATTATGAAATGGCAAGATTTTTTTCTTTCCCACGTACAGGCCAGGTATATCAACTGAGGGTACAGCGCAGTCAATTCTCGAATAACAATTTAGAAAACGAATAAGGTTCATTCGGGTGGTTTTCATTTGTTATATGAGCTCAGCATGAGGGTAAACTTTCTTCGAGCTTCAATATAAGTGTTGCGTTATACCAAAGAGAAAAAGGTGCCTAATTTAGCACATCTAGGCACGCGGCACACAAAAGAAAACCTTCTTCTACCTACAACCTACATCCTTTAATTGTTTGGAATTGAATTTATGACAATACTTTGAGAAAATTTCATGTTTCGTCTGTGAACGAGAACTTAGAAAGAAATGTACTTAGTAAAGAATTTAGGTACTTAATGCGCACTGCCATTTTTTTATAATAATGAAGTGTGTACAATTTTAATCGCGATTAATTAATTAATTAACCTCGAATTACTTCCTTGTGCGACATTAATGGATGTTGTGGGTTTTATATACACAAAATTGTGTTTTACATTATTTTTGTTTGCTATAGGTATAGGAAGGTATATACGCCTGGATGTATGTGTTTATCTGAAAATCAAAGCTGGAACAGAAAAAAAAAATATCTCGTGTTTTATTTCCATTGATACTTTGTATATAAATGAAGGTATAGGTACTTCATAATTCCATAACAAAGTGAAAACTATTATTGCGTGATAACGTACAAATTGTGAACCGCATATTGTACAACCCCGAATGCCAACACCATTTGTCTTTGATCACCCGCCAGCCGCCACACCAATGCCATGCCACACGCGCCCCACACCGCCATTTCTATATATAGAGACCACAACCGAGCCGCTATACGAAGCCATAAAACTGACCCAACTTTGGTTGTTGTTGTTGTTACAGCAGCAACATAAGCCACCCCTCGAACTCAATAGCTGGAGCTTTGGAGAGCTCTAGAGGTGATGGAGAACGAGAGGGTCATTGATAACACGCTTTTTGGAGACCGCCATCGATTTATGCGGTTCATTTCACCTGAATTTGTTCCCGGATTACACAATACTAATACCCATTTGGACACAGTAATCCCAAATGTGCGGTGTCTACGCAGGGATTGTTTCATTTAATCTGTTAGATTACGTGGCTACCAAAGTGGTAAGAACACATAAATAAATTGATATAAGTACACATAGTGTTTCTATATAAGGCTACGGCTATACGGCTCGACTGTAAGTTCATATCGACGAAACTCACTCTCGCACTCAGCAAGAATAAATTTAGCACACAGCTGTTTGGGGCGCGCATTTCCATAAAAAAAAAAAAAAAAACAAAAAAAGTAAAGTAAAGTAAAGGATTCGCGTGACTCCTTGAGATCTGACGCTGGCGATACCTTACTCTACTTTTGCCTTGCGAATTTATTTTCCTCTTGGTACTTTTTCCATCTGCTTCCTGCGAAATGGACATTAAGCATAAATTTCCAAAGTCCTTTTTGGCTTTTCCATCACAGCCACTTATAGGAGGATAGCATGTTCGAATGTTCTCCGTGGCCAGTTTTTTTTTTTTCTTTTCATTTTGTGTGCAGTTCAGTGTTTTGTTGTGGCACAATTTTGGTCTTGGGTTTTTGGCTGTGTGGCATGTTTCGTCAGCTCACAGTGGAATTAAATGCTCAAAGTCTCGACAAGAAAACAATATATAGATTTTTTACAAAATTCATTTGGCATTTCTTTGTTTCGCTTTAGTCGTTAAATATTTCGTTTTATTCGCAATCTCCAATCAGCAATTAAGGTCTCCTCTTTTATTCATTATGTTTTTTCAATCATTTTGCAATTTACATTCAGCGTTTTTATAATTTTCAAAAATATATGATTTCAATAATTTTGCAAAATTTGCTAAACTTAAAGGCGTGTAATTTAATGGAAGCCAAAAAATTGCAAAATATTGTATTGACTGTCAAATAAAAAATGCAAAACAACAACATGTCAAATAGAAATTTGCCAAACTCCAAAAGACGCATCAAACATAAAATCAAATTTAAATTGTGAAATGCTAAATGCGAAATGATGATTTGGAAAATCAATACAATAACAAAACTTAATTTGCAAAAGGTAGATTGCAAAATAAAATGCGAAACGAAAAACGGCAAAATAAACTCCCGTGACATGTGAGAAGTTTAATCAAAGCCAATTTCCAAAAAAAAAAAAAAAAATCGCAGCTGCCAATTATTCTAGTTGACCTAAAAAACAAAATTGAAATTTTTCGCCTGGGGAATTATATAAAAATGACCTGCACGAAATTTTTCCAAATCGGTTCCCCCATTTAGGCTCCACACGAAACCAATACTTGCCCTATAGGTCCCCAGAGCAAAAACATAAAAGATTGTTTAGCATTTAGCTATACAAAATTGGAAGAAAGTCGTGCATTTTATATGATGTCTCTACATCGTTCAACTATGGGTATTCAAATTTATTTTTTGCAAAGAAAAACGTATTTATGTCCCAATGTACGGAGGCCGGCGTTGGCGGTAAGTTAAGTGATGTTCTTCTCCTGTTCGCTGGCAATGGATAAATACTTTTTTGGCCGTTCCTTTGGTCTTTTCCTGATTGTGGAGTTATTTCGCAAAGCCCAATTTACCCCCATTCCCATACCTGCAAAAATAAAAAGGATTAATCTCTTTCAATTCTCTTGAAAGGATTCAAAGGAAATTCAACGAAGAAACGGAGGTAATTTAAAATTTGATACTCTTATAGATACATTTATATGGGATTAAATTTTACTAGGTATACCTACAGCTTTATAAATCAAGCTGGATAATTGCTAATGTGGCTTCCTGAAGAATTTTCGAGGTATGTATGTGTTCTTGTGGATCGTATATTTTCTTTGAATTTTATTCATTTCGTCGAAATAATTTGCTGGCCAAGAGAGATCGATTTTCAACGTGAAAGATAAATAGACTTTTAGAGTATGGAAAGTCTTAAATAAATGCAAAAAGCAGGGGAATTTTCATTTAATTTTTTCATTGTGGAAAAATTGGGTGAAAGTCTTTTTAGATAAAAACATATGTAAGGTACATACATACATCTGGGTAAACATGTTATTGGATTTAATTTAACACAAAATAATTCTTCCTCCAGATGCTTGGTAGATTCATGAAGTGATGGTTTAATTAATGGCGTGTTTTCCATGGAAGGTAATCTTTCTGGCTGTAAAATGTTTACAATTTTCGTCCGCGTGGAGGGTAGGACTTGGAAAAATAAAATAAATTTCCGCGCTGAAGAAAGGAATTTTGAAAGATTGAAAGTTTTGAAATTTGTCCAGTATTTCAAAATATTATTTTTTTTTTTCTCAGGAAGGATAGGTATTATTGAAAAAAACACACGAAGCGTATAGACGGAATTTGACAACAGTGAAACCTTTCAGATCATGAGATTAGGGCTTGTCTTTAAAAAAAAAATCCCTTATTTCACTAAGCTCTTTAAATCACAGGAGTTAATTGAAAAAAAAAAAACCCTACATTGGTGCTCAATAACTCATGTTAAAAATGTCAGACCATTCCACTTTAAAAATCATTCAATTATACTAGGTAAGGTATAGGTTCTTTTCCCGTGATATAAATGCTATACCCATATTTAACGTGGCCTCCATGAAAAACTCAATACCTACCTTCTTTTAGAAAAAAAAAGAAGAAAAGTTTGATGATATGTGAAGGCCGAACAAAAACAAAATTGGAACAAAAAGTTTTTTTGCAACACGAAGCAAAATCAGCTTACTTTTAAGTTGAAAGGTGAAATAAAGACTCTCTATCACTCACATGCCATGTATGGATGTTAGGAAGGACGTCTAGTGGAGTCTAAATTTTACAAAAGCCTGAGGCTACTGAACTACATAAAGATGGGTGTATGTTACGCGGCTCTCACAATGAAGTATTTTATAAAATATCCTTTTGCTATAAAGGCATCAGCCGAACGTCCGAACATTGAAGCGCAAATAAAACGGTATTGAAAGAAAAAAACGGCTGGTATAGAAAAAAGTTAGTATAGCGCATGGAAGCCATCGTGGACGCCACCATATAGAGTTTGAACAGGATGAAGCGACAAGTTCTCCAACAACATCAGCTCCTGCTGCTGATGCAGTACAAAAGGAGTACAACACACAAAACACTAAGCACAAACACGTCATGTAGCAGAGAACGCACCACTTTAAAGGAGACAAAATAAAATACATATACATAAATGCCTTCACAGAGGGGCCTCATACCACCTCATATGGTTCAATGGATCGCTTGGGCACAGGATATGTCAGAAAAAAAAATGCAATATGACGCCTGACCCATTTTGTTTATCTTCCGGCTTTTTTTTTGTGAACATTACTTGACTATATGAGGTGGGATTTTCTTCTCTGACAGTGAAGTTATGGAAGACAAATTGCCAGACAACAATTACAGAGAAAGTAAATTGTTGTTTTGTAAGTCAAGAGTCTAATTTTGGGCTCTATACATAAAAAAGTGGGTTTTAAAAATGTACGAACTATAGTTTAATTTGAACTTCAGTTCAGCTGCAAATAGAGTAAATAGATTTCACGTTTGCTCAAAACGTAAGACTTTTTTTCGGAACGCATAAATAATGTTTTGAAACTCCGGGATGTAAAGATCCCATGTGTGGGATATTCGCAAAAAACATATGCCATCTTAAAGTCAGTAATTGGTTAAAAAAGGTCAAGTAGCTTCAGAAATTGGCCAGCCATAGAAAAAATGGTTAAAGTTTTTTAAGGTCAACAGTGATTTTTGGCACCTCATTTGTGGGATATTCGAAAAAAAAAATAAGTGTACCGTCTGAAAGTTCTTAGTAACCCGATAAAACGTAAAATAATCTCAATTAATGGTCAGCCAAAACGTTTGGCTTAATACATTTCTAAAGATTTTGCATATGAATGTACTTGTTTTGCGAATATCCCACAAATGACGTGCTGAAATTTTGTTTTTTGCGAATATCCCACACATTCGGTGCTCTGATCTCGCAGCTAATTTTTGAAGATAGTTTTTTGGATCTTACGATGCTTAGATGGAAAGTTGGTATTTTCTTTATCGCCAGTGTGCCAATTCTAGGTCGCAATAAGCACTTGAAAAGGTAAAAAAATCGATTTTTTGATGGTTGTTTTTCCATATTGTCCGATACATTGAAGACGTTTTTGTTTCTTTAACGTTCGATACATGGACTAAAAGATAAAAACTAGAAGTTTACAATTATGGTTCTTTTTTATAGTTTGGGAAGTTATGGTTTAGTGGAAAATCACGTTAAAAGGTGAAGAAATCATTTTTATTCAAAATTTGTTATCTTATCGTGGGATACCTCTATTGAAAGGTATTTACTGTTAGATCACAAATATATTATTTTCTGATTGCTAGGACTTTTAGTTCAGCTGCAAATCGAGTAAATAGACTTTACGTTTGCTCCATATATAAGACTTCTTTTTTGACCAAATAATTTTTTGAAGTTCCGGGATGTAAGGATCCCAAATGTGGGATATTCGCAAAAAAAATATGCAATTTTAAAGGGCAGTAATTGGTTGAAAAGATCAAGTAGATTCAGAAATTGGTCAGCCATTGAAAATTTTGAATCAATGGTTAAATTTTTTTCAAGATCATCAGCGATTTTTGGCACCTCATTTGTGGGATATTCGCAAGTTCAACTACCTATACCGTCTGAAATGTCTTAGTAACCAGATAAAACGTCAACTAGTTTCAATTAATGATCAGCTATACGTTTTTTTTAAATAAATTTCTAAAGATTTTGTATATGTACATACTTATTTTACGAATATCCCACAAATGAAGTGCTAAATACCTTTTTTTGCGAATATCCCACACATTGGGTGCTATGATCTCGGAGGTTATTTTTGAAGGTAGTTTTTTTGATCGTACGATGCTTAGATGGAAAGTTGTATTTTATAGATCACCAGTGTGCCATTTCTAGGTCACTAAAGTCACGTGGTTCAGCCACAAATAGCATTTGAAAAGGTAAAAAAAAAAAATCGATTTTTTTGTGGTAGCTTATTCTTTTTGTCGGATTCATCGTACAGGTTTTTGTTTCTGTAACGTTCACATGCACGGAAAGATAGGAACTAAAAGCTTACACATATCCTCATCAAACGACTTTGGGATATTTGGTTTAGTGGAAAACCATAAAAGTCAGTTTTTTTTTTAAATTTTTGTCTTCTTATAGTGCGAAAAATTAGTTCTTTAATTATTTTTATTTATGATCTTAGTCAAAAATTGTAAGATTTTTATTTTTTTAAACTAAGGCCCAATTTTTCAGCGATGAGTTAAACCAGAGTTAGCGAACTTTAGAAGTAAATTAACTCACAGAGTAAACTAAGGAAGCAGTTTTTCGGTCTAGAATCCATTCAAAACGATTAAACAAACTCTGTGGATAAAACATCAAAATCATGGGTTCAGTTAGTCCTGAGTTAAATTAACTTTTTATTTAAATTAAATTATTTTTTAATTTAAGGCCAAGACAAATTTATATCCAATATGTTTTCTTTTAAATTTGTATGGCAGTTCTTTATTATTCTCTTGAATTCAAAAAAAAAAAAAAAAAAACAACAAAATATGTAGAGTTATCTGGATCTTGGACGAATGCTTCACTTGCAATACTCGTCTTAATGTGTGTTTTGTAGGTCAGAAAACTTTTATTATAGTTTTATTTTTAAATCTCAAAATATGTCAAAAATTTTGGATAACTTTATGTTTATTCTAATTTTGCTGAATTTATTTAAAATTAAAATAAATGTTCGAAAATTAATACACTTCACAAAATTCACAATTACCTACCTACTATGCTTACACTTTTAAAGCCATGACCTTCGAAAAAGGGCTAAAAGAATAAGTAAAGTCATTGAAGTTTCAATAAAATCCAACAACACTTTGTATGCATGTATATAGTCCTTTTACTAGTAATATCTACAACCTGTTAACAGAACAGACTTGATGTTTTTTTGAAGCACATATTCCGCCACTTCCGCATGCCACAGAATTCTACGTGCTAAGTCATAGTTGCCGTTGTTATGTTGATGAATATTGAATTTTATTGTTACGTTATGAACAAGAACACCATCATGGCGTCGTCGGTCGTCAGAGTTGACGATGCTGGGTAATAATAATTGTAGGCCACGAGCACGAGGAATGAACGACGAGGACGACTATGAAGAATTGTGTGTGTTGTTAAACAATTGACATCAAATCGAGGAAATGATTGCGTTGCCTAGCTCAAGGCGAAAACCTTTTACACACACGCATACCATACATATATATAGCACACATCATAGAGCAGAACAAAAGTGCATGCAATTAAATTGACTGTTTTTTTTTGCAGTTGCACTACATCAATGTCTATTAAGGAGACGTTATGCTTTCGTAAAAAACATTTGAACTCAAGGTTTTAATCAAAAATGGCATTTTGACGGTTGCAAAGGCCAGTTGGTGTATTCCAAAATGTGACTAATTGTAAAATTAAAGAAAAATTTAGATCTCTAATCAAATTTTATATTGCGATGTTGGGGAACTCTATAAACTCATGCAGGGTGTTTTTTTTAGATGTGTGGTTTTCAATCTGGAAATACTTTTTTCGGAATTGTTTTCTTTTTTGATAGCTGTCACTTGATTTGTGCTCAATTTGGTATTGGTTTTTCCATTTTATAATAAATAGACTGAAGCCTGATGCACAACGCATGCAACAAATTGTGCAAAATGGGATCGAAACGAGATCGTTGTTGATCCCGATTTTCACAAGAAATTTTGTTCAGCGAAGAAGCTCATTTTTGGTTGAATGGGTACGTAAATAAGCAAAATTGTGGTATTTGGAGTAATCATAGTCCACAAGGCATTGTTGAGATGCCGCCGTTACATCCTCAATAAGTCACTGTTTGGTGTGCTCTATGGGCAGAGGGAATCATTGGTCCATATTTCTTCAAAAATGAAGCCGGCCATAAGGTTACAGTCAATGGGGAACGCTATAGAGCCATGATTAATGACTTTTTCATGTCTGAATTGGAGGATGTTGATGTAGACGACCTTTGGTTCCAACAAGACGGCGCTGCATGCCATACAGCCAACGAAACAATCAATTTATTGAAGGAAACTTTTGGTGAGCGCATTATCTCGCGTCGTGGGCCTGTGGCGTGGCCTCCAATATCGTGCGATTTAACACCACCGGACTTTTTTTTGTGGGGTTATGTAAAGTCACTTGTCTTCGCAGATAAGCCCGAGACGATTGACGTCTTAGAAAAGAATATTCGGCGTGTTATTGATGACATACGGCCCCAATTGCTGCAAGAATTGGTCGAAAATTGGGCCTCTCGGCTGGAATTTATTCGAGCCAGCGAAATTATTTTTAAAACATAATGGCAAACCCTTATCATTATACTAAAGCTAATATCTTGGCCATAACATTAAGTATTATGTGTTTTATTTCTTGTTGGAAACCATACGTCTAAAAAAAACACCCTTTATAAAACTTCCACAAGATGCGAGGTCTCCAACACCGGAACACATAAAATAAAGTCTGGTTCGAGATCTGAATTTTGCTTTGCTTATCGAACTATCGCAGCATTCATCCATCAGAACAGTAACATCGATTACATTCGACTCAGTTATATGCATTTAACAACACTTTTGTTTTTGCCATAGAAGTGCAGGGACTTCGGAGGAGACTCGTTTACAAAATAGTCCTTCACAGCTAACTTGATGTATTTTGCATTGTTCTAAGATGTTAGCCAGGGTTTATTAGTTTTTATGTGCAATACAGTACAAATACACCAGTGTTAGTCATTATTTGATGACAAAGTTTTTTTGCATGAGCGCGACATCATACTAAGACCAACACAATGAAAATGTTTGAATTCAATTCAAATTCTATGGAATGAATAGCACTTTTGTTCACATTATTGTCGCAATGATTCTTCGTATAGGTAGGTACCTATACCTATACTTCTTTAAATCTCGAGGGCACTACATACATATATTTACAAGAACAATAATTTATAGAATCATAATATCGTGATTGAAGGTTATTGCATCGTTCTTATCGTATTTTGGTCTTTAATAATTGAACGCTTTTATTTAAAGTTAATGATGGTCTTAGTTGGGCTATTAAAGTGCTTTGCTTTGAAGCTCTCATAACTCCAATGATAGGGTATGGGAAAAGAGCTCTTTATCCTTGAGACGATTTAATTAGCTTATTTGGTCAAAAAGTCTATTTCCGTTCCTTGAAATCTGCCGGGTTATGATTGGTGTTCGCTTATGAGAGGTGTTCCTATGGGAGAAAGCACTGCAACAAGAGTTCTTTGAGTGATATCTAGCTTTAGACCACAAATTTCAACGCATGCAACGTTCGTACAAACAAGGAAATATGTTTCTAACTTAATACAAAACTAATTTCATTATAATTAAAACATTTATCTTCAATGAAAAGTCTTTTTATGTCAAACTAAAGGAATGAAGTAGTCTTTGTTGAATTTCTCAATTGTATCTTTATAAGTGCATTTCTAGAGTAAAATATGCTATTTGTCATAACGCTACGCGCTCCACCTCATCGTGTGTACTTAAAATCTAGTTTATCGCCAGGTAGAAACATTAATTAAAATTTTCATTTAATGCTGAAAAGATTCTTATTAAATTTCTCACATAAAATTCATTCTACAAGTTATTTTCGCGAGGAAAAGTCAGTTAACTCACAAGAAAATTAAGCCTTTGTTTTTGAAACTTGAACAAACTAAAATTGAATTAGTAACATCACACTAAAGTTGGAGCTTTGAATGTAGATATAAGTTGGGATAAAGTTATTTTCTAATTTATGCAAATGTCTTTTAAATAGTTTTTTTTTAATGAGAGACAACGTATAAATAACATGTCTTCATCTTCACATAGTTAGATGATTGTTTTGTATTTTGCATGCAATTTAAATATTTTAAATTATCATCTTGCTTTAAATTAAGCTTTTAATAACAATTAGTAAAATTATCAATAGCTTAAAACTATACTACAATCTCTTTTTTATTGAATAATATTGATTCTGAAAAATACGAAAATATAAAATTACTTTCTGATACATCTCTAAACTCAAAAGAAAAAAAATTAATTGTGTTGCAGATAATAACAGGTCTATTTTTTTTCCTATCCCGGAGGCAACCGGATGAACAAAATTACATCGGGAATTAGCCACGACATCATGGAACATATACAGAGATAATTTCCACAAATAACACAGTTTTCTCCGGCCAAGACCCCAAATGTCTGAGCCATATTTTCGAACATAATTTTTGAAAATATCTTGCGAAGGAACTAGAAATGACAATTTTAAATGCATCCTTCGATATATTTTGTTTTAGTGTTTTGGTTTAAAAAAACTAATTTTTGGCTCCTGGAAATTACGCCACAAAAATATTAACAAAAAAAACGCCAAACTTTTTTTTGAATACATTTTTGAATAAATGCCAGAAATATTTTTTGGAAATAGGCCAGGAATGTTGGAAATATTCCAGCGGGACATGTAAAACAAAAGTCTGAAACTAAAATATAAATTACGCCAGTTCATTTCTGAAAATGGAAAAAACGCCAGATAACCCAAACTTTGAATTAATTTGTTTCTGGCGTTTTTTTCAAATAAAAAAAAAAACTTACGTATTTTCCGGGAGCCATAATAATTTTCAGACCCGCGGTCTTGGACTCTTCTTGACCGTGATATGTTTTTTAATAAGACTTACTTCAACCAGAAGAAAGCTGTCATCCTTTTTTCGGTTTTGAAAGTAAAGCTAAATAAAACACACACAGCGATACATTTTTGATACAAATTTTATTCCATTATAATGTTTGGACTTTATACTATTAAGTGTGAAAAACAATATCATTCAAATGGCCGCCTCAGAAATATTTGCAGCGTGCGATTCTTTTAATGTAATTTCAACCACTTTTTCGCACATTTCGGGCGGTATCTCGGCCATAGTAATAGGCGGTATCTCGGCTCGAGTAATGTTGGTTCTTAATGCGTCTAGAGTACGGAGATTATTCGCGTAAATACGGTCTTTTGCGTAGCCTCATAGAAAAAAATCTAACGGTGTCAAATCGCATGATCTTGGTGGCCAATTGACGTTGCCAAAACGTAAAATTACGCTACCGATTGCTTGCGTAGTCAGTCGTTTATGACGACCATAATCATCGCGTAATACGCGAAAAGTGGCTACGTTTGAATCACCACCAAATGACAGCTGAATTTGACAAGTGTCAAATGCCAGCGATACCAACTTGAAACCTGAAATGAATGACCCTATATTAAGAATACGTATCGAATTAATTTTTGTTTACATTGCTCAGCAGATATTTCGGTAGAGGAAGCCAAAGACACATCCTTTATTAAAAATATTTGTTGAGAAAAATTTAATTTTTTTTTAAATAATTCGAAAACTATCAAATGTTGAGGTAGGACTTTAAAAAAAAAATGTTAGCTTATAAAATTTTACAAGAAAAATATTACAACACTTTTTTCGTGATTGCACTAGATTTTAATAGAAACGTGTACAAACAGCCTCAATGCTGCGCTACTGCGGTGATGTGGACAAAAGTCCTACGCCAAAACTACAAACCGACATAGTAACGTTTTTCTTAAAATTTTCTCTGATTTAAAAGTTCTCCAAAAAGTAGTCACAATAAAGCTGTCCACTGAAATTCAGCTTTGTCGATTTTTTTATTTAAGTTTGGCTTTTTTGTCTAATTTTTCTGGGTTAATCAGTTTAATTTAAACGAAAGACTTTAGCCGTTTTTCTCCAATTATGGCGCTAATAAAGCCAGCACCTAGAAAGTCAATATGAAAGCATAATACATTTTTGAGTTCGATTCCTATTCTTTCAAGATAATGACCATTTTAACGTCCCAAAGGAACATCGTTTTCCATTTATCTGCTGATGAAAGAGGACTAAATTATTTAAATAAGCTTAGCTTATGCAATTACAAAAATGACAAGTAATCAGTCATAATAGCAAAACAAATTTTTTGGTATTTAGTCTTAGAAAGTCTATAAATTTAAGTAGGTAGGCATGTCAATTTAATTGAGCCATTTAAATAACCTTAGCGTTTTAAATGCCATAATTCAATAAACGCCGGGTTTAACTAAATCAAAATAATCTAGGTTTTTGGTTGATTCTACAAACAATGGAATTTTTGGCGAAATTATTAAAATTTACTACCGAAATTCGGAGTCAGTGGCCTCAACGTTAAGAGCGCTATGTCCAATTTATGGTTGTCATAATCGTCCTAGCAGATCAACAATTGAGCGTCTAGTGGAAAAATTTGAATCTACCGACACAGAAAAAAATGTTCCCGTGCCAGTGAGACAAAGAAGTGTCCGTAGTGTCGAGAATATTGCTGCCGCTGAGGCTTCAGTTGCAGAAAGCCCAAATGTGTCTCTCACACGTCGTTCTCAAGCGTTGGGCATTTCTGTGACGTCGTTGTGGCGAATTTTGTGAAAAGATCTTGGCCTAAATCCTTACAAGATTAAATTGACGCAAGAACTGAAGCCGCTTGACCACCAGAAGCGCCGTATGTTCGTCAATCGGGCTGAGCAACAACTTGAAAATGATTCGGATTTTCATCGAAAAATCATCTTCAGCGATGAGGCTCATTTCTGGCTGAATGGCTTCGTCAAAAATATATTATACTATTTCCTGTGGGGCTACGTCAAGTCTATGGTCTATGCCAACAAGCCAGCGACGATTGATGAACTTCGTACGAATATCGAAAGTGAAATTGCAGCAGTATGGGCCGATTTATGCTTGAAAACCGTCGAAAATTGAGTTCAGCGTCTGGACTTCTGCAAACATGCCCTACCCGATATATAATATTTCTTACGTAAACCCTTACTATGTTTTTTTGCCCAAAAACTATGAAAATACTCAGTGCCCTGAACATCTTCTTATAAAATTTCCTTAAAATTTTCATTTTCATTTTTTTGACTGACCATTTTCAACAACGTAAAGAGACGTTCTAACGTTTAACCAAATAGAACTACTTTGTACGTATTTTAGCTTCTTAAAATGTCGTGACGAAATTTTCAACATTTTATTCCATTGTTTGTAAAATCACCCTTTTAATAAAATGTGAATAAATTCTAAATCTGAACCAAAGTGTTTTTTGTATAAAATCTTCTTTCAATAATTTCAAAGGACAAAATTTAAAAATTAAAAATTATTTTGCAGCTTTTTCAATGGCAGGTATTATATTTTTATTTCGATCGCTTGACTAAAACCTTTCTAGTAAATGTAAGAAAAACAAAAAAAAGAAATACTTCAAATCGTCATGCACTCTCGATTAGAATGACTCACATCTTCCTTCCATATAACTCACATTCTCTTAACAAAAATCAATCTGTAGTCCAATCACAAACTAACGTGATTCCAAATGATTTCAATTGAGTCCGTCATTATCACCCATCAATATACTATAAGAGCCCCGATTGATTCAAAACACAATAGATTACAATTATCAGCCTTCAGTATTTCAAATCGAACCTGTTGCATCCACACACATATATGATGCAATGTTATAAACAATCTGATGTAGTATAGCCGCATCATCATGGTATTCCTGATTGGACAAAGGTCACTCAAAATAAAACAAAACAAAAAAAATAAAAGGCAATTGCAAGGACCTAAAATAAAAGAAAAATCATTCAAAACCAGCAAAAAAAAACCATCGACAGTAGGTATATGTGTATAGATTGAAGAAGAAGAAGAAAAATGATATAAAATGTTCACAACGTTCACACACAAGTTAGGTGAACGTGTGATATTGGAATATCCTTACCGCCTTTCCGGTTGTTCAATATGTATACATGGAAACTATTCAGGTGCTAAAATAAAACCGCCCAGCTTTTAAAATTATAAAACCCTTGATATGTTTTTTTTTGAGAGCGTTACGTTGAGAAAAATTAGGTTGAAGATGTTAAGTTAAATAGGAGCCGCTCAGGAAAATTAAATCTCAGAGACTTTGGTTCTTCAGGTGTTTGACAGAAAAATTGAGAAATTTTGTGGAGGAATTCTGTACATGTAACTATAAGATTGCTGAGGTCTCCGTGATCTCATTTTGCATGCCTTATGTGTCGGTATAGTAGTTCGAATGGCTAAGCATTGAAGTTGTGTTTTTTTTTTTTGTTATTATAAAGGCATCATGAGTTTTCCAAAAACACCCATATTCACTAAATTCATTCCAAAATTTTGAGCATTTTTGAAAATGGCAATTTTTGACACGACTAAAAATTGCTATGGAATTATGGTCAAAAATTATCTAGGTGTTGTGAGCTATCCAAAAACACCCATATTGATCCCACTGGTGTAACGATAAATTTCTATAAGGTTTTAACTCAATTACGCTGCCGACATTCGAGAACTGTAACTTTAGACTGGGATATCGCATCATCTTCAAAAATATATCAAAATCTTCAAAATGCTGTGCCCTAAACTTTTATGGTAAAAAGGTAAATTAAAACGACATAACCTTGCAATAGCCTACAATTTTTGACCCCCGCCCCCCCTTCCGCACCTACCTTTTCAAATCTCAAGAAAGTATAGCTTCAGCAGCTTAGACCATATAAGGTGGTTAGTTTTTTTTGCACCTGAGTACGTCTACATTTTGGCAGCTGGGGCAAGGACGAATCCCAGGATGAGACTCACAAAATAAAAAAAAAAATGTTTAAATGACATACGAGAGTTACGAGAGTACGAGAGTACGAGTAGTATAGGTATAGGTAGGGAGAGAAATAGAGCCTTTCATAAATTTTACCCGGTGTGAATCTCACGTATTTTTTTGGATCACCTGATGCAATTGAATTGGATGCTGTTGGAAATGTGGATCTCTGAATCAAACCTCGGGGTGAAGTTGGCCATGATAAGTAAATATGGAACTGGATTTTTATTTAAAGGTTGTGTGTTTCGGTCGTCTGGCAACGTAAATCCCAGCTAGCGTGAGTTCGTTTCACAAAGAAAAGCACAGACACGTAGAAATGGTTGGGTAAATAAAATAAAATTACTTTCAACTTTTTTTATTTTTTTTTTGGTCGTATAATGGAAGCAGGAAAGATTTTTGTGTTAACCTCTATGCAAAGAATATACAAGTAGACTGTATAGTTTGTTGCACACATGATGGTGATGTTGATAATATGCATCACATTCTTTGTGTACCTATACTCCACTCTCTGTATACGTATACGAATTTTTGTTGAAATTAATGAGTAGGCAGCAGGCTGTTGACCTACTCCGCTCGCTGTTTCTCTTTATCACATACTGATACTCGAAGTCCTCTTTCTCGTATAATACTGTCTCTGCCACTGCCACCGCGCGCTGCCAGTATGTGTGAAGTAATTTCACATGTTAAATGCTTCTTGTCCGAGAGGATATCAGAGTATTGGATATATGTATGTATATGTACCTATATCGATTAATGAAAGTCATTTCTCTTCTTTTTTTTTTTTGATTAACCATTCATGCACACGTATCGCTGGCTATCGAAGTGCTTGTCATTTGAGATGGAACCCCGACGACGAGGTTCCTTTACCAATATTACCAATGAAAATGCATCAGACCCTTAATGCGTAAGGGTAATATTTTAATCTGAAGTGATTTTTAATTAAAATGTTTGTTTTTTTCTCCATTTTTGTTTTCTTTTTTTTGTCCTTGTTGTTGTCAGTGCTTAAAATGTGTAAGGTATATATGTAAATATATAAAAGAAAATGTTAATTATAATTATTGTGAAGACATATGTTAAAACACAGAGGATATTAATTTCATTGAGAGAAAAATATGAGCGAGTGTGTTTTCTTTTTCGTATATTTATCACTTAAAAGCAATATTTTTTGTATTGATCTCTGGACAGAGTTTAATGGAAATAATTAAATTAGTGTGTTTTTATTGAAAAAATGAAACGGAATATGGTAGTGGATAAATAAAATAATAAATAAAATCTTCTTTTGTAAATATTTTTCTCTGGCAATGCTTCACCCCCTTGGTGAATAATTATATTATAGCAAATTTTAAATACGTAAAGGGTGTTTTTTTAGAAGAATAAATAAAAGCCTACAATTTACTGTTATGGCCAAAAATTTAGCTTTATTATAAGGATAAGCGTTTGCCATTATGTTTTAAAAATGATTTTGGGCCGCCGCGGCTGGATCGAATAAATTCCAGTCGAGAGGCCCAATTTTCGACCACTTTTTGCAGTAATTGGGGCCGTATTATCTGCGTAGACAAGCGAATTCACATAATACCACAAAATATAGTCCAGCGGTTTTAAATCGCACGATCTTAGAGGCCACGCCACATGCCCACGACGCGAGATAAATAAATTGATTGTTTCTTTGGCTGTATGGCATGTAGTGCCATCTTGTTGGAACCAAAGGTCGTCCACATCAACATCTTCCAATTCAGGCACGAAAAAGTTATTAGTCATGGCTCTATTGCGTCCCCCATTGACTGTAACATTATGTCCGGCTTCATTTTTGAAGAAATATAGACCAATGATTCTCTGCCCATAGAGCACACCAAGCAGTGACTTTTTGGAGATGTAACGGCGTCTCAACAATGGCTTGTTGATTGTCTATACTCCAAATGCGTCAGTTTAGCTTACTGACGTACCCATTCAACCAAAAATGAGCTTCATAGCTGAACAAAATTTTCTTGTAATAATCGGGATCAACAGATTTCTCGTTTCGAAATAAATTTTCCACGATTTGCAAAGGAGTAAGTCTATTTATTATGAAATGACAAACCAAATTGAGCATAAATCAAGTGACAACTGTCAAAAATACCAACTCCGAAAAAAGTATTGCCAGATTGAAAACCACACATATAAAAAAAACAACCTTTATAAGGGCCATTAAATGTATGATCCCATATTTAACTTTTTTATTTCTTTTAAAGTCAGATGAAGGTTTATAAAGGGTTTTTTAATTGGCACGGGTAGCCTGAGATGGCCATGTTGTTTTGATGACATCTGTCAAATGTGTTGTTTATTATTCAGTTACTGGATGCCAAATCACCATGGCAAGTTACACGATTGAAAAGTGAGTCCAAATGATAAAACTTTAATAGCAAAATCTTTTGGGGCAACGATACGTGGGTTGCGCCTATGTTACGGTTTACATTATTTTTCTTAAAAGTCAATTATCCAAAGTTTGGTGGCCAAATTTGATTCAACCGATTCAGTGAACAATCAACCAACGCCTTTGTGGCAAGAAAACGCAAGAGCTACCGTAAACATTGCCACTGTCCGTGAGGGTCCGTACTTCCTTGAAGACGAGGATGTCATTGCGATTTGCATCAATGCATAGTTCTACTGATGATATGGATGTGAAAGATATGGCGCTACGTACCACAGAGTGAACGCAACAATGGAAATTCTGCATGAAAGATTTAAGGGAAGAGTTTCTCCCGCGGAAGTGACATGATTTGGCCACCAAGATTGTGCGATTTTACCGCGTTAGAATCTTTCTTGTGTTTTCTGAAAATGCAGGTCTTATGGGTTAATAAGCCCCATTTGACCGATACCCTCAAAGTTAACCAAACCCAGGCTATCGATCAAATTCAGCCGAATCTATGGAGAAGAGTCATTGGACCGCTCGGATCCTTGCCACGGTAAGAACACGAGGCGGGCATTTGAACGATGTTATATTCTATACATAATGACATACATGGGCCTCTAAAATTTGTTAGTACCAATCACAAAACCTGTTTTTTTCCGTTTAAACATCTACCACCCCTCAATGAAAAACCCTTTACTTAGGCTTTAAACGACATAGTACAATCGTTCGGAAAGAATAAGTACGTGCATTTCATTCGTGTTTTTTGAAGGTTTTTATAATACAAATTCTATATACTACTGAAATACATCAGCCAAGTAGAAGACTTAGCTCTATTTAATTGGACTTGTTGAATTATTGATTCAAAATAGCTTTTATCGGCCTTTAGTCCATAAAAATTGGCGTTTCGTCCCGGCGATCTCACTTGGACTCATCAGTTGACTAGTGAGTGCCTTGTCAATACGCAATTTTTAATAAGTTCAGTTCAACTTACATGAACTTTTTGACAAAAATCCAATGTGAACTATATCCAACAAGATTAAAATTCTTAATCATTAAGCTGGAAAAATTTGAATCAATAATTCAACAAGTCCAATTAAATAGTGCTAAGTCTTCTACTTGGCTGATGTATTTCAGTAGTATATAGAATTTGTATTATAAAAACCTTCATATAAAAACAAAGCCTGGCCCTGGGCAAAATTTCGGTTTGTTGTATTATTGAGAACCTGCTCTGAGCATGTTCTCTGTTTTAGTCATATCACCAACAATTTGTCCTTAAAATTTCTCACTTTACTTTCTAAAACCTCAGACTTCAGTTAATTTTTATAATGTAAAAATACTTATTCATGTGTAAAAATACCTATAACATAATGTCCAATTAATTTAAGGTACCTTACACTTACCCCCTCATTGTCCATTTAAGATCTTCTAACTGAATATTTTATAATAATTTACATAATTGTAAATGACTTAAATTTTGAATTTTGTATAAACCTTAACATTTTCATAAACTCCGAAGTATGTACATCACTGAAAAGTAATTTTGCGTAAAAATAACTGCAAAGGTACATTATATTCCTATAGGTAATTGAATAAGTAATAACCTGAATATGCATGAGCATTTTCTTACTTTTCTAAAAGAGCTTCTCGAAGAATTTAAAATTTTAATTAATTTTATATTTAGGTACAATGCAGTTGTTGTAAAATACCAATGTTATGAAAAAATTCTAAAAATCATTTTTTTTATTTTGTATAAAAAACCCAAACTAGCATGATTAAAAAAACATATCCATACTTGACCCAAATATTTACTTTGAAATATCTTTTCATGCTATACCGCGTAGGTATAACGTTTGGTATATAGAATGCAACTCGAAATGTAGGTATTCCCTTTAAAACATAAAGTCCTGCCTCAAAAAGGCCATAATGGTGCAAAAGGTGAAAATATTTTACTCTTCACGTGTTCAGCAGTAAGGATAGAGTTTTAGAGAGAGAACGAGAGATATCAAAGTGAGTGTAGAACAATTTATGAGTGTCCACGACCAAAAAAAAAAATAAAATAAACTTAGTATCTAAAAACTACCGACGACGACGACGGCATTAAAGAAAATTCACGTGGACATGACGACGTGAATTCCATTACCACTGCACTGTATACCTTCCAAAACGACACCACAAAGTGTTCATTTTACACAGGGAATAATATAATATGTATTTAAAAAAAAAAAATAGAAATATAAAAAAACAAACAGGGGTGGATTTTGTGACCTAGAAAAGCCTCACATAATTTTAGAAATGAAGCTTAGATCAAACTGAAAATGCTAGTAAAAAGCTCAACCTAAAACGTCAATGTGAATTCGAAATTCTTCGGGCCCCCTAATTATGTTTGATTAAGTAAGGAATTGCAAAAGGGTTATGGATTTGAAACGGTGGATATAAGGTTTCCCTTAGAACGATAAATCCACTCCTGGTAGAAAAAAAAAACCCTTAAGGTTCGGTTTGGTGCGGTAAAAATGCTGAAAATTTAAAAGGCATACCACACCGGGAACAGTCAACTCTTGGTTTTCCGGTGCGAGTTACTACAACATCAAAGGAGTTGTGTGTTCGGGCTGCATTTCACACCAATCATGTGCTGCAGCTGAGCAGGCCCAATCCCACCCATGCAGCACACTGTATATAGAAAAGCAGGATAAACTGATGGAAAAAATGTGCCAAAAGCCAGGATACCCTACATACCAACCACCACACCACCGCCGCATGCCCAGAAAGTTAAGTTATCATTTTATGAAAAGAACCAAAAGTACGTGCTACCAAAATATATAGTAGGTACGAGAATAATGCTGAATAAACCACTTCCATTTCTTTAATTTTCTGCTGCTTTCCTCTCCATTGCATTGCCTTAATTTTTAAACCATTTCGTTGGCAATTTTTTTTTTATTTATTTTTTGTTCCAGGACTACACTTCCATAATATAGACCACTGTCTGTGTGGTAGATAAAAAAATTGGGTTGGCAATAATAAGATTTGTTTGTTGGAATTATATAATTTTTCTTTTTTTTTTTTTTTTTGTTAAATCCCTTGATTAGAGGACACGTTGCAGTTAGCTATGACTATACTAGGCGAGCGTACAGAGATCGAAAGGAAAGTGAATTTAAAAACTAACTTAGACTTTTGTAAAAAATATTTTTTTTTAGGTCATTTCTCTTGGGAGTAATAAGGTCATGCAACCATGCCGTTGCTGAATGAAGTCTTTCAGAGATCATAATAAAATTCTAGAATTGAGGAAAAGGATGAATATTATTCAAGAATATCATTTGTCATTTTAAATAATACTCCCTAAACCATTATGAAAGGTAGTTGTACACTTTGATGTTTAAACAGAACCATTTGGGTAGGTGATTTTAGTTCGCTTTGTGCGTTAGACCATTTTGTCAGTGGATAGACAAATATCTACAACACAAATTATGTGCAAAAGATTTGTAAAATTAAGCAAATAACAATGATACAATTTATAGGACGCACAACGCATTTGATTATGACAAACAACTGGTATAACCATCAATATGCCGGCTTGATTATACCAGTTTAAAATAAATTATTTTTAAATAGAAAATTGTCTTCCTTTTAGAAACAAACTGTGGCTATATCTAGTGAGTTGAAGAAAATTCTAAACAGATTTGTGTTTATTTTTGCACAGAATGGTATAAACTGGTCTTAAATATTTGCTTTTACATCCAACCTGTGGCTTTATTTAGTAAGTTGAAGAAAACATAAACCAGGTTATAACAAACGACTGGTATAGAGAAAAAATGGAAAAAATGGTTATTCAGCGTGTTTATACCAGTTTAAAAATAATAAGTTTAAAAAAAGAAAATTTTCTTGGTTTCACATCCCATCTGTGTGATCAAGAAAATGTTAAACAGATTTTTATTTATTTTTTCACAGAATGGTATAAACTGGTCTAAAATACTCCTAGAGGTAAATAATTGATGTTTTCCTCATACTTAAATAATGTATGTGCTTGTCATGTTAAAATTGTGTTTGTTTTTTACTTGCAACTTGCAAAATTTACTCTGCAGATTGTTCACTGATGTTTTATACCATTCATGCAGAAATATCAAACTATGCCCTGGTTACAAAAAATATCTTTTTATCATCGGAAATTTTTTTGAACTCAGTTAAATCGTAGATATTCTGGTAGGGCAGTGAATTAAGATCCCATGTCACATGATACAGGTACTAAATTTTTGAATCGACATCATGCGGTGGATATGGGGGGAAATTTGATTGATTGGCATTTGGCAATGTTTACCTCTTAGCAGTTTTATGGGTTACCAGATTGAGAAACTATCAAGATCTAAGTTTAACAAAAGCCATGTGTCAAAAAAATCGGTTAGGAAAACTATATCGTCGAACAATAACATTTTATAATGAAGTGGTCTCATATTGGTTTTAGATTCATTTAAGTCAACATTCAAAAGTCAACAGATATATGTATGTGTCATAGGCAGGAATACTTATGCTCTAACCAACTTAAAGTTCATAATAAACAAAATTGTAATATGAGTACGAATATACTAGTTTTTTGTTCGTATAAATATTTAAAACTTATTGCAGCAGACCCACATTCTCAATAAAATGTAACCGAAACAAATATAATGCCTGTATGTTCTGTTTTCAAAGAAAAACAAATTTGTTTCATTAGGTTTGACGTTTTTACATGCTGGTTAGTGGAAAAGTTATCCTATCGCATATTGCATATACTATAAATGTACACTCAGCGTCATTTGAATTAAATCAATTATATTTATAAATTATTATGTAGGGAAAAAAAACTATAAATTGAATACCTATACAATCTTTCCTGAAACAGATTTGTTTTTGGGTAAGTTTTAAGGTCTATGGATATGTATATGGAGTTTAAGGATATTCATGTAATTTTAAAAAGAAATATTTAAATTGCTTCAGTCGATGATGAGAAAGTCGTACTTTTAACTCACATTTTTAGAAAAAGGTATCTTATAACCATAAATATTTAACTAATTTTTTTTTTACATAAAATTTTCCGAAACGGCTAAAAAATGTTTAAAGCTACTGTTATTTTTGGTCCTTAAACAATCATAAAACAATGCCCGTGAAATGCGTTGCCATAATGTTTGATAAAAATGTGGAGTTTAATTTTTACGAATTATTTTAAAACTGGCCATATAGTCCCTACATTATGCATAAAGAACAAATTTTAAATATACGCAGATAATATTTTTGGCTGGCAAAAAATAAAAAAAATAAGGAAAAAAATCACTGCAAATAATGAAATTTCTATAGAACTCTTAGATTTTTTTTATTTTTGAAAAAATGAAGGCGAAATGGAGATTTTTTAGTCCCTTTACCAAAAAGAAAAACCGGTTTTAATTTCCAAGAGCCAATTATTTAATTTTAGGAACACAACCATGTTATAGTATAAGAAAACATTATATTGACTCTTTCACCGTGTTTAAATTGGGTTTTGATTAGTTACTTGACACATAAATAAACGAATATGGTCATAAGTCCACAGAAGGAAATTTTCATTTATGACTTCTTTTTTAATTTATTATATAGGGTGTTTTTTTAGACGTGTTTTTTCAATCTGGCAATACTTTTTTTCCGAGTTGGTGATTTTGACAATTGTCACTTGATTTATGCTCAGTTTGGTTTGCCATTTCATAATGAATAGACTTACTCCTGAACAACGTTTGCAAATTGTGCAAATTTATTACCAAAATAATGGTTCGGTTCGCGTGTTGCATCGCGCGCTGCGTCCAATATTCGGTCGACATAATCGCAAAATCGCATAAATTCGATCAACCATGGATCGGTTTCGCACCACGTTTACTCTAGTGGACGCCGTGCAGTGTGGAGCAGAGTATCGAAGAAGACCCGAATGAGTCCATCCGCCATCTCGCGCAACAATTGGAGCTGTGGAAAATTGGGCCTTTCGGCTGGAATTTATTCGAGCCTTCCGCGGCGGCCACTTGCCCGAAATCATTTTTAAAACATAATGGAAAATCCTTTTCTTTATAATAAAGCTTAATTCTTGGCCATTAAATTAAATTATATGCCTTTTATTTCTTCTTAAAAATCAACGTGTGCGGATCCAAAACGGACTTGTTTTTGCTTGAAGGGGATCTTAAGATTTTTTTCACTGAACGCACCCATCCTAGTATGCAGATCGTAACGTTGCACGACGTAACGTTGCACACGAACGCTCACGTTTTTTTTTCACTCTACCGCCAGCATAGATGTTTACACATCAATAAAGGACACTATGGCGTATAAGTAACAACAAAATCTAAAATTCACAATGGCACCCTACCATTTAAAATAAATTCGACCAACTCCGTAATTTTTTGAGTTCTTTAATTAAAAATAAGGCAACATTTAATGATGTTTCAATTACTTTGTATTTTTTGCATGATTTGGTTTCAAAATTTCATTATATTTGATGTAATTTATAAACGTTAAAGTCATTAAAAGAATGTGTAAATACAACTTTATTTTAACTTTATATTTTTTAATTTCGTGATTTGCATAATTAATTATATGTATTTGTTTTTGAATTAATTATCATTTCTTTTGAAATGTCCTTCGAAATTCTTCTCATGCATTCTCGTCACTCATAACAGACAAAACAATATTTATTATGGACTTGTTTGCAGGCAAAATCAATCAGCATATTTATGTACCTACTTGATCGTGTTAAAAACTAATTTTCGAGGTTTCAATCAAACGTAACATCGTGAAATTATGATAATGGAGAGATCCAAATAAGTGGTATTTTCGATATCTTCCTATACACACCCTTCAAATAAGTTTTGCCTGCTTTATTTGCTTTATTCAGTGTAGATAAAGCAAATAAAGCAGCAGGTAGATTTATCTACACTGAATAAAGCAAATAAAGCAGGCAAACAAAAATTCGTTTGCTTTATTACCTAACGTCAAACATTGCACATGATTTAATGAAACAGCCCTCACCAATATAAGCAAATAAATCACTTAATGCAACAAATCAAGTTGAACTCAAACAGACAAAACTTTTTAAAGCAGACAATTGAGGCAGTTAATTCACTTTGGGACGGTCGGTCGTAAGGAAAGTCGCAAGCTTCGTAAAGATTTTACTAATAGAAAATTGACAGATTCTATCGTGAATGGTCCTCGAACAACTGATGGAAATCTGTGTTGAAAATGTCTACTAACTTTGCAACAGTTCTTACGACCAACTGACTCATCTTGAATTGCCTGCTTAAGGCCAAACACATACTGGAGTCTAATACTGCATTTACACGACTGACAAATTGGCATTTTTCTGTCAATATACTCAAAAAAGAATGCATTTTTCCATTGTTCTGTCATTTTGTTGACAGTTAAATGCCAGAATAGTGCCAATTTGTCAGTCGTGTAAATCCAGCATAAGGCATAATAAAGCTCAAAACACATACAAATAAATGTTAGCACCCGAACGAGAACTAGTCAAAAAAGAAAACAAAAATGTCAGTTTGGACCATTAATTGACCGATGGATATTGGTTCTTTTGTTTCGTTCATTCATTGTGTAGTTTGTGCAACAGCAACATCATAATCTTTTGGTCTAAAAAATATTTTATCTCGACGTCAATTTATTTATTAACTTTGATTGAACCTTGTATCTGTATTTTTTGCAGATCTTTTTTGATGTTTTATTGTGTTGTATAGCTTTTTCAATAAAGTCTAGTACGTTGCTGATGCGAAACAAAAAATCCCATACAAAAATGACACAACGAAATCATAAACGAAAAATTTCGTCCTCCTTTTCTTTTTGCAGTACGCTGTTCGATGAGCGAAATGGATGATTGTAGCAAATTATTTGGAGAGGTCTCCGCTCTTTTTTCGCAATCAATTAATTTCCCGGACCATTAATTGTTTGCGGAAAAGTGACATTTGAGGTTTTTTGTGTTTGTATTTGTTGTATCTTTCATTGCAGCATGGCTTTCGATGAGTTTTATGCGTTTGAGTTTGTGTTTGTTTTTTTTATTTTGTTTTTGGTGTGACGCTAACAGTTGTCATTTTTTCGTTGTGGTTTCCACAAGTATTTCGTTGTCGTTTTGGAGACCACCGAAAAATTTCGTTTCGCATCAGCAGCGTATTAGGCTTAAAGGCGGGTAGATTTTGAAATGGAACATTGTGTCGTTCACTGTGTTGGTTGGAACCACATGTCGTTCACATCCATATTATCCAATTGGAGCCACACAAAATTGGTTATAATCGATCAGAAGCGCTATCCGTTGATGCTGATGGCAATGACATCATCGTTTTCGAAGAACTACGGACTATCACAGACAGCGACAATGTTTTCGGCGGATCTTGCATTTCGTTGACGCAAAGCCAATGGCTGATTGTTCACTAAATCGGTTGACTCAAATTTGGCCACCAATCTTTGGATAATCGACTTGGAAGGACAACCATGTTAACCATAAATTGGCCGCGAGGCACTTATCGTTGCCTCAAAAGATTTTGATATTTAAGATTTATTTTAGGTTGTGGTTGTATCAATGTCCCAAATTTTGATTCCTTAACATTTTCATGTCAATAATTAAATAATCTTTTGCCCATAGAATATTATTTTTTTTTCTTGGAGCACTAATGAAAATTCTAGAAATTATAATTTAAAAAAATTTCGCATTCACAATCTTTACCTAAGATCAAGGTCACTAATAAAAAACAATATTAATCAATTGGAACAGAGTGTATACTTCCATTTAGAAATGCATCATTTTACCATGGGAAAGTTTACTTATTACAAATTTATACATACATGTATTTTTTCTTCACTCTAACTCCTAAAGAACTTTAGATGATGATCCAATCATGTTAGTTTCTTTGATGTTTCGTACCGAAACATTTCTGTCCTATCAAAGAATCTGGAATCATAAAGTTTATCCTTTATACGAGACATTATGCAGAAAAAATAAGTCGAACTTTCACAAAAGTTTACCTATCTATACAACATATTTTTGGTTTATTTCTATTTTTTTTTCTGTCTTCACAAACATGATACACAAAAAAAAAAAGTAATCATATTTGAGGTTGTTTTTTATTGTTTCTTAAGTAGGTTTATTTTTTCATATATTTACAGCCATCAACAAAAATATAAAACAAAGTATATCTAAGCAGAACAAGAGAAAGTTGTGGTTATGATTATTTAAATTTTCATCGAAAGATGATGGACATTTTCCATCTTGTTTTTTTTTTTTTCTTGTTGTTTTTTTTCCTTCGTCATGTTTCCTGTCAAAATCGAAAAAAAGACAAAACTTACGGTTAAGTTTGGTGAGGCAGGCACTGGCGATGAAAAGGATGCGACTGTGGATTTTGTAATGGTATAATATTTTAAATAAGTTTTCAGGTGAATTTTCTTTTGAAATCCGATCTAATTTAGGAAATCAAATAACAAAAAGGGAATTAGGGATGAGATTTAGAAAGTTTGTTGGAAGTTTTTTTTTTTTTTTTTTTTTGAGCTTCAAGGCTATATGAAAGTTAGAAAAGTATGTGTGGCATGAGCAAGTTGGAAATTTGCTTGGAATTGATAAATTTGGGTGACATTTAATAAAATTTCTATTTAGCTCCTTGTTTTTCTACCCCCCCCCCACACTTCTTTTGCAAGAATTGGAAAGTGTTGTTTTTTTCGGAACAAGTGGCATAAAGATAAAAATTAAAATAAATCTTTCTTCATCCTCACATCATTTCTCATTTCAATATTTTGGTACTGACAATTTCGAGATGTACGTTAAAAATGTTAAATTAAATTCGCTATTTGTTTGATTCACAAAAAGCAGTAACGTTATTCACCCTTAAATTAACTACTCATACATAAATACATTTTTCTTTGATGATAGTGTCAAGAACTTTTAAACATAAGTTCTTTAAACGAAAAATAAATTAATTGAAAATTAATTGTAAATAAAATACAGAATATATTTCTATTTCGAGTTGAGTCGACAGCCAAAACTAAAGAAGCTGACGTCTTTGTTTGCATTTGAAAGGGAGGAAAACAAAAAAAAAATCTTTACATAGCAACAGAGGATAGAGGAGAAACTTTCTTCAGGCTACAACAAGTATATGTATATCTGCAAAGCAGAGTCGTGTTATTGCACCATGATGCCTCTAGTATCCTAACAATCATAGCGCCAAAGGAGCGCAGCGTATATATAAAGCCAACAACGTTCCTGTTTCTAACTCTCTTAACCATTCAAAGACCCTTTAACATCAACTCAGCCAGAGCCAGCATCAGAACCACCCAGCACGACTTTACCCCCCACAACCAAGACAACATTTTCTTTACTAATAACTTCTTCATGTCTTTTTAAAGTTCATCTGTAGAAAAATTCACATGAAAGAGTTGTAGAAATATATAAATTTATGTATGTATATAACCAAAGTGAAACATCTCAGGATGTCCGTCGGATTGTCGTCTGAGGTTCTAAGGGCATAGAGCCATAAGGGTGGTTAATAAACTAAAGCCATGCGAATGTCTTTAGTTTTTTTTCTGGACTTGGGAGTCTTTGGGAAAGTAGAATAGTATTGAATATTTAAAACAAGAATTTCACCAGCTACCAAATATTTGTTTATTTTTTTTTTTTATTAATCCGATGGCACCTTCGCTTTAAAAAAAACTACTACTTTTTGTTCTACCCCCCCCCCACACACACAAACAAAATATAAACACACAAATATTTTTCACGTGAAATGTGCAATTTTGAACCACCCTGTTAAATATCTATTTTACAAATTTCTTTTTTCTATAATTTTTCTTAATTGCAACAAAGATGAAACTAACACACAAATTAAAGAAATTGTAATCACAAACATACAATCTTGCATGCCAATTGGGTGGTGTATAATCATCTTTCTGTTGAATTTCGAAAAACACCCACTCACATTTATAAAAATTACAAACGCATGTAAAGTTTACACCTTTATTACTAAAGAACGTTCAATTGTCTTCTAATTAATGGCAATAGGGTGGTCAACAACCTGGTCTTCATACATCTCCCTGCTTAATGCCGACAAACGCCCACTCGCATTTGGAAATATTACAAACGCATGTAAAGTTTACTATCAGTGTAATATATATGTTTGTGCATCACTGTCTAACTGATAGTTAACTTTACATGCTTTTCGGTGCTTCTTGGGTTCACCACCGGAGAGATCTGAGTAGGAAGAAAATTGAGGGTGAGATGACTCACCCTCAATTAAGTAAAAACTATAAATATTAGCCTTAAAGTTCTACACCTCCAATTACTTTACTTAAAGTTCTACACCTCCAATTATAAAGAACGCTCAATTTTCTTCTAATTTACATCAGTAGTCTGGGTCGTTGCCCTGTTTTTTTTCTTGCTACATACATCCCCTGCTAAATTCTGACAAACAGCCACTCGCATTAAGAAAAATTACAAACGCATGTAAAGTTAACTATCGGTATTTGTTCATCACTGCCAAACTGATAATTAACTTTATATTGCTGATGAATCTTGGTAACTAACAACAATTTGGCAAATGAGCCTGAAAACTTCAATTTTAAATAAAATATTTATAGCTCCTTAATATTTTGAAATAATTTTCAAAGAACCTCTATTACTGGCTAAATTTGGAAATGTTATTTCAAAAAGTCGAACATTATTGGATACTTATTCCAAATCAATGGATTCTATAACACACTTCCAATTGCACATAATTTCTTCCTCTTTCTCCTTCCCTTTGTCCTATATACCTACCTACCTATAAGCTAAGACCCAATAAACTGTTATTATAAAAAGTTAAGAATCCATTAGGAAATTACGCTAATTTGAACTTTTCAAATTATAATTTCAAAGGGGAAAAAAACGACGACGGACGACGTTTCAAGTGGAACAAGGACTGCGAATATATTTACTTCTCTACTATACTATACTACTATTGTCGTTGTTGTCGATGCCGTTGTCGTTTGCAATAAAGAACTCTCGATTCTCGACCAATTTGCCATGAATTGAGGCAGTGCACCATATTCCTGTCCACAATGTACCCTATACATACCTTACTTAACTTACAATAGTTGAAATTCGTTTTCTTGAGTTTATGCAATGCAGTCTCGACTCGATACCACTTCTAGAAACAGACTTCAACTTGTAGGTTATAGGTATTAGGATATATGTTGCATGGGTGTGGGCGGGAGGTGTGTTGTTGGTTGTCCTTTAATCCTTAACCGTTGATGTTAAATAGGAAATGGCAAAACTGATTGGAATCAATTATTTATGTTTACGGAAGTAAGGTGAAGGCAGCACCAGAAGAGCACACCATACTGCGCTTAATTTTCCTTAAAGGCGACGAATAATATTGTGGGTATGAGAAGATCGATAATAAAGTCCTTAGAAGAGCAGCAACAGCGATGAAAAAAAAATATAAACAAGTCCTGCGAGTTCTTCTTTTTTTTTTTTTTTTTTTGAATAACAACAACATCAACTTAAAAGGAACTGGGCTAATAATGGTTTGATATTATTGCTGTGGAAAATGTGCGTGCATAAACAATTATTTTTTCCTGACATTTCCTTCTGTTTTCTCTTTTTTTTTTATTTCAATGTTTCTGGTTTTGTTGATAGGTGGCGCCGCCGCCGCCGGTGACGCGATGGAATTTCATGCTTCTATCGTTCTTGTGTATTTTTCAATAAGAAAAATAATTCTGGTGGTTCAGAAATTATATTTTATTTGTATGATTATTACTCGAAATTTGTTGTTGCTAATTGTTGGTGCAAATTACTTTTATTTTAACACTCAAGTGCAAAAAAAAATCCCTAACTTCCTTTGAAGCTCGATTTTTTAAATTAGAACTTTTGATTTTGGGCGTGCATTTAATTACATGTGTATTTGTGTCACGGTTACACTTTGTACAGGTGTAATTTTTAAATGCATGTTTTTATAGAAATACAAGTGTAGTTACAGGCTACCCATCTACATGTTTACACTTTGTACACATGGAAATTTTAAATACACGTGTATATAGAAATACGTGTGTAATTACAAAAGTGGAGTGTCGTTTCCATATTTGCCCAATGACCTGTATAAAAAACCTGTACAAAGTGTAACCGTGACACAAATCTAAATCTCTGTATTAATGTCACATTAACACTTTGTACACGTGTAATTTTTAAATACATGTTTATATAGGAATACAAGTGTAGTAAGAAAAATAAAGTATATTTTCCATATGTGACCAATGACCACCCACCTACACGTTTACACTTTATACACGTGTAATTTGTAAATACATGTTTAATATAAATACATGTGTAATCACAAAAACAGAGTGTTTTTTTTATATTTGACGAATGACTACCAATCTTATCTATATACGGCCTTTACATCTTGGCATTGAAGCAATATTCATTCTTTCAGTTCATCAACAAAAATAGAAATAAGATGGTTTTATTTCCACCTGAGTATAAATTAAATACTCAAAACAGCACAACTTTCGAGGCGAGTTTGATGTTGTACAACAAAAAAAAAAAATGCCCACTAACATGATGACAATTTGAGGAAACAAAATGAAAATATTTGTAGGTTCTATGTACATTTGGTTGTAATTGTAAAACAGATACTTAAGTACTTTTGTTACTAAGCTTAAAATGTATTTATTTTCATTTCTTTTTTTTTCAATTATTTGAACTTTAATTAGAAATACAACAACTGAGGATTTGTTTTTTTTTTTTAATTTCTTATTTTTCTTATTCGGTTCAAAAATTTTATTAATTTTAAGAAAAGTTTGCAACTAATTTGCAAGTTTTGAAAATGTCTTTTGCACACTTTTGTGTATACATAGATATAGCAGCACCCATCAGCAATTGCGACCACTCCCGTCGAGCATAGTGTCACGGTGGGTGCAGTGGTATGGAGGAGCATTCGTTTTGTATTTATGTATAGTGATTTTTGTGTCCTGGACAAACTTAAAACTTAATTTTAATAGGATTAAAAGAGAATTTAGAGTGAATAGAAAGCCAGTTGAAGTGGAAGACTTTGGAAGGAATTTTAGGAATTTGCTTATATTTTTCAGCGTTCGATGGAAAATAAAGCAGAAGTAATCAACTGAGACAAGAAGTATTATTATTTTTTTTAATTTTGTTCATTATTTGCAGAGATACCTAAGTTACTTCCGATGGGAAGTTATAGAAAATTGTCAAGCTTGTGGGATCATATCGGGAATTATTGACTAGGAGAGGAAATGTGTTTTATAATTTAAAAAATAAATAGACAAATTGTGTTTAGAAATTTTGATTCTGTTAAGAATATTGAAGTGTTTTTTTTTTAATAAGTTTAATCGGAATATTTCCCAATCACGTTCCGATTACGATGGAATTTGTGATAGGGCTGAATGCAATCTTCTTGGATCACAGCTATGTAAAGGGTGTTTGTTTTAGACGTGTGGTTTTCAAGAAGAAATAAAACGCATATTTTTTAATGTTATGGCCAAGAATTTAGCTTTATTATAAAGATAAGGGTAGGGATAGGGTTGGCTCGAATAAATTCTAGGCAAAAGGCACAATTTTCGAATACTTTTTGTAGTAATTGGAGCCGTATTTCAGCAATAACGCGCCGAATATTCTCTTCCCAGGCGTCAATCGTCTCTGACTTAGACAAGCGACTTCACATAACCCCACAAAAAATAGTCCAGCGGTGTTAAATTGCACGATCTTCGAGGACACGCCACAGGCTCACGACGTGAGATAATGCGCTCACCAAAAGTGTCCTTCAATAAATTGATTATTTCGTTGGTTGTATGGCATGCAGCCCAGTTTTGTTGGAACCAAAGGTCATCCACATCAACATCCTCCAGTTCAGGCACGAAAAATTTATTAATCATGGCTCTATAGCGTTCCCCATTGACTCTAACATTATGGCCGGCTTCATTTTTGAAGAAATATGGACCAATGATTCCTTCTGCCCATAGAGCACACCAAACAATGACTTTTTGAGGATGTAACGGTGTCTCAACTGGCAATATTAATTTGGGAACAATTTGGGTACAATTTGGAAGCGTTGTTCTGGAGTAAGTCTATTTGCTTTAAAATGACAAACCAAAGTGAGCATAAATGAAATGACAACTGTCAAAAAAACCAACCCCAAAAAAGTATTACCAGATTGAAAATCACACGTCTAAAAAAAACACCCGTTATATGAATTTTGTTTTAATTGCTGATCTTACAATATTTCAAAAAAAAAATTGTACACGTAGGGCTGTATACACGTGACGGCCTTGCAGTCTCGATACAATGTTAAATTGTTGGTTTCGTCTCGGTCTCAGCTCTGCATATCGATATTATTTCGGTGTCGTTGCGTTTTTTTGGAGGAAAATATTAGAAATGGAGGAGACCTGGCACAACCGTTTCTACTTATGTGTAGTTTGTTCGCATGAAAGGTTTGAATTTGTTGGACCCTAATATGAAAGGCCCTCTTCAGTTAAAAAAAAGGCTAAATATAGTAATCTAGCTTTTAAGTTTTAAGGTATAAAGGCAATTTTTTCAATCACCCCTATCACGACTATCAATAAATTATCAATTGATAGTTGATAAATATTGAAAATCGATATTTAAGTTTTGTTCATTGAGAATGGTCCAGGCCGTCGTGATTTGCAAGAAAATTAATAATTATCACCGAATATTTGTTCAGTTTTTTAATAAATAAAGTTTTAATGCACCAAATTTTAATATGTATCAACTATCAATTGATAATAATTGATAGTCGTCATAACGCTTAATATTAATTAAGGATTCATTTACAGTTTCCAGTGTATAGATTTTCTTTATAGTTTTCAAATTTATTTCCTTTTATAGATGCAGCATATTCCCGTCAGACCTAATAAATATTTATGAAAGTACAATATTGCAACAAAGAGTATGAAAATTCATTCGAGATTCTTTGGTCAAAGCTATTTTAATTTTTATCCTGAAAAAATACCAAGCATCACAACAAGAATAGCTTTTGGCCACAAAAAATCCCTTTGTCCGTGGAGCAAAATCCTCTATACAGATAATTGTTTCGCAGAATTTCCATCATGCTTCAAAGGTAAGGTATATCTCGTCCAACATGTAGCGTGAAAAAGCCCAACCAACCATGTTGCGTCACCCTCGTCATTGTCATAGATAGTCGTGGTCGTGTCGTCTCCACAATGAAAAAAAATAAAAAAAAATATATTACCTCCTGCGCTGATACTCGTACAGGTCACACACACGTATAGGTTTGTACACCTATCTTGTCTACAAAAATAACTACATGTGCTCATATGCGCGTGGTAATTCCTAAAGGCAGAAATCCGCGAAACTTATTCCGTATGTTACGAAGTTCACCTGCCGGAACAAAATTAATATTCGTGCCACCGATAGTTGCCAGTCACCACGCAAAGCTATACATATGATGTGTCTTCCAACTAAGTTTTTTTTTTATATTTCAACATACAAAAAAGCGGGAAGCAATACGATCCTGATGAATTGACGTTGCATGGTAGACAGAAAAAAAAAAAACATCAACAACGAACCAACATAAAAAATGAAAAAAAAATCATAGTAACAGAAAATTTCGATTTTCTGCTTTCATCCGTCTTGTCAGCACAGAAAAGCAAAGCACAGCACGGTGGAGGTGATGATAAAGGAAATCCTTTGTAGGTCATTGTGTTTTGTAACTACAAATTCAGCCTAACAATTCAACGGCCAACGAACACCGAAGGCAATTTGTTATCCCTTTGTATCTTCCCCCGGCTCCAACATCATCATCATCATCGACCACCAGCACCAGCACCACCCTATACCTTCCAATTAGCCATCAACCTTTTGCTATATTTTGTTGTTTGTTCACAACGCTATCAGAGCGGCCTGTTCTTGACGGCTGACAATTACATTCACACGATTATTATTACAAAGTACTTAAAGATGGTGTTATGCCTGTCGGTACGGAAGTCTTATTCCTATAAGGCTTCTAAATTAATTAACAAAAATAATTTTGTCCTGTAGTAGCATGATTATAAAATTCATTCTAACCTCTCGAATTTCTAAACATTTAGCTGGAAAGGGAGGGGGAGGAGAAAGAGTCATAATCAAAGCAATTAAAGGATAAAAGAACAAAAATTTAGAGGAAAAAACAAACAAGAGAAGCTATCATCTGCTAAAAATATAATAATTTGCACTATTTTTGGAAAGTCATATCTGCTCTAACTTTTCCCGGCATATACTATCTTCAGAGCTCAGAATTTCTTGAAGTTTTTTTTCTTAAAGAAAAGTCGGGCTCACATTAGATTCTAGATTTTGGCTATCTAGCAAAAAGAAACCTTGTTTGAAATTGGCGCCCAACGTGGGATTTATTGTTAAAATATGGTCATTAGGAGGCTTAAACCAGCCTACAACCTGACCACTGTTGACGACTTGGAGGCAAGCAAGTTTTATTTCAATATTTCTAATTAGATACTGTTACAATTCCTTCTTTGAAACTAAGTTTGTTTTTTTTCCTTCCAGAATTTTTTAATTTATTAAAAAAAAAATCCTGGCATTTTTTTTTTTTGTATTTTTAGTGCTAGCGTTGGGAAAATAGGGAAGGGTTTAATAGGAGAAACCGATGCACATTGGTTTTGAATTTTTGGATAATACAATGGGAAAGAAAGAATCGCTGTACTTGACTGTACGTCAGAAATTGGGCTGATATGTATTCCTGATGTGTATTCCTAGAAGCGCGAGTATTACGGTGGAATCGTTTTAGTCGAGGAATGCAACTGGCTATTTTGCTAGTGTTCCAGAGTAGTAATTGTATCTGTTATATTGCTATCACCTATCATTTTAAAAGCTTTATTTTGAATTCTGTACAAGAGATTCAAGTGAGTTATAGGAGCACCTGCCCAGATGTGGGAGTTATACTCAAGCTTAGGACGGATAAAGGCTTTATATAATATATCTAGCCAGATCAGAAGGAGAGACAAATTTCTTGCATCGCCGAAGAAAGCGTAAGCACTTAGCAGATTACACTAAGATCGAAGCCATGACTATCTCTCTAAAGGAAACTTAGATTAAAACTGGCGCCCAACGTGAAACTAGTTGTGATAATGATTTTTGTGTTTTTGTTTCTTTTTTTAATTGGATAAAACTTAAAATACCCTATGAAATATAAATTCAATTACATGTACACACAAAAATGAATAATATCCTTTAATGAAGAAACTGTATTTCACTTTAATCCTCTTCTCATCATCTTTCACAGATCCGCGCACAGAAGTTTTTTGCATATATCTATATATGTAGATATGTAAGGATATTAAGTGTAGAACCATCAACCTATTTCTTTTTTATGGTTCTCTCTAAGGAAATTTTATTTAGGTGGTAAGTTGTTTTGTTTTTGTTTTTTTTTTTTTTTTTTTGTTATGCACGAAGTTTCAGTATCTCAATTTCCAGCCCTATGACTTATCCAACCTTTTCGAATATATACGGTTAAGGTTTCTGTGTCAGTGCTACGTTGTTTCTTTTACAAGTTTTTCAGTTGCGATTAAGGTATATGCCATGGATTCATAAAAAAAAAGAAAAATCTCATTTGAATTTCAATCTAAGATCTATAGGTGAAACTAGAGCGGATGAACTGATTTTTGTCCAAATTTCCAAGCTTGGTACCTCACAGGGTTGCAAAAGAATGCAATATTTTATGAATGCATTATTTAAAACACCATTCATTCAATTCAATCAAATGATTGCATTCGTTGCTATCACTTTGAGACTTCTACTTCAAATTATGCAATCACCATTCATTTGACATCCAAAATATTGAAACCGTTTATTTATCTATTCATTTAATAGTGTCAATCAATTGAATGCAATCTTTTGGAAAATCATACAGTCTGTTGTATTTTTTTGCATTGTTAACTATAAATATATTCAACCTAATCAAGAGGAGCAAATTCATGCGATCTAGTTGGGCATTTCAATTAATTTCCTTCGCTCAGTAAGGACTTCAAAAACAAAAAAAAAAACTTCATTCGTTACTACTCATTTCTTTATGGCGGATGAACAGAACCACACTTAACAACACACGGCAAACGCATTTCAACCAAAAGAGACCAAAACGTCGAGGACAAGGCTAAACCAGTAACCAGAGGTATATGATGGTTGTGATGGTGAATGGATGATGGTGAAGGAAAAACAATGCATACCTACCAGCTTCTTAAACTCTCCTTATGGTTCTAATTAAATTCACGTTTTCTTTTTGCGCAAAAGAGAGAAGATTTAACGCACCAAGCAGCGTCTTTTTTTTTATTACGTAGTTCGTACACATTAGCTGGTTCACTTAACTGAGAATGTCTCAAAAATTAAGATAGACTCCATGGACTTCATTATGGTTTTGGTCCTCGTGATGCAATTAAGAAATGGAGGTCTGATGGTTACGGTATTTCGCGTAAAGGTTAACTCTCGTGGGATGTTGGTTTCCTTAAGGCAATGAATTATTATGGAATGGGTAGTTTTTCTGTTTTTTTTTTTTACCGTTTCTATTTTGAATAATTTAAAGCCGGTATATGCCTCTCTTGAGCTAATGACAAACAGTTCAGTATTAAGGCATTAGTAATGTAAGCTGCTACTTAGGGCTCTACAACTCACTGGGTACGAAGCAAAAATTGTTGGGTAATTTCGAACTCGAACTTTGGGCACTAAAAATTAAAAAAAAAAAAATTTCTTTTTGACTTTTTGGTTATAAAAAATTTTTTTCTTTGTAAAATGTTGATACATATGTCATATTTTGTACGAAACATTCGGAAATATAAAATCCCTATTATACGGAATCCCCACAAATTTGATACAAATCGGGTTATTCGTTTAGGGTTTAGCCCGTTGACGTACAAATGAACAGACCGTATCTTGGGAACTTTTTCACCAAAATTATAAATATAAAAATGATCCCCAGTATTAAAGTTCTCCCAAGCTTAAACATCAAAGGGACAAAGTGCTTAAGTAATAATTATGTAGCCCACTGCAGTAGGTCTAGGGTTTTTGAGACGGTTCTTAAAGCAGTTCTATTCAATGGAGTACATGTTTGGGAAGACAAAGAGTACCTATGAGGCTGTGGAGAGGAAACAGGATCCACCGAATGTATGCTAACACTGGAATTTCATCTGTTGCCGTTTCTTGTCAAAACGTTGAAGCTTCAAATTATCGAAGTTCTGAACATACCACCAGCTGCCAAAAAAAGCACCACTACATAAAAAGAATAGATGGTAGGTTCTCCTGAAAGCAGTGCTGATTTGGATGTCAATTTAATTTTTTGTGACGTCCGTTCCTGGCATCCTGAGTCCTGAGCACAGCACAGCACAACATAGCACAGAATGAATATTGATATTCTTTTGATATTATTTTTATTATTTTAATTTAATGAAAATTGCCCGAGAAAAAATGCCTTCAATTCAAAGTGCGAGTATCTAATTTTTTGCACGTTGCAAAATTTTAATTCAATATACTTATTTCTATATCCATCAGCAGCAAGATTTCTCGCCTTTGAAAATTCTCTTCTTTTTCCTTTTCGTTCGTTAAGCCTCATGTAATCCCGTCAATTTATTTTGATTTACTTAATTTAACAGCAGCATCAGGATAACATTGTTCTTGAATAAGTAGGTATAGAAAAGAATCCCACGCCCTCATCCCACCCTTTAAAACAACCAACACCAACAAAATGATAAAATGAAAACACGAGATAGTACAATAATTTTATGTAACTTAAAGAAAAAGAAAAATTCCACCAATGCAATTCATAGTGGGAACGATTATGAACCTTGGCGGATAAAAAGTAAACAAAATATTAGATGTGAAAGTTAAAAATACCTAAACCAATCGTTGCCCTGCTAAAAATAAATAAATTAAAATTTAATGAACTGAGAAAAAATATTATACAGCCATTGTCCGAGATATTTAATCAATTTAATTTTCGTTTAATTACAGGTCCGTTTTCGTTCAATTCAGGAATGTAAGTAATTTTTATATTTATGAGTTCTACGCAAAGGCCAAAGTGACCTTAAATAAATCAAAGTTTACTAAAAACTTGTAAAATATGGAGAGAACATCATTTATAAGAGAATAAAAAAAAGTAAGGGACCTTAGTGGCTTCCTTGAGGAACACTTGAGGAAACATCAAATTCACGGAACTTTATATTGCGAATGCGATCATACAAAATTAGAATGAAAACCCAAATCTTTTAAACCAACATGAAGGTGGTTGACTTCATCGAAAGCTTTGGTGAAATCTGTGTAAATGATGTCAGATTGTAGTCCACTTTCAAAGAAATCAATATCATTGTTGCAAAAAATCATAACATCGCATGGCTGTGGTAGATTTCCAGTTCCGATGAAGTGATCAAAAAGGGGTCAAAATTATGCTTGGGTCAAAATTCATTTTTCAAATTTTAGTTTCTTAAAATTCAGCTTTTCAAAATTCCGCTAATTATATAAACAATATTTCAAAAATGTTAAAAAGTGCGTGCTTTTTAAAGGTGGTACAGTAAAAAAAATTAAATAACATCCACAATCCACCAACTGTGCGTCCGGAGAAAGATGGATTTTTTTCTTAAAAAAAAAAAAAAAAAAAAAAAAAATGGGGCTTTTATATTCGGGAACCATTAAATTCTTGTAATCCTCGCTTTTATCAAAAAGTCAAAACTTCGCATGGACTCTTGTCATAAATTGGGCAAAACCATTTGATTCACCAGGTAAAAATACAAAAAAAAATTATACCACTCAGAGGTTTTTATTTCAACAAATCACCTCTTTGTTCCCACTGTGTGCAGGGCCTGTTCGTGTTCGTTGTGTGGATTTCTTGAGGGAAAATATTTTTAATTTCTCCTTTCACCTTCAAAGAAAAAGTATGATCCTTTTTAATATCTTCAAATTATTTTTTCGCACATTATTTATGTAAAAGATAGTCATTCATTATAATTAGTATTAGTATTAGTTTGTTAGTTAGTTATTTATTGAGATTGCAAATTCTATAATATTATAAAGAACAAAATTAGTACTAAAACAAGGTAACGTCGCATGACAATTTTATTTTCATTTTAGTTTTCTCTTATTTTTTTTTTAATTCTCTGGCTAAACTTGACGAATAAAGTGATGGTTGTTGACGACATGCCAAAGTCGGATAGTTTCATATTTAATTCTTGACTTATTATTCTGTCGAAGGCTGTCTTAAAGCCATGCTCTAAATAATAGAACTGCTTCACAAAAAAATCCAAACTCAACGCAGTCATTGTGACTCAACCTCATAATTTCGTTATTGTAGTTTTGACAGATACCTCGTTTATTATTAGGTCTGTTTGGCAACGTGAAATTTTTCACAAATTCGCAATTTTTTCAAAACCCCTAAGAAAAAAACCCTTTTGGGAAATTTGGTGAAAGTTTTAGTTACCAAACAGGCATATTATGGGTTGAATCGTCATCGAGTTAAAATAGGATTGGCTCAACGTGAAAAAAATCACTGAAATCAAGAAAAATATAAGTAACTTTGTGTCGTTTTCGGTGGAATTTAAAAACTGTTCCATTCCTATCGAAAATGAAAAAAATTGGAGAAATACAAGTAGCTCCAAACGAAAACTACATTAATATGAACCACCAAACATTGAATGTAATTCACAAAGTTCTCCAACTGCTCGTAGTAAATAATTGTGCAGCAAATATCAAATCATAAATACAATTCTACAAACAACAAGGTCATCAGTGATTAAACTAAATTATCAACAGAGAAATCAACAATTTGTGTATGGAGAGCAACTAGTCAGCAAATTATTCTTCCTCGCTTGATTGCAACCGGATGAAGAGTTAAATTCTTTTTCAAGGCTTCAGCATGCATAAATCAAACATCATAGATATACATATTTGATCCTGCAACCGGTAATCCTTGCTAAAAACATAACCCCTAAATCAACTCACATTTCTCTAACCACACAACCAATATCTCTCGAACTCACAATGCACATTATACACACCGTATAGCGTACACCGAGTCCAATGTCGTTGGAAAATCCAAATATGTGTATGTGCAACCATTAAGGTTTTCCTCGCTTCCCTTCAATAAATTCCAGTACATCTCCCTGAAGAATTCAATCGTGTTCGTGGGGGATGATGAATATGAACATTGAACAACCAACAACCAACAACGATATAATATACAGGGTGACCAAAACCATAGCTAGAAGGTTTGTAATTAATCATGAATAATGTAACGCCATACAAGCACGTTAAATGGAAAACTTTTCACACCATATCGTCAGCCATGATGATGCTGCAACAAAATCTATTATGCACCGTAATTCTTCTCGCCTTGCCTTCCCTCGCCCTGTCTCACCTCGTAAATAGCGTTTGCTGTAAATCTAGTCCTGCTGGCTCTTGCTGGAATGCTGAGTGTATATAGATTTAGTGCTTTTAACATTATTATGATGTACTGCAGCTGGGTTTTGTTAATGGCAGGTCTGGCTAACCGCCCAAACAATGTGTGTGGAAGCTGCTACAGTGTATAGCTGTCGCCTTATTAAAACAATTAACAATTCACGATTTGTGTGCTGTGTTCTTAAAGGATGTGTATATTAACAGCCCGTGCCAACATACATATACATATACACACAACACACATGAGTTTAATTTTGGAGAAAGCTTGTAGCGAAGTCCATGAAGGTTTTACGCAGAATTGCTTTTACAGCACTTTCTTATTAAACATAGACGATGCGGAGCCGGGGACCACCTATACCAACCAATGAACCAACATCTGTGAAACGATGAAGTACAGACAGGGGATCTTGTAACTGAAATTTATATGCCATTTTGATGTAACCGCTAAACAAGTTGTTTGAACAACCAACAAACTCACACTTCATTGTCAGAAACGGGTTACTGCATTTAAAAGGCGAGAGAGAGAGAGAGAGAGAAAAAGAGTTACCAGACATAACAGAATGAAGAAACCTCAAAGGCTTAGGTTCAAAAGCATTGGTTATAAGCTTTTACTCCTCTCTGACTTATTAGGATTAGGCTGTTGGGGGATAATGATTGTGTAAGTTTGGAAACTAGTTTGTCCTTCGGATGAAAACCAATTACATTCTAGTTTTGATGGAAATGCAAATTGACAAATTAAGTGCTTAAGGCAAATGAATTTCCTTTCTTTATAGGATAAGGTTAATGTAGGTTTTTTTTCTTTAAGAAGATTGTTTTATGGGAAAGGAACAAAATATTTCTCAAACCAGAATTACTTTAGACGTTTTACGATCACTTTGGAAAGTGCTTATTTGGTAGAATTCGTTAAATAAATACCTATGTAACTACCTATCTTAAAAAAATACTTATGTTCGGTTTCACAAATATTTATCAGGCTTTTAAATTTTTCAATGACGTATTTTGTATGGACCAAACGTATTTTTAAGATTTAAAAGACTGTTAAATAAAGTGTGTTTTTTTAGACGTGTGGTTTTTAAAAAGAAATAAAACGCATATAATTTAATGTTATGGCCAAGAATTTAGCTTAATTATAAAGATAAGGGTTTGCCATTATGTTTTAAAAATTATTTCGGGCAAATGGCCGCCACGGCTGCCTCGAATAAATTCCAGCAGAGAGGCCGATGGACTCATTCGGGTCTTCTTCGATACTCTGCAACACAGCAGCAATAGCGTCTTCGGTGCGCATTGTACGGTGTGTCTGAGGATGCGCATTATCCACTAAAGTAAACGTGGTGCGAAACCAATCCATGGTTGCTCGAATTTATTCGATTTTGCTATTATGTCGACCGAATATTGGACGCAGCGCGCCTAATGTGTCGCACGAACCGAACCATTATTTTGGTAATAAATTTGCACGACCTGCAAACGTTGTTTACGAGTAAGTCTATTAATTATGAAATGGCAAACCAAACTGAGCATAATTCAAGTGACAGCTATCAAACAAACTATTTTTAAAAAAAGTATTGCCATATTGAAAACCACACGTCTAAAAAAACACCCCTTTAGCAAGCTATTAAAAAAAAGGTGTCTATAAAAATATCGTATCAGTGGTCAGGGTCTATTTCCCCCTGTTTAGAAATCATTAATCTGTAAGAATCATTAAAAAACAACGGCATCACTTACAATGTCATGCTTAACCTTTTTTTAAAGCCAGAAATCCAGATATTTTTTTAAATATAAAAACATTTTTTTAATTAAAAAAAATATGTTTTTTTATATTTATTTCAACTTTTAAATTTCTGAGTTAAAATTATGAAAACTACAAATAACGGTTATTTCGTAGCTATGTACCATTAATGACAATCTTTGGAGTTTTTTTTTACCAAAAAACCAAAACCCCAGCATGAATGTATTTAAATCTTTGGGGCCATTTTCGAGATAAATAAAATTTTTCTTAACGTTTGTATGACAAGTACCGTTATATTTTGAAGCCCAATAAAGTAGTAAAATTGTAAAAATTGTAATCAAGATTAATTTTTCTTTGATTATTTTCTTTATAAAAAGCATGAATTTTTTGTTTATTTTCTTCGCATTGTATAAATTTGTGAGTTTAGTTAACATATGAAATAGCCAGTTGCATTCCTCCCCTTAAACAATTAAACCGTAATACTCGCGCTTCTAGGAATGCCCATCAGTTTACCCTTGAGCCCAACTTCGGACGTACTGTTAAGTACAGAGATTCTTTCCTTTTTTCGTGACATTTTTATAATAAAGTATTATTCCGTCGCAACGTGGGCTAAGATATTTTTTTTTTAAATTAGATTCAACGGCGCGACGTATTGTACGTGAGTATACGTATTTCTTTAGGTTTTATTTTAAAATAAAATTCAAGCATTTTTCTGGATTATTTAATTAGACCTGAAGACGTAATCACGTACGAGACATCACGTCTCATCTTCGAATTAAAATTATCAAAAAAATATCAACCTATAGCCCACGAAAAGTATTCAAAGTCATGTATTTATATAGGACAATAATTTATAAACCAATATCTTACCTTCAATGCTGAGCTTCATCGTTTTGAAATTTAAAACTAAACGTTTTCGACCCAGTCGGCAATTTTATTTATTTCTCACTACGGTACACTATGGCGTATGTGGAACATTTTATTTAGTTTGAAATATGAATTTTTAGTTAGGAAACGATGTTTATTAAACTTGACCAATGGCCAAAGTAATTGAAAGAAAACGGATGGCCACGGTTTTTGAAAAAAGAAACTTCCCTCATTTTTGGCCTATTCGCTTATAAAGGGTGGTTAAATTTAAAGGGCCGATGTTGATTTTGAATAAAACACAAATTATTTAGGAAATTATTGTCATTTCTTTTTTATTATGATAATATTTTGATGGTTCAATTATGTATGGAACAAAATATCGGCCGCGATCTCGGCGGCACACCTCCATCCGATGGTTCAAATTTTTGATGACGCTGAGGCATAATTGAGGTTCTATGCCGTTAATGTACCGAATCATCTTTTAGCTTTTGAATTGTTGCTGGCTTATCGACGTACACCTTTTTTTTCAAATAACCCTAAAGAAAGAAGTCCAACGGTGTCAAATCACATGATCTTGGCGGCCAATTGACATCGCCACCACGTGAGATAACACGGCCATTGAATTTGTCGCTCAAAAGAGCCATTGTTTCGTTAGCTGTGTGGCAAGTGGCAGCGGCCTGTTGAAGCCACATATTGTCCACATCCATTTCTTCCCATTCGGGCCATAAAAAGTTCGTTATCATCTCACGACAGCGAACACCATTCACAGTTACTGCCTGACCGGCCTAATTTTGGAAAAAATACCGCCCGATGATGCTGCCAGCCCATAAACCGCACCAAACAGTCACTCTTTGTCGGTGCATTGGTTTTTCGACAGCCACTCCTGGATTATCATTCGCCCAAATGCTGCAATTCTGCTTATTGACGAATCCACTGAGATGAAAATGTGCCTCATCACTGAAGATGATTTTCTTCGAAAATTGATCATTCATTGTTGCCCATTTTCATAATAAGCCTGAATAACTTTAACGCGTTGCTCGATTGTGTATCTTTCCATGGTTCAAATTGAGTTAGTCTGAAATTGAGAAATTCCAAATGAAATGTAGAAAAAACTTGACGTTTAGGTGAGGTTTACATTCAACATTGGACCTTAAAATTTAACCACCCTTTATCTTGTTAATTATTGGACTGATCTTGTTATAGTTGCAGACTGGTATTTAAAAATTGTTACAAAAAAAATTTTAAATTAAAAAAAAAAATGTTTAACCAAAAACAAATCAATTTTTGTATTACCTTTGATTTTTTTTAACATTTTTCCGTTAAATATTTGATAACTTTATTAAACCATGAACATGTGTCTGTATTTTCATATTGGCTATATTAGAGAATGAAATTGTTTTCACTTAAAATCGATCAACAACCATATTCATCCACTTGCTCTGTTTTGTGTCCTGATGGTCTACACCATCCTTCAAACATTTTTAAGCACTTATAGTGTCACCAGAACTATGCTTTAATTAAAATAATTTAATATTCCAAAACTCTTTCTTTAAAGACACTTATTTCCCTAATTATCTTAAATATAAATTGTGTCCATGAAAAATTTGATGTTCAGTAAATCCGTAAACATTGCGGAAATCATTTTCTTATAAAATTGATATTCCTGGCTTCTCTTTAGTATTTCACAGATTAAATCTCTCATCATAACACTCAACATTATTCTCGAATGATTTAAATATAAACTGATAAACTTCAACTGACACTCTTCAAAATTGAATAATTTCTTAGAGTAATTATTATTACCCCCAATCGAATTCGATTCTATTGAATAAATTTGCAAAATGAATTATATATTATATTAAACCTTGTGGGAAAACCCTTCTGTTTATCTTTTACCAAAGCCAGTTTTTTTGTAAGCACATCATCAATTTACTGAAAATCAATTACTGAAGCGCACACCCTCCAAAAAAAATTTATCGTCCTTGACTGAACTAATGAAGCGTTGATATTCGCAAATTCTGATGAAGAGATGAAATACACCCACAGGCTATTAATATATACCTAACAATATATACATAACATATTTCTATGTACTTATACATATAAAATAGCTTGTGGGATTAATTGCATGTCTGTGACATTTATTATAACGGATGATGGACCTTTGAAGATCTGATAGATTTTCAAGCATCATCAGGGGGTATGAATTAAAGCTCAAGGTTGAAAAATAATCCCACAAGAATAAAAGATACAAAATCAGGTTAAATTTGAATCAATGGGAAACATTTTAAGAAAGATGATGATAAGTATAAGTATTTAATGAAAGAGTCAAAGCTATGAGCGTATTTTTTGTTGAAATATAAAAGATAATTTTCAGAGAGAGAAAGACTTTCGTTGTTTTTTTTATCAAAAATAATAACTATGTATTATAACTTTGCAGAAGTCTGCGGCTGAATTTAGTGGATGGCCTTGATTATTATGTTGACTTTGAGGGCATTAATTGTTTGCGGTTTATTGGCATAGACCTGCGAATTAAGAAATCTCCAAAGGAAGAAGCCTAAAGGCATTAAAACTCAAGATTCTTGTAGCCAATTTACGTAGCCACACGAGGTTATCATTGCTCGTACAGAATTTTCTCTTGCTTAGGACACAAGAAATTGCTCAACATCGATCTGTATAACACTTGTCGTTGACGGTTATTGGAACGCCTAGAGCCTTGTTTGAGATAATTCCAAAAAAAAAATCATTGTATGACTGTTATCAATTCTAAATGAGCTAAAACAAACAATTTATTTTTTTCCCCTATAGGGAGTCATATAAAAGTGCTCTGTAAAGAAGTGGTAGGTTTGTGACAAGCGCGTTTTAAAAATGCATTATAAAGGGTTTTCCAATAAGAGGTGTTATTTTGATATTCAAAGAAAAATGGCATGTTTTGAGATAAATGATCGCATGTTTATTTCATTATAAAGAAGAAGGTATGCCGTTAATAACGGAACACAACATCAGCCAAATAGCCGCCACGACCACGCTTACAGGACCATATCCTTTTCATGAAATTTTCCATAACCAAATCGCAAAGTGGCTGCCCTATGTTCTCGATAGCCTCACGAATTCCATCTTTGAGGTCTTGAATCGACGCTGGGCTGTTGGCGTAGACCTTATCTTTCACGTGGCCCCAAAGGAAGAAGTCGCAAGGTGTTAAATCACAAGATCTCGGTGGCCAATTGTGATCACCTCTTCGAGAGATAACACGGTCCGGAAACTTTTCCCGTAAAAGATCGATGGTTTCATTGCTTGTGTGGCACGTAGCGCCGTCTTGTTGAAAGTAAACGTTGTCCAGATCAATACCATCCAATTCCGGCCATAAAAAATCATTAATCATCACTCGATAGCGCAATCCATTGACCGTAACTGTTGCTCCAGCCTCATTTTCGAAAAAGTAAGGTCCAATGACCCCGCCGGACCATAAACCGCACCAAACAGTCACGCGTTGAGGATGGAGAGGCTTTTCAACAATAACTCTTGGGTTTTCCGAGCCCCAGATGCGACAGTTTTGCTTGTTGACGTAGCCTCCGAGGTGGAATTGGGCCTCATCAGTCAAGATCATTTTTCGATGAAATTCCGGATCATTTTCATGCATTTCAAGGACCCAATCAGCAAAGACACGACGTTGTTGATGATCAGCCGGCTTGAGTTCTTGTGTTAACTGAACTTTATAAGCCTTAAGACCCAAGGCTTTATGCAAAATACGGTGTAATGACGTTTGTGGAATGCCTAATTCCAAAGAACGACGAGGAATGGACAAACCTGGGTTTTCTTCAACACTTTGGGCTACAACAGCAATATTCTCAGTTGTTCTTGAGCGACATGCACGGGTTTTATTCTTCACATCACTAACTTGTCCCAACAGCTCAAATTTGTCCACCAATTGCTGTATTGCGGTCCAACAAGGTGCTTCACGACGACCCAAAAATGTTTTAGTTTAGTTTTACGAACCGTCTCTGCCAAATTTCCACCATTTTTATAGTGAATTTTAATAATTTCAATGCGTTGTTGAAGCGTGTATCGTTCCATTTTTATTAATGGCGTAGTTTCTACTTGTCAAATGTCAAAAAATGACAGCTTCAAAGGTGACAACTACCGAAATAGCGGGCTATTCAAAATAACACCTCTTATTGGAAAACCCTTTATTTCTTTAACAGCGATCTACTGCTGAACCAAACATCCTAACGACCTAAAAATGGAACAGCGTTCTGAAAATACTACCTTTCCATCCATGTATCGCAAGATGCAAAAATAAGACCCTCAATATTGAATTTCAAGCAAATCCGTCAATCTTCTTAGGCTACAACTCCTACATCCAACTGAACGTACGTATGGACGAACAGACCCAGAGCCGCACTGACAAACACACCTACGCGACGCTAACGGGCGGCATGGCATGCCGAAAACCATCTTTTTGGACTTCTGCATCATCGTAATGTTGGTTTCAATTTTTTTTTTTCCACGAAACCAATACTTACCCTATAGAAGGTAATTGTTTTTCGAGTTGTCTCCTTCAAAACCACTTTAACTTGCAATAACACCAACATTTAAGCATAATAGCTATTCCAATTTACTCTCACAACTATGAAATAACGCGACGCAGGGTAACCCTAAGTAAATATTTCGAAAAGAGTTTGACTTTGGCAGATACCTCCTTCTTCTCAAAGTGATACCTGAAGGGGTTGTTATTTCAAAATATTTTCATATTTATTTTTCTACTGCAACTAAATATATTTTTCAAAGAAATAGACTAAAAAAATTGTAAGTTCCAAAGCTCCAGTTCCATCAGTTTCATAACCAAACCCCAGAAAAACTCAACTCACCAACGAACAAATGGGGTATAAGCAGCACGTTTTACGTATGTATACAATTTGTAGTTGCTCTTGTTATAGAATCTACGACGTTGTCCTATAAATAAAGCACAAAGTGCGAAACTTTCCAAACATTCTTATATTCTATATATTTATAAGGTAGTTTAAGAATTTACATGAAGTAACTTTAAATGAAATTTCAACGAAGTTTATACTTTCATTTTTGCTTTTTGTTTACCTAAGGCGGCTCGAGGGCAGTTTTATATATTTTTTTATTTTTATTTTTTTTTTGTTTGTGGTGTAAGAAAGTTTTCACCATCAGCAATGCAAAATAGCAGCAAGCGCGATGGAGAGTTATCATAAATTGGACCTAAGTACTTGAGAAAGGCGTTGTGCTAAACAATGTTGCTATGTGTGTAAACAGGACTTAACAAACAATGCAAGGTTGAATGAAGAGTGACGACTCCTTGGTGTATAGAAAGAATGTTATTCGCAGCGGTAAAGTGCCTGCTTATCTATGCAAATTAGAAAAGGCAAACAGGACAGCAAGGAAATTGAAAAAGATGTACATATATACGCGCCACGCTGACTTCTATATGTGTGTTGTCCTTTTCGTAGTTTATGGCTTTGGTGTAAAAAGGTATAGGTACCTACTTTCTTAAAATATATCTCGAGGTGAGATTGGGCAACTTAGATTTTTCAATAAAAGTTCTCAGCTCTCGGATACAGCCAACAGCCATCATGACCTCGTTGTAAAATTGTTTTCGAAAATATGTTTTCCAATTACAAATAAGATAAGTTTTATTTTGTTAGGAAAATTCCGCAAAAAAAAAAAGGAAATAAATACTATTCAATTTTATTTCAATTCAATTTAAAATTTATGTTACTTTTATAAATAAAGAAAAATAATCTGGGAATCCATTTTGGGGCTTTTGTGCAGGAAGTTGATTTCAAGGTAAGTTTGATAATAGTACCAAATTCTTAAAGGGTTCAAGCTTATATTTACCAACGATTTTGGGGGAGTTCCAAAGCTAAGAACTCATAACATATTAAATGCCAGGCGTGCAAAGTTAACCCAGGTTGCCAGGAAGGTACATATGCCCAGCTTTTTTCGAAAAAGTTTCACAGTAAAAAAAATTATCTTTCCCAAAAGTGTTTGATGTGCTGAGCTCGAAACCTCACAGTCTTGACTCTAAGAATATAACATCTCAGGTTCATTTAAGAAGGTATATCTTGAATTCAAATTATTGTATCTTTGGACTATTATGGCGACATGAAAGAGCATAATTTCAAATTTTATATTAATGAATAGAAGTTGTAGTACCCCTGACACAAAAAATGGAATATCGTTTTGTTTAACCTCACCACATAATCTGCATGAGTTTTGTAATCGATATAAAGACGCATACATCTAAAACTCCCATATTTATTTTGGTGGCATCCATTACACAAATTTGCTGGCAGCTCTTGGTCTATGAGGTTTTCTATATTGAGAATAGAAAAAGTGTGTTTTTTTTATATTTTAGGATCTATGTCAAGTTCCGATATAATTTTTCTCAACTTAATTAAGACTTCTCAAAGAACAAATCTACACCTTTTAAAAGTAAATTTTAAATTTTCCCATTATAAATATTAAATCCTCTTATGGCCAATTTCATAAACATTATGTTCTAAAATTATTAATCGAACATTAAGTTTAAAGAGTTAAAAACATTTTATATTTAAAATTACTTTTTGAAACTAATGGCCGATTTTATAAAGCCCTTTTAAATATTTAACAGGCTTTTAAAGCTTAAAATGACGTTTGTTCCATACAAAATACGTCATTCAAAAATTTAAAAGCCGGTTAAATATTTGTGAAACCGAACATAAATGACGTTATGTTAACGTTAAATGTGCTTTTAAATATTTAAAAGCCCTTATATAATCGCCCATTAGGTAAGTTGATTTACCAAATATGCTTAAAACTCCCTCTCGTTAATCATCCTCCAAATTTATTCCAATCTTATAGCTTTAAGTTTGTTAATTCTTAAGTTATATATATTAATAAACTTGTATTAAGACGAATTAATGGGGGTTTTGCCCCCACCAAAGTGGAATTAAAATTAGTAAGGTCAATTTTGTTTGAATAATTTTATAACTTAATAATGTTTGTGTAGGACCTGATAAGCATGCTTAAAATATAAAATTCAAATTCATTCACCATAGCATTTCTGAGAGAATGGTCACACTGGTCACGTTTCAATATTCGTGGTATACCTCGAATAGTAAGCTGAATTTGAGAAGACTTTTGACGACTTAGTAGTCTATTTGTAGAAAATTTGTATTTCTATTAAAATGGTTTAAACAATTTTATGAAAAAATTTAGGGACAAAGATAGGCGTGAGACATAACTTGATGAAAAAAGTAAAGGCTAAAGTCTTTAATATGACTGATCGTAAAAGTTTCGCAATTTATTTAGTTCATATAATCGTATTGAAGCTTTGACACCAGCGGAATGTTCACCATATGATTTTTACACAGACAAGTTTTGGATTTGTGAGAAAAATGTAACTCGAGATTTCAATCAAACATGACATTACGATTATAGAAAACAATGCAATTCTGACTGTCTGTCTGCACGGAAGCCTACAGCCGGATTTCTTAAAATTTGAACTAACAGTTTTTAGTTTTTGTTGTTATTTAAAAAAAAAAACATTTTTTTATGTTGAGTAGAAAATATTTTTAAAACGGGTTGATGAATTTTTTTTTTAATTACATTTAAGATGTATGTATATATTGTATATTATTAACTACTTTACAATGGATTTCAATTTTTTTTTTAAATGTTGACAGAATTGTAGAAAGATAGATACATATATATAAAAAAATATTTTTTTAAGAAAACCGCTCCAACAATTTTTGAAATTATTTTATCATAAATTCATTTTTATTTAATAATTCATAAGGGGGAAGGTCTACATTTTGAGATAAAAAAAATTTTAGAAGTTTTTAAAGCAATTTAAAGGTTTCTTTATCATTTTCTCTAATTTATTATATTCATTGCACCACAAGAGCAAGTTCGTGTGACGCAGTCGTTCATTTTATTTAATAAATCTTTATTTATGAGAAAAAAATAAAAAATCTTTGGAGCGGGTCTTAAAACGAAATATTTTCTTAAGATAGGCATACATATGTAGGTACATTATTTAAATATTTTGGTTGGCCAATTTTAAATTTAAATTAAATAAAAAATATTTGTGAGATTTTAAAATATTAAATTTAAAACAAATAATTTTTTTTTAAATCCAAAACATGATTTTCTGAAAATTTTGATTTGCAACTTTTTAGAAGGATATTTATAAATTTTTTTTTAAACAAATTAAAGTTTAAATTTTAGTTCCAAATAAATTTTAAAATTACAGTTGCTCTAAAGCCTCACAGACTTACAGCTAGCCGACGATGAGAAAGTCGAAAATTCAAAATAAATGTTTTATGGGAGGTGCTCTTAATAACGACGTATGGTATAAGTAATTGCTACCTAAAGGTATTTTAACCTATATTCAGCACACAGACAAATTTTTATGAAAGCCGTAGGAACCGTTTCAAGAAAAAAAAAACGAGTTTTCTCTATGGGTTTTTAACAGGTAGGTACCGATATTGTTGGTTTTAAGATCAATATATTAAAAAAATTCTAGATTTTGTTAAAAACGGGTACCTACCCTGTCAAGTTAAAAAAAAAATTAACCAAGTAATTTTCAAAATATTAAGTGTTAAAAAAAAAACAAAATTAACGTTACTTAAAATTGATCAAAATCAGTTGAACCGTTTTGAAGAAAAGCGCAAAGTAAACAAATTGTTCTATGGGCGTTGTCATTAATAACCATTTTTTTTTGGATTTTCATAAGTAGCCTATACATATTATTATAAGCTTTTAATGGCCTTTATTCCGCAGAAATAGTAATTTCGTCATCATGGCGATATCACTTGGACATATCAGTTGACCAGTGAGGGCAATTCGCAAGTTTTAACTTTAATTAACTGAATTTGTTTATTGAAAATCTCTGGACCCATTTTCGAGAAAAAGGAGATTTTTTCTTAACGCCTTAAAATTTCTGTATGCTAGCTAAAGTTATATATGTTCCAAAAAAAAAAAATGAAAATAATGTATCGAAGGAATCTCCAAAAAGGCTTTTTACCAAGTTTAAAGAAAATCGAGTTATCCGGAAAACCTTGACAACTATCCTTAAAATTGCATTAAAAAAATGGACTTAGCAAAGCCCATATGAAAATTTGAAAATATGTTCAATTGGCATCACGTCCACCGATTGCTGGGGTTCTTCAAATATTTCATATACCCGTAAGAATATTGTAAATTTGTTAATATATTGAACCAATAGATACTCCCTTACAAATGACTTATGAATATATTTCCTGCACAAAGTTCACCAGCTTAACTTTATTGTTTTCAAATTCTCTATATAATTTAACCACAATTTAATATCAATTTATTATCCCTTACACAAATAATAGTTTGAAATAATCCAAAGCATTCAAGATACAGAAAAATACCATACCTGCATTCTTGAAGTGGTATATAAACTCTCAAACGGGATGTAATATCTGACCAAAATTGGAACCACTTCTCAAAACTATGAAACCCTTTCTCTCTATATAAACATTTTTATGACCTTTTAAGGAAAATTCCAACAACATACCTTACCTATATAAATTTCTAGAATACTGCATGCGGTGCAATATGAATATTGTCAATGGGGTCAATTGGCCATAGTTCATAACACTGGACAATTCTATACAAAGGTTTTAATAAATCTTGTATTACTACTGGCTCTTTGTATAGGTATATATATCTAAATGCTCTTTCTGTCTTCATAAAGTGCTGCATACACAGAATTAATATATCCTGCAGCTAGCAGGATCTGGACAATTCCGAAGAGGAATTTTGAGAATTCAATGTAAATTCCTTTGACAGCCACACACAACCAAATTGAAATGTGAGTGCTGGTGTGGAATTGTGAATGTAATTTGTAATGGTATTCTGAATTCCATCTAGAGTTTATGAGGCTTGCCGCAAGCATTTCCGTCACCTTTGCGTATTTTGATATTATTATTTAGTTTGAAATATCCGTTAGCAGGGCTTGAGTTCTAAGAATTAGTTAATACCTTTATCTCAAGTGTTTAATTAAATGGGTGTTATATTTCAATAGGAATTCTATTAGTTTCCTCGCAATCACACGTTTTACTTTGGTAAATCTACAGAGGATATTTGTGCTAACTAAACCCAAGTTACTCTTTGTCGAGTTGGATATGATAGCCTGCACATACTTTACATGCAACCCTACTCCCATCACATTCTGTTGTATATTTCTCTTTCGATGTACTTAGAGATTGTCTCCCCCCCCTTTCCCCTTCTAAAAGGATCTTTCCAAACAAACCAACACACTAAATGGCAACAATTTGGAATCACTTGTTCCACATTTGCAAAGTGCATATGCAAAATACACCTAGCCAAAGTTGCAACATAAAATAAGCTGGCAAAATGGCGAAGGCGAAAGCGATAGCAAGACCAACCAACACTTTTTATACAAAACAAATTGGAAAAAAAGAACAAAGACAATTTTAAAATTTCCCAAGCTCTATTTAAGGAAGTATGCACACACTCGCAAGTTTGTTATGAAAGAGGAAAAGGAAATAAGAAGTTTGTGCTGCACAAAGTACGACGACGACGACGAGCGCATTCCAGTCAGTTGACATTTGCTTAGTTGGTTCTTTGTGTCATTAGTTTTGATGTGATTAGGAGTGTTACGTTACGAGAACGATCGGTGCACTGCTAGAGTAGTTGTTTGTTATGGGAAAAATAATAATGCACAAACAGAGTTGACACTGGAAGAGAATTTTTCGCAAACAACTGAGTATTTGGTTGGTTTTTAATTCAAAATGCACGAACAGGAACAATATAATGGAGGAAGTGACTGTGCTACTACAATCTGTATAGGTATATTATTTCCATATCCATCTACTCAATTAAATTTGAATGTTTTGTATGGTCCTTGACAAAACGAAACAAAAGAGGGATATTGTTTTAGATTTTATTATCCCCCTTAGCATGGGGTGTGATAAGCATCACAGACTTAAAAGGATATTTTTTTTGAATGGAATGAATGTTTAGCATTGTAGTCATTTATTTGCAATTGAATTCCCTGCTAAAACTTTCATTTTGTTTCTGTCGAAATTGATGTACTTATAGCTTTATTTAAATGTAGGAAACAAGTATCTTTTGTTTGTACAATTTAATTTCTCTAATTCGTAATACTGAATTGTTGATTGTTTTTTCTCAACGAACAAAACATGGATCGCGTGCCGAGACTGATGGGATTAGTATTATAGTTTCAACTTTTCCCACCAGTAGAAGTGACTGGCCCTTTATGATGGATTTACATGTATCTTCATCTGCAAATTTGAAGAAGAGCAGAGAGGATGGATTTATGCGAAAAAACGAATGAGTGAAAGAGTATACTATGAAGATGAACACGCACGTCTTCATATCTGCATTATGGGACTTCCTATAATCATCATCTATGGAGATCTCTGCATTTTGGTCTTCTCTCTCTATTCAACAGATGTCACTTTTATATCTTACATCCCTGTTTTTTTTGCAGAGGTCGCATGATGATCAATGTAAATCCACCATTAGGTTGCTTTCATATTGCTATAATATGCATATAGCTTTTTTTGGAAGAAAATTTGTAAGTATACGAAATGAGTGACCATTTTACACTACTTAAAAGCTTTTAATTGCTGAGAAAGAAACTTATTAATACTCTTCGATGTTAACAACAGACTTCTTGGTAATTGTAGTAGATTTTCTATAAGATTTGATATTAAACGTACATTATCAGTTTATAACTTGCTCTATAAGTCAAATATTGTTTTCGTGTGAAAAAAATTTAAAGGCTGTAATCAAAACTAACACTAAGCTGATCGAGAAATTAAAAAAAAGATGTTTTGATCATTCCGTCCGCTCACACGCCTATTTGTGCGTCCACTGTTATTTGAACTAGAGCTTAAACGAGTGAGCCGATTTGCTTTACATTTGGTACAGAGCATTTTTGTATGTGATTCCCTAGATGGAAAATTCGAATATTTTTACAATAATTTTGGTTTTTTTACATTTTTTCGAAAACGGCTTTAACAATTTTGTTTAAATTTCGTTCATCCAATGACCAAAATTATTGTAGGAAATAGCCATTCCACGTTTTTTTAACAAAATGGTCTTATTTTTGGCCTAATTACGTATTTCATTTCAATTTTTAAACAAATCTTGTAATAATATTAGAACCTGCTTTTCATAAATAGTTGAGACAATATTGCATCCGAGAGTTTTGAAAAAAAAAATATTTTTTTAAATAAAAATTAATTTTTGTATTGTTTTTGACTTTTTTAACATTTTGTCGTTCAAGCTTTCATGACATTATTAACCATATTAACATGCATGTTCAGTGTGTGGCTATATTTTAATTATGTTTACCACAAGAGCAAGTTGTGCAATCCAGTCATGCATATTTATTTATACCAAAAACCCTTAAACTATGTGTATAGATTTTTTTTGCGTCAACAAAATTTGAGTGCCCTATACCCATTTATTTTGTTTTTAATGCTTAAAATACAAATCGGATAAAATTTGGTTATATTTCAACAAGTTTTATGGGATTTAGGGGAAGTGTGGTAGCGCACTTCAAAGTTTTGAAACATTTAGCTAATTTTTTCTTTGATCAGAAAATTTAAAATTGAGTTTCAGATTGCCATAGCACAAGCAACAGATATTTATGAAGCAAATACTTAAAATTCTCAAAAGGATAAACTTGGAGAAAGAATTGTAGAGTGAGCAATCTCTTGGGGGCACAATAAGATATGTAGGTCGCAGTACAACTTTTAATCCAACTGATTCATTCATTCAATAAGCAATAAATTCATGGGGCTTTTCGACCAAATTAAATGATATTGAGCTTGCATCTTACTTGATCAAAAGATGAATAAGGAAATGCCTTAGCAGACCTGTCGCCATCACATGATGGAAATAATGCTGGAAGTTGTTTAGTCGATTGGGTGCTAACCTGGACCAGATATTTTACTTCTTAAAAATTTTAAAAATGTCTTTAATCGTATTCAGGGCAAATCTTTTCAAATTGCTGCCTCCGAAGATTGCAAAAACGAAAATCGAACAAATTATAACTGTTGCTGAAATTATAATTATTGCTTTTGTTGAATCTAATTAACCAGTTTCGACTTCTTGATAAATATTATCAGCAATTAAATTTGACTATCATTTTCTTAGGAGGTGTTCCTGAGAAAGGAATATCGTCCAGAGCCTCTGCTGGACTTCAACGTGATTGATGGATAACAAAACCAATTTTTTCCTTAAATCTATATATAAAATCTATATTTATTTCGGGGGAACACCGTTGCCTTTTTGATGAAAATGATGGCACCGAAACTAAACGGAAAATGCCACAGTTCTTGCCAATGAAGGAATTGAGCTTCCACTAACAAAACAAAAAGAATTTAGAAGATTTTGTGTCCATCAAAACTCTTAAAATTTTCTGGAATACGGGAGTTAATCATGATTTTCTAAATAATGACGTTCTTCGACGTCGAATGATTACTTTACATCCTGCAGAGACATTAATATTGACGCAGTGTCAAAAGTCCACAAGTCAAAAATCCACAATGGACTTTTGACCCACTTGGATGAGTTACAAGTCCACAAATAAATTGTGAACTTTTAACCCACCCAAGTGGCTCAAAAGTTCACAGATTTTCTTTGTGGACTAATGACCTGCAGATTGTGGTCTCATGGCTCACTTAGGTGGGTCATATGTCCATAATTATTTCAACTTATCATTTTAATGTAGAAACAACAAAATTCGCTCGAATTTTTCACTATTACTTTATACATTTTTAAATATGAAACTTAAAAAATTTGCATTTATAGTTATTTATTTAATATTCAAAAATTATATCAACTAGGTTAATAACACTATTTCGTTAAATCTTTCCCCATGACACCAGTTATATATCAAATGGATGCTTTATAATTTATACGCATACCTACATTTATCTTGTATTCGAGTTTTCTCACTAACTCTAAAAATGTCTTAGCTTTCATATACAACATTAAACAAGCCATTAAAAGTGTGTGAAATAAATTACACACTGCGAGCAATATTATTAAAAATTTCATATATCATTATATCCTCATGTCTAATAAAAATTATTAATTAAACTCTTAACAACCAAGCTTGCAAGTTATAATATAAAGGTACCTAGGTTAAGTAAAAATATAATCAAACACGTAATTAAGGTTTGGTCCTTCACACACTAATTCATAGTTCATTTTTCTGTTTTGTATTATTATTATTGCGGTGCTTTGTATAATTATGATTTCTTTTGTTCGAATAATGTTAATCGTTTTTGTTTTTTCGTATGTGTAACTCCTCCTACCCACGTCTTGTGTTTGCTGATAAAAGTATACCTAGGTACTTACGTATGCCAAATCACGCTAACGGTTTTGTATATTTTGATCGATAAGAGTATAAGGTCATTTAATTTTGAAAATGTAATATAGGGTAACTTTTTTGACACCACCGTGTCCGTAACCTCTCTAAAGGATTGCCAGCTACTCATACACCTTCAAAAAGGTAACTTTTTCTTCGCCTTTTTTTTTTTAATTTCCTGTTGATGATTTTCTTTTGTGAATGGAAAATCTGTTCATAAAATGAAATGAAGGTAAATAAAAATCGAACCATACATTCAATATCCGCATCCATTCAAAATAACCCTCATATTTGCTACTTATTATCCTTGCTCAGAACTTTTCATTGATTCACCCACACATAAGCAGATTCTTTGAATGCCTTCAAATCCAAAACTCATTCAATCCGAACCATCAAAGCTGACTGAATAGAGTGAATGTTGTTTAATCACATTAACATATCAATCAAAATTCAAAACTCAAATTTAATTTCTATAATACGATATCAAATGTGTGTACATGTACACCTGTATACAAAACCTACATCGTGAGGAACTTGTGTGTGGGTATATTGAATCCGACAAATTCGTTCACAGTCTAATAAATAGACCTTAAGCTAAATAGACATACACCCTCTATCCAATATATATGTAGGTACTTGTTTGTGCAATGTATGTAAGTTGATCGACATAATATTGTCTTTGACGTATCTTGTATCTTAATATGCACTGCATTCATCCCAGGGTTATTTTTCATAGAAAAATATTGAAAATCTTTGCTTGAATTTTCAGATACACAAATAATGATAAGTCTTTGCAGGTACCATCAAATGATTGCCAACTTAGGCGAAAAAACAAAACCCAAGTGTTAATATTAAAACATATTTCAAAATTGATTAAATAAAGTTTGTAACGGGTGATTTTTTAAGAGGTTTAGAACTTTTTTTAAAAAAACAACACAAAAAATTCGAAAAAATGAATGAAATATTTATTTGAATCGATAGTTTGAACCTTGCAATTTAATGTTTAAAGATAATTTCATGCAAATGTTGACCGCGGCTGCGTCTCAGGTAGCCCATCCGCTGAGTCCAATTTTGGCATACTCTTTCACACATATCGGCCGGTATCTCACGAATGAATGCATGGATGTTGGCTTCCAGTGCGTCAATCGAAGCGGGCTTGTCCCTATAGACATTAGCCTTGACATACCCCCACAAAAAATAATCTAATGGTGTCAAATCGCACGATCTAGGCGGCCAATTGACCGGCCCGAAACGTGAAATTAACTGTTCACCAAACTCGCCTCGCAATCGCGCCATTGTTTCGCGTGCTGTGTGGCATGTGGCACAGTCTTGTTGAAACCACATATCATGCAAGTCAAAAACTTCCATTTCGGGCAAAAAAAAGTTTGTTATCATCGCTCGGTAGCGTTCACCATTGACACGCTGCGATTCGCATCATCTTTGAAGACATAGGCCCAATAATGCCGCCGGCCCATAAACCGCACCAAACAGTGGCTTTTTCGGGATGCATTGGTAGCTGTTGCAATGCTTCTGGCTGATCTTCACTCCAAATGCGGCAATTTTGCTTATTTACGTACCCATTCAACCAAAAATGAGCCTCATCGCTGAACACAAGCAGCGCGCGATGAACATTTCGAACCGAGCACGAATTTTGATAGTAAAATTCAATAATTTGCAAGCGTTGTTCATTTGTAAGACGATCCATGGTTAAATTGCAAACCAAACTGAAGCTGTTTGACAGTGACACAAGGTACTAAACACACGTCAGCTGTCAAAACCAGTGTTGCCAAAACCAAACCAGCTTAAAAATCACCCATTATTAGTTCTTCTTCATACAAAAAATTATCAAAATCTGTAGAACTGTTTTCGAGAAGAGCGAAAATAAAAAAAATGGTTCTTTGGAAGGTGCTATTAAAAACCATTTTTCTGAAATTTTTTTTTTATTTAAAGGCACTTTATAACTTCTTAAGTTCAATGAGTTTTTTAAAAAAAATTCTGTTGAGCCGATCTTAAGAAGAATAAGTTTTTCCGTTTTGGCCAAACTCTTGCTCAAATTACAGTGGACGCTGCGACCGGTGGTCGTTATGATGGAACCCATTTTTTTTGTATTACAATCTCGAAATTGGTTTTTTACTCGAAACCAATAGGTAGGTAAATTGACCTACATAAAAAAGCGCAAAAAAATAGTTGGCAGCCTATAACATCGTACGCCTTTTAGCCGATTGCTATGAAAAGTGAGTTTTTGACATGTTTGTTGTGGAGGTGTTTTATACTAGATACATACGAATCCATTCAAACATATATGAAGATAAATTTGCATTGCCTTTTCTCCATTCCATGGATTAAGATTCAAACTTAAAGTGCAAACTTGCTGTCATAATCAATAAATCATTTCGCAAATATTGTATCTCTCTGCAAATTTGATTTTTTTTACTATTGTATAGAAACAAGGATTTCATTTTGGTTGTACTATCATTGCAAATATTTTCATTTCAATATTCTGGTATTAATTAAAAACTTTACAATTCTCATTTTAATATTGATACTGTCTTTTAACTATTCCACGATAACATAGTTTAACTGAAATCAATCCCAGCGGTAATATTACTTGGGAAATGTTAATAACACTTTTGTTTAAAGCAACCAAATTATTGACACTTTTATATCTCCTGGCTGCCAGGTATTTCGTAAGGTCTTTTTTCACATTAATATAATAACTGTTTAAGCTGTAAATCACATGTCCTTAATGAGGCAATATCAATTCAGAAATTAACAAATAAATAATAAAAAAGTGAAAACAGTTCAAAAATGTATTATGCACCTCAAATGTTACTACCAAGGGCAGGGCATGTCCGAAGCCTGATTCTTTACAATCTATTCGTTAGGACTTTAATTTAATTAAAGAAAAAACTGCAACTATAATATCCGATATTTATAATGGGTGATTTTTTAAGAGGCTTAGAACTTTTTTAAAAAAAAAACACAAAAAATTCGAAAAAATGAATGAAATATTTATTTGAATCGATAGTTTAAACCTTGCAATTTAATGTTTAAAGATAATTTCATGCAAATGTTGACCGCGGCTGCGTCTCAGGTAGCCCATCCGCTGAGTCCAATTTTGGCATACTCTTTCACACATATCGGCCGGTATCTCACGAATGAATGCATGGATGTTGGCTTCCAGTGCGTCAATCGAAGCGGGCTTGTCCCTATAGACATTAGCCTTGACATACCCCCACACAAAATAATCTAATGGTGTCAAATCGCACGATCTAGGCGGCCAATTGACCGGGCCGAAACGTGAAATTAACTGTTCACCAAACTCGCCTCGCAATTGCGCCATTGTTTCGCGTGCTGTGTGGCATGTGGCACCGTCTTGTTGAAACCAGATATCATGCAAGTCAAGAACTTCCATTTCGGGCAAAAAAAAGTTTGTTATCATCGCTCGGTAGCGTTCACCATTGACAGTAACGCTGCGATTCGCATCATCTTTGAACGAATATGGCCCAATAATGCCGCCGGCCCATAAACCACACCAAACAGTGGCTTTTTCGGGATGCATTGGTAGCTGTTGCAATGCTTCTGGCTGATCTTCACTCCAAATGCGGCAATTTTGCTTATTTACGTACCCATTCAACCAAAAATGAGCCTCATCGCTGAACACAATTTTTCGATAAAAAGCGGATCCTCGGCCAGCTTTCCAAGAGCCCATTCACCAAAAATTCGGCGTTGTGGTAGGTCGGCTGGCTTTAGTTCTTGCACCAGCTGTATCTTAAAAGGCTTTACGCCCAAATCCTTCCGCAAAATTTTCCACGCAGTGCTGTAACAAAGGCCTAACTGCTGGGAACGGCGCCGAATCAACATTTCGCGGTCTTCTGTCACACTAGCTGATACGGCCGCAATATTTTCTTCACTACGCACAGTACGTAAACGTGTTGGTGGTTTAATGTCCAACAAAGTAAATTTGGTGCGAAATTTGGTCACAATCTTCCGAATAGACTGCTCAGAAGGTCGAGAATGCCGATCATAAAATGGAAGCAGCGCGCGATGAACATTTCGAACCGAGCACGAATTTTGATAGTAAAATTCAATAATTTGCAAGCGTTGTTCATTTGTAAGACGATCCATGGTTAAATTGCAAACCAAACTGAAGCTGTTTGACAGTAACACAAGGTACTAAACACACGTCAGCTGTCAAAACCAGTGTTGCCAAAACCAAACCAGCTAAAAAATCACCCTTTACAATTTAGAACCACTTGCACAATTGGTATTTTGACTTCAAAAGATGTCTTCCAGTTTTCAAACAATATAATCTTATAATTTGTTATTAATTATAAGCTGTATTGCAGGGTAGATTGTTATAATTATGCATGAGACTAGTTGTGCTGTCTCCCTTCAATTTTTTTTTAAATTCATAAACTGTAATTTTAGACAATTTATGAAAAATTTTAACAATTTTCAAGTTACCAAATATGTAGACTTAATGTGTTATGGGTATTCTGTTTCAAAAATACCCATCAATCAAGACCATGTCAAAGGGTAACCAATATTTTAGTAGAATTAGTTTTTAGTCCTTCAAAGACATGTACGCTTTGTAAAGTTGAATATAGGAATTTCGATAAGCCTAATGAGGTCAACTATATCTTTCAAAAACTTTACACGATTGCAAATACCCTTTAGTGCATGGTTTGCTCCCAATGCAAATTTTGTTGTCCAAATTTCCCGACATTACAAACTTGACAGCAACAAATTCCCTAGAATGTACTCCTATCTATGTGTATATTATGTGCTGCCATATAACACCACAAGTATTTAAATCGGAAGCAACAAAAAGTTGCGGCAACAAATTGCCAAGTGGGAATATATTTTCATAAAATAAGAACAAAAAACTAAAAGAAAAAAAAACCTCAACCATACATAAACAAAACATCTAAAGAAGTTATAACACTGATAGTTTAGCAAAAGAAATAATATAGAAATTACCATATCATATCAAAAACAAAACTTCCTCATGTTTTGTACAGGAAAATAAAGTTTTCCCCAGAAACATTCCATAAAATATGTAGGTACATTAAGAACACGAAAGAAAGTATAAATCATGATGTTCCTTCGATATTTTGATTCTTGCAATTTTCCAAGAATGCAATTCCTTCTTCACAAAAACCTTGTTATTTGTACGGCACCGCACATCGTGCGTCTCTCCCCGCAAACAGGATTCTTAACCATAGTTTATAATATTATTCAAAATTTCCAAAAATATACACTACAAGGTTGTTTTTGATTCCTTCTTTTTCATATTAGTGTATGTGCATATACATACAACGTACATACATACATTATGTGTATTTTAGGAGCTTGTATATACTTACTAAAGGTATACCTACTTTTAAATTGAAAATTTTCGAATAGGAATAAAGACGAAAGTTTTTCGTGTTAGTAAATTATATGAGTACATTATTGAAGGCTTGATAGTAGGTATAAGAACATAATTTAATAGAAATATAGGGGGGAGGATGATATGAAACTAATATTTGGAAATTGAACGTGTTCTCTGAAATAACTCCCTGACTTTTGAAATAAGTAGGAAGCCAGGTATAATTATCTACAAACTTATAGGTATGCCAGTGAATTTTGTAGGTATGTAAATTTGTTTGTGTCGAGGTTGTTAGAGAACATGCTTTTTAGAGCCCCTTTGAAAAGTTGGATGGCTAATATTAATATGCAAATGAATCGTGAATGCGAATTCTTACCATCAGTTGCTGTAAATGCAAAGAAGAAAACTTGAAAAGATACCTATTATTTATTAAGAAGTGTAAACAAAAATTAAATTCAGATCGTTGATGATGACACCGCCAGACGGTGTTGAAACAATCAAACTAAAGGGTTTTCAAATAAGAGGTGTTATTTTGATATTCAAAGAAAAATGGCATTTTTGAGTTAAATGATCGGATGTTTATTTCATTATAAAGAGGAAGGTATGCCGTTAATAATGGAACACAACTTCAGCCAAATGGCCGCCACGACCACGCTTACAGGACCATATCCTTTTCATGAAATTTTCCATAACCAAATCGCAAAGTGGCTGCCCTATGTCCTCGATAGCCTCACGAACTCCATCTTTGAGGTCTTGAATCGACGCTGGGCTGTTGGCGTAGACCTTATCTTTCACGTGGCTCCAAAGGAAGAAGTCGCAAGGTGTTAAATCACAAAATCTCGGTGGCCAATTGTTATCACCTCTTCCAGAGATAACACGGTCCGGAAACTTTTCCCGTAAAAGATCAATGGTTTCATTGCTTGTGTGGCACGTAGCGCCGTCTTGTTGAAAGTAAACGTTGTCCAGATCAATACCATCCAATTCCGGCCATAAAAAATCATTAATCATCTCTCGATAGCGCAATCCATTGACCGTAACTGTTGCTCCAGCCTCATTTTCGAAAAAGTAAGGTCCAATGACCCCGCCGGACCATAAACCGCACCAAACAGTCACGCGTTGAGGATGGAGAGGCTTTTCAACAATAACTCTTGGGTTTTCCGAGCCCCAGATGCGACAGTTTTGCTTGTTGACGTAGCCTCCGAGGTGGAAATGGGCCTCATCAGTCAAGATGATTTTTCGATGAAATTCCGGATCATTTTCATGCATTTCAAGGACCCAATCAGCAAAGACACGACGTTGTTGATGATCATCCGGCTTGAGTTCTTGTGTTAACTGAACTTTATAAGCCTTAAGACCCAAGTCTTTGTGCAAAATACGGTGTAATGACGTTTGTGGAATGCCTAATTCCAGAAAACGACGAGGAATGGACAAACCTGGGTTTTCTTCAACACTTTGGGCTACAATAGCAATATTCTCAGTTGGTCTTGAGCGACGTGCACGGGTTTTATTTTTCACATCACTAACTTGTCCCAACAGCTCGAATTTGTCCACCAATTTCTGTATTGCTGTCCAACAAGGTGCTTCACGACGACCCAAAAATGTTTTAGTTTTACGAACCGTCTCTGCCAAATTTTCACCATTTTTATAGTGAATTTTAGTCATTTCAATGCGTTGTTGAAGCGTGTATTGTTCCATTTTCATTAATGGCGTAGTTTCTACTTGTCAAATGTCAAAAAATGACAGCTTCAAAAGTGACAGCTACTGAAATAGCGGGCTATTCAAAATAACACCTCTTATTGGAAAACCCTTTAAGAAAAATAATGGCGTAACACAATATATTTAATCGATTTTAAATTGTGGGATTAGGTACTAGCTATAGTTAAAAAAGAGGATTTTTTAAAATTTTAAACGAATTTATAAACGTACTTTACCTATATTTTTGAAATTTTATTAAAGTAATGTCATGTTCAATTGGATTTTCGGTCTATTCTACTCTTTTTTAATTCCAATCGAATAGGAAAACACCGACTTTCCTAAATTTACACACACACTACCTAAAGCCGCCATTTAACAAAATGGCTTCTTCAAGTATTTTTCACTTTTCACAATAAATCCAACGAAAAACTGTATATGTGTGTGTGTGTGTGTTCCTCGTCTACTCCAATATGAAATTGGGACAAGAAGAACACTCCGAAAACATTACTCGGAACAGCCAATCGAAAACTTTTGGAGTAGAAGGATTGAAAAAAGAGTGCAAAAGGAGTACTCCGAACATCCAAACGAAAACGACTTTAAATTATTTGCACGATGAACTGTCACTGTTTTAGGCGTGTTTATTAGGTTCAAAATGATAGAGACTAAAGTTAAAAAATGTTTATAACTGAGAAAATTTTAATAAAATAAGAAAGTATTAAAGTAGTATCGTGCTTATCCCTTAATTTCCCGCTGTTTAAAATTAATTTTTTTAAATTTAACATGAATGAGACTGAAGGTTGCCTTAGACAAGTTGAAAAATGAAAAATCAATTAAATAAAATACACGCCTGCTCTTGTGGTTCAAGTTGCATAGAATTTCAAATCGTGAGAACATTTTTTTTATATAAAATTTCTCAAATGTTAAAAAAAAAATTGGTTTGCCAATTGCATATCTAATATATAAAGGGTTTTCCAATAAGAGGTGTTATTTTGAATAGCCCGCTATTTCAGTAGCTGTCACTTTTGAAGCTGTCATTTTTTGACATTTGACAAGTAGAAACTACGCCATTAATAAAAATGGAACGATACACGCTTCAACAACGCATTGAAATTATTAAAATTCACTATAAAAATGGTGAAAATTTGGCAGAGACGGTTCGTAAAACTAAAACATTTTTGGGTCGTCGTGAAGCACCTTGTCGGACCGCAATACAGAAATTGGTGGACAAATTCGAGCTGTTGGGACAGGTTAGTGATGTGAAGAATAAAACCCGTGCACGTCGCTCAAGAACAACTGAGAATATTGCTGTTGTAGCCCAAAGTGTTGAAGAAAACCCAGGTTTGTCCATTCCTCGTCGTTCTTTGGAATTAGGCATTCCACAAACGTCATTACACCGTATTTTGCATAAAGCCTTGGGTCTTAAGGCTTATAAAGTTCAGTTAACACAAGAACTCAAGCCGGATGATCATCAACAACGTCGTGTCTTTGCTGATTGGGTCCTTGAAATGCATGAAAATGATCCGGAATTTCATCGAAAAATCATCTTGACTGATGAGGCCCATTTCCACCTCGGAGGCTACATCAACAAGCAAAACTGTCGCATCTGGGGCTCGGAAAACCCAAGAGTTATTGTTGAAAAGCCTCTCCATCCTCAACGCGTGACTGTTTGGTGCGGTTTATGGTCCGGCGGGGTCATTGGACCTTACTTTTTCGAAAATGAGGCTGGAGCAACAGTTACGGTCAATGGATTGCGCTATCGAGAGATGATTAATGATTTTTTATGGCCGGAATTGGATGGTATTGATCTGGACAACGTTTTCTTTCAACAAGACGGCGCTACGTGCCACACAAGCAATGAAACCATCGATCTTTTACGGGAAAAGTTTCCGGACCGTGTTATCTCTGGAAGAGGTGATCACAATTGGCCACCGAGATCTTGTGATTTAACACCTTGCGACTTCTTCCTTTGGGGCCACGTGAAAGATAAGGTCTACGCCAACAGCCTAGCGTCGATTCAAGACCTCAAAGATGGAATTCGTGAGGCTATTGAGGACATAGGGCAGCCACTTTGCGATTTGGTTATGGAAAATTTCATGAAAAGGATATGGTCCTGTAAGCGTGGTCGTGGCGGCCATTTGGCTGATGATGTGTTCCATTATTAACAGCATACCTTCCTCTTTATAATGAAATAAACATCCGATCATTTATCTCAAAAAATGCCATTTTTCTTTGAATATCAAAATAACACCTCTTATTGCAAAACCCTTTACAACTGAATTTTTGTATTTTATGCCCTACCATACACCGTTCATCTGAAGTTTAAGTTTTTCTCAAAAATTTGGTATTTATAGGGTGGAGTGGGATAAACACCAAAGGTGGTATCTAATTCAAAAAATTCTGTTTGTGTTTGAAAGGTTACTTAAAAAAAAAATATAGAGTGAAATATAGGATAAAAACAAAATAGTGGTTTTCGTTTTCAAACATTCTGTCTAAATACATTGGGAAACTAATAAAGGTTGGAAGGTTGGAAATTTAGCCATTCATAACATAAAGTAGGTTAAAATCCGGAAAGTAGATTTCGATTACAAAAATTAACTTAAATATTTATTTAAATTTTCTATTTTAATTAGTTGTACCTATAATTAAAAAAATTATTCATTTCCAAAAAAAAAGATGTTATTAACCAATTTTCAAAATATTGATTTGTTTACAAAAAAGTTAGCATTTTTTTTGTTCAATGCAAACATTTTTTTTTGAAAATTTGTACATTTGTACGCAGCATTATTTCGATTTAAAAAGACCTCCTGTGTAAAAATGTCGGAAATCAAAAAAAAAAAAAACAGTCAATGGTAAATACCGTTAAAAATTTGTAATAAACATTTTTTTACCAAAAATGCAGACGATATCTACACACAATTTTTTATCAAAATCGTAAGCGATAATTTCGTTATTTTTAGAGCAAAACAAATAATTTAATTTAGTTTAAAGAATAATAAGAAGATCGTTTCAGTGGTTTAGGCAGTAGTTTGAGGTACAGTCAAACTGGCATGCAGTCAGATATACAGACATACGCAGAGATACAGACATACAGACACACACAATTATACAGACAGACAGACATTAAGACAGAAATATAGAAATACAGATAGACAGACTTTTTTCTTATTATCATATTTGCTTGAAATCTCAAGATCTATTTTTTTACGAATTTTTAACTTGCCATAAGTACACAGTATCACAAATAAAAATTTTGGGAAGTTGGTTAATTCTTTTATAAAACAACGAAATGACGAATAAAAGCTCCTTCTACGACAAAAAAAAGCATCATACAGTTTGATTTTTCGGAATTTATGTCCCTAAAAGTAATCATCACTGTTAACCCCTTTAAGACCCCCTTTTGCCGATACAAAAATTAAATATTTAATTTCCATATAAACTACGAAGTTTATATTTTAATTTTTTTTAAAAGTTAACTGTCGCACTTAAGTGCTTATATTGAACTTGAAATCTTCAAAATTTAGAAGAGTTTTAAAACAAAAAGATACTTGCCTTTCAAGTCTATTATCTAGTGGAATTGGGTGATCTTTTTTTGTTGTTGTGTTTTGTTGATGAATGGGCTATATCCATTATGTCATCAAGGGATTGACCGTAGTAAACAGAAAGTGTCATCATCGTTTAATCGAATTCTCTTTTAAAATATTTATGGTTTTTCCTCAAAATATTTAATGAAAAGTACCTAAGACCAGATCATACCCTCTTTGGAAAATATCAAATGTAAATATATAGTTTCTATATACGTTGTACCTACACTAGGTCTTGCCCATTACAAAAATATATCCAATTCTTTGGAAATCATTACGCCTCAAGTAATTTGTAAATAAAATATCTTGAATTCAACATCGTAATAATGTGGGTTGCTCCATATATTTTTTTTTCATGACAAGACTTACTTCAGCATAATTATTAATTTGATGAAAGCCCTTTATCTTCGTCAACACGATAATTATCACTGAAAGATAATTAAAACAAAAATGAAAAATATACTCATCCGTGGTCTTTTCAATTTAAATGGAATTAAGTTTCCATTCAAGAAATTTTAGTTATCAACTGATGCTGAACACCGCACAATTCCAACTACATAGCTCCTGTGTCCTGTCCGATTTTTCATTAATTAAATAGCAAGCTCCCATAAAGAGGAAGACAATCATCTAATTTTTGTGAGTGTATAAGGACATTTTGCAATGTCACATTTGTCCGACCTCAAAACAATGAAATTAATGCACACCACCACCATCTCACTGTGATAAAGTTTTGCGATACATACTTTATTACATTTTACAAAAAAAAAACAACAAGTAAATAACTTCGTCCTTGTTGGGAGCTTGGGCTAGAAAACTTACAATTCATTTTAGTATAAAGATTAACTGAATTGAAAAAAAAAACTGAGCTATTACCAAGAACAGGCGTTAATAATTTCCATTTTTCTCAACACGACATCCCAATTCCATGCACCAAGCTATGCCATTTAGCATTCATATATATATTTAAGGTCTTAGATGGATGTGAGTGGTTATGACGGATGCCATGCCCATATGCATCCCATATTTAACCATCTAACCTTGATGATGATGTCGCTTCGTTCATGATGATGATGATGATGATGATCCACATCATTATCATCATTTTGATGAAGAAAAAGTGGAAGGATAACAGCAGTGCTAATGGCACCAATGGGTAACACTACATCATGTGTAAGGTGAATTTGGCCAAAACTGTTGTTAAAAAATGAATTTCAATAATGAAAATAATTTCTAAAAAATACGAGTACCTACAACATTTTCATGTTTTTCCCATTTCAAATTACAACAGTTTCAAAGTTGAAAATCTTTAAATTCTGAATAGGAAATGATCTTTTGAGTTGATGGAAACGTAGCTTTAAGCCGCATACAAACCTGAAAGTTTGTTTGTCCAATAATTTGAGTTGCCTCAAGTTGCTATACGTGAGAATTAACTCTAGCTACACTTCTTTATTTAAACTTTTTCATGATTCAAAAATTGTTCTTGTATAACCTACGCAACTGTAAAACTGGTGAAATTCGACACATTTTTCAACGACCAACGATAACTAAGCTATACGGATGTCCTTAGGCGTAACGAAGACAAAATGTCGTGCATTGCGGTGCGAATAAGTTTTATTCCTTTATAGGGTAGCCAAAGAGTGCGAGCATCGCATAGGATGCAGGATCGCCATCTTAGGTCTTCTGATTCAACCACGCACTGACTGGGATGAACTATAATTGGAATTTCTAGATATGCATCATCCTAACCATACTAGGGCACATCAGGCGAACAAAATTTGCTATCCTCTGTTCGAAGGGAAGTTTCGATGTTACAACGAAAATATGAGGACTTAGCAATGAGAACAAGAGGACTGAGAAAGTGAGAACTGAGATAATTTATTAACGTGACAAAGAAATACACGTAATTCGACGAAAGTTTTTATGAAGTTTTATATATAGTCTATCACTCGGTTAGCACTCTTAAAACTACGCTGCGTATTTTCGGTATGAGAATATATCAATGAGAGTGTGTGTGTGTTATTTTTATAAAATAGGAACAGAAAGGAACATTTAAATGAAAGCAGCAGTCAGGAGCGCACATCCTAGGGGAATATCATCTTCCACGAAAACTATGGTGGTTCGTTCATAGGCATTTATAAAATAAATATGTATGTATACGAAAATGATGGATACCCTTTCAGAACCCCATAAGATTTGCGTAGGTTTACATAGTTTTATATTCTCTGGAATTTGATATGTTGTTATAGAAATTTATGTATATTATGGTGAGATGATCCTTAGAAATTGATATGGCAAGGGGGATTTAAAATATAATTGATTACTTTTTTACATGAGTGGAGTGGATTGGAGTTCGAGTTATTTTTTTTTTTTCGTTGATTTTGAATTAAAAATATCATTCGATAATGCTGTCAAAAGTCTCAAAGCATATTTTCAAATATTTTGAAACTAAGTATGTATGTTTAATGAAGAATAACATTAAAAAAGAATTATCCAGAATTTTATATAAATGGGACTTTAGAAATGAGTATGGAATTATGTTTTCAGGTATTATGCGTTTGGTTACTAAAATTTTCACCAAAGTTTCACAAAATTGCTATGGGCAAATTGTGAAAATTTATTGTGAAAATTTGTAGAAAAGACCATGGCGCAAAATTTAAGATGATTTAGAACTATGTTAAAGCATTTTTAGTAGGATACTAGATTAAAATGAATATTTTTTCCATTTTTAAACGAGTTAGCATCGTGTTATCTTTTAAACATTTTATTAAATTTCAACTTTCAAGTAAGTTTGTACTAGAATGTTTGTTTGGCATCAGAACTGGGCAGTTTGTAGGGAGTGGGCAAGAAATCATCTTAGTAACGTGAAATTTTCCACAAAATTTCACAAATTTCCACAATTTGCCGTCAAAACTCATAGGAAAATAACCAGTATTCCGAAACTTGGTGAGCTGAACATTTTAGTTACCAAACAGACATAATTTTGAACGTTTTGTAAGAAATCAATAATGGCACTTTTTAAATGTCAAAATGAGAATCGACTAGAGTTGCCACGGATAAACCATTATCAATATTTTCAATAAATTATAACCAATCAAACATAAATTGCAAATTTTTATTTAATAGAATAATAGAAACACAATTATAAATTCTATTATTTTCTTTCAATTATATAATTTTAATATGTATTGTATATCTTAGTGTCAAAAAGTTCTACAATAAACAAGAAATTGTAAATACAAATTCTTTTTCAAAACCGTTTGCCAAACGAAAGATAAATGCTCTGAAAATAGATTGATAAAATAATACAAAACAGCACATCTACCAAAACTAAAATAAAAATTAATGTAACACTTGGGTAACCCTTAGTCAACAGCTTTAATTAAATTTGTTTTTTTCATTGAATTTTTGACCAACAACTTAAAGGTTGCTACCACCAATTGTTTTCGAATTAATTTATAATTCGTTTATTTTTGTTTGGATGGGCATATATATTTAGCTATTTCAAGGGGTACCAAGCCGCCTATCATCAGTCTCCTTATAAGTGGTGCTGAGCATTAATCCAATTTTATTATAAAAAACTTTCTGCATGCTCACCATAGGATTCGCTCAGCACCACTAATAAGGAGAATGATGGTAGGCGGCTTGGCACCCCTTGAAATAGCTATATCTCCAGCCAAACAAAAATAAACCAATTATAGGTAAATTAATTCGTAAACAACTGCTGGTAAGCACCTTTTAGTTGTTGTTGTTCAAAAATTCAATGAAATTGATGGAATAAAAGAATGGTCAAGTCTAATAAACTGAAATTCTAGTATGAATAGTACAACAAATAATAATAATTAAATTGTTTTTGTTATTTGATATTTGAACTTAAACTGAAATTTTTTGATAGAGCACAAACCCGCCGATTTTTGCCCAAAGAAATTTCTTCGTAGTAATTGTTGGGCTGGGGAAATGTTTTTGTCTCTCGTGAGTGCGCCCAATTTGTGAAGTGTGGAAAAGTTGGCCAAGGTCTGGAACAAACTTATTAAGACTGCTTTAAAACGATGCAATTTCTTTTTGCGAGTTTTAAGCACGTAGACGAAGGAAACATTATGTGGTGGCCGGGGTAAAAAAAATTGCTGAGGTAGAACAAATTGCAGAGCAAAAAATTCGATTCCAAATTACCTCATTTCTAATATACAAATTTACATTTCAAAAGGATTTAGTCCAACTAAATTTTCGCGAAATCAGGTTGGAAATTACCTTGCGAACACACCTAATTGGAATATTATAAAAGCTTTGTAAGGCTTTTGTATGGAAATGTCAAAATTCGATGTACGACAAAACCATAAACAAAAAGAGAAAACAAGCGATTAACGGCAAAATGAAACGAGCTGTGAAACGAAACTAGCAAATTTAAGAAGAAAACACTTTCGCTGTAATTTGCGAAATTACCTCAATCAAAACGTAAAATTATAAAGGGTCCGCCAAATAACTTTTTTTTTCGAAAATGGCGCAAAACATCGAGTGTAGCTTCGGCTGTGTGGCACGTAGCGCCGCCCTGTTGAAACCAAATGTTGCCAATATCCTCCTCTTCAATTACTACCGCCAAGATCAAAATGGGATTCATCTGAAAAGATGATTTTTTTGGGTAAATCGGCATCTTCTCTAAGTCGATCGCAGGCCTTCTTAGCGAAGCGTATACACAACCATATGCGTTCAGCGGAAGGATAAAACTAATTATCTGTCAAATCAGACATGAGCTAAGTGTTACCATTCACGAAATAAGCACTAGTTGAAAAAAAAACGTTAGATGGCGGACCCTTTACTTCATACTTATTTTATTTTCTTAATAAATTCTATCTAAACACGCCTAAAACAGTAACATTTCATGCAAAAAAGTAAGGTATTGTCGAATTGACATATGGAGTTAGTATGATACCTACTGAAAAGATAAAATAGGTATTTGGTGAATTTAATTTTAATAAAATGTCAAAAAGATTGTACGATGCTTAAGGCGTTTAAGATTTGCAAAATCTTCTTTTTAGCCTAGTAATATTATACTAAAAAAGCTACAACATCGTACTAAATTTTAAGTTTTAACATAGGTACCTACTTATAAACTATAATCATACATTGATTACATACTTTGTTGTCAATAGGAGGATGGTAACTTATTCATTATTAATTCTTGGCAAAAAAATTGTTTTGGGCCAACCTTTTACATAAAATGAGTTTTTTCAATGATTGAACAACCTTCCCTACCATTGATGATTGAAAAATCAAGCGTCATTTTATGGCGAAATTTGGGTTACAATTAAATTTTTTTCAGTAAAATAATAGTTCAAGCTTAATTATTTTTTTCCTTAAAAAAATAATAACTGATTTTACTTTCTTAACTATTAAAATTAGCCATCGTAAACTAATTATTGCTATAAAATTATTTATTTAACAAATATTAATTTATTCATTGATTTTCATTTTCATTTTCTATAGCTTACCTAAATTCCATCACTCTCGAACCTTTTCTATCTTAATTTAGATTGATAATATTTCTCTGCAATGTTTTGCCGGAAACAAAACAAAAACACCAAACTTTTAATTATATTTATTAATTTAAAGTATTCACAAATGTTTTGACATCCTGGCAATCAGTGTAAATCCCCTTGCTTATGTCCTCATTTAACAAAACAGACCTCTAGACACTCTCGAGTCAGTCAGTGTTTTAAAAAATAAAAAAAAAATATTCTCGTATTTGCAGCTGCATTCGCGAAACTTGCAACTTCATTTATTTCAATTCACTTTCTTCATCTGTTTAACTTTTATTTCGACAAAAATGTTTTTTAAACTTCTTCGTCTTCATCATCTGCGATTTTAAGGAATGATGAAGAAAATTCTCGTTGCAGTGCAGCGAGTCCACTATAAACTGCAAACTACATAAAGTTTCTTAATCAACTTTACACACAAAACAAAAAAATAGAAGAAAAACTTTAATCAAGTAAATATTCAAACAACTTTGGGGACAGTCAGTCGTTTTCGTGCTGCTGCTTTTGAAGAAACAATTTAAAATGTTCCAATGAACATGAAAAGCAGCAGGAGCAGCAGGACCAGAAACAGCAATGACAAGAACATTAGAAGGACTTTTTAGTGTATTTCAATGAAATAATCCAAAGCAGATTAGCTAGCTTTGCAATAAGGTGGGGATTAATAGAAGTTGATGTGACTGACACATAACTTTCAGAAGTTTCTTAAATTGGGAATATACACTATACAAAAAAATGATAAAAACACATTTGAACTATGGTTAGATGCCTTAGGTATTAGATATTTTATTTTTAGTAATCCGAAAACTCAGTCAACTGAAAAAAAAATTGCATGACTGGGCCGCACAAACTTGCTCTTGTTCTTGTGGTAAAACAACTGTAATGCAGACACACCGTGAAGATAAATGTCAATGGTTCAATACCTATTAGATAATTTCCATGTTAAATAAAACAAAAATTCCGCTTAATTATACATGGCGTATTTTTGTGCACTTTTATTTCAAGCGAACAAGGTACGAAGTTTAATCAAAATTGTTGGCCCCGTCTTTTGAGAACATTTGACAAAAAAAATAAATGAATGCTCTGTACCAAATTTGAAGCAAATCGTCCGACCCGTTTAAGCTCTATCTTATGGCGAATTCCTTTCAACAAAGAAATCGATTTTTTTCTAAACAGAATCGAATTTTTTCCAAGCAGAATCGAATTTTTTCTGTCAATTGAAAGGAATTCGTATTTCGTAAAACAATCGATTATTTTTTTTGTGTGATTGTGTTTGTGTTACTTGACAGCTGCAATTGACGCAAAACGTGAAGAAATTTTTCACAAAACTATTGAGGTTGGGAGAAAAATGTTTTACCAATAGAATTAAATGAATAACAATAATTATTCTATTTTAATAACAAAAGAAAATAAGCCAGCTGATACGGGGGCAAATCGTTGTAGCATTTTATTTGTTTGAACTTCTACTTGCACATTTATTTTAAAGAGAATTGTTTTCAAGAAGTTTTCACTTGCACTGAAAGTTTTTATCACGTCTTTCACTAGCGAAAGCTTTTTTTTTTGTCAAATTTTTGTTTGATAATGAACAAAGCACAATAAATTTTTTTATAGCTGTATTGACTGAATATATTGTTGAATATTTTGTTAAATTATGTAGAATTCGTTGCGACCAAAAAATAAACAACTCGTCTTCCAAAAATCCCGCGACTTTCAATTTGACGTATTAGAAATGTCAAGTCTTCATAGTTTATGTGCAAATCAGTGTGAAATCTTGCTAAAAACGCAAGATTTGTTTTGATAGAAAAGAATCGATTTTGTTTAGAAAAAAATTCTGAACAGAATCGATTCTTTTGTTGAAAGGAATTCGGCATTAAACAGCGGACATCATTCAAAGAAACACCCAGTTTTTGAAGGATCTGAGCATAACACAAAACTATGGTATGTAATGGGGACTTTACACTTTTCTTGATTGCTTCTGATAGTTTGATGTGGATTTATTATGGGAGCTTTCACCCTGGCCCCTTTTCCTTTTAAAACTATTCATTCATTTATGGCAACACTGGCTTTTTACTTTGCTTTTGAAACAACCGAGTAGTAACTCTGCAAATGTTTTTGCAGCCAATGTACTATTTAAGTTGATAATTTCTAACAAACTTATAAATTGGGAGTTTTCTGTCAGTATACTGCTAAAAGAATAAATTTTCCACTATTCTGGTATTTGTTTGACAGTTAACTGCCAAAATACTGCCAATTTGTCAGTCGTGTATAAATCCAGCATTCTTCTGACAGCATAATGCTGGACGGTGTTCACATATTGGACTCACTCTGCGCGACTCATATTGACATTTCTTTGTTTTATCTCACTCCACCTCCTGATGAGAAAGAGATATAGTCTAATTTCTCATTTAGTAAGTTAGAGTGAGATAAAAGAAAGAGATGTCAAAAGTAGTAGCGTATAGTGAGTCCAATGTGAAAACCGTCCTGGATTTACATGACTGATAAATTGGCAAAAAAAAAACTGTGAGGAGAATGGACAAATTCATTCTTTTGACAGTTTACTGACAAAAAAATGACAATTCGTCAGTCGTGTAAGTCCCGCATTAGTGCAAAAGCCAGGTCATTTCAATATTTATTTCGCTTTCAAATAAATCGCTGCCTTGATTGTTTTTTGGGCTAATTCTATATTAAATCACAATTAAGAGCAGCAATAGCGCAAAGATTTGGATAAAATATTACGGTGGTGTGGCGTTGTAAGTGTCAGTAAAGCAATTACGAAGAAAGCATGTTCTTCAAAATTACCTACTCGTCTATTTTTGGAAGATATCCCTAATCTCTTTGGGCCATAAAACCAAGGTTTTCAGAGGATTGCTATTTCAACTTCTTTCTTAGGTACTTTAAATTACCTGATGAATTGAATTAGAAATTCGAAATTAAACAAATACCTTATCACACGCACCTACAATCCATTTGCCGTTGGCAACACACCGTCCCCTCTGTAAGTGTAATTAAAAGTTAGCTTTACCTACCAACCAAGTCAACCTAACTTTTGTGGGGGCAATTTATCGTTTTTCGTCCGGTCTCGGGTCTCCTCTGTTTGCAGATTTGAATTTGGTTGTTGAGAAGAAGGTTGCTAACACCCGTTTGCATCATTTCTTGCCAGATTCGACAAAACAAAAAAAGAAGAATAACAAAACCCAGATCTTTAAAGTAGGTATTTCATCAATGACAGGAGGATAGCTGGTGCGATGAGGGGTCGTGCCGGTGCCGTGCCATCTTGTTGTGGTTGGGCTGAGTGAAAATTCTGTGGCAATGATTAGTACAATTTAATTTATCAGCTTTTTCAGCCCTTAGACTGAAATAATTGGATAAGAAGAGAGTTGTTAAGGACTTTAAGCGTTGTTTTTTTTTATGATCATTTCGGACTAATTTGAAGAACCTACCAACTTACATTTTCCTTGATGGGATGCAAATTGAAATGGAATTGAAATTGTTTGTTGTTCTTAAGATTTAAAACAAAAAAATATTTGTAATTTAAAAGGATAAACTTTGGCACAAAAATAGGATGAAGTTTTAGTCCAATTGGCATAGATATTTTTCTCTATCTCTCTCTCTCTCTTTTGTAATTAAAGTTTTGTATTCTAATTTGATTTTTGACATCTTGACAACATTTAACACCAAGTAGACTTTAAAACTATAAGAACAACGGTACTTTTCTTTTAACGATTTTCAATTTCACTGATTTGTACAGGTTGTTTTTTTTAACGTTTAAAAAGTTTGTATTTCGAAATAATAATTTATAACTATCCAAGCTAAGAAGTTAGTTTAAAGTTTAAAGAAAGAAACCTCAAAATATATTTTTGGTTTTGGCTAATAGAAAAGTTCACAAAAAAAAAAATTAAATTGGACTAAAATTTTGGGAAGTTCGAACAGGCATGATCGAAATACCACGTACGTTGCTTGCAGTTATAGCACCTGCCGACAACCTTTCAAGTAAATAATTCACTGGACAAGCTTTGTTGGTATCTTGGATAATTATTGCAAAACGGAGACTATGTCTGTTCGCATACTGTCTGTTACTGCAAAATTTCAACAAAATTATTTTTTAAATGATCTTTGAAGGGTTTTGGACTAAAATTCGAAGAAATTCGCAGTTTTGGATATTACGCGAACAGTCATAATATTTAATTGTTATAATGACAACTAATTGAAATTAAAAATGACGAATTAATAGGTTTGTTCGTTGAGCCCTGAAGTCACCCTGATGGGGTCGCCCCAAAGCGTTTTTTGAAAAACCTGAAGTCACCCTGGTGAAAAAATTATGTTTTTTGAGACCTGGGGTCGCCCTGAACTCACCCTGAAGTAGAACTAGGTATTTTGCTTTGGCGAGTTTAGGTAAAGCAAAAACTGCCAAAGTGACATGAGTTGTTATGAATATGTTTTGTTGTGAATTCACGTGCTGCAGGTTATTGTTTATTTTTGGAAAACAAAATGAAAGAATATACAAATTTAATTTAATGCTAATAAATAGCAATAAAAATGGAAGCGGTAAAAGTTGTTTTTATTCATTCTTAAGACATATTTGAAACAAATTTTAAGTTTTAATTATCTAAGCACAGAAGTTTATTTCTTGCTTTAAATGTCAGCAGCCCTTTGAGCGTTTTTTTGATAACCGAAAAACCCAGTTTTTTTTGAAAATTCTTGTGGTTGTCAAGAAAACCTGGGTAAACACTGGGTAAAGTTCAACGAACGAAGCTTAGCAAATTGAATTTATGTATCCATTGAAATTTTAAGAAAGTCGTATGTATTTTGTATTTACTTACCGCTTTCGTATTTGCATAGCAATCACCGAAAAATTAAAATTTGATTTTCAAACGAACAGTTGTTGCGGCTGAGAAAGAACATGGAAATGATCGACTCCAATACATTTTCGTCTCAAGCGCTCAGGACCCATTTTCTGTAACTCTCGCATCGATAAAATCAGTCCAGATACGATGAAAATTGAAAGAAATCATAATTATATATGGGTTTTGTTTCAATTTTTATAGTTTCTCGACTGAATTTATCGATGGGACAGTTACAGAACACGGGCCCAGCTTAGATTTTTTGTTTCACTTCAAAAATCTCTAAGCCCTCAGAGATTTATTTCCATGGAACACGGCTAATGGGCATGACGCATGAACGGGTTTTAAATGAGGTTCCAGCAGTTACCGTGCCTTGATGGTGCTTTCAGTTGGATGTTCGTTAAGTTTTTCTGCAGTCAAGTATCTATTCTTAAGGTAGAACTAGAATAGGCGGGAGCTGTCGGAAGCTTAAGTCAAAACCGACCGAAAAGTAGCTTTCCGAAACGTCAATTTCACAAGTAACCCATAATGCACTTTAATGGTTGAAAGAGAAAACAAATTAAATAATTGTTTGTTCAATGTCAATTTTCATAGCAGAGAGGCTTTTAATTATTTACTTTGCGAAACCACTAAAATTCGATGTGATATAAATAAATTAAAAGAAAGCTAAAAATTTAATTTCACTCATTCATAAATCAGAAAAAAAGTCGAAATCTAAGCACCAAACGCCAAATTCTTTTAAGTTTGCTTTCACCATTTTGATATTAGGTCTGTTTGGTAACGTGAAATTTCTTGCGAATTTGTACAAATTTTCACAAAATTGCACAATTTGTTACAAATTCGTCTTTGTTAACTCGAAAAAGTTGCAACGAGAGAGCACATCGACAGAGAAAAAAATTTTACCTCCATTGGATAACTTGCGAATTTGTGCAACATAAATTTCTGTGTGCAAGAAGAGTAAAGTCTGTCAAAAGTGGTTCAATGCGTTTGTTAACTTTCTTGTAAATTTCTCCATTTTTGAGAAATTCGTTCTCTCTTTGGTGTTTTGACAGGTTTTACACATTTTGCTGAAAAAAGATACCAAACAGACCTATTTGCATCCATTTACTTACGAATGTCCCCTTTCACACGAGGAAACAAGTTGCTGGAGATTTTGTTGACGTTTTCTTTTAATTTCCTTAAAAATCTCCTGTACCTTTCACACGAAGAAACAAAATCGTGGAAACTTTCTGTAGTTTCCTTTTAAAATAGCTTGGTTGAACACACTCTACTGTGTGTGTGAAGAGGAATGTCAAAAAAATCTCCTCGAATCGTTGGCCGGGGAGATTTCATTTTCCTCTCTTACTTCTTGCCCTTCTCACCAACAAACTGATTGTTGCTGGCAACTCAGTTTCCTCGTGTGAAAGGGGACAATGAGCGGTCGATGAGCGCTCTTCACGTCCGACGGCAAAAGTTAACGAAAACTAGACGAACAGTACCAAATCGCAATTATGGGCACAAGATATGAATTCTTTGTATTCGCTCGGTTTCGTACGACCACTTGCGTGGCCTTCCGACTATATTAGTTCTACCTTTAAGGCTGACCCAAACCAACGCGAAACATTCGCGCGAATATGCGACGACTGAAAAATGTTCGAAGATTCGCATCGCGCCAGTGTGGGTGCTCCCATTAATCTCCATGTAAATAAATTAAGACAGGCGGAAGTTTCGTTGTCGCGCCGAATATTTCGCGTTGGTTTGGGAGAGCCTTTATTTGTAATATCGTTTTCAATTCAACCAAAAATGGTTTTGATGTTTTTAAAAGGTCACTTTCCATTCAACAAAAATTGATTTTTTTTTATCACATCTCGATTTCATGCCAGATTTACGCCGAAACCACTTTGTGCTGTGTTACAAACAACTGAGGGCATTTCTTCTTACTAAATAGTCAGATCCCGCTCTAAAAATAATTATTACAGAATTTATTTACATTTTAAAATTGATTAATATCCGGTTTCATAAATATTTAACAGGCTTTTAAATTTTTAAATGACGTATTTTGTATGGAACAAACGTCATTTTAAGATTTAAAAGCCTGTTAAATAGTTAAAAGGGCTTTATGAAATCGGCCATAAGGCTGGTATTCACCGAGCGCTCTTAAACGGCTCTTAACTTTACGAGGCTCTTAACTTGAAAATTATTTGTGGTATTCACCAACCACTCATAAGTACTTTTCGAAGTTCGAAAATGAGAGCCGCTCTCACACAACGAGACATGCCCAAACTGTGAAATGAAGAAGTTTTTGGTTGAAAAAAATTAAAATCTTTTCACAACGGCTAAAATGAATTTACAATCATTTTATTTCAGTGCAGTTTTGCATTTTTTTGCATACATTTTGTCATTTATTTAATTATTTTCATTTTATTTGTTTCAATAGCGTGTTACTTCACTGAAATTTTAATTTAAAAACATTGAAATTGCAAAAAAAAAAAAAAACTCAAGAAATGTGAGAGTTGGTATATGTGGACTTCGAAAATTTTTGATGAGAGCCCTCATACCTTAAGAGAGGTCGGGACCACTCATAAGTCTTATGAGCGCTCGTAAATATTCACTTTTATTGCTTTGTGAATAGCTTTATGAGTCTATTAAGTTATGAGCGTTCGGTGAATAGATTCGGTTTCATTTCAAATGTTTTATTTTGAAAAACACATCAAAAGAGCATGAGGCATATTCATAGTCACTTTTAAACTCCAGTTTATAGTAGACCTGGGCTTATCCTATCTAAATAACATTGAATAAACCCCAGTCTAAGATAAACTGGAGTTTAAAAGTGACTATGAATATGCCCCTATCTGTTTTATGAACACTTCCAAATAATGCCATCAGCAGAAGTCCAGATACAAACCTTCAACTATCCATCGTAACCTATGCGACTGTGAATGATTTTAAATTTTTGACATTTTGCCAACGCACACATAAATGAGAAAATAGGTTGTCAAAATCAATTGAAATCGAAAACAAAAATTTCTTCAAATTAATTTCTCAAGATTTTCTCAAAAATTTCTTATTTAGCAATGAATTTCATTACAGAATTCTAACACACTGCATCACATACCAACTACATACTCGAAAATTTACAATCGCAACAGATTACAATCATCAAATAATAAAATACGACAGATAACAGGTACGTGTCATCACAAAAACAATGCTCATAAATATTTCAAAATAAAAGTTGCTTATTAAATCGAAAGTCATTTCCAGAGTGACATCCATTCCGTAACACTGGCTTCACATAAAACAACCAACATGCGCCGATCGAACTACTCCTACCAACCGATTCCCCAGAATCCCGGGCCCAGTCGTCTGAATCAAGATTCCCTCGAAGAAGAAAACGAACGAGCCGCAGAAGAACTGCAACAAAAAATCGGCGCTCTCAAGTCGCTGACCATCGACATCGGAAACGAAGTTCGCTACCAAGACAAACTGGTGCGCGGCATAGACGATGACATGGACAGAACGGGCGGCTTCCTAGGAACAACGATGACGCGAGTTATCCGCCTGGGGAAGCACGGCGGCACCAAACATATGTGTTACATGTTCCTCTTCGTTTTATTCGTCTTCTTGTTGCTGTATGTTGTGATAAAACTGAAGTGAGTCTGGGAAGAGGATTGGGAGGGGGTAAGACAATTTATTTACAAAGATGTATGTTTATATGAAATAAAAGCTTTATGTTTCGCGGAAAAAGAAAAAAATCTTATTTTATTTTTAAAAGAAAATATAAACTACAAGCTAAGGAATCCTCAAATTATTGGGCTCTCTAGTAATCCCCGCAATCCATGGGCTGGGCGTTGCCAGTGGCAGCTGGCTCCGTCTTTGGCTCCTCGGTGATCTCGTTAAACATGTACTCGTCCTGGTACTCCTTCAGGATCTGACTGGATCGATGCTCGTCCAGGAACAGCGAGTATACCTTCTTGACATCCATTGTGGTCACTTCGGTGGCCTTGCGCCGTCTGCAAACCAGATTCGCTGTAGTGATCAGCTGAATAGCATAACGCAGACTTGTGTCGATAGCGATGCGAGTGAGGATCATCAAGGCGTCTGGATGCATTAGGCAGTCCTCCTCCTCGCAACGAATCCGCAGTATCTCCTTGATTTCCTTCTCGGTATACTGAACAGTGCGAATGATTATCATCCTGTCGAGTAAGTCAATGGGGATGCCGTGGGGACTGCGGTAGTTGGTTCCACGGATGCGAGTAATGCCGCGATTTGTGGCCATGATGACCACTGGAGCCATGTCACTCTCTAGAGCGCGGTTCAAGTATGAGAAGCACTCAATGTCCAGCATGTGTACCTCGTCGATGAACAGAACTCCGGGGTTGATCTCCGCCTTGCCCTCCTCGCGCCACTCCATGACTTTGTTGTTGATCTGGTCGCGGATCTCCTGCTTAATCTCCCCGGTGTCTCCCGAGAAGAGGGCCAAGAATCCGTGGGTTCTTGAATTGATGACATCGATTTCGTGCAAGGTTACGGTGTGGACAACTTCTTTGCGCTTCTGCAACTCGCCTTCCGGGCACTGAACAAATCGTGTTTGGGCTCCAGTGGCGTCGTAGTCCCGAGCGCGAGTGAAGCTTCTACCCAGTTTGCTGACCTTGCCCGAAGCCTTGTCGATGGTGATAACATCGCCAGCTTGGATCTTTTCCTTCATAAAACACTCGATAATCTTGTTGCCCAAATCATAATTGGTTTCCATCTCTGTTGTCTTCAGAGTGACTTTGCCTATTTTCTGTCCAGTTCCAGTAGCGGGACGGTCGATTTGGATCTCCACCACTTCGCCCTCGATGATTTCGGTTTCTTCTTTGATGCGCACACCGATGCTCTTCCTCAGCGATTGCGATAGCGCCTCGGTTTTACTCATCTCCAGTGAATATATCTCCGACCCAGACATACTTGTAAATGGAGTCTCAGTGCCCAGTGCCTGAGCCATTCCTACTGCGATGGCAGTTTTGCCGGTACTTGGTTCTCCGGCCAGCAAAATACAACGACCTGCGATTTTTCCCTCACGAACCATCTGAACAACAACGCCAGCGGCTCGCCGGGCGTCCTTCTGACCAACCATACCTTGTGAGACGGCCCTTGCTTCTAGAACATCATCCAGTCCCAGACCTCGGATGTGCGAATGAGCGCCAATTCGCTCGATGCGAGTTACATCGCGAACTTCGATTTTTTCGTCAGTCATCTTGAGATGCGAATCGGTTTTTAATCTGCTAATCGATAGTTTTTAGATTTTCTTGAAAATAAAAACTTCTGGAATGTTACCTAGATACGTAAATAAAATTTGTTACTTGATTTTTGTGTTGGGATGTAGGAAATAAACCTTCGTTCGGCCGCTAGAAGCGTGATTTTTTTGACAGTTTGACACATGGTACACTCTGGATGGAAATTATTGAAAGTGATGCCAAAATATTCCATTTTATTTAATAAGGTTATGACTACATGGGCTTTACGAATGATGGATCAGAAGGCAAATGTAATTTTGGTTGTTTGTTTTTGTATTATATTTTATAGTGATATCGTTTTCGATTCAATTTTTAGACTGTTCCATTCCTTTTTAATAATAATAATAATAGAGTTTCTGCATACCATCCTGGCCAAGGCCAAGAGTACCCATCTTAACGTCAAGATTGGGCTCTATAATATCCCTAGCAAAAGAATAGTTAAAGAAACAAGATTAATTAGTTTAAAAACTTTAAAATAGACGATAACATATTAATTAAAATAAAAATTGTATATATATTTTGGCTAAACGACACTATATTTAATAAAAGCACTGAGTTTTTCCTTAAATTGATTCATTCCGGTTTCACTTTTTAAGTATGTGGGTAGGTTATTTTTGATTCCTATAGACGTAAGACGATGTTTAAATTGGTAAGATTAGAGAACGGTATCACGACAGTTTGTTGGCAAGAGAAAGTGTGGGGTGAGGGATGTCGTGAGTAGTGAAGAAAACATAAAAAAACAGACTCATAAATCTTAATTGATGTTGTTTCATTGTGTGAAATGTTTAAATTGTTTTTTGTTGAAACTGTATTTTGCGCCTCAAATTTTCTATTGAAATTACTAAATCTCACACTCTAAGGCCTGCCGCCCACTAGGCAACTTAGTTGCCGGCAACTTTAAGTTGCTCGGAGTTGCCGGCAACTCCGAGCAACTAAAGTTGCTTGCCCTCGCCCACTAGGCAACTTCCGAGCAACTTTTGAGAATTAATATTTGTGTTTTTTTGTATTTAATTTTCTATAAAAACGTGCTCCACCTAAACCTATCTCAATTTGACCTGTCTAAAATGCAAAATCAATGTAGTATTTCAATGGACAACAAATAAAAACGTTAAATTTTCGAAAATTCCTGAAAGTTGCTCGGAAATTGCTTAGTGGGCGGGGGTCAGCAACTAAAAGTTGCCCGGAGTTGCCGGTAACTAAGTTCCGCGAGCAACTCCGAGCAACTTAAAGTTGCCGGCAACTAAGTTGCCCAGTGGGCGCTCTCCCATATAAGCCAATGTAATTGAACCGGGAGCAACTAAAAGTTGCTGGGGTGAGCAACTAAAAGTTGCCTAGTGGGCGGCAGGCCTAAAGATAGTCTAATACCCTGTTGAGACTGTGACTGCTCACTATACCATGAATATGGTTTTGTGGATCAGAGCAGTGAGGAAAACAGATCTCGCCCACAAAACCATCGTCATTGCATAGTGACCATCAGTCACAGTCTAAACTGTCTAACGTCAACAAAAATTGTCCATCGCGTTCTATGATTATACGCCCTCCCAAACCATAAACGCGAATAATACTTGTCTAAATTTATTTACATGGAGATTGTGTGATACGAATCTTTGAGCAATGTCGGGTTTTGGATCAATTCGTGCGAATGTTTCGCGGAATTTAGGAGAGCTTTAAGGCTCTCCCAAACCAACGCGAAACATTCGGTGCGACAACGAAACTTCCGCCTGTCTTAATTTATTTACATGGAGATTAATGGGAGCACCCACACTGGCGCGATGCAAATCTTCGAACATTTTTCAGTCGTCGCATATTTGCGCGAATGTTTCGCGTTGGTTTGGGACAGCCTTAAAGGCTTTACGAGATTTTACTTCATTTCAGATTGATTTCACAGAAAAAAATGTGTTCGCACACAGGAATCTCTAGAGCAAAGTCTTTGTTTTTCGTTTTTCCTCTTTTTGGCACTTTTCTGGAAAAAGTTTTGAATGTAGTTAAGTTAAAAAATGGAAAAAACATTTAAATAAATAAAGGCGAGTTTACTTCATTCAAGCAATAAGTGAAAAAGTACAAAAGTGAAGAACGAAGACATTGTCTAGAGATGCCTGTGTGTAAACAAATTGGGTTTGATCTACGAAGTCAATCTGAAATGACGGATAAAACACAATTTTCATAAATTTTTTTGCACACTGGCATCTCTAGCACCTGTTTTTCTTGTTCACTTTTCTAAAAAAAAATTTCTCCAATTTTAAACCGAAAAAATCTCGCAAAACAGTAATAGCGGCAAAAAAAAAATGGAAAAAGAAATATTTTTGCTTGACAACGTATAGCTAAAACCGCAGAAAATATCAGACTTTCTTCAAAATTTTGCCTACACAAGAAATCACTTTTTTGCATTGTGAATTAGCCTCTTTGTTTTGTTTATTTGATTTTTGACAATCTAAAAAATAAAATAAAAAATCATGAAAGGTGAAAACATTCTATTTACGTGCACCACGAAAAGAAAGTTTTATTTTTATTTTTCTATTCTTATCAGTTCGAATTTTGAGTTAAATGCAGGGTCAAATATTATCATTTGAAAGTCCAGAAAAACTTTATGAACATTTAGTGAATTTTGTTTCCTCAGTGCCATGAATCCTAGAGATTTATATCCCGTGCTATTTTGCGGGCTTTCCATTCCACTATCCATGTTCATGTGGATTGGAAATGTGGCTTTGTCAAGGTTGTCCCAATCTGACGATGACGATGGTAATGAAAAATTTCAAAATACATAGTATGTATGTATTTAGTTTTTTATCTAAATTATGTTGATCATTTTTTAGAGCAAAGAGTGATACCGCCCACACGATGGTTGTTCTCAACATTGGCACCATTGGTCTTTGCTCTGGTGGCCCTGAAAAGGAAATCTGTTAACAAATCTGGAGCTGCGTTGGGAATTGTTGTTGCTTTTGTTCTGTCCATATCCAATCACATGTTCTTTGCGTGTTTGGTAACTTTCTTCTTTTCCTCTTCGCGCGCTACGAAATTCCGGGCTCACATCAAAAAGAAAATAGAAAAAGACTTCAAAGGCGGTAAATAGACCTCTTAAAAAGCTCATAAGTCTTTTATCATTATCATTTTTTCAGGTGAAGGTCAGCGTAATTGGGTTCAAGTTCTCTGCAATGGAGGAATGGCAACCCAACTGGCGATTCTTTACATCATCGACTGTGGTAGCAGCGAGCGCCCAATTGACTTCCAGCAGCACTATCGTTCTAGCTGGCTTGGAATCGCAGTCCTTAGTAAGCATCAATGTCCTTGGATATGATTATTTAGATTACTATCTTTCTTTCTCAGGTGCCTTAGCTTGCTGCAATGGAGACACATGGGCCAGTGAGCTTGGCTGTGTGCTTAGTAAATGTGACCCGTTTTTAGTCACGACTAGAAAGCGTGTCCCTCGTGGCACCAATGGAGGTGTTTCAATGGTCGGACTGCTAGTCAGTTTTCTTGGGGGAATCGTCATTGGTCTAACATACTACCTGACCCTCATCTACACAGTCGAATCAAAATCCCTTCAACACAGTCCGCCGCAATGGCCAATCATCTTCTACGGTGGACTGGCAGGATTCTTTGGTTCGTTCGTTGATTCGTGGTTGGGTGCGACCTTGCAGTTCTCTGGAATCGACGAGGATTCAAAGATTGTGGATGTCCCCGGTGAAACTGTCCGACACATAAGTGGCTTTAGAATTCTCGACAATCACAGTGTGAACTTAATTTCGAGTATTATTACCGGCGTGACTATTCCATTGGTGGCCTTGAAATTTTGGCCAGAGATCTAATTTCTTGATCTTATTTCGAATAAAAAAAAAAAGTGATGAGTAGCGCAGCTAAGTTTTTTTTTTTTTTTTTGTAACTCGTGTGTTCACAGAATTATAGAATATTTTTAGATTTTTCATTATTTGTAAAGCAACACGCATATAATCACATTATTCATAACGTTTTTTCTACATGTAAACACTTTTTTTTTGCTTTGCTAGTATGTACGTACATTATGTATACCCATTAGTCATTTACCTAAAATAAATCAATGTTGTTTAAGCAATCAAATGATAGTAAATATTGAACTTGGTTTTATGGAACGCACAAAAAGAGCCTTATAGGTTATAACTAACTTGGTTCTCCGTATATTCTTTGCTGTATATAAATCTAATCAAAACATGGCTAGTTAGCCGTTGTTGAAGTACAGAAATAGCCGGATTTTAAGAATTTGTCGACTTGGTTTTGTGTTGTTTAACATAGATGAAATACAAAAGCGCCCAAAATCAATTTTTGTTAAATTCGAAGTAGTTTAACAACTACAAAATACTGCCAATTAGTTTACCTTTTTTCTTCTTCATTAAATTGTAAAATCTTCCCTTTAAAAGACCTCATAATCTTTAGATTTTGGGGTTTCTGGTCAAAAACAATAATTAGTGTGGGAAACAACGGACACCCCTATGTAATAGGCGTAAGAATTAAAAAAAAGGCTTGTTTTGTTGGTGTTGGTTTTATATATATTTATTTGAATTTATTTTTGTTTTCTATATTTTAAAAATGTCTCAGTTATTTCTTGTTTTGGTCTTGTTTGTTTCCATCCACAGAAGATCCGATTCTTGTTTATTTTTGTTTTCAGTCTTCACTGATCCGTCAGGTAATCTTTTAGATGCCTTTTGAGAGGGAACAATTTTTTCAATGCTTGTTGCAATTATTGGTACTCCTTCACTGCTCGATGTAATATAAATCGGGATAGTAATGAAAATAGGTGTTTGTTTGCTTCCATCAAAAGCCAAAAGAGGTTTTTGGGCCATGGAACTCTAAAAATTAAAAAAAAAAAAAAATTGGCATAAATGGAATTAGCTCATGATGTTTTTCTAGAGAAAACATAAAAGTTATTTGCCTTATCTAGTCATCTTACCACATTCGAAGCAGTGTCATCTGAAGACCTCAAGAAATTCATCGGCGTAGAATCTGCCTTTTCAGCTGCAGTAGAATTGGTGTCTATTTCGGATTTATTTTTCAAAAGCTCAAAATAATTTGAGGTCATTTCTGGGGGAACTATTAGCCGAGTTTCCGAATCATTGTCAATGCTAAGCTGATCGACATTAACTGGAACAGCCTTTCCGAACCCACAAACAACGAGCAAAACTGAAAATTTAAAACAAACATACAATTTTAAATCTTACAATAATTAGAGAATGTATTTATATTCTTTTACGAACCTAATCCTGCGAACCAAAACGACTGCATTCTGCTTAAAACTGTGGCCCAAAATTAAATTGATCTTTCTTTTATAACAAAAATATCTTAACTGATTAAGATTCACAGTTTGGAGAAAATAACTTTTTTTTTTTTTTGAATTCGAATGCGATTTCATTATACTAGCAAAGTTTATAAAACTCCAAGAATATAATTGGGTCTCTAGGTTGAATAAATTACGTCTCATAACAAAACCGCAATATTAAAAGTTCTAAGCTTTGATTAGGTATAGATATTTTGATATTTAGCATATATGAATGAAGGAGGTTGTTAAAGAAAATGAAACCATAAACATTACATTTTAGAATAAGAAAGTTGATTTAAAAAAAATGCATGGTAACATAACTAAAACTAGCTCGCCAATTTTTGAAATTGAGTGGTTTCTTAAGTAAACATAAAGTCACTGAGGGGATTTACCCTTCACCAGGGGGCCGTTCTGAAATGTTGGTATATTTATATGGACCTACTGCTTAGTCCATATAATGTAGTTCTCAACATTTAACTGCCAAATAGATGGAGAGCTATCACCGAATTTACTTACCTCATTTCACAGCAAGCATAGAGTATATAATATTATCTAGAGAACCGACCGTTACCCCTCTTGCCTGAAACATCACCAAATTTTATTTAAAAAAAAAAATTATTAATTTTACTCATTTTTACTGTCCGTGAATACGTGTACAAGGATACGAAGTGGCAGAAGGAAGGAAATATATTGCAATGCATTTAATGAACTGCCCACACTAATCAAGAGCCCAGATCAATACATCCGAAGCTGGTTCGGTTCCATTTAAAATGCACGGGACAACTACACCATGTCCAGTGTTATGGATGGGCATAAATACTCTCAGTACAGCTTGTAGGGTGAAAGAGAGCGAACCCATTATGTCGGTGCTCTAGATACTATGTACTCGTATGTCAGCAAGGATGAAATTTTTACACTTAGGTCTTTATTTTTATCCTTGAAATAAATAAAGACCTTATCTATCGAAACGGAGTAGGTATAAGACTGGCATTTTGCTTTTGATAGCAATAAATCTCTCTGTGACCATTCTTGTAAGGGAAAGTAAATCCGTTGCTAACTCAGGTATAGCTTTTTACGGTTGAAATAAATAAGCACTATAAACGTGTGCGACTGACTGACGTTTTTTTTATTTCATGGCAATAAATATTTCTGGCCGCGTTTGGGTAACTATCCAAAGCTATCCGAGCAGGTTAATGTTGTTGTAATCCTTTGTTAAAAAAAGATATATTATCTATGACAGCTGATGCAACAATAAGTCAAAGTTATCTGAACATTTTTGGATAGGTATAGATGGTCTATCGCCACACGAACACGGGCAATCATTATTCTAGCTATCAGAGCATATGAATTGCATTATAAATTGCAAGATTCTGCTATAGAATAAAACTTCATGAGAATAGATTCCTCAATTTAATTCAATGAAACTTTTTTTTAGGAGTAAGGGATGATAGGGTACTGTGAGCCTTTAAAAGAGCACAAATTATTATTGTACAAATTAAAGTATTTTCTGGCATCTGTTTTTAAGACACTTTTAACGATGTCGCTGGTGGGTCTAATGAAAGCAAAACCAAGACGATGTTACACCCTAAAAAATGTTTTGACTTTTTTAGATGAAGAGACAGTGCAATAGCTTTATTCCATGGCGCGGAAAAATGTGAAAAGCTTATACGAGAATTTTAGAATCTAAAAAGAAAAAAACAAACAATAATAAAATCAATCATTATAATAATAATAATTATTTCAATAAATAGCATGAAACTCACATCCATAAACGTTTCCATCGAGACTTTCGAAAATTGATGTGCCTGCAGTACCGAGGGTTTTGCCGCCCTTATCATTATGATCAAAATCGTTTTTCTGTATTTCGGACTAGCATCATACCAGTTATGGTAAAAAGCTGCAGAGTGTAGTTTTGCACTCTAAAACAAAATGGATATTCACACTATCATAGCAAAAATGCAAACAAATTGCATAAATTACACAAAAATAAAGAATTTTTGACCCAGAAAAACATTTTTGATTTGCTTTACGGAGAGGTGTTGCCAGATTCCACAAACAATTGCAATTTTGAAGGTTTATTTTTTTTGTTCCAATCAAGCGTGAAAATCTTCACATTATTTGAAAAATTCTTACCGTCTGAGTAAATATACTTCCATTGTAACAAATGAACAAGGTAAACACCAGGAAGGATAACAAGCCAATGGAGTACCGGACTGCACTTATCAAACTGATTCCCATAACCATCGAGCATCCCATGAGACAAATTGCAACTGAAGAAGTTGCAAAGTTAACACAAAATGAAATGTTGAAAATGTGGTTGATTTCTTTAGTCAATCTGAAAAAAAACTTAATATAAATATAATAACACATTGACCACTTTCGCTAAACCTTATCAAAGTTGTGTGATATTGAATCAGGAACTTCAAACAATCCGGATCAGCTTCAGCCTCAACAGCATCCAAAGACTCCAGAGCTCTGGCCATGAAGTCAAAATGCATTCGCATCTGAGTTAGAAAAAAGCACAGCATAAATTCGCCAGCCATAATAAATGCCACTCCAGTTACGGACGCACACACTTGACAAATGTAGCTCAATGCAAATCTTAGAACAGATTCATTTCCATTCCAGGGATACCAGGTATTCGATTGAAAACGATATTGAAAATGTAGTCCAAAAACCAACCACTCAATCAGTGATTGCCCAATTGGTATTAGATTGTATACCGAAAATGCAAACATAAAAAACATGGTCGTTATCTTCATCATTTTCCTTGAGAATTCAGCAAAATACTTCACACGATATTTAGTTCTGCGGTAACAGCGATTTAACTTCAGAACACCTGGAAAATAATCCCCAAACTCCTCCAAGACACTCAAAATAGCTTTGCGATAGTAAAAGAGTATTGTCATTTTACAAAAAGCCACCATGGCCAAGCCTAGAATTGATCCAGTTTCAGAAATGATAAGGACAATATCGATAGAGTCGTTGTCGGTGAAAATTATCGCAATCAGCATTCCGAAATTTTGATAAACCAAATTTCCAGCTCCAATTGAAAAAAATATCCAAGCTAGCATTGATGGATTGGTGTCTTGAGACCTTCGAAAGGGTTTTATAAGGGCCAATCTGAATGCCAAATTGGGGAACTCCATGAAGTCGTTGAAGGTGTACTTATGGATGATGGGGTTTGCCATTATTATTGTTACAACTCTAGCGATGAACTGATAGGCTCATATGAGGATAAGGACATTTTATTTAGATTGTTATAATAACGACTTTCCTTTGTTTTAAAATGCATGCAATTATCTTATTATTTTTTATATTACACAATGAACTTGTAAAAGTTTAAGGAACATTATCTAGCTAGGTATTAGGTATATATTTCTGTTGTATCTACTTCCTTTTTCTCACAAGGAAAAAAAATATATAAATTATGGATAAGAGTAGTTCCGTTAAGTGAATTTAATGTCAATTTTGTAATTTTAAATATTAAAATTGATTTCTTATGAATGCCCTATTGTAGGTAGGTGCCTATACAATGCACGACAAAAATTTGACAACTAATTCATGAAACTTATGAAAAAAAAGTTCTTTTTATCAGGGAAATGAAGAATTAAAAAAGTCGGTTATTTATTGGTTTTGATTTTGAAAACTTAATTGATTTTTATTAGGTACATATTACACATTCAAATTCAAAGCTATTTTAATTAAAAGAGCAATAAGTTAGTGTAGCAGAGCACTAACAATCGCCATGTTATTCAATTTGGATTAAAATGGACATTTAATCCAGATTTATAAAATCCAGGATTTTTAAATCTATGTCCATATTATCCTTGTTCAAAATAATCTGGATGTAAGGACTTACTTAAACTGTTGTCCTGAGAGCAGTTTAAATCCAGTTGGATTTATCTACATCTCATTTAAAAAATTGGATTTAAAATGTAAGTATAATTAACGAGTGAATAATATGGAATTGGATTAAAATTAATTTAAGATTAATTATATGAGCGTAAATGATATTTTTTTTCTTAACTAAAATTCCCACTCCACTAGAAAGTGAGGAAATAGATCTCATCTAATACGGTTTGTTCTTCAAAATTTACATAGCTCTAAGACATGTAAAAAGTTTATAAGAAAATTTAAGAATCTGCAAAAAAAAATTACCAAATTGTTCATTAAAACAAAACAAAAAAGGCCTTACACTCATAAATGTTTCCATCGAAACTGGTGCAAATTTATATGCCTGCAATATACGTGATTTCGAAGACTCCATTATCATGATACAGATAGTTTTTCTATAGACTCGTCCAGCATCGTACCAGTTATTATGAAAAGCAGCTAAATGTAGTTTTTCAGTCTTCAAAAATAGAATAAGGTGTTTGAGAAGTTCTATGTTTTATGTTTCCACTCTTCGTGGTCTTTAACTTATTAAAAAAGTTTATGTTCCAGGTCAATGTTTGTTTTATTTAAAGCTGTAACGCTTCGAACAAAAATATTTTTAAGAAATATAACTCGTATTCTCTTATATTGCCCTAACTTGCTCTGTTTGTTTGAATATTTAAAAAAAAATGACGTTTTGAAACAAATTCTCTTTTGTATAAATATAACGACAAAAATTGTTTTACATTAAAATACAGCCCATGCTTAAAATAGTCGTCCATATGTTAATAAAGCTCTTCAGTTCATTGAACAGCAAATTTTCGTTAAATCAATGAAATTATTTCATTAAATCAACATTGATTCAATGAACTTATTTCATTAATTAAATTATATATTTCTATGAATTTTGTTCATAATAAAAAAGTAGGTATATGTACATAGCTTCAGAATCAAGTGAAAAAGTTTATGAATTCAAATTTGAGACGTGAAACCTTTTATCAAACATATCGAATATTGTAATGTTAGGAAATAGGTTACTTCATAAAGATTTTTTTTCTCAGTATAATTTTGAAATTTTTAATCTGAAATTCATAATTTAAATGAAAAAGGTTGTAAAGACACCATCAGAATCATCACAGCTGTAATCTGTAAATAAAACAAATATTGACCTCTGCAGTCCATCACATTAGGAACTTTTAATACAACACTTTTAACTTTTTAATACAATGTTTTTTTGATACCAATGCTATAGGTACAGAAAATAAATATCAATATTAATAAAATAGATTTTTGAATAACAAGACTCACCGTTTCAGTAAATTTACTTCCATTATAACAGATGAAAAGTGTGAATACAAGACAGGTTAGCAGTCCCATGCAATATTTGGTAATATTGTACATACTTATTCCCATAACTGAAGAATATCCCATTAGACATATTGCAATCGAAGACACGGCAAAATTGACTGAAAATGAAACATCAAAGATTTGGTTGATTTTTTGTGTCATTCTGAAAAAAAAAAACAAAAACATATCAAATAGAAAATTTATAATGGAAACAGTTTTCAAGCTTATTTCATTATTATGATATTAGTCGATATATCCTCCTAAAATCATCATACAAAATGAGTGCATTTTGTTTGCGCTCCATGAACCTTTTACTTGCTCAGGCCCCATTGAACTTTTTCCCCACTTGCGTGACAACAACAATGCAAAAGACTGCAAAGAATTCATGAATTTCATTCTATTCCATATAACGGGTGATTTTTTAGCTGGTTTGGTTTTGGCAACACTGGTTTTGACAGCTGACGTGTGTTTAGTACCTTGTGTCACTGTCAAACAGCTTCAGTTTGGTTTGCAATTTAACCATGGATCGTCTTACAAATGAACAACGCTTGCAAATTATTGAATTTTACTATCAAAATTCGTGCTCGGTTCGAAATGTTCATCGCGCGCTGCTTGTGTTCAGCGATGAGGCTCATTTTTGGTTGAATGGGTACGTAAATAAGCAAAATTGCCGCATTTGGAGTGAAGATCAGCCAGAAGCATTGCAACAGCTACCAATGCATCCCGAAAAAGCCACTGTTTGGTGCGGTTTATGGGCCGGCGGCATTATTGGGCCTATTTCTTCAAAGATGATGCGAATCGCAGCGTTACTGTCAATGGTGAACGCTACCGAGCGATAATAACAAACTTTTTTTTGCCCGAAATGGAAGTTCTTGACTTGCATGGTATGTGGTTTCAACAAGACGGTGCCACATGCCACACAGCACGCGAAAAAATGGCGCAATTGCGAGGCGAGTTTGGTGAACAGTTAATTTCACGTTTCGGGCCGGTCAATTGGCCGCCTAGATCGTGCGATTTGACACCATTAGATTATTTTTTGTGGGGGTATGTCAAGGCTAATGTCTATAGGGACAAGCCCGCTTCGATTGACGCACTGGAAGCCAACATCCATGCATTCATTCGTGAGATACCGGCCGTTATGTGTGAAAGAGTATGCCAAAATTGGACTCAGCGGACGGGCTAGCTGAGACGCAGCCGCGGTCAACATTTGCATGAAATTATCTTTAAACATTAAATTGCAAGGTTCAAACTATCGATTCAAATAAATATTTCATTCATTTTTTCGAATTTTTTGTGTTTTTTTTTTAAAAAAAGTTCTAAACCTCTTAAAAAATCACCCATTATTACTGCAAAGTTAATGGGAAAAAAATGATTGCAGTCTTTTCGATGCAAACGAATGGTGATTGATTATTTGAAATCGAATTCTCAAAGTGAAGTTAATGAATGCAATCTTTTAATTGAATTCAATGAATGATTTTTAAAAACTGCATTCTTTTACAACCCAGGTTTTTATTTGTTTGTGAAATAATTGCCGTTTGAATACCTACCTTATTTTTACTTGCGAATATATGTAGGTATGTGGCAAGTTATGAATTCGTACAAAAAATCGAACTCAAGATTTTGATAAAACTTGACATTACGATGATAGCGAAGACGAAAAAAATGGGTCTCGCAAAAACGTCCTTCTGTCTGTCTGTTCGACTACTGCTTAAACGGATGGGTCGATTTTCTTTAAACTTGGTACTTAGGGTTTTTTGGACATTCCCCCCACCCGTTTTTTCTCTTTTTTTTAGGACCAAAACTAACAGTAGCTGTCATACAAAATTTCTTGGCGAAAAAGGAAAAAACTTATTTTTCTCAAATTCAGCGCTAAAGATTTTTTTTTAAAAACTCAATAAATTTAAATAGTTATAAGTTGCCGTTTAATAAAAAAAATGGTTCCAAAAAATGGATATTAATGGTACCTCCCCAGAACCATTTTTTTGATTTTCGCTTTTCTCGAAAACGTTTCAACTGATTCTGATCAATGTTTTTATGAAAAATTATTGACACATTCAAAATAATATTATGTACCAAAATTTTCAAAACAATACTTTTTGAATTTTTAAAAAAGTTTGAATTTTTTTTTTTGAAAACTCAATATTTCAATAACGACTCGGTCGATTTTTATTAAACTTGGTAAAAAGTGGTTTTTTAACTTTATCTAGAAGGTTTTTGACAAAAATTATACTAATACCCAAAAATAAAGGTGCCTCCCATACAAACGTTTAAAAACCGTTAAGAAAAATATTCTTTTCCTCAAAAACGACTCCTACGATTTTGATAAAATTTTATTGTTGTGTTAAAATTAGTACGATCTGTCATTTAAAATTTTTAAATTTTATATTTTAGGTATTTTAACAGTACCTCTCATAGAACTGTTTCTTTGATTTTAAACTATCTTAATATTTGATCAACAAAAAAAAAAAACTAGATTTTTTATACAGATGCTTGTAACAAATATAAATAAAAGTTAGTACCAACATTTTCTAAAAATGATTTTTGGATTTAAAAAAAAATAATTCAAATTCAGCAGATTATTTTTTGAAGTTCAATTTTTTACTCAACATTAAAAAATACTTAAAATTGGCGTACCAATTGTTTTCTCAAAAATGTTAACGAAATATAAAAAATTTATTATTTTTAAAACCGCTTATACAATTTTCAAAATTTTTTTCTCATAAATTAAGATTTATATAAAAACGTGTTGGGTTAAAACAGATTCAAAGTATTTTAATCAATTTCTTTATAATTTTGTTGATTTCAAACAATTTACCAGTTTAAATAATATAATTTCCTTTCATGCATATTACATACGTGCAACACTGGGCTATATTGTTAATTTTTGTGTACTCACATAATACCACCTGCAACTAAACTAAGTTTTGGCCAAAGTATAAAATAAAGACTCCCATAGCTAATTTATTTCAGCTTTAGAAACACAATGTGATCGCTCATAAGAGCAAGTTCGTTTGACCCAGTTGTGCATATTTTTTTCATTTAAACATTATCATAATTGAATTATTCATTAATTATTCTTTTATTTAAAAATTTTACATGCAATGATTTCATTTCATAGATGTTTTCATCATATTTTATTTAAACTAAGATATTTCAATAACCGGCGGTTAACCGGATTTCGATGAAATATTGTGCAATTATTCATTTAGGCACGCTTATTTATTTAAAATTCATCACACGAGTTACATATTTGTATGGTGACCTCCATCACCATTAGTACATTAACCCTTTAGCCATTTGTCATATTGCAAATAATTGTAATACGAGTATAAATTAAAATAATTGTAAAATAATATAGTAAGTTGCTCAGTCAGCATATATAACAACGAATGTCAAATATATCTGATTGAACAACATAATAATATAAATCTAGAATAAGTAGTCGCAAGAAAGCAGTTGATAAATAAAGAACTTCATATTATTAATAGTGTTGCATTTTTACTGCTCGACCCTTTACACTTAACTGGCGCAGTCGAAACGGAAACGGAAATTTAGCAAACGCGGAAAAATTAAAATTAAAAATTACAACTAAAAATCAGTGAACATTTTTTTTATAAAATCGTGTTTTGTTAACCGTCCACGTCCCCTCCTCCACCCGAATAAAGTATCCAAAACGGTTTGCCGGGAATTAAAAAAAAAAAAAAAAAGAATAAGTGTTTGTTGTTTACCATCCACAACCCCACCTCCGCCCAACTAAAAATCAGTTGAATTAAATAAAAAAAAACCTACTCCAAATTAAAGAAGAACACAAAAGTGCAAGCTAAGAAAAAATAAGTTCAAATAAAAAAGTGTTGTAGACTACAAATCAGTCACAATAAATACATACCTACAAAATATATTAAAAAAAAAAAAAAAAAGAAACACAAAATAAAAAAAAAAAGAAGAACAAACAAGTGCAGTGCGAACTAAGAATTAATAGTTTTTTTTTGTGCGAGTTTTATTAAGATAAATTTAAAAATTTCGCGACATATTCTTCACGATTCCAGAAGGAATTTGCCAATAGAAGATATAGACGAAATGGCAACTGCAAACGACCAAGCAACTCTTATCAACACAATGGCACAAGTTTTGCTGAGATTAGAGGCCAATTCTCAACAGCAAACTAATAGTCGAGCCATAGTGATTATGAAAGAAATTTCATACATTAAAGAATTTTCGGGTAACAGACAAGAGTTGACCCAATTTATAAACGTTGTAGATAATCACATGAGCTTGACACCGGAAGATAGAAGACCTGCTATGTGGACAGCTATATCACAGTGCAAGGTGATAGGTAAGGCAAAGGAACTACTGCTTACCAACAACACAACCACGTGGGAAGATGCGAAGAATATACTGAAGCTGTCATTCCGTCCAAGCATCGACCAAGGAGAAGTTACCCGCCGTATCAACAACCTAAGAGTGAGTTCGGTATTAGACTTAATTAATAAAATTGAATATTTATTAACAGATATACATACAATTATTATGTATGAAAACAATAAAGAAAACTTAAAATCAATGTTATATTCAATAGTTATAAATAAAATAAGAGAACTAGCTACAGGCAACTTAGCTAGAGAAATTAGAGACGAATATGACCTACTTAAAGTCAAGAGCATATTGTATTCATATGTAGGGTTTGATTTAGGGAATGTCATAACAAACAGAAGTAATAATAGAGAAAACCATGACTTTAGGCCGACAGAAAGGACATACCGACACAATACATACAATAACTCCAGACAGACAAATCAGCGACGACAAAATACTGATTTCAATTTTACTGGAACAAACAACACAGAAAGACGACATACAAATAACAATTCTGGTCAGATATGTCAAAACCAACAAAATAATAACGTACAAAACAGCAACCAAACACGTAATAACTATACTAACAATTTTTCGAGACAGACCCGTAATAGACAGAATGTTGAACCAATGGACATAAATAATATAGATCAAGGATCTGCCGAAGCCGTTCATGAGGAAATACATTCAATAGAAGCCCCGGTTTTTCTGAATGTAGCCTCTCTGGTAGGAAAACACAGATAGTATTTGCGTTGAGAAACCAGAAACACATATGCTTACTAGATACAGGGTCTACTATGAGTTTGATAAATACAAGTAAAATAGACTGTACTTCGTATAACGTACTCGAAGAGCTGACTTTAAACTTATCTACGGTAAACGGTCGAAGTATGTAAAAATTAAAAATTTATCAAGTCCCAGTACCTACAGAATTCGGTTACCCACAAAATTTCTTCATTAGAGCATATGGAAAGTCATTAGGAGATAAAACATATAGCCTCTTGCTAGGAATGAATGTACTAAGTAACATGGTTGAAAGCATTAACATTGTAGAAAAGGAAGTGGTTCTACAAAATAAAACTATACTTCCAATGGTCTTAGAAATAGAACCATCTATTGAGTGTTATGAGTTAGAGGGTAGTACTGATGTAAATTTAGACGATTTAAAAGTATTCGAGAAACAGGAAATACAAAATTTGCTTCAAAAATATAAAAATCTCTTATATAGAGATGGAGATCAGCTCACTAATTGCGAGAGCATATTCCATGAAATAAAATTATCGACAGAGCAACAAATAAATGCTAGACTGTACCGTCTACCTCAAAAACATGAAGAAGAGGTAAGAACCCAAATTAATGATATGGAAAGGCAGGGCATAATAAGAAAATCAAACAGTCGATATGCTTCACCAATCGTAGTCGTCGCCAAAAAACCCGATAGCGAAGGAAAAGTTAAGTACAGAGTATGTGTCGATTATCGAGCTCTCAATGATATAACTGTAGACGACAAATACCCACTACCAAATATCGAAAGTATTCTCGATAAGTTAGGAAGGTCTCAGTACTTCTCAACCCTTGATTTAGCCAAGGGATATCATCAAATAAAGGTGCATCCTGATGATATACATAAGACTGCATTTGTTACACCAAACGGTCTATATGAATACACCAGAATGCCCTTTGGGCTGAAAAACGCCCCAGCGACATTTCAACGTCTAATGAATAAAATTCTCAGAGAGTACATAGGCAAAATCTGCACAGTTTATCTTGATGACATACTTATTTTTTCGACGTCATTAGAAGAACATATAACATCGTTAGACAAAATTTTTCAAAAATTAGCTGACTACAATCTCAAGATACAATTAAGCAAATGTTCTTTTCTTAAGAAAAATACAGAATACTTAGGTCATATACTTACTGCAGAGGGAATGAAACCAAACCCGAATAAAATAGAAGTAATTCAAAAATATTCATTGCCTCAGACAATTAAGCAATTACAAGGATTTTTAGGTAGCACGGGATATTACAGAAAATTTATTGCGGATTACTCAAAAATAGCATACCCGATGGTTAAATACCTAAAAAAGAACATGAAAATTAATAGCAAGGACCCAGAATACATAAGAGCATTTGAACGATTAAAAGAAAATCTTACCAAACATCCAATACTCAAATTTCCTGATTTTAACAAACAATTTTCCCTATTTACTGATGCAAGTAATTTTGCACTAGGAGCTGTTTTAACTCAAGAAGGGCAGCCAGTATGTTATGCTTCTCGAACATTAAATGATCATGAGAAAGATTACTCCACAACAGATAAAGAATTTTTAGCAATAGTATGGGCTACTACATATTTCAGACCGTATCTTTGGGGTCAGAAATTTAAAATAATCACTGATCATATGCCTGTAAAATATTTAAATAAAAAATACAATGGAAAGGAATTTAGTCAAAGAGTTCAAAGAGGACTTCTTAAGTTACAAGAATTTGAGTTTGACATTGAATATATAAAAGGTAAGGAAAATAAAATAGCAGATTTCTTAAGTAGAATCCCAGATGAAATAAACGAAACATCAGAAACTGTACACTCAGCCAATGAACAACTTTTAGACCATATACAAATCAAAGAAGGAATTATAAATATTTACCAAACCCAGCTAATACTTACTTATTCTGTGCAAACTGAAATAAAAATACTACATACTAAAACTATAATTCAGGTAGATATGACAAAAGATGACAAATACTGGAGAGATTTATTCAAGAGAACTATTAAAGCGGGAACAATAGGAATTTATTCTGAAGTAGAAGATACTGAATACAATAAAGTTCAAAAAGTGTTAATTGAAATGTACGGACACGATAATGAAGTAAAATTCTACAAGCTTACACAGAGAGCTAGAGATTTAGAAAAAGTTGAAGATGCTCATAAACAAATATCCTTATATCACATAGAGGAAAGTCATCACTCAGGTATAGTAGAAACATATCACAAACTAAAAAACAAAATATATTTTCCAAAACTTATAAGAGAAATTTCTAGAGTAATAGGAAATTGTCAGACATGCCAAGAAGGTAAATACGACAGAAGACCAATAAGACCTAAATTCAAACTTACAGAAACTCCAATTAAGGGAAACGAAATTTTGCATATGGATGTTTATCATTTCAATAAACTAACATATTTGACATTTATTGACAAATTGACAAAAAAAAGCTTATGGATACAATTTAACTAGTAAAAATTGGACAAGTAAATTAGAATGCATAGACGAACAATTAAGTAAATTCGGAAAACCAAGAAAAATTATCTGTGACAATGAATTTAACTCAGAAAATATAAAAGAACACTTTAGGGAAGAAGGAATAGAAATGCATATGACGAAACCAAACTCACATACTGGAAACTCAGATATAGAGAGATTCCACTCAACACTACTAGAAATCTTACTGACGATTAAAAATAAAGACATTTCTACTAATCGCAAAATACATAAAGCTATTCAGATTTATAATAATAGATACCATTCAACATTAGGTATGAGTCCAAACTCAGCTGAGAAAACGAATCAGACAAATTTAAGAAATAAAATAGAAGCCAAAAAGAAAAAAGTATTAAAAAAAAGAAATATTTGTAGAGAAAATTATAATGAACAACGCAATGAAGGTTATATAAGAAATTATAAACACTTAAGACACAAAAATGAAACATACTACAGAAAACATAATCTGAAAAATGTTGACCCAACAAATATTAAAAGACCAAATCAATTTGCAGGTAATCTTTTGGCTCCAAGTGATCTTCTGGCTGATAATAATGAGAGTAACGGAAGCAACGCTCATAATAACACCAATAGAAACCAATAGAGGATATACTACTTTAAACTTAGGCCCAGTAGAAATAATAAATAATAGCCAGACTGTATTACACATAATTGATACTAAGGATATATTCTCAACAATCGGTATGATAGAAGTTAATTTGCAAACTCTACGATTAGAAAACAATACTGAAATACGGAATGAAATTTTTAACATAAAGTCAAAACTTGAAGCAATAGTTCCACTAAGAAGACAAAGAAGAGGACTAATAAACATTATAGAAACAGGACAAAAATGGTTGTTTGGAACAATGGATGACAATGACAGACAAGATATTATCGGACATATGAACGCAATTGATACCAACAATCATGCAGCCATAACAAACCTTAACCAACAAATTCAAATTAACGAAAAATTTATGGACTCCATAAACAAATTTAAAAAAACCATAGAATCAGATAGAGAAGCTTTATCCTATACTTACCAAAGTATTGCTTCAAACCAAAAAGACATTCTCAGAAAACAACTTATTACAGACCAACTACTAAAACTACAAATATTAGAAAGCAAAATTGACAGCGTACTAGATAACATAGCATCTGCTAAACAAGGCATACTCCACCCAAGCATATTGACAGGAATGGAAATAAAGACATTAGGGATAGACTTTTATAAACTTGAAAATGCTAAAATAGGACTGATGAAACTCGACAAAGATAGACTTATAATAGCTGTAAAACTGCCAAAAGACTATATTTTGACTCAGTTAAAAATGATTATGCCAATACCAAACGATAAAAAAAAAAGAAATTGATATGGAAAATTTACAATTTATAGAAATAAATAATGTACAATATGAGTATAATCCGAAGAACATTTATTTGAAAGATTTAAATATAAGTAATTCATGTATAGCAAAAGATTCATGTACTTTTCGTTACAATAAAGAAAATAAAGTAATAAAAATTGACGACGATACTTTGATATGCAAAAATTTAGAAAAAGAAAATGTTATTAATCATTGTGATGATAGAAAATTAATTTTAACTGGAAATTTTATACTAAATATTAATAATTGTTCAATAAATATATTAAATGTAACTATTTTTAACTATCAACTAGAATTTATTCAAAAATTTCATTATGAAGAAGACAAAAATTTAAATGTAACAGACAAATTAAAGTTTGAAGAAATTTCAAAAATACAACAAATTGAAAATTTACAAAAAATTAACGAATTAACATTTCACAGAACTATAAGTCAAATCAGTAGTATAACAATGTTTTTAATAATTATAATTATTCTTATTGTAATATTTTTCATAACCAAGACAAATCGTAAATTAAAAATTAGAATAAATAATGTTACTAAGCCCCAACCAAATGTTAAAATTATAGAAACTCCAACGATTCAGGAGAATCTTAAAAAAAAGGGGGGAGAAGTTACATATTTGTATGGTGACCTCCATCACCATTAGTACATTAACCCTTTAGCCATTTGTCATATTGCAAATAATTGTAATACGAGTATAAATTAAAATAATTGTAAAATAATATAGTAAGTTGCTCAGTCAGCATATATAACAACGAATGTCAAATATATCTGATTGAACAACATAATAATATAAATCTAGAATAAGTAGTCGTAAGAAAGCAGTTGATAAATAAAGAACTTCATATTATTAATAGTGTTGCATTTTTACTGCTCGACCCTTTACACTTAACTCACGTGTCTGACAAAATGCATTCAGTAACTTTAAAAAAATATAAAATTATTTAAAACTTTTGACTGATTTTTTCTTTTAAATTCACTATGGTCATTATTTTTTTGTAATTCTAGCTCCATATAAATAAGGATGTGAAGTCTGCCAAATTTATTGATACAGTGTGAATAAAAGAGAATTTTAAAACTACTTTTCTTCCAAAAAAGGGAGAAATTATTAAATTTTTTCCTAGAGTACCTATAAAAAATAATAGATAATAATAAATTATTGATAGCAATACCTGTTAAGTCTTTGATGATAGCTAACTAAAAATCTCAGACAATCTGGATCTGTTTCTGCCTCAACTGCGTCCATTACTTCCAAAGCTGTTACCAGAAACTCATAATGCATACGCAATTGTGTTAAAAAGAAACACAACATAAAATCTCCGGCCATATGAAATGCCACCATATGAATCGATGTATAAAACTGAAGCAAGTAATTGACAATAAACTGCCATGCCGAGTCTTCGTTCCATTGAAACCACGAAACCGTTTGAAGTTGAAACTTAAAGTTTTGCCCCGTAGCCCAACACTCAAGAGCCGATTGTATCAATGGCTGAATATTAAAAAATATAGATATCGTTGCTAATAAAACAAATGAAGTCTTCATTAGATTTCTTGAAAATCCATATAATTCTTCAAGTTTGTATTGACTATTACGAAAGCGGTGATTTATTTTCAACCTTCCTGGAAAGTAACGATCCAATTCATGAACGAGCGCTGTGATGTCCTTGCGATAAAAGAACATAATACACATTTTGCACATAGTTATTGTTGCTAGGCCAGTTGAAGATCCCCTGTCCGATATTTGAAGGATCAAAGGAATCGAATTATTTTTTATAGTAAAAAGTGAAATGACCATTCCAATGTAATTGATAGATGAAATTACTGGAGTTGATAACATTAGCAGTCGGGATGTCCACGATGACTTTATTTTTTGCTCGTTAAAAGGTTTGAAAAAGGCAATGCGAAGAACTAGATTGGGGAACTCGAGAAAATCATTTAAATTGTAGGACTTCTTTTGTTTTCGGTTCATTTTTATTGTTGGTTGTCTTAATGTGAACGAAAATTCTTAGAAAACTAACTATTGCCCCAAAAACGGTTGGCGATTATATAGGCTATAAGGATAAGCTTTAATTGATGTAAGCTAAAATGTGTTTCAAGTCATTTATTAATGAAATAAAAATTGTCATAATTGATTCGAAATATTTTGAATGTGGGTTTTTTTAAACCTACATATATGTCATGCAAGGAATGTACACATGCATGTCATTTGTTTGAGTAATAATTACAAATTCAGGCACGTCCTTATTTTGTGAGCGTGGATATGTTCACCTAATTTGAATTATCTGTTATTCATATATATTATATCAATTAATTTTCATTTTGAATCAATTATGTTTACACAATGCTTGCGATATAAGTTGATCTAAAGGCAAATTTGACTGTCGTAAAGAAGTCAAAGTTAAGATATTAATACCCAACTCCATAGGGCCAACATCACAACAACAACCCAATCAACAATCAACAATCAGCTATTTTGTTTCTTTTGGGCAAATTTATATCATTTCGTTTAATTTTGTATAGTTATTTCGCACTTCGATTTCGATAGATTTTGACAACTAGGAGTTTAAGTTAATACTCCACTGAAAAACTGCTTCTGAGTTAACTCGGGTTTAATTTATTTGCAGGATTAAATCAGAGTTCACTCAGCACTGAAAAAACTGGCCATTCAAATCTTATTTATTACTTTTTCCTCAGCAACTGCGGGTCTTGGGGCCAGTTTTTCAGTGCATGAGTTAACTCCGAGTTAAACCAGAGTAAGTTAATCCTTCAAATAAATTAAACCCGAATTAACAAAGAACCATTTTTTCAGTTAAGTATTAACTTTAGTTAAAACTTTTGCAAAACTCTATTGAAATCAAAGTGTGACAGTAGGTATAGCAATCAATATTTCGCTATCAAATTCGAGATGGCGCCACTATGGAAATCACCCATGATTTAGCTCTAGATTGACTAAATTATTATTTTCTGACATATGCGCATCATGAATCTATTGAAATTGAGGTAAGACACTATGGAAAATAGTAGCCCTGTTTTTTTTGCAAGTCCATATGGATTTGTCGAAAAAAACAACATCGGTACTAATAGTTTTACACGTAAATACAACAACAACTTAAATCCATATGGACTTGCAAAAAAACACGCCCACTACTACGAATTCCTTTCAATTGACAGAAAAAAATCGATTCTGTTTAAAAAATATTCGATTTCTTTTTTGAAAGGAATTCGCCATAAATTATTATTTTCTGACATATGCGCATCAAGAATCTATTGAAATTGAGGTAAGACACTATGGAAAATAGTAGCTTCGTTAGTTGAACTTTACCCAGGGTTGACCCAGGTTTTCTTGACAACTCCAATAATTGTTAAAAAAAAAACCTGGGTTCTTCAGTTCTCAAAAAACGCTCAAGGGCTGTTGACATTTAAAGCAAGAAAAAAAAGTTCTGTGTTCCGATAATTAAAACTTTAAATTTGTTTCAAATGTGCCTTAAAAATGAATAAAAACAACTCCTACCGTTTCCATTTTCTATTGCTATTTATTAGCATTAAATTAAATTTGTGTATTCTTTCAATTTCTTTTTCAAAAACAAACAACAACCTGCATGCCAATCCACAAAAAAAAAAAAACAAATAACAACTCATGTCACTTCGGCAGTTTATTCCTTACCTCAATTCGCCACAGCAGAATACCTAGTTCTACTTCAGGGCGAGTTCAGAGCGACCCCAGGTCTCAAAAAACGCCGAATTTTTTCACCAGGTTGACTTCAGGTTATTCAAAAAAGGCTCTGGGGCGACCCCAGGACGAATTCAGGGCTTAACGAACAAACCTAGTGTCTTACCTCGATTTCAATAGATTTTTGATGCGCATCTGTCAGAAAATAATTATTAAGTTAATCCAGAGCTAACTCACCAATTTTTTTGAGTTTTTCGCGCGAAATTTGAAGGCATGTAATTTCATGGAAGACAAAAAATTTCAAGTCAATTGAATGCCAAATAAAAAAAAAGAAAACAACAAAATGCCAAACTTCAAAAAGCCAATCAAACAAAAGATTAAATAAAAATTGCGAAGTGATGATTTGTCAAATCATTAAAAAAACAAAACGTTATTTGCAAAACGTTAAATTACGAAATAATAGAATGCTAAATATAAAAACGCGAAACGAAAAAACTGCGAAATGAACCCCCGCGAAACGCCAATTTGCAAAAAACAATTGTGGCAAAACATACCATTCACCTTTCAGAGACTAGTGCAATCTAGGACTTAACATCCATTTTCAATAAATTAGCCAATTCTATAAACACAAACTAGGGGTAGGCATGTGAATATGTGTATCGTTTTCACATGTTTTTCGCAAGGCCCCATAAGTGTTCTCGCACGGCATTCAAAATGTTGGTATTGGCGCACTAAATTGAAAAGCAAATTTCTGATATCGAATTCAAAAAAAAACTATACGAACACTTTTTTTATATTTTTATTCCAAGAATCAAAAATCACTTCCTAGAAAGTTCCAGTCAAACGTTACCTTAATGCCTGATCTATATTGTCATTGTCATCAATTTCCTGATTCTCTGAAACTTCTGCCCTTATTGGAACAGTGATAATTTTAAAAGGACCAGGACTTGTAACAATTGAATTAGTTTTAAGGAGTTCTGTTTCCAATTTGCTTTCGGGCGATGATGCGTTCAATACATCAGAGCTGGCTTTCTCTTCAGTTCCAGTATTAGATAAACGAATAGGAACAGGCACATTGAAATGTGTTGCATCAGTTGCATTTCCATGTTCAATTGCAATTGGTTTAGCCAGAGATATTGACAGCCTCAAAATTAAATCAGCTATTGGAGCTGCAACAAATTTAGTGTGCGAATTAGTTTTTTCTGCGGTAATTTCTTCAGATATTTGAGATGCTTTTCTCCTCTTAGCACTATTGGACTTGTTGTTGATTTTTCTGTGAGGTTCTTTACTCGAGTTCTTTTGTAAAGAAGTTCTTAAATTCGAGGAGGATTTTCTAGGGACAGTTTGTTCAGTTGCATTTTGATGAAACTTATTATTTCCATATGATTTGCGGTAATAATAGTCCGATTCGTTTTCGTCACTCACATTTTCACCACTATATCTCTCTTCTTCTTCGCCATGAAACTCATTAATTTCTTCGTTTCGATCATATTCATCATCCAAATCATCATCTGGGTCGACTTCGGGTGGACATGGATTTGAATCATCGTAATAATCGTCGCTTTGTGGTTCTACACGCCTAGCAACAATTTGAGGTACAGCGCTTCTACTATAGTCAATCGTTGGAACCATTCTTTGGAGCACCGGAGCAGGATATCCAAAGCCATGTCCTCCATGGATAATCTCATAATTTCCTGCTGCGACCCCCGATTTGACACTGATGATGACACACACCACCACAATACCTTTGGGACAAAAAAAAAATATTCGATTTATTATTATTTAACAAAAATTATTAGTTTTATTTTTTTTTTTTTACCAAAACAAAGCCAACCTACAGGTGAACCCATCCTAAATTCATCTGAGAAACGCAACTGTTTTCACATCTATTTATATATAATGTGCATTCCAGTTATTGGAAGATAGGCTGGACACAAGTTGACATCAAATGTAGGTATAGGTATAGGTGCCTCTATTTATTCAAATACAGAGTCAAGTCGTTGAACTTGATGTTCTTTCTTTGTAACACAAAAAGGGTTCTATTAACGATTGGGAGCATAAATCTTTTATCATTAATGCAGCTACATGCTGTTTTATAGGGAAGCTTCATTTGGACTACAACAAAAAAAACTGGTTGATGTTATAGGGAAATTTGAATAAAAACGTAGATAAGTACCTGTATGTAAACATAAGACAATTTTCTCAAATGATTTCATATGTGATAGAATCTTCGAAAGATAAATTTAATTTGGGTCTTAATACAATCCCAAATTAACTTTTTCATTAATGTACGGGTAAATGCCCATTTGGAAATAGAAGTTTGAGGAAATTCAAGTTTTCCAAAGTGGAGTATGATAAGATGGAATTTTAGGTTTTTAGTACTAGGCAGTAGGATTTGTTAGTTCATTCGAGAAAAATATGCTACTTTACTAAAAAATTATTTCTAAGCTCTAGGGAATAATTTAAAATTCTTAAAAGTAGGTACTTAGTAAGATTAAAGAAAATCACTTCAAAGGCTTAGGCTGTAGGTCGAAAACGAGAGGTAGGTTGTAATACATATGCATATGGAGGTACATACAGATTGACAAAAGAAAGAATGATGGGAACACCTCTGCTTATGGTGTGTAGACTAAGTAGTTATCTATTGGTTTGGTAAATGGTAACTAGAGAGTGTTGATTCTTTTTTATGATAAAGGCATAGCAGTTATATGTAATCTCCGACTCCCTATATCTACATATACATAAAATGATTTTGTTTTAGATTTTTGTTTTTTTTAAACGGCTCGAATGATTTTGATTAAGCCTCATAACTGCCATGTCCGAAGCAATTGCAATATGATTATGCATTTTTGCAATTAGATAAGAAGTTAAGTCCTTTTTTAAGCAGCATTGAATTTCCTTTAAGAATATACTTATCTAAAATTTGTATGTGGAAACCTTTAAACATTAAGGTGAAACTTAACTAGGCTTCATATGTCACTAAACAATAATTAAAAAGCTAGTGGCATTGAAAATCGAAGACATTTTTATTTTTTTTGAATCAGTCTAATGTATGTTCATTATCTTTAATATTAAACTATCAGTATTGTTACATTTTAATCGTTTTATGTTTTAACACTTCTTTCTTCGTAACTATCATCATCATCATCATCTTCCTCATCACTTTCATCAGAACCATCTTGTACTTCTTCATCATCATCATCATCTTCATCTTCATCGTCTTCTGCATCATTATTATCCTCATCATCGGTTTGATCCTTTTTAACTTTATTCTTCCGTTTCGTGTTTTTGTCATTTTCTATCTTCACTACACTTGCTTCCACCTTTTCGTCATCTTTGAGCTCGATGAAAATATTTCCTTCCTCATCTGGTTGTTCACTTGCTTCGTTGTTGTTTTCTGATGCAGTGTTCTTCTTTCTTTTCTTGTTTTTATTCACATTGTTTTGGTTGTTTTCATTGTTTTCTTCACTTTCTTCTTGTTCGTCTTCATCCTCGTCTTCATAACCATCATCTTCAATGTCATCGCCATCATCATCATCATCATCTTCTTCATCTTCGTAACCATTTCCATCTTCATCTTCATTATCATTATCATCAGCATCTTCATTAGAATTATCAGCATTACTCTGTATTTTAATCCTTTTTTTGCTCCTAGATGCACTTTGTGGTCTGATTTCTACAAGATTTTCAACATCATTATCATCGTCATCGTAACCATCTTCATCATAACCATAAACATCGTCTTCTTCATCGTCACCATCGAAATTGCTTTGTGATTTCTTTCTTCGCAATAATACACTCAATGGATCTTCAAAATTCTGCGAAAATCTCTTTATATTTCTATGGCTTTTCCCACCACGCCTTTTTCCGTACAAGTCTTCATAATACTCATTTTCATTTTCATAGTAATAATCATCCAATCCATTCCAATTTATCGGGTCAACGTTTAAAGTATCCTTCGGGCTGCCACCGACCATATCATCAGCAATTGCGTCCAGAAAAATACCAGTAAAGAACCTTGGTCTGCTTAGACTAGCTGAATACGCAATCGGAAAAAAGCATAGCAAAGGTCCTATATTAAAAAATAAAAACAAACCTTTAAACCATTATTTTAACAAATTACCAAATTACTATAGTTACCAACAAGTTCAAAAGTTAAAAACATTTTGATGCAAATATCTGATGGTCTAACCGACTTAAGGTGAATAAAGTTTTTATATCTCACACCTATCAAAGGTTTAAACTTAATAAATGTACTAAGTACTTTATTACATTAATTCCCTCTCCAATACAACATTGAAATTTCCCTGAAAAAAATGACAGTTTAATTAGTGCACAACACCAGAGTCACACAAAAAAAAAAAAATTACAAACAATCTTAAGAGAAAGTAAAAGTAGAAAATGTTATTTTTGTAAACAAACAAAAACATAAAATTCTCACCTCGAACCAAAAAGACTGATCAATCGCTATCACGTCGCGTCGTCGGTTTCGGAGATGCTAAGTGATGAGATATAAAATAATGTGGCTGCTTGATGATTTGCAAATAAACTAACTTAATATTATATAACTCACTAATTGTTTTTTTTTTTTTAACGAAACAAAATAGTTTTTTTACTGTCGGTAAAGGTACCTTCGAGTACCTATACAACAACTATAGGGCAACTTGCAACAGCAAGCAAGATTTCAATCTTAAATCTTTTATTAAAATGCAAGACTTCGAAGCATGAACTTGCTTTTATGAAAGATCACACCTGTGGTCTCAAAGTCTGAATATTGTAAACCTATTCATTTGATTAAAACAAAAATAAATAAGTTAATAACAAGACTTTATTGTAAAAAAAAAAATAATTTTTATATGAACTACACTACATTCATTTCTAAGAAAAAAAAAAAAAATTGCTACGCCAACTTTTAGAATTATTATATTGTTAAAAATTTTGTTTCGAAAAAAGTTATCGACTCTTTTTTGAAATATGACTTTTTTTTAAATCCAAAAATTATTTTTTCCAACATTTTGATATGCAATATTATTAAGACTTATTAGAATCTTCTGTCTAACATTAAAAATCTTCAAAATAATTCTAAAAAAAACTGCCAAGTTTAATTAAATTGAGTTTTCAAAAAAAAAAAAAAAATGATGAACTTTGTAGAACCTTCTGCATAATCAAAATGGTTTGAACAGTTTTCGGGAAAGTTCCATTAATACAAATTTTTTTAAGGATCCATATCGTAAGTAAAAAAAAGGGTGTTTTTTTAGACGTGTGGTTTTCAATCTGGCAATACTTTTTTCGGAGTTGTTGTTTTTGACAGCTGTCACTTGATTTATCCTTAGTTTGGTTTGCCATTTCATAACTAATAGATTTACTCCTGAACAACGTTTGCAAATCGTGCAAATTTATTACTAAAATAATGGATCGGTTCGCGCGACGCATCGCGCACTGCGTCCAATAATAATCACAAGACATAATCGCAAAATCGCATAAATTCGGTGGCTCGAATTTATGCGATTTTTCGGATTGGTTTCGCACCACGTTTACTCTACTGCATAATGCGCATCCTCAGAGACGCCGCCGTCCGTACAGTGTGCACCGAAGACGCTATTGCTGCTGTGAAGCAGTGTATCGAAGAAGACCCGAATGAGTCCATCTGCCATCGCGCGCAAGAATTGGAGCTGTCGAAAATTGGGCCTCTCGGCTGGAATTTATTAGAGCCAGTCGCGGCCGCCCCTTGCCCGAAATCATTTTCTAAACATAATGGCAAACCCTTATCTTTATAATAAGGCTAGATTCTTGGCCATAACATTAAATTATATGCGTTTTATTTCTTCTTGAAATCCACGCGTCTAAAAAAAACACCCTTTATAAAATTTCTTAAAAAAATCGCTTTATTTTAAGTAAAATAATGGAAACAGCAATAGCGTACCATATTGCATTTGTTCGTGCCACAAAGAAATATTGGCGTGTCTCAAAAGCGCGATCGTGCCACATCGGCAACGCTGGTCCATTGTATCATCGCCTTATTTACCTTTTAACCAATATTTTGTTGATCTTAAACCAACAAGTAATTTCTCATATTTCACACATTCAATATACATAGGTAAGTATACCTCAGATGTTTCATTTTTTAATTTAAAAAAAAACAACACTGTTTATTATTTTTATAATAAATAAATAAATAATTTAATTTATTAACCTAACTAAACGAAAAAGCTATGAGCTAGGAAATTTCATATCACTCTGACTAGAGTTAATCTGTGGTTGTTTTTCAACTTTCACTGATGGTTGATAAACAATGGGAAGTTGTGTGAGTTCATCAGCTGATGATGATGGAGTCTCGGTGGCATCTGTTAGTCCAATTATTTCTGTAGCACCTTCCTCGGGCCCATCATCGCCGATCACCTTGTCAATAGCCTCACTGAAAACTTGGCCGAGGAGCAAGAAAACACTAGCTGCATCACTGGCCATTTGTTGGGTAGGGAGCTTCGTTGTAGCCGCGATGGCCTTATCTAATGCAGTGCTTAGCAAAAGGAGCACCGATGATGGTTTCTTGGTCGGCGGATTGTCTGTGCTTGGTGCGTCAGTAATCGCAATGACACTATCTTCATAGGGTTGTTCATTGACAATGAGTGGTTTCTGTGAGGCTTCCCTCACATAGCGTTTTAAGCTTCTTTCCTCATCTTCACCGTCATCGCCGTCGCCATCCCCACCGTCATCATCACTTTCTTCATCACTGCCATCATCATTTTCCTCGCCGGAATCTTCATCGTATGGCTCCTGTCTGGCTGATCTTGGGTAATCCTTTACGACAATAATTCTCCGATCCTGATGGTCAACTGGTCCGGAATGTACCTCAATAGCACACAGAACGACACAGAGTGCTGTAAGAGGAGAAATAAGTTAGGTGTTATTAAAAATAATCCAATGGAGAGTGCTATATACAAAATGCTCCACGCACCGATCCAACATACCCAGAGTAATCCAAACGATTGGGAAGCGCATTTTGTTGAATGTCATACTGATAGAGTTCAACTTCTGAGGCTTTTATATCACTCGCTATACGGCTGCAAAATCCAACCACAAAAAAAAGTGAAAACTCATCGATAACGAGAAATTGAATTCTTTATTTATCGGAGGAGAAACAAAAATATCGTCAGATTTTTTTTTTATTTTTAACTTCTCCAGGCTTTCAAGTGAATGGTCTTGGATTTGAATTGTTTATTATAATTTTGTTTTTTTATTTTTTTTGGGAGAAGGGAAAATTGGTGGGGAATTGGCAAGATTCATATAAGCTATACTTAATGTCTATCTTGAGTTTCAGAGAATTTGCATTAGCGCCACCGCGCCACGCCGCCGCCGGCCGCTCGAGCTTAAGACACTTTCAAACCAACCGGTCGGTCATCATACAAAAAATAAAACTTACATACCTACGACAAATATTGATTTATTAACCAAAATTAACTTTCTTCGGTTTCTGATGAATAAGTTGGATTATGTGTGGCTTAAGGCTATGAAGTGTCAGTCAGTTGGTTACTATGTAACCTTCATTATAATATGGCGGGTCGCTCGTCTTAGTTTCATCTCAACTCAAGTCAGCGAAAGTGAAACTGATTTTAATGTTTTGGTTTTTTCCATCTTTTTGTTGTTGTTGTTGTTGTTGTGATATGATGCTTTTGTTTTGGCAGAGGAAATAAGAGGGGTATATTTTGGTTGAGGTGAGATAAAATGAAATGAAATTTCAGAGAGAATTTGACGAAGAAATTTTGAGCGCCAACGATGGCAACACTGAATTAAGACATTTAATGCTGTGTAGGTTATTTTTATTACTGTGAGGAAATATGTTGTACATCTCCCAAAGAATGATTAAGCAGATGAGGAAGTCATAAATTTTGATTGCAATGCAAACATTTATTGAGCATTAGTTATATAATGAGAAAATTTCACCTACGTTATTTTTGTCCTTTTTCTATATGTATGTATATGTATCTGGGATCTACATAGATATGTAAGTACTTTTGTGAAATTAAAATTTTTGTTGGCAATATCAAAAGTAAAGGGTTTTCCAATAAGAGGTGTTATTTTGATATTCAAAGAAAAATGGCATTTTTTGAGATAAATGATCGGATGTTTATTTCATTATAAAGAGGAAGGTATGCCGTTAATAATGAAACACAACTTCAGCCAAATGGCCGCCACGACCACGCTTACAGGACCATATCCTTTTCATGAAATTTTCCATAACCAAATCGCAAAGTGGCTGCCCTATGTCCTCGATAGCCTCACGAATTCCATCTTTGAGGTCTTGAATCGACGCTGGGCTGTTGGCGTAGACCTTATCTTTCACGTGGCCCCAAAGGAAGAAGTCGCAAGGTGTTAAATCACAAGATCTCGGTGGCCAATTGTGATCACCTCTTCGAGAGATAACACGGTCCGGAAACTTTTCCCGTAAAAGATCGATGGTTTCATTGCTTGTGTGGCACGTAGCGCCGTCTTGTTGAAAGTAAACGTTGTCCAGATCAATACCATCCAATTCCGGCCATAAAAAATCATTAATCATCTCTCGATAGCCGATAGCGCAATCCATTACTAATCCGTAACTGTTGCTCCAGCCTCATTTTCGAAAAAGTAAGGTCCAATGACCCCGCCGGACCATAAACCGCACCAAACAGTCACGCGTTGAGGATGGAGAGGCTTTTCAACAATAACTCTTGGGTTTTCCGAGCCCCAGATGCGACAGTTTTGCTTGTTGACGTAGCCTCCGAGGTGGAAATGGGCCTCATCAGTCAAGATGATTTTTCGATGAAATTCCGGATCATTTTCATGCATTTCAAGGACCCAATCAGCAAAGACACGTCGTTGTTGATGATCAGCCGGCTTGAGTTCTTGTGTTAACTGAACTTTATAAGCCTTAAGACCCAAGTCTTTATGCAAAATACGGTGTAATGACGTTTGTGGAATGCCTAATTCCAAAGAACGACGAGGAATGGACAAACCTGGGTTTTCTTCAACACTTTGGGCTACAACAGCAATATTCTCAGTTGTTCTTGAGCGACGTGCACGGGTTTTATTCTTCACATCACTAACTTGTCCCAACAGCTCGAATTTGTCCACCAATTTCTGTATTGCGGTCCGACAAGGTGCTTCACGACGACCCAAAAATGTTTTAGTTTTACGAACCGTCTCTGCCAAATTTTCACCATTTTTATAGTGAATTTTAATAATTTCAATGCGTTGTTGAAGCGTGTATCGTTCTATTTTTATTAATGGCGTAGTTTCTACTTGTCAAATGTCAAAAAATGACAGCTTCAAAAGTGACAGCTACCGAAATAGCGGGCTATTCAAAATAACACCTCTTATTGGAAAACCCTTTATTACACGCTAAATACGGCCCTACGAACAAGCTCCCAAAAGAGCTTGCTCCCACAAGCCGAAGTGAAGTAAATCAAACCAAATTTGTCATTGGAATACTTAGTTCATAAATTTGGGAGTTTGTTGAGTTGGGACTTCCACTTTCCAACTATTGGGACTTAGGACATTTTTATTATGGGACTTATGTAGTTCATTTTACGTTGGGATTAAGTTCCTAAAAAAAAATGGGAATTAGTTCATATGAAGCAAGTGCAAAATTCTCGTGGGAGTTAGTTCATTAGGAGATAACTCTTTTGGGAGTTAGTTTATAGGGCCACTAAATACTTGATCTTTTGCATACAGGCTACTTAACATTTTTTTTTTTTAATTAAAAAACAAAGTACATTTTGGAATTGAAAGATCAAAAGGGAAATATTTTATTAATTTATTTGTTTTATTGATTTTTTAAATTTTGTATAAATGTTTGTTGTTGGATGACATTTCAAAAAAATATGCGCGACTTGATCGCATGAACTTGCTCTTGTGGTAAAATTGAAGATGCATGATATATTGATATACTACTTATATATTTAACGAGAAAATATTAAAAGAGTCAAAAGCACTAACAAATTGATTTTTGTTTGATTTTTTTTTTGTTTCTAAAAAAATGTTTTTAAAACTTTTTAAATGTATTATTGTTTTAACTATTGAGAAGGATCAGATTACAAAATTATAACAAAATCGATCTAACCATGGCAATGATATACGCAAATAACCCAAAAATAAGACCATTTTCTCCAAAAACATGGAATTCCTAATGTGAATTTTTTTGAGAAAAACCTGAAATGCAGTTTTCTTACAATTGACTTAGTTATTACAGGTACGAAGTTTAATAAAAATCGTTACTGCCATTTTCGAGAAAATTTGAAGAAAACAAAATGTTTGTATGACAGCTACCCGTTCTAGATGAGGTAAAACAAAAATTCGAATTTAACCTCCAGGGAATCACATAAAAATGATCTGTACCAAATTTCATGCAAATCGGTTCGCCCGTTTAGGCTCTAGCTCAAATGACAGTGGACGCACCGTCGCTCGCGTCGCACAGACCGACGGACGGCATGACGAAACCCACTTTTCGGACTTCTCGATTATCGTAGTGTTAGTTTTGATTATAACCTCGAAATTTTTTTCTACACGAAACCAATACTCTTGCCCTATAGTGCTATAGAGCATGTAAAAAAGCGCTGCATACTCTTTCTTCTGATTATGGTTGATTAATTCCTGGGCAAGACTATAGGGACAGGTAAATAAATGCGCTGAGAGAATTATGATGCACAGGTTAATTGTATAAAGGGTCAAATATCTCGTCAATATTTATTTTAAATAAAAAAAATATTTTTCGTAAGGGTAATTTTTAGAAAAATAAAATGCACGACTAGGTCGCAAGAACTAGCTCTTATGTGCGATCACCCTGTGGTTCTAAAGTCTGAAATAAATTACATAGGTATATGCATAGAAATAAAATGATTAAAATACTTCTGAAACAGTTTTGAACCCAATTAAATTTACACCATCTAATTTCTTTAATAAACTAGCTGACCTACACGGCTTCCCAAGGGTAGACAAATCTAAACTTGGCATACAAATTACAAAAGAAAATATTGATTAAAATGTAAACTACTTTTTGCAATTGAATACTATTTTCTGGGTTTTAACCCACTTCAAGTTATGAATAGCGAAATTCGTAAGAATATGAACATCTAAGTGCAACCCTTATTACTTTCCCATTAGAGAAAGAATTTTTGTAATCAAAAAACATTTTTTTGTGTTTATCCTATTTTACTCTATAAATATGAGTATATAATTAATAACCTTTTCAACACAAACAAAATTTTTAAAATTGGATATCCGTTTTTGTTTTTATCCCTTGATATACAAAAAGAATTTTTAAAATCGAATACAACTTTTCATTGCTACCCCATTTCACCCTATGAATCCAAGTTTTGAAAAAAATAAACCCCAAAGTCATCCACTAAAATTAATCTTTCAACACCAAAATAATTTTTAAAATTTTACAATACAAATAACAAAATTTGAAAAAGAATATTCCTAAACCCATTTCTGATTTCAATTCCGTTCAACTTCATTACGCGCTTCTTGTTGCTCGTCAGTTTGATTTACTCGTATAGTATCTTTGACTTGCAGCATTTCGAATTCTGCGACTTTGGTTGTCACGTCTAATTGGTGGCATTTTGAAAATCGATATTAAATTAAACTCTTAATATAAGGCGTTATTCCATTGAACTACTGTAATAAACCAACACTTCTCATTAAAAAAAAAATTCATAAGTTAAAATAGCCGTAAAGTTTTCTGAAATTATTCGATTTTCCGACCAATTTTCTTAATTTTTCTTTCCGTAAGAACCTTCTACAAAGAATTAGAAAACTTAAACAAAAAAAGATGAGCGAAATCGGTAAAGTCGTTCTTAATTTATGGCATTGCCAAGGGAAATAAGGATTACGATTATAATTTATGAGAAAAAAAAAATTTAAAACCGAAATGGCGTTTTTAAAAATAATATATTTTTTTAATACATATCTATACAATCTTGTGAAAAAATTTTTCCAATTTTATGGTTCATATTATTGTGGAGTTCAAAACTGAATTTAAAATAAAAAACCATCCACCCGTTTTTGAAATATCGAATTTTTTTATCAAAATCGTAAGAGTCGTTTCGGAGTAAAATAAGAAATTCTACCATAACTTATTTCGATGAAATTTTCAGATATGATAAAAGAGAGTTTAAGGAAATGAGCACATAAAACTTCCGCCGACTGACTAGCCCGCTTTGTTACTTGCGATATAAAGTACAAATACATATGTACAAAGGTATGTATTATAGCGCAAGTTTAGGATTTGAAAAAAAAAATCAACCTCGTGATTTTAATCCAACCAGCAATTCCTTCTGTATACCTATGTGCTATGTCTGTCTGTATGTCCGTCATTATGTTTTGCATTTTGGTAAGTGAAATTCCCAAAAATTGTTACGTAGGTTGCTGCGTATACATATGTAAGTCTTGAGATAAAGCAACTCTAAAGTTTCGTTATGTGAAATAAAAACTAAAAAAAAAAACAGTTGTATTCTATAACTTTGAAGAAATTTAAGCAGAAGGAACGAGTGTTCTGTACCTAGTCCAATCCGTTAAAGCTTTAACTCGATGTAGGTACACCTCGTCGTACAGACTAACTGATAGGATAAATTACACTTTTTTGGACTATTCGTTCATCGCAATGTTAAGTTTAATCAAAATATCATATTTTCTTATAACACCAAACCAATAGGTTACTTGACCTATAAAAAGCAAAAAAAAAATATTCCAACCAAACCTCATACAACGATGATAATGTGCTATTCGCCAAACTTCAATCGCCTTCGGTCGGTCTGTTTGTTTGCGTTTCATGGCATTTCTTTAAAAAAGTCTAATTTTAATTTAAAATATTTGTATAGATACACACATATATATTACTATGCATCGTAGGGAAAAATTTACCAAACCTATAAACGTACCTCAGAACTTTGAAACCCTTCTGACTGGCCTGGTCCAGTTTGTTGTGTGTCCATTTTTACTATAGCCATTCCAATTCAGAGACGTTGTCTGGAACTTTAAATAAACAACAAAGTTGTTAATTTATTCAAGATGTCTCCACTATCTCTAACGTATTTTTATCTTCTATATAGAGATAACAAGTTGATACTAGGTATTTCAATTTATAGACGATCCCATAGTCCTAAGGTACCTACCTACAAAGTCAATGAACGCCGAAGTTTTAACGAAAAAATGCAATAAGCCTCTACACCAACCACTTACAATGAATCGATATTATAGGAACTTTATCCCCAAAATGTTAATAAAACACATCGCCATAACATTATCGATTGATCAGAAACTTTATAGGCTTTGAACCGAATCAGATGGGTTTGAATGTCATGTAAAATCGAATTAGGATGGAATGCTTATAGATTTCCATGATGCTCCTGATCATATAGACTGTGTTCTAAAGGTTTTGATATTTAAACTACAGACAACAAAAAAACTCGTTCTTTCTCTTTTGCATCTTTAATGCTAGCCCAGCATCTTTTTTGGGGGCCCACCTGATATGATCTTCACGAATTAATGTTTTTTTTTTTTCATTTGGTTCATTTAAACCCCAAAGGTTGTTGACACTCTCATCTTATAGTTCTAGTCTAGATTATTCAAATGTGTAATTAAAGTGAATAGGTATACTTGTATAAAGGGGAAATGAAAGCGGTTGATACCGTTGGATATAAAAGTTCTAATTTATGGAATTTTCTAAGCACATTTAAATAATATATGGAATAGATATAAAAAGAGGGTATGGATGTATAATACAGTGATATGATGGTTTTTAGTTCAATATAGGTAGGAACATAACACAACACACACCATGCTAGAGATTATTTAGAGTTAGGAATATGCTCTTGGGGATATATTCCTATATTTTCCACACTTGATTCATCTAAAGGGTGTTTTTTTAGACGTGTGGTTTTCAAGAAAAAATAAAACATATATAATTTAATGTTATGGCCAAGAATCTAGCTTAATTATAAATATAAGGGTTTGCCATTATATTTTGAAAATGATTTCGGGCAACTGGCAGCCGCGGCTGGCTCGAATAAATTCCAGCCGAGAGGCTCAATTTCCGACAGCTCCAATTGTTGCGCGCGATGGCGGATGGACTCATTCGGGTCTTCTTCGATACTCTGCTCCACAGCAGCAATAGCGTCTTCGGTGCGCACTATACGGCGTCTCTGAGGATGGGCACTATCCGCTAGAGTAAACGTGGTGCAAAAGCGATCCATGGTTGCTCGAATTACCGACTCTGTTGGGCGATTATGTCGACCGAATATTGGACGCAGTGCGTCGCAGATGCGTCGCGCGAACCGAATCATTATTTTGGTAATAAATTCGCACGATTTGCAAACGTTGTTCAGGAGTAAAGTCTATTAATTATGAAATGGCAATCCAAACTGAACATAAATCAAGTGACAGCTGTCAAAAAGACCAACTGCGAAAAAGCATTGCCAGATTGAAAACCACACGTCTAAAAAAAACACCCTTTAGAAAAATATATTTTTTATTTATCGGTTTCTTTGACATTAACTAAAAATATGATATTTCATTTAGAACTAACTGTTTGCTGAACGAAACTTAAATAATTAAATTCAACTTCGATGGATTTTTTCTACTTTTTTTTTCTCAGCTTTAACTGCCAAATAAGGTCTTTTGATGATCTTAAATATTTAAGTTTCTTTTCAGGAAATGGGCCTTAGAGCTATTGGCTGATACGAAACACAAATATTGATTTTCTTTTTAAACGTCTATGTTCTACTTTATCCTCAGCGTAAACTGTCACTTAAGCTCTTATGTTGAACTTAAATATTAAAGATTCGTTTCACACACACAATTATAGGTCAATTTTGCAAACGTAATAAAATCACACAGAAAAATACCCAATGCAATTGTTAAATACAAATGAAAAGTTAAGGTTTATCTAATAACATCGTCGGCAAAGGTCCAGGTTTTGAGTGTGAGATTATAATTAAATCCTAGTTAACTCATAAAATTAACTGAACAGATATACTTTTGTTGTTTTATGGACCGAGTTTGTTTAGTCGTTGCGTATGCATTCTCCACCGAAATACTGCTTCCTCAGCTCACTGTGGGTTAATTTACTTCTAGAGTTAGGTAACTCTGGTTTAAATTATTACTGAAACACTGGGCCTTAGAGTGGAAACCTGCTAACTCCACTTTTATTTGTATCATTATAAATTATATCCAAAAAAATCTTAAAAAATCAAAAAAAAGACATATTACCAATTCTTTTACAGTAAGTAAATAAATAAATTTTTATGTTTTTTGTGTTGTCAAACATTCTGAACTATTTTGTTCTTGTGTTCAAAAAAACTGAGTTAGTTGTTTTTCACACCAAGCCAACGCTATGCCGTATTTCTAATGTAAGACATTTTCTTTGTTAAATGCGTTTTTTTGGATACAGGAAAAGCTGGAAACTAAGAAATATATTCTTTACATTTTCAGAGTTTCTTATATCCGGGTTGTTCTGTACATAACTGTCATAGAAATTTTTCTTGATTTGTAAACATCTAGGCCGGTACGGGGTGGGGTAAACTAAAAACGTGAGCCTTACGTGTAACACGTTCCGTGTCACACATTACGGTCATGTATTACGTGTCTGATGCTCATTTTACGAAAGTAAATTGTGAATTATGTTAATTGGGTGCGTTCAATAACAAAACTCCAGGAATTGGCAGAATATTCATATTTACGCTTCGTAACCGTGAGTTCCGGCTTTTACACAATTTTTTTTTATTTTCTACTTTCGTTAACGGCTCAACCGATTTCCATTGAATTTTGTAAACAAAAGTTCCTTTTAAGTCAAAATAATATGGATTTAAAAAATACTATACATTTTTTTTGAAAAACTATTACATGTCTTTAAAATGGGTTAGTGATTTTTTGAATATATTTTTTGGATATACATACATATTAATATTGCTAAATACTTTAAATTGAAAAACCAAATTAAAAAATAAAAGTTTATTTAAAAAAAAGGCGTTCTAATGATTTTTAAAATTTTGGTTTGCATAAATTTATATTTTTTCAAGAATTCAGTCGGCGTTCTTTATTTTAAATGGACTTCAAATCCATATTTTTTAAATCGGGATTTATTTAATCTATGTCCATATTAATCCTGTCCAAAATAATCTGCATGTAAGTACTTAAACTGGGCTCCTGAGAGCACTTTTCATACAATTGGATCGCCGATTTATGTACATGTACATTGGATTTAAATGTTTATTTAATGCGTGAATGATATAGAAATGGATTTAATATTTCGATTAAAATTTATTTAAATATGGATTAAGAGAGTAAATAATATGGGTGTTACGGTTTGGCTTTTATCGCATCTTATGCGAATCATCCTATACAAATTGTTGGAGTCGTATTCGCGAAAGATTTCTTGATAGTCTTATGGCAGATATGGGTAATCATTTTATGTGGCTTCCGTTTTAGGGCTTTTCCTTAAATCTTACATCAAATTTTTAACTTTGAACCAAAATTTACTGACCCAGAAATCGGGCAGTAATTAAATAAGTAAGTGAATGAATGAATCATGAAGAATTCGAAAAGTTCAGCTTTTATGTTTCTTTGTTTTTTTTTTTTCGATCCGCACTATATGATTAGAGAGATGTTTAAGCTATTTGCAGTTTTTTTTTTTTTTTTTAATGACCAAACCACAAACTACATTGGGACTTCTTTATCAAATCCGATCTTGATGATGAAGCATAGAAAAAAGTCGTATCTCTTCCTACCGAAGGCGCTGAAAATGTTCGACATGCCATTAGAACAACACTAAACCAACAAGATTACCTACCATTAATCAGAATGAATATAGTAGGTACCTACATGGGGATTTCTAGGAATTTTTAAATTTTATGTCTTCAACTTCCTTTAAACTATAGCTGAAGAAACTTCTTCCATTTTCTTATAAAACTGATGTGAAATCACTTAATTTCATTCAGAAGGTTCTCAACATGCAAAAGCATTTGGCAAGTGGTGAGTTGATTCTTTGGGTTGGGAAAACATTTGTTTTTATCAAATATCTTGTTGTTTTTAGTTATCTTTTGCATAGCCCTGGCTGCAGGAGCTAAAATCTCACCAACATGGAGGAAACCGCAACTAGAAGAAATTCGAAGCATAAGTGAAAGTCCTGATAAGGTTGTCGGATTTTCAAAAAATGACTTTTTTTCTGAAGAACAGCCCCAAACTCGTGAAGACCCTGACGATGATGATACAAAATCGATAAACCAATCAGACGAAGACACCGACGAACAGTTTGATGATACATCGGGAGCATTTTCGAGTCCAAGACCATATTTGGATAGACTTTCGACAATCAGCAGTATTATCAAAAATAACAAGAGTAATCGCATCCATAAATATTATCCCAATGATGATGGTGGTCACAATCAACAAGGAAGTAGTTATCCCGCCCCAACATATCCACCAAGTCAAGTTATGCCAAATAATGTTGCTCCACTGGCAATTCCTTTTCCATTTTTGCCACCTTGGGCCAATCCGATGATGGCCAATCCGTTCCAGCAGTGCGGTTGGAATGCAGCTGCTATGATAACCCCTGCCTCATCCCTATCAGATCCAATGCAATTTTCGAGAATTTGGAATCCCTCGAGTATGAACAATTATCCAAGTTTTCCCAGCCTTCCGCATTTTGATTTTGGAGTTCAAGCTAATTTTGCATCGTCAGGCAGTGGGAACAACGTAAACATACCCTCATCGGTAAGCTATGATCGCGAACCTGGACCTCCAGGACCACCTGGTCCACCAGGACCGATGGGGCCAATAGGACCAACCGGAAGACCTGGCCGTCCTGGACCACAAGGTCCACCTGGACCACAAGGCTCACCTGGAGTATTGGGAATCTCATCAACACTTAGTCCAATAGCACAACAACAATACTGGTACTCTCAGAATAAACATACGGCTAAGGCAGATAAAAACGCCGAGCAAAGTGTTTAACTGTGTACATAGTAATTTATACACAAAAACTATGCAAAATAAAGTGTCGATAGTCAAGAGTTAAGATTTTCTTATTCTTTTTTTGTTTCTTGAAAAAAATTGGGGAAGATAAATTTCTAGGGCGGATTTAAAAAAAATATGTTCGCCTGCTTTAGATATCGGTAAACAAAGTAACAAGGAGAATTTGAATTTTCCTTTAAGCTACTATTGTGTAGTACAAAATTGAAAAAGAAACTATTTTTCATCCAGGACAAGATTTTTTTTTATGTGTAGGGAGATCCGGTCCGTGTGACAACACTGTTTTCGAGGTTGAAAATCTTCATTATGGAAAAGGATGTGTAAAAAGTCTTACTCTCTTTAGTTAAATGTCTACAAGTCGTAAAATAAATTTTTGTGTTGCCGTTTATTGAAAAAAAGTTAATCATAATAATAATCTAGTCTTGAATTTGGTGCAGCTGTTGTTACTGTTGGAGTTGCTGGTAGCCCCCTTGGTCCAGGTAGCCCGGGTGCTCCTGCTTGTCCTGCGGGACCAATCATTCCTGATGCGCCAGGAAATCCTGGCGAGCCGGGATTTCCCCGAGAGCCAGGATATCCCATTTGTCCTTCTAAACCTGGAGATCCGTCTTTGCCAGGTGGACCTGGGGGTCCTTTAACGCCAGGTTGTCCCCGTTCACCATCAACACCTCTGATACCTTTGCCGCCTGTTGGACCAATTTTTCCCCGGGGCCCTGGTGGTCCTGGAGATCCGGGAACATACATCATTTGTTTCCATTGAACCATTGGTTCTGCTTCGTCATTGTAATTGTTTTCAAAGTACGAATATTCGTCGGCAACAACCAAAGCCAACAGATTTGCTGTTCGGAATTAAAAACAAATATATATATAAAAACAATTTCCAAGGAAAGTCGTAGATTTTGAAAAAAGTCTTACCAATAATAAATAACAATGCGTACTTTTTCATGGCTCTCCACTCTCTAACGTAACGTTAAGATCATGTTTGGATTTTATAAAGAACCCTGGAAATACAGGTAGGTATACAGGAATAATATATTTTCCAATCTGAAATGGAGGTACATATACATAATCTTCTCTTCCATTCATTTCCCCTTTGAGTTACCTATATATGTTTTCTTCGAGAATTCGGTTTGATTAGAATTGGGCGTCACCGATAATATGGGATGCTGTTATAATAATATATATCTTGCGGAGTGGCTTGAATTGCTCGTTTAAAAATCCTTTTAATTTTTTTTGTCTCTGGACGATATATTTTTCTTCCAGAATTTTTCCCATTATTTAAAAATTAGAAACCAACATTTTAATAAATAAAACTATAAATTGTTTTGATTTGTTTTATTTTGTTGGTAAAATGAAAAAAAGTCACCAAACTGAAATTGATGTTTTATTCTAATTATAATGAATCTAGTTAGAATAAATAGAAAGAATGATTTTTTTTTTGTTAGCACAGTGGACCAAAAAAAAGGTGTCCATCGATCCCAAGCGTATCGCCCAGTTGAAACGGGGGATGTATAGAAAATAATTCTACAATCAAGCTCTAGATTCAAACCGCATGTTTGTAAGTGATTTTAAAAATATGACGATCTTTTATTGATGTGTAAACATCTATGCTGGCGGTAGAGTGAAAAAAACGTGAACGTTCGTGTGCAACGTTACGTCGTGCAACGTTACGGTGTGCAACGTTACGATCTGCATACTATAATGGGTGCGTTCAGTGAAAAAAATCTTGAGATCCCCTTCAAGCAAAAACAAGTCCGTTTTGGATCCGCGCACGTTGATGTTTACACATATTAACCGTGAGTCCCGGTACTCACACAATTTTTTTTTTGAAAATAAAACAGATTCAATTAATAATTTATTTGAATTTTTCTTTATTTTAAAAGCTATGTTTTGTTAAACTTTTTCATTTAACCTTTTATTTCTTATTGAGATTAGAGTTGGTTTGTATTCGACTAAACGTTTTCTCACTACATTCGAGCTTCCTGAGCAGCAAAACTATACTTATAATTGTATCGAAATTCAGTTTCTTTGCCGATGTTGCTTCGATGCATTGTGTATAAGAAGTCCTGAAACACGATCTTGTGATGAGAACGAGCGATGAAATTTTTTTGTGTAAACATCTATGTCGGCGATAGAGTGAAATAAAAACGTGGAATTTCGTCTGTGTGACGTTATTAGGCAACACTTTACGATGTAGCATGTTACGTTACGAAAATCTGCATAGTAAGATATTGGTTACGTTCAGTGATAAAAAACTGAAGATCCCCTTCAAGCAAACTAGTCCGTTTTGGATCCGTGCATGCACGAAGTCAACAACGTATGGACGAAATCGCATAAGAATCCAAATATGGATTTTCAAAACTTATTTTTTTTTTCAAAATTTTACACAATTAAGTATACTTAATTTTGTTTTTAATATTCAAATCTCTTATTAATTTTTAGTCAAAAACAAAACAGTGCATTACCCTGCACATTAGCTTGTTATAAGTTTAAATAATATTGAATAACAAAATTTTCAAAAACAATAGTTTTGGATTTAAAAAAAATAAATTCAAAGTTACTTATTGAAAATTCGATATTTTGTTTTTGCAATTCAATTTTTAACTCTACATTAATAAATACTTAAAATTATCATACGAAAAATGTTTACAAAATTTTATATAAACAAAATTAATTATTTTAGAAACTACTTCTACCATTTTAGAATTTATTTTCCCATATATTATGAAATATTAAGGAAGACAGTTTCAGAAGTGTGATCACACATAAGAGCAAAATCGTGTGATCAAGTCGTGCATTTTATTTTAAGATAGAATTGCCTTTGTACGTATATCGCTCTAACAAATCGACATCTAAATTGACGTTTAATGATTCTTATGCGAAAGAGTTCACACAGTACAGTAGTGAGCTAAACCAGAGTTAGCTAACTCTAGAAATAAATTATCCAACAGCTAACTGATAAAACAGTTTTTCGGTGGAGAATACACGCGGAACGACTAAACAAACTTGGTGGATAAAACATCAAAAGCATCTGTTCAGTTAATCCTGAGTTAACTCGGGTTTAACTTTAATCTCGCACTGAAAAACTTTTGATCTTCTAGCCTTGTATTGAGAAGAAGTAAGTTAATCAATTGAATCTCCATTTTTGTCTTTAATTTTATTTATTATAAAATAAGCTACACAGAATTATATTTCATACAATTAATAATTTTTCGTTTCCGTTTCATTTAAATACCCAATTTCAGGAATGTCATCCATATCTTGATAATCCGGGTGCTCCAGGTGATCCTGGTTCTCCGGGTGGTTCTTGTGGTCCCATATCTCCAGGTCGTCCGGGTGAACCACGATGGCCTGGTTGACCTGATTTTCCTCGAAAACCAGGAGGTCCATCTGCTCCAGGTGGACCTTCTGGCCCGTCCATTCCTGGCAAACCTGGTGCTCCTTGTGTTCCAGGGGTTCCTACATCACCCATTTTCCCTGGCACACCTTTGCTACCGTCTTGACCAGGTGGTCCTTGGATTCCAGGTTCGCCAGGAGCTCCATAATAAACCATTTGTCTCACTTGTCGATAAATAATTGAACTTTCTCCATACAAATTGAGTTTATTGTTCGAATATTCCTGGCCAACAGCGAAAGCCAAAAGGATTGCTATTGTAGGAAATAAAACTTATTTTTTTTTTAAGGAAAATTGTCAATTTCATTTCTGATCTGAAGTTGATTACCAAAAATAAAACACGTATATTTATTCATGACCGTCCACTTTCGGAGTTCAAGTTTAAATGATTTTTCGATTTTATACCGAACCCCTTCCGAGCAGTGAAAATTAGATTTTTCCAGCATCAGATCAGTGTTTTCTTTCCCTTACCCTTTCCATTTATTATTATTGTTTTCCCCTTTCTTCGTCTTATCATCGAGATTTTTGGGTATTAACAATAAACATTTGCATTAGAATGATAGAGTGCATGCCGGTTTATTAGTGTGGCTAGAATATTAACATTTATTCGAGTATTGGATACTAGTTATAAATTATACAGGTAGAAAAGAAGTACAATCAGACTAGGATTTCAGATCACAAACATTAGTTACTGTCTGCCTGGATTTGGGAAAATTTAAAACGATTTAAGGTGAAAAGTTGAGCGGCGAAAAATCTACCGATAACATTTTCAATGGTAGTTTTATTATGGCAACTTAAATATTTTAGATCAATTTTCAACTTATATGCTATTTTCCATCTACCTAAACTGTTCCTAGTTTTAAAATTATTAAATTCCATGAACCTGGTAGAATAAGCTCGACCCTTTGGCATTGCCGAGCTAGTTAAAACTAGCAGGGAAATTCGCATAAGATGGGCGCAAAAAAATTATAGGAATTGTCTCTGTACTTTTTTCCCACTGAACAAATTGCTCAGACGTTATACCATTAATTAATTGTGTGAAGAAAAGTGACATTTGAGTTTTATTCGTGTTTGTATTTGTTGTTTTTTTTTTTCATTACATCTAGCATTGATGCTTTTCTGTGATAGTTTTGCGTTTGTTTTTTTGTTTGGAATTATTGGTGACATTTGCAATGGGTTGGATATGTTTTCGCTGGGGTTTAAGTAAGCATTTCGCTGACGTGTTGGAGACTGCAGAAATAATTCGATTCGTACAACTATGTCATAGGTAGAACAGAGATGATCCATACAGAGCATTAAAATACAACACCAACACGAGATCTTGGTCTCTATCGGGATTACATTTCATGAACCAAAAGTTTGGTTTTTGCTCTTGTTTCTCAGTTTTGTAAATGGTAAGGAAGTGTAAAATGGAGTGTAAAAAAAAGCCAACGAATTTGTGAAAAATAAACAAACGTAAGGAAAAAAAGTATGGGTATACAACACAGTTGTCACTAAGATCCGCATTATTGTTTTATTTCCATTAGATAGACTATATGGATCACCAACGATAGTAAAATACGGCTAATATCATTAACTAATGTACACTAATAAGTGGCTTTAAGAGTTTTTTTCAAATGAACAGACCACCTATGCCAAAATGCACTCAAGAGAAAGGAAACATCTATCTCTTTTTTTTAATCCGCTAACATAAGTTGCACATGCATCAATTCAAATATTTTCTGTTATTTACCATTATTAACAACTTTTGTGAGTAAAAAAAAAGTTTTATTTTTACAAAATTATCTTTTTTACTTTTGGTTTTGTCGTCATATTTTCACATTGATTGTGAAAAATTGTATAACAATTTAACCAAAGTTTATTGATATGATTGAAGACGGCGTTGACGGTGTCCTTGAAGTTGTTGTTGATGGTGTTGTTGAAGTTGTTGGGGGAGTCATTGTTGATGAAGTTGTTGAAGAAGTCGTTGCTGAAGTTGTGGGAGTCGTCGTTGTTGTCGCCGCTGTAGTTGGAGTTGTGGGTCTTGAGGAACCTCCTATTATGATTTCAATAAAGGGTGTCTTAGTTGATGCAGATGTTGTTGACGTCGATTCCGTTGTTTCTACCGCCTCTGTTGTTGTCGTTGTTGTTGTTGTGGGTGTCGTTGTTGAAGTTGCTGTGGTGGGAGTCGTTGTTGAAGTTGTTGTAGTTGTGGGAGTCGTTGATGTTGTCACCGCTGTAATTGCAGTTGTGGGTGTTAAAGATGTCGTAGTGGTTGCGGGAGTCGTTGTTGGAGTTGGCATTGTTGTAGGTGTAGTTGGTGTTGTGGGCCTTGAAGAACCTCCTATTATGATTTCAATAAAGGGTGTCGTAGTTGGTGAAGATGTTGTTGAAGTCGATTGCGTTGTTTCTGCCGCCTCTGTTGTTGTCGTTGAAGTTGTTGTAGTTGTGGGAGTCCTTGTTGAACTCGTTGTAGTGTCTGTTGTTGGAGTTGCTGTTGAGGGTGTCGTTGATGAAGTTGTTGTGTTAGGAGTCGTTGTTGAAGTTGTTGTAGTCGTGGGAGTCGTTGTTGTTGTCGCCGCTGTAGTTGCAGTTGTGGGTTCTGAAGATGTCGTAGTGGTTGCGGGAGTCGTTGTTGGAGTTGGCGTTATTGTAGGTGGAGTTGGTGTTGTGGGTCTTGAAGAACCTCCTATTATGACTTCAATAAAGGGTGTCGTGGGAGTTGTTGAAGTAGGCATTGTAGTTGAAGTTGTTGAAGTGGTTGTTGTGGTTGACGTTGTAGTTGTGGGAGTCGTTGAAGTTGTTGTGGTGGGAGTCGTTGTTGAAGATGTTGTAGTGGGTGTTGTTGTTGTCGTTGTTGTTGTGGGAGTGGTTGTTGAAGTTGATGTAGTTGGTGTTGTTGTTGAAGTTGTTGTGGTGGGTGTTGTGGTTGACGTTGTTGTGGTGGGAGTCGTTGTTGAAGTTGTTGAAGTAGGCGTTGTTGTTGAAGTTGTTGAAGTGGGTGTTGTTGTTGAAGTTGTTGTGGTGGGAGTCGTCGTTGAAGTTGTTGAAGTGGGCGTTGTTGTTGAAGTTGTTGTGGTGGGAGTAGTTGTTGAAGTTGTTGTAGTGGGTGTTGTGGTTGACGTTGTAGTTGTGGGAGTCGTCGTTGAAGTTGTTGAAGTGGGTGTTGTGGTTGACGTTGTTGTTGTGGGAGTGGTTGTTGATGTTGATGTAGTTGGTGTTGTTGTTGAAGTTGTTGTGGTGGGTGTTGTGGTTGGCGTTGTAGTTGTGGGAGTCGTCGTTGAAGTTGTTGTGGTGGGAGTCGTCGTTGAAGTTGTTGAAGTGGGCGTTGTTGTTGAAGTTGTTGTGGTGGGGGTCGTTGTTGAAGTTGTTGTAGTGGGTGTTGTTGCTGTCGTTGTAGTTGTGGGTGTCGTTGTTGAAGTTGTTGAAGTGGGTGTTGTTGCTGTCGTTGTTGTTGTGGGAGTGGTTGTTGAAGTTGATGTAGTTGGTGTTGTTGTTGAAGTTGTTGTGGTGGGAGTCGTTGTTGAAGTAGTTGTAGTTGGTGTTGTTGTTGAAGTTGAAGTTGTTGTGGTTTCTGTTGAGGTTGAAGTTGTTGTTGTGGGAGTTGTTGTTGAAGTTGATGTAGTGGGTGTTGTTGCTGTCGTTGTAGTTGTGGGTGTCGTTGTTGAAGTTGTTGTAGTTGTTGTTGTGGTTGACGTTGTTGTTGTGGGAGTGGTTGTTGAAGTTGATGTAGTTGGTGTTGTTGTTGAAGTTTTTGTGGTGGGAGTCGTTGTTGAAGTTGTTGTAGTGGGTGTTGTGGTTGACGTTGTTGTTGTGGGAGTGGTTGTTGAAGTTGATGTAGTTGGTGTTGTTGTTGAAGTTGTTGTGGTGGGAGTCGTTGTTGAAGTAGTTGTAGTTGGTGTTGTTGTTGAAGTTGAAGTTGTTGTGGTTTCTGTTGAGGTTGAAGTTGTTGTTGTGGGAGTTGTTGTTGAAGTTGATGTAGTGGGTGTTGTTGCTGTCGTTGTAGTTGTCGATGTGGTTGTTGAAGTTGTTGTAGTGGGTGTTGTGGTTGACGTTGTTGTTGTGGGAGTCGTTGTTGAAGTTGATGTAATAGGTGTTGTTGTTGAAGTTGTTGTGGTGGGAGTCGTTGTTGAAGTAGTTGTAGTTGGTGTTGTTGTTGAAGTTGAAGTTGTTGTGGTTTCTGTTGAGGTTGAAGTTGTTGTTGTGGGAGTTGTTGTTGAAGTTGATGTAGTGGGTGTTGTTGCTGTCGTTGTAGTTGTGGGTGTCGTTGTTGAAGTTGTTGAAGTGGGTGTTGTGGTTGACGTTGTTGTTGTGGGAGTGGTTGTTGAAGTTGATGTAGTTGGTGTTGTTGTTGAAGTTGTTGTCGTGGGTGTTGTGGTTGACGTTGTAGTTGTGGGAGTCGTCGTTGAAGTTGTTGAAGTGGGTGTTGTGGTTGACGTTGTTGTTGTGGGAGTCGTCGTTGAAGTTGTTGTGGTGGGAGTCGTTGTTGAAGTTGTTGAAGTAGGCGTTGTTGTTGAAGTTGTTGAAGTGGGTGTTGTTGTTGAAGTTGTTGTGGTGGGAGTCGTCGTTGAAGTTGTTGAAGTGGGTGTTGTGGTTGACGTTGTTGTTGTGGGAGTCGTCGTTGAAGTTGTTGAAGTGGGTGTTGTGGTTGACGTTGTTGTTGTGGGAGTCGTCGTTGAAGTTGTTGTGGTGGGAGTCGTTGTTGAAGTTGTTGAAGTAGGCGTTGTTGTTGAAGTTGTTGAAGTGGGTGTTGTTGTTGAAGTTGTTGTGGTGGGAGTCGTCGTTGAAGTGGGTGTTGTTGTTGAAGTTGTTGTGGTGGGGGTCGTTGTTGAAGTTGTTGTAGTGGGTGTTGTTGCTGTCGTTGTAGTTGTGGGTGTCGTTGTTGAAGTTGTTGAAGTGGGTGTTGTGGTTGACGTTGTTGTTGTGGGAGTGGTTGTTGAAGTTGATGTAGTTGGTGTTGTTGTTGAAGTTGTTGTGGTGGGAGTCGTTGTTGAAGTTGTTGTAGTGGGTGTTGTTGCTGTCGTTGTAGTTGTGGGTGTCATTGTTGAAGTTGTTGAAGTGGGTGTTCTGGTTGACGTTGTTGTTGTGGGAGTGGTTGTTGAAGTTGATGTAGTTGGTGTTGTTGTTGAAGTTGTTGTGGTGGGTGTTGTGGTTGACGTTGTAGTTGTGGGAGTCGTCGTTGAAGTTGTTGTGGTGGGAGTCGTTGTTGAAGTTGTTGAAGTAGGCGTTGTTGTTGAAGTTGTTGAAGTGGGTGTTGTTGTTGAAGTTGTTGTGGTGGGAGTCGTCGTTGAAGTTGTTGAAGTTGGTGTTGTTGTTGAAGTTGTTGTGGTGGGGGTCGTTGTTGAAGTTGTTGTAGTGGGTGTCGTTGTTGTTGTGGGAGTGGTTGTTGAAGTTGATGTAGTTGGTGTTGTTGTTGAAGTTGTTGTGGTGGGAGTCGTTGTTGAAGTAGTTGTAGTTGGTGTTGTTGTTGAAGTTGAAGTTGTTGTGGTTTCTGTTGAGGTTGAAGTTGTTGTTGTGGGAGTTGTTGTTGTTGTTGAAGTTGATGTAGTGGGTGTTGTTGCTGTCGTTGTAGTTGTGGGTGTCGTTGTTGAAGTTGTTGTAGTGGGTGTTGTGGTTGACGTTGTTGTTGTGGGAGTGGTTGTTGAAGTTGATGTAGTTGGTGTTGTTGTTGAAGTTGTTGTGGTGGGTGTTGTGGTTGACGTTGTAGTTGTGGGAGTCGTCGTTGAAGTTGTTGAAGTGGGTGTTGTGGTTGACGTTGTTGTTGTGGGAGTGGTTGTTGAAGTTGATGTAGTTGGTGTTGTTGTTGAAGTTGTTGTGGTGGAAGTCGTTGTTGAAGTTGTTGTAGTGGGTGTTGTTGCTGTCGTTGTAGTTGTGGGTGTCGTTGTTGAAGTTGTTGAAGTGGGTGTTCTGGTTGACGTTGTTGTTGTGGGAGTGGTTGTTGAAGTTGATGTAGTTGGTGTTGTTGTTGAAGTTGTTGTGGTGGGTGTTGTGGTTGACGTTGTAGTTGTGGGAATCGTCGTTGAAGTTGTTGTGGTGGGAGTCGTTGTTGAAGTTGTTGAAGTAGGCGTTGTTGTTGAAGTTGTTGAAGTGGGTGTTGTTGTTGAAGTTGTTGTGGTGGGAGTCGTTGTTGAAGTTGTTGAAGTGGGCGTTGTTGTTGAAGTTGTTGTGGTGGGGGTCGTTGTTGAAGTTGTTGTAGTGGGTGTTGTTGCTGTCGTTGTTGTTGTGGGAGTGGTTGTTGAAGTTGATGTAGTTGGTGTTGTTGTTGAAGTTGTTGTGGTGGGAGTCGTTGTTGAAGTAGTTGTAGTTGGTGTTGTTGTTGAAGTTGAAGTTGTTGTTGTGGGAGTTGTTGTTGTTGTTGAAGTTGATGTAGTGGGTGTTGTTGCTGTCGTTGTAGTTGTGGGTGTCGTTGTTGAAGTTGTTGTAGTGGGTGTTGTGGTTGACGTTGTTGTTGTGGGAGTGGTTGTTGAAGTTGATGTAGTTGGTGTTGTTGTTGAAGTTGTTGTGGTGGGAGTCGTTGTTGAAGTTGTTGTAGTGGGTGTTGTGGTTGACGTTGTAGTTGTGGGAGTTGTCGTTGAAGTTGTTGAAGTGGGCGTTGTTGTTGAAGTTGTTGTGGTGGGAGTAGTTGTTGAAGTTGTTGTAGTGGGTGTTGTGGTTGACGTTGTAGCTGTGGGAGTCGTCGTTGAAGTTGTTGTGGTGGGAGTCGTTGTTGAAGTAGGCGTTGTTGTTGAAGTGGGTGTTGTTGTTGAAGTTATTGTGGTAGGAGTCGTTGTTGAAGTTGTTGTAGTGGGTGTTGTTGTTGAAGTTGATGTTGTTGGTGTTGTTGTTGAAGTTGTTGTGGTGGGAGTCGTTGTTGAAGTAGTTGTAGTTGGTGTTGTTGTTGAAGTTGATGTAGTGGGTGTTGTTGCTGTCGTTGTAGTTGTGGGTGTCGTTGTTGAAGTTGTTGTAGTGGGTGTTGTGGTTGACGTTGTTGTTGTGGGAGTCGTCGTTGAAGTTGTTGTAGTGGGTGTTGTTGTTGAAGTTGTTGTTGTGGGAGTGGTTGTTGAAGTTGGTGTTGTTGTTGAAGTTGATGTAGTGGGTGTTGATGCTGTCGTTGTAGTTGTGGGTGTCGTTGTTGAAGTTGTTGTAGTGGGTGTTGTGGTTGACATTGTTGTTGTGGGAGTGGTTGTTGAAGTTGTTGTGGTGGGAGTCGTTGTTGAAGTTGTTGTAGTGGGTGTTGTGGTTGACGTTGTAGTTGTGGGAGTCGTCGTTGAAGTTGTTGAAGTGGGCGTTGTTGTTGAAGTTGTTGTGGTGGGAGTAGTTGTTGAAGTTGTTGTAGTGGGTGTTGTGGTTGACGTTGTAGTTGTGGGAGTCGTCGTTGAAGTTGTTGTGGTGGGAGTCGTTGTTGAAGTTGTTGTAGTGGGTGTTGTGGTTGACGTTGTTGTTGTGGGAGTGGTTGTTGAAGTTGATGTAGTTGGTGTTGTTGTTGAAGTTGTTGTGGTGGGAGTCGTTGTTGAAGTAGTTGTAGTTGGTGTTGTTGTTGAAGTTGTTGTGGTTTCTGTTGAGGTTGAAGTTGTTGTTGTGGGAGTTGTTGTTGAAGTTGATGTAGTGGGTGTTGTAGCTGTCGTTGTAGTTGTGGGTGTCGTTGTTGAAGTTGTTGTAGTGGGTGTTGTGGTTGACGTTGTTGTTGTGGGAGTGGTTGTTGAAGTTGATGTGGTTGGTGTTGTTGTTGAAGTTGTTGTGGTGGGAGTCGTTGTTGAAGTTGTTGTAGTGGGTGTTGTGGTTGACGTTGTAGTTGTGGGAGTCGGCGTTGAAGTTGTTGCAGTGGGCGTTGTTGTTGAAGTTGTTGTGGTGGGAGTAGTTGTTGAAGTTGTTGTAGTTGGTGTTGTTGTGGTTGACGTTGTAGTTGTGGGAGTCGTCGTTGAAGTTGTTGAAGATGTTGTGGTGGGAGTCGTTGTTGAAGTTGTTGTAGTGGGTGTTGTGGTTGACGTTGTAGTTGTGGGAGTCGTTGAAGTTGTTGTGGTGGGAATCGTTGTTGAAGTAGGCGTTGTTGTTGAAGTGGATGTTGTTGTTGAAGTTGTTGTGGTGGGAGTCGTTGTTGAAGTTGTTGTAGTGGGTGTTGTTGTTGACGTTGTTGTTGTGGGAGTGGTTGTTGAAGTTGATGTAGTTGGTGTTGTTGTTGTAGTTGATGTAGTGGGTGATGATGCTGTCGTTGTAGTTGTGGGTGTCGTTGTTGAAGTTGTTGTAGTGGGTGTTGTGGTTGACGTTGTTGTTGTGGAAGTGGTTGTTGAAGTTGATGTAGTTGGTGTTGTTGTTGAAGTTGTTGTGGTGGGAGTCGTTGTTGAAGTTGTTGTAGTGGGTGTTGTGGTTGACGTTGTAGTTGTGGGAGTCGTCGTTGAAGTTGTTGAAGTGGGCGTTGTTGTTGAAGTTGTTGTGGTGGGAGTAGTTGTTGAAGTTGTTGTAGTGGGTGTTGTGGTTGACGTTGTAGTTGGGGGAGTCGTCGTTGAAGTTGTTGTGGTGGGAGTCGTTGTTGAAGTTGTTGTAGTGGGTGTTGTGGTTGACGTTGTAGTTGTGGGAGTCGTCGTTGAAGTTGTTGTAGTGGGTGTTGTTGCTGTCGTTGTAGTTGCGGGTGTCGTTGTTGAAGTTGTTGTTGTGGTTGATGTTGTAGTCGTGGGAGTTGTTGTGGAAATTGTTGTAGTTGGTGTTGTTGTTGAAGTTGTTGTCGTTGTTTTTTTCCTTCCCGGTATTCCTGGTGACCCGCGGTGGCCGGTTTGCCCTGGTCGTCCCCTTTTACCAATAGGCCCATTGTTGCCTGGATATCCAAATCCGCCATGTCGTCCAGGAAAACCAGGCGGTCCTGGCTCTCCATTATCACCCCTCAGTCCAAATTTTCCCATTGGACCCTTACGTCCTTTCAGTCCACGAACTCCCTTATTACCATCACGCCCTTGGAAGCCTCTGTTTCCCTGTCGACCTTGCGCTCCTGGCCGTCCTGGTGGCCCAGGACATCCTCGTTGAAAACAAATTCGTCTCGATCGGCCAAGAACCATTTCTTCACTTTCACCATTACTATCGCCAATTTGCAGTTCTTTGCTCAAAAATTCTACACTACTATCGCCATTTTGTACCTCGTTGGTCGAAAGTTCTTCGGCGACAACGTAAGCTAATATGATTGCTGTTGTATGAATTGGAATATACAAATAATAATTTTTTAAAAGATTTTTTACTATATTAGGTATGGATCTATAGATTCTTACCAAGAAAATAAAACGTATACCTTTTCATGACTATGTCTAATTTCTTACTAGACATTTCGATGATCTTTCGATTTTATAACGAATCTTATTAATGCAGGGAATATAAGACCTATTCTTCATTGTATCTTCCTTTCCATTATATTGTGTTCCCCTTCGTTTTTTTTTATCAAGAAAACAGAACAAGCTCCTTGTCACTTGTCATTACTGTCCAATATCTTACTTGACATTTCGATATTCGATGCTCTTTCGATTTTATAACGCATCTAATTAATTCAGGAATAATCAAATTTTCATCGCTGCTTCTTTCCCAGGTATTTCATAAAGAATTTTCGATCCAGAATTTGGGCGTTGACTAAAATATTTTATTAGATTCCGTAAATGCATTTGTACCTATGAAGGAGGCTATAGAATGTGCATTCCATTATCATAGGGTAAGATTCTTAATTTCATGCCAACACTGTTATTTAGGAATATATTGTTGAGGATATATGCATGCATAATATATTATGTAGATAATGTTGAGTACTTTGGGATATTAGTTGTGGTGATGTTGAATAGTTACGAAGCTATAATAAAATAAATTTTGTGTAACCTGACTGTGCAGGTTGATACTATAACACTATGAACCAATTGAGCTTGAACCTACAGCATGTATATTCCGACTAGTTTTTATACTAGTAGGTAGGTACCTACATGTTAAATAGTGTAATACTTCGATTATGTTTGTGTAATACTTCGATTATGTTTACGAAACGACAGCCATGGTCATCACGTTTGATTTACTGTATTGATTTACTGTAGGAATGACATAAGATTCAAACTTGTTTATTTTGGGAGTGACCGGGGAGGTGAAGGTTTATCAAAGTGAAAAAGCTATTTAAGAACACTCTTAGCGAACATAAGGCATGATTTTATGATATTTTTAAATTCTGGATCTTGTGAGATTGAAAGCCAAAGCCAGACAATTCGACCACCTTAAAAAAAGTTTTAGTGTTTTGTATATAAGGATATGCCAATTATTACAATTTTGGAGGGCCATATGGCCCTCCACCGCGCCGGCCGGCCGCACAGTGGCCCGTATTGACTTTGTTGGTTGCAAAAATCATATCTCTTAAACGAATAAAGATATCGCCAAATTTTTTTTCTTGGTTTTGAAGGAAATTTCCGAGGCTATAAAGTTTGTGAATTTGAAGAAAAAATATTTACAGGGTGTTTCAGAATCTGCTGCTGAAATAAGAAGTTTTTGTTAACGTGGTTAACATAATTGGTATTTAATTCTAAAAAGGTCGAAAGTCAGTTTATGAGGTAATTTGAGGGTAATTTAAGTGAAACAGTGTGGAAAAAAGAAAACAAACCAATTTGAGTGAAACAGTGGGGGAAAAAATCAGTTTTTGTTTTTTTTTTTTACTAATTGATTTTTCATTTTTCTTTTATTTTTTTTTATAATAGAGTAAATTTATAAAGTATTTATTGATAGATTAGAATTCAAAAAGTAGAAAAACGAAATAAAAGGAACAAAAATTTACAAATTACAAATTTGTCAACTTTGACGCGCTCTACAAGTCAAACCATTCATACAAATGAAATAATTTTTTTCGATTACTAGAGCTCCAAACATTTGTCAATTCAAAAAAAGTAAAAGTATTGCATTATAAACCCATCCGAAAACTGAATTTCGCAAGCACTTTTGCTTAAACGGGCCACTGTGCGCCGGCCGGTGCGCATACTTCAGGCACCCAGAGTTTTTTTTCAAGTCGCGCGAAGCACGTTGATACTAAAAACTGTTTTAAGTTCGCATTTCACTAGTCTCGTCCATTTAATTAATAATGGGTGATTTTTTAAGAGGTTTAGAACTTTTTTTTAAAAAAAACACAAAAAATTCGAAAAAATGAATGAAATATTTATTTGAATCGATAGTTTGAACCTTGCAATTTAATGTTTAAAGATAATTTCATGCAAATGTTGACCGCGGCTGCGTCTCAGGTAGCCCATCCGCTGAGTCCAATTTTGGCATACTCTTTCACACATATCGGCCGGTATCTCACGAATGAATGCATGGATGTTGGCTTCCAGTGCGTCAATCGAAGCGGGCTTGTCCCTATAGACATTAGCCTTGACATACCTCCACAAAAAATAATCTAATGGTGTCAAATCGCACGATCTAGGCGGCCAATTGACCGGCCCGAAACGTGAAATTAACTGTTCACCAAACTCGCCTCGCAATTGCGCCATTGTTTCGCGTGCTGTGTGGCATGTGGCACCGTCTTGTTGAAACCACATATCATGCAAGTCAAGAACTTCCATTTCGGGCAAAAAAAAGTTTGTTATCATCGCTCGGTAGCGTTCACCATTGACAGTAACGCTGCGATTCGCATCATTTTTGAAGAAATAGGCCCAATAATGCCGCCGGCCCATAAACCGCACCAAACAGTGGCTTTTTCGGGATGCATTGGTAGCTGTTGCAATGCTTCTGGCTGATCTTCACTCCAAATGCGGCAATTTTGCTTATTTACGTACCCATTCAACCAAAAATGAGCCTCATCGCTGAACACAAGCAGCGCGCGATGAACATTTCGAACCGAGCACGAATTTTGATAGTAAAATTCAATAATTTGCATGCGTTGTTCATTTGTAAGACGATCCATGGTTAAATTGCAAACCAAACTGAAGCTGTTTGACAGTGACACAAGGTACTAAACACACGTCAGCTGTCAAAACCAGTGTTGCCAAAACCAAACCAGCTAAAAAATCACCCGTTATTACCGAAAACTTATTAAAATGTTGATTGATGAAATTACCAAGAAAAACCTGAAAAATTGAATAAACTTGGTAAATTTTTTTTCTATTTATGAATATAAGACCTCATATCATGAGTTTAAACATTTTCACATTTGTAGGTATTCCTTATAAAAAAAAAAAAAACAAAGTAAAATTAAAAATTACATAGTTACATAACATATACGTTAAGTTACACATTACACTACGATCACATAGTTAAGTTCCATTAGAAAATCGATTATAGATAAGAATTTAATTATTGTTAAATTCAGATAAACTAAATATTTAGGCAAACTTAACTAGCTAATTATCTTTTCTTTTAAAAGGCGTTTTAAGAAAATAGATACGGCTGAAAGTGTAGGTATACTACATTTATAAATATTCTCATTTGGCTCTTTTGGTCGTGATTTATGTTAAATGATATCAACTACTTTTTCAACTCAACAACTTGGTCCAATAAATCTCAATGAAAATGCAACCTACATAGTGTTTGAAATGGACTCATTATATTTATGCACGACTGGATCCCACGAGCCACGAGCTTGCGCTTTTGTGTCAAGGCTATAAATGGCTTAGCACTAAAGAGGTGATATAAGGTTCGTTTAAACGAGGACTTCGATAAAGAGAAAAAAAGGAGACAAAATATAAAATTTCTCATGTTGGGAATGAAATAAAAATGGAACTGTACTAAAACTGTTCACATTATCATTGTTCGTCAAATCGGATTTATAAATATATCTTTTTTGATTTTCCATTATTTATTTATTTTCACATTATGTAGTATTGGCTTCGCAATATAGCATAACAATTCAACCTATTATTAGGTTTGTTCGTTGAGCCCTGAAGTCACCCTGGGGTCGCCCCAAAGCGTTTTTTGAAAAACCTGAAGTCATCCTGGTGAAATAATTCTGTGTTTTTGAGACCTGGGGTCGTCCTGAACTCGCCCTGAAGTAGAACAAGGTATTTTGCTGTGGTGAGTTGAGGTAAAGCAAAAACTGCCAAAGTGACATGAGTTGTTATGCATATTATGTTTTGTTGTGGACTTACGCGGTGCTGGTTATTGTTTATTTTTGGAAAACAAATCTAAAGAATAAACAAATTTAATTTAATGCTACTAAATAGCAATATAGAATGCAAACGGTAGAAGTTGTTTTTATTCATTTTTAAGACATATTTGAAACAAATTTTAAGTTTTATTTATCTAAGCACAGAACTTTTTTTTCTTGCTTTAAATGACAACAGCCCTAGAGAGTTTTTTGAGAACCGAAAAACCCAGGTTTTTTTTGACAATTCTTGGGGTTGTCAAGAAAACCTGGGTCAACCCTGGGTAAAGTTCAACGAACGAAGCTATTATCCCCAACAAGGGTGGTGGTGAAGATGTTGTTGTAGTGGGAGTTATTCCTGATGAAGTTGTTGAAGGAGTCGTTGATGAAGTTGTTGCCGTGGGTGTTGTTGTTGAAGGTGTTCTTTGTGTTGTGGAAATGTCCTTCAACCTATCACAATATCTATAAAGGCTGTCGTTCTTGCTGTAGATGTAGTTGTTGTTGTTGTGGGTGTTGTTGACGTAGTAGTTGTGGCAGTTGTTGTTGAAGTTGTTGAAGTGGGTGTTGTTGTTGAAGTTGTTGTGGTGGGAGTCGTTGTTGAAGTTGATGTAGTTGGTGTTGTTGTTGAAGTTGTTGTAGTGGGTGTTGTTGTTGAAGAAGTTGTAGTTGGTGTTGTTGTTGAAGTTGAAGTTGTTGTGGTTTCTGTTGAGGTTGAAGTTGTTGTTGTGGGAGTTGTTGTTGAAGTTGATGTAGTGGGTGTTGTTGCTGTCGTTGTAGTTGTGGGTGTCGTTGTTGTAGTGGGTGTTGTGGCTGACGTTGTAGTTGTGGGAGTCGTCGTTGAAGTTGTTGAAGTGGGCGTTGTTGTTGAAGTTGTTGTGGTGGGAGTAGTTGATGAAGTTGTTGTAGTGGGTGTTGTGGTTGACGTTGTTGTTGTGGGAGTGGTTGTTGAAGTTGATGTAGTTGGTGTCGTTGTTGAAGTTGTTGTAGTGGGTGTTGTGGTTGACGTTGTTGTAGTGGGTGTTGTTGTTGAAGTTGTTGTAGTGGGTGTTGTTGTTGAAGTAGTTGTAGTTGGTGGTGGTGTTGTATTTGAAGTTGAAGTTGTTGTGGTTTCTGTTGAGGTTGAAGTTGTTGTTGTGGGAGTTGTTGTTGAAGTTGAGGTAGTGGGTGTTGTTGCTGTCGTTGTAGCTGTGGGTGTCGTTGTTGAAGTTGTTGTAGTGGGTGTTGTGGTTGACGTTGTTGTTGTGGGAGTGGTTGTTGACGTTGATGTAGTTGGTGTTGTTGTTGAAGTTGTTGTAGTGGGTGTTGTTGTTGAAGTAGTTGTAGTTGGTGTTGTTGTTGAAGTTGAAGTTGTTGTGGTTTCTGTTGAGGTTGAAGTTGTTGTTGTGGGAGTTGTTGTTGAAGTTGAGGTAGTGGGTGTTGTTGCTGTCGTTGTAGTTGTGGGTGTCGTTGTTGAAGTTGTTGTGGTGGGAGTCGTTGTTGAAGTAGTTGTAGTGGGTGTTGTTGTTGACGTTGTTGTTGTGGGAGTGGTTGTTGAAGTTGATGTAGTTGGTGTTGTTGTTGAAGTTGTTGTAGTTGGAGTCGTTGTTGAAGTTGTTGTAGTGGGTGTTGTGGTTGACGTTGTAGTTGTGGGAGTCGTCGTTGAAGTTGTTGTGGTGGGAGTCGTTGTTGAAGTTGTTGTAGTGGGTGTTGTGGTTGACGTTGTAGTTGTGGGAGTCGTCGTTGAAGTAGTTGTAGTTGGTGTTGTTGTTGAAGTTGAAGTTGTTGTGGTTTCTGTTGAGGTTGAAGTTGTTGTTGTGGGAGTTGTTGTTGAAGTTGATGTAGTGGGTGTTGTTGCTGTCGTTGTAGTTGTGGGTGTCGTTGTTGAAGTTGTTGTAGTGGATGTTGTGGTTGACGTTGTTGTTGTGGGAGTGGTTGTTGAAGTTGATGTAGTTGGTGTTGTTGTTGAAGTTGTTGTGGTTGGAGTCGTTGTTGAAGTTGTTGTAGTGGGTGTTGTGGTTGACGTTGTAGTTGTGGGAGTCGTCGTTGAAGTTGTTGTGGTGGGAGTCGTTGTTGAAGTTGTTGTAGTGGGTGTTGTTGTTGACGTTGTTGTTGTGGGAGTGGTTGTTGAAGTTGATGTAGTTGGTGTTGTTGTTGAAGTTGTTGTGGTTGGAGTCGTTGTTGAAGTTGTTGTAGTGGGTGTTGTGGTTGAAGTAGTTGTAGTTGGTGTTGTTGTTGAAGTTGAAGTTGTTGTGGTTTCTGTTGAGGTTGAAGTTGTTGTTGTGGGAGTTGTTGTTGAAGTTGAGGTAGTGGGTGTTGTTGCTGTCGTTGTAGTTGTGGGTGTCGTTGTTGAAGTTGTTGTGGTGGGAGTCGTTGTTGAAGTTGTTGTAGTGGGTGTTGTTGTTGACGTTGTTGTTGTGGGAGTGGTTGTTGAAGTTGATGTAGTTGGTGTTGTTGTTGAAGTTGTTGTGGTTGGAGTCGTTGTTGACATTGTTGTAGTGGGTGTTGTGGTTGACGTTGTAGTTGTGGGAGTCGTCGTTGAAGTTGTTGTGGTGGGAGTCGTTGTTGAAGTTGTTGTAATGGGTGTTGTGGTTGAAGTTGTAGTTGTGGGAGTCGTCGTTGAAGTTGTTGAAGTAGGCGTTGTTGTTGAAGTTGATGTGGTGGGAGTCGTTGTTGAAGTTGTTGTAGTGGGTGTTGTGGTTGACGTTGTAGTTGTGGGAGTTGTTGTTGAAGTTGATGTAGTGGGAGTGGTTGATGAAGTTGTTGTAGTTGGGGTTGTTGTTGAAGTTGTTGTTGATGTTGTTGTGGTGGGAGTTGTTGTTGAAGATGTTGTAGTGGGTGCTGATGTTGACGTAGTTGTTGTTGTTTTCCTACCCGGGCGTCCTGGTCGTCCAAGTTGACCTGGCATTCCTCCGGGTCCGCTTAAACCCATTTTCCCAGGATTGCCTGCATATCCAGGCCGACCATCACGTCCAATGACACCTGGTGGTCCTGTGTATCCAGGTTCACCGCTATGTCCTTTTTTCCCCTTTGAACCCTTTTGTCCTTTCATACCACGAACCCCCTTGTTGCCATAAGGACCCTTTAAACCTCTTTTTCCTACTATGCCTGGTGCTCCTGGTGGTCCCGGGGGTCCAGGACATCCTCGTTGAAAACAAATCTGACTCCTTTTGCCACTATATATTTCTTCACTTTTATCATTATCACCGCCATTTTGTACTTCGTTGCTCGAAAGTTCTAATTTAATGGCACCATTTTGTACTGCGTTGCTCGAAAGTTCTTCAGCGAAAACGTAAGCAAACAGGATTGCTGCTAGAATTTGAAATAAAAACGATAATTTTTTAAATGATTTTTGCTGCATAGTATGCATCTATAGATGCTTACCAAGAAAACAGAACGTGTATCTTTTCATGACTGTCCAATTTCTTACTAGACATTTCGATAATCTTTCGATTTTATAACGAATCGTATAAATGCAGGAAATACGAGTATCGATTTCGTATCGTATCTTCCTCTCAATTTGTTTTCCCCTTCGTGTAAATATGAAGACTTTTTATTGAAATTTGTTTGGGCGTTAACAAAAACATTTTTGTTTAAATGCAAGAGTGCAGCTTCATGGGTGTGGCTGGAAAATTAATTTTTTTTACCCCTTAAGAAATTTAAATTAGAAACAACTATTAAATTATTTACTAAGGAAAATAGAGAAAACTACAAAACGTCTAAGCATTGAGGCCTGTGATTGGTGGTATTTATTCAATGGTTATATTTTATATACTAGTTGATACTGTATCTTCTGTCTAATTGCTATATTGTAAGTGTTGTCCTTATGTTCTAGCTGTTTTTTCTTTTTGTTTCGACGGCAATGGTGCAATAGACTGAATATTGGGTGTACCACACACTCGCTACTTCTGATGTACGATTACATTGCATTTTACAAAGGCATCAGAAAAGCCCGAAATGATATATGAAATTAATTAATTTTTAAAAACATTTTGCATAACGTCCTGAAGTAATGACTTGGTTTTGCCGGTGAATCTTTAGGTTTTAGACCAATACAGCTTCAATGTTATACATTTATATGAATATGTATCAATTAGCGAAAGAAGTTGTAGTGGCTTTTTCAAAAATCACCCACAAAACAAAAATATCGAAAATTCTTCAAACATATACCTTTGTGTACTTAGTTTATGAATGTATGTATGAATGCACGATGTACCTACCTACTTAATTCTGAATTAAGATGGTCTGAAAGCCAAAAGTTTAAAAATAAACATTTGCAAAAAATGAATTATTTAGCAACATTTTACTTTTAATTTTTTTAATTTCTAAATTTAATCGGCCAAAAAAAATATTCTTTCAAATTCTTCTACATATTCCCTCTAATAATGTTGTGCAATCCCGGTTGCATTGAGAAGACCGTTGGAATTATAGGCATATATCTACATAAACCTGGTTAAAAAAGAAATAATAATTAATTTATCTTTTGGTAATCCTTTTTTTTAAATAAGCTTTTCATGAAGCCGCAATGTTTTTTTCTTTAGGATAAGGGTGATTTAAGCATTAAGAACCATATTTATTTATATTTTCAAGTAGGTGCTTGGTTGCCCGAAGTATGCCCACCAGTGCGGGGAGAGCTCTGGCTCTGAGGGGCCGCATAAATAGTACATGTAAAAACCAAAACTGTTGTAATTGGCATGTCTAGAGTCACTTGCCAAATAAATACTGGAGACCCCAGGAGTTTGAGCTCTTGCTACGAGTATAAATGGCTTTGCAGTAAGAGGTTATTAAAAGAACTTCGTTAAAGAGAAAAAAGTAAGCAAAATATTGTTTTACATAGATGAGCTAGAACAAAACCTCTTATATCTGGTGTAAAAAATGAAATAAAAAAGGAACTGTACTAAATTTCAAGCCGTTCATGCCATTTTTATTTGTATATCGTTTTTTTTTTTTAATTATTAATTTATTTTCACATTAAGTATTGCTTGTGTAAAATAGCTTAACAATTCAACCAAGGTTTACGATTACAGTTACTGCGGGTCCATTGGTTGTCGGTGTGGGTGATATTGTAGTTGTGGGAGTCGTTGTTGAAGTTGTTGTAGTGTCTGTTGTTGTTGTTGCGGGTGTCGTTGTTGAAGTTGTTGTTGTTGTTGTGGGTGTCGTTGATGAAGTTGTTGTAGTGTCTGTTGTTGTTGTTGTTGCGGGTGTCGTTGTTGAAGTTGTTGTTGTTGTTGTGGGTGTCGTTGATGAAGTTGTTGTAGTGTCTGTTGTTGTTGTTGCGGGTGTCGTTGTTGAAGTTGTTGTTGCGGGTGTCGTTGTTGAAGTTGTTGTAGTGTCTGTTGTTGTTGTTGTAGATGTTGTTGCGGGTGTCGTTGTTGAAGTTGTTGTAGTATCTGTTGTTGTTGTTGTTGTAGATGTTGTTGCGGGTGTCGTTGTTGAAGTTGTTGTAGTGTCTGTTGTTGTTGTTGTAGGTGTTGTTGCGGGTGTCGTTGTTGAAGTTGTTGTTGTGGGAGTCGCTGTTGTTGATGTTGTTGTGGAGGTTGTTGTTGTTTGCATAGCCGGGCGTCCTCGTCGTCCAGGATTGCCATACTTTCCTGTGTTTCCTCTAGGACCCATATCCCCAGGTTGGCCTAGCTGTCCAGGCCTACCCTGAGGTCCAATGACACCTGGTGGTCCTGTGTATCCAGGTTCACCGCTATTTCCTTTTTTCCCAATTGCACCCTTTTGTCCTTTCATACCACGAACTCCCTTGTTGCCATCAGTACCCTTTGAACCTCTTTTCCCCATCCGACCCGGTGCTCCTGGTCGTCCCGGCGGTCCAGGACATCCTCGTTGAAAACAAATGCGACTCAATTGATTTTGGCCAATTTCTTCACTTTCGCCATTGCTACCCTCATTTTGTTCTTTATTGCTCCAAAGTTGTGTATTACTACCGCCAATTTGTGCTTCGTTGCTTGAAAGTTCTGCAATACTACCGCCATTTTGTACTTCGTTGCTCGAAAGTTCTGCATTACTACCGCCAATTTGGGCTTTGTTGCTCGAAAGTTCAACATTGCTGCTGCCAATTTGGACTTTGTTGCTCGAAAGTTCAACATTGCTGCTGCCATTTTGTACTTCGTTACTCGAAAGATCTACATTGCTGCCGCCATTTTCTACTTCTTTGTACGGAATTTCTCCATTACTACCGCCAATATGTACTTCGTTGTTTGAAAGTTCTGCATTGCCTCCTCCATTTTGTACTTCGTTGCTCAAAGATTCTACATTACTATCACCATTTACTTTACTATCGCCATTTTGTACTTCGTTGTTCGAAAGTTCTGCATTACTACCGCCAATTTGGACTTCGTGGCTAGACAGTGTTACATTGCTGACACCATTTTGTACTTCGTTGATCGAAAGTTCTGCATTGCCTCCGACATTTTGTACTTCGTTGTTCGAAAGTTCTGCATTACTACCGCCAATTTGGACTTCGTGGCCCGACAGTGTTACATTGCTGACGCCATTTTGTACTTCGTTGTTCGGAAGTTCTGCATTACTACCGTCAATATGTACTTCGTATCTAGAAAGTTCCACTTTACTACCACCATTTTGTACTTCGTTGGTCTTAAGTTCTACATTACTACCGCTGCTATCTTGTACTTCGTTGCCTAAAAGTTCTTCAGCGACAACGTAAGCCAACAGGATAGCTTTTAGGATATGAAATAAAAACAATTATGTCTTAAAAAAAAATTTCTTGTATATACGGATCTATAGATTCTTACCAAGAAAACAGAACGTGTACCTTTTCATGACTGTCCACTTTCTTACTTGACATTTCGAAGATCTCTCGATTTTATAACGAATCTTATTAATGCAAGAATAATAACATTCTGCTTCTTTCTTTCCATTTGATTTCCCCTTCGTGTTTTTATTCAGACTTTTCTATTCAAAATTATTTGGGCGTTGACATAAGCTTTTTTTTTTTGTTGGAATGCTTGAGTATAAATGCAGGTTCTTATGGGTGTGGCTGGAAAATTAAAATGTTTGACCACTTTAGAAATCTAAATCAGATGCAAGTTATAAATTTTTAACAAAATTAGACATGACATTTTAAGTCCCAAGAACATATAGATAGAAACATTGGCGAGAGGACGATTCTATTCAATTTTTGTTTTTAAATTTTAATTTTTTTTTCTACGGCAATCTTCAGAATAATTCATTTCATTTTCATACTGCGTGTATAAACGCTTGGTGGTTTAATTTCCATGCAAAAATATTATTTAAAAAAGAAAGGAATTATTTTTTCTTCTGATTTAATCAAAACAGGATCGATTAAAAAAAGTGCAACACTTCTTCACGAATTTCATTGATTTTGTTTGAAAATGTTTGTGGTAGGCTGTGTTTGGAATGTTCAATGTCCAGTTGTTTCTTTAAAGACAATAATCGTGTTTTTTTGGGAAAGCTACTCATAGTATACAGTTGCTTATGGTTATGCCCTCCATCTAGTTCATGTTGGTACTTGTCTCCTTTAAAATAAACTATTTTTACTTGCGAATGGCAAGTTATGAATTCGTACAAAAAATCGAACTCGAGATTTTGGTCAAACTTGACATTACGGTGATAGCGAAGACGAAAAAAGTCTGTCTGTCTGTCTGTTCGACTACAGCCTAAACGTATGGGTCGATTTTCTTTAAACTTGGTACCTATAGCGTTTTTTGGATATTCCTCCCACCTGGTTTTTCTCTTTATTTTTAGGACCAAAACTAACAGTAGCTGCCATACAAAATTTCTTGGCCAAAAAGGAAAAACTTATTTTTCTCAAAATCGACGCTACAAAATTTTTTTTAAGAACTCATTAAATTTTAATAGTTATAAGTTGCCGTTTAATAAAAAAAACGGTTCCGAGAAATAGTTAATAATGGTACCTCCCAAAGAACCATTTTATTGATTTTCGCTTTTCTCGAAAACTATTCAACTGATTCTGATCTATTTTTTTTTTGAAGAATTATTGACACATTCTAAATAAAATTGTGTACCAAAATTTTCAAAAAAATATTTTTTGGATTTTTAAAAAAAGTTTGAATTTTTTGTGTTGAAAACTCAATATTTAAAAAACGACTCTGTCGGTTTTTATTAAACTTGGTAAAAATCAGTTTTTTATCTAGAAGATTTTTAACAAAAATTATTCTAATATCCAAAAATAACGGTGCCTCCCATATAAATGTATAAAAACCGTTAAGTAATTTTTTTTTTCTCAAAAACGACTCCTACGATTTTGATAAAAAAATTTTGTGTGTTAAAATTAATACGATCTACCATTTAAAATTTTTAAATTTTATATCTTACTTTTATTAACAGTACCTCTCATAGAATGGTTTCTTTGATTTTCGACCACCTATCTCAATATCTGATCAACCGAATAAAATTAAATTTTGTATACAGAAGCTTGTAACAAATATAAATTAAAAAGCGAAGCAAAATTTTCTAAAAAATAATTTTTGGATTTAAGAAAAAAAATTCAAAATTAGTTTTTGAAAATTCGAGATTTCGAAAACGGGTAGCAGATTTTTTTTTGTTAAGTTCAATTGTTAACTTAACATTAACAAATACTTAAAATTGGCGTAGCAATTTTTTTTTTCTCAAAAATGTAAACGAAATTTTAAATATAAAAAATTAATTATTTTTAAAATCGCTCCTACGATTTTCAAATTTTTTTTCTCATAAATTAAGATTTATATAAGAAATAAGATGGTGTACATCACGTTGGGTTAAATCAGATTCAAAGTATTTTAATCAATTTCTTTATAATTTTGTTGATTTAAATCAATTTACCAGTTTAAACTATATAAATATGTAATTTCCTTTCATGCATATTGCATATGTGCAACACTGGGCTATATTGTTAATGTTTGTATACTCACATAATGGCCGAGTTCAACGCAAATCTGGATATTCAGAATTCTGAATTTTTGAAGCTCTTGATTGGCCAGCTGTCAGAAGTCATCTGAATTTTCAGAACTTTTTCTGACTGCTGGCCAATCAAGAGCTTCGAAAATTCAGAATTCTGAATATTCAGATGTGCGTTGAACTCGGCCAATACCACCTACAACTAAACTAAGTTTTGGCAAAGCCCTAGCCCTTTAGACATGCGGGGTCGCATGTAGACAGCATTTTTTTAAGCAAAACTGTTATAAATTGTTTGGCTTTTTGTCTCCAACTCGTGAACAATTAAGAAACATTTTATTTTAAAACAAAAATACAAATAAGAGAAACACCTAAATTTTGCTTTTATTATTATTTAATTTTTTTTTTCAAACTTTACACAACTTTATTTAATATTTCGGACGTGGGACGTGGGACGCGTTTTGGTATTTTACCCAGTCACCCTCAGGCAATTCACAGTTTGTTTGTTTTAGAGTTGTTGAAAAAGTAGTTAATTGACTCTGTACACTCAAATTTGTAACAGTTTGGTTTTTAAAAGGCATTTAATAGCGAAAAACTGTTATAACTGTTATAAATTGGCATGTCTCTAGTCTCGTCCTTTGTATGAATATGAATATGAAGATACATCATACATATACATACTGTACATACATATATACATAGCTACACAATATAAATATTAGAATTGCGACAAATCTTGCCTTTTTTTAAATCATTTTTTAAGATTCTCAATTTTTGAGTTAATCAATATAAAATGAAATTTTTGATTTTAATTTTATCTTTTTTATTCCCAACTAACGAGAATCTAAATGCCAGACAACAATAGTTCATATACAACAATTTAATTTTACATAAATTATTTTATTAAGGTTTTCAAAAAATTATTTTTCCATTTCAATTTGTTTTCAGATTTCATATTAGCTGGATGCTCCTGGTGGTCCCGTTGGGCCAGTTGGACCCATTGGACCGGGTGGCCCAGTTGGACCAGTAGAACCTGGTCGTCCTGATGGACCCGGACGTCCTGGTTGTCCTTCTCTTCCAGGAGGCCCACGTGAACCAGGACGTCCGTCTTCTCCTGGTTGACCCATAGCACCGGGTTGACCATCATCCCCTTTCTGGCCTGGATTTCCAGTATCTCCTTTAGGTCCTTGATTTCCAGTTGGTCCTGCTCCACCTGGTGGACCAGCTGGTCCTGGAAGGCAAATGCACTGTGATCCTGAAGATGGGGGCATTGGCATCACATGCACGGGTGGCCCTGGTACTGCCACAGGCACGGGCACGGGCACGGGCACATGATGCACGGGCACATGATGATGCACGGGCATCTGTTGATGCACTGGTTGAACGTGTTGAACATGTTGAACGTTTTGAACTGGATAGGCTATATATTTGTCACCTCCACCACCACCTCCACCACCACCACCGTGGCTAATAGTTATGGATCTTGAAGGCTTCTTAGCCTGACCCACAGCTAAAATTGCAAAGAAGCCTTAAATAAAAAGAAAAACAAAAATATACATTTGACTTAAAAATTTTGACAATTTCTTGATACCAAAAAAAAAATTAAAGAAAATACTTACAAACAACAAAGTCAATGGTGAACTTCATGGCTGCATTGATTCTGATAGGAAGACTTGTCTGAAGTGACCATTTATACCCACCGAAATATAGATTCAGGCTTTCCCAAGTTTTCTTCCATCCAGCTGATTGGAATTTCCCCACTCAAACAGATACGCCCATGAAAAGAATTTTCTTATCGATCTTACTGCCAGTGCTGTGGCTTCCTATTACCAACCAATCAATTCATGATCTGGGGTTGGTAACAGAATGGGTACAGAGGTAAATAATGACCGATGTAAAATAAACACATCGTAGGAAAATATTTTAAACAGACCTCATTTAAAAAAAAAAAAAAAAACAAGGCGAAGACGAAGACGAAGACGAACAATATTTAGAAAAAAACCTATGAAATAGTTAAATGTTTTTTTTTTTTGATTTCATTTGTACATGAATTTCAATGGATGCGGGGAATGTACCAACTTATTGACCAAGATATTGTTTTAGCAACACAAACAAAGTCGCAACTTTCAGCTGTCCTTGTCGGTTTGATACTCTATATAATATGCATGCCTTTAAGATTACATAAAACTTCAAAAGAATATTCGAGTCCTCTGCCACTGTTTTTATTTTTTCAATATTGTACAATTGTACAATTTTAAATGCTAAATTGTTTGAAATATTTAGAGCACCAGATTGCAATTTTTTGTTTGATTTTGTTGTTTATAAAAAAAATATTAGTATTTACATTAAAAATTTAAACAAAATAAATCCAGCCATTGATTGCAGTTTAATTTGCAACCACTTTAACATTGATATTCTTAGGAAATGGCTTCATGGGTATTTTTTTTATATTTTCAATTTGGGGTTAAAATAAAAAAAATGGTCCGATTTAAGAAATTCTTTTTGTGCTTGAAAGGTTATTTAAAAAAAAAAATGCTATTTATAGAGTGAAATGGGATGAAAATAAAATGGTAATTTTTGAATACAAAAATTGTTTCTGTGTTGGGAAAGCCATAAAGGTTGGACTAAGACGATCAGATTTTTACAAATTAAGGCTTTCATAACGTGGAGTGGGTAAAAACCCAGAAGGTTGTACAGTGAAACTTCCATAAGTCGAACCCTCAAAATGAAAAAAAAATAAATTCGAGTTATAGAAACTTCGATTTAAAGAAATGAGACAAAATTTTTAGTTTTACTGTTTTATTTTAGTAAATGGAGTATTAAAAAGAAATAAATGATTTTTTTATTAATAGAAGCTTAAAAAAAATCAGTAATCACTCGTTGACGTTTTTTTTTTTTATTGTATGATTCATACAAAATTCCAATCTCGTGAATTACATTGAAAAAAACGATCCAGCGTGTTTTTTGAACAATGCCATTTCTAATTGAAAAAAATATCGTACATACAAATTTGTATGCTTTATAATTGTCTCTGAAATTGAGAGGTTTTTATTCCTGGCTTCAGTAAACCATTTGGAGACTGCTTCGGCAACACTCAAATTTAAGAGGTTTTTTTCTCAGTGCGGTTTTTTCGTTTCTTGAAGTGTCAGCATATTTTTAAAACTTTAAAATAAAGGTAAAATATATTTTATGGCCTTCAGTTTTTGTTCAAAAAGAAGATGCTTTAATTTTTTTCCTGACATTAAAATTCGTGAATTCATCCTTTTCCCAGAAAAAAATTGAAACATAAACTCTGAACACAGCCATCCCTTATCCCTTATCCTATTATCATCACACTTAGACTCAAGAACCTTTAAAATAAATGAAAGAAAAGGGATTTCCCCAATTAGAGAAAAAGTTCGAGTTAAAGAGACTTTTTGACACCAAACGCAATCTAAAAAATTCGAAATATAGAGAAATTCGATTTACAGAAGTTCGAATTATGGAGGGCAAAATTCATGAAAATAAAGTTGAAAATGCAAAGTTTTCAATAAAACTTTGAGTAATAGAGAAATTCGACTTAAGGAAGTTCGAGTTGTGGAAGTTCGACTGTATTTAAAAAATAATATTTTCTTTTGTAATTTTTATGCGAAGCTTTGGTTTGCTACCCGTGCGAAGCTGGGCGGGCCAGCTCGTGAAAAATATGCTTACTTCTCAATTTTGCAAATCAAAATATTAAACGACAGGTACTTTCTTGCAGAATACGAAATATTTTGTATGAATTGACTTTGACTTTCAACAAACAGCTGTTTGATTCTCGCATTTCATTGCCTTCCACATGTGATACGAGTATAGCGAACTACGAATTAAGATTGGCAGCGAATTTTTAAATTTCAATCATATGTGAGTCCCGGCGCTCACACAATTTTTTTTTTTTAAATCGGGAGGAAATTGGTTGAAAAAAAGGTCATCAGGGATTAGCAACGCCATCAGAGGAACAAATATTGAGTTTCCTTTAATACAAGCTTTCTATACCAAGTATGCAATAAACGAGCGTCCTTAACAAGTTTTTCTTAATTTTTAAGTTAAGCAAGAATTCATTGTGCAATTTTCCTCGGACAAGGAAAAAAACGATTGATAATATTATTAGTAGAAAATAAGTTTTTGGCCGCGTAGAAAATATTAAAATAAAATTTTTTTCAATTTATAATAATTTTATCACTCTTTTTTCCATTTAAATTTGTTGATTGGAGCATTCATTCACTTCATCGAAAAGATAAATCAAAAAGAAGCTTGATACTTTCTCCCTCTCTCGTTTATTCAACAACGTCAAAATCATCATTTTGTTGCAAATGACATTTTATTTAACTATTTTTGAAAACAAATATTTACAAGCATTGTGTGTGTGATATTAGGAATGTTTTTTTGCAAACCCCGAGGAAATTGACCATGTCAGGGCTAAGAAAAATACATATCTTAAATGCAACAACAACTAATCCCCTTCGGGCTCGGGATCGGTCTTAGATAATCTCAGAGAATTCTCGGGGTTTAATTAAAGAATAGAGAAAAACTGTGTTACCGGCCTGAATTACATACTTGCTAAAGATAGTTAGTATGGTAACTCCATTTTATTTCTGTAATGGCGTCGCTAATCCCCAATATGGTTTTCTCAACCAAATCGCTTCGGGCTTGCAAAAATACCGCTTATTATAGATATAAATAACAAGATTTTATTTCCGCTTTTTATTTTCTATAAATCTGTCAGTTGCCACAAAATGATTGCTGTCACTTTTGACATTGATTTATTCGTAATTTCCTTCTTACGTTACTGCGCCGGACCTTTAATTGGCCCATTGGGGATTGCATAGTACTTTTTAGTATTTCCCAATAGATGATGAATATGTAACGTTTTCTCTCTGCCAAAAATTAAAATCGAATTCCACTAAAGATTTAATTTTGGTCGTTTGTTTTTGTATTTAATTTAAAAAAAAAGAAGAAAAACATCAACAACAATAATTCACTACGTTATTTCTTCTTACTGATGGTGTACTTTTTGTGCGTGGATACATTTCGTAACTAAACATTACTGAACAACTGAACTACTTCAAACTAGAAGAAGTATAGTGGACAGCAGCCAGAGGTAATTGGCATTAGAAATATGACATTTGATTTTTATTTGTGTTTGGTTCCGTTTCTTCTTTGACGTTGTTCACATTGGACTGTCTCTTCCGACTTATTTGACGTCTCTGATGTGCTTTATTTCACTACCAATTCATTGAGAGAAAGATAGGGCGAAGGAAGGTAGGATTTTTAATTTTTTTTTTTTAAACCAATGGATTTTTATTGACGTTTTCTTTTTTGACATTTGTTTTCTATGTTTTTTACTTTATCTTTGTCACTTAAATCCTACAGAATCCGGTTATTTTTAATTGGAAAAATATTTATTTAATAAGGTATAGGTACATTTTGTAAATAAGTGAACAAATTTTTGGATGCATTATGATCAAAATAATATTTTCACCGTTATTTTCCGGTCCAATAAAAAAAAAATAAAAATTCAAAAAAAAAAAAAAAACACCGCTTTAGATATTTTAATGACCCTTAATGCGTATGGCCTATAAAAGTCCATTCACCTGGATACTTTTATACCTAATACACATAAGTATATGTATCTTTCTAACCTTAAAATGTCACAAAAATTAACATAATCAAGCACTAAACAAATCAAGTTATTGAACGCAAGTTTCCATTGACCCCAAATCAAAAAAAAAAAAAATTAATTTTTCCTTGGATTTTCCCATCGAGCATTATTCTGGTCTGGAATTTTCTATTAAGAATTACATTCATGGGGAAAATTGAGATGGAAAGATGCAGAGGAAACGCCTCTTAATTCTGATTGGTTAATGGATTTTTCGAACAATATCCACTTGAAGTTGGATTTAGATTTCATCACCAAGTTACAATATTTTCGGATGCAATGAGGATATAAGAAGAACGTAGATGCAACAAATTGAATCAGATCAGGTTGAGCAATGAATGGTTTCATAAGTTTGGTTTTCTGTAAGTTGACGATACATATAACTGAGTTTTATTTTGTTTTGATTTGAATTTATACCTAAACGGAATTTTGTAAGAAATTAATTTTTTTATTTTTTTTTTTCAGGCATTTATGCAGTCATATATGGTGTTGCAGCTGCTGACGATGGAAAGGAAGTTCGAATTTTCAGCCATGGCTATGGAAATCATGGTGGTGGTGGAGGTGGCAATGGAGGTGGCGTAATTTATGTACATCCGGGTGGATCAGGACCTAGTTATGCACCTTCTCCGCCTGTTAGTTACATACCTAGTCAACCTGTTAATTATGTGCCCATGCCCAGTCAACCTATTAGTTATGTGCCTAGTCCTAGTTACATACCTGGTCCAATATACATGCCATCTCCATCCGGCGGCGGTGGTACCAATTGTAACTGTCCACCAGGCCCTCCTGGAATGCCGGGTCCACCAGGACAACAAGGTCCAGTAGGAGAGCGTGGAGACCAAGGAAGCCCCGGATCACCAGGTAATCCTGGTACTATGGGACCACCCGGACGCGACGGAAATCCAGGTGTTATGGGTCCAACTGGTCCCAGAGGACCACCTGGCCAACGTGGTGAAAATGGCCGAGTGGGGATGCCAGGAGAGATGGGACAAATGGGTCCACCTGGCCCACCGGGGAACCCAGGACAAACCGGCGCTCCAGGAGTTTCACGCCGAAGGAGCCTTTTCTCCAACAATGACGATTCTTATGACAATACAAATTTCCACTCATATGATGAAGAATAATCAACTTAGTTAAAATAAATTTATCAATGGTTTTGCTGAAATAAAATATGTCTATCAACCTAGTATGGAAATAGAAATTACTTTTATGTTTGTTTTAATCAATTACCAGTTACCACATGGCAGTGTATTATATTTCAATAAAATTGAATTAATGTTTTCAGAAACTGTTGATATATGTAGGTACCTGCCTGGCCACTGAGCTTACCCTAAGCGGAGCAACGGAGTTCTGTGATCGGGACTGAGCCCCAGAGGGGTTCCTTTGAATATTACAATGTGCGTCGTACCCGGGCTTCTAGTTGATTTTTATTTATATCATTAGGTGGAATAGGATTCTTTGTAGTGACAGAATATACCTATAGAACTTTATAACATATAGTAGGTAGGTACACCGTATACGGTTTTTTTTTTCGGTCGTTTCGTCTTATTGAAAGATTGGGGGAAAGAAACGGTGGTCGCATTGGAATCACTTCTCGGACTTTTTTTTGTTCAGACACAAACTAATGGGAGCACATTCGATTCACTCTGATGGTCAGCAGTCGTTAAAACAAAACACCAGCAAAGTCTGTGCTTGTTGAAGATTATTACTTCCTTGAAACATACTATAGGCGTTTTTCTTTTTTCGTTCAGAAGAAAGCTCTGAATAGAGCTCGAGCATGTTGAACAAGCTCTGAATATACTCTGATCTGAACGTGTTCTGAGATACGGATTAGCCACATGAAGACGAGAATCTCCAGCAGCCATTTTAATTTGCCTACAAGCTTGAACTGCCAGATATCAGATAAAAAAAGAGAATGTGTGTATAAAAACCTCACACATAGTGTGTAGGGATCTTCAGACACCGGTTAAATTGCTGTTGCAATTCACATCTATTCATCGACGTGGGAAGAAGGAATATAAAAAAAATTTCACTTTCCACTTTCCTCGTGCCCTTCTTTCCTACAAAGCGAAAGTTGCTAGAAACTCCAGTTTCCTCGTGTGAAAGGGGACATACACAACTTTGAGGGTCTGAACGCACTAAGACAAAAAAAAGCATTATATTTTTTTGACAGTTCAGACTCTTCAGACTGGAACTGCAGCCGGAATAGCTGTCAAAATATTGAATACACACAAATTCTAAGTTGCGAACACAGCGCCACGTAGGTTAGGTATATACATAATGTATGTAGCTGCAAGAGTTAACCAACTTTTAACTATTGTGTGCAGCATTTTTGACATTTCAAATTTTTAGAAGGAAAAAAAAATCAATCAACGAAGAGCTAAGCCCGTGTAACCCGATTTTTAATTATTTTTAACAAAAAAAAAGCTTTACAGCTGCATTGTTTGTGGGCACGTACACTTTTTGCCAGCAGTTGCAGCATTCAATTGTGTTCAAAAAGTTAATTGGATTTTTTTTAATTAAAAATTTAAAAAATCTTTTCAAATAAAACTTTTTTTTTTGTAGTGATTAAGTGCCCAAGAAAAAGTACAGACAAAGAAAACAGATAGGTATCACAAAGGAAAATTTCAAAAAAAAATCCACAAGTTCTGAAAAAAATATAAATTCTGCCTTTTCTTGGCCATCTAAATATTTCTCACCATGATGTGGGAGTGAGAAAAGGCACAGAAACGTCACAGAAGGTGGGTGTTCTGTTCACATTGGACTGTCTCCTACGATTTCTTTGACGTCTCTGAGCAAAAGCCTCATTCCCACTCCACGGTGAGAAAAAGATGGCCAAGAAAGGCAGGATTTTTATAGTTTTTTTAAGAAACTAGTGGAGTTTTTGACGTTTTCTTTTGTGATATCTGTTTTTTCTGTCTGTGATTTATCTTTGGCACTTAAATCCCACAGAATCCATTTTTTTTTTCAATTGGAAATATATTTATTTAAGAAGATTTACATGTTGTAAGTGAAAAATTTATAATTTATCCTTCAAAAAGCAAACATTTTTGTTTTTTTTTAACGACTACTGAACTAAAAAGTGATGTGTTCACAATAGCTTGTGTCTGAACGAAATAAGTTGGATTCACGTCAAAAAAAAAAATTGGAGGAGACAGTCCAAATGTGAACACCGTCCAAGGTTTTTTTTCAGTTCATCATTGGCGAATATGGTTTGACAACCGAGGAGAGATGAGCGATGTTGGCCATCGATGTAACCAAAAATCATTGTTGAGAGATTAAAAATCAATATTTTAGTTTTAATATTTAGATAAAATACGTAGATAGACTACAAGAAAATACGGGCATGTGCAAACGAAATAGTTTCTGTTCCTAAATCAAATGTAGAGAAAGCTAGCTATTTTGCAAAAATATTCGTTGTTGGTTGCCTATTTTTAAGCTGTGTGTTCTTTCTATAACAAAAAAAAAATTATTTTTATATAAGGTTTGTTTTTTTTTCAATCGCCAAAAAAATTTAACGAAAAAAAAGAAGTCGGTGCTAAAAAACAGCTCTTTTTTCCAATATTCGTGGGAACTGGACGAAAAAAAAAATAAGTGAATACTGAACAATTTACGTGTTGTATACAACAACAACTAACCCCGTACGGGCTTAGCTTAGCCCAAATAATTTGCGGGGCTTAACTTAGCGCTAAAAAGAAACACTGTGTTACCGGCGCGGCGGCGTGAATTGCATACTTGTTATCGATAATATAATTTTTATGGAAACGTCATTTTTTTTCTGTGATGGGCTGATAGATCCTTTAATCCTCGATGTGGTTTTTTTCCATCCAGTTAGCTCTAAGATTTAAAATAAACACGCCTAATAACAACAAATTTTTGGGGTTCTCTTATCCCGGAGAAAACTGTATTATCGACGGCGGGCGGCGTGAAGTAACTCTTTGTAATCGAAAGTTTGTATGGAAACTTGTAATTTTGTTTATTGGTGTTCATAAATTCGCGAATTTTATTGTTAATTCGATAGGTAACAAATTTGTCCTTATTCTCAAACAACGGATTTTGATTTAAAGAGCGTAATTACTCTTTTCGGCGTTGCCTTCCGTTAAATTGGATATTATGGACTTTTCAAAATGGTTATTAAAATAAATGAAAAAAATGAGTGAAAGTTATCAACAAAAAAACTTGTTCTTGTTCCTTTTAGTCATAAATTTAACAACATTCTATTACTGATCTATATTAAATGAGGTCGAAGAACTATAACGACTTCACGTGTATCTGAACTGATTCTCTAAGTTACAGCACCATACAGTGTTCTTATAGTAAAGCATAAGTAAAACTGTTGTTGTTTCATTAGTTCGCATGGTAAATTTTTTTTTATACCAGCTATGCAAATCAGTTTGTATTTGATAGATGTAATATATGTATATGTTTGTATGATGGGCATATTTTTTTTGAATAAGATTATTTTTTTTATCGCAAAAATATTTTGCAATAATCTAGGTCAAATATTCAAATTATTCATGAATATGGAATAAAATTACCATACCTTATGGACGCTGCTGTAACTATATTACAACAAAAAATGCTTTTAAAAGAATGATTCTTTTTTACACATTTACATTAATGTATTACGTTAATGTTCTATCGATGATATCTAATATAAAAGACTTGTAATATGTTCATTTTGATCAGAAAGCACAATGAAGATGAAAGCAGCAGTATCATTATTGGTATTCGGTAAGTTTCCTGAAATTTTGAGCTTTCGTTTAAACCTGATCGAGCTAAAGAAAATAATAATAGCTGAAATCCTTTTTTTTATTTGTTGAATAGGTGCCGTTTTGACTTCGGCTTTGGCTTCCGGTTCCTTAAATGCGGAATTTAGCATCAAGGATCAGGGTCAAGCTGAAGACAATTTCTCTAAAATTTATGCTAAGCCAAAACCCGTTTACGTTGCATACCAACAAGCAGCTCCAATACACTATCCTCCTCCACCTCAATATTATCAACCAGCTCCAATACATGTACCTGTACCTGCACCAGCGCCAGTATATCAACAACCACCATTTTACACACTACCACAAAGTCAGTGCATGTGCATACCCGGACGACCAGGACCACCAGGTTATAGGGGAGCACCTGGTCCTAACGGAAATGCTGGTACACCCGGACCTAAAGGGAATGCTGGTAGTCAGGGCATGCAAGGTGCGATGGGCAAAAAAGGCCTTAAAGGTGAAGAAGGTGCCATGGGTGAATATGGTGAAAAGGGTCGTGAAGGTGAAGATGGACAAAAGGGATTAATAGGTAGGATGGGCTCGGAAGGACAAATTGGAGAAGATGGTGAAAAGGGAGTTGCAGGAATGAGAGGACCTGTCGGTCTCCCTGGACCACAAGGACAACCTGGACTAACAGGACCACCAGCATCAATAAATCGTCGTCGTTATTAACATTTAATAAGCATGCGAACATGATAAAAGGGCTTCGAAGTTTATTTATTTAACTGACATTTTTGGCACTTGATATTCTTAAATAAAATTAAATGATTCATAAAAAAATAATTTTAAAACACAATAAAACATGTTTTTATGTGTTTAAGGTCTAAGACAATAAGTCCGAAATTCCCCGATCAGGGGCCAAATTACGGCATCAGTGACTGATCGAGTGAGTTCCATCAGTGATCGAATGAACGAGTAAAACCTATGGGGATGATGACTCCATAACGTGAGCGGTAATGCCAAACTCACATAATTCAGTCACGTATTACTCGATAACTGATGCGGTAATTCGGCCCCAGGTTAAGATAGCAACTTTATAAATATACTCACAACAAGGTGGTCAATTGAGTTAGAACCCGAATCCCCAACACTATTGTCAGAAGTGGGATCTCCAATGCGATATGGCATCAGGGAGTTTATCCGGGAGCTTCGTTGCACAGCCAAAATTGTACACGAGCAACAATCAGTGGAACTAGAGTGCTACAATTAATCTTAAAGTTAACCTCGGTTTTTCATAATAATAATAATCAATAATTTATTCTGCAATCCTTGCACTGAGCATCCTAGAATCTTCGGGTTATCTGTAACCGTAAAGGGCTTTCTGTATTTTACAGTACCTATTAGTAGTGTTTAGTATATTTTTTGCCGGTTCCTCTGACTCCGGAGAATTTAAAACATACTTTATCATGAAGAAGAATTTTTCGAGCGAAATTTGTCTGGACAAAAAAATTGACTTTTTCTCTTAACTACCATTCCTAATAGGTCAAAAAACTTACAACAGCAAGAATCTATTTAAATTTAATGATGAGTAAAATCTAGTGACTTGTGTAGGAAAAGTTTCTATTAAAAATGTACATAAGTATTTCGAAATTATATAAAATATTTGCATAGAATTCATCCGATTTCTGATGATCATGCGAGTATGAGTTTGTTGATAAAAACTTAATCTACATACCTATGAGTATATCGCGCGAATCCGTAAAAACTGGGTCAAATATTCAAATGACTGTGTTAAGTTGAATGAAAGGCGAGTAAATATAGAATATAGCAGAATTGATAGCTATCTACATATATCTATCTATTTTACTGCTTAAAGAATAATTCTTTATTTTCAAATGATATAACATTGTTCTGGTGATGGAAGTAAGTATAAAAGACATTCTTCGATCTTCATTTCAATCAGAAGGCGCAAAAAGATGAAGAAAGCAGTCGCAATATTGTTGTTGAGTAAGTTGTTATATCTAAATTAATATTTTGCTCCAAAGAAGGAGGAATATAATAAACACAATTGTTTGTACTTACTTTTTCTTTTTTTCATATTATGTAGGTGCCACTTTGGTTTCTGCCACTTTGGATAAGGAAATAAGTTTCAAGGATAAGCAGCAGGAAGATGAAGTCGAAGTGATAACTGTTCCCAAATACTACGCGAAGCCAAAACCAAGACCCATTGTTGTTGCATATTCTCCATCTTATGGGCAGTATCCATCAAAACCGGAATATTATCCTCAACCATATCCATATCCACAACCAATACCATATCCACAACCAGCACCATATCCACACCCACCACCATATCAACAACCACCACAATACCCACCTCAGCCGTATCCACAACCGCCAAGTCAATGCATGTGCATCCCTGGCTCACCAGGTAGGCCTGGTTACAGGGGGGCTCCAGGTCCTAATGGAAATCCTGGTCCAAACGGACCCAAAGGTCAGACTGGTTCCATTGGGAGAATGGGTCAAGATGGCGCAAAGGGCCCTAAAGGTCCAACTGGACCAACTGGTGACGATGGTGATAAAGGGCCTAGAGGTGAAAATGGCGTTAAGGGAGAAGAAGGTAGGGAGGGCTCTAGGGCACCAATTGGACCTGATGGAGAAAAAGGTGCACCAGGCGAAAGGGGACCTCCTGGTCAACCAGGACGTCCAGGAATGCCAGGACAACCAGGACCACCAAAATAACTATTGAGGAACATTTTTGCGATTTATTCGATACTTTCAAGTATATTTTCACCAACAAAGGAATTCAAATAAAAAGATATTTTAAAATTCAATATTTTCAATTTGTTTTTATTTTGAATTATAATATTAATTCACATTGTTTTTTTGTACAAGAAGACCAAAAAGCTTTCGATTTCTTGTGGCCATTTCGAGAGGTTATCTAGAAGAATAATCTGATATAGTTTGGTGTAAACGCTTCTGGGACGTTTCGGAAAACAATTCCAGAAGCAAATTTCTCTTCTTTTCAGAAGAAGAACAACTGTCAATCAGATGGCGTTAGGCAATAACGCCCAAATCGATTTGGAAATATCGCCCAAAAGAATGTTGAACAATTGTTGATATTTTTTTTTCTCGATTTGGGCGTTATTTCCATTTTTTTTTTTAATTTTTATTCAAAGCTTAGTACCAATACAGTTCTTTTGAACGAAAACAAAAAATTGATGGTGAGAAAGAAATTTCTTTTCCGGAAGAAAAACATTCGTGTACGCAAAGTAGATTTTTTTGCACAAAACAATGTCACTCAAACAATTGGATTAAAAATGGCAAACCGATAATCCCACAACATTTCTCTTGCGTGTTTTTCAATCTTATTTTAGGTTCCGATTCGGAATTTCCTCCAGCAGTCAGTTCAAACACAAGCAAAACAGAAAACAACATTTTGACAGCTATTTCTTGAGGGTAAACAAACTCTTTGATGCGCGGTGTTCACATTGGGCTGACTCCTCCGAAATTTTTATAATGTCTCTGTACTTTATCTCACTCCCACTTCATGGTGAGAAAGTGATGACCAAGAAAGGTAGGATTTTTTAATTTTTTTAAAAGACTGTCAGTTTTTGTTGACGTTTTGTTCTGTGACATCTGGTTTCTCTGTCTAGTTCTACTTTATCTTTGGCACTTAAATCCTACAGAATCGAAAAAAGGCGAATCTACGGAAAAACTCACAGATTTTCAAAAGCAATTATCTTTATTTTGGCATAAGAAGTACTGCGCTTAAAAAGTTATGCAAGGTCAAATTTATCGAAAATATCATTTTTTCGCATATAGCTTAACCGTTTGGCCATTTTTGAAGTCGCAATATCTTTTAACTGATGCCCCGAATGGATAAAAGTAGTAAGATTATGGCTCTTAGGAAAAAAAGTTTATATTTTCATAAAGAGGGTAACAAAATCGACAAACTTTTCATTGACTTTTGGTTAACACTTATGGCCTTTTCGATTGGTAATCCGGAAGAACGATTTTATACGTGTGAACCTTTCTGGAACGATTCTGAAAACAAAATTAGAAGCAAATTTCACTTCTTTTCAGAAGAAGAACTGTCATTCTGACTCCAATCGAAAAAGCCATCACCGTTAAGGAGTTATGTTAAAAAAAACTGACATTTTGTTATTAAAATAACAAAACACAAAAAAATTACACAAAATAAAAAAAAATGGCGATATCTTCTAAACGATCAGTTGGAGGCAGGGAAATGCGAGTGAATGTTCATTTTTCATTGATTAACTTCACATTCTTCTAAGGATATGAAAATCATTTGTTTCCTGTCGAAAGGTCGATTTTTAAAAAGGACTACTAACTCTCATGCCTTATAGTGACTTTTCGAGCCTCATCATCAGCTTCTTGCAGGATAGGCTATATACTACTATTATTTCATTTGTTGTAGACTTACAGACAGAACCTAATTTCATTGTAATTTTCCTTAATTTTTGTGTAGACAAGATGGTTCTTGTAACCGTTTTCAATTTTGTTGTGATTGGATGAACTCATAACCTAACCAGAAGTACCTGACCAAAAATATTTCCATTGATTTTTCCGCCGCGCGCTGGTTTACTTAAATATTGCGCTCAAAAAGTTTATCTCGAATCAATGCGTCACCTTCTTAATTCAAATAACTCATTTTCAACAATTGTTGTGGTCTGATTAGATGAATGTGATTATATTTTTTTTTTCAAATTCATGAGAAAGTTAAATGTGCGAAAATTCAAAATGGACCAAGAGATTAACCGCACTAATGAGAAACAACATTAAAATCTTAATTTACTTCTTCCACTATACCTACATAAACTAAAGTAGAGAATTTGAATTTCATGATTATTCATAAAAGTTCGCAAATCTTAATAAAAAAAATCTAAACATGAAATATAAAAGAAATGAACAAATTGACTGGAAGAACAGAATACACAGAACGATGAAGACTGAGGTTGTTGCGAAAGAAATCATTGGTAAGCTATAAGAGTTAAATATTAGGAAAACACCGGAGTTTTTCAAACGTTTATTAAAAGTGTTTATTCTTATTTTCAGTGTTGGTGCTGGAAAATCAAAATCAAATGTCGAGCCTTATTTGGGAAAAAATAATGAGAAACAACTATTCACCATAGAAGCTTTGTCGAGAAGAAAAATTTGGAGACCTCCAGGTGCGCAACACCCACATTTCTATCCGTATCAGCAATATTATGTTCGTAGTAACCCATCGCTGGAAGAATTAGGACCAAAACTGCCGTCATTTTCAACTCACTTCCAATGCTATTGCCCACCTGGACCACGAGGTCCAGTTGGCTTACCGGGACCTCCTGGTCGAAATGGATTCCCCGGTTCAAAGGGCGATCGTGGTGAAAATGGCTTACCTGGAGTGCCAGGCCCAAGTGGTGATAAGGGATCTCAGGGTTTGAAAGGTGCAAAAGGAAGTATGGGAGAGAGAGGTCTTAAAGGAGATAAGGGATCTGAAGGCTCTCGAGGTACGAAAGGGTATCCTGGTAATAGAGGTCAGAAGGGATCAACTGGTCGAGTGGGACCTACTGGCCCAACAGGTCAACAAGGTCTCCAAGGCCCACCGGGACCAGCAAGTATAAGAGAAATACCAGAACCTCAGTCGATTACTCCAGAACCATCAGCGATGTTAAATGGTGATGTCGATGATGATGAAGATAACAATGTTCGAATTTTAGTCGATTCAATAGATGATGAAGCAGAAACTAGCGCAACAAATAAACCATTTCAGCCGTTGTATCCCAGTTATATAATCCGCGACTTTGGTTACTTTGACATACCTAAATCGAACAGAAGTTATGATAAGATTCAAAACTCAGGTTTGGAAAATAATAATGAATTTTACCAAGTTGACAAGGAAAATGTATCCGAAGAAACTGAAACCATGTTCAATAACTACGATGAATTTTCTGAAAAAATCGAATCGGATTTATCCGATGATGACTCTGTACAGGTTGTGGAATTTTGGGATGAATTTGAAGATGAAGAAAATCAAGAACGTTCAGCTGCCGGTTCAGGATCGCGAAATCAATTAAGACGAAACAAATGTTCAACTGAGAATCCATTTCAAAAGTATCTATCTATTTTTGTAAGGAAATAAGATTTTTAATAAATTGTATATAGGTACTGAATCATTAATAAAGTATTATACCGTCCATTAAACCGTTGATTGACACCAGAGTGTTTGATTTTCTATTATTATATGATTAATATGATAAGATCTTAAGCTTCTAAATGATTGATTGCGCTGGTCTTTATCCATGCACATGAACTTTTTTTAATAGAGGAAAAGATTGGAAAAAAAAGGACTTTTCCAAACGTCAATTTTGTTCTTATTAATGCACAATTTTCCACAGCACCGCTTATATATGTACATAGGACAAAATTCGGTTTTGTCAAATTGTATCTTTTAAAATTCTACACAGCCCCGGGGATTTCATATGTGATATCTATTTTTTTATTATTTTAATCCGCTCTGGGTTTTTCGCCCATACATTTTTGGGCATTCTAGTTTGTTATGATAATTTTGTTACCGTACAATTATTAGTCCCCTTTCACACGAGGAAACAAGTTGCTGGAGATTTTTTTGACGTTTTCTTTTAGTTTCTTTAAAAATCTTCTGTACCTTTCACACGAAGAAACAAAATCGTGGAAACTTTCTGTATTTTCCTTTTAAAATAGCTTGGTTGAACACACTACTGTGTGTGTGAAGAGGAATGTCAAAAAAATCTCCTCGAATCGTTGACCGGGGAGATTTCATTTTCCCCTCTTACTTCTTGCCCTTCTCACCAACAAACTGATTGTTGCTGGCAACTCAGTTTCCTCGTGTGAAAGGGGACTTACATATTTTTCATTGTCAGATTTTGACAGTTTTATCATGGCCTTCATAAGACGGTGTTTACATTGGACTCACTCCGCGCGACTCATATTGACATTTCTTTGTTTTATCTCACTCCAACTCATGATGAGAAAGATTGAGTCTAGTGAGGCAGGATTTTTTCAAAAAAATCAAAAATCCTGATTCACTTTCTAATATAATTAGTTGTGTAGAGTGAGATAAAAGAAAGAGATGTCAAAATGAGTCGCGCGGAGTGAGTCCAATGTGAACACCGTCTAATGTTATGCCAGCTTGCAAAATTTAAAATGTCAAAGTTGTTGTGACAGTTACATCAGGAAATGGCTTCCATCTTACGAAAGAACTTTCTGACTCTCTTTTGCATTTTAAATGGATCCAGCGCCATCCAGTCAGAGCGGTCAGAAACATAAAATAACTCCAAGTTCGAACCACACACAAACAGTTGAGCAAACCTATTAATTTAATGATCGCCATTTATATCAATAAGTTCCGACTAATTTCCCAGTAAGCAACAAAAGAAAAATCTGTAAAACTACTGTAACGCTGTGGTTGGAAATTATATTTTAAGTAGGTCAGCGAATTTCGTCTACAAAAAAGGGTTCAAAATATCATCAGACTGCAGAAGAACTTCTGACTCAACGTTGAATCGAACTTTTTGAAACACCCTTACCTTCGGCATCAACATGTACATGATATTAAAGGGGTTTCCCATTGGCAAATTTAGATTTCAATTTAAAAATTGATTTTTTTTTCGTGGCGAATGGAACACGATTTCAAATTGATTTATTTTTATCATTGTATTTGTGTAGTTTCGTTTCTCTGTCTATTTCAATACAATTACAATACAATACAATTTCGTCCCTTTTAGAAGAGAACGATGAGGTTGAAGAAGTTACCGATTCATTTTAAATTTTTCTATTTATAATCGAATATTTCTCACTTATTTTCAACACAAATTTCATTCCTGAAATACCTATATTAATTCAATGAAACAACACATTTGCCAAGTGACAGCTAAAAATTATGTGGTGTTACTACAGCGGGGGGTAAATCTGCCGAAAAATTTAGATCTGCTAAATTGATTTTTAATCAAAAATAAATCAATTTATTTTGTCCAATGGAACGCAAAAATGGTCGAAATCGGCTTTTTGACAGATCCAAATCAAAAATGTATTAATAACTCCCCGACTTTCAATTTGACGTACATATTAGAAATATTACATCTTAATAGTGTGTGTGCTAATGGGTAAGAAATCTTGATAAAAATGCAAGATTTGTTTTGACAGAAAAGAATCAATTTTGTTTAAAAAAAAAATTGGAACAGAATCGAAGAAAAAATTCGACATTAGTTATTTCGTGACATTCGTGAGGCGGAAGCATTGCTCTGAAAATTAATGGAGGCAAAAAACGTATGTGTTGTGCCACCGGAAATATTTAACTGGAGTTTGCAAAACGTCAATTATAGTGATTTGCCTGTCAGTTTATTTTTTGAATTGTTTTGTTGAAAAACAAATTTTATTAAAAAATTATAAATGATGAATTCTTATGGAGTTTTCTGTTGTTTAAATAAATCAATTTATTTTTATTTTGATCTGTCAAAATGCCGATTTCAGTTATTTTACCTTTCCATATACTAACACCAACAAAATTTACTGCAGTCAGTTTCCAAAGCGGTTTTTGATTCGGTTAATTTATTTTGGGTGTGAAAATTGTGTGCAAAATATTTTTTTTGAAATAATCGTTCATAAAAAAGAGAATCGGTAACTTCATCATGCTTATTTTTCTCTTTTAAAATGCATCAAAGGATGAAAATTTTTTGAAATATTGACACAGAATCATATTCCATTCGCAACGCAAGAAAATCAATTTTTAAATTGAAATCTGAATTTACCAATGGGAAACCCCATAACACGACTAATTTTGCGTCGTGGCTTATCTTCGAATTCTTTCTTAAAATTTCAGTCTGTGAGTTGTGCATAGGTCCGATCCTTTACTTTTTGCATCGAAACTCACAGACAGAAGAGCAACGATTAAATTCACAGCATTCCGTATTATCTAATCTGAATCTTCTTCTTTTACTCTCAGAAATACATTTTGCTGACCTGTGAATTACTCTCCCGAGAAATTGCATGAACAGAAAATCACCGAGATGGGAATTTTTTAAGGCCCCAGTTATAGCTATCATTGAAAACCATCATTGAAAACTTTAATGATTGGCTTTGAGGGACTTAAAAAGCAAAATCAGTGCATATTTTGATGCCAATATGAAGGTGGTGACTTTGCAGCGGTTTTTTATAAAAAGATGTTTCTTACTCCCGGATAACACGCCAAACTATGTTTTGCACATCGAAACTGGTCTGCCTAAAACTTTCCTAACATCATTAAAGCTACATTTTTCATATATACGTAGAGCTTTGTCGCTCCCTCTTGGCAGATTACCCAGAATCCTATCTCAAGCTGTTATTAATAGAAAAATCTTCTGGAACAGGAATTGGCTGGATCTCTTTCATCAAGCATCAATAGATTTTTCTTTTGACATAAATTTGGTTGAATGGAACGGACTGCACAGTATACTACTTTCAAAACTTAAGGAGAAGCACTGGATTGGTTTTACCAGTGACGCTACACAACCCCAATTTCATGATGAGTATTCCAATCTGATGAATGAGCAACTGGATGGCGGCGGCTCGAGACCGGGATGGGTGGAGAGACTTGTTGAAGGAGGCCAGGACCGGACCCCGGTTGTCGAGCCGACGATGATGATGATGATTCCAATCTACTATATTCTGATGTGCCGAACTACTTTGAAGACTCGAACCCACGTGATATGATCTCACTCATTTTAAAAGTGCGTTGTGGAATACTAAACCTTAATGGAAGAGCATTTCAGAGAAATACTAATGGCATATGCATACTGTGTAACCTCGACGCATCGGAAAATACCTTTCATTTCGTTGGAATCTGCCCAATCTTCAAAGGATATAGAAGAAAGTTTCTTGGTAGTGAGGTGCTCACAACTTCTTAGCTTTCTAAATGGCAACTGCTACACAAATCTATATAATTTTTTAAAAACTGCTCTCAATTATCGTTGCCTCATCATAAATGAATTTTTGTAATGATCTCACTGAGCTCCACTTTTGTACTTAACGTTTTTTTACCTGGCAGAAAACTTTAAGTTATTGTCTAAATTAATTTTATACCAGCATATACTATGTTTTTGTAAATATTTTTTGATAATAAAATTATAAAACTATCTATCTATCTATCTGAAGGCGGGGACTTAATTATTAATTTTTGCCAAAAAAAAATTCGTTATGGCCCAACCGTAGACATAAAATGACTTTTATTATTTCAATGATTGAACTACCTTACCAATGATCATTGAAAAAATAAACTTAATTTTATGGCGAATTTTGGGATCGAATTGATTTTTTTTTCACTAAACTAATAATTCAATCTATCAGCTTTATTTTTGCATCAAAATAAATACTGATTTACTTTCTAAACGTCTCAAATTCAGTCATTAAAGTTTTCAATGATGGTTTTTAATGATAGCTATAACTCGGCCTTAATCATACAAAACAAAGTATTGCTAAAGTTAAATTAACGCCCAGCGAAGCGGGCGGGTAACAGCTAGTAATTTTTAAAATACAAAACTTTGCATTTTAATGTTCGTCAAAGTCTTATTCATAAGACTAAATTTTGACGTAATCTTCCTCCCAGTGCTTCTCCTCCATTTCGCCACGATTACGAGACTAGAGAGATGCCAAAACTGTTATAATTGGCATGTCTAGAGTCACTTCCATTTTTTAATTGGATTTTTTTGAAATACATATACAAAAGAGTTTTTACCTTATGCAGCAAATTGATGATTAAAATCATACAAAAATCAGTTTCCTATTAAAAAGAATAAAAGTTTTAAAAAAAAATTATTTAATTTCCAATATTTTTTTTAATTTCCAACAATTTGTGTTAAATAATTTTGTGTCAACGGTTTGCGTCAAAGATTTTCAAGATAGCACTCACACTAACAAGACTACATCGGACAACGTGATCACAAGACAAGTTTCGGTGGAATGCAGCAATATCTCTTTGCCCGCCGTTCGTCTCTTGACTCACAACGTTTATATCCTGTTGAATAAATAAAACATAGATAACTTTGTTTAAGATGATAAACTAGGTTTCCACTGATCGCTACACCGAGATTTAAAGCGATTTTCTCAGCCTTTTTAAATCTTTAAGATTTATAACAAATTTATTTCGTTAATCCACAAGGTAATAAAGGTTAATAAATCGAACTATTTTTTCACATTACGCTGAACGCATTCATTGGGAAATGGATATTCGTTCATCATTTTTGATCTACTTTTAATAGGCATGTTCAGGAAAACGAGATCTCGTATAGGGCTCATTAATCTCGGTGAACAGGGATTCCTCAGCAAAATTTTTCGTGAATAGTAAGGAAACAAAAATTTGGATTCATTTATGCTCACTTTTTGATGGAGCGACATCTCTGAGATCTCATTTTTCTGAACGCAGAAATACTGCATATATTATGTAGATCATTTTAATCTAACTATATGTAAACGATTTTATTTTTTGGTGGAAACATAAAAAAACATATTTGCAAACTCACCACTCAACTCTAAAGCCCATACATCATCGAACCACTGATAACAATTTCCCATCTTTCCACAAATTGTGACAGATTCGTGTGGCTCAATTGTGGTTGCTGGTGGCGGTAATGCCACAGTATTAGGAAATTCTACTGAGACTAGTTCCTCTAAATTTGATATTGTTGTTTCTGTCGTTTGATTTGAATATGTTGGTGTTGGTTTGAAAATCATTGGAGGTGTTGTTGATGTAAAAATTGGTTTTATGACAGTTCGTTGATTCACAATTGTTGTAGCACTGTCATTTGAAGAAATTACTGTGATAACACCACCATTTTCACTTAGCACATGGTTAACGCCGCCGCCGCAACTAATATTCGAAGCTATTTGATTTCCATGGATTGCTTTAGAAATTTAATGAAACAAACGAAAGATTAAGTTGATTTTCTTTTTATAAATTTAAATAAAACAACAAAACACAAACCAAATATTAACAACGTGAAAATGTGTAAGACCAAAGAATAAGACATCTTCAAACATCGGTTAGTGGAATTTAAATGACTTCAATGATTGAGGAATAAACTATTTATAAGCAGTAACTGGTTGCTTAAGTACCTATACCTACCTTTAGAGAATCGATTGGATGGCAGAGATGCAGATTAAATATTCTTGCAATTAATTTACATTCCCAATAAAACAAATTTATTTTTGTAAAGGAAGCCATAAAAACGGTGCACAAAGAAAACAAACAAAGAATTTCTGCAAAAGGATCTGCGAAGATCTTAATCTCAAATGACATACATATCTTATTTTTATGAGTTCTGTTCTGAATTTCAGATTTTCAAATTATCTGACTTTCAGTTAAATGAGAAGAGCAAGAAAGGGTTTTGTAATCTATCCGAAGTCCAGCAATGGCTGGTTTAATTGCTAGATTTATTTTTAACAACAATTTGTTTGTGGATAAAGCTTCTAATAAATATTATATAGGCATTGGAAAATAAGTGTGTTTGAGAGTGTCATAAAAAACAGCGCATTTTGAAAATCTTTTATCCTTGCAGACGTCATCCCTTATTATAGAAATTCCTTAAATAAAAAATAAAAAAAAAAAATAAATAGGAATAATCCAAAATCATTATACTTAAAATTAAACTTACTATTCACCGCTTTCGTATATTGACAGTTATAATAGCCCAAATCACATTTTGAATTGAATTTGAATTTACATCTTCCATTGAAACCGCATATTGGGGTAGTTTCATTGCAACGATAAATACATTTATTTTGATTTCTATCTGCAGTAATTGAATTATTCTTACTCGTTCCACAGGTTATTCCGAGAACCAAAGTTACTATATAAAAATTAAACAATAGTAAAAATAAAATCTGTGATAAGAAAAAAGTTAAAATTTACAAATGCACATCCGAACCAAAAACATGGCCTTAATTCCGTGAGACCAAGCTGGATAATTAGTTTCTCATGAATGAAGAAAGTTAATTTATAGGAAGATACAATCCCATTGATAAAGTAATACAAAAAAAAATTAACAATATTAAAATTTATTTTTATTCGCAATTTATATTCAAATTTGCAATGTAAGTGTCTTAATTTCAATCAAACATATTAGGTTGAGTACCTAATGAATGATATCAAAAACCAACAATCTTCGGTGACCACTTTAACTTATTTGCATATCAAGCAAATAAATTATTATGTTACATACAAATGAAACGTAATTTAATTTTGTTTTACAATAAAATTTAAACAGGGTGATTTTGTTTTTTTTTAAGACCAACAGAATTTTAAATAAAAGAAAATAGCTATCAAATAAAATTACATTTTAACCTAAAATCGTTGTTTAATTGGAAGGATAAAGTCATCTTTTTAGTACTTAGATACTTATTTAAAGATGATTTCAGATGATGAATCCATTTTTAAAAAGATGTCTTATTAAACAAAAAACAATCAAATATATATTATTATATATCGGTTGAGATTTATTTTTAAATTTTAATAATACATAACATATCCCTCAATGGTTGAGATTTTTACGAAAAAATAAATGGAAAACGCCAACCTTTAGTCTATTTTTTCTGAAAATAAATCAAAAACGGTTAAAAAAAATTTAAAACTGAGAACATATTTTAGTATCTAGCATTAAATATTTTATTTGTTAGTAGCCATATTTTTTTACAAGCCCCGAGGAAATTGGTCGAAAAAAAACGAAGCCCTGTCCTGCAATTAACATGTTAATTGCAAAAACAACTAATCCCCTTCGGGCTTAGCTAAGCGCGGAGAATTCTCGGGGCTTAACTTAAGCACGGAGAAAAACTGTGTTACCGGCACTCATATTGCATACTTGATATCGATAATTTGTATGGAAATTCCATTTTGTTTCTGTCGCTAATCCCCGATATCGTTTTTTTCAACCAAATCTCTCCGGGCTTGCAAAAAAACACGGCTAGTATCATACTCAACCTTCTTAATAAATTCCAGCTAAACACGTCTAAAACACTGACAGAGTTCATTCAAAAAAGTAAGCAAACATACCCTTTTTCACATTTGTAGTTGTCAGAGTGACATATTACGGAGTGAGTATGATATTAAAAAGATAAAATAGGCATTTGGTTGTTTTAACATTGATAAGATGTTAAAAAGATAGTAGGTACCTACAATGCTAAATCCTTGAAAATTTGGAAAAAAACCTCTTTTTAACCTAACATTTAAGCTTTTTGAAATTTGTTGTTGTATTCCCAATTAAACAATGACTTAATTATATTCTAACCTAATGATTAAAACTTAAAAATATCTACAGAAGATTATCATTTATTATATCTCTTTGTGCTAAATTCTAAAAACAATGAACAATCTATTACACTCGAAATAAACACATCTGAGATTCAAACCAAAATAAATGTTATACCAATTCTTTCCATAATCCTATAAAATTATACCAATTGTACCAAGCCTTTAACAAAAATCTATTACTTTCAAAACACCACCGAATATCACAACCACAAATATCTTAACCTAATTTAAAAAAAAAAATTTACCAAAATATCGAAGACAACAACCGATAGGGTTAGTTTTTGTTACTTTCACAATCTTGTACATTTTTAATAAAATTTAAATATTTGGAAAAAGCATCACCATGTTAGATTACGCTCTGTTTATGTTATGACAAATGCATTCTAGCATCTATTCGAGCATATTTGAGAACATTTTACATAGATTTAATGTTGGTTGATACTCGAATCGTTTATCGAAGCTTCAACACAGACTTAGCGTTGTGAAATATTTCAATGTTTTTATTGAATAAATTTGAGTTTCCACTTCTCTTTACATTTACTTACTGAAGCTAACTATGATGAGTGAGATCACCGAGACGAAACGTCAAGTTTTGGGGACTAAATGCCATTAAAAGCTATTTTTAATCGAACACTTTTATAGCACGCTAGCTACCTATGTACATATTTATCAATCTTTGTTAATTAAAGAAATTATAGATTTGTGGTTCAGAAATTTTGGTAAAGAAAAAGTTGACCTTGAAGTGAAGAATTTTGAATTTTTGTATTTTGTCGTAAACCTATTTCGAAAAATTTAACAGTTTAAATATAAAACTAGCAGACGAAAAATACGAAATGCAGTAAACCCCTACAAATTGAAACCATAGAAATAAGACCTCTTTTTTCACGAGGCGTTGGGGGATATGATAAGTTTCTATGGTGTCAGGAAGTGCTCTATAATTTTGATGATTATGTCAGTCAGAACAGAATCACTGAGTTTGTGAGTTAGTCGGTTATGGTTTTAGCGATTTTTGAAGTTCCATATCTCAGGAATCACTAATGCTAGGGAATTGATATTTGATTAGGCGTCTGTGCTTGAATTTAAAGTTACTGATTTTATTGATACTGACGTTGTAGGGGTGTTATAAATAGCCTCAGTTTGTTTCTTGTAAAAGGATTCAGTGCCGAGAACTTGGGTGGGCACCACACTGCCTTTTGATACTCTCAACTTCACTTTGAAGGCAAGTTATAAGGCAATAAAGGCCCAAATTTGTTTTTTGTAATTCAAAAAAAAAAAAAGGTCATACAATAACAAATTTGGTGGTACAACATAGTCCGTAAAGAAAAGGGACCTATTGACTTATATATCCTAACCATTTCTGTGAGCAGGAATGGAGGGGACCTATAATTTTCTAGTGAGAGTCAACAGTTTTGGATAATTTGTCGCTTCCTCCCAAAAATCACTTTTTTTTAGGTTGGTAAAGAGGCTGCAAAATGCGAATCGAACCTAGAATTCCGGCATGACAGTCCTACACACTAACCATTACGCCAACGGTCAATAAAAGCTTATTATTTCAGTGCAACTTGGAGTAATATTGCCAATTTTATTTAAAAATTGTACTAATTTTTCAGTACCTACATTGCGAATGTCGTTTTTTTTCAAAGAAACCAACAGCTTACCTATATATAATTATTATATCACACCGTTAAGCGATCAAACTTAAATTATGCTGGGATTCACACGAGTAAGAAATCGCCATATTTTCTGTCAAAAAAATGATTATGAGAATAAATAATATTAATAGCTATGGCAGATATTATGGAAAAATGGTCTTATCTAAAAGCAAAATGTCATTTTCAAAAATGTTTCCCAAAGCTATCGAGTTTTATGTATAGCTATCTATTGATCCTTACATATAAAAAGGTGTTTTTTGCATTTATAAACTTAGATATATGTTTTTAATTATATGGCCAAAATATATCTTTCTAAGATTTTTCTTTCAAATTCTCTATGCCTACAAATTATACTAAACCTTGTTCTAAAACTACGCATTTTCTTACCTATATTATAAATCGAATAGATTAATGTGCCTAATTTTCAGAACGTCTTTAGTTCTAGCCATACAATAATTTCAATTCCAAATGAATAACTTGTACCTTTTTAGAAAATAATGTAATGCTTAGAAAAATTATATAAAACCTTTTTAGTGTGAAGGCCTTTAACACTTCTTTTAACAACAAAACACGTCTATTTATAAAGGACAACACAAAGAATCCAGCCCACTTGAATATTCCCAGCCAACATAAATTTATCCCGTTTTCCCTTGAGTCAATTCGAGTCGTTTCATTTCGATACAAAAACACAAACAGCTTTGACCTCTTTACGTCAAGCCATTTGCCACCAAGGGCTTTCTACTGCTTTCTAAAGCAATTATTCCACCATCTCAATATGCTCCCCATTTGCCACAAACGACCCCCAAGTATTTACCCTAAGAACATACCCATTGACTGCTCACATGGTGCCAACATATCTTTTTCCGTACGCCGCCGCCGTACCAAAATTATCGTATTATCCTGGGGCTTCCTTATTTATTTATTGATCGGGGGATGCTAAAGCTTATACTAAAAAATATAACACAGCAGCTCCAACAACCCGAAATAAATTGGAACTGCTGCTGCTGCTGCTGGGTGGCTTGTCGGGTGGCGCACGAAAATATTGCCATGCTCCAAACAGGAGAGATATAGGTATATATTAATTGCACTTCAGGTGATGAATAGCTGGAGCAACAGAGCTAAATGAATACATTTTGATCCTGATGCGGATGCCCTTGCGAATCGCTTTTGTCTGATGAGCATCCTGCCTGTCTCTTTACACAGCTGAACAATGGAAACAATAGCAAAATATGCAATTTGTTCACACCATTTCGCTCGCAATGCTGTTCAAAATGAAAATCCCGTGGAAATGTATTAATTACTGCACACGAGCGACACTGAATGGGACTTTCTGACTAAGATAATCACTTTGAACAGCGTTTAATGAAATTCCCCAAACGAGTTCGGGAGTCCCTTATCATCATCATGGGTGTTCGAGTGAGTGAGTTTGGGTTTGTTTGGAAAGCAAAAGCAAGTGGAGCTCCTCCTTCTCCTACTGGAGCAGCTCTTGGTGCAAAGGTACAATTCAATTGCAATAAATAATGACTTCGTTTCCTCTGCCAGTAGTTGGGAACATGTCATGCATGGTCGGTACATCTGTTTGAACATAGCTAGATCCTCTTGGATCCTTGATGGTGGCACATGAAATATTCTTCATCCATTTTTTGTAGAAGATGAAGCGCTAAGGAGAAGAGAAAAGGCGATGCAGTAGCAGAATTCGTGTCGAGGTCAAATACGTGCAAATGCAAATATTTTTGTAACTTCAGTACCAGTTTTCTACAAGCATGAGAGAATCAGTCGCACTGACAGAATGATTAATTGTTGATGGAATTAAGGACTTGCTGAATTGCTGACTGGCTAGCTTCCATAGCATGTTGAAAAAGTGAGCAATTAGTGAGTCGATTCAATTTAGTTCTTCGGAAATAACGAGGAAGATTTAACAAAAAAAAAATTGCTTTCACAGTTCTTAAATTAATTTTGAACAGAATGCCATTAGTGAGTGTTCTCTGAAGCTCTGAAAGATCAATTGTGGTCTATATTTTTTGTTTTCAAATCCTCGTAGCTCGAAGGTAGATATGTTACGTATATCATAAAATATCATTGGTATTCTGACAAAGGGTGAACTACATATAAAGGGTGTTTTTTTTAGACGTGTGGTTTTCAAGAAGAAATAAAACGCATATAATTTAATGTTATGGCCAAGAATTTAGCTTAATTATAAAGATAAGGGTTTTAAAAATGATTTCGAGCAAGTGGCCGCCGCGGCTGTCTAGAATAAATTCCAGCCGAGAAGCCCATTTTTCGACCACTTTTTGCAGCAATATTGGCCGTTTGTCAGCAATAACGCGCCGAACATTCTCTTCCAAGGCGTCAATCGTCTTGGGCTTATCTGCACAGACAAGCGACTTCATATAACCCCACAAAAAATAGTCCAGCGGTGTTAAATCGCACGATCTTGGAGGCCACGCCACAGGCCCACGATACGCGAGATAATGCGCCCACCAAAAGTTTCCTTCAATTGATTGTTTCGTTGGCTTCATAGCATGTACCGCCCGCCGTCTTGTTGGAACCAAAGGTCGTCTACATCAACATCCTCCAATTCAGGCACGAAAAAGTCATTAATCATGGCTCTATAGCGTTCCCCATTGACTCTAACATTATGGCCGGCTTAATTTTTGAAGATATATGGACCAATGATTCCCTCTGCCCATAGAGCACACCAAACAGTTACTTTTTGAGGATGCAACGGCATCTCAACAATATGGCTTGTGGATTATGATCACTTCAAATACGACAATTTTGCTTATTAACGTACGTAAATGAGCGGTGGACATCTCGTTTTGCGCCCATTCATCGAACGTGTGACGCGCTTGATGATCGTTCGGCTATTTATTATAAAATGGGAAACCAAACTGAGCATAAATAAAGTGACAGCTGTCAAAAAGACGAACTCCGAAAAAAGTATTGCAAGATTGAAAACAACACTGGCTCGCCCACTCCGCTACTGGGGCTTGCAAGAAAGTGGAAACTCCTCCAAGAGTATCTCTTGCAGTGTTTGGGGATCATGGGAAATATCCCCTCTTTGGGAATTTTGACCTGTAAAGGAACAAACAAAGGAATTCCTTGTTTATAAAATTGTATTCTGAAAAAGAGATTATCAGCAAAAAAAAAATGTAATTGATTCTTTTAGAATTATTCGAAGAAAAAGCAAATAAAAGGTTTAAGGAAGTAAAGGGTCCGCCAAATAATTTCTTTTTTTTAATTTGAAAATGGCGCAAAACATCGAGTGTAGCTTCGGCTGTGTGGCACGTAGCGCCGTCCTGTTGAAACCAAATGTTCCCAATATTCTCCTCTTCAATTCAATGAACAAAAATTCGCCCGATAACGATCGCCATTGACTGTAACGGCCACTCCTTGCTCATTTTCGAAAAATGGCCCAATTATGCCTCTGGACCAAAATCCGAACCAAACAGTGACTCGTTTTGGGTGTATCGGCTTTTCAATGTATGCGTGCGGGTTTTCTGTGCCCCAAATGCGACAATTTTGCTTGTTTACTACCCGCCAAGATCAAAATTCACGAAATAAGCACTAGTTGAAAAAAAACGTTATATTGCGGACCCTTTATTAGAATAGTTTTTTTTTTTTTTTGATTTCATAAGACTTGACAAATAAATCATATTTGTTTTTAGCAAGGAATGTATTCTTATTACTTAAATTACGTAATGACAAATTTTACTTTATTTTTGTGTGGGAAATAAAAAGGGAAAACTGAAAAGATTTGTGGGACAAAAAGGGAATTTTCGCACTGACTGAAGGGATTTCCCTTAAAAATACTCAACGGCACTGATCTCTTCTCATGAATAAATCTATTTAAAGAAGACTTTTGAAGACTTCAAAATGGAAAGATTAAAGCTACGATTAGACTGTCAACAAAAATTGTTAACGCGTTGACTATGTAAAGTCAAAATTACGTCAATTTCTATCCCAAATTCGTCAAGTCCTGTGACCGTTAACGTAGAATATATTGTCAATGTGTTGACGGCCGTATTGAGACGAATTTTACGGTCAACGTGCTGATTATTTTGTGTGACGGTGTAATCACCCCTTCAATATTCAGTTAGGAAATTGATTCTTTCCTGTCGTTAACAAAGATAACAGGTCAATGTTTCATGTTCTGTCACTGTCACAGTCTACATTGACTATTTAATAGAATGTTCTTAGTTTGAAACATTTTTTAACTAGTAAAATATTTAAGCTATTTTTTTATTAATTCCAGCTGAAGACGCCAAAAAATTGACAATTAATGTTTAAAAGTAAAGAAAATTACCCTTTCCAGTTTCCACATTTGTAATTGTCAAAGTGACCTATCGAATTTGCATGATGCTAAAAAGATTAAGTAAAAAGGTATATTTGCTGATCTAAACTTTAATTAAATATTAAAAAAAAAAATAGTACGATGCTGAACTCGATTAGAATTTGGAAAATCTTCTTTCTGATCTAGCGTCATACTAGAAATGATTTAACACCCTACTAATTCGTCTAAAATGTGGAGCCATTATCCCCCATAGAAATTTTTCTATATAAACAAAATTAATAAATAAATATAAATGATAAATTGAATTCTTATGTATGGACATACATACCATAGATACATATACATATGCCAAAATCCAACCAAATTTCATTCGATCTAGTTTTACTTTGAATAAAAAAATTCTACCACAAAAAAAAAAAAAAAACTAAACTAAATCGAAAACAAAATGCAACAATATAATTAGTTTTCGGCCACAAAATATTTAATTTCGCACTCGATATTTGGTTGCCAATGTAATTAAAATAAATTCAAATGCAGCAGCCACAAATTGGAATTGAACGCAATCGAATATATAGGTATACATATACAAAATTACGTTCTTCTGCTTTTCCGTGTTTGTATATAAAATGTTAAATTAAATGTAGTGTCCTATGAAGCCTCTCTATACTTATTCGTTTGCCTATATGCCATCATACTGCCCAAAACAATTTCAATATTTGGTTAAATAAGTTTAATTTCCATTTTCAACCAACATACTTGCATGTTTATAGAGGTAATCGCTTGCAATTTCCATTTCTATTCCCCAAACACTTTCAATATAACGTAACGAATTTTACTAATTCCAACGAATGCCAGCCCAGCCCAATTAGTTCCGGAATTGGAAATTCCAATTTGCCCTCTAATGTGACTCAATTAATAACTAAAAGTTTACCCGGAGAAAAGTGTCCCGGAGAACTGTAAAAAAAATGAACGAACTCGTTCAAATTCAATTACCTTCCTAGTACATATTGACACACAAAAAAAGTTTTCCATCTTTGGCTAACCAGAGTATAGGGCCGCACTTATTTTAACCAGCGCCATAGTGTGCTGAATCAAGATGGGTCCGCATATATACAAACTTGAAGCTTGGTAAAAAATTGGAAGGGTTTAAGAAAGTGTTTTGGGGGGAATCAAAATCTCCCTGTACGGTTTTAAACAGCCCCGGTACGATTCTTAACACAGCTCCGGAACCGTACCTTGGGATGCATTCAATGAGTTCCTAAATGTTACTCTGACGCCTATGAGCATTGCTCATTTCGCACATCAGAAGCAGACCATCCCTGTCCCCAATCCCACTTCCTTTTGTGAGAAACCGTCGATGCTTATATGTATCTACAACCTGATTTTAGATTGCTGTCACTTGCATCACCTTTGGGGTGGCTTGATTACATTCGACTGCATATAGTGTCACTTGATGCTGGTGGCACCTTGACATAATTATCTACCTTCCTTCGTGTCGATAACACAATGACTATGGCAAAATCAAAGGACTATTTTTTTTACATGCTTTTCTAGACCTGGAAGGTTTTTCGATCTTTCAGTCTTTTTTCTTTGTTTAATTTTCCTCTTATAACCATGATAGTGGCCTGTTTGTGTTAAAGGACAAAAAAAGGATTGAACATGGAGATTGAAGTTGAAGGAAATACATACATATACAAATAAAAAAATCGAACTGGTTCGAGAACAACGGTCGCCACCGCCGCCGTCGTCGTCGTAGATATTTAATTAACTCAATCGAAATCCATTTTATTTAATTAGATCGTAATTCAAAATGGACATTGTAAAGAACTGCAAAAAGATGGTCTAGGTATAGACGGGACTACGAAGAGTTCAGATACAGATACAACGTTGTATAAATCTGAGTATATAGATATGGGCAGACCATTAAGAAGCTCCATATTTATTTTCATGCATCAAATTGGTATTGGATATTGGATGTAGGATGAAGATAGAAAAACATTTTAAGATCGTAATGATAAAACTTTTAGTAGACATAAGATATGAGTTTTGAAAATTGTGATAGATTTCAATTTTTAACTTACTTGAAGACTTAAAATTAGTAAATTAGTAGGTAAAATTCCGGGTTGGCATAATACACTAAAAACAGATAATTAGTGACAGGCCCTTAATTTCTACGACAAAAAAAAATATATTAATGATTGGGTATAAGAACTTTCTCCTATGGCGAAAAATTGGCCTTAGGGCTTAAGCATGTTTAAAATGAAATTGAAGGATACAAAAATAATATTTTTTTTTAAATGTAAAATCATTATGCGAAATCTTTTAGGCCCCGGTGTTTTATCATCCCATAAGTGGGATATTCGCAAAAAATATTTACATTTGGGAGTTTTTTATTTAGAATTACACGAAAAATAAATTTGGAGTCCTGGAGACCCTCTACAGTACTTAAATAGTGATATGTTGCTTAAATATATGATGATTTAACGAGTGGTATCACAGTTTTGAAAAATAATGTATCTATGAATCTATAATCAATTGCTAACTTCTGATGTTGAAAATTCACCCCTAAATTTAATATGCGACAAAAAGACGGCGTCCATTGCTGCGGTGCTATCGTCACGACCTCTGTCATATATTTTTCATGGGTTAGCTACGAAATCTCGCATTCCCCTTTTTCAAAAAAAAGCGCTTTTTGCACTTTCGCAAATAGAAACAGAAATAGGTTGGTGCCTATGTCAATAGTTTTCTTGAACCACCGACGATAAGTGTGTAATATTTTAATTTTTTAGATTTCGATTGATATTTGCGATATTTTTCGGGTGCGAAATGTAAATGTGATATTGTTAAAAGCGGGATTTTGTAATTGCGAGATTTTGAAAACTGGGATTATTTATTTGCGAGATTTGTTTTTTTTTTCTCAGATTTAAAAAAAAAATTGCGAGGAGGTTTAGATTTACGGGTAATCGTAGTTCTTCTCCAATTTTCAAAGCTTCCTTTCCTCAACTTGAATTAATTTGCGAGTGAAACAAAATTTCTCACGAAGCACATCTAAGCCCATTGCGCTGAATACGGAACAGGTAGATAAAAATAAAGGGTAATTTTGAAGAGAAACGAAAACGCCATATTTCGAGGAAAATCGTTTTGCATTTCTGCCAATTTTTAAAATCGTCTTGCAATATTTGTTTCGTAAATTTTCTTCATATCTATGAAACAACCTGCTTACCAGTCACTTTGCAAAAGTACCTTCACGATCGATTGATATATCATCTATTACACTATTTTTTGTCAAAGAAACCAAATTTTACTTTTCCGAGGGTTTTATTTTGATGCCCTGAATTGGAATCTGAGCTCGGGATCACATGAGGTTTTTGAGATATTTCAAATGAGCAAATTTAAAAAAATTAAACTATTTTTCGCAATATTATACAGAATCGAAAAGTAAAAAAATGTAAATATCAATTATCGATGTAATAAATACAATGCGAAATAATGAAATGCGAGATAAAAATTGTGATTTGAAATATGCGAAATGATATAACAGCGAAATATAACCTTGCGAAATAAAAATTATTAAACTTGCGAAATGAAAAACAGTGTGCGAATTGAAAAACGGTCAACAAATTAGGTATATAAATGAATTTTTAGTATAAAACATGCAGTAAACCATATTTTTACACTTTCATAAAAGGTAAGAAGTTTTATCAAAATCATTACAGTGGCTTTGTAGAAAACTAACTCAAACCAAAACCGTTATATGAGAGGTTCCTAGGTAGGTACGCATTCTAGATGGCGTTAAACAAATGTAAAAATTTTCATTTCATGACGGGTATATATGATTAAAATGGTATGTATCAAATTTGAAGCATATTCGTCCATCTTTTAAGGCTCTAGCTCGATTTTCTGATGAACTGGCAGCCGCAAAGAAGCACAGACGCATGGTTTAACGAAACCCACTTTTTCTGACTGTTATAGATTTGATTAAAATCTTGATGATTTATGCAACTACACAATAAAGCTTATATATACATATATATACCTAGTATATTAATTATTCGAAGAGCAAAAAAATGAAGGTATAGTCATTTAAAATATAAATTGACTCTAAATCATAATTGTAAAATCTTTCCGAAAAATTCTCAAAACAGCATGAAACTCATCATAAAAAGCCTTTAGTATCTCTTCCCAACTCATAAAAGATAACTATCCATATTTTTCCATTAGGCTTAAAAATCTTATAACTATATAGAGGCGTAGGTACATATAGACAAAATTCACTAAAAGGAACATTTTGCCCATCAATGAGATGAGATTTATGCAAATTATGAAAAATCCCTATCCGCCCATAGCAGGAAAATATAGTTCCCATCACACATATAAATATTTATGCACAATTCTAATATACCCAGAGGTGCTACTGCATCATACCGGATACCATAAAGACTGCGCGTTGTGTATAGACACCATCATCAGGACATGCTTTGAGCATTGCACATGTACCTAGGTATGTATGAAATGAAATCTTTTCCAGCTGCACTTAGAATTTCGATTAATGCCAACTACACCCATTCTAGGCACATAATGAAAATGCCTACGTTCTACGTGTCGATAAATGCATAAATCTGAAGATTGGATATGAGCTGAAAAGCCTTTTCGGAGCCCAAGAAGAACCTATACAGACGTCAAGAACCAAGCCATAGTTTGGTATATAGGTGCGTCTATACCCGTTGGCCATTCAAAAACATCGTTTTCAATTAAATACACTTTCGCCGTAGTACAACAATGTTGGCTCGTTGTCTCGAGTTGTCTCTCACAGCCTCTGATGCTGGTGAGAGTTCCATCTGCATCATCAGACTATCTCGCTGGATGCAAACACCGCCACCGATAGAAGTTAATTAAATACTCCTAGCCTGAACTCTGGTTTCGTATCGACCGCCATCTTCGATTGGCCAGGTTTTTTTTTATTTCATATTCCGATGCCGATGCAAGAAGATAATTGACATATGAATGATCGAAACTTGTTGAACTCAGAAACTGTCGCTTTGAGAATGATTGATGTCCAGGCTCTGGCAAAAGGAGGAGAGCCTTGTATAATGGTGGCGTTTCACCTGTTGACTAGATGTTCCTTGATGGTTATAAAGACGGAAGTGATTCTCAATTCTACTAACTCTACCAAACACCAACGGCAGCACTCTCACTCAACAGATACTTTATAACGATAGATGAGGTTTTAATGACGCGGACAGATTTTACGAGCTCCAAGTTAGCTCGATGAAGCTCGCAGTAATGTTTCATCGAACTACCATGCCAAGCCACGTCACGCCACGCTATCGCCAGTGGCAATTGATTGAAAAGCTAATTTCCCATCGACGAACGTTGCAATTAGTTTTTGTTTGTGCAAATCACAGGGTTTTTTATGTTGTTCCACGGATGGATATACCTTCGTTACGTATATGTTAGGTATATGTTAGAAGAACCCATGACAGGCGGATCAATTGCATAGAACCCAGCTTGTCACCTAAGACAATTTTGATGTATTTATTAGCCATCAAGGTGAAGTAATTTTTGTTGGAGCAACCTGCAACATCAGAGACAAAAAAACATGCTACAAGTAAATTGATTTTTTACAAGCTAAAGAAGCGTTCTGTGAGTAAGTTGGGCAATTAGAACAGTGGAAGGCTATTAGTTATACGTTCAAACTGAATTTTATGAAGAAAATTCAGTTGAAGGGGTTGTGGTGGGGCAGTTTAGATATCGCTACACGACACCACATTGTTGCATTTTGTTTTGCAAGTTGCGAGTGCAACATTTTAATAGTTTTTTTTCAATTCTGACATTTCAATCCTAAATTAAAATAACACGACTAACAAATTGCCATAATTGTTGCCGTAAAAAAAGGAAAAAAATTATATACCTAAACAAATTTATCATCAATCAATTTAAAAATGTTATGTTAATGAAATATTTAGGTGCCTATCAGTTTTATTTTTTGGAAAAGAAAGACTTAGTTAATGGATTTTTAACTAAAAGGTACATACAATGCTTATGCCAGTTGAACAGGGGAGTCTATTTGCACGATAACGGCAAAAATGGTAGAATTTATGGAAATTAGTAGTCATTCTAGGCTTACGTTACGTTACGCTCATTACACAATGAAACTTAACGTAACGTTACGTATGTGGTTAGAAGAATTTTATTCTATTTCAAGATTTGCAAAAGATATATCGGTGTAAGATGTCTTTTCTTGATGGCACTATATAATAATATAAAGGTACATGATCTTTCTCTCAATACTCACAAAGTTGCAAGAACCAACATCACGAGTATTCAAATTATATCTGATGTATCGTGGAGGGAGTTTTTAAAGTTCATACGACCTTGAAAAAAACTTTAAAAAACAGCAAAAAAAAAAACCTACAGCTGACCAATTTCTGTCTTTTCAGATGGAATATTTTTTTGGAATATCCTTAAAATGAGGTGCTAAAAACCTCTATGATCTTGAAAAATCTTTATAGATTCCAAAAAAAAAAAAACCACTAACCAATTACTGAAATGAGTTTACCTTCACATATTTGACGAGTATTTAGGTGTTATTTCCGTATGATTGGCGTGTTTTGAAAGCCTTGAGGAAATTGGTCGAACAAAAAAAGAAGTTTGAACTAATCAATTTACATGTTAAATGCAACAACAACTAATCTCCTTCGAGCAGAGAAGAATTCTTGGGGCTTAACTTAAGCGGGGAGCAAAACTATGAAACCGGCGCGGGGTGAGTTACATACTTTTTATCGATAGTTTGTATGGAACTCCATTATGTTTCTGTATTGGCGTCCGTCGAACGATATCGTTTTTTGAAACAAAATCCCTTCGGTCTTGCAATCAATACACGCCTTATATATCATAATGGTTACACCAATTTTGTTCAAATTGCGCAAAAATGTATTGTAACCCATTAGACAAATAACGCGTTCCAAAATTGAACCCCCAAAGTCCAGACTGTTGCAAATTTGTATGATGTACACCTCGTTTTATTTACAAATTGACTGTATTATTACTAGGAAGAAGTACGGCCCAATGACGCCGCCGGCCCATAAACTACACCAAAGCGTAATTTTTTCGGGATGCAATGATGGCTCATGGAGTACGTGTAGATTGCTGCCTGACCGATACCGCATATTTTGTTTATTGACGAAGCCATTCAGCCAGAAATGAGCCTCATCGCTGAAGATGATTTTTCGATGAAAATCCGAATCATTTTCAAGTTGTTGCTCAGCCCAATTCACGAACATACGACGCTTCTGGTAGTCAAGCGGCTTCAGTTCTTGCGTCAATTTAATCTTGTAAGGATGTAGGCCAAGATTATATCGCAAACTTCGCCACAACGACGTCGCAGAGATGCCCAACGCTTGAGAACGACGTGTGAGAGACACATTTCAGCTTTCTGCAGCGGCAGCAATATTCTCGACACTACGGGCACTTCTTTGTCTCACTGGCACGGGAACATTTTGTACTGTGCCTGTGGATTCAAATTTTTCCACTAGAAGCTCAATTGTTGATCTGCTAGGACCATTATGACGACCATAAATTGAACGTAGCGCTCTTAACGTTGAGGCCACTGACTCCGAATTTCGGTAGTAAATTTTAATAATTTCGACTCGTTGTTGGCTCGTATATCTTTCCATCATGAAATGGCAAACCTTACTGAAGAGAAAAGTCAAAAAGGCGGCAAGAAATATGGCGTCGTTTGCTGTGCCTGTTGCTCTACTTTTATAGCGTCCCTGTTGAAAAACCCTTTATTTTCAATGTTTTTTACTTTCAAAAAGGAATTAATTGTTAACAATACAAAATCTGTAGAATACTTTATAAGTCATTGCAATGGTTATTTATTAAATCAACTTCTTTATATGAATATTCTTTGATATTCAAGTCTAATACCGCAATGCATAGTTATTATTAGGATTCACTACAGCTTTTTCACCACAAGACCTTTCCCTCTCGTATGCTGTGTATGACTATAACTGGCAAAATCGCATCTTCGTATACAAGTTCACCAAACGAAATAATTGCATGCCTGTAAGTTCTAAATCTTGACAGAACATCAAAGGATAAAAGAATGTTGTTAGAGCCTTTTGTTGCCAAATACAAAAACCTATACCTCAACTACTGTCTTGAAGCCAACAATCTAGCCATCTGATAGGTATACAATTTATTATATACGTACGTACGTTAGCTCCTCTATAGTGAGACACCTAATTGTAAACCATTTATATCAGTTACCTACCAACTCTGATATAATTGCAATTCAAACTTGTTGGCAAGTTAATTGTTTAAAGATCAGGTAAAATGAACCAATCACCAGCGTTAATGCCAATCAAATGAGCAGTGCATATTGATGAGCAAGTTCTTCTTTGTCGTCATCGTCGTCATCCGCCCTAAACGTTTTTTTTCTTTCGAACCGGTCTACATCAGGTTCATCGTCGCATCGCGTCGTGCGTCGGTCATGTGACGGTCATCACCACATCAACATCATATCAGTTGAAAAGGAAAAACAAAAAGAACTCTCGTGTCCGGTAACATGAATCGCAGTGCGAAAACGCAAGTAAAAGCAAAAGGTATAAATTATATGTTGTGTATGGTATAGAAGCAGAATATCGCTAATAGCAACGTATATACCTACATAAAGGTACCTTTACATACCTCCCTAGATTATTTTCATCGATGTCAGTCAAGTAATTCAAGTCAAGTTAACCTGCGGGCATTGTGTTTGCCCGCTACCGCGCTCCACTTAAAATGCGATAAAATTACTCAATCAAAATAAACCTAGCCCAAGTTCTCTTTCTCCTTCCCGATAATACCGCGCGATGGATGACAGAGATGTGCATCAGACTTGTACAAAAAAAAAAAAAAAACAGTGTTCCAGCATCCGACAACTGCGGCAATGTGGTTCGCAAAAAGATACATTGTTTGAATTGCTGGCGGTTCTCTGCACTTAGCCTATCTTTCAAACTGATATGGCCCTTCCTACTTATTTTCTCTTCAACTACACTCAGCGAAAAAAATAGGATGTTAAACTTAAAGAGGTATGATACGATCTAGGTATGGTCGCTGATAAAGGTGGAATTCTCTATATAAACAAATAGTTTCAAAATTTACACGGTTTAAATTTGATAGTTCCATATTGGGTTCGGGTCGAAATTCATAATTTTTGCTGTAAATATGAGCTCCAGGATCTTATATAGCAATCCCATATGTGGGATATTCGCAAACAAATATTGTCATCTAAAGTGTCAGTAATTGGTCAAAAAAGATCGAATAGTTTTAGAAATTAACCAATGTTTAAAAGTCTTCAAGGTCAATATTGTTAGTATTTGTGGGATATTCGTGGGATATTCGTGGGATATTCGTGGGATCATCTACAAAAATGTCTTAGTCAACTATAGTTTCAGAAATTGGTCAGCCAATGAATTATTAAATGTTTTTTAACTAGTCGACGTTTTTGGACCACTTACTGGCCTTTAAGATTGCATACTTTATTTTGCGAATATCCCACAAAATGATGTTCTGAAAATACCTAACTGTGACCGTGAAAACAATCCTTTCACTTTGAAAACAATTGTTTACCGAATATATTATTAAAGCCGGTAAATTTAAAATATTATTGAAATGTATTTCCTATGTTTTCAAAAATATATAAAATTTTATTATTTCTAATGAAGGGTAAAATGCGATTTAAAGAAATTGAATTTCCTATTTTTACAGTAAAATCAAAGATAACCTAAATAATATCCATATAGCTACTATAATTTTGTTTAATGTGGGCTCAAGTCCTCAAGAGTCCTTAAGTGAATTTCGATTCCAAATAGGCCAGATATAAGTATAGGTACTTGAAAAAAAAGCACTCCAAATATAATTTTTATACATGACTCTATAAGGAAAGAATATTGGTTTCATGTAAGCAACATGATGATGACGGAATTCAATGAAAAAAAAAATGGTTTTCGTCATACAGTTCAATGCTTCCTTCTTCGGTGGGTCTGTTTGTTTGTGCATTTATCTGTACATCGAATTAAGGTATAAATGGCTGGATATATTTTTATCAAAATTGATTGCGTGGTATTTTTACGGAATTCCCTAAGAAGAGAAATTCGAACTTTTGTTTAACCTTATCGAGAACGGGTATATTTTTGAAATTTCCTCGAAAATGGCTTAAACGATTTTGATAAATCTTTGTTTAAAGAAATTGAAGGAAAATTTTAGACTTTTTACTAAGATGTTGGAGCATTGTTATTATTTTGTTAGGTTAAAAAGAGAATTCTCCAAATTTTAAACAATTTAGCATAGAACTACGTTTTAAACATTTTATTCAAGTTAAAATCACCATCAGGAGCATATTTTATTTTTAATATCAAATTTAGGCTGGATTTACACGACTGACAAATTGGCAGTATTCTGGCAGTTAACTGTCAAAAAACTGGCCGAAGAATGGATAAATTCATTCTTTTGGCAGTATTCTGACAAAACACTGCCAGTTTGTCAGTCGTATAAATCCAGCATAAGTCTAAAATATGTCACATATCAAATGACAATAGGAAATGTGAAAAAGTTATGTTTGATTACTGTTTTGCATGAACTGTCACTTTTTAGCATCATATTCAATCCACAATTACAAATGTGAAGAAGGTCTGTTTGCTTACTTTTTGCAGGAACTGTAACTGCTTGCACTTACTTAATAATATGCAACTTTGACAGTTACAAATGTAAACAAAGGTTTGTTTGCTTACTTTTTTCAACGAACTGTCACTTTTTAGCATCATATTCAATCCATAATATGTCAATTTGACAGTTACAGGTGTAAAGTAGGTATGAAGGTATGTTTGCTTACTTTTTGCAGGAACTGTCACTTTTCTAGACATGTTCAGCTGGAGATTATTACAAGATTAGTTTGAGTATCACACTAGTTAAAAATTGTTTAAAACTAAGAACATTTTATTAAAGAGTTTGAAAGTTAGTTAATTATTAAGTTGTAACATCAGGCTGTATAAAATATTGCGCCAGTTTGTTTATAATTGTCCGTTAGACTGCGTTAAAGATTTTTGTTATGAAAAAAATGCAGTACGGAAATATGGTTTTAGGGTTTTAGAGAAAATTGTTTTATTTTTGGGTTACATAATTCCGTATATTTCATGAAAGGAACCACTAATGTTGTACCAATTTAGCAAAAAGATATTACTAAGCTGTTTTAATAGTATTGCACTGCCAACTTTAGTATTCAGGTTTTACATTTACATGAGACAATCAATACCTTAATTTTCTCAGTCCACTGTGCCAACAAAAATGCTTTCCTATCATTCTATTCCTTCCAGCTAGTGCCGTGCAATTCAGGTTGCATTTAAAAGACCTTAGGTCTTACAAGCATATAGTTAAAATTAAAAAAAAAAAATAAAGGAAGAAATTTTGTTTTCCCAATTTTTCTTGAATAATGTATTATCTGTAAGGCTCCACAATATATTTTGAATTTCTTACATTCTAAGGCCTTAAACCATCACCATCAGAGCAAATTCGTGCAATCGAGTATGGTGCATTTTGCTTTGTATATAGGTGTATCCTTTTTAAACAGCACGAGACTTGAATAAAAATTATTGAAATCATTATGCGCATAGGCATTTCGCCATAAGAGTGTTTACCTTAGAGCATCAATAAAGAGAAAAACTCATTTCCTAGACAGCGAATGAAATGTTATTATTCGATTAGGTATAAGGGCATCAGGAAGGATCAGGGCCGGCCCCAGCCAAACTTGTGCCCTGTGCAAGATTTGTAGAAACCGCCCTATTTTTTATATTTGCATGCATACATACATACATACACTCATACAAATGCATAAGACTTTTCCACATTACCCAGGAGGTAGGCTTTTAATGCGTATAGGTCTAGTGGGATCTTTAAATTTACGATATTTTGAGTTAAATTCTCCAACAATAAAAGTGAAGTTAGTTACTGTGCAAGAAATAACTTAGCACAGTTGTGATGGATGTTATTTTGGGATTATTTGAACAAGTTGTGTGGTTAAAATGCATATGGCAGTACATATTCGTTTGCGCGAGATCATAGATTACATTTTCTTGCTCCTGGTAATGCGCCCCGTGCATTTGCACATCTTGCACATATGGTTGGTCCGGAACTGGGAAGGATATACCTTTAACTAAAATGATTTTCAATCCAGTTTATCCCCAATGTACCAATCCCTGATGGTCATTTGAGAATCAAATTTTCCTCAAAAATATCCCTAAGCTGTTTATGTATGTAGGTATTGCTTGAAGGACCATTCTCAAATGTACAAATAATAGAAAACCCCTTTCTGATGAACAAATAAACTTTATACTCTTGTCGTAGGTATAGGATAGGGTAAACCCACTCTCAAATGGTTATGGTGTTTTTGGGGTTTTGTGTGTTGTTTTGTAATAAATTTGAAAATCTCCTTGAGCACTCTGCTAGATCTACATACATACTTATCAGCACATGCTTCATGGTCTGTATATGTTTTTTTTTTTTTGAATGAAATTCCGGAAATATTATTATCCTTTCAGAGGATATATACGCATAAGCTGCTTCAATTACACATCAACAAATATTGCACAATACCTACTACAAATTCTGTGGTAACCGTCATCGGGATTGCAACTATATAGCTTACGAGAACTTTATCAGTTTATGTTAAGGTGGTGGTTAATATGGAGAGTTTCGAGTACCGATGTCGTTTTGGTCACTCACAGTCATAGACAGTCTTACAGTACTCAAATTTAATTTGAGAAATATTTGCTCTTATTTTGGAAAACACTGAGCAATGTGCACTGGGATATAATCATAATGGAACTTAAAACTAAATTGAATGAATGCCTACATATATGTCGGTGTCGGAGAGTACCTATATAGAGATGATATATAATATTGAAAATGTGTGCACTTACAATGGAATTTGCATTGAAATGCTGATTTTCTATTCAATTTTGAAATGAATTATGATGATGTCTAGATTGGTGTTGCAAAATGTACATAATTGAAAACCCAAACAATAAGCATTTTGGAATTCTATTACAGTTCACATTGTTTCGTTATAGTTTTGGTTTAGTCGTAAATATTTTATACAAAATAGTTTTTGGTGTGGAAAATTTGGTGCTCTTTTGGTATAAATAACCTCTAAAACAAGAAGAAATTGGGAGTGGAAGCTCGTAACTACAATACAAAACTATCAGAAGGAATTTTCAATTGTTGAAGTCCAGATTTGATAAATAATGTATCCGAATTGGATTTTATTAATTTAGTATTACAATAAAGTATTTATACTTCTTTTGGCATTGTTGGTCATTCTTTGTTGAAAATAAATAAAGTGACATTGATTATGATTTGATTGGGAAAAGTGTAACGTTTCGGCAAGAATTGCTCTCTCATTGAGGGGATCTTAATTGTAATATTCGAAAACAATAATTTGTAGGTAGGTATTTATGCAAAAACGATATAAACCAAACACAAAGGACAATATTACTAAATATCGTTTTATCGATTGATTAAAAATTATGATTGTGTTGCTTGTAGAGCACAAACAGTAACGTGTGATATATCAAAATAATTTTAACTTTATATTACTTGTGAATTATGGGAGAACCAAATCAACCCTACCTATTTAGATACTAAAGATTTATTAACTGATTACTGTAAGCATTATGAAACTGGGATTTTAACCACATTACGTTAAATTAGAAAATCAATTTTTTCACTAAAAATCTAAATCATTGAAATCCATCATCACTTAAAATTCTAAGCTTCTAAGCTCATTGCTCAAAATGACAAAAAAAAATCAAAAACCAATCCGTGTAATTAAGATCCGTGTATACGATACACGGAAAATAAGCAAATAAATGCACGTGCGATAACTACTTACAAGGATTTCGAGTATCCGTGTTTTACAAATACAAGTGCCGAATCGTAGGCTCTAATATTTACAAATACACATTGCATTTTTCATTGTAAATATTTAGCAGCTTTTAGATTCATAATCTTCGATATATTTTCAACAAAAACAAAAAAAGCACAGAAAAGGCGATGGGATTGAGATTTATATATCTAATAGTAGGTACTTAAGAAATATTTGATTTGGATTGTTATTTAAAAATAAAAGCGCATTCTCTTCTTTGAAACCCTAATAGCATTTAACATTTTAACCGCATCTGCTTGAAATAACAAATTCAATTAAATTTAATTTTGGGTTTGGTTTTGGTTTACTTTAATGAATGGTTGAAATAATAAAATAGATACTTCACTTCACATAGGAATGTGATAGCACCCTTTATATTATCATCAAAGTGTGTATTTTTTAGTTAAATAATATCTAGCTATATATCTTCTGGGGAGAGAATGAAACTTCCGGGATTCATCACTTTTTTTTTGTATCGCATAAACCTATCAATTACACCATTCACCATGTACATTATATTGATGTGTAAACATCTATGCTGGCGGTAGAGTGAAAAAAAAACGTGAATGTTCGTGTGCAACGTTACGTCGTGCAACGTTACGGTGTGCAACGTTACGTCGTGCAACGTTACGGTGTGCAACGTTACGATCTGCATACTAGGATGGGTGCGTTCAGTGAAAAAAATCTTAAGATCCCCTTCAAGCAAAAACAAGTCCGTTTTGGATCCGCGCACGTTGATGTTTACACATATTAACCGTGAGTCCCGGCGCTCACACGATTTTTTTTATATGTATTTTTAAATGCATTTAAAAGCTGAAGAAGTGAACTGCGTTTGGCAACCAAATTAGTATTGAATGTCATTTATTTTCAGAAATATGTTAACTCATATATAAAAATTATGTTATTTAGGGCCATTTTTTTAATAGTCAGTTAAACATTAGAAAGTTTAATTATTTTTCAGATAAAGTAAGCATTTGTTCCAATTTATTCCTTAAGCCAGAAATGTCTTCTTTTATTGTTTTTTTTTTTTAAATAAATTTCTCTTAGAGAATAGTTTTTGAAAAAAAAATTTCAAACTCAAAACTAATTTTTACAAAATTTTACGTAATTAAGTACAAGTGTTGTTTTTTGTTTTTAAATTAAGTGCTCTTATTATTTACTAGTCAAAAACAGAAAACCGGATGCTTCTACTTTTTGAGAAAATTGAAAATAACTAAATCTATCTTACCCGCTATCTACGTAGTGGAAATAGGATCTTTAGCGCAACTTAAGCAACGGATTGGAGTCAAATTAAGGGAATTTTATTTTTGTTATTTTCAATTATCTAAAGAATTTGAAAAAAATTTAGCATCTGGTTTTTGGAGTTTGACTAAAAATTAAAAAAAAACATTGAATATTAAAACAAAAGTACTACTTAATAAATTAAAATTTTGAGCAAAAGTAGTTTAAAAACATTTTTTCAAATTTTTGTTTTCAAAATTTTGAGTTTGAAAATAAGTTTTTAAAAACCTCTTCTCCAAAACAACTTTATTTAAAAAAGCAATAAAAGAAGAGATTCTTGGCTTTACAAAAAGGTATATCATGGCATTTTAAGTGAAACCGTTGTGTTTAAATAGTTTTTTCTGTTTTAAGTCATTTTTTTTAAAAAATTACCTCTGCCGCCTAAACAGGTAGAAATAAACCCCCTCCCAAATGTTTGTTTTTTATCTCGACCGAATCTATACGCCCTAGCTTTCTGTCGTATATACTGCAAAACACACTGTATGGATATATACCTAAACATACTGTATAATGAAGTCATCATCATTTTTCAAAATGCTCGTTTATCGCCTAAAAATATGTGTGCCCTAACGATTTATATCGAATGACTAAATATTCGCAGGTTGCTTTAACTGTTCAGAGGTTCACCTGTATATTTATCTAAGGGATACAGAACCATATTAATGACTACCAAGTTTATAAAACATTCAAATATGTCTGACCCCAACAAAAGGACCATGAGTATACCATCTCTCAACTACAAACTCTACTCAACTATATACTTTTGGATACTTGAAGATAAATTACTTCATTAGCATATGAACTAAGGCATATGTAGGTATAGGTATATGTACCTGTCTGAGTGGCTTATAACAAATTGCCAACCATTAGGATACAACAATATACCATCAAGCATCTTGTTTACATAGCACTAATTCAAAGATTTGGTAACTTTGATAAGAGTGAAGTCATCATCAGCTGTGGGCTATGATGACAAGAAAAAGTATATATTTTATCCACAAAAGAACCTTTAATGTCATCATTTTTCGGGTTGAGAATTAGTTCATTTTGGTATTCATGTTATGTATGACGCACATCGAAATCATGTTTCTGGCGGAGAGAAGTTTCATTCAATGTAGGTAGTACCTAATGCGGGTTGATAATATTAATAGTGAGCTTTTAATTGCTTCAATATATTTTTATATTTAAATTTTTGTATATAATCATATAACTATATATCTAGACCTTCAAACTTTCAGCCTAGTTTAGTGTCCTTGATATTTTGTGTTTGGATGTTTAGGATGGATTAAAATATTATACTCCATTGAACTCAACAATTTTCTTATTTATCTAAAGCTCGCTTAAGAATTGCACGTTCGGATAACCAGCGGGTGGACTGTTCAAACACCAAAGAGTTTTTAAAAATTCTAATACCTTCTCTTAGACAAAAAGCTAGTGCGTGTAGGTTGGGTTGAGACAAGAAAAAAATCGTTTAGGAGGGGAAAACACACGTGTTATTAGATGGCACACGGATAGGTATCTAGTCTGCTTATTAATTTTCTTATCAATAAATATATTTTTGGTTTATGATATCTTTCTAGTCTTTATAACGGCAAGATGGCAACACTTCATCAAAATGTACCAAATCCCAATACTTCTCCTACATTCATGCACTGATTTATGGAAACTATGATTGTAGTAGTAAACGCAGTTCTATATGAGATGTGCGTGCTAAGAAGTTATCCGTTCCTTAAACACCAAATTTTGCGAGTTATCCACTGGTTATCACATATGTATAGAGACCATTCACATTAATTAATTGGAATTACAAGTTGGTTAGATGTTTAAGTTCTATCATGCCGTTGTTCGCCGTAAATTAATAGAGGCTATAGACTTTAAAGGAACCCGGTATACGTAATTCCTATTGAAATCAATAAGATTTTTAAGTTAAAACGTAGGTACCATATTGATAATAATTTATGTACTTAAATCCATAACAAAATCAACCATCAAATCTCATAAGTAATTGCCATAAATAATACTTAATATTATTTGCGCCAGCTTTGGCAATTTAATCCTTACAAAATACCTTGAGATTTTCTTAGTATAGAAGACAAGACATACCTACATATTTAAAATTATATAGCATTGAAAGTTTATAATCCCTAAATAATATCTACGAAAATCCATTAATTTCTTCTTAATTTGGAAAAGATACTTATAATTTACTTTCATGTTTCGTCGTTTTAGCTTGTAGGTATATATAGGTATAACGATAATAATTCATTGTTGCTTTGATTAAGTGGATTAAAATAATTGCTTAATTAAATCGTCCCCAGAATTATTCCTTAAAAAGAAAGCAACATCCCCTTAAATTCCTTTTGGTATTTTATGCAAGGTATAACTTTGTTTTTACCTATCTACCTTTGTTATTTTTGTATATGTCTATGAAGAAAGGGAAAGTAAAAAAATAGGTCAACCTTATTTTTAAGGACTAAATAAATTATTCCAAACTTTATAAAGGTAATACAATTTTAAAGATACCTGCACATGTACTGTACATAAGTAGACAAAAGATTATGCTTTATGAAAACTTTATATATTATTGCCACATGCGGTTAGTCGTCTTAATTCTAAACACGTATTTTTTTGCTGACGTAGGTAATCATCTTTTCGACTTTAAAAGAAACTTTTTATAAAGAAAACAAAAATATTACAAGCTCAAATACCTGCCTAATATAATAAGTTCATAACAAAATCTCTTTGCCGAATTATACAGGGTGGTTTTCAATCTGGCAATACTTTTTTTCGGAGTTGGTCTTTTTGACAGTTGTCACTTGCTCAGTTTGGTTTGCCATTTCATAGTAGGGGGGTTTCAGCATGCTCGACAACACGGCTCGACAACTATCAATGCTCGATCATTTAAACGCGAAAACAACTGCTGGACCAAAATGTTGGATGGATTTCTAAATTTTTTGAAAACCTGCTGGCTCGTCCAACCAACCAACTTGTGTGAACAGATGCTCGACAACTTCGTTTTTTATATTCGGTAAATTTTCTCGGCCAGATAAGGGGTCGGTTAAAGCGTTCTGGAAAACGCATCGGGAAAATTTTCTTTTTATAATTTAATGCGTTAACTAACAATTTAAAAAAAATAAAAAGGATACGAATCTATGAGAAATCACTTGACATAATTTTTTCGAAAACAAAATTCTCTTTGTAGTAAATATTTTTTCTTAAAAAAGCATTTATTATTTTTTCTGATTCAAATTCGTTTTCTGTATAGAATTTTATTCAGGAAAATTAATAAAAATGCTGTTATTCATAAATAACGCTGCTAAAATTTGTTTCTCCATCCTGCGACCGTGTGTTTTGAAAATCAAAATATAATGATGCTCGACAACATCAGTATCCATGTAAACGCAAAGTTGAACGTACAGTTATTTTTGACATCGAGCCATGTTATCAAGCATGCTGGTCCATGTAAACCCCTTAATAAATAGCGACCATCAAGCGCATCGCACGTTCGGTGAATGGGTCACCAATCCCGATTTTCAAAAAGAAAATTTTGTTCAGCGATGAAGCTCATTTTTGGTTGAATGGGTACGTTAATAAACAAAATTGTCGTATTTGGAGTGATCACAATCCACAAGCCATTTTTGAAATGCCGTTACTTCCTCCGCTCTATGGGCAGAGGGAATAATTTGTCCATATTTCTTCAAAAATGAATCCGGCCAAAATGTCACAGTCAATGGGGAACGCTATAGAGCCATGATTAATGACTTTTTTGTGCCAGAATTGGAGGATGTTGATGTGGACGAACTTTGGTTCCAACAAGACGGCGCTACATGCCGTACAGCCAACAAAGCAATCAATTGTGGTCGAAAATTGCGCCTCTCTGCTGGAATTTATTCGAGCCATCCGCGGCGGCCACTTGGCCAAAATCATTGTTAAAACATAATGGCAAACCCTTATCTTTATAATAAAGATAAATTCTTGGCCATAAGATTAAATTATACGCGATTTTTTTAGGACGTGTGGATTACACGTCTAAAAAAAACACGCTTTATAAGAATTTCTAACAGAATCTCTTTGCCGGATTATAAGCTTATAATACGAGTATAATGTACCTCGGCTTACATAATTTCGTGTTATTTTAAAGAAATTCATATTTTTTGAGAAAAAAAACTGTTATTTTGTACTGAATGGTGTAGCCCTAAGTATTGTTCTTACATTAAAGCCATAGACATATATTTTAAAAAGGGTGAAATGGTCCATAGCTTACTCAAGAAGGAAAATGTATCTGCCAAATTAAGCCTTCATTATATAGATTTAATGGCAGGCACCAATCCCTATAACCACTCTATTAATAAACAGCAAACAACGGCATGATAAAACTTGCATATCTGTTAACTTGCTGTTCATATTATTAATAAATGTGGAATGGTCTGTGACATGTGATAGCGGGCGGAAAATTTTATCTCGACAAATTTGGCGTTTCAGGGACGGATTAGTTCTTAGCACAAATATGCATACATCTCATAGAACCGTTTACTACTAGAATTATAATTTTCATCAGCGCAAGTATTTGACACACGTATTGGAATATTGCTACATTTTGATGAATTGTTGCTGTGGATCCAGTTATCAAAACTATGGAAAGATTTCATAAAATAAAAATATAAGAAAAGTTATCAAGCGGACAAGTTCTCAATCTATATGCCAGATAACACGTGTGTTAAGGAGCGGATAGCGTTTTTTATTAATAGCACTGTAAGAATTATGTTTTAATATTATGAAGGCGCTGTAACTGCACTCTGTCCAACAACAATCGTCCAGTAAAGAGTCAGAAAAGATAGGTTGCATTAGCTTGCTCTAACAGGGTTTCCATAGTTTGCATTGAAAATCTCCTCAAATTGATGCTTTCTCAAATAACTACCTCAAAAATTAACAAATGATTCGCTTTCAATTTGAAATACTGTTACTCTATCATTTTGCCCTCGCCTGTGTCATTTTCCACGCCAATTCTTTACGAAAATTGGTAAACTTAATGGTTAGGAGATTTTACATTAAATTCAGTGGTATTGCATTTTTTTTTTGTATTTTAAGTCGGGACTTCCTAATTTAGGTCAGAAAATGGTAGGTATCTGCGAAATTTTAAAATTAAAAAAAAGTTAATAAATTCGTAAAAAAATACGTGTGGAACGTAACTGTATGAGTTCTAATGTAATTATCAGTTGAAAAATAAAAACTTCTAATTCCTATTTTTCAACTGCTAATTATAAAAAAAGTAGTTTAAGTCAGGAATTTAGTCAAAATTACATTTGGAATTTATTTAAAACTTTTTTCCTGGAATGTTTATAATATTCCAATGCAGATATGTAAGAAATTTTGAAAACAAGTCCAAAATGTTGAGCAATATGACTCCGAGGGATGCGAACTTATTTGTGTGCTCTAAATTTAATATTCCCTATTTCTTAGCTTCTTAGTGACAAAAAAAAAAGACTTATTTCAAGGAAGAGCTTCTTTGATGCCAAAGAAGTTCTCCGATATATTTCCCACATATATTATTTTATATACTCTCAACACTCAGCACAATTCTACTAATTACTTTCTTGTTGTAAGAAGTCTATCTCGCCCTACAGCGATTTGTTGCCTCACACTGTGTCCAACCACCACCATATCGCCGCCAACGAAAGACTCAGCGCAGTCGACACTACAACTGCTGCGCGCCGCGCCAACTGGCATTGGTCCTAATAGCCAGCGCGGATAAAGAATATCTTGTTTGACACTAACGCACTGTCGGATACTTGGAGGACCATAGCTCAGATAATTTATTACCCCCGTGTGTGTCAGTTTCTGCACAAACAAAGATTCTCTTGGTCGAGTCGCGTTGTAGATCAAGAATTCCTATATAGGACAACGTGTGCTTCCCAAACCTCTAGCCCATCAGAAGCTCTACCTGATGATGGTGTGGTGTGGCTTCAGAGATGATGGGCAAAAGTGTAAAAAAACTGCAACGTGCTCCAAAGCAACGTTTAATTGACATTCGAAGACGCATCTGAGTAACTATATCTCTACCATGACTATAAGTTGAAGAATCCAAGAAAATCAAAATCCTAGCGCTTGTTTTTTGTTTTGAACGCTTTTTTTTTGTTTGTTAGCACCTTTAAAGTCAGAGTTTATCTATAGTGTGACCAGCATATAGATTTATTTATATATTTTAGTTAAAGTTTGTTGGACAACATTTCCTTCAAAATTCTCCAGTAACGCCGTTAGATTTCATACCATTATATTTTAAAAATTTCGTTAGCTTAAATATAGGTATACAAATGATTTGTTTTTTTTCTTTGTTCGTACACGCATAGGTAAGCCGGCTGAATATCATCCGATTTGCATGGTTTTTTTTGTTGGATTCGTATTGAACCAGACAAATACATAACGGGGCCGACAATTGGGAATTTCGAATGGAAAAGTAGGAAAATCGTGAAAACCCGAAATTGCATACTTACATATGGGTGTATTCTGTGTCGATATCTTAACGAAAAGTGGACCTAATCCCTACGTCAGTTTTGTCTCTCTAGATCCTTAAACACTGTCAAAATGTTTTCTGTCCTACATTTTTCTTTAAAAATATTTTAGTAACAAAACAAAATTAAAAAAAAAGAAAAAAACAACCTCTCAAATGGTCACCCTATTTTCTTTGCTGATCTTGTACCGAAAAAAATATCTGCTTGTGTGAATGTGAGTGCATATTCTACCTATTGAAGTTTTTTTTTTGTTTCCAAAGAAAAAGCCAAATGTACACAAAATCTATGTTACTACAAGGAAATGTAGAAACGTTCTTCTATAATTGTGTTTGGGTTACCAAGGCTCCAATTAAAATAGTTTGTTTTGTAGCTTGTAGGTTTTGTTGTATGTTCTTCACCTTCTATACAACTCTGTCTTAGAGAGTAGTCAGTCTTTTGCTATCGGTGTTGCATTATCTGTTCGGAAACGTGTCTTAGGTTTGTTATTCGAAAGAATATACCAATCGCCATTTATGTTTAACTTGTCGATTGGCCAACATAATCACTGTTGGCTAAGGAATATATGAAACACAACCACAAAAAGAAGACGTACACGATATTCCTCCCCAACGAACGCCAACATAGAACATAAATGATCACACCTACTATTAGAAACTTCTCAGCGGAAGCATTTTGAAAAGTTCCCTGTGGGACATGAAAGAGATTGTGCGGGGCTAGACTTGCAATTGCAAGTGAATTGTAAACATTGACTAAGGATCGGAGTATAGGTATAGGAAAAAAGTTTGTTTCATTACTTCCGGATATTTGTTAGGCTTCCAATTAAAAATAGACCGATAAAACATATTGATGGATTGGAGTTTTAGATTGTATGTGTGATTTGTTCCCTTTTTGAGGAATTTTAGAATTTGTGTATTTTAAACGGTTTTTACAGTTTTTGAAGTGAAGCTTCTTAAAGTAGACTTGGAGATGCGGAGTTAAAATAGAAAACTGACGAGAGATGCCGGAAGTAAATTCACACCATATTATGGCATAGAAAAAAAGTTCCCAACTACGAGACACCCCGTTATTTATGCAAAATATTCGAAAACTATCGATATAGTTATATTATGGTTGTCTTATGAAGCCTATTACTTGAGTTCTTATTGTCGGATTTTCAAGGTAAATATCTCTAAATAAAGATCAAATGTCATGCTACATTTGTTGGTATAAACAAATTTCTAAGAATTGTTGCAGAGTTTCAATATGCATGCTAGAAGTGTGTTTGAGTGAAATATCAATTCGATTCTTAGTATTTTAAATTCAAAAGGTGATGAAAAATTTCATAGGTGCGGAAAATCAATATGCAACGCAGTTATCGAAATTTTATCTTGAATAATATTAACGGATATTTTATGGTTTATTTCACAGGAGAGACGTTAGGGATGGTCTTATGGATTTTTATGAAAGAAAACACGATTTTAATTAAAAAAATCGATCGACATGCTTCTTCTAATAAATCCGTAACATAAAGAAATTCTTAACCTATCTTCAATATTAATATCTTAAAATACTGTCATGAAAACAGGCATAAGATATTTAAAAAAAAAAAGTCCAAAAGTTACGGCAATACCTACTTACAATATTATGTTATTATTTAGAATATATCAGATCTTTTTCTGTTTGCGAATGAGCCTACAAACAAATTTTTAAATTGAACTATTCATTATTTTGTTTATATCTACACATATACATATAGGTATGTAGAGCAAATGTTTATAAGCCTTCTTAAATTTAAATTCATATTCCTAAAAATATGCCATATGCGATATTATATCCCTTACTCCATCCAATGCATAATTTCATCTCATTATAATCATTCACATTTCAAATATACATAAGTGTATTCAATCTGTCATCCAAAAAAAGAAACTTAATGCATAATTCAATAAAATTTCACTCAAATAATCCAAAAGAAGGTATCCTTCCGACAGCTTGAATTTCATACCCATAACGCCAACAAAAAAAATATGCACGACTGGGTTGCACGAACTTGCTGAAATAAATTATCTATGGGAGTCTATATTTTATCCATTTGCCAATTTGTATAATGTGAGTACATATACAAAAATTAACAATATAGCCTAGTGTTGCAAATATGCAATATGAATAAAAGGAAATTATATTATTTAAACTGGTATAAATTGTTTTAAATCAACAAAATTAGAAAAAAATTGATTAAAATACTTTAAATCTGTTTTAACAAAACGCGATGTACACCATTTGATGTCTTATATAAATCTTTATTTATAAGAAAAGAATTTGTAAAATCGTAGGAGAGGTTTTAAAAATAATTATTTTTTTATATATATAAAATTTCGTTAACATTTATGAGAAAAATAATTGGTACGCCAATTTAAAGCATTTATTAATGTTGCGTTAAAAATTGAACTTCACAAAAAAATCTGCAACCAGTTTTCGAAATATCGAATTTTCAAAAAAATAATTTTGAATTTTTTTTTCAAAAACCCAAAAATAATTTTTTAGAAAATTTTGCTACGCATTTTTATTTATATTTGTTACAAGCTTCTGTATAAAAAATCTTATTTTATTCGGTTAATCAGATATGAGATAGTCGAAAATCAATGAAACCTTTCTATGAGAGGTACTGTTAACAAACGTAAAATATAAACTTTAAAAATTTTAAATGGTAGACCGTACTAATTTTAACACACAAAAGACTTTTATCAAAATCGTAGGAGTTGTTTTTGAGAAAAAAATATTTTTCTTAACGGATTTTAAACATTTGTATGGGAGGCACCGTTATTTTTGGGTATATGGGTATTAGAATAATTTTTGTCAAAAACCTTCTAGATAAAGTTAAAAAACTGCTATTAACCAAGTTAAATAAAAATCTACAAAGTCGTTTTTGAAATATTGAGTTTTAAAAAAAAAATTTTTAAACTTTTTTTAAAAATCTAAAAAATATTTTTTTTGAAAATTTTGGTACACAATAATATTTAGAATGTGTCAATAATTCTTAATAAAAAATTGATCAGAATCTGTTTTACCGTTTTCGATAAAAGCGAAAATCAAAAAAATTGGTTCTTTGGGAGGTACCATTAATAACCATTTTTCGGAACCATTTTTTTTATTAAACGGCAATTTATAACTTTTTCAATTTATTGAGTTCTTAAAAACAAATTCTGTAGCGCTGAATTTGAGAAAAATAAGTTTTTTCTTTTTGGCAAAGAAATTTTGTATGACAGCTACTGTTAGTTTTGGTGCTAAAAAAAAGAGAAAAAAACGGATAGGGGGGATGTTTAAAAAACGCTAGGTACCAAGTTTAAAGAAAATCGACCCATCCGTTTAGGCCGACAGACGGACAGACAGACAGACAGACAGGCGGACATTTTTGCGAGACCCAATTTTTTCGTCTTCGCTATCATCGTAATTTCAAGTTTGATCAAAATCTCGAGTTCGATTTTTGGTACAAATACATAACTTGCCATATAGTACCTATGTATATTCGCAAGTAAAAAGGAAGTATAAAGTAGAGTTATGAGTCACACGTACCTCAGGCTTTTTTTGAATTTATCCTGTTTTTTAATGGGGTTGTATAGCTAAGCTAGGTTTGCATGAAATTTTACTACAAGATTAGAAAAAAAAAACACTATCCCGAAAATTCTGGAAGTAATTGAAGCGCAGCTATCGAAAATGTATTTCTCTGTGTATCAAACAAAGATTTTAAAGTATAAAAAGTATGCTGTTATTAAGGAATGGCTCATAAAATCTGCGACTTGGAAAAAAGTTATTCGATGGATAGATTTATAACTTTGGTGTAGCTCAAGACTTTGTCCAAAATTATCCTAAAAGAAAACTTTATTGTAGCAAAAATCTAATGGGGAATCCAATCTTACAAATCGAAGTTCTTAAGAACTTCTATTCGTACAAATTGAAGAGGTTACCAACAAATTCCTATATTTAATCACTCTTACAATTTATTATTTTTTTATGAACAGAGGAGCACTTTCTCAAAAATTCCACTTTGTCTTGAAACTTAATTCTTTTTCTGATTTACGTTCATAATTCAATGTAATAATCTATACACTTGTCTTTTACGTTTTCCACTATACTTACCAAAACGTTTAACTTGTGCAAAAAGGTACATTTTGTTTTGAGTCTAAAAAGCAATTTGCATTGCAAAAATCAATCGGGTTGAGAGAAGTGTGATTTTTGAATATGGATCTTGGATCGTGGATCGTGGAAGGGTACTCTCCTACTCTCTATGTGTATGTGTACCTATGCCTACATGAAAAATGATGCCACTTCTACAGCTTTTTTTTGTGTCGATAGATTTGTTTGTAAGGATTTATTTGGAAACAACGAATTAAAAAAAGCAATACAAAAAAGGCAATACAGAGAGCAAAATGCAGTACAAAACAGCAGTGAACAGTACAGCGGTAAGCACCGCCCGAAAACAATACATGTATTGCTTTTGCAGTACTTTCGACAGCAGTGATAGTGAATCAGCTACTTTAAACACACACTCAATTTGATTTCTTTCATTCGATTGCACGAATTTGTGCAATTAACCTTTTGGCTGCCATCTTGGATTTCGGTTTTCATTAAATATTTCGGTTTCCGCTGCCTCTAGAAAAAAGTTTTCAATCCAAAAAGTGTGGAGAATTAATTTTTCTAATTTTTGTGTTTCAAACTAATTTTCGATATTGTTAATATCAAAAAAGTTACAGGCCAACAGAGTTTAAAAAAAAAGTATTATCTGACATTCGTTTTTAACACTTAAAAAAAGTCTTAGTAAAAGTAAGTAAGACTTTTAATTATCTACAATTCTGTTAGAGGGCCAAAATTATTTTTATTAAAAAATAAGAATTAAAACGGTAGATAACAGAAATATAGAGAATTAAAACCCCAACAAATTTTTCACAATTAATTTTCGAGAATACTAACTTGTACCAACAGCTCAATTTTTTTTTAACTTTGTAACTTTTCATTATAAACTATAAACATCAAAAAAAAGTTTTGTAAAAAAAATAGGAAATTTAAATCTCTACACTTTTTGTTTTCAACATTTTTTCGTAGAGCTAACAGGAATCGAAATATTTAATAAAAAGTAAATTCCAAGATGGCTGCCAAAAGTTAATTTCACGAAGGCGAAAAATCAGAGTTATGATATCCGATCCACAAACAGTACGATTATAAATGCAGGTACTGTTATTTTATTTAATATGGTATTTTCTATCATAAACCCTTCAGTAAAAATATAAAATATTTTCTTACGTGTAGAATTTGACCAGTATTTTGCAAATCAAAAAGAAAAACATTCACAACGAAAAAGAGCTTATCGCAAATCCAACTGACGTAAAGATTATTTTGACATTTAAATTTACAAAATTCTGTTTATTTTGAATTTCCTTTTCTTTATTTTTGGTTCTGTTTGTTTCTTTGATTTGAGTATAGTCTGCGATAGATTTTTAGAATCTGCAATAAATTAAGAATATTAATCAAGTTCTTCTTCCTATTTGTTCTAGAGTAAATGAACTATAATTATGTGGTTACAGAGTTAAAGCATGAATCGTGGTCAAGATTGGTTTAGTAAGCACCGATGAAGGCTAGAGGTGGGGGTTAAATGACGACCTTAAGGCTCTATGGACTATACAGCGACATAGGTTGACAACGAAATGGATACCAGCTCGACGAGTCTCCCGCTTTACTCCTGATCGACTACAGAGCAAATAAAGATCCCTCATAAGGTGGTGGTCATAAGCCGAGAGTAACATTAGGAACCCGATTGGCTTCTTGACTTTAACGGGCCCAGTATCCGGGATTTAAGCACCCCATTTGTGGGATATTCGGAAGAAAAGTTTGCCATCCAAAAGGGTCAGTAGTAATTGGTTAAAAAAGTTTAACTATAACTTCAGAAATCGGTCAGTTGAACTAAGTTGAGCTTTTATGATGCAACTACCATCCAAATATGGTATACTTCTTTAGCATTGAAAAATTTTAGCAATTTATTTAAAATTTTCTTTGGGGGACCAATTTATAAAACTAGCTAAACTTTTTTGACCAATTACTGAACTTTTAAATGGCATATTTTTTTGCGGGAGCTCAAACGTTCTAATGGGACTACAATTTGACGTTTAACTAATAAACGAAACACATTTATCTGTGTTGCTTTCCGTTTCATCATCATCCAAAGATCTCATAGCGATGTTAAAACAAGAGTTAAAGTATCAATCAACAGCAGCCATGTTGCAATATGGACAAAATGTTTTCATTATATTTTGAGGGTTACCGTAGCTTAAAAAAAATATTCTAAGTAAATTATCTTATTTGCTCTTCCATTCTGACCAAAACTTGTAAAAAGTTTTATAGGTCATATTCATCTTGTTTTCTCTTATTTGCTGTCGATATTAGTTGTATAAAAATGTATAACTTAGTACCTATACAGCTACTATACCAAAGAAGAATGAGCGGGGACATTCTTTTTTGTGTGATGTCATTATTTAAAATTTGTGACAGCAGTATATTAACAGGACACAAGTAAAATGGCATCTTTAAAAATCAGTTGTTTTTGTCAGTTTTTAATGACAAATATATTGGAAGATTTCAGATAATCTTAATAATGAAAAAGCGTCATATTTTGTGCCACTCTAGATCCAATTTTTGTCATACAAGCACGATAATAACAATAATTGGAAAAAAATATGGTATGAATGATCGCATTTTGTGAATTGTATAAAAACATACTTCCGTGATTTTTGCATCTAAAAAAAATATTAATGGTAACCCTTTTTCTTATTATAATTAATAACAAAATATTTTAAATATGCATAATTTTGGAAGCGAGTTGTTATTTTTCGAAGCAAAATGTGAAAATTAGTAGATGCAATTTTAATTGCACCAAGAATTTAGCCTACATATGCCATGATTTTTACAAATATAATACGTCAATTAACTTGTGAGATAAATACTCACACCAAAAAACACATTATTTTTTGACATGAGAGAATCACAAACACACATTAAAACTATTCGCCTACCTTCTTCTAAAAGAAATTAAAAATGCGAAAGATATATGTTTTTTTTTTTAAATTTACACACACTCGTTCTCTTTTTAACAACTTCTGAAGGAAGAGACGCACTCCCATAGGAAGAGTTCAGAGAGCTTTACTAGATTTACAAAGCGGCGTCTATAATCGCATAAGAAGAATAAAACTCTTCCTATAGGATCAAGAGGCTCCCATAACTAGGCCATTTAAGGCTTTTAACAATCTTATAAGAATCTAGAAGAACTCCTCAAGAGTGCATTTAGTTCCCTAAAATAAGTCTTGTAGCGCTCTCGGAGCATCTTATGAGAGTAAAAATGTTACTTGGGGAGGTATCTATTTAAAACCATTAATTATCAAGAGATTAATATAAATTCAGTATAATTTTTCTTATTCTTTCATTGAAACATAATTTCCTTAAATCTTCTTAACGAGTTACCACTTTTTATAAATCCATGTTTAACCCTTAAACTGACTTCCTACATCGCAAGTGTAAAAAATGTATTGCAAAAATTTGCCAAAAAAACAATGTTTTCCTTCCTCTGCTTTCGAGAAGAATGACATTAAAGGATTTATGTTAGCGAATAAGAGCAAAATAAAACAAACAAAGTAAAATCAATGCAAAACAGGATGGATTTGTTCTTCATGAATCCTTTTACTCGTAAATCGTATAAACCCCTATAACCTGATTTGCATCTTTTTTTGTTTATTTTCTCCGTTTCATAATACATCAAAGAAAATTCGGTTTATCGATTTGTAAAAAAAAAAAAAAAAACATACACTTACAATTTTGCATCCTTGCAATAAAATAAAAAATACAACCCAAATTCCAAAGCCAATCATGTATCCTTTTCTTTGTGATCCCTTCTAAAATTTACTGCGGTAGAAATGAAAGTTTTTTTAAGTAAACATTTTGCTTTTGCACACTTTGCACTATCAAATCCAAAGTAGGAAGTAAGTAGATATCCTTTCTACCTATATTTATCTACTTATTTGTGTCCCTTCCAATGTTGTTATCCTTTTCTTTCGACAAGTTGCTCTTGCATGTGTGTGGGTGTTTTTTTTTTCAACTTTGGTATTATTTGCCGATTGTTATTTTTCAAAAGTTCGATTCTTGTTGTTGCAAGCGGAGTCTCATGAGAGTCCTTTTTTAGCTTTCAACAACAAAAAGGATTCTCACAAATGGAGAACAGATAAAGTTATTTTTGCAACAGGATTATGTTTTTCGCTTTGGAAAATCAGAGGACATACACAAATGGAAGAGGATTCATTTCGCCTTCGGCTCTTCGGGTATATGGAGTAGGTATTGAGAAAATTAGGATTCAAGGACTTTACGAGAGTAATATTTTTTTTTTTTCTTTGAATTGATATTATTTTCTTATGCTTGCTCAGGAGTTTTTTTTTTTTTTTTGTTTGCGTTGTCGTATAAAATGGTTTTGTGGATTGAATCACAAATTTACGAGATTTGCAATTTAAACTTTGCAATTGAGATAGGGATCGACTCGACATTATGGACGTGGATGTGGCCCGTGGTGGACAAAGAGAAAGTAGGTAGATAAGATAGGCAGGTATATCCATTACGATGGGTTAGCTTATCTTCAGTATTTTATTAAAAAAAAAATAATAATAAAATTTGATTTATTTTGGGTTTAGAACAGAAAAAATAGGTAATTGGATATATTCACTGCAGTTATTTATATAATTTTAACATATACAAATAATCATAAAGAAAAATTTATTAATGGTGCGACAGGTCATGCTGAACCAGGGCATAGTGATGGGTTACGCTCTGAACCGTTCCTTTGTCTATGTTTTCAGAGGAACAGAATGGAGGTTGACTTATACAATTTTCTAAGAGGGGCATTTAATCTTGACAAGAGCTATGGACAATTTTGTAATCATTTAAAAAAATATGCACGACTGGATCGCTCGCACTTGCTCTTGTGCTAGTATACTTTAACGCCCAGTTTTACAGTGGTGAGTTAAACCAGACTAAGCTAACTTTAGAAGTAAATTAACCCACAGTTAAATAAAGAAAGCAGTTTTTCGGTGAGGGATGCATGCGGAACGACTGGACAAAATTGGGTTGGTAAAAACTTCAAAAGCATCTGTTCAGTTAATACTGAGTTAACTCACCAAATTTTATGAGTCAACTTTTAACTTTAATCTCGCACTAAAAAACTAGACCCAATTTGTTTAAATTTATCAAAAAGTGGACTAAGTATTAAATAAAAAGTAGACAAAGTAGAAAAAGTAACTCGGCACAACCTTCTTGGTCAATTTTGGATAAGAATAATTATTCAATATTGATCTCGAAGCTCCATTGGATAGGGGATAAACCCTTAAACAACAAAGTTTAGATGTCAAAATAAATCATATACAAAAATATATTTTTTATGCCTTGCTCTTGGTGTAGCATGTGGCACGTTATACTTTTACGTGTAAGTGATGGTGTTTTGCAGCTGATGTTTTTGTTTCTTTAAGATTTATTTCTTTTTGCAAAGAAGCATCACGTTCAAAATGCTTCGAAAGTATATTATCTTCCAGTAAAAATATTGTTATAAGAAAGCAGATATGTAGGTACAGTATGTAGCCAACCTACATCCTACGTTGCAAATAAAAAAAGTTCCAATGTGTTGTAAACATTATTCGGAAGCTTCATTGTATAGGTTTAGTTATACTTTTGTTTAAATGAAAACGTGATATATAGGTATTTAGGTATGTATATAGAATGTTAAATTAATGAATACAGTTTAACTTCTTTAAGTCGAACCATCAAAATGAATGAAAAAAAATTCGAGTTATAGAAATTTCGATTTAAAGAAATGAGACAAAATTTTTAGGTTTACTGTTTTATTTCAGTAAAAGGAATATTAAAAATAAAAATGGTTTCTGATTAATAGAAGCTTAAAAAAAATCATTAATCATTTGTTGAAGTTTTTTTTTCATTCTATAATTTATAAAAAAATTCAATCTCGTGAATTACACATCCTTAGAGACTGCCTTGCCAACAGTCAAATTTAAGAGTTTTTTTTTCTCATTGAGGTTTATTCGTTTCTTGAAGTGTCAGCATTTTGTTAATACTTTCTCGCTGTTCTCTGTTGTTCAGTATAATGGAAAGTGTACTTTGAGGTGAAATATATTTTATGGCCTTCAGTTTTTGTTCAAAAGGAAGATGCTTGAATTTTCTTTCTGGCGTTAAAATTCTTGAATTCATCCTTTTCCCACAAAAAAATGAAACCTAACTAGGAACTTCTGCGTATAAAAAATGTTTAACCCGTTCAATACCGTTCGAACCGAAGTGTGGTGGCTCTCATTGACAGGTGAAAGTTTCGTCGTCATTCGAAAGTATTCGCGTTGGTTTGGGAGAGCCTTTAGACTCAATTACTTTTTCAAAAATTGAAACAAAAGGGATTTCACCAATTTAAGAAAAAGTTCGAATTGAAGAGACTTTTCGGCATCAAACGCAATCTAAAAAATTGGAAATATAGAGAAATTCGAGTTACAGACGTTCGAATTATGGAGGGCAAAATTCATGAAAATAAAGTTTTAAATGCAAAGTTCTCAATAAAAATTTGAGTAATAGAGAAATTCGAGTTACGGAAGTTCGAGTTATGGAAGGTCGACTGTATATAGTTTCAGTATAAGAAGAACAGAACAACCATATATTTATTATTTTAAAATTCAAGACTTTCACTCAGTACCTATGCCTCAATGCAATCATGTAAGCAATTTTTATTGATACTCAATTATTAGTCCAAAAATAATATATCAATAACTCGATAGCCGTATTCATAGCCATATTAACCTGTTGCTGAGTAAAAAGTGAGTTTATTTGAATTGTTGATTGCTATGGTCTAGAGTCAAGACTTTATTGGAAATCGAATACAGAAGGTGATTTGATTATAAATTAAAAAAGTGAGATATTCCTTTGATTTTAATCTGTAGTATAGTAAACGACTACGAATACGCCCCAATAATATATTTTCTTGAAATTTGTAACTTAAGATTCTTAGTAATTTGAATGTTTCTTTTGTTCCAAAAATAGAAGTAGGTACCTGCCATACAACCGGCATGAAAAAATAATTTATTTCGGAAATCGTTCTAAGGATTTTGATACAAAAATTTGAAATCACAATTGTAGGTAAGGTAATAAGGCCCAGAGTGGACCAAAAACGGGAAAGCCGTTGAGTAACGGGACTATTATTTTATATGTATGTGTCCCCTGCTATTTCTCATCCAGAAAAAGTAAAAATTTCCAGCTGACGAAATTGTGTTGAATTTTAGCGCCGAAACAAGTTAATGTACGGGGCGGAAATGCGTTTTTATAAAAAAAAGTGGTTTAAAAAATGTTTATTCTTCCAACAATTATTTGAGTAAGTATGGTTTTTAACTTTTTTCTAAATACATATCTACTCAAAAAAACTTTATTATTGCTCAGTTTCATTTTGATACTTTAAGCACATTATGGTTTATAGTTTTATAAACAAAAGTCTTTCACGGTTCTAAAAAGGCCCACCGAAAATATTATAGGACCTTATTAAGGATATGAAAAAGTGAATTTAATTTATATGTTTGCTTTTAGACAAAATATAAGAAACTAACAAATCTATCAAAAGAAAGCTAACACAATGATACGGAATATAAATATAACCACCCATGTGTTTCAATTAGATACAGCACGAGGCTTCAAGCCACAAGAAATCAGTTACAAGAAAATTCAAATTGAAGACGTTCACACCTAAATTAAATAGGATCTGTTCAGAAGAACTGGACATGCTACTTTTTTAATAATAGTAGGTATCTACTAATTTCTACGTTATTCACTGAAGTCAAATTTTAACTATTTTAGTTTATTGTAAAATGTTTTTTTTAATCAAGAATGCTATTTGTTTTCTTTTTAACAAATAATAAAATAAATATAAATTTTAGGTTAAAATTAGTTGTTCTATTTATTTTTTGATAAAATACCCTTTTTCTATCAGGAAAACCAAAGTAATTGAGGAAAATGTTTATAATATCTAATAATAACCGTGAAAGTTATGAAAACGCAAATTCTTACAAATAACCGTTAATAACAGTTCTTTTGATTTCCGACTTTTTCGTTAACGGCTTAACCAATTTCAATCAATTTTTGGTACGTAGGAAGTCCTTTTAAATTTAAATGAAATTGAATACAAACAATTTAAAAAATTATTTTTTTTTGAAAACGGTTTAATATAATTTTTTTTAATTACGGTCTTAGGTGTATATTTTTATGAATACTTAAAAATGACATTCCATTTTGTTTTTTTAAATGTTAAATAAATTTTATATATAAAAATTGCATTTTTAAGAATTTAGATTATTTTTAGCATACATTTATTTTTTTTCAATAATTCATTTTGAGACTAAAACATTTTTTTGCAGTTTTATATTAGCAATTTCAAGAACGAGTTTGATGTTTTTTTCCATTAACATATATGTATACCAACTTATAAATGTATAATGTAATAAATATTTGATTTTAAAGCCACTTGAGCCACAAAAGAGCAAGTTCGTGCGATCCAGTCGGGCATTTTATTTTTATAAATATTTCATAAGGGGTCAAATTTTGAATTCAAATTTTCGACCTTCAAAGGCAGGGTTGTTGCTATCCTAATTTTGTTTTCGTGAAAATCATATAGTTTTTTTGTTATTAACAAACATTATTTAAAGTATTTATCTTAGTTTAATGTTTATTATGTCTTTTTTTTCAATTCATTGCAGACATTTACCAGTACTTTTTTAGTTTAAAATATAAATATATTATTATAAAAAAACTGTTAGAAAATTCATTTTATCCATATAGAATGGACAAAATGACATATTTCATATGGACAAAATGACATACACCAAATCTGGTGGGTCCATTAGTGGTTCTTAAGTTTATTTTGTCTAAAATGTATTAATAATTATTAGTAAAAATTTGTTTCTATAAAAAGCTTTGTGAAAAAACTATACCTTCAGGTTCATAGTAAATGCATGATTTGCAAATGAATTGTTTGATTTCATTGAATTTTTGAACAACAACAACAACTTAAAAGTGCTACCACCAATTATTTACGAATTAATTTATAATTCGTTTATTTTGGCTAGAGATACAGCTGTTTCAAGGGGTGCCAAGCCACCCATCATCAGTCTCCTCTTATTAGTGGTGCTGAACTTTAATCCAATTTTATTATGAAAAACTTTCTACATGCCCATCATAGGGATCGATCAGATTTGCTCAGTCTTAGAAGCCGTATGCCGTATGTTTGATGTTCTTTGGAAACTCAGCACAAGATGCATAAGCCCAATGATTGCATTTTTGCATTTTTGCAGTTTGCTTATATAATGTGTTGATATGTTAATACAAGGTGATAGGGTCAACTTTTTTGCTTCCTTTTGCCTTAACCAGTAATAAAAGTTAATTTTGGAGCTTGATTAGGTATGTCGTTTTGTACGTGGGTATTGTATGTCATTTTGTCCATGCTATAGTCTTGAAAAATGTTTGTTAATAAATTCCTCAAAACTCTGTATTAAAAATCTTCGTTCTCATAAGATATTTCGTCCTTTGTTTGTGTTTAAGAAAAACTCGGATATAAGTGATACATTTCCTGGAATTTCAGAACTTCTTAAATAAAAGAAATATTTTTTTTTGGAATTTCAGAATTTCTTGCACATATCTGTCTTGTACTGTTCATGTATTGAACAGGGTGGTCAAAAAACTAGCCCGCCGATACTGTTTTGCTACGTCTTTGAATTTAAACGTCTTTTAGTTTTTTCCATTACTATTTTACGATAATAAGGGCGCCATTGCTGATGGACATTTGGGCTTTTTCTTTTACCGAAAATTTTATCCGTTCAGGAGAGCGTAAGCATTGTTTAGACGTAGAAGGTAGCTGATATCTGCATACACTTTGTGAGGGCACATCTTCAAGTCTTTCACCAGAATGCTCTGCGAACGTAGACGTAGTTTAGTGATGACGGCTTCTCCGAGACATCTTCAGCCATATTGCGGGGTTTCCTACACCTCTTCTGTCATTTGATGTTTCAGTCTCCTCGCGGCAAGCGGTTAAACGCCTATAAGTGTTTAATCAGTTGGCGTGAGGTCAAGGAAATCTGTCTTCTGCCAAAATCATTGATGAATTATTCTCTGCGATCTTGAAGTGTTGTGTTGACACGTATGCATTCACCATCACGTATGCATTCTTCACAAGTATCAAAACAAAGGTGACAGCTGCCACCATTTGCAAAAGTTATACTATTTTTTGGATAGCGTGATACATTTTGGGCTTCTACGCTTGAACCTTGTAAAATTATAGTTACTCTTTTTATCAATGTATCGAACGATACATATATTAAACAAAAATTGGAAATCGACTTTTTAATAGAAATTTGCTGTGGACGACCAGGCATGTGTCTTCCTATAGCGAATGGCATAGTGGTTATATTGGAATTGCTTCCTTCCCGTCTAAATTGCACACAAATTAACAGTCAATTAGTTCTGTAATTGACTGCCATAAGTTGTAAAATTAAATGAAGAGCTATTTTAGATTGTACTTGTACTCCGCCTTTTTACGTGTTTATCAACCTTCGTTTTTAAGGCCTCATCATTTTATTAAATGTATCACGAAATTTTTGTTTAAATTAACACAAAACAAAATAATTGTCAAAAAGCACATATAATCGAATTTCGAAACAATATCATGCTAGAGTAAAATTCTTCAATTAATGATGAAGGAATTTCGAATTATCTAATTTCTAGGAAAAGTATGAACTATGCCAACTCACTCACTCTATTTCATTCATTAAGTATTTCAAAACATTAAATTCTATGCAAAATATTTGCACGTTTTCAAAATCTGCATTCAACAACAACCAACAACAACGACAACGAATGCCAAACATTCAATAAAACGACAACATTTCTTTTCAGTGAAGAATTTTTCGTCAATTTTTTTTTTTTTTTTTGAAATGCAGAAACAGCTCTCTAAGGCGTATTGTATTGGGAAAAAAGTGTTTCCGTTGGAATTTCTAAGAACTTCCGCCTCTACTCCATTGTGGACATAATAACGGGATAATGTTTCCTTGGCGACAGACATTCGTATACGAAATCTATTGTTAGAAGTAAAATGTTATCATTGTCAATATACATTTGCGCATTGATGGCACTTTTGAAACTCCAATTATCACACCTACCGTCCTTTACCTCTATTCTATAACCGTCATGAAAACAAAGCGTATCCAATCAAGGGTCAAACGGGGGTTGAAAAGGTCTCACTCCTGAAGTCTCCAAAAATAATTGAACCACATTCCACCCAGTCGGTATCACGTGAAAAGCCAGCAAGCAGCAACTTTCATGCGTCTATATCGAAATCCAACCCTCCGATTCCTATATCCGTAACAAAACAATAGAAACTTTGACAATGTAGTGGTGGTGAATACATATTGTTACAGAAATATCTATACCGTAACTGTGCATGTACAAGAATACCGAAATATCTATACCTACCAAATCCTTGTTGCAGAATTTTGGTAGAAGAAGTGAAAGTTTTGTGGTGGTTGTCGTCAATGTACGTGCGTAGCATGAATCCCATATGAGTTCCTTCCTTGTTTGAAAATGGAATTAGTCTAGGAATATTGCACGCAATCCTGGTTAACAAAAGCAGACATCAATAATTCTCGAGGAGATGGTATTGGTTGTATAGGTAATCTTGTAATGATGTGTGGGTGTCGGTGTGTTTGTGTGTGAGTGAGTATTTGTGTCGACTGTCAGACCTGCTTTCAAACCAGAGTATTTTAGGACAAAAAGATTTTCCGTGAAGTTGAAAATCGATGAAATGTCTAGGTTTGGGGATTGGATTTAAAGAAACGTATGCGATTGGCATGGGGGGAAATTGAGTTTTCCTTTGTTACAATGCGTTCTGGGGGAATGATGTCTTATTTTTGCTATAGTCGAAGCCAGAAGTTAGTAAAGTTCGAGGTTAACAATGAGGGTTGAAGTTAATTTTTCGAAATACTAACTTCAAAGCAGGTATTGTCAGATTTCAGATGAAAAGTTAAGTAAAAAAATGTTGATTTCAACTTTGAAGATATATGCGTCATCGAAACGCAGTTAGAATAAAGATGATGTAAAATGAGAAATAAATAATTAAGACAATTCTTAACTTACTTGATAAATTTATTACTTAATACTTGATTCTAATAAACTTGTTTTCGTCAGGATTGTTTCCATGTTTTTGTAAGCTATGCCGCACTAGATCAGCACTGTAATTACCACTTGAACACAATGGGATATACTATCTGCAATTAAGAGAATCGCTTTAGCACAAGATGTCATTTAAATCGCATTTTGTCGATGTAGTAAGGGAAGTCTACAATGCTATAGCGTGGTTCCCCATGACTTCCTCTCATTAGAAGGAGAAAAATGATGAACAATCCCAAATGTTATCATAAATGGACCTTATAGCGAGCAGTAAGTGTCAAAGTTGAGTCAACTTTTGAAGCAGATATTTTGTTGTTGCTTCACATTTTGGTGCTGTATATTACTATTTTCGTACATTTCAATTTTGACAGGTCTATGTGTCCTGCAGCTGCAGCTACACCACTGTTTTGAGCAAGTTATTGTTACCATACAATTCCAGTTGTCACAACTTGATAATGCAGTAGCCCATGACGAAATGGTTAGTGTGTTAGACCGTCACACTTCACACAGGACCACAGTAGGACTGCAGTCAAATCCCAGCTGAATATGAAATTTCAATATATTAAATTTCATTCATATTTCAAAAAAAGAGTCCAACAATTCAAAACAGCGGAGGTTAGGTTAAGTGTAGAAGTGGATGTCCGCGGAATGCGAACATACTTATAGGGCCCATAGACACAACACTTGTGTGCACACCAATCGAGACACCAACACCAAAAATTAAACATTTTTAACTTTTTTGTGTCGGTGTCACCATTGGTGTGATGTGTATGGGGAAGTGTCATGACACCGGTGTGCACACAAGTGTTGTGTGTATGGGCACTATTAGACCAATTGCTTGTCCGTTATTACACCACATACAAAACAATTTAAAAACAAATCAAAACTTATCCAAAATGGACGTCATTTAACCCATAAGTTCAGCAGCTGACTTTTGTTTTGTTACCAGCTTAAAAGGGGCAACCCATATAATCCGTTGCGTTGACGTATACAACTGACAGCTCAATTAAATACACATGTTCATATAAAAAGCGATCGAACGCATGCGACGTAATTAATTTTCACTTTTGTTTTTCTGTTTGCAAGAAATTTGCTTGTTATAAAAGGTGTTTTTTCTAGACGTGTTTTTTTCAATCTGGCAATACTTTTTTCGGAGTTGGTCTTTTTGACAGATATCACTTGATTTATGCTCAATTTGGTTTGCCATTTTATAATGAATAGATTTACTCCTGAACAACGTTTGCAAATCGTGCCCAAATGGGCCCAAAACAAGATTGTCGTTGATCCCAATTTTCATAAGTGACTTTTGTTTAGCGATGAAGCTCATTTTTGGTTGAACGTCAATAAATAAAACTGCCGTATTTCGAGTGATGATTATCCTCAAGTGTATTTTTGAGTAGGCGCGTTATTGCTGACATACGGCCACAATTGCTGCAAAAAGTGGTCGAAAATTAGGCCTCTCGGCTGGAATTTATTTGAGCCAGCTGCGGCGGCAACTTGCCCGAAATCAATTTCAAAACATAATGGCAAACCCTAAAGCTAAATTCTTGGCCATAACATTAAATTATATGCGTTTTATATATTCTTGAAAACCACACGTCTTTAAAAAACACCCTTTAAATTAAAAGGTAAGAATAGACATTTGTTTGTGAATTTTTATTTGTGAAAGTAATTCCAATACGTCGAAAACAACGTATTAATTTGGTCAACGTCCCATACGTCCAAGTCAACGGATCCGTCATCGCAACACATTCGATTTAATACATAAGGGTTTCTTCCAAGTATAACCCAAATACAACACAAAACAAATCTGATATTAAAAACCTATCTCATTAATTCTATACAAAATTTCTTATTATTTGAGATAGATGATAGTATTGGTAGATACGCAGTACACAATGGCAGGACCGAAGTTCCACATAACCAAATCATATTTCTTTGGGAAATTGAAATTTCGTTATGACGATTTGGGAAAAGTTTCACGTACATAGATATAATCAAAACGGTTGCGATGGTAAACAAATATTCTTTATTTATTTTACGCAGGATTCATACCAATAAGATAAAATTGAAAGCCCCTTAATAATATGAGGATCCTATTGATTTTATGGTATAACTACTTTTTGGTGTTTTTTTGTTATAAAAATAGTTAAAATATAGCCGATTATGAAACTCGCAATACAATATTCGAAAATGTTTAAAACGAGGGCTCATTGACTGTGCTTCAAGGAAAACTGTAAAGAGGCTTGGAAACTAATAATATATATAGTTCATTAGACCAAATAAATACATGGCAATTGATGGGAATGCGCACTGAGAGTCCAGACGACTACCTGAGAATAAAATATTGTGAGTTCCATAGTCGGCATTAACAATTTAAATTACTTGGTGTTCATGTTGGCCGGCCCAGCTAGACTAATGTAGCATCTTCGACAAAATAAATCTGAATGGGATTAGTAGGGGAGAGAGGGGCAAAAAGGACCACGGGGCAAAAAGTACCAAATCGGTTTTTAGCTTAGTTTTTACCTCCATCGGAATTCGAGCTAAGAACTTATAAAAAACCTACTTTTTTAACACATCCCCTAGTTTCGTTGAAAAAGTGAAGATAGTTTCAGTTTAATTCGTGAAACCATGAAAACAAGCAATTTGCTAAAAAACTAGTGATAGAGTTTGCATCCAATTTCAATTTAGTTCCTTTTATTATGTTTATGATCATTCTCTTCAACTGGATTAAAGAATATAAAGGTTAGAATATCATAGTAAAAAAAAGACCAACAAATTATAAAAAAAAACTGCTTGTGGGGTAAAATGGAACAGAACGCTATGGGGCAAAAAGGAATACCAGTCCGTTTTGCCCCACGACGTTCAGGAAAAAATTGACTGCCTGCTTATTCATTGAACACCCACATATAACAATCCCCACCATAGAAGATTTGGGAAAAGCTATCGTAGCTATAAAAATTAACAAAATGGGCTACCTCAAGGCGAGTAAAACTTTTAATATCCCAAAAACTACGATCATACGAATAGTTAAACTGGACACAAATGACAAAAAAAAAAAAAACTTGTACGGTTTCCTAGCTACATTATGACATATGAAGTGCTGTTTTTGTTGTAGTTTCCTTTTTATTTATTTTTTTTTGTTACTGTGGTAATGCATTCTTTTATGTTTTTAATAATACTAAAGTTGTTTTTAATGCAATTTAATATTTTAAATACATACATATATCCAAGAAGGATACTTTTTTATACTTTCAATAAAATATATTTATTAAAAAAAAAAACGATTGTACACTTTTTTGTCTCTCAGTGGTAAAACAAAACTAATGGTTCATTTTTCCCCATTTAAAGGTCCTTTTTGCCCGCTAGTGGGGCAGAACGGACTTTCGAGATGAGGTTTTATATTTCGTTATAGCTTTATATATCCTCCTTCAATTGTTTTGATTTTTAACTATAAGTGCAGTTTTAAGATTAAACTCTTAAATTCTGTTTGGTTTTTACGAAAAATAAAAAAAAATTAAGTGTTTAAAGCTAAAGTAGTCCTTCTTGCCCCCCTCTCCCCTACCAAAATAATGTATGTATTATGTCCCACGTAGAGATATGATTCATTTTGGGACTCTTAAGGAAAAATCGGTTTCAAATTAATAAAGACCAGTGCTATAAAAGCACGCATATAGAAGAAAATGAGTGCGAGAGCATAAAGTTTTCAGCGGTAAATACCAACTTAGAAAAATAGATATGAATTTGTTTAACCCAGCTTAGCGACAAAATATGGTACAAGTATACCAACATGAATCTAACAGACTTACTTTTTTTAACAAATAAATATCTAGTATTGTGTATACATGGGCATGCCTACATAACACATACAAAATATGAATTAAAATACCAATATCTATCTCTTCCAAAGACCACCAACATGTTTTATCCTAATCTGGGAAGACATTCAGATTTATAGCCCTTAATTCAATAACTCAAAAACACATTCCACTTATAGGTATAACTATCATATATGAACACTATTTCAATATTAAAAACATCTGCAGATATTTCCATGTCAATAAAGCTTTATTCATTAGAAAAAAAAAAAACACAAAAAAAAACTTCTCATTGGTCATTTCGGATAAACGAACAACGACGACGACGAAGAAGAAAACCTACACAGTAAACCTTGGATAAAATTTACGACCACCAAGATAAATGTCACTTGAGTATGAATAACGTGTTTTATTAGCACATCCTGTCAGAATAAATCTTCGACTATATAATAATTCAAATGATTTCTTACTTCTTTGTTTTTTTTTTTATGTCCCCAACTTTACCAATTCGGGATCGGCATTGTATACCTATAATGGTCTTCTTTGGTGTAGAATCTACGGAGGTATTAATTTCATTTAATTTGGTTAGATGACCAAATGTGTAGGAAAATTACTTGTAACATCTCAATGGTGGTAATTTTCTATATCTATATACATAGTCTTAACCCAAACCCAAATACCTAAACCGCACCGTAACCTTTTAATCTCAATTTCTATGTATTTAAACTATTTCTATGGCAAAAGTTTCATGATTGTGTGTTCTTGTTCATGTCCACTTAAATTGGTCATGTTCGGATAGATTTCCCTTGATGGTGTCTTTATGGGACATACTCTCTCCCGCCTCATCTTTAATTTCTTAATTGCATAAGGCATAGCACTTGGGTCTCATAATGTCAAGATAAACGTTGCCCCCAGTCTTCTCCACTCTTGGACTTGGAATCTGCTGCACTATTAAGCAGAGTTGTTATAAAAAAAGTTTTAAAGCCTAGCACTAGGTTTAAATGACTCCAAGTGAACATTTATTTTTTTTTGCCAAATATTTAACCCACCTGAAGTAGGTGGTGGATCCCAGAGATTTTATTTTACTCCCCTTGCTTTGTGTTTATCTTTCCTTAAAACTAATATTCGGTTGAGACTAAGGGCGGTAATTATCGAGCGCTTATAGTAAAGACGTCCGTACAAGAGCTATAGAGGTCAATATTTATGAACGCTTCTATGACTTATGAGTGGTCACAGCCACTCTGACTCCTACTGTGTATAACACAAAAAATATGTGAGTTACGAGCCTCATAAACTTAATAGTGGATAATTACAGCCTTAAATTTTCAACAAAAATCTCTGATCAAATGTGATTTTTATGATACATAATGTAGGTGAGAATAAAAATTAAAAAAAAAAGAATCGCATCGTTTAAACTGGCAAAAAGAATGAAAAGAGCCTCGGGTTGAATTTTGTTTACAAACAGTATTGGTCTTTAGAGCTGGTGGCTCAGTTTTTCAGTGGTGAGTTAAACCAGAGTTAGCTAACTCTAGAAGTAAATTAAGCCATAGTGAACTGAGGTAGCAGTTTTTCTTTGAAGAATGCATGCGGAATGACTAAACAAACTCGGTGGATAAAATATCAAAAGCATTATGTTCAGTAAATTCTGAGATAACTCACCAAATTTGATGAGTTAACTCGGGTTAAACCTAAATATACTAAAAAACTTTACCTCAGGCGTTTTTTTTTTGTAGGAGATCAAGATCATCTGATTTTAGGGATTTATTTTATTTTATTTTTAAATTATTATTGACAAGAATTTGTATACAGCCTAGCTGCCAGAGACTATCAGCTAGATTTAAGGGATTAAACCTGGATTAACTTCTGAAACTTGTTTTTCAAAACATTTAAATCTCTTTATGGTTTAGTTTTCATGTTGCGTACATGTATTTTAAATATATTTAGATAATGTGAAAAAATAGAAAAAATATTTCTCAACATAAATTTGATATTTTTAGCGACGCGTTTCGGTTTAAAAAACCATCATTATGCTGTAATGTACTGATTAGGGATTTGTTTGAGTTAAACGTGACTGTAATTTGCTGAGATTATTAGATTTTCGTTGTTAAACTTCAGTTTATTCTTCAACGTGAAGAGCTATCTTGAGTTTAACCTCAATCTCATGCTGAAAAACTGGGATTTAGTTTTTTAGTACGAAGTTAAATCTGACTTAAACTAGATTATGGGTTAAATTCAAGATAACTGTAAATTAATGTTGACTTGGGTTTGGGGTTAAAACTCGGATGATTTCGTTCTAGAAAATTGAGTCCAACTTTGGATTTAAATTGACTTTGAATCCAGATTTATGAAATCTGGCTTAGTTAAATCAATGTCCATTTTATGCTTGTCAAAATTAATCCGGATGATGAGCAGTCTAAATACAATTGGACTGGTATGCATTGGATTTTAGTGAAGATTTGACGATGAATAAATAACATGTATAACGAGAATTGATTTTTGTATTTAAATTAAATTAAATTCGGATTTAATTTTTAATCTGGATTAACTGAGTGAATAAATAAGATGGGCATAAGATTAGTAAGGTAACTATAGATAAAGACTGAAGAGCTGTTTAATATAGATACATTTCTGCTCAATAAAGCAATTAATATATCTAAACTAACACCTTTAGTTTATTGATTAGCATGGTAAGCCAAATCGAAGTATCCAATTTAACTCACTGTTGACTCAGTACTGAAAAACCGGGCCTTAGTTAAATTATCTATTTTGCAACAAATTCATAACATTTTTTTGTTTTTCGAAATTAAACAAAAATGAACGCAGTGGATTTTTTTTTTTAAATTATTATTAAATTATTAACAACACTGTACTTGTGTCAAACAGAGTAAACGACAGAAAATACATAGAAAAAAAGTAACCATGATGGTATTTATCCAAAGTTAAATTGAAGCGCGGTAGCATCAGCTTCAGCTTCAGCATTTCGCCATGGTTCTACATACATATAGTTTATAAGGAAGGCAAAAGATTACGGCCCTTTAACAAGCCGTCATGCCAACACACGGTGTCGCTACAGCCGCCGCGCCGCGCCGCCGTGCCAATCGCCCGCCACCGTGCCATCATCGGTCGTGATGCCAAAATGAAGCAATTACAATGGTCCAACTTGAACGTATCTTATGAGGATAAGTGTTCTTTCTTTTTCTTTTCATTATAAATGCATTTTTTAAGCCTTCAAGATAGCAGATACCTTGAGAGTAATTTTAAAATTATTTTTTAATGTTCATAATAATGAAGACACCGCGGTAAAAGATTCTGCTTTTGGATTCGACTATATGTATATGCAATGTGGAAATGTCAGAAGTATAAACTGTAAAGAAAATTGAGTCTAATTTACTATATAGAGAGATATGACGTTTTACACGTTTTCTTAAGTCATTTTTGGTTCATAAATCTTGCGAGAAATTAATCTTGTCTTTGAAATACTCGTAAATAAAGATTATAGTATAGTTATAGGGACGTAGGATTTTAAAAGATTTCGGAGTAACTTCAACAGATTTATAAATGGATTTTGGGCTTTAGAAATTCCAGGTAGTCCAATTGACATTGCGCTACGAACATTTAAAGCTCCTGCGGCGTGGTGGTGTCCTGCTGCAAAGTTCTATAGGCTGATAACAAGATAACCAATTTGGTTGAACAGTCGTGGTATTAACTTACCTCCTTTATTGTGTGGATATTAAAGTAACGAGCCGAACGCTCATCAGAATCTCGGTTTTGTTCTAAATTTGTTGTTATTTGTTGATAATTGCTAATCTCTGTCGCGATGGCTCAGAGGAGAAAATTTACATTATACCAACTCGTACCTACAAAGTTCCTTATAGGGCCACTAGAGAATTTTAATAGGATTGGAATTTGTCGAGCATTAATGAAATTTCTTAACTTCTTCGAAATACACCTAATACCTTTTAAAGGCATCCCCTAATATTCACGAACCTATACTTAAAGTTTTTGGTGAGACAATAACGTGCGTCGATTATCGTCTTTATCAGCTTTACGAAGTTATTATAATTAAACTGACGCCATTAGAAAGAAACAAAGGACAACGATGACTGCCACAGCAATAGACGCGATTGTTCGTTGTTGTGTAATTTGGATGGGATAATTCCATGGTTATACGGTGAATTGTGACAATTATTTAACGATTTTGATTGCAAGGACATTGATTATAGCAACAATTATTATTCTATCCTTATACCTATCTTATTCGATAAAGCTACAAATATATACCTACAGCCCATAAAAGCTAAGAGCTATAGCATTTAATTTTGTTGGCAGTGTTGGCACCTAATCGAATTGCTTTCCAGGATGTTAGCTACTCTGACGAGGTGTTTAATGCTGTGTAAATTGGGGCTACAATGGGTGTGAATTTAAGGGACTTGTAATTAGGGTACAAAAACGGTAGATAAGTAGTCCTATACCTACTCGTTTATCGAATTGAATAATTTTTAAATTAAGGCTAAAGGAAATGTTTTTGTCACGCACAAGTGGTAGTAGATATAGGTAAAGGTAGGTATAATTAAAATGATTATTGGGAAGGATTTTTTTTTAAATGTTCTTTTTTGAGTACGGTAGATAATGAATACAATAAATACACCATTGACGAGTGTGTCACTGCGATATTCATGATTTTGTTTATTATTCAAGACATATTCTTAAATAATTAAAAATAAACTTGAGAATCTATGGGATTCGTAATGTTAAATGAATTTAAAAAAAAAACAACGCGGTGACGCTTTAGGATATTTATTTCAGTTGCGTTACGTATGTGACATTATAAAGGGTTTTCCAATAAGAGGTGTTATTTTGAATAGCCCGCTATTTCAGTTGCTGTCACTTTTGAAGCTGTCATTTTTTGACACTTGACAAGTAGAAACTACGCCATTAATAAAAATGGAACGATACACGCTTCAACAACGCATTGAAATTATTAAAATTCACTATAAAAATGGTGAAAATTTGGCAGAGACGGTTCGTAAAACTAAAACATTTTTGGGTCGTCGTGAAGCACCTTGTCGGACCGCAATACAGAAATTGGTGGACAAATTCGAGCTGTTGGGACAAGTTAGTGATGTGAAGAATAAAACCCGTGCACGTCGCTCAAGAACAACTGAGAATATTGCTGTTGTAGCCCAAAGTGTTGAAGAAAACCCAGGTTTGTCCATTCCTCGTCGTTCTTTGGAATTAGGCATTCCACAAACGTCATTACACCGTATTTTGCATAAAGACTTGGGTCTTAAGGCTTATTAAGTTCAGTTAACACAAGAACTCAAGCCGGCTGATCATCAACAACGTCGTGTCTTTGCTGATTGGGTCCTTGAAATGCATGAAAATGATCCGGAATTTCATCGAAAAATCATCTTGACTGATGAGGCCCATTTCCACCTCGGAGGCTACGTCAACAAGCAAAACTGTCGCATCTGGGGCTCGGAAAACCCAAGAGTTATTGTTGAAAAGCCTCTCCATCCTCAACGCGTGACTGTTTGGTGCGGTTTATGGTCCGGCGGGGTCATTGGACCTTACTTTTTCGAAAATGAGGCTGGAGCAACAGTTACGGTCAATGGATTGCGCTATCGGCTATCGAGAGATGATTAATGATTTTTTATGGCCGGAATTGGATGGTATTGATCTGGACAACGTTTACTTTCAACAAGACGGCGCTACGTGCCACACAAGCAATGAAACCATCGATCTTTTACGGGAGAAGTTTCCGGACCGTGTTATCTCTCGAAGAGGTGATCACAATTGGCCACCGAGATCTTGTGATTTAACACCTTGCGACTTCTTCCTTTGGGGCCACGTGAAAGATAAGGTCTACGCCAACAGCCCAGCGTCGATTCAAGACCTCAAAGATGGAATTCGTGAGGCTATCGAGGACATAGGGCAGCCACTTTGCGATTTGGTTATGGAAAATTTCATGAAAAGGATATGGTCCTGTAAGCGTGGTCGTGGCGGCCATTTGGCTGATGTTGTGTTCCATTATTAACGGCATACCTTCCTCTTCATAATGAAAGAAACATCCGATCATTTATCTCAAAAAATGCCATTTTTCTTTGAATATCAAAATAACACCTCTTATTGGAAAGCCCTTATATCGTATGGTGATTTTCTTATAGGTCATCTAATGTGATCTAGCTAGATTTCAATTCTAAAAATTAAAACTCAAAATGAGTTGAAACCTTTCGGCAAAATTAGTCTTTAACTTAGAAAAAATCCAGGCTAAATTTTGGTGGATTTTTATGTGTTAAGCACATCCCTTAATTTAGGTCAAAAGTCCATTGTTTCTGAATAAAACTCAATATAATATAATATTTTGAGCTGTTTTTAATTTATTCTGCAGCCTTGCATTTGAGCTTAAATTAAATACCTTATTATTAATAATCCGATAATTAGAACCAAAAAAACCAACCATTATCCACTGAAGCCTGTCAGTTGACGAAGAACAACTACCCTGTTTTTTTTCCAATTTGTCTTGACAATTGACAAGTGATGTCAACTGATCTGGTGGAGAGAAAAGATATTCCAGGTTGTTCCCATTTTTTACGAGATTACGAGATGTATTATTATTTTTTTTTTTAATCTTCAAAACCTCGGATTTTTGACACAAAAATTAATTTTTGACCTAGAACATAGATACCCTCTTTTTTTTTTGGATCGAAAATTTGAAAGTAGTTTGAGGTTGTTCTGAAAATTGTTGTTGTTTTGGAATAATGGTAAGAAGACTTTTGATTTAATTTTGAAAAAGGGGAGATAGTTTTTTTCGAATTTTGCTCATAACTTTTGATATTTTAAACACGGGTCTCCAAAAATTTGGAACAATATTTTCAGAACAACTAACGGGTGATTTTTAAGCTGGTTTGGTTTTGGCAACACTGGTTTTGACAGCTGACGTGTGTTTAGTACCTTGTGTCACTGTCAAACAGCTTCAGTTTGGTTTGCAATTTAACCATGGATCGTCTTACAAATGAACAACGCTTGCAAATTATTGAATTTTACTATCAAAATTCGTGCTCGGTTCGAAATGTTCATCGCGCGCTGCTTGTGTTCAGCGATGAGGCTCATTTTTGGTTGAATGGGTACGTAAATAAGCAAAATTGCCGCATTTGGAGTGAAGATCAGCCAGAAGCATTGCAACAGCTACCAATGCATCCCGAAAAAGCCACTGTTTGGTGCGGTTTATGGGCCGGCGGCATTATTGGGCCATATTTCTTCAAAGATGATGCGAATCGCAGCGTTACTGTCAATGGTGAACGCTACTGAGCGATGATAACAAACTTTTTTTTGCCCGAAATGGAAGTTCTTGACTTGCATGATATGTGGTTTCAACAAGACGGTGCCACATGCCACACAGCACGCGAAACAATGGCGCAATTGCGAGGCGAGTTTGGTGAACAGTTAATTTCACGTTTCGGGCCGGTCAATTGGCCGCCTAGATCGTGCGATTTGACACCATTAGATTATTTTTTGTGGGGATATGTCAAGGCCAATGTCTAAAGGGACAAGCCCGCTTCGATTGACGCACTGGAAGCCAACATCCATGCATTCATTCGTGAGATACCGGCCGATATGTGTGAAAGAGTATGCCAAAATTGGACTCAGCGGATGGGCTACCTGAGACGCAGCCGCGGTCAACATTTGCATGAAATTATGTTTAAACATTAAATTGCAAGGTTTAAACTATCGATTCAAATAAATATTTCATTCATTTTTTCGAATTTTTTGTGTTTTTTTTTTTTAAAAAGTTCTAAGCCTCTTAAAAAACATTCTCATCATTCTGGAACAACTTTTATAGTTTGGATTTTCGAAAAAAGGGGGTTGTTAAAAAAAGTTTCTTAAACCAGTATTTTCGTACATGCTTCCAAAAAAGAAATGGAATAGTCACAATCACAACAACAAATTTCAAAAATGTGAAATTCAAAAAAGGGGGTCCAAACTCCAATGGCCATGTTATTGATTTAATGGAAAATACTTAAGCGTTATTTTATATTTTACTATAGGCAAGTATATACCCACGGGCTAAATTTTTTCATCTGCGGCTTAAAAAATTGGCAAAATAACTTATAAGTTCACAAGTCTTTTGAAATTTCCTTGACTTCTCAAATAATTTTCCTAGCTTTGGTGAATTTAAAAAATGTATTAGCTTTTTTTCGGATGACCTGAGCTCACTTTTCAAATTAAAAAACTCGCGCTACTGAAGTGCATGAAATTGCTATCGTAGTTGTGGTAGTTAACTACTGTATTGTAGCCACACATTGATGATACACCTTAAAGGTACAATAATGTCTTTAACGACAAAATTTAAAAAAAGTCTAAAAAAGGATTTTTTATTTTGCTTACAAATATTTTTTTTTTTAATGCAATATCGTTTTAACTATATAGAATCCTTAGATTGCAAAATTATAACAAAATCGGTCCAACTTTTGAATAGATGATATAGTTGAGAGAAAAAGCCAAAATTAAGACCATTTTCTCGAAAGACGTGCAATGTATATTTTCGTTGTGTTAATCAATTTAAACCTGAAAAACAGGTACGAAGTTTAGTTAAATCGTTAGAGCTTTTTTCCCTAAACTTTTAAAACAAAACAAATATAAAATTGTGAAAAAATCAGTATCCAATTTCTTGTTTTTTACTATTTTTCTGTTTAAAAGAATTTTTTTTCGAAAACTATTAATAGAAATACATAAAATGAATAAAATAAAAAAAATAGACTTCTGGCTTTCAAAAAAGGAAAAACACTCTTTAGTAAGTGTTGCCATTTATTGAATATTTTGTTTTCCATTTTAAATACTTACTTTTTTATAAAATGCTCCAAAACACAATTTTTGCGCTCTATTTCAATTAAGCTGCCATATAATGAAATAAAGTACTCTCCATAAGCTTTCATTTATAAGACATCACTGTTTAACGTAATATTGAAAAAAGGACCCAGAGTTCAAACCATGGACAAAGGTCTTTTTTTTCCAAATATATTGTCCATAACGTGTGAAATAAATGACGTTGAAAAACTATATTGATATCTTGTCTTTAAAATAATGCCAAAAATATTTTGCTATGTTAAATACATTTTAAGATATTAATTTTTAACTTCTTGAAAAACAACTTTTTTTGCGTGGTCTTTGGCACACCGATATATCAAGAAATTCAGTGACGACACAGATTTTTGTTGCCACTAATGAAAAGCTTATTTTATTACCTTTTAATAACATGTAAAATTAATTGTTCTTAATTAAAAAAAATACCTAAGTAATTATCAACTAGGTATACAGACCGCACGAAAAATAGATTAAAGGCTAAACAATTAGTTCATTTTCGTTCAATAAAAACATACAACACATGGTTTTAGGGTACTTTTTTAGACAGGGACTAAAACTAAATCGGTTTAAAAAAGATGTAGTCTTTTTTACATAATTATGACTTTATTTTCATTAATTTAACAAATTTACTTCACATTTATGTTACTACAACTTGAAATTCTTCAGGTACTTATATAAATACCTAATTTTGTTTCAACAGCGCACATTCAGTCTCAAAAACTAGGCAGGAAAAGGTACTGCTTTTTTATTAAAAGATGCTTATGTAATAATTACATATTTAGATACCTTTAATTATATTGTTCCACCCTCAAGGTACAGATAACTGTGCTAACCTACGTTACATATATTATTTTCATGTTCAAATATCAAAATCGAGAAGACAACACAATCAAAGACCGACTAAGTTCTAGGAAGGTAGGTTTAATGAAAATTAAAATGCAACCCCTAGAGTAGATATCTAATATATCTACATGAATACAATCATAGAAGATCCAAAATTTGAGAATTCAAGTGAAATTCATGTCAAGAGGAAGTATCTGCACACATATTTGTTGGGTGGTGGAGTGTTTGAGGGGGGGGGGGGTGGCTTAAGAGGGATGAATGTTTGTTTATTCACAACGAGCAAAAGCAACGACATCGTCGTCATCAGAGCATCGCAAAAGCGCCAGGAAGAATTAATTTTTAAGTTGTTCTGCTGCGGAATGATTGAGGCGACTACGACGCACGTCGTCGTACCTATATTCCTACGAAGAATCTGAATTAATAATTATAATTATAATATTCCCAATTTAAAATTAAAGATTAATCTGGCGGAAATCACTATGATGTGGATTCAGTCTTTCCACTACATCCCTTTAGTGTACATTATGCCCTCAGAGCCTATGGTGTAGTGTTACAGTTACAGGTATGTACAATCTTACATATAAATGGGGGTATGCAGAAGCGTGTATAGGAAGTTGCTTTTCCGGCAAAGCTTTTCGGTTAAACACAGTTCCACGATAGGATAGATATGAACCAATTCTTCATCCACCGAACCGGAGGTGGTTGCATTGAAATTATTAAATGCACGCTTCCACTTCCACTGATTTACCATTCTTTCGCTTCTTCCGAATCAATAAAAAATAATTAATCCTTTAGTAGGTAGGTAGGCATATGTTTCCTATGTTGATGGAATTCTTCTTATAAATGATTTTTCCACATGACTCTGAATGAGTCCTGAAGGCTATATAGCTGTGTTCTTATAACACCCCTTTTATCACTCTGCGTGCGTCGGTCAGTGGTCGGATGGATGGCATAACATGGGAAGTATCAATCCATCGCAGAGATGCATAATTAAGTAATCTAGGTATATGCCTGCCAACACATAAATCTGTTGCCACAATTTTTGTTTCACTTTTTTTTTTCAGGATTAAAAAGCAGAAAGGATTGGGGTTGAAGTTAATTTTGGTAAAATTCATATGTGATGGCTGAAACTTGTGATTGATTGGGGATAATGATTATTTACCTTCGTAGGTAAGTACACATTCAAAATGACGAAGCGTTACACAAGTATATTGAACTCTATCTTGCCTAGTGTTTGGAGTAGTTATACAACGCTTAAATTGACAATTTAGCCATATAACTCACTTAATCACTCACTCACTCACTCACTCACTCACTCACTCACTCACTCACTCACTCACTCACTCACTCACTCACTCACTCACTCACTCACTCACTCGCTCACTCACTCACTCACTCACTCACTCACTCACTCACTCACTCACTCACTCACTCACTCACTCACTCACTCACTCACTCACTCACTCACTCACTCACTCACTCACTCACTCACTCACTCACTCACTCACTCACTCACTCACTCACTCACTCACTCGTAACTTGAAGTTTTGATTGATAGTTATGGCCTTTTCGATTGGTAATCCGGGAGAACGATTTGATACGTGTGAACCCTTCTGGAACGATTCTGAAAACAAAATCAGAAGCAAATTTCTATTCTTTTCAGAAGAAGAACTGTCATTCTGACTCCAATCAAAAAGGCCATTAGGGTATTCATGCAACGTCGGAAAGCCATCGTAAACGTCGGAAAGTTTACGATGTCGTTAACGAACTGTCAATATTTGTATGGAAAATCTTTCCCAACAAATCGTAAGCTTTCCGACAAGAATTTGTGTTGTGAACGTCGTAAACGAAAATGATAAAAGAAGTAAACTTTTTTCAATGGGATTATGACATTGGCTGAATCAGCTGATTGGTTTCCCACATCATTTACGCAAAATGTTTCAAGGGACATTCATGAAACGTGCGTCTAAAACTTTACTATTTTACAACGTCGGAAAGTTTCCGATGTTGCATGAATACCCTTAAGGACTATTCACATGACAACGACCAACGACCGACCAATGAACGAATAAATGTGAATTAAAACAATTTATAAACATAAATTCTTTACAAATTCTTATCAAAATCGTAGAAATATAATTTATTATTATGTTTAGATACTAAAATCCGCTTTTTAATTGCTTTAATAAGTTAAATTTGAGAAAACAAATTGGTCGTCGCGAATTGCAATCTGATTGTTACGAATTGTCAAACTCTATTCGCGTTCCACATACGGTCCACACTTCAACGAACAAACTGTTAGCGCGCGGCTAACCTCAAAATCCCTTTTTGTTTTGTTTTCTTGGTGGTCGTCATTCGCGACGAATAAAAAGCCATGTGAAAGAAATGTCAAAATGGACGAATATTCCATTCGTTGGTCGTTGGTCGCTCTCATGTGAATAGTCCTTTAGTATTTAAAGTTGTTTGATTTGACGTTTTGCGTACGTCATTTATTTAAGGGATGGGAAAGAAATCGAATTTCAATTTGCGGGTGCGTTTAGAAATAAGTCTTTCGGTGGCTGCATTCAGCGCAAGTGAAAATTAGAGAAAATAATACATGCTATTAGAATTTCGATTCAAAAAATTTAAATCGAAAAAAAACTAGAAAAATCACCTTTTTTTTGGGTACAGCGCCAAACCTATTTTCGTGTCGCCAATTGAAATCCCAAATCGCCTGTTTGGCGATAAATCGCATAATCTGACAAGCCTGATCCTGCCGCTATGTTGCGTTTAAATGAAATGAACTTTTATTGTAACTATTTATTAACAAAATGAATGATTCCAAATATTGGACATGGACTAAAAAATGTAATCAAAACAAAGAAATGCTGCAGTCTGCAGTTCTTTTAATTCGTAATCCTCAATTTCAAACAAATTATTTAGGAATGTAAAGGTATAGGCTACTCACTTACCTACTTAATTGTTTAAATTTGTTTATTTCCAAAGTTACAATTTATTATTGCATTTGTATTATGATAGTGAACAAAATTTTTGAAGACAATTTATTTACCTATGAGATTCGGTTTCATAAAATGATAAAGAGAGAAAGAGAAATGAAGCAGAATGAACACAATACACAATACACTATTATTTCAATTTTATTTCCAGAAATACAATACAACCAGTTCTGGGGAAGAATTCCCTTCATATAGTCGGAAAATTCCCTTTTTGTCCCACAAATCTTTTCTCGTTTCCCCTTTTATTTCCGACAGAATAAAAGAAGTCACATTTTCAATAAGTAGAAGTCTTCTATATTATTGATGGAATCCTTGGCTTTTTATTTTTAGTATCATTAAAAACGAAGGAAGTGGTCGTCACTTTAAAAAAAAACTTCAAAAAATTTATTCTGTCAGTTGTAATAAAGATTTCTTGAGTTATCTTTGAGAAGAAATCGATTTTTCTTAATGATTTTGATAAAAAACTATTTTTTATTAAAAATCATTATAGCGGTTATTTTTAGTCTTTCTTCCGAGTAAAAGTTGATAAACAAGGTATTCCCACCTTAGAGGGCAAAATTCGCCGAGAAAGAAATTTTTCCCATAACCTCCCAGCACTGATATATTTACAACAAAACAACGATAACAAAACAAAAACCCAAAAACAACTCCAATTCAATTCATTTTCATTCTTTATTCTTTTGATTTTGATTTTTCAATTTCCTTCTCTCTTCCGAATACCAAATTGCAGTTCTCTTGATAACATTTTCTCTTTTGACTTTTTTCTCTTTCAATTCATTTTCAATTCAAATACAAAATAAATTTTCGAAATAATTCACCTTTAAGAGTTCATCGAAAATTTATTTCTCATTTTCAGTTGGTGATTGTCGTTCGTTGAAAGAGGTTTGCTCGTCGATTTGCGGTCGAATTATCCCACGGTGTGTTTTTCTTCTTATTCTGTTTTTGTTATTGAAATTGAAATTATTTTCGCGCGCGTTTACATCAAACACAAAGTAATATTACACCTTGTCGGTGGTACAAATTAAAAAAAAATCGCAATAACGGGAGCGCATCGTCTGATAAAGCGGAACAATGCTTGCCGGTTGTTTACAGTTGCAATTCGGCTCGAGTGAGTCTGAGTGAGTGGGCAGTGTTGAAGTGGAATTATCACTCCAATAAAGTGTAATTAATTTATAATATTTTGTATATTTGTTGGAATTTGCAAAGTGGATATAATCAGATCCCATACGAGGTTCTGTTTGCCATAAAATCAAAAAAAAGTGTTAAAAGTTAAATTCAAAATCTTGCAGTAATGGAAAAGTCCTTGCTAGTGTTGTGTGCTATATTCGCCCACTGCAACGCAGTGCAAAGGATCTACGACTCGAATATCGGCAGTGGCGGATACCATCATCACAGTGGCGTCGAAGTGCTGCCGGGCTCTTCGGCGGCCGGTATGTCGTCCGACTTGTTCCCCCATCACAATCGCTGTGAGCCCATAACCATATCCATTTGCAAGGATATCCCCTACAATATGACCATTATGCCGAATTTAATTGGTCACACGCGCCAAGAGGAAGCTGGCCTCGAAGTGCACCAGTTCGCGCCACTCGTTAAAATCGCTTGCAGTCCGGATCTGCAGTTGTTCCTATGTTCGTTGTACGTGCCCGTGTGCACAATTCTCGATGAACCGATTCCGCCGTGTCGGAGTTTGTGCGAATCGGCGCGCCTTTGCGAGGCTCTAATGAAACACTACAATTTTAATTGGCCCGAAAACTTGGAGTGCACCAAGTTTCCGGTGTACGGAGGCGATGGCTTGTGTGTGGCCGAAAATACCACAGCTACCACACCATCACCGACTCGACCAAATCTGCCCCGAGTTACTCCACCGAGGAAGAATGCCGTCGAAGCCCCACACCGGAATATTGGATTTGTTTGTCCGGTTCAGCTGAAGACACCTTCTGGCATGGGATATTCGCTAAAGGTTGGAGGAAAGGTGAGCGAGCTTGTTTTTTTTTTTTTCTTTATTTTTTGTTTCCTTATGTACACAGAAGGTTTTTTCCATTCCCTACCTGTTTTGAAGAATGAATAAAAAGGACTCCTTTTTCGAAGGTGATAATCCCTTCGGCAAAAACAAAGACAGACGTCCTTGTTTCCTGTTTTCTCTGGTTGTTGTTTTTGTTTAACCTTTCCACTTGCTTTGAGTCTAGGTAAGTTTTTAACCAAATTCAACCCCTAAATATTTCGAAATGATGGCTATTCCTCCTTCAATTATCCTTCGTGTTCTTCGGGCATTACGAGTTTCGTATACGATACGACGCATTCTTTATGTTTGACCTTTTTTCGTTCGTTATTTGGTTTTAATTATCCTCTCATTGATTTTCCTGTTTATTTGTTGAATGAGGTAGACAAGCAGGTAAGAATTTGTGTACAAATTGGAATTAGAATTAGAAGTTGTTCTGTTCAAGGAGGATTCATTTTTTTCCTTTTATGATTTTACTAGAGAGAGAGGTGATTAATTGGTATAGTTACCTACCTATCTTACCTAACAACCTAACCTATAGGAAGGAAGATAGGTAGTTTTGCTTAGGTCATGTGAAAAAGGTTTTAGGTTTTTTTTTCTATACAATTTGTTTGATTGTAAAATTGTTAATAGATGATTTTGGATTTTCAAGAGGATGAGGATTTTCTTTGTTTATGTTTTTAGTGCGCTGAGTATTTATATCGATTTTATTGAAGGTCAGAGTTCTCTTCAAAATAGGAAAACATTGAATGGGGGGGGGGGGGGGTATTTCATTCATGCATGTACTACAAGCTCTGCGAAGGCGAAGCATACTATCCATTAACATTGACAATTTCGCATGAAAAAAAGACAAACACTTTAGTGTTTTCCAACGAATTTTTTTTTGTCTCACCCCGAAATGGTACATAACTGGCGAGGGCCTAGCTTATTCCGATAGTTACCCTTGATAGCCTCTTGTTAGTATTTATGCACAAAACTTTCTAGGTCTCATTAAAAACTGTATTGTTTTTCCATGTGGGTTTTCTCGTCTAGATGTTCCCTACTGAAAACATTCCAGAACATTGTTTAAACTTGGCGAAAACTTGCCATTTTCCACACGTCAAAATATATAAAGGGTGTTTTATTTAGACGTGTGGTTTTCAAGAAGAATTAAAACGCATGTAATTTAATGTTATGGCCAAGAATTTAGCTTTATTATAGAGATAAGGGTTTGCCATTATGTTTTAAAAATGATTTCGGGAAAGTGGCCGCCGCGGCTGGCTCGAATAAATTCCAGCCGAGAGGCCCAATTTTCGACAGCTCCAATTGTTGCGCGCTATGGCGGATGGACTCATTCGGGTCTTCTTCGATACTCTTCTCCACAGCAGCAATAGCGTTTTCGGTGTGCACTGTACGGCGTCTTTATGGATGCGCATTATACACTAGTGTAAACGTGGTGCGAAACCGATCCATGGTTGCTTGAATTTATGCGATTTTGCGATTATGTCTGGACGAAAATTGGACGCAGCGTAAACCGAACCATTATTTTGGTAATAAATTTGCACGATTTGCAAACGTTGTTCAGAAGTGAGTCTATTGATTATGAAATGGCAAACCAAACTGAGTATAAATCAAGTGACAGCTGTCAAAAAGACCAACTGTGAAAAAAGTATTGCCAGATTGAAAACCACACGTCTAAAAAAAACACCCTTTAGTTATCTACGGTTTTTTAAGACTCATGCTTTGATTTGAAAGTTGAACTAATCACCTCGAGTCTGGCGATAGCACCAGCTATTAAAAAACGAGAGTTAGTTTTGACATAAACGTGACAAGTCTGGTAGAACCGTACTCCAAATAAAACGAAAAGAAAAAAAGTAACAAAATGCCTCAATTTTTCCTAAAAAAAATCTTTGTTTTAAGCTTGTGAGAGGCCCCTAGCCTAACTGAACAAACGCATTTATTTAATATTAAATATTAAATCAGTTTGTTTTGGTCAGTAAAATGTTTTAAATTCATTTATAATTTTCATATTAAATATCTATATATACATAGGTACATTATTCTCATTTAACCTGCCTGTACTATAATCAATGATAGTTTCTTAATTAACAATAATTATTTTATTATTCTAACGAAGTCATCAAAGATCATCAATTTCCATGTCTGTTTTGAGGCCTTATCATTTCAAACTATCTAAAACATGTTCGTTGTGTGACATCTGCTCTCGGCTTTTTCTTTCTTATTTAAAAAAAAAAAGTTGTCAACCAACACCAGCTCTCATCAAACGTTTTGTGTATCTTAGGAAAAATTAAAACAAAGAATGAACTTTTAATCTTTCATCTTCTATAGGTATATCGTCATTATGAAATTGAAATACAACTTCTACAACAACAGCAAAAAAAAAAAAGAATTTATATTCAATGTAAATCTTTCTTTCGATCTTCTTTAGAAGCTTATGTACATAAATATCGCTCATACTCGTCTTGAAACATGATTCTTGAATAAAATAAAAAAAAAAATAATAAAACCAACTCCATCATGTTGCTATGGAAAATGTACATTTATTTAAAAAGCACTCATAAAAACTCATGACGTGGCAATTTCCGATGACGACTCAAAGAAATATCTGCTGTGTTGAATTTGGAATTGAAAATCAAAACGAAAAAAAAATAAATAATTCCAACTCATAATAATCAAAAACAATCACAGCACAAGCGTGCTGCAGTGTGCAACACTTCTTTTACTCGATATAACAGACAGATTGCCTTAGCCGCATCGGTCTTATGCTTATCCAACATCTTCTTGCATTAAAACTACACGATTTCACTTCCATTTGCGAGCATATAGCAAATCGAAACCTATAGTACATTATATGTATGTATGTATGTAGGTATAGCAAATAGAATGGCATTGGCATCAGAGGTTCTGGAAGTTGATGCGACTTTTCGTCCCATCAGGCATCACAGCCTCTTGTTTTTTAATGATGCCACTAATGCTCACGTTTAAATGGCAAGACGTCACGATTTAGTTTAAGTGCCACAAAGTTTTATGGTTTATGGCGACATAAATTCAATCGTCTGCAGCGAGTTAGAGAAATTTTTCAACTTCAACTTAAAAAAAAAAAACAAAAAAAAAATAAAACAAAAATTGAAAATAAAATAAAAGAAAAGTACAATCAAGTCATATGCATGTCGTATGCTCTGAATCTGTCATACATACCTGATGGTTAATATTTTTTTCTAAAAATTATTTCATTCATTAGAACTGGCTCAGTTCTTTTTTTTGCGTGATGCATGATGAGAATTGAATTTGTATCTATTGAATAATTTTATTCATCCTCATGTCATTTGATAGATATGACAACAGCTATGACTCACAGTCAAATAAAATCTGAAATTCTATCCCATTCTCGTTGGATAAATGTGAGTAAATTTTGGAAAATGTGAGTAAAAAATGGAAATGGCAAGTTCTGTAAAGTTAACATTAGCACTTCAAAATTTTAAGTTTCTTAAGAGTTTGTTGTACATTGTTGTGAAAGAAACAAATTTTTCGCGCTTGATATTTTAAAAATAACCCCAGAATGTCAAGTTAGCATTACTACCCCTCAAGAAAGGGTACAATCTAAAATGAACTGCAAAAAAGTATGTCATTAATTGCCGTGAGTGAACAAATGTGAACCTATATCAATAATTGTCGTGGTTTTGTCGTGTCGTAAATCTTAATACATATACAGTCAAACTTCTTTATAACGAACCTTCAAGGGAACACAAAATTACTTCGTTATAAAGAAGCTTTATACAAAAATCGTTATATAGAAATTATTTTGCTTTTAAATACTGCAAGGGGAACAAAATGAAATTCGTTATAGAGAGAATTACGTTATAAAGAAGTTCGTTATAAAGAAGTTTGACTGTATATATAAAACAAAGTCGGTTTAGTTACACCATTTATAACTCAAGAACGGCTGGACCGATTTTAATATCTCTGATTTGTTGGACTCGTCTGCGCTCCTAATAGCAGAATAACTATTAAAATATCGGACAAATTCACTTTATAGGGTGAAATGGGGTAGAATAAAAAAGACGTATCCGATTGAAAAAATCTATCTGCGTTTAAAAGGTTATTCTTAGGAAATGGCTTCAATATATATTTTTAATTTTGCTGTTAGTAAAGTGAAATGGGGTTAAAATAAAAAATAGTTTTATTTATGAAATTTCTTCTTTTTTTTTAAATGTTTTTCACAGGAAATGGCTTAAGGGATCTTATTTCCAAAATTTTAATATTTGTAGGGTGAAATGGGGTTAAAATAAAAAAAAAATATCCGATTTAAGAAATCCTTTTTTTGTTTGAAAAGCTTTTTTTAGGAAATTGCTTTAGGGATATTCTTTTTTAAGTTTTGTTATTTGTAGGGTGAAATAGGTTAAAATGAAAAAAATCGTCAGATTTCAGAAATTCTTTTTGTGTTCCAAATGTTTTTCTCAGGAAACGTCTTTAGGAGTATTCTTTTCAAAATTTTATTTTTTGTAGGGTGAAATGGGGTTAAAATAAAAAAAATGTCCAATTTAAGAAATACTTTTTGTGGTTGCAGGGTTATTTTCTGTGCATGGCTTCAGGAATATTTTTTATTTTAGATTTGGTATTTAAAGGGTGAAAAAGGGGTACAAATGGGGGTTAAATTCTGTTTATGTGCGAAAGGCTACCTATTTTAAAAAAAATTCTATACTAAAAATCTGTATTGGGCAATAACGATTGGACTTAGAGAATCATATTCTTACAAATTTAGCTTTTCATAACGTGAAGTATGTTAAAACCCAGAAAATAGTATTCGATTACAAAAAGTCAAAATAATATTTTCTTTTGAAATTTTTATGCGAAGCTTAGGTTTTATCTACCCGTGCGAAGCCTCGCGAACAAACTAGTTTGTCGTAAAAGAAAAAAAAAAATTGTTTTAAAGCCCAAAAAACTTAAAATTGCATTTTTCAAAGAAACCAGCACTAACAAATCTTCAATTTGCTATATTTTTTCTCCTGAGTGGATTTTTTGATATAGAATTTGTTTAAATAATTTTCGCTCGATGTCTTTAAATAAGCTGTGCCATCAAAAAATTTGTCGAGCCCTCTTTTCTTAAAAAAATTACCTACCTATCTTCTCTTTAGTTTATTTATCTATCCTTTTTTTTAAGGGGTGGTAGTACAGGGTCTCCGTCGGGAAGGTATACTACTTTGTTTTGCCGCCATTTTGGTAAACATTAGTCTTGACAATTCATATTTGGCAGTCGTGGAGTAGACACGTGGCAAATTTATTATGGAAAAATATTCGTTTTAATCGTTAAAACATTTTATCAAAATCAATCATCGATTACTGTGACGATGAGAAAGTTACGTGAAATTTTTTGGAGAAACAACGTGCCAACAAAACGCACTATTTATCGTGTAGTGAAGAGGGTCTGTAGGTGATAGGCCCAAGCATGGACCACAACGTACTGCAAGATCGGCTGAAAACATTACTGCTGCTCAAGGAAGTGTAACTTCTTTGAAAATGAAAACGGTGTAACGGTAACTGTGAATGGGAAGCGATATCGTGGTATGATTGAAAACTTTTTAACACCACAACTGCATGGTTTGGGCTTGATTAACATTGGATATCAACAAGAGGGTGCCACATCGCATACAGCCAGGATAACAATGGAATTACTGCGAGACCTCTTTCCACAACAAGTTATTTCAAGAAATGGTGATGTTGATTGGTCTCCACGGTCGCCTCATTTGACTGCTCCGGACTTCTTTTTGTGGGGATATCTGAAAAGCAAGGTTTATGCAAACAAACCAGAAACGCTTGAGCAACTCAAACAAAATATTCATGATGAAATTAATGAAATACCGCGTGAAATGTGTGAGAATGTAATGAAAAATGTGCTCAAAAAGGCTCGCATTTGTGAGACTAAACAGAGCTGGACATTTACCTGATATTCTATGCCATACATAATTGCTGACATTAAATAAAACATTTATCAATATAAGAACCATTCTCTTTCTTTCAAAGTAGTATTCCTTCCCGGCGGACACCCTGTACTAATTTGACTGTCAAGTTAGCATTGCCAGGGGTTAATTTTAAAATAACAATCGCGACAAATTTGTTTCTTTCACGACAAATTCACGACAATTAATCTTATTATTGGATCCATAAAATGTTGAAGCGGTAAATGCTAACTTGACAGATATTATAGGAATTTGAAAATCACCGGCGCAAAATTTTGCTGTTATTTTCACAATTCGGTTGTGGAATCCACAACCATGTCTCAGTTAAGTTGAAAAAAAAAACTATGGTTGTCGGATCCATTTTGCTGTAGAATACACAACAAATTTTTATGGGTGTACCTACTACTACTTTTTTTTAACTTTAGTAAAATGTTAAAAAAGTAAAAGTATAAAAGCTAACTCGTCTAAAATTTGGAAATTCGATCCTCTCTAGCATCATACTAAAAATGCTTTCACATCAAACTAAATCGTCTAAAATTTTCCACCACTGACTTTTGCACTGTTACCTAGACCTACTCGTTTATTTATAAGCCTTAAGCCACAGCCTAAAAAAAATTGATCTTCTTGTCTGCTGGATAATCAAAACTACTTGAAAGCATGTTTTCATGTTCAATTACATCAATCAAAAAGCTAAAGTGACAGAGGAAAATTGAAAAAAAAAAAAATGAAATTAATAGTCTTGATGAAATCGCCATTAGCGAATTTTTAATCAAGAGTTGAGTATGAACAAAAACAGTCAAGATAATTAACCATATTTAAAACAATTTACTTACAAGCACTCTCTATCGTATCGGGTTCGGGACTCTGAAACTCGAAACAAGTTACATATGGTTAGTTCCAAAACATTTATTATAACTCCTCGAGACATATCCAATCCATAATACCCACTTGATATGGTGTAAGGATATGTTCAACAAGAGATATATAGTTATTAGATGTTCCATGTCGCTCAATTTCCACTTTGGTAAATAAATAGATAAGTCTTGTTGCTTCACAGACTTAACATACAATTTTGACAGCATGTGGGCTGTCACAATTACTTCGTTTGTCCGTCGCCGTCACCGCCACCGTCGCTGGCACCAGTCGTCCCATCGTCGCGTCGTTGCAACTCTGATCATATGACAAATCCATATTGTGAACACGACAGACGTGTAAATTTCCATTAACTTTTTGAACTGCATTTTGCAGTATTTGGTGCATTTTTGTGGTGCAGCAACAACCAGCCAGAGCCACACACGTCATGCTGTGCCAGTGGGATAAATTGCATCAAATTAATAATCGAATCCCATTAATAAGTCAAGCGTCTATAGTATAGTTACTCATGCTTAATCTCCTTCGCTAAAGGTTTTTTTGTTTTATTTTGAAAGCCCAGTTAAACTTAAGCGCTCAAAAAACGGGCATTAATTAATTGAATTTAATAAAACAAGGGTGTATTGACTTTTGTTGCCTTTTTTTTTACAAGAAAAAAATCAAATAAATATGACCACACAATCGCACTATGCTGGCTTGTAAGCTATAAATAAATTAACTCTAGCAAATGAACGCAGAGCGTGTGTGTTCAAGTCACGTGCGTCGCTCAGTCTAGACAGTGGCTTGGGTATAGAACGTTTTGCTATTCGAATGCAATAAATATAAATAGTTCTGAATGGACATAAATCTGAAACAATCACACTTGAGGTCTTACAACTACTGGAACACTACTGATGTTGCCCAAGCACTCACACACTTTTTATTGACCTGTTTCTGAAGTTTTAAATTACCTATGGATTTATTATAGACTTCAAAAAAAGTTTCAAAACTTCAAAGATCAAGAAAACAAATTAGAGCCCAAATCTCTAGTTTAGTCAAAGTAAGATTTAAGAGCACAAACATTTGTAACGGGTTGGATTTAAGATTTTGTTGCTTAACTTAAAAGAGATTCACACTTGTATCTAAAGAACGTGGACTATTTTTTTCGATTTTCGTGCGGCGAATAATTCGTCAATGTTGTCCAAATTGTGTGCCACCTTGTGTTCCTCCATCCTATTTATTCGTAACTAGCTGACCCGCCCGGCTTCGCATAAAATTTACAAAAGAAAATATAGATAAATATTTAAGCTACTTTTTGTAAATGAATACTACTAATGAATACTTGATTAGTTTTGACCCCTTTCACGTTATGAATGGAGAAATTTGTTAAAACATGATCATCTAATCCCAAACTTTATTACTTTCTCAACGCAGAAAGAATTTTTGTGATCAAAAATCACTTTTTTGTGTTTATCCCCTTTCACTCTTTAAATATCCATTTTTTAAAAATAACCTTTCTAACACAAACAGAATTTTTGAAATCGGATACCATTTTTCGTTTTTACCCCCTTTCACAATAAAAATGCCAAATTTTTGAAAAGAAAAAATATTCCTTGGGCCATCCACTCAAAATATCCTTTCAAACATAAAAAGAATTTCTTAAACAAATTGGACAATTTTGTATTTTTACCCCATTTCACAATACAAATTGCAGATTTAAAAAAAAATAGTACTTATGTAGCCATTTGACTGGCAAACAATTTAAACTTCCTCCTGCGATTTTTTTTGTTTTTTTTTTTTTAAGATTCAAAAATAAAAACCGTTACGGAAAAGATTATTTTTCTCCTGAACGACTTCCAAAACCCTCAGATGAAAAGTTATTAAGCTTTTGTTTTTTATAGCAAAAACCTCCAAAATCAAAAAAAAATCGTCTGACCTCTTAAATTGATAACATAGGAGGATGGGACCAATTCTGTTTGTTTGTACACGGTACCTACAACACTTGTTTATTATAAAGGGTGGTTTTCAATCTGGTAATACTTTTTTCGGAGTTTTTCTTTTTGACAGCTGTCACTTGAATTATATGCTCAGTTTGGTTTGCCATTTCATAATTAATAGACTTACTCCTGATTAACGTTTGCAAATCGTGCAAATATAAAGGGTCCGCCATCTAACTTTTTTTTTCAACTAGTGCTTATTTCGTGAATAGTAACACTTAGCTCATGTCTGATTTGACAGATAATTAGTTTTATCCTTCCGTTGAACGAATATGGTTGTGTATACGCTTCGCTAAGTGGGCCTGCGATCGACTTAGAGAAGATGCCGATTTTGCCAAAAAAATCATCTTTTCAGATGAAGCTCATTTTGATCTTGGCGGGTAGTAAACAAGCAAAATTGTCGCATTTGGGGCACAGAAAACCCGCACGCATACATTGAGAAGCCGATACACCCAAAACGAGTCACTGTTTGGTGCAGATTTTGGTCCAGAGGCATAAATGGGCCATTTTTCGAAAATGAGCAAGGAGTGGCCGTTACAGTCAATGGCGATCGTTATTGGGTCATGTTGAACGAATTTTTGTTCACAAAAATTGAAGAGGAGGATATTGGCAACATTTGGTTTCAACAGGACGGCGCTACGTGCCACACAGCCGAAGCTACACTCGATGTTTTGCGCCATTTTCGAAAAAAAAGAAAGTTATTTGGCGGACCCTTTATGACTAAAATAATGGTTCGGTTCGCGCGACGCATCGCGCGCTGTGTCCAATATTCGGTCGACATAATCGCAAAATCGCATAAATTCGAGCAACCATGGATCCGTTTCGCACCACGTTTACACTAGTGTATAATGCGCATCCATAAAGACGCCGTACAGTGCACACCGAAAACGCTATTGCTGCTGTAGAGCAGAGTATCGAAGAAGACCCGAATGAGTCCATCCGCCATCGCGCGCAACAATTGGAGCTGTCTAAAATTGGGCCTCTCGGCTGGAATTTGCCCGAAATCGTCTTTAAAACATAATGGCAAACCCTCTTCTTTATAATAAAGCTAAATTCTTGGCCATAACTTCAAATTATATGTGTTATATTTCTTCTTGAAAAACACCCTTTATCATTCATTCAAATACTACAACCAATTTTTAAACTTATAATGCGCTACCTACCTAGTTTTAAAGACATTTTATGCCAGAGTAACAGTTATCCTCATAAAATAAAAAGGATGTTACTATTTGTTCTCATTTGTCGAAAGATACGATTTAAAAAAGAAAATAATTATAGCACTACCTTGATCAGCTACCGATGTTTTTTTTTAATTATAACACCTAACCCATATAGACATTTCAATGCTTTTTATAATTCCCATAGTGCGTTGACTGCAACTCATTAACAACAAAATGCAAATATCGTTAGCCTAACATCTGCACAGCACAGCACAACTTGTAATGCCTTACCACTCTTAAATACACCTGTCTTAACATCACTATAAAGCGAAGCGTCCTTGAGTGCGACGAAACACTTATTTAACAGCCATCACTGCCTTTTTAAACAAAAAACTAGTTTCAATATAATCCGCCTCCATCATAAAGCCAGTTAAAACGAATGTTCCGTTTTTATTTACTGTACCTATATTTGCTTTTAATTACAGTTATATCTTTCTCCATAGTCGGCGTAAATAGCCATAGCCTCTACATCCACGGTTGCCAATCAAAGAAAAATCTTTAGTCAAGAAAAAATAAACTGAAAAATATATAAAAAAAAAAAAAACAATTTAAGAGATAAATAAGGCCTTTCGTCAAATGAATCAAAAAAATTTAAGTTCAACATAAAATACTAGATAATTATCTAAGTTGCACTGATTACCAACAAAGAAATGATCGAACTAAAGCATAATTATTTACCTAAATACTTATGTACGTCAAATGTTTTTAATCAATTTCTCGAAAATGTTTATTTGGAGTGGCAATACTTGTTGTCAATATTCTTTTGGTGTTTTTAAAATCAATGGCCCTGATTGCGAGTGCGTTTGTCGTTTAACATTCGTTGATACAAAAGTCCTGATAAACATACGACACTCACAAATAGTGGTGATAATGTTTCGTGCATATGATTATAATTCTAGACTGCAGTTTTGTAAAAGAATTGAAACTTTAAATCGTTCCATTCAATCAAAAGATTGCATTCATTGACTTCACTTTAAGACTTCGACTTCAAATCAAAAGATTGCATTCTTTTAAACCGTAATTTTAGAAACAAAACTTCCAAGTTTAATTTTTTTATAAACTTTACACTTTACCAAGACTAAAAAAGACTTACAAAATTGAATCTAACAAAGTGGTAATCATATCAGCAGTAAGTACCTATGTATTACATTTAGAACAAAACAAGTAGAAAATTTGTATTTCCATATGTGTATATAATGCATGTTGATTTTCAGTTTCTCATGGCACATAAATTAAATGAGAGGAACCTGTCTCAATAAGGAGCGCCTGGAGTCAACTTGAATCAAAAGCAGTTGAATGCAACAAGCAACAATGTTGTCAATACTTGACGGAAATATTTGCAACAAAGTTTTATTTTGCATTCACCACCAATGGGGTTTTTGAGAACCCCCAGGCACTTCAATTCAATTCACTTCAAACAGGATATGAACTGTTGATTTCGGTGGCATGATATACAGACGTGTGTTGTATACGTATATATACCTTTTGCTAATTGAATACCTTTGCCTCGCATTCACTTGTAGATAATTCTCACGGATATGCATTATACCATACTATAGCTGTATAACTACATGCTCCTTCTACGTATTTGTATACGTACATATATATACGCAATTCAATCAAGCATTTTCAGTTACTGTGTGCAATGACATAGATCTGAGGGTATCATCAATACCGCATCTCCGTTGGTGTTAATTACAAGGCACCCATTGATCCATTCACAATAAAGTTGATACGACAAGATAAAAAATAAAAATGAAATTATAAAAAAAAAATAAAATAAAACCTGAAGAAAGTATCGATTACCTATCATCACACAATTGTGTGCCTCCCAAGGCCTGACATGTTCCACCATCATCTTCATCATGCTGGAACGGGGCTCGACTTTGGGTTATAATAAAAGAAAAACGAAAATGGATCGTTTGATGTGTGTCGTCCTCGTCGTCTTCCGTCGTCCGTCGTTGGTCATGTTACATGTGGAAAAAACCATCCACAGCATGATGTCTTGATTCAAACCGCATAGATTTTACCAATACAAGTATAACAAAAAAGCAATATGAACATACACTACGGATCACTCAATTTGTATCAGTCAAAGCTAAAATATCAAATGTAACTCTAAAACTCAACGTTTTTTCTATTTTATTAGGTAAAGGTATTGCTTCTGTGTTTAAGACCTATTGAAGAACAATAAATGTCAACCTGTTTCCAAAAATTATAGGTGACCCTAAATCCTAATTTGGCTATACAATATGCAAAATTTTCATTATGCATTTATTTAATTTTATAAGCATTTTGCCATCATCTTCTGAATGGTCTAATCTCTAATACCTGCGAGAACAATAGTAGGTATAGTGAAAAATTTTTGTAATCACAGCTTGGCTGTACAATAAGCTAATTTTCATTATATCTACTATCGTCTTAAGATTTTTGATATCATCACCTGAATGGTCTAATATTTGCGAGAACAATCAAATCCAAATTCTTATGATTAAATCTCAGTTTTGCTGTAGCATAGGAAAATTTGCATTACTTCCTCAATTTTCTTAGTATATTTGACATCATCATCTGAATGGTCTAATATCTAGGAAAACAATTAATCCCTAAAAACTATCTTTTACAAACTTCTGGGACTTAAAAGCCCTAGTTTCGCTATACAATAAGCCGGTTTTAACTTTGTTTTTTTTTTTAATGTTCTTGGCATTTTTATCATCATTTTCTGAATGGTCTAATATTTAAAAAGTTTTAATAAGACCAAAAAACAAGATGTGTTGACATAAAATATTAAAATTCAATTGACAAAATGCCATTTATAAAATGGAGAAAATCTCAGTTACATTGGACGGTATTGCCAAATAATTGGTATAAATTAAAAATTCCCAACGATTATGCTTTTGCATGTGTAATATGAATATATTAACGTATCAAGTGCTGACATTTAGTGAAATGTCGAAGATAACATTAGACTTGTTATCGATTATTTATTCGCTGATTGGTATAAAATTATCGTTGATGACTTAATTATTTATTTTGTCAAGAAAAAAAATCATTTCGGCCCAGCCTTTCCACTTAACATGACTTGAAAAATTTCAATGATTATTGGCAATGTCGTTGAATCATTGAAATAATCAAAGTTATTTTATGAAGACAGTTGGGTCAAAGTGCAAAATTTGCTTGGCAAGAACTAATACCTACCTAATTAAGTCATCACTTTTATACTGGCATCAAAATAGCTTTGAATTTTAGGTTTCGCAAAATTAAAAATTAAAATTTGAAGAATGAAGCTTTTCAATAAAAGACTATAACTGGCGCCCAACGCTGTAAATCTTAATTCTAAAAATTAGAAATATTCTTCTTATTAAAATCACTTTTCGTATAAAATCTGAATGTCTTTAACAGAGTTATCTGCAGTGTAGGTATAACTTAATCGACCTAGCTTCATTGGCTTCTTTCTTCAATAATAATTATGAGTGAGCCCCGTCTGTAAATAATTAAATTAATTTGCTTCTCCACACCTAAGGTGCGGCTGCATCATTGCAGAGTAGAGTATCTACAAGATTTTTCTACGTACATATATACCTAATACAAAAGGAAAATAATAAAAAAAAATCACCCATCAAAGTTGCCTTGATATTATGCAGCTAAGAAAATACACTTTCTATCTATCTATCCGCATTCAATTCTTCAAGTGTTTTCTTGGGCTCTAGAAGCTTGACTTAACTCACAAAAAAAATAATTTTTGATGCAAGATGGCTACAGACTAGTAATTCCAGAATTTATAAAGAACAGCAGCTTCTGAAGTAGGTTGAACCACTTTATCAAGCATTGACTTTGTTTTTTTTTTTTCGTGAATGTTAAATGCATCGCAGAAGGAGCCCAACGAAAAACCTTATGGCTTTGAAGTTTTACATCTTATAACTTAAAAAAAATAACATGTAGGTTTCAGCCACTTGAATATTAAAATAGAGAGAATAAGTCTCAATCGAAATGTTTATTTTGTGAACCAGAAATGCAAATGCACACTTTTGATATGAAGTGGATTTGTATATGATGTTTGTTGGTTTTAAGTTAACAAAAAAATCAAAATGAATTATTTGTTGACTGTTTTTCCTATAAGAAAAGTAAGAGTACAAATGTTTTGGATTGGGAAGAAAATTTAAAGAGCCGAGGGCATTTTTGAATTGCACTTCAACTAAAATGTTGTTTCTTTACAGAACCATTAGACTTTTCTTCTCAAGTACTAGAACACTCCCTCGCCACGCGCGCCGCACAGTGGTTCGGTTTGTATGGGAGAGCGGAAAAAAGTCTGTTTTATCTAAACGGTTCAACGGATTTTAATGAAATTTAGCAAACATGTCTTATACATATTTGGTCAAAATTTGGTTGAAAAAAAAATAATTAGAAACAAAGTTATTGACATTTTTCTAAAAATTTGAGGGTTTTGATGTTTGTATGGGAGAGCGGAAAAAAATCTGTAACGTCTGAACTGTTTAACGGATTACGATTAAATTTGATTCGCATTTTAAAATTAGTCTTACACATTTTGTCAAAATTTGGCTGAGAAAATATCATTAGTAAAAAAGTTGTTGACTTTTTTTCTAAAATTTGAGTGTTTTGATGTTTGTATGGGAGAGTTGAAAAAAGTCTGTAAAATCTGAACTATTAAATGAATTTTAATGAAATTTAACACACATGTTAAGATTAGTCTTATACATGCTTGGTCAAGAAAAAATTATTAGAAAAAAAGTTATTGACATTTTTATAAAATTTGAGGGTTTTGATGTTATATTTGAATAAAAGTTTTTTTTAGTAAAATCTTAACTTTTTATTTTGAATAAAATATTATTATTAACTATGTATATTATAAATTAAATAAATAAATAGATAAAAACATAAAAAAAAAATAAAAAACAATTATGAAGTAGTAATTTTATAATGCTTAAATGAGGTTTTTAGCGTCTGCGCTGATTGGAAGTATTTTCTTTTTTGTCTGTGGCCTTAAACCTGTTATTATTGGATCTGAGGATATAAGTATATGAGTATATGATGCATCACATCTTCATTCGTCGCAATTGGGCTGCATTTTCTCGAATGAAACCTGCGGTAGGCTTTATAATCCTTATTTCGACATTCTTGGGCTTCCTCGGAGAGCGATCCAACAGGAAATGCACAGCTTTTAATTATTTCTTCTCCATGGATCAAAACCCGTACCTTGTTTTACAAGATCGACAATGATGTCCAGTTTTTCACGAAACTCCTGCTGAATTTTCTTCTTCTGAGCATCTTTACTATGGCGGGTCTGATTGTTGGTTCTCCATGCTTCAAATGGCAAATTGTAGGCAACATCGAGGATACACTCCATAAATTTTATCCGAGCGTGAAGGGGAGACATTCCCATTTTCAAAGCTTCCCTGTTTACAGTTTTGGTTCTTATATTTGTCAGGTTATTCATTCCAGAAGTTGTAGTTCCACATATGAAACAGGAAGAAGCTGCAGGAGTTTCTGTTACAGATTGGGTTGTCTTCCCGTCCAGCATTGTGAAGATGAGTTCGTGTTTGATTGTAAACTGACGTTCGACTATTTGAATTATCGTCTGAGTTTAATTACTGATTTCTGATTTATCTATTCTTTGTTTCTCGTTTCGTATGATTTCTGCAGTTTCTTTAACAAAAGAAAATTGGATGGCTCTGCAGTATCTTGTAGAGAATGGTCGATCGTTGTTCCACACAATAATATCCCTGTTATCCTCCATAGTCATTTGAATTGGTACCAAAGATGTCATAAACATATTAGCGTCCGAAGTTTCTTCATTGTCAAATGTTTGACTGTATTGTGGTTGTCCAGAGGCACCATCACATCCCCATTTAGTGTACAGTGTTGAAGACTGTCCTTCAATTTTCCAGGCAGAAACAAATGGTTTCGCAAAAAACGAAATTCTCAAACCTGGGTCAATGTATTAATTTTGTTTTATTTTTAAAATTAAGTTTGACATTTTTCTTAAAATATTAGGCTTAACCAGTTCATTCTGACAATTAATACCGAAGAAATCAAACTTTTTGGTAAACACCACCGTCAAGATGGAGTTTTTTGAAATCCGATTCAGTGAAACATTTTGGAGCATAACTTCCACGGCTGCACGCATCTGCAGCTGATTTTTTCTGTGGTTTAACATGAATGTATGGAGCATATGCTGGCATACTTACTTTCTTGGTATCTTTTGGCGCTTTTTTTAAATGAAAAAGTTTAAAAAAAAAGCATTTTTTCTTAGTACTTAAGCTTCAGGCTACTAATAGAAGGTATCTTTTATAAATAATCAATATTTTTTTTTATTTTTAGATAATCGAAAATAAACCAATTAAATTATTGAAGAAGCCAGAGAATTTATTTAAAGAGACTTCGGAAAAAAACATTTCAAAATTTGTTGAAAATACGGTTCGCGATTTGAGTAAAATTATTTTTCAATTTTGAGGGCTTTTAAATCAGAACATACAATATATATGTTAAAAAATACTTTTAAATCATACGCTCGCGTTATCTAAGAGTACTTAAACATAAAGTTTAAAAGGATAGATATGACTTTTTCAAAATCCTTTTTTCCGCTCTCGCACCACTGCGCGCCGCGCCTGTGGGCATTATCAAGCCATTCTTAGAAGTTAAAAAAAATTAAAATAAATTAAAACTAAAAATTAAATTTTCAAATTTGGCAAACTCATTTATGTTACATATTTGGCAAAGAAAACTCGTTTAATAACTCAAATTGCCAGACATACAGAAAAAAAACAGTTTTCCACTAGAAATAAGTTTTAACTTTGTGTTAAACGTTTCTCCAAACTCACACCCAAAAATACACAAGAGAAAATTTTTTGTGGAAATTTATTATTATACGGATGCAGCTTTCCTTTGATTGCATGGTCTTGATGTTTATCCTGTAGATATATAAATAAGTATATCCTTTGTGTCCTGTCTGTGTCATCGAATAAGAAACAGTCTCGTATACATCTAAGCACCACCAACAACATTATTTTTATGTTGTTTTTTTCTTCCTCACCAGTGGCCAATATAGCAGATAAACTCTATCACCAGGACGGAAAACTGTTGTGAAAAATGTGTGCAAAAAAAAAAAAAAATAAATACATACTCACGAAGTTGTATCTTTTCGACATCAGAGAGGATTCTTCACCGGAAATTTGTTGGCTTACACAAAACACAAACAAACAAAAAAACAGATCGGCCAAGCAAAGCAAGGCAAAAACAAAACAATATATGAAATTTTCTCTTTTCAGTTTTGGTCATGGCAGGAAGGGTTTTTTAATTTTTTATTAGAGTGTACGTCGTACACTGTATAAGAGTATAGTTGTTCATTTTTCTTGTTTTGTTTTTGACCCCTTCGACGGCTGTCAGAAGAATTTTCTCTTGTTTTTCTTTGTGAATTTTCGTCTTTTAATGCGAAGTTGTACAGGGTGGGAATAGATTTTAGGCAAAAAATAATAACACAAGTTTGCGACATTCTATTACGATTGTCATTCATCAATTGATAGTCGATTAATATTGAAAATTGATATTTTATCGTTTTCGATTGGTATTTGATCATTTTGAGTTTTCATGTACCAAATATCAATGTTTACAAACTATAAATTGATAATTTGACAATCGTAATAGTAGTGTATACATGTAAGAGAATTTTTGGATACCTCCTGAATTCGAATCTAATTTGTTATACATAACGTCTAGAATTGGAGATTTTATAAACTTAAACTTAAAAAAATGCTTTTTTTTTAAATTAGAGCGACTACAAACTAAATCTAACTGTTTATTGGCAGCCCTATATTTTGGGAACAAAAATAGAATACATTTTTTTATAATTTTTTTATTAAATCAGTTTCCGTAATCCTACTCCTCATTCGTATGGGTAAGACGTAAGAGTGCGCTATTTTTGAAGTCCAAATTAATTTTATAAAATCCCCCCAACAAAAAAGCGTTAATTTTCAAGCTAAAAATAAGGAAGTGACTACATCAATTATGCCAATATATAACAGTTTTGTTTATAAAGATACCTACTGATTATGCGGACCTCCGCAGGACGAGTGTTGGTATGCTTCGGGCACCCCAAGAACTTTTTTCAAGTCGCGCAAAGCTCATTAATGCACACTCACTTATATTTCGCAAACTGTTATAATTGTTCTAAATTGGCATCTCAACAGTCTCTTTCTATAAATAAATGAATAAACTTTAATCATGCTAATTTATATAACTGTTATAACAGTATATGACGATTTAAAATAGGACTAGACTAGAGAAATATCAATCATTATATCAGTTTTTCGCCATTTAAATTATGAAATATTCAAAGGTCTTCGCGCAGGTTGAAAAAAAAAAACTATAGGTGCCCGAAAAATTCCCAACGGTGAAGGACCTTGGCCCTGCGGGGCATGTCTTGTCTCACTTCCATAATCAATTAAGTGACTATAAACATTGTTATTTATAACAGTTTTGTTTACATTTAATAATTATGCGGTCACGTCTCTCCAGCCGGCAGTGGGAATGTTTTGTCGTCAATAAACAACCACTTTTTGATAAACTGCTATAACTGTTATAAATTGGCATTTATCTAGCCTTGTTCTTTAAATAAATGAAAAAAAAACTTTATATAACAGTTTATAAGGATTTAATATTAGACGAGACAAGAGGATTGCCAATTTATAACAGTTTAACAGTTTTTCGCCATTGAAAGTGTGAAATTTTCAATGTACTGCAAGTGGCTAGCAAACAAAAATCAGTGGCTGAAGTGTGCCCATTCCTTAAGTTCCCTGTCCCTGTGGGGCCGTATAATCAGTAAATACGTATAAACAAAACGGTAAGAAACAACAGCGCAAATTTTTAAACGGTCCTCGTTTAAGGAATAAAACCGACTCTAGTAAACCCATACGTTTAGTTGCGAGCCCTTGTCTAACCTTTTATTAATTTTAAACACTTTAAACAACTTTTCTAACTAATGAAGGTTTTTAGCGCATTTGTAAGGTTTTTTTTTTATGATTTGTGGTAGAGCAATCGACTACAGATCCAGAGGTTCACGGTTCAAATCCGGGTGTCCCTTTTGAAAATTAAATATTTTTGTAATTTTTTTTTTCGTTTTTTTTTTTAACTCCCCTTTCCAGCTAAGATGACGGGCGATTTTATGAGCAGAAAATGATTTGCCGCGATATGGTAGTCCAACACTATGTACCACATTCTTTTTTGTTTAAATCGTTTAAAATTATCAAAGCGTCGACTCTCATTCTCATTCTAAAAAGTCGGCGTCGAATTTTAAAAAAATGATTTAGAGTAGATTTTAAATGTTTAAAATTTTGCGCCACTTTCTTTAAAATATGCGCCTATTAACGTGTCAAAAGCCTACCAACTTTTCTTATCTCTTTTGAATTGAAGTCTTTATTTGCCTCCGAAACATCCTGTAGCTTACAAAATATAGATGTAAAACAAAGCACACATATAGCTATATGATTTCTTTATTTAATTTCCTCGCACTTGAACCCATTTTGCCACAAAGAACACCCCCCTCCCCCCCTCTTTTAAAACTTTCTTTTTTAAACAAAAATAGTAAATGTGTACGAAAAAGCAAAACCGTTCTGCTGTTGTTGTCCTTAGATATTCAAACTTTTATACTCGTACAACAAAAATCTCTTCATCAAGTCAAATCGTCTGGCCTCATCCTTCACATATATGTATGTATGTATATACCTATAATATAGTCGACCCCTTACTTAACCCTTTTTTGAACGGACACTAGAAAAATCGATTTTGTTCATTTGCACCCAAAGGCAATTTATAAATGTTGTGTTTTTTGAAGTCGTGAAAACGAATTGGCTTTCAACGTCGCCGCTGCCGTCGCGTCGTCGCTTCCTCGGTCGTCGTCGTCGGCTTCGACGTCCGTTCGACAAAGTCAAAATGCACATTACGGTGAACTATTGGGCAGGAGGATTTTTAAACGAAAATTTTTGAAAAATTACAATTTACAAAAAGAAAAAAAAAGAATAGTGAAGAAGTGCAGACAAGATACATTGATCTAATAGTCTGGCAGGTGATGTTGCGTTTGGAGTATAGTAATTTATCAATTGATAATGAACAAATTCAAAAAAAAAAAAACTACACTCGGTCGATATACCTCGTGCAAAGTCACTAATATTCAGAAACATGGGATTGACATATCTTAACACAAACAAACTGAACTGTTATTTTGTTCTATTTTTATTGCCATTAAATCTGGTTTCATTGAGGGACATATCTAAAGTGCTAAACATATTTCAAGATCCTCATGCCATCTGCGTTGAATATACAAACTCACATTAGAAAAATGTCAATTAAAAGTCTATTAGGTACAATAATACAAACAAAAACAAAGAAAATAGGTCCTAAATGGCATCCCTGAGGTACCCCTGCTATTGCAACAATGAACAATGCATGGAAAACAAGTTTTGTATGTAGTTTCTTGGAGAACAACAATAATTCATGCTGGTACGTCAAAAATGTTTTTTTGCATGTTTAAAGTAGAATATCTCAAAATCTTTACAGGTGGGGCAAGACAACAAGCTCGTTGAACAAATATCTAAACAAAATCAACCGTTTCCCGTCCTAAAACTTGGATAAAATCTAGGTATTTTAATTTGTATTTTCGGATGAATCCCAATTATTTTGTTTCTAAGTATTAATCACAACTTTTCAACACTGAGTTTTCAAACCTCTTAAAATGTGAAAAGTCGATGTGAAATGGCTTAAGCATTTGCAACTCCTACTTCCGGTCTATAAAGTACGTTCATATTGCAAATGTAGAATCGTTCTGTTATTGTGACAGGTCGATTAAGTTGATTGATGGTGTTATCTTGCCACAACTATATGCATATATAACACAGCTCAAGATGATGCTTTTTGTATATATACATACGTACATGTATAATCCGCGCTCACAAAGTGCATTGCGTTGTTCATTTTGATCTGTTTTGAAAGGGCATTCAGTGTTTTTTTCTTTTTGTGATGCCACAACGACAACGTCCAATCCGTGCCGTCGCCATTTGCTATCACCACAACCAGCTGCACCATCAGCATCATTTAAAGTGGATTTAAAAAAAAAATGTTTTATTTTCTTATTTCAAAAGATGGCAATAAATCAAGAGTTCAAGTGTACAAAGAAAGAAGGAGTGCATAACATTGTATGTACTCCAAACAAAATGCCCCTCGAGTTAGCAGAGCTATCAGAACAAAGGACTTGTGCAATGGCATTATTCAGTGATTTGAATCACTTAGAGCTCTAGCTCAAAATTTGCAACGATCTGGCCAAAATAAACAGATGTAATTCTATTACCAATTCGAACTCCTACTAGACTTGTTGACATTTAATTCATGGTTTTCAAAATAATTGAGCACTTGAAAACTGGGAACGTATAGGTACCTTATTAACGCCTTTTGATGCCATCATAAAATTTGGCTCTGCTCGCATTGCCAACTTGAGCAGTATCAAAACTAAACTAAGTTAGGTAATGATATTGACTTTTTTAATATCCTTTGATTTGTTGCTGCAACTTTTTTTTTTTTTCATTTTGACGCATGCCGGCTGCGGCCGGCCGTTGCCCTCGACCACCGTCATTTCTCTTGGCGTTCAAATGATTGTGGAGGAGGTACACTGAGATATGTCTTTAACATTTAGCCAACTCTCAAACAGGAAAAAGATGAACGATTATCATTATTCCTTGTCGAAGGAAATTGTGTTTGCGTATACATGTAGAATATTCTTTGTTGTTGTATATTGTTGACTTCTGATGCTAGCTGCAGCAACAGTAGTGGTTCTATAAACAAGCTTTATACACTCAAGTGCATAAATCCTCAAACATAACAACAAATTGGTGATGAGGTCTTTGGTTCAAGTATAATTTATAGTCGCTTGGTTAAGACTCATGGTAATGATGGCTTTCGACGAAGAACATCACCATCAATTTGGAAAGAAATTTCGCATAGTCATTCATGTTGTTTCTACTATACCTATACTATACACTTACACACTGGTGAGGTTTCTTTGAAAAATCACTTCAAGAAATTGCTATTTTGTTGAGCTATTTCTCTTTTCAAGAAGGATAATTCCTCCTCTTGAATTTGTTATTGTTGTTTTTCATGTTTTTTTTGCACATTTCAATTAATATAGAAAGGATGTGGAACATACCATGAGTTCGAGCTAAATGTCTGAATAGGTAAAAGTGAGTTTCTTGAAAATTAGCATTTAAAATTATTTTAATAAAAATCAAACATTTTAAAAATTTCGCAAATATTTTTTTCAGTTTTAAAAAAAATCTCCAAAAAGAAAATCCCTATAAGCCTAAGGTATTTTTTTCTTATAGACACTTACCTTAACTTAAAATTAAGGTATATTTTGGATTCAAACTAAAGAGTATATGTATGCACAGTAAAATACGGATATAAGTAACTCCTTAAATTCAAGAAATTTATTTCTTATAGCGGCTGCTTTGATTTGAGTGAAAACCTGCTAACTTTTAAGAAATTTTTAAAATTTTTGGAAAAAATTTAAAATTTTAGGAAATTTCCAGAATTTTTGTAAAAATTTCAGAATTTTTGTAAAAAATTTTAAAATTTTTTGAGAAAAAAAATTAACTCCACGTCTATATTTGTAGCATTTTAATAATTTCAAAAATTGTTTATAAATACAAAAAGCTATTAAATTGTACCAAGTTTTTTTACATTGGGTCTATAATACCTTTCCAGATGCCATAAATTCATTTTTTTTAATTAATAATTTTGGAAAAAAAATATTTTTCAAAACAAAATTTTGAAAAAAAAAGTTGAAAAATATCTGCATTTCCCAAAAAATTATTTGTCTTTCAATATTTAATTTTTGTTGATTTTTAAGTCACGTTTTATAGTAGTAATTCGAAAGTTTAAAAACTACGTCCACAAAATTTGTTTTTCGTCCGGTGATCTTACCAAGTGATATCGCCAGACAAAACGCCAAACAAGACTAAATGCTACTTTTTTCTTCGCTAATTATTTTTTGGGGTAAGTACCTTCCTATCAAGTAGGTACAATCAAACCGCACAATATTTGATCAAACAATTTTCAACACACCAGATTTCGGAGTTTTATTTTTTCTTTTAGATTTTAATTATAAAATATTTACTCAATTGGCGTATTCCCTCCCCGAGTTCTTAGCAATATTTGTCTCTTTTTATAAAAAAGTTGATTTATTCCAATTCCCGTTGGTCAAAAAAATATGCAGCAGAGGGTATAGCCGTTAGTCAACAAGAGGCACATCTTGATCTATTGACAATTCAACCTATGTCAGGAAATGTTTAAAATTGTAATTAATGTGAAGTTTATTATTCAACTAGCTGACCCGCCAGGCTTCCCACGGGTAGACAAACCTAAGCTTCGTATAAAATTACAAATTTTATAATTGAATACTACTAACTGAGTTTTGATGGCGAAATTCGTTAAAATATGATCATCTACTTCCAACCTTTATTACTTTCCCAACGCAGAAAGACTTTTTGTAATCAAAAACCTTTTTTCTGTATTTATTCCATTTCACTCTAAAAATATAAAATTTTTAAAAATAACCTTTCCAACACAAACAGAATTATTGAAATCACCCTGTAAATTGTGGAAAAATCCCTTTAGCCATCCACTAATAAATAACCTTTCAATTACAAGTTAAAACCAATTTTATTTTATTTTTACTCTCTAAGAAAAATTAAAAAAAAGGAATATCCCTAAAGCTATTTACTTACAAAAACCCTTTACAAAAAAAAAATTCCTAAATGGGACAATTTTTTATTTTTACCCCATTTCATCCTACAAATAATTAAATTTAAAAAAAAAAACCCTCAAACCATTTCCTAACAAAAACGAATTTGTTAAATCTTACACTTTTTATGTTTACCCCATTTCACTCTATAAATAAAAAAAAATATCCCTTAAGCCATTTCCTAAGAAAAACCTTTCAAACACAAAAAAGAATTTCTTAAATCGGACAATTATTTTATTTTTACCCCATTTCACCCTGCAAATAAGAAAAGTTGAAGAAGAATATCCCAAAAGCCATTTCCTAACCGCCTACAGCACCATTTTTGTTGAACGGTAATTGAATTGAACTGAAAAACGAAATATTCGCCTACAGCGCCACCTTTTGAGACTTTTGAGACTTTTCTTTTTTCCTAAACCTTCGTGGTACAATTGCGAACAAACCCGTAGAAGGAAGTACCCAATTTGGTACAGTCGTTCTGAAGTTTTAAGCATCCGAACCCACCACGATTCATTTTTAGATAGATACCTACCTACCCAATATACATAATTCAACCGTAGCGTATAGTGCTACACATAACATGCTAAACGGAATAACTAAGGTCCACGCCGGCCGACCGCCGGTATAGATTTTTACACATCAAACATTTATTGAAATAGGTTAAAAAGATAATGAGATACCTAATCATAAATAAAAAAAAAATTATCACGAAACTCGTCTTCACCCATCCCTAGATAGTACTCCTCTTATCAAAGGCTGCTTTTGCTCTGCCAGACCGTTTGAAAAATCCAAAAGTGTTAAAATGGGATAAACGGAGCAATTCCGATTGAAAATTAATTACCTAAAAATTAATCAAAACATTAAATTCTAAAAACAAAAATTTGTAAAAAAAATTGTTTCAACATTTTGAGTTTGAAAATTAATTTTTTTTCAAATTTCTTTACTTAAAAAATACCGATTGGTGACAAGTTTGGTAGAACTCAACTGAGCTGTTTTCTAAATACCTATACGTAAGTAAATATTGAGTTTTCAAAAAATAAAATAGAATTTTTTTTTAAAATCAAAAAAATATTTTTTTAAGTTAAAATATCCACGATTTTTGGCTATTTAAAAATTAAAAAAAATTAACAATAATAAATTTTATCAAAAAAAAAAAAATAATCAATAATCAACGCCATTAATAACCATTTTACGAAACAAAAATTACTAATAGTTAGCCTTTCCTATTAAAATTAACTTATTTTTTTTTTAAATCTGTTAGCACGTTTCCAAAGAAAATAAGTCTCGTTTCACACGAAGAAACTGAGTTTCCAGCAACTATCAGTTCTTAGGGGAGAGGAGCACGAAGAAAGGGGAGTGAACAAAATCTTCCCGTTGATCGATTGAGGAGATTTTTTTTGATATTCCTTTTCACACTTAACTACCGTAATGTTCATCCAACCAAGAGAATTTATAAGGAAACTACACAAAATCTCTCCAGCAACTTGTTTCTTCGTGTGAAAGGGGACTAGGATTTAGCAAATAAAAAGTGTATGTGATTTATTATCGTGGGAGAAACAATTTTGTTTGACAAAAAAAAACTGTAAATGCAACTCTAATGAATTCAGCTATATTTTTTTTTAGTTTGGTATTTGTTTGAACAAATGTCGCTAAAAGTGTTTGCATAAGTTGTAAAATAATTTTTTTTTTTTTTTATATCATATATTTGGCAATATTTTGCCACTTGAAAATTTCATTACAAACAAATTTTAAACTATATTAAATAAATCTATTTTTAACATAACCAATGAAAAGGTTTTTGAATCTTGGTAAATTATGTTCCACCTTCAATTCATTTGGCAGATTATTGTAAATATCTAAACCTCTATGAAGAACCATATTCTTTGTTTTGGAGTTTCTATACATTGGTAAGCTAAAATCACCAGCATTTCGTAACGCAAATGGCTGTGCATCACTTACATATGTTATATATTCACTTAAATAATTTGGTAATATATTAAATTTAATTTTAAACACAAATATAAAAGCATTATACATAATTCTCTGGTTTATACTCATCCAAGACAAATGAAATAGCATATCTCTTATTGGAGTTAATCCATTACACATTAAAATGATTCTCATGGCCCTTTTTTTGAAATTTTTGTAATCTATTCATCATAGAGCTGTGTAAATCGTTCATTTCAAATGATCGAATCGTTCAAGAATCGATTACCTAAATGATTCGATCATTTTCATTCCACTCAATTCATTATTTCACACTGTTCCTATTCGATTTTTGATGTGTAAACATCTATGTCGGCGGTAGAGTGAAATAAAAACGTGGACTTTCCTCTGTGCGACGTTACGATGTACAAGGTTACGTAGCGTGTATTCTCGGAAATGATTTGACATTTTGACACTTGTCATATTAAAAGTATTCTAATGGACCTAGAGAACCTAGAGAACTGGTGTGACTTTAGGTAATTTCCACCTCCTTAATTGGCGTGCTCCGTTTTTCGATCCGCCGGCCGTACCAAAAATTTTTACATATTTTGACACCTGTCAAACTAAGACAATTTTTTTATTTCGGTTTCGATGAAATTCAATCTCCGAAGTTAACGAATACTGTACCAATTTTGATCGAACCCAATGTGACCCATATTTCTTTTCTCCGATTATTATATAATTATATTTATAATTGAACAGAGATTGATATCGAAAATCGAGATTCATTAAAATGATTGAGATTGGGATGGAAAATCGAGAATCATCGAAATGATTGAGATTGGGATGGAAAATCGAGAATCATAGAAATGATTGAGATTGGGATGGAAAATCGGGAATCATCGAAATGATTGAGATTGGGATGAGATCGAGAATCGAAATGATTGAGATTTGGATTGATTGAAACGAAAATTTGTGATTTCAATCATCAATACTTTTCGATGATCAGATCAAAAAAATCGAATCGTTCCTGATTGACACAGCCCTAATTCATCATCAGATTATTTTGAGAAACGGACTGCGTTCTCCATATCGTTGATATACACCAAAAACCGCAATACTCCAATCAGAGATCCTTGTGGGACGCCATGAAGCACAGAATTTGAATTTGAAATATCATCGTTTACATTAGTTTTTTGAGTTCTATTCTCAAGACATGATTTAAACCATTTAAGTTCTGTATTTCTTACACCATACATTTTTAGTTTTTCAATTAATATTAATTTATCCACAGTTTAGAAAGCTCGCTTTAAGTCTAAAAATACGGCCACTACAACTTTCTTGTCCACTTAGTGATGACTAGATTAAGAAGGGATTTACAGTTATTATTTTTTCTAAAACCAGATTGATAGTATGATATTAGATCGAAGGACTCCAAATAATTTTGTAATTGATTATATACAATCTTTTCAATTATTTTGCTTTCAAGTACCATCATATTGACCGGTCTAAAATCTTCCACTTTTCTCGAGTTTTTTACTTTTGGAACAGGGACAACAAGGGACTCTTTACAGTAGCTTGGAAATGTGCCACTTGTTAACGATAAATTAATAATTTTTAACAACATATATCCACATACATCACAGGCGTCCAGATACATTTTTACATTAATTCCGTTAATATCTTTTTTATTATTCATTGATTTCAACACAAATTTTAAGTCACACGCATTTATTTCTTTAAATCTGAAATTTAAATAGTAGTAATCAGGTATTGAATTAATTAATACTAATTATTAATAAACCAAGGATTGGAACTATTATTAATATTCTAACATGATATAAAACTATTTACCGTCTGGAGAATGTTTTGCGAAAATGTATTGATTTATGTGTCAACCGATGCATTAAAATCAGACATAGAAAAATCACAATTACGTAGTTTGGAGACAAAACTTTCTGGGTTATATTTAAATTACAGATTCATGATCACTTATTTTATATTTACTATCAGACTTAGCTCCAACTCTCTCCGGATTATTTGTCATAACATAGTCAATTAAACTTCGTGAACTCTTAGTTATTCTCGTCGGTGTATTTACTAATTGGGAATATGAGTTATCTCCTAATATTGCACTTATTCGATTCTTAAAGGAACTATGTTTTAATAAATTTATATTTATATCACTCATTACTATCATAGTTTTAAAATGACCCAGTTCTGGTCTAAGAATATCGGTGAGTAGCTAGGTGATCTGTAAATTCCACCAAGTATGTATACAAGATTATTTCTTTTCACTTTCACCAATAAAAACCAAATCTGTTTTTCAATCGCAATATTTATAAAAATTTAGTATTTTAAAAACGGGTTACTACCTATTTTTTTGGGATGCAATTTTTAGATACACATACGTCATACCAAATCTTAGATTAAAAATATTTAAGTACCTACTATGCACAGCAATATAAAAAGCGCTACGATGATTTTTAAAATTTTTACCTCATAAACTTAGATTTAAAAAAAAAAACTAGGTATCTATGGTTTCTGCATCATAATGGTGTCACACAATTTTGGAACTTTGTTCATAAATGAAAAATGGAATTTCAACAATTCAATCAAGAATTAATAGACGTAGTGAATACAAAAAGCGAGTTAAGAACCTAATTTTTAAAATTATTTCTTTTCACCATTTTTTAGTTTTAAAGTAATTTTTTCGAAAAATTTAAATAGAAATAATTTAATTTCAAAATAAAATAAAAGAATAGATTTTTGGATTTCAAAAAAGGTAAAACACTTTTTAGTAAGAGGTGCCATTTTTTAATACATTTTTTTCCAATTTTTTTTTTATAAAATGCGCTAAAGCACCATTTTCGCGCTCGATTGCAATTTATCTGCCATATTATGAAATAAATTTCTCTCCATGAGCTTTCATATGACATAAGTTTCATCACTGTTGAGCAATATTGAGACTGTGCCCAAAATGCCCAGGGTACTTTACGACAATTTTTAATCCAATTATTAGACGCTTAAAATTTTGAAGTGGTATACTTACTTGACAACCAGTTTATGGGCACAGCACGCTTCCACTGCGCTACATGGGCTGTTTAAATTTCTTGTTTGTCTTCTTATTCAATTTATTAGTTATTTATGCAAAATTAACAAGAATTGCATTTTTTTTCAATCGAACTAAATTCTTTTAAAACAATATTTTGTAATGTGATGTTTAAAAACCATATAAATTTGAATTAAAACCTTCTTGAAATGTTTCTCTTAAGCAAAAAACTCAACGAAATAAAAAAAAAGATATAAAACCGATGAAAATGGACTTCTTAAATTTAATCAAACGAACTTTGAGTATCATTTCCTACCAACCCACTTTAAAATGTAACCTTTTAATTACTGAATGCCCATTATCCGTAAACATTTTACTAATTACCATCACTGGATTGTCTCTCTATTTAATGACCAACAACTTTGTTACGATTAAATCGCATTATCGTAAAGAAGAGCTTCTCTTTGGGAGAAGTATAACAACACGAGTTAAGATCTGCATAAATTAACATTTAAATTAAATTTACTCGCCGAACAAAAAAAAAAAACGAATTATATCTTTTTTTTTTGTTATAGATCTTAAGAGCTTTTTCTCCATAAACAAACGCCTTCGCTTTTACGCTGTCATTGCATATCTAATCCTATGAAAGAGAATACAAAAAAAAGAAGCCGTGACCTCGAATTTTTAAGCCCTTAGACTTAAATAAGGAATAATTGATTTACATATTGAGAGCAGCAACTGTCTGATCTGATGGGCAAAGAATTCTGATGAACCTGTCGGTAGTGAATTAAAAATCACACCTCTTCTGATTCGAGACGTATGTATGTTCGGTCTGTATATATACTCGTACATCATTGAAAACAAAAATTAAATTAAATGATTTCAAAAACTCTCCCCTAAGTCGTCGTCGACATTAAAAACAAAAATACAACACCAAACGTAGTGCCATATTAGAAAAAAAAATACCAACTTTTATTTATGTGTATATAAAATATGAAAACATTTTTCTCTTAACGAGCTTGAATGCATGTTCAATTTCAATTATGGAGTCATTCAAACAAGTATCTTTCTAAGCCGTTTCCAGTTGAGGATTGTGATGATGATGATGATGATGATGATGATGATGATGATGATGGTGTACCGTGTACCGCCAAGTCCCAAGTGTATAATCCTCTTTGCTTTCAATTATGAACGATGATTTAGTATAGAGTTTCTATTTTTCCAAGATTCAAATGCATGTCCATGTCCGAATCTTAAGTTACCCACGACACAGAACCACTTGCTATATCTTTTATTGAAATGAAAACAGAAAAATTACTTTAAAGTAAGTATGGTGTTTCTGTAGACATGTACACAGGGCGGTATTTAGTCGTACTAAATTATTTGAGGTTCCTATTCTATTTTAAATATTCGTGGATGGCTAAAACATCACAAAAATAGTGGAAACCGACATATTTGCTAAAAAAGAAAAATGTTCTCAGCGGTGTTCGGAATACAAAAGTAGTCAACAACTGATGTACTCTACTCATGGTCATGACACATGCACGACTACCTTCCTACGAAATGGATAGACGCTTTAATTTTTGCACTTATAGATCAAATGCCAACGGTGGAATTTTGACCCAATGGGTTGGGTTATAAGTTCACAAATATGTGGTTGACGAAAAGTCCATATGACATTCCTATGGCCCTCTATACCCACTGCTATATCACTTTCAACGGAACAAACAAAACTCTAAAATTATCTAGTTATTTTAGCTTTCCTTAAATCATTATGAAATAATTGCGTCTGACTTTTTCGTACTTATGCTGTGAGTACCAAGGCTGTCGTTTCATTTTTTGAGAAAGCAATACTTCAATAAAAAAAAAACAGTACACTACAGTACGCAAGTAAAATAAAGAAAATTTTCACATAATTATTTCTATTTCCACTCAGATTCCAGATCCTCAATGCTTACCTTCTCCGTAATAGTGTTTTGAAATATAAATATGAGTTCTACTAAACATTCATCCAAATTTCTTAGATTTAGTTTTTAGGTACATTTGGAATAAAGTTTCGTCGTGAAAATCAAGTCTTTTTCTTATAGCCTGGCGAATAGTTTTGTAATACCTTAGACAGATTGATTTTATTTCGATTACTTGTGTCATAGACATATTTTCTGCTTTCATTACCAATTTCGCTTTTAGGACCGATGTAGATATCTTCAATACGTCATAAGCATAAGGCTTTGTTAAATATTCCAGTTTGATAAAATTTAATAAAATGTTTTAAAAAAAAATCCTTTAACTGTGCTCATCAACGTATGGATCCTGGGGTCATCAGCTACTATCTGTCTAAAAAAATAGGATAAATAAGTAAAGTATAGTTCAATATTAATCAAACTCAATGAGAAGAAATAAGTATTCAATAAGCCTTCAATAGACAACCATCTAGTGAAATACAGTTTTTGATTTTATTTTTCTCATTAAAATACTCCTGATTTTTTTAAAAACCTGCTTGGCTTTTTGCATTTTGAGAGAAGAAATGCGTTTAGAGAGCAGGACAAATTAATGAAAATGAATTATTTGAAGATTTTGTATGGAAAAGTAGTTCAGGATAAAAAAAACAGGACTTTGGCCGTTTTGGCAGTATACGGGGTTTCTAAAAGCAGTACAAATACTGCTTCGACAGCACTGGTGAGTACATCAGTCTTTGAGTACTTTAGTACTATATATGTATTTCATGCATGTTTCGTTGGTAACATATTGCTTTGCGCACATCAAGGTTGCGGACAGTATGCATATGTCGTGAGAAATTTTCTCTTCCAAGCTTGTATTACATTTCCAAAAAAAAATAGCAATCACCCTCTAAGGCCCAATTAATTCACTCTCTAATAAATTTAGATTCGCCATTTTTTTCATCGATTTTTTTTTTAATGAATTTATTCAACCGCATTTAGCAATTTCGACTTATGTTGTCTCTTTTAGGTAATTGTTCATTTAATTTAAAACCTATTTTAGCTTAAATAAAGAAGAAAAACGTCTTTTAAGAAGGATTTTCAGCCCTAGTAGAGGTTTAATGAGGCTTTTCTATTTATTCACTCTCAATTAGGGTTGCCAATTAGTTGTTTATTTACTTATGTTTTTGTAATTTAAAAGTGCAATATGGATAACACAAATCTACAAAAAAAACCTTCAAACAATCTTCTGATGGAAAAAACAAAGTATGGTTTTGCGATGCACTTAATCCAGACCCGACGAAATGTACTGGATGTACTCAATCCAAATCGGAAGTCAGCATTGATCCATCACGTAAGGTATTCGAGGTCTTGTAATCAAAAATTACAAAACTGTATGTTTGGATCATTTATTGTATAGCTCAAAACCTCTACCTACGTCATGGAACAATGCTGATCCCCGATTTGGATTCAGTACATTCAAAACATTATGAAAAGTACAGTTTGTTTTTCCAAGAAAATATCTTAACATCTGTCGGCTTTTGTTGGGCACAAAAGCACTTTCAGATTTTAACAATAAAACCAAACAAAAAAATAACTGTCGGCCATTTAATGTACACAATATGTCCCCCAGCTTTTTTTAGTCCGTGTACGAGTGAAGCCAAAGTTACTAAGGGGTTTTAAGTCTCGTTCAAAATTTACCCAATGCAGTGTATGATGGCCCACTTGATTATGTTACCGTTTACGAACATTTATGAACGGTTTTTGTTTTGAAACATCGACTGTCAAATTAATTAAACAATATCATAATGGAAAAGTTGAAGCTATGTTTTTGGGAACTCCAAATTTGCCGAAGTTCTTGCAACAAAAGTTGGTGTCCCGTAAGGTTCAATTCTGGGCCCCCTATTTGTTTTCGATATTTATAAACGATCTAATACTATTCCTTCAATTTTGTGATCGTAAACTCTGACCTGATGAAGTTCAAAGATTCTATTTCAGCATATGATCTAAGACTTAGAAATAAGTACAGCAACTGTCTGATGAACAAAGAATGCTGACGAACATGTCAAAAGTGAATTAAAAATCCCACCTTCACACTATAAGGTTAGATTTTCACCTATTCTGTTTTGAGACGTATGTGTTCAGTGTTCCGTGAGATTTTTTTAGATTTGCTAAAAAGTCACAAGTATTATTATTATTCACCAAAAAATGCTGGTTTACACAACGTTGAACTACATAAATGAAAAAACCAGAAAGTATGTAAACCCTATATTTAACTAAACTACCACCTTCTGAGCTAACGAAGCTTGACAAGTTATAAGTCGTTATTTAGAAATAAAAATATAAAATCCAATGAATTTGCGTAGAATTATAACTGCAAATCTCAAAATATGCATTTATCCTTATACAAGTTATTATAAATTTATTGCATTCTAATACAGAATATACAAATGTAACTCGTTAGGACCCCCCTTTGTATGATTATGCCTCAAGGCCCCTTAAACAACTAGTGCTTTTCGAATGAATACAAAAAAATTAAGTGGTCGTTGCATTGCTCGCGCAAAAGGATTTAACCAAATTGCCCAATCTCCTCGTTAAGTAGTGAGAGAAGACTTTGCAAATTTTTAAGATTGTCTGTCTGGTTTGTCTGCCGCCGCGCCATACTTACGCCGATGGTTCTGAAATTTGTGTCTTCTTTTTTTTTGTTTTTCAATTTTAGTTCTTTTTTTTTTAACACAGAAACAAAATAACAATTTTTCTCCACATAGCTATACAACAAAGTAAAAACGAGGGGGACATAAATTATTCCGAAGATACGAGTTTTATAATATCATCGTTGTGTATCTACAAGATACGCGATTTGGTATATTAAACATCTCGTCGTTGGTGCCCAAGTGCATCACAATAGTCTTGGAGGTAATGTTGTGAAGGATGATGTCGTTTAACTGAATGTCGAGTGATACTGTGACACTGAGTGCACAATGTTTTGAAAAGTGTCATTTTAAACAACAAGAAAATATTAATAAAATATTTAAAAAGTCAAAGTACAAAAAAATAATTCTTTGTTTAAAAATATTTTTTTTTTTTTGAAATGCAAATTTTTTTAAACTATTTAGAAGCACTAGATTGCAAAATTATAATAAAATCGGTTAAACCATAGAAAAGATATTCGCAAATAAGCCAAAAATGAGACAATTTTCTCAAAAAAAAAACGTAGAATACACATTTCCGTTATGTGATTTTTTTGCCAAAAACCTCAAACGCAGTTTTCATGCAACTACTTTAGTTCAAAGTTTCATCAAAATCTTTAAAGTCGTTTTCGAGAAAATTAAAACAAAACATATGGAGCTAAAACAAAAGTTCGAATTTCTGCTCTAGAAAATCTCATAAAAATGCTCCGTACAAAATTTGAAGCAAATCGGCCCACCCGTTTAGGCTCTAGCTCAAATTACAGTGGACTCACAGCATTAAAAATGTGGAAAAAAAACTACTATCGCAAAAATTAAAGAGAATCTAAATTTCTATTAGTTATATATTTACAATTTTCGTCCATATAATAGACATTGACATATTTACAAAAAGCTTCAATCCAAGAAGGCTGCCGATTCAATGTAAAGCTCTCTCTACAACGTTATCTCTCAGACTATGGAGATTTTTGCTGTGGTGTCCTATTTTTTGTTTCTTTTTCCCTCTATTCTTGTTTTTCCACAGTTGTACTAATAGAGTCGAAATGAACTGCTGTAGAACTGAAGGATGACAAAGAAGAGGAATAAACAAACAAAAACAAAAAAAAAGTCGTAAAAAACTGACAAAACTGGTAGCAACTTCACCTGTTTTTATTTTTAACCGGCACTTTGGCTTATTTGTTAACCTTACGCATCACTGAGGAAAAAGGATGTGTGTCTGTTTGCATGCATTGGCCAAGTATAGCAGTTATTTTTCTGGTGGCGCATTTTTAGTATAAATATATTCACGCCATCTAGTTGTGTATTGCAGTAATGTAAACCAGTCCTAACGAGAGATACTTACATTGCATAAGGCGAACATTTTCACTTAACTTGACAGTGTGACTTAGCGAAAACAAAAAAAAAATATGGGTTCTTACAAGGTATAGGTAGATATAGGTAGACCTTTCGATATCTTGAGCTCTCCAGGGTATAGGTATATGCCTACTACTTGAATATATTGCTCGTGTTTCAATCAAACAATGTGAGTATTTGTTTTTTTTTTTTTGAGCTGAGTGTTCGTGCATATACTTACATAAATATATTTCAAACCCACACGAATCGGTTTCATTCTCTGCCTTTTGCGCGCCATGAATTTAATCCTTACTTAGCCTATTTTTAATATTTTTCATTTTAATATTATGGGTATGTACCTATGTTCGTTCTAGTTTCACTCTTTCAATTCTCTATAGGCTTTAGCATCCAAATCCGAAGTCAAAGCCGCATGAACTACGTCTATACTTCGTGCTTCGAGGGTATTTCATAATTGATATTCCATGGTCTGTCGTTATTTTTCAGATTTTTTTTGTTTGCATTTACAATATCGACAGTAGATTGGGGATTGAATTTTTGTTGTTGTTGTTGTGCTTCTGGATGTTGTACATATTATATGTAGCTAACAGTTGTTGCAAGTGAACCAAATGTGCTCGAAACATCATGTTGGTGAAACACCTTCAGGGTGGTAATCGATATTAGTTTCCTTTGAATATATAATTTATTATGACATTCAGAGGTAAAAAAGTGTAGCTAACTGAGAACCACATTCAATTGACAAATTATTCAAGTTGAAATATTATAGCAATACTCATAAGACTATCGATGTATTGATAATGTTGTGATTTGTGTAAAATTACTGACAAATTAGGAAATTGGGGGTTAAGGTATCATGATAGTTTTCGAGTTTTGTATTTTATATTTTTTTTTTTCAGCAACTAATTGATAGCAAAAGCTTTAAAGATTCAACAACTATTTTCATTGCAAAGGTTTATTAAAAATTTCAAAGGTGGTTCTATCTAGTCCAACTGCAAGGGCCAGTTTCACAGTCAGAAAAGTGACACTTAAGTGGGGAATTTGAAAGATTAATTTCCAATATCACCGTTCACTGTTACCTGAATAAGTGGCACTTAAGTCTTCGATATTGGTGACTTAAGTTCCACTTACGCTAGCTATGAAATTTAGCTTAAATTCCTATTATGGGAAACTTAAGTGCCACTTATTTCGGTAAGTGTCGACTGTGAAACTGGCCCTAAACAAATTAGATATAAAATTGATTTTGTTGCTTTGAATATCTAAACTACTTAATAGATGTGAAATTTAAAAATGTATGCTTAAATTAACGCTTATGTTCTACGTTTTCCTCCTCAGCGTAAGCTTTCACATAATTTCTTGCGTGTTGAACTTCAATAGTTAAGTTTCGTTTCTGGAAACGGGCATTTGAAGCTAAGGCTTGAATAAAACAACAACAAATTGAATAGATACGATTTTCCAACAATTAGTTCCTGGGAGTTGGGAGTGATTTTAACTCTCAAATATTTGTATTCTTTGACCTTTTCGATTCCATAGTCGATTCCATTTCGATTTGTGAGTTGCAGATATTTACTTTGCGGAAACTTATCAGCATTTTGCCGGGTTAGAGTGAAACCCGGCTAAGTCCATATTTATTTTTATTAATAAACTAGCTTGCCTGCCCGGCTTCGTACGGGTAGAAAAACCTAAGCTTCACATACAAACTACAAAAGAAAATATAAATAAATATTTAAGCTAATTTTTGTAATCGAATACTACTTTATGGATTTTCACGAAGGTACCTCACGTTATGAATTGTCCAACCTTTATTACTTTAAAAAAAAAGAAATAATTTTCACAATCGAAAAACACTTTTTTGTTTTTATCCCATTGCACTCTATAATTAATTTTTTTTTTAAATAACCTCTCAAACACAAAGAATTTTTGAAATCAGATGCTACTTTTCATTTTTACGCCATTTCACCCTATAAATGCCAATTGTTTGAAAAAAATCCCTAAGATCATCCATTAATAAACAACCTTTCAATTACCAAGAGAATTTCTTAAACCCGATTTTTTTTTATTTTTACTCCCCAAATATTTTTTTTGTTAAATAATATCCCTAAAGCTATTTCCTAAGAAAAACTTTTTAAACTAAAAAGAATTCCCTAAGTCGAATTTTTTTTTTATTTTTGCCCCATTTCAACCTACAAATAACAAATGTTGAAAAAAATACCCCAAAAGCCATTTCCCAATCGCTTTCAGCGCCCCCTGTGGAACGGTAATTGAATTGAACTGAAATACGAAATTTGCGCGCACAACGCCACCTGTTGAGACTTTTCTTAATTTTTTTTTCCGAAACCTTCGCGGAGCAAATGCAAACAAACCCGTAGAAGGTAGTATCCAATTTGATCCAGCCGTTTTCAGGTTTTAAGCATCCGAACACCACGATCCATTTTTATGTATACCTATAGATACATATAGACAAAACTATAGGTACCTACCTACCTTTAAAATTTATGAATTTCTTTTGAATGTTTACTTTTTTTTTACGTGGAGTGCAAATATTTCACACAGTTTTTTTTAGATTTTGAGGGGTTTGTACCAGACTCTACTTCACAAAATTTAATTTGAATATTTTCAAGGAGTTGTAATATGCTGATAAATAATTTTTGAACACATTTTTGCAATTGGCCCTTTCCTTTTCTATCAAGAAAAACTTGTCTAACTACCTTAAATTCTGAATTTACACAATTCTCTAGGTTGCCTAAAATGGAAGCAGTAACTAAGCTATTGGCATAAGCTCAGTATTGGTTTGATCGGTATGAGGAGTGATAAGGGGTGGGTTCCCTGCTCCAATCTATTTTGGGACCTCTAGGATTATTGTAATCTTTATATTGATGAGACTAAAAAGTGAGGTAAAATGTTTGGTTTATTTTTTTGGGTCGTGTGTATCTGCGTTGGTGAATTTCAACTCTCAAAAATTTAAATAGGCATTAATTGCACTTTTTAACCCAACTGACACAAGGTCTTAAATATCAAGATTTATTTTTGCATTTTCAAGACCAAGACCAAGTTAAAATTAAATAAAAAAAATACAAACAAAATGCTAGATATAAATATTTTGAAAAAAGGCAATGAAGATAAAATTACAAAAAGGCATTTATGGTAAAAAAGACAAAATAAAATACAAAATCCTATCCCATCCCTATCGTTATGGGTATGACATTTGTAAGATATTGTGTCCCAAGTTTCAACAAAATATTTGTCCACAAGTTTTTAATTACACACTTTACGCTCAAGGACGATCCAAAGTCGAGGGTGGGGAAATATTTTTTTTCTTAGACTGATATTTTGGGTTCGAAATTTTGATCAGAAAGTGAAAGACCCAAGTGCGAAGGGATTTTGAATGTCACATAATGTAACTAAGAATGGTTTAGTTGTTGACTTATTAAGCAAAGTCTTAGGGACCTTATCTAGAAGTCTAAGATTAAATTAAGTGAAATTAGAGGTGTTTTATTTGGACTCATATTGAATTATTTATGCATTAAAAATAATTTTAAATTGACATCGCTGACAACCATCAGTGAAGTTAAATTTGTGTTCCCTTAATTTTGAATTTGAACTGATGGTAACACCATTCTTCAAGTTGATGTTTTATATGAAAATAAAAACAATTAAAATCTTTCAGATTTAATCAATACACAAATTAAATTAGAGATAAAATGAAATTCATACAATTCAGAGGACAATAAGGAACAAAGACAAACGTCACTATCCTCCCTTCTTTTAGTATATTGAGATTGAAAATAACGCCAACAACAGCTGACCTCTATCTGCTTCTCATTAAATTTTTATATCCGAGCACATATTATTCTCCTCCGGACGATGCGATGTTATTATTCCTTTTGTTTGAATTCTCTGTAAAATGACGCTGGCAGCCATTTGACGAGGGTTAAATTACATGCGGACGTCATACATCTCTACGCCATCGCCCATCGCCATATCAAGTGAAACCTTCTTCTGATGCTTTGCTTGTCTGTTGGTTTGGTTGTGGCCCTTAAATCCATATATCCATCTACAGATGCCCTCCAGAGACAATTTATCTGTTCGATGGTAAATGTGCGTTCAACATTTATACGAGTATTTATGTAGGTATAGGTATGTACGTGTCCAAGTTTTTGTTTTTATGTTTATTGATTGAATGATGAAGATGGTTGTATGGTGTTTCTGGCCATATGTATGCAGTGCAGTGCATTGCATATTTGTGCATTGTATGGGATTCTTTCGTAAAATAATGCGTCCTCTTTGCAATGCAGTCCAATGGCCGTCCCATACTCTCTTGCGATGCTTCAACGTTTCTTTGAAATCTGTTCAGTGTGACCAAACCTGATTTGTTTTATGTTTTATGTTTTTTTTTTTATTTGTTGCATAAACATCCACTTTGTCGAAAGTCATAAATAACAAAGTGATTTTGGCAAGAGACTGACTCAAGAAGTAGTTTCAGAAATGCTTTTAAAATAAAATTAAAATTGTTTTGAAAATTATTTTGAAAAAATCATTTTCTTTGGTTTTTGGTTCAGTGTAAGTAGGTAGTCTTGGAACAAAATGTCGTTTAACAAAAGCAATTTGAACGTTTTTTAATTGAGAAACTTTTTTATTTTTTTATTATATTTTAATTTATTTTATTTTATTTTTTTTATTTATTTATTTTATTTATATTTATTTAGAAATATTTAGGTATATGTTTACTCCCCACTGGTAGGATTCGAAGCTATAAGTAGCCGACCCAATGCCCCCCTAGGTATTGCTCCACATAGGAACCACATAGACTGCATCTCCATTTTGTAAACGAAAATAGTTAAATAGCCCAGGAAATTATTTAAAAAAAGATGGCCAAAAGTCAAAAATACTATTTTTTCGATTATTACTCTAAAATGGGGAAATTATAGAAAACTAAGATACATTTTATCCGCAGTAAAATAAGCTACCTAAAATTGCCTGATAGGCTGTTAAAAAAAACTCGAAATGGTAACACTGAATTTTGTAAATTTTACTTTACTTCAAGCACCCAAATCCTTGAATAGAAAACAACAGCTATTTGAGTTATTCCATTTGATTTTAAAACTTTTAAAATAATTTATTCGATTCTACACATATCTAACCAAACCACCAGAGCGAATAATATCGCATGGCTCATAGCAAATAGCCAAGTCGTTGGCAATAAATTAAGATTACCTTAACAGGAAGTTCTACTCAATTATTTATTAGGAGTGTTCGTCAAATCAAAATATTCTTCAGTCTTGGGTATTTCAATAGTTTGCTTTAACTTAAGTTAAAAGTGTACAGAATATGATGACTACAAGGATCAAGGTAGTTAGTTTGGTTTGGTTATATTCCTGAGGGATAACATTGTTAAAAATAAAAACGAGGGTAACAAAAAAGGTAGAATGGAATTGAAAATTTTTACCATTTTTGTTCTTCTCTGCATGGCATCTGAGAAAAATGTGAAATAAAAAATAAAAAAAATGGAAAACGCCTTTTGGTATTCTGCCTAGCACATTATGATAGCAATCATAGTACCTATGTATATCCATCCCTTATAATCTCGGCCATAGTCTAGTCATGAGGACGACTCGTTAGACAGGAGAAATAATGTGAATGAGGAGATGGATATCATCGCAGGATGAAAATTTTGGTCCATTGTATCTAGATTTGAGATACCTACATTTATAAATCTATATCTGTATGTATCTTTTTTGTTAGCTACCTCTACCTACTTGGTCTGGTCTTGGGGGAATTTAAGTCTCTGAATTTTTACTCCACGGTCTTTGTTTTGGATGTTTTAGAAAAAAAAAGAAGAATTTTGAATTTGAAATTCAACTTAAAAGCAGGTAGAGGTGCGGTGGTATGGAGAACAATGGCGAAAGAATTTAATGTACATTTAATCCACTGGCATGGGAGGAATTCGTGTATGAATGGAAAGTATATTATTTGGAATTTAAAATATTAAATATTTGTAGAACTAAAAAAATAGAAGTGTTTTGGTGAGAATTGTAAAAAAAACATAGTTGAAGGTTTCAACAAAACAATGTGGAACAAGTTCGTGGATTCCAGAATTTCAAATAATTCCAAATGACATATTCACATTTAATTGAAGAATAAAGGTTAAGCTATTTTTACAGTGTAAAATATTGTTGTTTTACTACATTTGTATTAGATTTGAATTAAGTGAGTTGAGAAATCTGACGAAAACATGGCTTATGTAAAATGTCTATTGATGTCAAGTTATATAGCGAAGCAACATTCGTCAACGAAAAGTATTTAGGTGGATAATTAGGGGTTTTGAATTTTTCATTCTATGTTTGCTGCTTTGCTAAGTTGATATCGAGCAAGCGAAGCACCCACCCAAAAAGTAGAACAAACTTGTTATATTCATTAGAATTATAATTATAACTTATAATATTTTGCCGTTCATTGGTCGTTAATTAGTTGTGAAAATTTAAATTTTGTCGTGCGATGTTTTCTATGTTTCATGAATTTAACAAAAAAAAAAATAATTTTTTTCTAAACTCATGATATTATGAAAAAAAACATTAGTTAAGAAAAAATCCAGAAAACATCGCACGAAAATGATATCACAACTAATTCATGACTAACGAAGGCCAAATTATCCACTATCTCCATTATCCATCGTTCGTTGATGGTTATTTAGTTGTGAAAATTTAAATTTTGTCATGCGAGTTTTTCTATATTTTTTTTGATTTTCAGCTGCAAAATTCATGTTTTCTATGTTTTTTTGCTTAATTCATGATCTTATCAAAAAAAAAAAATAGATTTGCTCTAATCTCATGATATAATGAAACAAAAATATAAATTAAGAAAAAAAACTCAAAATCCAGAAAACATCGCACGGAAATGAGATCGCAACTAATGACTTACGAAAGCCAAATTATCCATCCGTTCGTAGATGGTTATTTAGTTGTGAAAATTTCAATTTTGTTATGCGAGTTTTTCTATATTTTTTCGATTTTCAGCTGCAAAATTCATGTTTTCTATGTTTTTTGCTTAATTCATGATTTTATCAAAAAAAAAAAAACAAATAGATTTGCTCTAAACTCATGATATTATGAAACAAAAATATAAATTAAGAAAAAAAAAACTCAAAACCCAGAAAACATCGCATGAAAATGATATCGCAACTAATTCATGACTAACGAAAGCCAAATTATCCACCCGTTCGTTGATCGTTAGTTAGTTGTGACAATTTTAATTTTTTCGAGTGATGTTTTTTATGTTTTTGTAGAAAATTCACGTTTTCTATGTTTTTTAATAAATTTCACAGGTAATATACAAAAAAAAACAGAAACAAGTTTTTGATAAGCTCATGAGTTAAGAAAACGATACGAATTTAGAAAAAAAAACATCGAAAACATCGCATGTTAAAATTAAGACTATAACTAAAGGGTTTTCCAATAAGAGGTGTTATTTTGATATTCAAAGAAAAATGGCATTTTTGAGATAAATGATTTTGAAGGTATGCCGTTAATATTGGAACACAACATCAGCCAAATGGCCGCCACGACCACGCTTACAGGACCATATCCTTTTCATGAAATTTTCCATAACCAAATCGCAAAGTGGCTGCCCTATGTCCTCGATAGCCTCACGAATTCCATCTTTGAAGTCTTGAATCGACGCTGGGCTGTTGGCGTAGACCTTATCTTTCACATGGCCCCAAAGGAAGAAGTCGCAAGGTGTTAAATCACAAGATCTCGGTGGCCAATTGTGATCACCTCTTCGAGAGATAACACGGTCCGGAAACTTTTCCCGTAAAAGATCGATGGTTTCATTGCTTGTGTGGCACGTAGCGCCGTCTTGTTCAAAGTAAACGTTGTCCAGATCAATACCATCCAATTCCGGCCATAAAAAATCATTAATCATCTCTCGATAGCGCAATCCATTGACCGTAACTGTTGCTCCAGCCTCATTTTCGAAAAAGTAAGGTCCAATGATTCCGCCGGACCATAAACCGCACCAAACAGTCACGCGTTGAGGATGGAGAGGCTTTTCAACAATAACTCTTGGGTTTTCCGAGCCCCAGATGCGACAGTTTTGCTTGTTGACGTAGCCTCCGAGGTGGAAATGGGCCTCATCAGTCAAGATGATTTTTCGATGAAATTCCGGATCATTTTCATGCATTTCAAGGACCCAATCAGCAAAGACACGACGTTGTTGATGATCAGCCGGCTTGAGTTCTTGTGTTAACTGAACTTTATAAGCCTTAAGACCCAAGTCTTTATGCAAAATACGGTGTAATGACGTTTGTGGAATGCCTAATTCCAAAGAACGACGAGGAATGGACAAACCTGGGTTTTCTTCAACACTTTGGGCTACAACAGCAATATTCTCAGTTGTTCTTGAGCGACGTGCACAGGTTTTATTCTTCACATCACTTACTTGTCCCAACAGCTCGAATTTGTCCACCAATTTCTGTATTGCGGTCCGACAAGGTGCTTCACGACGACCCAAAAATGTTTTAGTTTTACGAACCGTCTCTGCCAAATTTTCACCATTTTTATAGTGAACTTTAATAATTTCAATGCGTTGTTGAAGCGTGTATCGTTCCATTTTTATTAATGGCGTAGTTTCTACTTGTCAAATGTCAAAAAGTGACAGCTTCAAAAGTGACAGCTACCGCAATAGCGGGCTATTCAAAATAACACCTCTTATTGGAAAACCCTTTATGAAAAACGACAAATTATCCACTTTTCGATCGGAGAATGTTGCTCCGCTAATTTGAGGTTTGTTTAAACGTCAACTTGTTTTTTCTTGCAATATACATAATATATATATACCTACACCTACAATCTACAAATTACAACTATAATATACGATACCTATTGAAAAAGTACGTATGTATCTATATAGGAACCTACATACTAAACTTATTTTTTCTTTTTTTAGATAGCTCCATTGGTCTATTTAATCAGTCATCATCACTGACTGTGATAGCACCGTCTTATTAAAAAAATATATATTTATATTTACCATGGGAAACAAATTTTTAAATTATTTTTTGTTTTTATTATCTTTTTCCAGGAAACTCGTGATTGTGGAGCCCCATGCCATGCTATGTTCTTCCCCGAAAACGAACGAACCGTCTTACGCTATTGGGTTGGTTCTTGGGCGGCTGTCTGTGTTGCCAGTTGTTTATTTACGGTAAGTAGTCATATATTACTTAAAGTCTTTAAGAGTACAAAAAGAATATATACCTATAGTGATTCCTTTGGCGGATGAACAGAAAACTATAGACAGACGGACTGAGACAGAGACAATGATACACCACAAAAGTATCTATAAGCGATAGATATGCTGCTTGAACTTGCCAAAGATCCATTAGAATATTCAATTTAAAAGCCATTGCCTATAAATTGCTTTCCAAAGTTTGGAAGAATCCGCTAAATGCATATCCAGATTTACTAGGGAATCTATAGGAATACATTTCTATATATATATTTGTCTGTAGCATCTCCCTTGCGGCAAAATCCAGCCACTCACTGTGATTAGATAAATGATGCACAAGCTAGCTACAGTCAAATAAATTATGAATCCATTTCTTTACATGGAAATAATATTTTTGTTCGGTCTTTTATACACCAAGGGAGGGATGTATGTACAAGTGCAGTTTAGGGTACATCCTCAATCTAAATTCAAGAAGAATTTACCAACGAAGAACATCGAAGGATTCCAAAACTCTATATCGGAACATCTGCTGCAAATTGTACGGAGTTCGTTCCAAAAGAAGACTGAAATGGAAAAATAACATTCCTTGTCGTCATCGTGTCGTTGGCGGCGTCGTCGCGTCGTCGTATAGTCGTCGTTGTCGGGGCACAGGATGTCAATGCTTTTCTCAGTGTACTTACCTACCTAGTTTGGCTATACTTATATATCTAGATGGTTGTTCCTGCCACGTTTGAGGGTGGCACAAAGATGAATTGCGCTTCAATGGAATTTAAAAGAAATGGATTTTGAGGAATTTTCATCCGAGAAAACGGAATTCAAGGAATAGATAAGAAACACTCTTGGAAATGTGATTTCTTTTATTCGGACGCATTCCATTCGATATGGGTGACAATTCAATTCTACATAAATAATTGTATTATAAATTGACTTGCTCTTGAGAGAGCTCTTGAAAGAAAATTTGGGCTTATCTTCTTCCGATGTAAGACGTTTCAAAACAAAATTATAAGTTAGTATTAGTAAGCCAAGTTGAAGTAAGTACGAATACGAACTTTAAACTCACTACCTATACTAACTACCTACCAATCTTAAAGTCCATAGCCATCACAGCTATATGAGTGACGTATATACCATCCGGGTGTTTGCAAACATTATAAAGGGTCCGCCAAATAACTTTTTTTTTTTTGAAAATGGCGCAAAACATCGAGTGTAGCTTCGGCTGTGTGGCACGTAGCGCCGTCCTGTTGAAACCAAATGTTGCCAATATCCTCCTCTTCAATTTTTGTGAACAAAAATTCGTTCAACATGGCCCGATAACGATCGCCATTGACTGTAACGGTTCATTGCTCATTGCTCATTTTCGAAAAATGGCCCAATTATGCCTCTGGACCAAAATTCGCACCAAACAGTGACTCGTTTTGAGTGTATCGGCTTTTCAATGTAAGCGTGCGGGTTTTCTGTGCCCCAAATGCGACAATTTCGAAAAGATTATTTTTTTGGGAAAATCGGCATCTTCTCTAAGTCGATCGCAGGCCCACTTAGCGAAGCGTATACACAACCATATTCGTTCAGCGGAAGGATAAAACTAATTATCTGTCAAATCAGACATGAGCTAAGTGTTACCATTCACGAAATAAGCACTAGTTGAAAAAAACACGTTAGATGCCGGACCCTTTATTTTCATATTTATATGAATTTTTTTGGAAAAAAGGGCGCGACAAATTTTTTGATGGTATAACTTATGAAAAAACATCGAGCGACAATTGTTTAAACAAATTCCCTATAAAAAAAAACACTCAGGAAAAAAAATATAGCAAATCAAACAGGCGCGGATCTAGGATTTCAGTTTGGAGAGGGTCACGTTGCCAGAGGACAAATCACCGACAAAATGATATGAAATGCATGCAATTCCTGGAGATGAGAAAAGTATCGGGCTTAAATTTAGATACTTATCGATAGTATCGTTGACCAAGGTGATGTTGGCAGAAAAGTTTCAAAATTAAAACATTGCAATTTTTAATTATAAAATTGATTTTTTCAATGAATATATACATACTAAGCAGTTTCTAGATTCAAACTCTGTGCCTACGTTCTGTAACTCTCACATCGATAAAATCAGTCGAGAAATGATGAAAATTGAAACAAATGGTATGAGTTTTGCTCCATTTTTAATCGTTTCTCGACTAATTTTAACCATGCGAGAGTTACAGAACGTAGGCACTGGTTCGATATTTCATCTACAAAAATACAAAAAATGCCCCAAGTCCAAGATGATACCGAGACGAGAATAAGTTAACGAGGCCTGAATGAAATAACTACTTTTGTGGTAAAAGTCAGTTCATTTTTAGTTTCATCAAAATTTCTTAGATTAGTAAAAATATTTTTTAATCAAGGTAGTTTAAGAGGACATAGCTAACAGAAGAAAGAATATATCACACCAGTGGGACTCATACAAAAAAATGGTTCTTTTTGTACCCGGAAATCCGCTGTGACTCAAAAAAACTACCCCACTAGAGATAAGGGGTCTCTTATTAAATTGTCACACGACTTTTATTTGCGAGACTCGTCCGTGATTCTAGCAGTTTCAGCAGTTTATCACAGCTTACTCAAATTATGCCGCCGTTTACCTACCGAGAGTATTTCCGATGTACGGATTCATACTGTAATAACGAGAATTGGAAGAACGCACAAGACCCGTTCCTGATCCAGAGATACCAGATAATATCAAAATCTACTTAAGATAATAAAATTGTAAATTAAAAAAGATTTTGATTAAAATAAACTTCGTTAGATCAAACCCAGGTAGACCAGCGAGCAAGGTTGCAGACTTTGATACAAATTACATCAAGTTCCCATACATCTACAAATTAAGATACTTTGCGTTTGCATCCATCTGCACTTTTTTTCTGAATATCTCGGACTACAGCTAATAAATCTTTTTTTTTTAAGTATGTCTAATTTTAGGCAGCTTCCCAACTTCAAAACCTTATTTATAAATATTTTATGTTGCGTTTTTAAATAAGGAGATGTCCAACTATTGACTAGTTGTTCAAAAGTTTTCTAAAAATCTAATAAATACGACTGTTTATCTTTTGCTCTGGGCTTCTGGGGGGGGGGGGGGGGTTCATGTCCCTATGACCCCCCCTCTGTATCCGCCACTGAAATCAAAGTTGTGGTAATGCTGGATTCTCTGAAAAATGCAATTTTAAGGTTTTTTGGGTTTAAAAAAAAAAAAACTGTCGCGACAAATTTTTGGCTTTCACTACTAATTTACAACAAATTCACGACAATAAATGGCATACTTCTTTTTTTTTTGAGTTCATTTTACCCATTTTAGAGGGGTGGTAATGCTAACTTGACTGTCAATGATTTTTCTTGTCAACTTGAGAATTTGGTTTTATTCACTCGAAGTTGACTGCCTCAACTTTCGATATTCTAAAGTTGGGAAAATCCACAGTTGATCAACTTTGGATTTTGTCAACTCCCCGAAATTGTAGAAGCTAAGGGAGCAAACTTGGGACTTAGTTTGATTTCTGTTTATTCACCCTTGATTAGAACGAATTTTCAGCCAGTGTTAGATCGCTAAATAAGTATTACATACCTGCATAAATTATAATGAAAAAAAAAACAGTTAATTATTAGTAGCTTTATTGAACAGTAAATAAATATATATACAGCATTGCAGTGCCGATTTTTTGGCTGTTGAATTGTCACTATCACCGGATATTGCAGCAAGACCCAAGTAGAAGGTGTCAAAAGCACGTGTAATTGTTGCATTGGTGCTGGTAGTTCCTTTTTGGGTGGACATGGACACCCACGGGTCTTTTTTACATCTCGTGAAAAGCACAATGCACAATGCCCTCAATGAGGGCATGTCTCAGTGAGGGTTTAGTAAGGTTTAAGTCAAATATGTTAGAGTTATTGACATTACTCAACATTCTTGTCAGGGGTTCATTACGTCCGTAGTCTGTACGACGTTGTATTGACGTTTCGATCACTATGATTGGATCCATAAAATCATCAAAGACAAGAAGCCGAGTTGTTTTAGCTTGAATAAAATTATATTATGCGATATTTTGTCAAAAGCTTTGCTAAAGTCAGTAGCAATATCGCATCGACTTCTTTACCTTCTTCTAAAGCACAAAGGGTAGTTGATATAAACTCTACAAGATCTTAAGGTCCTAAAAGCTCGTTCCTGCAGGATAAAGGGACAAAAGGAATAAAATAAACAAAACCAACTATACAAAATTACTAACTTTACAACATTGAATGCATTTGCAATCTTCTCCCATGCTTTGTCCTTTTCATTCCTTCAATTTTTCCTTTTTTTTTTGTGAATAATAATATTTCAAATTTGATAAAACTTGACAGTTTTTCGAAATCAAACGTTGAGACTGACAAATTATTTTGGCATTTGTCATAAATATCCTAGGGAAATTTTCAAAACTGCAAGTTAGCCAACTATTGAAATTCAACTTCTATATTGAAAGTTGATGTAGTGAACAAAACCAATTTTCAACTTGTCGATCAAATCTCGAGTTGAGACCAACTCCGAAGTTGGCCAAACAATAGTGAACAAAATCGCCCTTAGTATACGTAAGATTATAGTTTAAACAACATTTTTTTCAATTATAGACAAAATTAATTTTTCAAAAACTATTTACTATAACAAATAGGATTTTTGGTTTTAAAAATGGGTTAAGCATGAGATGGGTAGTGTTGCTGTTGGTTTTTTTTTTTGTATTTTTTATATTTAATTTAGTTTTTTTTAGAAAATTCTTTTCTTGTCTCAACCCAACCTAAATACAAGCCCTAGCCTTTTGCTGGATCTTATGCAACACCCTGTACATCATTCCATCACTTAAAATAACAAAAACTAAATTCCAATTATCCTTTTGCAAATGTTAATTAAATATATAAATGTTGTTAATGTAATGCATTAGATTAAAGTATACCTATACGCAATTCCAACATTGTGAATCAAACATAATCGCTCTATATCGACTTGCCACATTAAAAACACTCTTAACGTGTAAAGCTCTCTCTATCTCTCTCTTTTTCGTTTGAATATAATAAATCGGCTTATTTGCATATAATTTCAGAGCTGTTATTATTTTTCGATTTTATGTTTTCATATTTATCTAGAGATGAGACAAATATAGAAAAAAAAACAATTGAATTGAGGATTATTCTGACAGTAATCGTATATATCGTTTCAATTTACTATGAATAGAAAAAAAAATATGGTAGGTAGTAAGCTTTGAATTTATATTGCCTACTTCTACTTAGATATGTATAAATATACATTTGTATCTACCTTTTACCTAGCCTACGAATACGAAAGCCATTATGAGCATAAATAAGTTTTATATTATTGTTATAGGGGAATATTGACGTTGTTATTGACATTATTTGAATTTAAAACTGGTTTTTTTTTTTATTATTGAAAAGCAAAAGTTGAATGACATTTTTTGATTTTAATAAAAAAACAACTGTCTTTTATATTTGGAAGTAGATACAATATTACTTTTCATATAAAAATGAGCTATTGTTTCTATCGTTTTTTTTTTTTAATTAAATCATCAGTATAGGAAGGTCATGGAATTATATGATGAGATAATAATCACTTTATTCTCATCAGGTTAACACAAATTCTTTCCTATTCCTCTTACCTATACTTAGTGACATGGAATCCATCAGATTGCATTTCAAAGACCGTAGGTCTAACAGCCAAGCGAAAGTTATTATAACTGTCATTTAAAACGTTTGCCTTGATTTTCAAACTAAGCACCAAATTTTGAAAAAAAATCTTTAACGAATGAACTTGAAATATTGTACCTCGTGATTCACTTCAAAACCCAGTTCAATACACTAATTAATCTTAAACCCTTGAAAATACCTCCACGGCGTGATTATACCAAAACCAATATATGTACATCAATTTAAAGAATAAATAAAATAAATTAAATCGGTATAAATTCTGTATTGGAACTAAATCCTAACATGTCAATTGAAAATCATTGCTCAGTCCTGATTTGGTGACAGATCTCGTCATGAATTTTAATATTTTCATGCCCGAAAAAAATAAATCACATAAAGCTCTCAACGAACGTAGACTGACGACCGACGCCGACGTCCCAACCTAAAACGCCGGAGCTAAACCTCCCAACATTTTCATAAATCTACCAGCAAATAAATTAGGTTATGTGTAAGCTCCTTTGGGAGTCAAAGTCCAACCAAACCTCTGAAAGGGAAAAAAAAGTTTTTTCGTCGTTCGTGTGAGTGTGATGTGGTAGGAATATGAATGGATCCTGATTTTCGTTCTTTTGTACAATTCAATCTAATTCCAAATGCTGCCTGTGTCATCATCATCAGTAGATGGATTTATACCTATCTATACTGCAGAGGAAAAAGAAAATGAATATAAGTTTGGATATGTCATCATTATCATCCTCATCAACTTTCCCATCGTCGTCGTCATCATCATTATCACCAGAATTTTGTTCGTAGTCATCATATGTCCCATCTCACATCCCAAAGTAACAGTGAGTGAGTGACACTAATGGTCTTTTGGCTCATAAGTCGTAACTATGCAAAAGTAGGAAGGTACCTACGTACATATATACGTATTTAAGCATCACATCATGAGGTTCATGAACCCTCACTTTCTGAAAAGTTTATGACTTTGGTGGTATAGAAACTCTTGAAGAATTGCGATTTAGGGAGATCTCTATGAGATCTGGAGTTTCGACAGACGAAAATCTCAACGTTCGCATGTCATCAAGGGGGTCATCTTGTGTCGCTAAAATGACAGCAAATAGGAGCAATAGTGACGCATAGCTTCCTCATGGTAACCATTTTTCGTATAATGATGACAATTTTAATTACAATGACGAGTTTTATTGTCACACTTTTTATGAGTTGAGTCGTGCGGTTGAAGGTTACCCCGCTCACTGAGGAACATTCCTAGGAGTTAATTGAAAGTTAAAAAAGATATGTGTATACAGATAGAAACTAGATCGGCGGGGCACGATAGAGTTTAATTATTGTGGTTGTAGAAATGAAAATGAGGAAATCCGTTAAGGCAGCAGAGATAAATTTGAAAAATTAAAGATTTTAAGATTATAATCATGTTGAGGTTTTGTATAGGTTGTAATTACTTTGGTTTTGGGAAAAGATCTCGTATAATATGGTGTTAATGAGTTTGGCTTCTTTTATTTATTCTTAAATTTTTGAGGAAAAAGTGCAAAAAGGTGTAATTATGTAGGTACTGTAAGGTGGCAAGGTTATAAATGGTGTATTATTTTTAGGTAATTTTTATATTTGTATAATTGCGAATGGAAGGAAAAAAGTCTAAACGCAAGTTGGTTAACTATCTACCCTGTGACCAAAACTATTGGGAATTTTGAGCAAAAAAGTTTGTTGGTGTCTATAACTATTTTCCCTCAGACTTATATAGATATCGACAGAAAAAAACTCGATCCATTTTTTTTTTGGAAAAGATACAAACTTGGAGCTTCGAGTTTGGAGCTTTTGACACTTGCGGGAACAAAATCCATAATCAGCTAAAATGACACTTTGTACTCTATACTTATGTATGAAACCCTGAAGAGCAGAAAAGAGATATTTGTGCGAAGCTTGCATGTAGATGGCGCACAAAATGCTGAGTTGAGCTAAAATGGCAATTACAATGCGTTTGGGCGCTGTTTTCAATAAGCATTGCAAAAGAAATTAGGGAATATACTCGCCTGAAATATCAAGAATTTCAATTCAATAGATACTTAATCATTTGTACAATTTTGAGAACAAATATTTTCGTTTTTATTTACATGTCCCAATTTTTCCTATGCAAACGTTTTTTTTGTTATAATTTGTATGCAAATTTTTGCAAAAATGTAAGTATGTTAATTTTAATAATAATTTTTCATCGTGTTTTTTTTTTTTTTAATAAATTCTCCCAAATTTTGGGACTGAAAAAAATGAAAAAAATAATTCACATCACGTTAGAAAAAAGTCTAGAATTGCTATTTGATAGATTGTCCTGTTATAAAGAACAAAGATTTCCGTTCCAAATATCCCAAGTTATGTCTGTAAACCTTCAAAATACTTTTTTTTTTTAAATACATATTTATAATTTTTTAAAATAATGTATCTAAAATTTTGGAAAAATATGTAATCGCTTCTCAATTTTTCATTTCTATTTCTCAAGGTGTTCATTTTTAAGAGTTTCAATTCTTTTAATTAAGATTATTATTATTATTAAACATTGTGTGACAAAAAAAAAACCCGAAAAAATGTGTCCCAAAAAATGTTTTTTTTTTTTATTTTAAAATACAATATCTATATAGGTTTTTTAATTTTTGATTCATATTTTTCAAGGTTTCATTTTTAAAATTTTCAATTCCTTATATTAATAAAATATTATTACTAAAAATTTTGGGACGACGAAAACCGAAAAAAAATGATAAGCATATGTATTGCTAAAAAAATTTGAATGAGAATTCAATAGAGAATAGATTGCCATTTTTCGGCCAAAAACATTTCCGTTTGTGTACATGTACCATGAAATGTTTTTGTCTTTATTTTGGACAACCTGTTATTTTTTTTTTAAATAAATGTACATATCTATGTTCGTTTCCTTTTTTAGATTTATATTTTCATGGTGTCCATTTTCAAAATTTTGAATTCCTTCTATTTTTAAGTAATTATTCAAAATTTTGGGACAGATACAAAATGATACATCTATCAACAAAAATTCACAAATAAAAAATTCGTTTGTAAGTAAGTTTTTTGTGAACAATTTTGATTTTTTTTTTTGAAAAATACGTCTTAATTATTTTGAATACAAATGTATGTAGTTAATTCTAAATTTGTCATTTCTATTTTTCGTGCTTTTCTTTTTTAATATTTTCAATACCTTTAGACAGAAAAAACCAGGAAAATTTTGAATTGCAGTTAAATATATACAAAATAGTTGTTTGCACAATTTTGTTAAATAATAATATCTGCGTTTGTACATGTCCCAAGTTTTTTCTACAGACACAATCATTTTTTTTTTCAAATGTGTCCTAAAATTTTGAAAAAAATGTAATCGTTTGTACATTTGTCATAATGATTTTTTGAATGTGTGCGTTTCTAATATTTGCATATATTTCTATTTATAATTAATTTTTAAAAATTTTGTGACAATATAAAATTGATCCTACAAATATATCGAACCGAAAAATCTGGAATAGATAAACATTTTCACAAATTTTCATTTCATGTACATTGTAAATGTTCTAATTTTGTTTCTGTATAAAAATTAAAAAAATATGTGTCCCAAAGTTTTATAAATTTTTGATATTGATTGATCGTAGGTTTAATTTTTTTAAATTTTCATTTCTTTCATTTTTAAAATTGTTCATTTAAAAGGGCAAGAAAGAAGCTAGTAAATATTTCTAAAACAGAGATGTAATTTTTTAATAAATTTTGAATCTAGTTAAAGGTAGTTACTAACATACTTATTTTGGAACAAATAAATAGAAAGGCGACCCAGAAACATGTCCTAAAATTTTTAAGAGATAATTGAACATTACAAAAAAAAGATAATTTCAAGAAAAAAGCGCAACCAAAAATAAAAACAAAATATTTGACTACCTGTAAACGAATACATCTTTTTCAGAAAATTGTTAGACAGATTTTTTAAATTTTGTACAGAAACATGTTGGAGTCAAATAAATCACAATGTAAAATTAATCACAATTATCAAGCTCATAATTCTGTAGGATAGGTTAAAATTCAGTTACCGAAATTCTATATTAAAAATTCTGTAAATATGAAAGAAAACTTATTTGGATAAATTTTAGAACACAGAAAAATGTAACAAACAAAGATTTTATTTGAGCTAAAATGAGAATATTTCTGAATATGCAAACAAATTTTGTTAATTTAATTGTACAGTCGTTATATTTCCGAAAATGCTTTATGGTTGACTGCTGATACGTCTGCTGTTTTCTCTTTCCGTGTCTATTACGTATACTGTATAGGTATTTCAAATTTTGACATTTTCTATCTATTTTTTTCTAGAATAGCTTCATCAAGTTAAGTGACAAAAACAGTGTTTGGATACCTTCGAGATTACGTTATGTCACGAAATATTTTTTTTTTCGATAGAAACTACGACAGACATCTGAGATAAGTATTCTACCCCCTTAGACTAAAATTTCTCAAAAAACTTGACCTAATCGAAGAACTCTGAGTTCGTGTTTAGTCTGATCTCTGGTTTAGAATTTTCTCTGGCTTGTGTAACTTAATGAATAAAGTCCTTATTTGACGAAAAGGTTCAATATGTGAGATGTATCCATTATTATTTGTAAAAAATATACGAAATACTACTTCGTCTTCGGTTCCAACGCTCGTCTTCAACGACACTCCTTTTGTCAGCTCTCTAGATAAAGCCAATTTGCTTGCAGCACAGTTTGCTGTTCGACGCTGCCAGGAAATGATATGACTCCTCCTGTACTTGAGAACGTAAACGTTTTCATGGGACCAATTTTCTTTCGTACTCGTACAGTTGCAAGAGTGTTGCAGGATCTTGACATTCACAAATCCGCTGGCCCGGATAGTATCCCTCCTATTGTTCTGAAGAGGTGTTCTTCTACGCTGGCAAAACCACTGCGTAAGCTTTTCCATTAGTCCTACTCTACTGGTCTCTTTCCGAGTGGATGGAAGACAGCATTTGTCCAGCCCGTCCCTAAAAAAGGCGTGTCTTCTTCCCCCTCTAACTATGGACCAATTACACTACGTCCCTTCTTTCCTAGGTCATGTAAACGCTGATTAATCATCAGCTTAAGAAATATCTTGAGGAACGAAAGCTTCTTAATGACCGGCAATATGGCTTTCGTAGCAATAGGTCCACTGGTGATTTGATGATATATCTCACCGAACAGTGGCACAAATCTTTACATCGTTTTGGCGAAAGTAAGATTATTGCACTTGATATTTCAAAAGCATTTGATAGAGTTTGGCATCAAGCTCTCTTATCGAAAATGCGTGCATTTGGTATCGATGAATCTTTTCTTCGTTGGATTAGAAATTACCTTTCGGACCTCTCAAACTCATATAATAAACCCTGTTGTGCCCCAGGGCTCCGTTTTGTCTCCGACTCTCTTCCTAATATTCATTAATGATCTCCTGTCTGAAACTTCTAATCCTTTAAACTGTTTTGCTGACGACAGTACACTCAGCTTTTCATATTCTTTTCTAGATTCACACCCTTGTCCTTCGGATGTGGAACTTCAACGGCAGCGTATGATAAGCTCATTAAATTCTGATCTCGATAGCATTGTGAAATGGCGAAATAAAAATCGCGTAGAATATAATGCTTCAAAAACACAATGCTGCCTTCTGTCGTTAAAGCGAACCCCACCCCCAATGCCGCTATCCGTGAGCGACACTTGCATCGAGGAAACTGAAAAACTTTCAGTTCTCGGTATTTGCATCACAGATCACCTTTTGTGGAATGATCACATATTCGATGTTGCCAAAAATGCTGCTAAGTGTCTAGGTTTTCTCTGTCGATGCAAGAAATTTGTCTACCCCTCTGATCTGGCTGTAATCTATAAAGCCTTCATTCGTCCAAAAATGAAATACAATTCTCATATTTGGGCAGGTGCTCCAACAACCCACTTGAGTCTATTAGATAGAATTCAAAAGAGAGCTTTAAAAATGATAGACGATAGAACTATAACGGAAGCAATTGAAACTCTCGAACACCGCCGCAATGTTTCATATCTTTCACTATTTTATCGCTATTTTTATAAACATTGTTCTAGTGAAATAGCCAGTTGCATTCCTCCCCTAAAACAATTCAACCGTAATACTCGTACTTCTAGGAATACGCATCAGTTTACCCTTGAGCCCAACTTCGGACGTACTGTTAAGTAAAGAGATTCTTTCTTTAGTCGCACTACAAGAATGTAGAATGCGTTACCTGGCTCAATTTTTCCTTGCCACTTCGATGTTCAAACATTTAAAACCAATGTGCATCGGTATCTCCTTTCAAATCCTCTCCCACTTTCCTAAACGCTCTTACTGTGTTTTATCATCATAAGGGTAGTCACAACCCCTTGAGTGCGCGCAAAATATATATAAAAAAAAAAAAAAAATTATGGTCGATGAACACTTTAATCACCGAACGAAATTAATTGTTGTGTTTTGTTTTGGAAAATCACTTGAGTTGAATTTTCAAATCATCAATTTTCAAAAGAAAGGCAACGAATTTAGCTTAATTGATTAACTGTCCGCCTTTCTTACCTTATATGCATATTTCTATCAATATGCGAAACCAAAAGTTGTCAAACCTGATGGGTCATTAGAGACGGGCCCCATTTCGTATATAAGCTGATTAATATAGAGTCTCACATATATAAGGACAGAAAACAACAACAACAACAAAAAAACCAAAAATACCTCCAAGCTGATTTACCAACCCGTTCATTATATTATTTCACTTTTAATGATCAATCTTAAATTGTCAATTAACATTTTCATATTTACTCTTTATTAAAGCAAAAATATAATTTTATGGTCACGCTGCTCCGCCTATTCCAGTTGATTTGAGTCCTCCTTTCTCTATCCTATCCTACACCCAAGCATCCATCCTTCCTTGGACCATAGACTTGACTTTCATATCTCAAGAGCTATACGATCTTGAAATTCATCTTTTTGTTCTTTGTTTTTTTTTTTTATTTTCCAGGTGCTTACGTTCCTAATCGATTCATCACGTTTTCGCTATCCTGAGCGAGCTATTGTCTTCCTAGCTGTTTGCTATTTAGTGGTTGGATGCGCGTATGTTGCGGGTCTTGGTGCTGGCGACTCGGTTGCATGTCGTGAGCCATTTCCTCCACCGATTCGTCTTGGTCGTCTACAAATGATGTCAACTATAACACAGGTACGTACCTACCTACTATACGTCGGGTAATATTTATAACGACTTTCTATAAATAAATAAATAAAAGGGCTTTTGCAGAATAAGACGTTATTATATGTGCACGAGTTCTGCTTCATATAAATATATATTTTGTCCATCTTGTGGGCTTCTTGGGATATTTTTAATTAAAGATTCTATTTTCAAAAGAAAAAATAAGAAACATGAAAAAGAAATAATTATGTGCATTGGACGAAGATTGAATTTTATACAGGGTATGACCAATATGATTTAACCTTAAAAGTATTTTTTAATTAAAAAAAATAAATAAAAAATATAAATAAAAAATGGAAATAAATATAAAATAAATATAATAAATAAAATAAATAAAATAAAGAAAATAAAATAAAATAAATAAACTAAATAAAATAAAGAAAATAAATAAAATAAATAAAATAAATAAAATAAATAAAATAAATAAAATAAATAAAATAAATAAAATAAATAAAATAAATAAAATAAATAAAATAAATAAAATAAATAAAATAAAATAAATAAAATAAAATAAAATAAATAAACTAAATAAAATAAATAAAATAAATAAAATAAATAAAATAAATAAAATAAATAAAATAAATAAAATAAATAAAATAAATAAAATAAATAAAATAAATAAAATAAATAAAATAAATAAAATAAATAAAATAAATAAAATAAATAAAATAAATAAAATGAATAAAATAAAAAAAATAAATTGAATAAATTAGATAAAATTTAATGAAGTCAAAATCAACTTAAAAAAAAAAAACGAAATTGAAATAAAGGAGCTCAAAAACAGTTTTTTTTTATTTTTGTTGATTTCAAAACAGAAAAACAAATAAATTTTTAAGTTTTCTTTTTTTAAGAGTCTCCCTGTCTTCACTATGTTGCCGATGATTTTTCCATTTTGTATCTTATTTATGTATTTATATATTTTCTTCCTGCAGGGACATCGACAATCGACTTCGTGCACCGTCCTATTTATGGCTTTGTATTTCTGTTGCATGGCTGCATTTGCGTGGTGGTCGTGCCTGGCTTTGGCTTGGTTCCTTGCAGCCGGTCTTAAATGGGGCCACGAAGCCATCGAAAACAAGTCGCATCTGTTTCACCTGGCCGCATGGGCTATTCCAGCATTGCAGACGATCTCAGTCCTGGCATTGGCAAAAGTTGAAGGTAAGTCTTTATACATATACCATGTTATGTACCTACACGATTGTATGTACACTTGTCATGCTCTTATTTTTGTATATCTGGCTGAAAGTTCATTATTTGAATTCATTTTGAAAAGAACGAGAAGGAAAACGTCTATAAAAATTGCTTTGTATTCCGTTTTTGGGGACATAAAGTATCGAAAAAGAGCGTTGCTTAGCACTTTGTTTTCATGAATTTTGTCACCGTTTTTTTATTTCTGTTGTGTTCGGTTCTGGTGTATGCTACGTGATGAGGTTTTCAAAATAAAGTCGTAGTCTTTCGGAATATTATATGTTTGTTTAACTCTAAACCATGATCATGACCACGATGGTAATAATGACGATGATGATAGTGTGGCATAAAAATTCAATGTGAAATAAAATAAATAAAATTAAGACTTAATACCTACGATACGGAGGAGGCTCACGAATATGAACAAAAAGGTACCTATACATATACCTAAATGAAGGAAGCCAATGTCGATATGGTTGTGGGTGTAGTTTTTGTTTTTGTCTGTTTCTTTATAAAGAAACGGTATTGCGATTGGAATATTAATAACTAATAAGCTTGACAGCATGAACAATAGCGGATTCCATCCTTATGGCCGCTTAGGTGTTCTTTAGAATAGAATTTTGCTTGATGGTGTTCAGATATATTATTTATACTTTATGAATACGTAAGTTAGGTATGTCGTAAATACAGGGTGATGTAAAAAAAAAATTACATTTTTTTCTAACTTTAAGTTATTCAGCAAAGCGTATCTATATATGAACTTAGATTTTGTTTGAGTTAAAGAAGAACGTGGTATATTGTTTTTGCATGAAATTGAGATTACTGGGGCTCGATTAAACAAATTATGCGCAATACTACCTTTCCAACCATGTATCGCAAGATGAAAAAATAAAACTTTCAAAATATTCCATTTAACAGTCCGTAAAGAAGCGGTAGGTTTGTGACAAGCTCGTTTGGTAAATGCTTTTTATTTCTTTAACAGCGATTTACTGCTGAACCAAGCATCCTAGCGAGTTAAAAAAGACACAGCCTTAATTCTGGAAAGGGCTACCTTTTCAACCATGTATCGCAATATAAAAAAAATTCAAGATCCTATTTTTTGGATTAGAGAAGTTGTAATATTTAAAAAAATTGAATTTTCCCCCATTTTGTACTTCTTTAACAGCGATTTTCAACTGAACCAAGCATCCTAAAAACCTAAAAATAGTGCAGCGTACGACAGGATATATTTTAAAATTCTGTATGGTATGGCATTGTTATTTTGAGAGTTTAAACTTAGCGAAAAGCTTTGAGGCTTAATATTTTTTCTCAAAAGTTACCTAAACGTTTTTTTAGGGTTACTGATCCCTTGGACTCAAACCGCGCCGATGATCTCGGATTAAGTCCAACCTAATCCACCTAAAAGGTAATTTCTGGGTTACTGCTTCTTCGACGGAATATTCCTCCAAGAGTATTTCTTGTTCTTATAAACTGCCTTTTATTTAAGTCGTTCGGACTCTGCCGAAAATTGAAGGACTTTTCATTCAATCTGACTACTAACACGCACATAAGAATGGGTGAGAGTTTAAGACTGCACGAGCTATTGAGCCATTATTTATTTTAGTTTTTGTTAAGACTTATCTGACTTGTCTAACAGCTCAGACACAAAATCAGCCGAAGTTATTGTGCATTATAAGTCGTAAGTTGTTAGCTGCTTTCAGAGTATAAATTTATGATTTGAAAAAAAAAAAAAAATAAAATCAATTTCTATTTCTGATCAAGAAAATCATATTTGGGTCAAGTATTAAACAAAAAAAAAAAACTTTCTATAGACACTCAGTTGAACAAGAAATTCCACATTGACAAGTGCAAGTTGTTTACTTAGCCTCAAATTCAAAGCTTCGCCACATAAATCTGAGATAGTAATATTTTCTTATCTTGTCCTACATAAATCACAACCGACACTTATACCAAACCCCAACAAAAGATTCATAAGAGCTATCCACCGCTGCGCCCGCCGGCCGTGCCGTCATCATCATATCACAAAAGCCTTCTTCTTCTCCTCATTGAGTCTTTAACGCTTCGCTTTAAAAACTTCAATCCCTCAACAACAAAAAAACGAAGAATAGTTTTATTCATGCAACAAAAAAACATCATTTCTCACAACAACAAAAACATAAAAAAACCAACAAAACAATTTATGATGTTACATAGATGGAGCTATGTTCTCCCACTTGTAACAAGTGCTCTACAAAGAGATTCCAGACACCCACCCATCGGCATCGGCAAACTATCTATAAGTATCGCTCTCTAAACGTTCAAGTCATGGGCTTTTGTATCTGCCATAAAAATGTATCTGGTTGGCTATCTGATGATGATGGTGATGGGCTAGCTAGTTGGATACATACATAGTTGTGTGTTCGTTTGTTCCGGATGGGGTTTTCAGCCTTTTTCGTTGTTATACGGTTGAAGTAATTTACTCTTCTATAGCTGCGTCATGTTTTCAGTTTTTTGTTATTTTTTTTTCTTACTTTTATTTTCTTGTTGTATTATTTTATGACTGTTTGTTCGCTTCTCGTATGCCAAGGGTTGCCAACCAGTCAGGTCTTTTGGTTTTTAATGTTGGGATCAATATTTTTTTAAATGTAGATAATTTTAATAAATTCCTTATCAGATGTAAAACTTAAATCCAACTCTAATAAATTAGTTGCCTGATCTGATTTTCTGTCCTGGATCATAACTTAGTAAAAAAAACAAATTTTTCTGCAGAGATATATATGCAAATTTAGCTTTAAATTATGTTTTAATATGTGAGATGGAAATAAGTTAAAACTTATTTTGTGTATGGCTTTAAGAGTCTTAGTTGTTTATTTGTTGGACAATCAAAATTTAGTGTTTAAAACGTGATGAATAAAATATGAAATAATTAGGAACATATGCTAATACATTTAATGTGTATTTTAATTGTTTTTTTTTGTTGTCTGTTGACTGTTCATAACTGTTATGCAAATATCAATGTTGTTATTAATTCATTCAAATATCAAAAATGCCATTTTCTCAAATTTTATGTTTTTATTATAAATATGAAAAAAAAAAATATTTGTTATCAAGATGACAGTTTTAGAAAGTAAGTGCGGAAAATGGTGCTGGTTAGCCGGTAGGTCAGACAAATCTTTTTAAAATCAAAAATTGTACTGAGCCCAAATTTAAAGTTGAACGGTTGTGTCACATCCGTAACAGGGTTGCCTATTAAAACTTAATCATTCTGTTTTTTTTTAAATAATTTTGAGTAGTAACAGATTTATGAAGAACAACATTTTATGGAAAACTCTTCTCACTTTTAACGAGTATCCCAACCACTTGCAAAGAAATTGAATAAACTTTCATTATAGTGAGAAATTATTTGACTTTCTAACATAGAAAAACTTCACTTCTTTACAAGAGGAGGTATTTCCCACCTCATGGAAAAAATTATGACGCTTCTATGACAATAATGGTGACAAACATATTTTTTTTGTTTTATTTGACCTGAAGCCCGTTTTTATAACACAAGTCATCAACAAAAGATCATCACCATCAACATAATAATGGTTAGTATGTAGGACCGTCATGCCAGGAGTGTGGGTTCGATTCCCAGCCTCGTCCGTCTAAAAAAAAATCGACTACATCATCTTGCGAGGAATTGACAAATTCTCCAAGTGTTTTACTTGTCATAAATAAGTGCCTCTCACCTAAGCCGTTGGAATTCAGATTTATGACAATAATTTAACATTGCATTTCGTTTATTTTATTCAGCTCATACGTAAAAATCGTACCTTGTCACAACCGTAACATTAAATTCTCACAACCGTAACAAACACAAAACTTGGACAGGTTTTAATTTTTTGTTTTTCAATTCTTAACTGGATCAATGTTCATGTTGTTAAACGAATTAAACAATATCTTAAACCTCATGAATATAAGGTGTTCCATTAGAAAATCACCAGTTTTAAGTTCAAACCCGTAAGCCAACTAAAGGGGATCCTATAACTAGACGAGTTAGAATACTTCTTTATTTAAAAGACATAATGCCATCGTAACATAATATTCTGTGAATTATTTTGAAAAACAACCCCGAATATCAGTATCACACCGGTAACAATAAAACAAGCATCAACTGTCTTTTTTATCCTAAAAAGTCACTACATATGTCCAAATAGAGTTTTTTAATAAACTTGAACACGCTATTTCCAATTGACGTTTTTTTATCATGTTTTAAGCTAAAAACACACCGGATCAATCAAAACGTGTTTTTCTGTCTAATAAAACAAGAATCGAAACGAAAAAAACATGTTTTTGTTTTTATGAATTTACGACTGGTTGTCGAAAAATGTTCGTTTTGTATACGGCCAACGCACACCGAATGAAAACATTTTGTTTTAAACCAGCATCGCTGTCGAATATTTCACTCTCGTCCTTATGGCGCAACCCACACAGCACACGACAAAACACAACAAAAAAAAAACAAAAGCGAAAGAGAAACAGAAAAAACGTGTTTTGGGAGTTCTCGTTGAAAATTTTGTTTTATGTTATCTCAACACGCACCCAACGAAACAGAAAAGTGAAATGGTTTATTGTTTGCTTCAGCAAGTTTCGGTTGCTTTCTTGCCTTATGAAACAAAACAGTTTTGTCTCATTCGGTGTGTTTTCAGTGTTTTATGCGAAATTAAATCGAAAAAATAAGATCCTTAATTTTTTGTTAGGAAATAGATTTTTGTCGCGAATTTTTATTCGTCCATATAATTTTCCAATTTGTCTTATTAGTTGTACACATCGTACAAAATCTGGCAACCCTGTGTATGCTTTTGATGCTAGTTACAAGCAAACAAAAAAAAAAAAAAAAAAACTATCGCATCGCTTTGAAGTTTTGTGTTTATCTAAACGTAAATGTAATTAAATTAAACACAATATCGGTGGGTATAGGGTAGGGAATTGCACTTACACTATAGGTTCTCAAACGCTGGGTTGTTGTTTTTTTTTGTCGGTGAATTTAAACGAGCGATTGATAGAGTCATTAAAGTTTCATTTAATTTTTTTTTTGTTCCTCTCATTTATCTTTATGTTTTTGTTTTCCTTTATCTTAACTCAGCGAAGATACAATGGTTAAAAGGAATAAATTACATGGACCATCACTGAATCGATTGGTTATTTAGAATTGATATACATTATATAACATTGATATTGACGGTCTATGGGAACCTTGAGTGATCTGTTACAAGTGAATCAATTAGTTTTAAATCAAATGATTTTGTTAATTGATGGGGTTCCCACAGATTTTTTGTTCAGGCCTCATTGGAAAACAAAATCATGGCGAAATAAAAAACATGTATCTTGAGCTCGAGGTCCCTTTTGGTTTATATTATTATAAAGTCCAAGTATATAGTCAATTTCAATTGTAAGTTATAATGTCTATAAGGTTTCAAATTAAAATGCAATTCAAAGAATTGATTGTAAGTGAGTTTATTATCTTTTGAATCAATAGTCAATATATATAATGTAATTCTGATTTTTGATTTTTAACTTATTCTAAAAGAATATCGAAATAGTTTCAAACATTTCTTTCAATATGAATAATAATGGTTTCAAAATATTGCTCCACAGTTTCTCTTACAACGTAATGCTAATTAACCGGGGGCCTTTTTGCAACGAAAGTGACTCTAGACATGCCAATTATAACAGTTTTTGTTTATAAAAGTACTGTTTATGCGGCCCCGCAGGGCCAGGGCCCTCTCAGGAATCCAGAGTTTATTTTTGAAGTCGCGCGAAGCGCGTTAACACACGCCCATTTTTAATAGCGAAAAACGGTTATAACTGTTATAAATGTTATAAATTGGCATGTCTCTTGTCTTGTCCTTTTGCAAGTGACGAAAAAATGTCTCCTCATTTGACACTAAAACATAATCATATTTACACTGTAAGGACCCCTTTCCGACTGCCAATCATCAATTGATAGTTGATAAAAATTGAAAATCGATATTTAACAACCGAATTGACATCAGTTTTGATTATTCAAAACAATGCAGCCAGTTGTGACTTCCAAAAAAATTTATAGCTATCACCGAATTGTTGTTCAGTTTATTTTTAATAAATTGAGTTTCCATTTACCTAATTTCAACTATCAATTGATAATTTGACATTCATAATGGGAGTGAAAAAGTTGGGGGAAAAAGCTTAAGTTAATCTCGAAACATCAAGAAGGAATCCTTTGAAAGCATTTTAGTGAATATGATTTTTTGAAGTAGGCGTTCTTTCGGTCTCCATATTTTTCAAAACTTTTTATTCTTATTTTGTAACTAAAGGGTGTTTTTCAATCTGGCAATACTTTTTTCAGAGTTGGTCTTTTTGACAGCTGTCACTTGATTTATGCTCAGTTTGGTTTGCCATTTCATAATGAATAGACTAACTCCTGAACAACGTTTGCAAATCGTGCCCAATCGGGCCCAAAACAAGATGGCCACCGATCCAGATTTTCACAAGAAAATTTTGTTCAGCAATGAAGCTCATTTTTGGTTGAATGGGTACGTTAATAAGCAAAACTGGCGTACTTGGAGCGATCAGAATCCACAAGCCATTGTTTAGACGCTGTTACATCCTCAAAAAGTCATACTGTTTGATGTGCTCTATGGGCAGAGGGAATCATTGGTCCATATTTCTTCAAAAATGAAGCCGGCCATAATGTTACAGTCAATGGAGCCATGATTAATGACTTTTTCGTGCCTGAATTGGGGGATGTTGATGTGGACGACCGTTGGTTCCAACAAATAAGTGCTACATGCCATACAGCCAACGAAACAATCAATTTATTGAAGGAAACTTTTGGTGAGCGCATTATTTCGCGTCGTCGTGGGCCTGTGGCGTGGCCTCCAAGATCGTGCGATTTAACACCGCTGGACTATTTTTTGTAGGGTTATGTGAAGTCGCCTGTCTGCCAAGATAAGCCCGAGACGGTTGACGACTTGGAAGAGAATATTCGGCGCGTTATTGCTGACATACGGCCCCAATTGCTGCAAAAAATGGTCGAAAATTGGGCCTCTCGGCTGGAATTTATTCGATCCAGCCGCGGCGGCCACTTGCCCAAAATCATTTTTAAAACATAATGGGAAACCCTTATCTTTATAATAATGGTAAATTCTTAGCCATAACATTAAATTATATGCGTTTTATTTCTTCTTGAAAACCACATGTCCAAAAAAACAACCTTTTAAAAGAAAGCTTAATAATCCTAAAAACTATTGTTGTATTTTAAAGAATAAAAGAACTGAACAATTTTTGAGGCCAAATGAATTTTTAATTAGAATATTATTTCTGTTTTGTACATATGCTTGAATTGCAAACTAAAAAAATTGATAAAACCTTTTTAAAACTTCTTGTAAACATCCTATAGAAATGCAAGAATCTTCCGATTATAACTAACGATGACTTATTGCACTGGACCCTTGTGCAACCCTGATAACAGATTTTTTTTTGCCATCAACCATTTAAATATAATCGAATTGATAACAGAAACATTTATTTTCAACACCCAATTTGCATATAAGCCGTTTCCTTGAAAAGTTTATTATAAAATGCTTTTAAAATTGATCAATTTATTTAAGTGATCATGAACATTTTATAACTTATCGCTGTCGCCGGAAAGCTAATTACAGATAATGTCATGCGAATAAATTGCAAAAGTTATTAGAGCGTTTAAGTTGGTTCCAAGATAAGCAAGAGGAAATAGTTTTCTTTATTTTATTCTTAAATTGTCACTTCAATTTTTCAATAATTTAACTAGTATAGATACCTACCCATACATAGCCCAAACAAAAGGTAAAAAATAAGACCAATCTGCGGAATACATGAGGATTATCTTTAAATTGGGGCATACAAAATTTATAAAGGGTCCGCCATCTAACGTTTTTTTTTCAACTAGTGCTTATTTCTTGAATGGTAACACTTAGTTCATGTCTGATTTGACAGATTATTAGTTTTATCCTTCGGCTGAATGAATATGGTTGTGTATACACTTCGCTAAGTGGGCCTGCGATCGACTTAGAGAAGATGCCGATTTTGCCAAAAAAATCATCTTTTCAGATGAAGCTCATTTTGATCTTGGCGGGTAGTAAACAAGCAAAATTTTCGCATTTGGGGCACAGAAAACCCGCACGCATACATTGAAAAGCCGATACACCCAAAACGAGTCACTGTTTGGTGCGGATTTTGGTCCAGAGGCATAATTGGGCCATTTTTCGAAAATGAGCAAGGAGTGGCCGTTACAGTCAATGGCGATCGTTATCGGGCCATGTTGAACGAATTTTTGTTCACAAAAATTGAAGAGGAGGATATTGGCAACATTTGGTTTCAACAGGACGGCGCTACGTGCCACACAGCCGAAGCTACACTCGATGTTTTGCGCCATTTTCAAAAAAAAAGTTATTTGGCGGACCCTTTATATATTGTCGAATTTCAGTTGCGTAAAAAGTTATTCAAAGCCAAATGTCGAAAACTTCGTTTTTGTTCGCAGATATATTTTTAAAAAAGTCGGGCACATTTCAGCGCAACCTTTTTTTTTTTTTTGAGAAAATTGAAAATCCCACTCCTTACTTGACGGCAGGGTTGCGTGTTTTGGAATAAAAAAAACATTAAGGGATAGTCTAGCAGGTGATTTATGAATTTAAAAAATCAATTCACTAGCTAGTTAGTGACAGGGCTGCCACCTTTTGAAAAATTTTCCAAAATAGATTTGCAAAAAAATGCAGTAGATTCAATGTTTTTGCAGTAGAATTATATTTTCAAGAAAAAAAATTTGATTGATTAGTTATTGAAAGTTCTTGGTCCTCAGCGTCGTCGACACTGTTATTAAAAAAACGCATAGTTCTAAAAATCTAACCAAGAAAATCTGCCTGCCTATTACAATGTACATACTTGAAAATATAAACTTACAAACTTCTGCTGGGACCCATAGCAACTTGATCAAAACATTGATTTTCCTCTTCTGCAGCTAGTTTTTTTTTTTTTTAATCACTGCTAAATAAATACATACATTCATGAAGAATGAGAATGACTGCATTCAATGACATAATTGAAAAATTATCTTATGGATTTTTTTATTTAAAAATTTTTTTTCGTAAAACCAAAAGTGCAGTAGATTTGATTTAAAGGCAGTAGATTAATTTTTCGAAAAAAGTGCAGTAGATTTATTGCAGTCGCAGCAAAGTGACAACCCTATAAGTGACCACTATTCTTATTTCGTTGATCTAAGGAGGAGCAAGAGCGTCACAGCCTCGGTTCTGAAGTTTTTGGTGAGCAAATTCTCTAATTTAGAAGACTTGAATAAAAGTTTATCTCTTATGTATCATCATCATCGGCTTCACAACCGGGGTCCGGTCCTGGCCTCCTTCAACAAGTCTCTCCCATCCCGGTCTCGAGCCGCCGCCATCCAGTTGCGCACCCCAAGGCTCCGGGCGTCCTGGTCTACGCCATCTCTCCAGCGCAAGCATGGTCTACCACGCTGGCTGTCGTCTACCATAGATTGTTCCACAAAGAACTTTCCGAGCAGGTTCATCTTCGCTCATGCGAGCTAGGTGCCCTGCCGACCGGAGTCTACCGAGCTTATTTTTTGTCACGATATCTGCTTCAAGGTAGATTGCGTACAATTCATGATTGTACCGTCTCCGGAATCGTCCTTCCTCACAAATAGGGCCAACAATTCTCCTTAAGACTTTTCTCTCGAACGCGGCTAAGAGGTCGGAGTTCCTTTTTCTAAGCACCCAAGTCTCGGATCCATATGTGAGTACTGGCAGGACCATGGTCCTGTACAGCAGCAGTTTTGAAGTTATGGTGAGATTTCTGGATTTGAAGAGCTTTGACAGACTATAGTAGGCTCTGTTGGATTTGAGAAGCCGCCCGCGTATTTCTTCTTCTATATTGTTATCGGCTGCTACTATTGACCCAAGGTATTTAAAGGATTGCACCACTTCAAATTCGTGCTCTGTTACCTTGATTGTTTGACCAACTGTTCCTCTCGCATTCGACTCCACCATGTACTCTGTTTTACCTTCACTAATGTGCAGCCCCAGATTTTGTGCCGCCTGCTCGATCTGGATGAAGGAATCATGTACAGCTTGCTCAGTTCTTCCGATGATGTCGATGTCGTCTGCGTAAGCCAGTATCTGGCTGGACCTGTTGACGATGGTCCCTCTTGTTGCCGTGCCAGAGTCACGGATTGCTTTCTCCAACGCCAGGTTGAAGAGGAGGCAGGCCAAACCATCCCCTTGTCGGAGTCCATTAAATATGTTGATTGGTTTGGATATCAATCCGGATATTTTTACTTGGCTTGGTACGTTGGTCATGGTCAACCTACATACTCGTGACAATTTATTTGGGATGCCAAATTCTCTCATGGCCTTGTAAAGTTTCCATCGCCTGCCTAAGGGTAAAGATCTGATCAGTTGTTGATTTGCCTGGAATGAAACCACAATGATATTGTCCGATGATGGTTTTAGCGTATGGGGTTATCTCTTATGTATACAAATAAATAAATTCATAAGTCACTAACCAGCTAATAAATAATTTTTTTTTTAAATTCATAAGTCAACCGCTATGTTGTGAATTAAAAGCCAAGCTTAAGCGTAGAACTGACTTAAGCTATTGCAGCCCTGGTTGACGCATATTAAATTCTCCTATTATTCAATATTCTGAAATGAAATCATAATTTTGAAAGGTGAACGAAATTGGTTTTATTTTAAAACACAGTGGTACATAATGTAAACTGTTAATTTTATTTTATTTTATTTTATTTTATTTTATTTTATTTTATTTTATTTTATTTTATTTTATTTTATTTTATTTTATTTTATGTTATTTTATTTTATTTTATTTTATGTTATTTTATTTTGTTTTATTAAAATTACAGGTACATTTTTATCTTCAAAACATTTATTCCAAACTTTGTTTTAATTCATTATATAAATCTCTAATTTAACTATGTAGCTTAAGGGAATATTAGCATGGTGTCGCTTGAATTTAATAAATTTTGTAGTAAAAATATGCAAATTCTGATGAATTTTATGATAATTTTTGTGGGCCATCTAGTTTTATGCGTGATGTGAATTATCGTATTAAAATTAAAAATCCATTTCTATTCTGGCATTTGTAATATTAAATCAGAATAATAAATTGTTAAACAATATTTAATGTGAGCCTCTATAATATTTATCTTATTTTAATAGTTTTTTTTAATTCCCTTTTGGCCTGTTCTATCGGATTGAATTTTCAAGTCACTCGAAGATGATTTTTCTTAAGCCGTAGGTGTTGAAGTTGATAGGTACCAATATAAAATTTCAATTTTTATTAATTTTGTTGCTTTGGAAAATATTTTGGTTTGTGATTTATTAAATTTCAACCTCGCCTACACTCAAAATTCCCTTAAGCATAACGGATTTTTTTTTTGTTTGTGAAATATATTAACTTGTCCCTCAAGAAAATCTAACTAACCTCTTTGTGTGTTTTTTTTTTTTTGGGCCTTGAGAATATGATATCTCCTTTTTCTGTCAGACCAGTATACCTTACAAACAATTCAATTATAATGTCTTAGTATTTTCTTTTGATTTTTGTTCAAAGGGAATTCATAAACAAAATTTATTTTTGTATTTTTTTATCAAATCATTAAAGAGGGTGCTATAAAGATATTCAAAAAAAAAAAAAAACAAAACACACACACAGAATAAGTAAATATCAAGCTTTTTATGGCATCATAAATTATTTATTAATATTCCTCTCTGAATAGAATATACCTACATGTCTGTGTGTATATATTTGCTATTGGAATGTCATATAATTTTCAGATAGATGTTTTATTTTCGATGGATTTAGAGGGTGATGTCGACGTCGCGTCGGTTAATTCATTCATTCGTCACTATAAACACAGAAGATGTTTGGTGGATAGCTTTGAATAAATTAGAAGGCACTTCACGTTTTATTTTTTACTTCTTGGCGGTGATTGATTTCAACTTTTGTAGATATACAAATAATAATTTATATATTTAAGATTAAAATAAATTTGTTCTCATTTTTAATGGCAAATATGTACTTTGAGGGTATCAATGAAGTATTAGAGAAGCCTTTTATGATGAATAGCTTAAATGTACTATGGATAAACCATGACAAATTTATATTGATTTCTCAGTTAAAATTCAAGCTAAGATACATTCTTTGAGGGGATCACAATAAATTATTACTTTTAGGTTTGAAAAATGTGTAGGTATATGTTACTATGCGACACTGGTTAATATTGCCAAAAAATAAGGTGACATTTTATCAAAGAACTTGTATTGTTTTTTATTTTTTTAAATCTGATTGCCTAATGCTTACATAAATATTCAATTGTTACGTTTGTGACACATATTTTATTAAATATAACAAACAATATTTGAAATTAATTAAATAAAATTTTACGGATAATATTCTTGAAATAAATAAGCAGGTTCTAGCCTCAACTGAACTTAAAAAATACTTAAAATTATCGGATTCATTTTATTTGCGTTACTAGTGTGACCTTAGAAAACCGTTGCTTTTTAAGTAAAACATAGCAAGGTCTCATTTTTTTTGAAAAATTTACGTGATAGTTGATGTTCAGTATGAATTTAGAAATTTATTTAAGTTTGAAATTCTTTAAAATAAATTAATAAAAAGTAGTTGTAAGTTTTAAATTGTTACGGCAGTGACAAGTTATTTGTTGCGCGTGTTATTTAGTGTGATTTGTTGTTGCTTAAACAGAATATAATAAATATATAATTCAAATGGATAATTATTGTCATTCTTAGGGTATTTATTTCACATACGAATGATTTTAAAGTGAAATAATTTATCACTCCATTGGTTTTTTTTTTTTTTGTTGCCAAATTCCCATACGGAAGAGTTTTCCGTTGTTTTCATATCAATAATCAAACAAATTTTAAATTAGTTGCAAAACTGAATAAATAATTAGTTCTTAAGGTCAACCCTTTGTTACGTTTGTGACACAATCACTGGATAAACTATAAATTCAGGCTCAATATAACTTTCAAATTCCATGAAATTTTTATTAAATTGTAAATCAGTTTAGTAAAAATTCGTTTTAGTTTCTAATAAAACATAAAGTACACACTTTTGTTACGGATGTGACATTATTTACTTTTAAATATACTGCGGATAAACTCAGTTATTATTTATTACTGAGTACTAAAACTATCGTAAAATGTGCTATGAGCTTAGACAGTGGATCCTCGATCCTCGAAGCGACACACAATTAAACTGCAAATACCGGGATTCTCAACTTATGGTAACAAAAAATAATTCTGGAGGAATAAACAAGTCAGGTGGTTCAGAATGCGAAAAGAAAATTTAGTTAATGATATGAAACAATTCCGAAGGGTAACATTTTTAGGGGCAATTAAAGGGGATGAAATCCAGTTATTTTTTTTTAAAGATATCTATCAGTTTTTTTGAGAAAAAATGTGAAGATACAAATTGTGGAGAATGCAATTCTACACAGAAAATATTGTAACACATTTTTTGTTTATATAGGATCAATAGCTTTCAAGAACAACGCGCATACTTTGCAATACCAATTCTTTGTATGTAGATCTAATCCACCTTAAAAAATTATGAAAAAAAAATCTAAATTCAGGGATTCCAACTCATTTTCTGAATGTATTAGCCAGTAAAATTTGACTTTGAACTCGAAAACATTCTGACAGTTATGTGAGTTTTGGTGAAAAGCTTTGCTTGTTTTTGTATACATATATCTCGGCAAATGATGTAGCTTAAGAAATTCTTCACAAAATAGATTATCAGACCTTTTTTCTAAGAGCAATAGATTTTCAAAAAAAAAAACGAGGCCCAATGTTAAAATATCACTTCTTGTTTGTGCTAATGAACTTTCTTCCACATCGCACGGCGCGGCGGTGTGAAAATGGTGGTTTAGGTACGTTTTACTCAAAATCGATTACTTTTACGAAAAAGGTCTTCTTATCTTTTTCCATAAGATACAATTATTGTCTTGACACATCTTCCAATTTCCAAAAAAAAAAAACTAAATCTTTCCCTTTGTACCCCGCAAGCTCAAAATCCCTGGTCCAAATTCAGGGTCTTTTTTAGAAAATTTCTAACAGAAAAATAAAGCTCGCCGTCCTTGATTAAACTTTGTCGGGATTTTTCTAAGTCAAAGTCCAGTTTTATCCGATATCACTTGTGCGCCTCCACAATAAATTAAAACAAAATAGCGAGACCTAAACAAATAAACAATACAACATTGTATCGATCTACAATGTTGGATCATAGCATATACCCTTCTGGTGTATTCTAATATTTATCTTGTAAGATGCTGTGTCATCATTTTTAAACAAAGAACATTGTAACGATCCCCAGTTGGATCATTCCAAATATCAAAATTATAATTTAATCTTAAGTTGGCTTTCGGGCAAGATACATCAAATCTTAAATTAACCATTGGACAAGACACATCCAATCTTAAGTCGACCATCGAACAAGATACTTCGTATCTTAAGAAAACCTTTGAGATTCAAACTAATAAATTTATTTCTTTTTTAAAAAATATTTTAAAGAAGTTTAATTTAAAATTGTCCTATGATCCTTTATAGTCTTCACTCTTCACACAAAAGCTGCAAGCCATGAATAAAATATCAATTCAGATTAAATTTAAAATACCTTTGCAGAAAAACATCTTTAAATTGAAACTATGTTATCGCATAATTTTACCGAATCTCTAAAAACTACATTAAAACGGTCTTGTTTATCTGTCGGCATAGAACCATTTCTATTATAAAGCTAACGAGTGTGTTCCTTCCTGATGCTCTGTCTTGACTGGTTTATCCAACATCCATCAATTTATTTAAATAAATTAGAATATCTGAAACATTTTCGGACAGCTATGTTTACTTTCATGACCGCACGTTCTGTATTAAACGAACCTGACATGTTATTTATCATGCAGATAACGGCATCAGGTTGTGTGTTATGTTTTTGGGAAGGCTGCTTTCCCAGTGAGTTCACACCACCCTGTGGGAGTTCTATGCTGGTGTGGCTTGATGTTAGAATTGTTTTGATAGGAATACGTGCCGTAAGGTTTTTTTTTCTGTTATAGTGTTTAAAAATGAAAACGTGTGTCTTGACTCATGAAGTTTTTTTTTTTTTTACCAAAAAAAGTTATACACATACAGCTATTTTTTCGCACGGTCCAAAAATCTAACAAATCTGCAAGTCCAATTTGACAAATAAAACAATAAAAAACAAACTGTCAAAACAAAGTGAAATAGTTATTTTGTATTCTTCTCTATCGTAGTCAAACAAAAATTACACTGAAACAGTGGAGCAATACAGTAGAAGTTAAGGAAATTTTTACATTTTAGAAACAAGAAAGACTCAGCATAGTGTACAGACAGACAAACACATATTTCATCGATATAAATATGTACTTATACGAATAGTAATTAATTTAAATTTAGTAGACAATGATTTTCAAGCTAAATTTCGTTAGCAGACGGGGTTCCGCAGGGATCCCTTTTTGGGCCTACTTCTTTTTGTTTATCTTATTTTCTTGAATAGTTCGTACTTATTTATTTTAACGTATATTGCACGGCATTAGTCACACAAATAGACACGACTGGATATTACAATTTACAAACCACCTCTTGTGGTTCAAGACTTTAATGTGGGATGACATTGATGATATAAATCTGGTGTTTTAAAATTACATTGCCAACGGAAAAGTGTAAAAAAGTATACTAAACAAATAAATGTCTCTCTCATTTTTTGTATGGTTATATCCAATTTGATTTTGTTAGATTTTTGAATTCAGTATTATTTGTACTTTTGAGAAATAACTGTATGAAAAATTAAAAAAACATTGGTGGAGGCCATTAGCAAAATAAAGGGTGCCCAAAATTCACACAAGATGTAATTTAGATAAAAATCATGGTATTTTTATTATTGTTTTGAATTTTTGATTGATAAAGTTTAAAGTATAGATTTGAAGGGAACATATTACTTGGTAAGTCCCCTCAAGTGGATAATCAAGACGCGATTGTGAGCACCAACAGCTGCTGTTATTGCTTGAACAGCCACATTTTCGAAGAAGAATATGGTCCAATTATGCCTACAGCCTAAAATCCGAACCAAACAGTGATAGATTGTGGATGTTACTGTGTCTCAATAATCACTATAGTTAATTTTCTGAATCCCAAATGCAAACATTTTTAAGAAAATTATTTTGTTTGAAAAATCACTGCCAAAAACCTTTACTACTTTGAAAATTTTGATTAACAATGAAAACGCACTGTTCTTTCGTGTAGTTCTTCATTTTGTAATTTTTCTCAACACTATACTTTACCGTGCAAATGGCGCGAAATTCAAATCTTGTGAGAATTGTGGGACACTATTTTTGTAAGGAATAACCCAAAAATATGTGAATTTATCAATATTAAGAAACGAAATTCTGGAACAATTTAAAAGAGCCCTAGAACAACCTGGAACAATTTTTTTGATTTTTTATTTCTGAAAAGGGGGGCCAGAGCCAGGATAGTAGAATCTTTTCATTTAAAGTGTTTTCTCGGCTTAAAATCTTCAATTTTCAATATTTTTGGATGAATCTTTGGAACAATTGGGTTTGAGCGATTTTGAAACTGGAACAACTTTTGAATTTGTGATTTTTGAAAAAGGGAACTAAAATAGTTGCCTTTGTTTTTTTTTAAATTCGATTTTAGGGACAGAATATTTTCTTTACACATGTATTTATGATCAAAAAAATATGTATCAAAGGTTTTTTTTGGAGAGACGATTTTCGCGTTTTAAAAAAAAAGGTTTTGAAGGGGTTTGACAGCGTTAATTTTTTGGAAAATGTTCAACAGTTTTTAAAAATTAAAAAATTCGATATTCGAAAAAAGGGGGACTAGAATTTTTTCGAATTTTGGTCCAAAAACTTTAAAACAATGTTCAGAACAATCTAGAACAATTTTCAAAAATTCGGTTTTCGAAAAAAGGGGGGGCTAGGTCAAAAACCGTTTTTTGGGTGTAAGACCCTCATTTTTGAATATTTTTCAAAAAAAAAAAAAATTGGAACAATGCGGAACAATTCGGGAACAATTCGGGAATAACCTGGAACAACTTTCAAAAATCACAAATTTAAAAAAGGAGGGCTAACTTCACACACTCCCAACTTTAGACATTTTTTGCTACTATTTTCAGTTAAATCCTAAGAGTCTAAGCGCCATCTTTGAGAAAATTTGAAAAAAATTCCAAACTCATTGTATCGCACTTAGCCGTGCTAGATAAGCTAAAAGTTCTAATTTGTTCTCCCAATTTTGAAGCTAATCGTTCCTCCCGTTTAGGCTATATTTATAGCTCGACAATCATTGAACGCAAAGACTTGCAGTCAATCAAACCGAGGCGACGCACGCCGGAAAACTATTATTTGAACGTATATGTGTATATGAAACCAATACTTTCCTAATACACCCAGTCAAAAATGACTTTCAAACTATCCGCATAATAATTGTATGGTTGTTGCTTAAGGCTTATTTCAGCTATCACAAAAGCTATAACATCGCTGTAAACATCGGAAATCTTTTGAATTTTATTGAAACATAAATGAATTGATTTTTTTTTTTTCATGGAATTTGTACTTGTTCAACATTAAAAGTTCGATTTAATTGACCTAAAGATGGTTGAATGACTTCTTTTGTGTTTGAACACAAATCCTTCAGGGCATTACACTTTGTAAACAAAATAAAACAACAACAACTACCGCCACTCTGCTATTAGTGTGAAGAACCTTTTTTCTTTTGATTAGAAAATGAAATCGATATACCTAACCCAACGAGGCGGGACGTCCGCCGCGCGCCGCCGGACAAACACACAGGTTCAAGATTAATTGTTCTATAAAAATGGATCTCACGCTGCGAGCGGGATCAATAAGGAATCATGCTAAAAATACTCAATATCGCAACCAGCTGTGTATACCTACCCCAATTATTCCATCACTTCTTCTTTGTGTAATTATCGACATGAAATGAAAATTTTAAAAGACTCCTTTTTTATAAAATATGTTGTATATAGAAGGTATCGTCTTAGCTCTGGGTTTTTGCCAATTCAACGATTTATAATAACCCCCCCATCAGAGGAAGACGGAAGACCTATTATTCAAAATGCGAAGAGTGCTCATTATGTTGTCAACAAGAAGGATATGTTTTCTAAGAATTTTTTTTTTTTCGATGGGAAAGAGGCTACAGATTTGGTCGATTGAGTTTGCTCATAAAGGCAGACATTTTATTGATTAACATTTCCCGTTAAAGAAAAAACAATAAGGAAGAAAAAAATGAAAAATTTAAGGAATCATCGGAAAATCTTCGTTAAGATGGAACCATTTGAGTTTTAAGATTTTAAACAACTCAGCAGATGTTTATTCCTGGCTGAACTATGTCAATAAATTTGTGTGATTTGTATTGGTATAGGTGGCTCATATCTAGGGCCCGGATTTGTATGTCCTAAAAAACACAAAACATGTATCTACAATATGCACAACAAAATTGGAAAATATGCCATCAAAAATCAAAAATATGCTGCAAAAATATTTAAAATGTAGATGATGAAAAAACATTGAAATAAAACAAAAATAATTCAGTCTTCTATTTATAGAGTTTTCACTGCACAAACTTTATAAAAATAACAAATGCCCTTAAAAGTGTTTGTACATCGAAAATGATCTTTCCACGTCAACAGACGTTAGTGGATAATTTTTCAATGAACCAATCTCATTTATATAATATACAAGCACGTTTATTTTTTATTCAAATTTTTATTTTTAATTTTCAAAAATTCTAAGTTTTATGAACATTTTCAATTTTCTTACAAATATGCACGAAAAATATGCGTTTATTGTGAAAATATAAAGGGTTTTCCAATAAGAGGTGTTATTTTGATATTCAAAGAAAAATGGCATTTTTTCACTATAAAGAGGAAGGTATGCCGTAAATAATGGAACACAACATCAGCCAAATGGCCGCCACGACCACGCTTACAGGACCATATCCTTTTCATGAAATTTTCCATAACCAAATCGCAAAGTGGCTGCCCTATGTCCTCGATAGCCTCACGAATTCCATCTTTGAGGTCTTGAATCGACGCTGGGCTGTTGGCGTAGACCTTATCTTTCACGTGGCCCCAAAGGAAGAAGTCGCAAGGTGTTAAATCACAAGATCTCGGTGGCCAATTGTGATCACCTCTTCGAGAGATAACACGGTCCGGAAACTTTTCCCGTAAAAGATCGATGGTTTCATTGCTTGTGTGGCACGTAGCGCCGTCTTGTTGAAAGTAAACGTTGTCCAGATCAATGCCATCCAATTCCAGCCATAAAAAATCATTAATCATCTCTCGATAGCGCAATCCATTGACCGTAACTGTTGCTCCAGCCTCATTTTCGAAAAAGTAAGGTCCAATGACCCCGCCGGACCATAAACCGCACCAAACAGTCACGCGTTGAGGATGGAGAGGCTTTTCAACAATAACTCTTGGGTTATTGCGACAGTTTTGCTTGTTGACGTAGCCTCCGAGGTGGAAATGGGCCTCATCAGTCAAGATGATTTTTCGATGAAATTCCGGATCATTTTCATGCATTTCAAGGACCCAATCAGCAAAGACACGACGTTGTTGATGATCAGCCGGCTTGAGTTCTTGTGTTAACTGAACTTTATAAGCCTTAAGACCCAAGTCTTTATGCAAAATACGGTGTAATGACGTTTGTGGAATGCCTTATTCCAAAGAACGACGAGGAATGGACAAACCTGGGTTTTCTTCAACACTTTGGGCTACAACAGCAATATTCTCAGTTGTTCTTGAGCGACGTGCACGGGTTTTATTCTTCACATCACTAACTTGTCCCAACAGCTCCAATTTGTCCACCAATTTCTGTATTGCGGTCCGACAAGGTGCTTCACGACGACCCAAAAATGTTTTAGTTTTACGAACCGTCTCTGCCAAATTTTCACCATTTTTATAGTGAATTTTAATAATTTCAATGCGTTGTTGAAGCGTGTATCGTTCCATTTTTATTAATGGCGTAGTTTCTACTTGTCAAATGTCAAAAAATGACAGCTTCAAAAGTAACAGCTACCGAAATAGCGGGCTATTCAAAATAACACCTCTTATTGGAAAACCCTATACTAAATAAGCTTAAACATTCATTTATAGCAAAATATGCGCTAACGAAAAACCACATTATTCATTTGCTTCCAAGGCTGTCCAAAAAAAATACAACTGTTTAAACAATTAAAATAACACGTTTTAAATAATATCTCGAGAACGTCTGATCGTGTGGGGAGAGCTGGTGAGGTTTTAAAATTTTTAAAAATATTTAGTCAGAATTTCTGACTTTTTTCATTATACATTATTAGTGATGGTACCTTATTAGATAAATGAAAAACAAAACAAAAAATATAAAAAGCTTTAATGAAAAAATGTTAAAAATGATATTTGCAAAAAGGATGCCATCCAAAATGTAAGAAATTGATTGTCAAAAAAGACAAGTTTTAATCAATGGTTAACATTTTTCAAGACCATCGACGATTTTTAGCACCTCAATTTTGGGATATTCGAATTCAAATTATACCATCTAAAAGGCCTAATTACCCTCATAAAAGGTCAACTTGTTGTAAATAAGTTATAGTCTTGTTTGTATAAATTTTTTTGTGTTCAACGTCGTAGAAATTTGTAGCTACTCATGTGTGGGATATTCGAAAAAAATATACTATATCTGAAAGGTTACTAAATCCTCATAAAAGTTTATCTAGTTTAAGATATTACACAGCAATAGGTTGAAACAAAATTTTTTAAAAGATTTTTCGAGGTCAAAAAGATTGTGACTTTGAATAAATCTTTGAAAATTACGTGAAAAAAACCTATGGTTGGCTAATTTCTAAAACTAGTTGACCTTTTTTGACCAATTACTGACCTTAAATTGCAAATATCCCACCAAGGTGGGAGGTGCTAAGATCACAGGGCCAAAACTAGGTTAATATGTAAGTATAAATACTATACACAAAAGTTTTTTTTATTTAATTTTATATTGTTTAAATTTAATTTTTCAAAATTTTTAAACGTGATAATTTTTGAACTATTAAGAAGTACTGTAATGAGCAATTATAATAAAATTGGTCTATCCGTTGATAAAATATATGCTTATAACCTAAAAATAAGACAATTTTCTCAATAAGCGTGAAATGCCTATTTCCATTAGGTATGTGTTTTTTTTCGCTAAAAACCTGAAATGCAGAGAGTCCAAAAAGTATGTCTGGTGATAAGTTCGGGGTTTTGAATAACAAACTTATCAACTTTACCAACATCCCATCCTTCCTTAACTCGACATTTATTTTTTGTCAAACCAATATTGGCCCCTAATAAATCCAAAAGCAAAACAACATTCAACAGATAGTTGCTATTGCAATCGATATTCTGCTCATACTTGTGTGTGTGCTGTATGTTTTTTTTTTTTTTGTCTTTTGTTTATTAATAGTATTGCTAGTTGGCGACATTGCATAACAATCTGTGGACTCGACTCGAAAGGACACTGACCGACATGTCCTGTTTGTTAGGTTATTTATTTAGATAAACCGATTGTTATCAAGTTTTATTATTTTCATACTCCGTTGTTCGGCGTTCCATAGCATAGCACATAAGTAGATTTGTTTGTAATATACAACGAGCAAGCAGTAGCAGCAGTTGTTCACACATACATAAGTATATAGGTACACATTCTGAATTTAATTTCCTGGCGTATAAGGCGAGCGATTAGATTACATACACTCATCGTTGATGGTTTCTATTGATCGATGATAGGACATGAAGCTTAAAGAAGAGAGAGAGAGATTACACAGAAAATAAAAATAGTTTTATATGTTTTAAGTGTTTTTTTTTTTTTTGCAAGCAATCTAACGGTATCTTGATTGTTATTCAGGACACATGCTATGCATAAGGGCGGTTCGTTTAGTTTCCGCTTTTTTTCCTGTTTGTTTTTTTTTTTTTGTTTTGTGTTCATATACCTACATAGTCGACATTAAAGACCTCTTAGCATATACATTTCTGATTAACTTACTTTGTAAAGTAGGATAACGTTGGTATGCAGAATAAGTTGGCCGACATTGTTATATAAGGATAAAAGCAGGATATGAGAGTGTTTTTTCGTGGGAGTTTGTTTTTTTTTTTTATTATTACGATAACGTTTTTCTTTGTTCTAAATATACGAGTGGGAAGGTACCTACTTATGCATAGTTGAAAAATTGTAACAGATATTTTGAGATCACATAGTTTAGATAGGATAAATGGGATATTGACTATAGAAGGTGATGCAAATTATATCAAATAAACATTCAATGAACGGCAAAGAAGAATAATTCCCTCTAGAACTAGGCACATATACATAAATAGGGTTCTGTTTTAGGTATACGTACATTCATTTCAGTGTTGATTTTTTTTAAATGTTGATTTATGAAGAAATTTTTTGTAAATGTATTTTTCTTTGTGTAGTACCTAAGTACCTACCCCGTGGAATAGATAGGATAGTGCGTTAGACTGTCATACCCTAGGTGGGTTTGATGCATATTTTCTATCTAAAAAACATGTTTTTATCAAGGAAACTTGTACTTGCCTATAACTTATGCTGCAAATCGAAAACACATTTCTTATTTTTACGTCCATAAAATTATTCCCCCCGTTTAGCATTTCTAATAAAATGACTTAAAACAGAAAACAAATTATTAAAAAAAGACAGTAACTCCTACAATGCCATGCTATACCTTTTCATAAAACCAGAAATCTCCTCTTTTATTTTCTTTCTAAATAAAGTTAATTTTTCAAAAAACAGTTCACTAAAGGTTTTGAAAAATTTGTTTTCAAACTAAAAATTTTGAAAAATAGTACGAACTTAGATAAGTACTGAATAGAATATCAAAAAGGTTTCAAAATGTTTGTTCTTTGTATTTTTGTTTGCCATTCCTCTCGATATAGAAGATATAATATGTGCGTGAAGTTAGCATCGCCATTTTTTGATTTTCAAAAAAAAAAAAATTGTTCTGTAACGTGCTCAAATTGTGCTGTTTGTGCTGCGAATATTTTTTTTTAAAAATTCGCAACCTTGTAAATTTTACGGATACATTTTTATGCTAACTTCACGGTTCGCAAAATTAATTTTTTGCCATAAAAGTTGCAAATATGCAAAATATTTTGTATCTTTTCGGTTTTGTACAGCACATACTAAGCACAAAACAGCACAAGTTTGCTTGTCAAGAAAATCGTAATTTTGCAAAAAAATGTATCCGTAAAATTTGCGAAGTTGCGAATTTTGGAAAAATATTTACGGCAATAGGCAACACAAGCTAAGCATTTCAGCAAATTTTTTATTTTTTGAAAATCCAAAATGGCGCTGGTAACTTCACTCTATGGGGCTTCGCAAAATTTAGTATCGCCCATAAAAGTTGCAAATGCGCAAACTTTTTTTTATCTTTTCGATTCATAGAATGAAAAATTGTTTACAATACAGCACAATTTTTAAATTGGAAAAATCTTGATTTTGCAAAAAAATTCATCCGTAAAATTTGCAAAGTTGCGAATTTTCAAAATAATATCTGCAGCACAAGTTAAGCACATTTCAGCAGATTTTTTATTTTTTGAAAATCCAAAATGGCTATGCTAAATGTATTTTTCTTTGTGTAAATGTATTTTTCTTTGTGTAGTACCTAAGTACCTACCCCGTGGAATAGATAGGATAGTGCGTTAGACTGTCATACCCTAGGTGGGTTTGATGCATATTTTCTATCTAAAAAACATGTTTTTATCAAGGAAACTTGTACTTGCCTATAACTTATGCTGCAAATCGAAAACACATTTCTTATTTTTACGTCCATAAAATTATTCCCCCCGTTTAGCATTTCTAATAAAATGACTTAAAACAGAAAACAAATTATTAAAAAAAGACAGTAACTCCTACAATGCCATGCTATACCTTTTCATAAAACCAGAAATCTCCTCTTTTATTTTCTTTCTAAATAAAGTTAATTTTTCAAAAAACAGTTCACTAAAGGTTTTGAAAAATTTGTTTTCAAACTAAAAATTTTGAAAAATAGTACGAACTTAGATAAGTACTGAATAGAATATCAAAAAGGTTTCAAAATGTTTGTTCTTTGTATTTTTGTTTGCCATTCCTCTCGATATAGAAGATATAATATGTGCGTGAAGTTAGCATCGCCATTTTTTGATTTTCAAAAAAAAAAAATTGTTCTGTAACGTGCTCAAATTGTGCTGTTTGTGCTGCGAATATTTTTTTTTAAAAATTCGCAACCTTGTAAATTTTACGGATACATTTTTATGCTAACTTCACGGTTCGCAAAATTAATTTTTTGCCATAAAAGTTGCAAATATGCAAAATATTTTGTATCTTTTCGGTTTTGTACAGCACATACTAAGCACAAAACAGCACAAGTTTGCTTGTCAAGAAAATCGTAATTTTGCAAAAAAATGTATCCGTAAAATTTGCGAAGTTGCGAATTTTGGAAAAATATTTACGGCAATAGGCAACACAAGCTAAGCATTTCAGCAAATTTTTTATTTTTTGAAAATCCAAAATGGCGCTGGTAACTTCACTCTATGGGGCTCCGCAAAATTTAGTATCGCCCATAAAAGTTGCAAATGCGCAAACTTTTTTTTATCTTTTCGATTCATAGAATGAAAAATTGTTTACAATACAGCACAATTTTTAAATTGGAAAAATCTTGATTTTGCAAAAAAATTCATCCGTAAAATTTGCAAAGTTGCGAATTTTCAAAATAATATCTGCAGCACAAGTTAAGCACATTTCAGCAGATTTTTTATTTTTTGAAAATCCAAAATGGCTATGCTAACTTCACGCTGTGGGGCTTCGCAAAATTTAGTATCGCCCATAAAAGTTGCAAATGTGCAAACTTTTTTTTATCTTTTCGATTCATAGAATGAAAAATTGTTTACAATAAAGCACAATTTTTAAATTGGAAAAATCTTGATTTTGCAAAAAAATTCATCCGTAAAATTTGCAAAGTTGCGAATTTTTAAAACAAATATTTGCAGCACAAGTTGAGCACATTACATCAAAACTTTTTTTTTTTTGAAAATCCAAAATGGCGATGGTAACTTCACGTTATGGGGCTTCGCAAAATTTAGTATCGCCCATAAAAGTTGCAAATATGCAAACTTTTTTTTATCTTTTCGACTCTTAGAACGAAAAATTGTGTACAATACAGTACAACTTTTAAATTTTAAAAAAATCTTGATTTTGCAAAAAATTTCATCCGTAAAATTTGCAAAGTTGCACAGCACAAGTTGAGCACATTACAACACAACTTTTTTTTTGAAAATCAAAAATGGCGATGCTCACTTCACGCACATAGATATAATGTCAGTTTAGCCGAAAGTAGGTTCTTGTAAAGAAGTATTTTCACTAGTACCTACCACCTTCCGAATGTACTGCTGCAAAAAAGTGCTGTTAAAGTTCTATTAATTTATTTTATTTTTATTTTTTTTATTTGAAGACACAAAGAAAAATGTCCATACAATGGTTACCATTATCAAAACTGTTGCTGTTGGGAAAAGGGTTCGGTCGTGTGTTTTCCTAGTTCAATAATTAGTCAAATTCTTAAGCATTAATATCTAGTAATTTTAAATTGTTTAATCATCTTCTTAATCCTTAAAAATCTTTTTTTTTTCGCAATATAGATATTATAATTAAATTGGTGGATTAATGTTAATTTTGTTTAACTTTAGTATTGATTTTGTAAGTATCTACTTTACTGATGCCTGTTATATATTTTTCTGTATATTTTTTAATAAATTGATAGTCTTCTTAAAAATATATAATGATGTTTTTGATACAACTCAACCCAGTGTATGTTACAACCAATTCCACTGTATGTTACAACCAATGCGGCGCCGTAGATTGAGTTGTATCAACACGGTTTTTTGGCTAAAAGAGTTATATTTGTCAAATTCTTAGCAGGCTTTGTTGTTTTTTTTAATAGAGTTTGTAGCTGAAATATTGCCTTTTCATCAAAAAAAAAGTAAGACTGACTTATTTTCAAAAACTTAGTGTAGGAACATCAATTCTAGTAAAAAGTACCCATTACTTTTAGCCCCACTCTCCCTTACATTGAAATGTGATATCAAAGTCTTTAGATCGGTTTAAAAAAAAAGAGGTGTAATTTTGTCAAACATTAAAGATGTAATGGAAAAGACATCTTCAATGAGAAAATGTCAAAAAAAGTCAAAAGAACTAAAACAGTGATTTTTTGTTTGATTTGTTTTTTCTTTCAACATTTTTTTTTGCCAGAACTTTCAACTGCAATATTGTTGGATTTTTTTTGAAGCACCAGATTATAAAATTTTAACAAAATCGTTTACACTCTTTAAAAGATAAAGATACTTGAATAATCCAAAACTATGGCTAAATTTTCTGAATAAAACGTCGAAACCCTATTTCCATTAGGTATACGAATTTTTAGGGCAAAAATCCTGCAAGCAGTTTTCTTACAATAATTTGCTTCATTAAACGTACAGCGATCAACAAAAAATTGTAAAAACTGTTTTTGAGATAAAAATAATGTTCTATTCCGCAGCTAAAGGTTCTAGAGTTAAAACAAATATTCGATTTTCTCCTCGTAGGAATCATTTAAAAATGTTCTGTACTAAATTCAAAGCCAATCAGCTTACCCGTTTAGGTTTTCGCTCAAATTACAGTGGATGTACTGATACCTACACAGACTGACGGACGGCATGACGAAACTCTCTTTGGATCTTGTCGATCATTGTAGTGTTAGTTTTGATTAACATTTCGATTTTTTCTTTACACGCAACCATACACACCTAAAAAACTAGAGTTAAATAATAAATTATTCTTCTAATGCATAAACTAAAACCCTTTATTCAAGCTAAAAGAAAATCATTTCAGCAATTAAGACTGTACTTACACAAGGGCAAAATCTCGTAACCCATTTTGTTCGCTCTCTTTTTGTAATGAAGAACTTGATTAATAAAAATCTTGAGTTGGATATTTTTACGAATGCAAAACTTTCCCTCTCTACATTGCGGGCCAAATCAATATAAATCTGCAAAACCAAACCTACCCATACCTACCTTACCTAGGTAGGTATACCGTAAATAACCAGCCCTAAGTATCTTTAGAGCTGTGATATATATTTTTCGCAAAAGGTCAAACGCAGAATGATTTACGAACCGAAAAAATATTTAATGATGGCATTAATTAAAAGTCAAATCAACCTGGCACAAAAAGAATGATAATTCATATCTTTTTATATACTTACCTATACATAATTAAAACTTATAAAAAAAAACATAAAGTCCTCTTGGGCTTTATGACGTATTCTTTATTTGAATATCTACATTTTTTTTTTTAAATTTAATGAGATATCATAATTACTGCCACTCATTCATATCTGCAAACCCTGAGCCGCTTAGCATTTTAAAAGAAATAAATTAATGACTGAAGTTTTTTATGTTCGTACTTTTTTTATAAAGAAACAAAATAAAAAAGTGAGAGAAAGGCAAGCAAAACAAAATGACATCCATACATCACACTCGTTTGGCAAAAGAGTGCTTGGCCTCATGTTGTTTTTTTTGTGTGCTTCTTGAAACGCAATTTACAAGCTGGTTATCTGGGGAGAGACTTGATGGACAATATGTCTTGACCTTGTAGGTCAGATAAATTTTTCATTTGATTCGCTTTCTTTTGTGTTCATTAATGTTTACTTCTTCTTTATTTATATGCCGACGGCGACGGGCAGCGGCGATGCGATGCTTTGATGAGACTTAAAAAAGAAAACAACAATTTCGATTATTTATGGAATATTAAATTCTGTTTGACAATGGGTGATTTATTTGTGGGTATTTTGGATTATTTGAAATTACGTCAGAATTTGACTCATATAGATTTTTGTTTGAAAACATTTTATTTCATCAATCATCACAAATATAAGTATTACCGTTCATTTTGTCAAAACAGTCCCCATGGAGTATTTTATCCAGACTTTTATTAAAACAAAATCAGGACGCAATCTTTCCCGCGTCATTAGATTTCAACCCCCAAGGGCATTTTCACTCCCCCTATATAAGAGAGAGAGAAAAAAATAGATAATTTTAATGTCACCCAAATGACTAAACGTGTAGGTTACCAAACCAACACACAAAAAAAAGAACCCTATACGTGACGTGCCAGCCAAAAGAATTTCCGTCTCTAAATTGTAAAATCTAACAGACTTATTTTTCCCTAAAACCGTTCCCAATTGAATGATATTTTATTTTTCCGCAGTCATAAACCCTTCGATATACATTTATATCAAATTTTCCGATAAGGTGCATTCCAATTTAAACAAAAAATACATAAGGGATGATTTAGGGCGGAAAAGCAAAAGAAAAAAAAAAAAAAACACCTCTCCGCCCCTTAACAACCATATTAAAGAGATGATGCGTGCCGTTGACGTGCGAAGGAAGAAGAGCCAAAGCAAATAGGATTGTCATTAAGCTTCAGGCGGCATTGAAATGGAAAAAAAAAAATATCTGGAGTTTGACAAGAAATATAAAACGACATCGACACAACGACGACGTCTTTTTCAAGAAATCCTTCAAACACAAAAATGTATAACACCATTTTTCTATATATTCACGGTGCGCGGCGCAGGGTCTTGGCTCTCTCATCCTTATGTGTCTGTTTGTATACTTCGACAGATCCATAAGACAGTAAATATTGATTTCTTCTGACACAGGTTTCAAATTTCTAGACTTTAATCCCATTTACTTTAATTAGCCAACAATTGAAATAATATTATATAAGGGTATGGCGTGGGAGTGAGGTCGATTTACAGTCGTTGTCAGACATCGGGCGTTTGTATTTTTGTGCATCCTCCCGGAGTCCTTATGATGAGGAGGGTTAAAAAGATTTAAAATAAAATTTTCATCCCAGCTTTGATTTTATTATTATAAAGTCTGCAGACACAGCAACAAAAAAAAAACGAAAAAGAACTTTTCCACCCCATCTCGAGAGGGGAAAAATTAATGTACCTATACATAAACTTCTGTAAGAGACAGACTTTTTTTTTTTTGATTTTTGAAGGGCTCACTATTATCCACCCCATAGTGAGTAGACCTGACTAGACATTCGAAATTTGTTTTATGGTTATAGGCAGATCAATAAAAAAAAAATTGAACTTTTTATGGAATGCAGACAGCAAGTGTTTCTTCATCCCTCATCCCTTCGCCTTGAAAAAAAAAATAAAAAAATAAAAACGCATTAGTATGTTCACATTGACATGTGTGTCAAGAAGTTTTTTTAAGATTTTTTTTCTTCTTCTCTGCAATGCCATTCGGTTGGAAAAATGAAGTTATAAAAAGCAATCAATATTGAAAAAAGAAAACTTTTACTACCTATACCATGTACACATACCTATATATATATATATATATACATACCTATATAAATTTATGGAAGTTTCATTATTTTGACTTTTACGTTTGCGAAGGTTTATCGTAAAGCCTTAAAATGCTGCTTATACGAATCGAAAAATCTTTTAATAAAATGGCGGAAGGAAACGGAAAATTGCATTCTGCAGTAAATTTGAAATTGGTATCTTTCTGAATTTTAAATAAAATACATAAATATAGGTAATGTGAAATTTGTATTTATTTTAATTGGAAATTAAAATAGTTACATTGGTTCAGGTTGATAATAAAAAATATTGTCGTTCAAGTGACCTCCTCTGCTAGATCGGCATGTTGTCAATCTTTTATCGAGCTTTATTCACAGTAATTTTGTGAGATGCTTTTTGTCATAGGCTGAGGTATGCTTGTCGGATCCAGGGTTTTACCAAAGAAGCAACAAACTTTAGTTTATTCGAGGTTGTTTTTTATTCATCAATCGCTGGTTCTTAATACAATTTCTATACAATTCTTGTTGTCATTTGACATTTATATATTCTTTTAACTTAGACTTATACAATTCAAATGTTTATTATAGTTTCTCCTTACTTACCCCTCTGAGATAGCAGACGTCACTAAATTACAGTCTGAGATAGAAGACGTCACTAAGTAACAGTCTGAGATAGCAGACGTCACTTAATTACAGTCTGAGATAGAAGACGTCACTAAATTACAGTCTGAGATAGCAAACATTACTAAATTACAGTCTGAGATATCAGACGTCACTAAACTACAGTCTGAGATAGCAGATGTCACTTAATTACAGTCTGAGATAGAAGACGTCACTAAATTACAGTCTGAGATAGAAGACGTCACTAAGTAACAGTCTGAGATAGCAGACGTCACTTAATTACAGTCTGAGATAGAAGACGTCACTAAATTACAGTCTGAGATAGCAAACATTACTAAATTACAGTCTGAGATATCAGACGTCACTAAACTACAGTCTGAGATAGCAGATGTCACTTAATTACAGTCTGAGATAGAAGACGTCACTAAATTACAGTCTGAGATAGCAGACGTCACTAAATTACAGTCTAAGATAGCAGACGTCACTAAATCACAGTCTGAGATAGCAGACATAGTCTGAGATAGCAGACTCTAACTACTTAAAAACTGGACTTCCACTGTCTTTTCTGAAACCTACGTCCTTCAAAATGGATACTCACCAAGTACTCGGGGTTGGTACTGATTTCTACTGTGGCAGAGCCACCACAAACAATTCTTTAGAATTTGTTGACATAGCCGCCATTTTCTCTACCGTATTTTGAACATAATTTTATTTTAATGTAAATGTATAAAATTGTATAAACATTTTAAAGAAAAAAATAAAAGTTGATACGCCAATTTTAAGTACCTACACTTTTAGTTTCTCAATAACTGTAAGAGATTAAAGCATCTGGTTTTTAGCATTTGACTAAAAGTAAAAACTATTACGAACATTGAATATTAAAAACAAAAACACTACGTACTTAGGTGATAACGTACAGTTTTGAACAAAATTAGCTGAACAAAATTTTTTTTTCAATTTTGAGCTTAAAAATTCATTTTTCAAAAACTTTCAATTTAATAAAAACATTTAAAAAACAGATTTAAAAAAGGTGCAATATAAAATATTGAAAGTGTTACCTCCCGTCGTTTTTAAAGATTTTGACTTCTATTTCAAGTCTATTTTTTAGAAAATTGCCACTTCTGCTTAACAGGATGACAAAGACACCCGCTCCTATATGATATTTTGCTTGTCTTAACCCAAACTACACGTCCTAGCCTTTTGTCACATTTTATGCAAACATTCTGTATATATGTACAAAATATCTCCACTTTAAAATCTATAACTCTTTTTCAAAATGTTTGATTCTTTTTATTGTTTTATTTAATTTTAAATAATGCCTAGATTTTCCTTTTTCTAAGATAGGTATAAAGTTTTGAGCGCCCTAAGTGGAAAATACAGATTAGGTACTTAGCCTGGACTGTGTGAAGCTGGAGCCTCGAACTAGAAATTTGTTGGGTGAGGGGGTGTATTTAAGGTTCGTTATTCTATCATTTGTCCTTTCCGCGTTTGTCAGGTAAAAATTCATTAAGCCTTTTTGCATCGTTGGTGCATCCTTAGTTCAAAAAATATTCAACTTTTCCATTCAAGCAACCAATCCAAAATTTTCAGAACTCACTTAGCACAATCAGACCAATTGCAATTGTTTGTCGTTTGTGAATAAACCTCCCCCTAAAATTGTGAGTTTGGGGTTCTGGCTTCATACAGCTAAGGTTCGTTAAAAAGTGAAACCACAAACAGATTTTGAAATAATCATTGAGATACTAATTTTCACCATCTGGTGGACTTAGACACCTAGGTCTATAGTTTTTCAGTGCGAGATTAAAGTTAAACCCGAGTTTACTCATTAAATTTGGTGAATTAACTCGGGATTAACTTTACAGATGCTTTTGATGTTCTATCCACCCAGTTTGTCTAGTCATTCTCCACCGAAAAACTGCCTCCTCAGTTCAAGGTGGGTTAATTTACTTCCAGAGTTAGCTAACTCTGGTTTAACTCACCAATGAAACCCGGGGCTAGTTCCAGTGGTGAGTTAAACCAGAGTAAATTCCACCACACAGTTAACTCAGAAACCAGTTATTCGGTGGAGTATGCATGTTGAACGACTAAACAAACTGGGGGGATAAAATATCAAAAGTATATCTCTGCGCAGTTAATCCCGAGTTAATTCACCAAATTTAATGAGTAAACTCGGGTTTAACTTTAATCTCGCACTGAAAAACTAGACTTTGGAATTAAAAAAAGCTAACTCGCGTCTTCGAACTTAAAAAAAAATTTTAAAAACGTGTTTGTAATGTTTGACTCAATTCACTTCAATTCAGTTTTATTGGATAATACAGTAATACTTTCCCCCAGTCTTACAGTGGAACTCTAAACTCCACTTTTGGTTTAAACTTCAATTCCACAATTAATTCAATTCCACTCTGTTTCGATTAAAACTTGAACTGAGTTAATTGTGTAGTTTAAATTAAAGAACAGTATTCTGCCAATTAAACCTCAGTTGAACGTTTGTAACCACTTGACAAAACAGTGGGATTTCAATTTTACAGCTGCCATTTTATACATAGCCAAATTTGGAATTCATCAATGAACGTTTGGAGCTTATTATTCAACATCAATTCCATCAGAAAATCTACGTCTGCTATTGAAAAGTTATAAGTAGTTGGTTGTACATACTTGATTATTTTTTGCATCTACTCATTAGTAGTTCACCATCTTCATGACAAGAACACGGCTTAGTAACTACGTACAATCCTACCAACTTATATATTCGTACAATTTATTTAAACTACGTTCAATTGAACTATAATGTTCAGATAACATTGTGAAACCAAATGAATTGAACTTCAAATTAAATTCAACTTCTAGTTCAGCTGAACCAAAGTGTAAACTTCCACTGTGAAACTGGGCATTAGTCTTTTTAAAATTTATTACATAGTGGTTATATATAGTATCTAATTATAGCTTAGTCTTACAAAGTGACACAATACAAAAAAATATCTAAATTTATTGTTTTTTCCTTTTTTTTCTAACTGCGTAAAAGAATGTACGATTTGATAGCTTTTGTATTTTTAAGCAATTTTTGAAATAATTTTGCAAAGATCTAAATAAAAGTAGAGTTGGAACTTAAAAAATAAAATAAATCCTTCAATTTGGTTCAGAACCTCCCTAATTTTCTTTTTTGAATTATCGACAGCAAAATCTGTTGTTATCACTAAAACGCTGACTTTGCCAACTTTTCTAAAACATGCCCATTGTCCAACACTGCTTCTGGTATTTCCATTTCCCTAAAAAACTTAACTTCAAACTTTTCGAAATTATTTCCTTTTTTTCTTATTTTGTTTGGTTCTTTAAGTTTATGAGTTTATAGTACCTATACCTACCTACTATATACCTAAACCAATGTGCCGCAAAGAAGTTCTAAATTGTAAAACTTTTGCAATAAAGAAGCATGCTTTTCTTCCAAATGAAATATTAAATGAAAAAAAAAACTTGACTTCTTAAAACAAAAAAAAAAAAAAAATAAACAAGAATGAAAAAAAATACAACCACAAGAAAACCACAAATAATAATATTCTCAACTTTCTTAAGCGTCATTTAATATCGTCAGATGAATATATTTTCAACACGAACATAAAGATAAAGAACTTCTTCCAAAAGTTTATCAAGTAGGTATTTTTGTTGTTGTTTTTCATTTGTCAACAGAACAAAAAAGAAGTCGTTTTTCTTCAAGACAAGACAACACAAAACAAAACAACACCCGTAGAGTTTCTGACAAAATAAAAGCAATAAAATAAATAAACAACATTTTGTTAAAAGAAATAAACACAAACTCGCACTCGCACTCGCACTCACTCATCATCATCTTTTCATCTCGAAATTATAAGGAACGAACGGGTGGAAGCATCAGTATTACGGTGCAGGAGGCTGGGGCGCCTATGAAATCATAACCACATCATACTATACCTACAGTGCGTCATGATTGTCACCGCAAATAGCATGACAATCTTCCCCACATCCCCTTATACGCCTCCTGCCAAGACATCAAGTATTTACTAATTAAAGTGAATTGCCATTTCAACAGCCCTCGTTCATTCGTATATTCCGTGTATCCGTATCCGCTCGAGAAAGCGAGTGTTTGCTTTGTCATTGAGACTCACGAAATTTTATATGTGCACGGAGTTATCCCTGTCTTTAGACATGGCGAGATCGAGCTCCAGCTAACTACATACATAAATTATTAGGCAGAGGGGAAGAACTGGAACGTGTTAAAAAGTTTATTTTACATTTAACAAACAAAAAAAAATACCTATACATTTTATTCTGGGATGCATTATTTATTTGTACTGATCTCGTCCAATTTCTACGATTTTTCTAAGGGCCTATTATTGATATCGCAAAAAAATCACCCTTAAGACCTTAGAAGTCAAGCTAATTTTGTTTGATTTATTGTATCGAACTACCAGGCATGATGATGATTTGTATGAGTTATCAGGGCAAAATTTAGTTTCGTCTGTAAATTTCTCGAAAAACATCAGTTTTTTTTTGGAGTAAATGTCAAGGCAAAAATATTAGCTTATGAAATTCTTCAAAAAAAAAAAATATATTCTGACACTTTTTCCACAGAGAAACAGATCTTGAGAATAACGTAGCCAACCGCATGCTTTCTCAATAAAAAAACTGATATTTTTCGAAATATTAACATGAAAATGAATTTCACCTTTTTAAAATTTATCACTGGTGCAAGTTTAGGGTACTTTTTTTTATGAATTTCTTAGGACACATTAATACAGCTCTTCACCTAAATTCAGCTTTGTCGGAGTTTTTAATCGAATTTTAGAATTTTTTGATCAATAAATAAAAATTACACTACCAAATTTGTACATTTGGTGAGTTACCTATGAAAAGGGTGTTTTTTTAGACGTGTGGTTTTCGACAACAAGTAAAACGCATATAATTTAATGATATGGCCAAGAATTTAGCTTTATTATAAAGATAAAGGTTTGCCATTATGTTTTAAAAATGATTTCGGGCAAGTGGCCGCCGCGCTTGGCTCGAATAAATTCCAGCCGAGAAGCCCAATTTTCGACCACTTTTTAGTAGCAATTGGGGCCGTATGTCAGCAATAACGCGCCGAATATTCTCTTCGAAGGCGTCAATCGTCTCGGACTTATCTGCGTAGACAAGCGACTTCACATAACCCCACAAAAAATAGACCAGCGGTGTTAAATCGCACGATCTTGGAGGCCACGCCACAGGCCCACGACGACGCGAAATAATGCGCTCACCAAAAGTTTCCTTTAATAAATGGATTGTTTCGTTTGGCTGGTATGGCATGTGTAGCACCGTCTTGTTGGAACCAAAGGTCTTCCACCTCAACATCCTCCAATTTAGTCACGAAAAAGTCATTAATCATGGCTCTACAGAGTTCCCCATTGACTGTAACATTATGGGCGGCTTCATTTTTGAAGAAATATGAACCAATGATTCCCTCCTGCCCATAGAGCACACCAAACAGTGACTTTTTGAGGTGGTAACGGCGGGCGTCTCAACAATGGCTTGAAGATTATCTACACTCCAAATGCGGTATTTTTGCTTATTGACGTAGCAATTCAACTAAAAATGAGCTGCATCGCTGAAAAAAATGTTCTTGTGAAAATCGGGATCAACAACGATCTCGTTTTGAGCCCATTTTGCACAATTTGCAAACGTTTTTCATGAATAAGTCTATTAATTATGAAATTGCAAACCAAACTAACTGAGCATAAATCAAGTGACAACTCTCAAAAAGACCAATTCCGAAAAAAGTATTGCCAGATTGAAAACCACACGTCAAAAAAAAAAAAACACCCTCTATAATAATTCTCCAACAAAATTCAACTTTGTCGGAATTTCGTTCTAAAATTTTGGCTTTTTTTGTTCAATAATTAGAAAGTACACTACCAAATTTCTACAATTTATGAGTTTCGTTCTTGTATTTCTCATTGCTAATTCAAAAACTTGTCTAAATAAGCCAAGCAGTGCGACCGAACCCCAATTCTCGTTGGAAATAACATCTACCATCTCGATTGAGAAAGAACGCATGAGTACCTAGATTGGAAAAAGATCCTTGTTAATGTCGCCTTGAATTTCAGACAAACTAAAATTATCTCAGCGCGCCCCTTTTTTTTTTTATTAATGTCGGGCACATGTTTGTGGCTTAACAGACTTAGAACGCAGTAGATTGCACAACTTGAAGTCTTGACTGCCTTTGCTTGCATTTATATAGCGCTCAGAGAATTAATAATACTTCTCTGGATATGGCATGTCAACTATAATATAGCGAGCTGGTAGTAAAAATGACAGAGGATGAGAAATACGAGATTTCAATGCGGGCAAATAGATATAAACGTTCTGCTGCGTTATCTGACAACTTCCAGTCTGCTGTTCTGTTCTGTTTTGTTTTTGGGATGAGGGAAATGGTCTGTTGCACTCTATGCGCGAGAGGATTAAAATACATGATGTTGATTGATGGCAACAGTTAGGGAATTAGTATGAGAAATCTAAAAGAACACTATGTATCTATACACAAAACGACTTACATACATAGAGTCAATGGCTTAATAATATGAATATATATTTTTTTTTTTAATATCGTGGAAATGAAGTAATTTGGAATTTTAACAAAAAAAGATACAAAAACTACATAAAAAGATACGACTTGATTGATACCGCTTCTGGTTTCGAGAATGGTAGATTTATATTTCATTTTAATTGTGATTAACTACTTCGAGTGGTTTTGTTGATTCTGTGGGTAGGGATAACCTTTTTTTTAATGATGTTGTGATCATCATTAGGGTCGAAAGAGGACGAACGTAGAAACAAAAAAAAAAATTATAATTTAAGTTCTCAATGCGTGATATCTTGTGCTTAGCTTAAACTATCTGTGTAAATATTTAAAAGAAAACAGAAAAAAACCTATCCACACACGCAATAGATTAATCATAATCATCCATAAGATTATTATGAGAGTGTTGTATATAAGTAAAACAAATAAGATTTAATAAAACTGTGTAGGTACATAGGAATCGGTATGTTCGGAGTAGAAGTTACAGTAGCTTTACTTGAAGGTAAATCTAAAAATTGAAACAAATTAATACTATCATAAATCATTTAAGAGTTTTATAGAAACTGGTATATAATGGGTGATTTTTTAAGAGGTTTAGAACTTTTTTTTTTAAAAAAACACAAAAAATTCGAAAAAATGAATGAAATATTTATTTGAATCGATAGTTTGAACCTTGCAATTTAATGTTTAAAGATAATTTCATGCAAATGTTGACCGCGGCTGCGTCTCAGGTAGCCCATCCGCTGAGTCCAATTTTGGCATACTCTTTCACACATATCGGCCGGTATCTCACGAATGAATGCATGGATGTTGGCTTCCAGTGCGTCAATCGAAGCGGGCTTGTCCCTTTAGACATTAGCCTTGACATACCCCCACAAAAAATAATCTAATGGTGTCAAATCGCACGATCTAGGCGGCAAATTGACCGGCCCGAAACGTGAAATTAACTGTTCACCAAACTCGCCTCGCAATTGCGCCATTGTTTCGCGTGCTGTGTGGCATGTGGCACCGTCTTGTTGAAACCACATATCATGCAAGTCAAGAACTTCCATTTCGGGCAAAAAAAAGTTTGTTATCATCGCTCGGTAGCGTTCACCATTGACAGTAACGCTGCGATTCGCATCATCTTTGAAGAAATAGGCCCAATAAAGCCGCCGGCCCATAAACCGCACCAAACAGTGGCTTTTTGGGGATGCATTGGTAGCTGTTGCAATGCTTCTGGCTGATCTTCACTGCAAATGCGGTAATTTTGCTTATTTACGTACCCATTCAACCAAAAATGAGCCTCATCCCTGAACACAAGCAGCGCGCGATGAACATTTCGAACCGAGCACGAATTTTGATAGTAAAATTCAATAATTTGCAAGCGTTGTTCATTTGTAAGACGATCCATGGTTAAATTGCAAACCAAACTGAAGCTGTTTGAAAGTGACACAAGGTACTAAACACACGTCAGCTGTCAAAACCAGTGTTGCCAAAACCAAACCAGCTAAAAAATCACCCGTTAGATATATACTATATGTACCTACATTTCTTCAACTTTTAGTAAAGACACAAAAGAATCGAATAAATTATTGTTTTTTAGTTAATTTCCAAAAACGTTCATTTAAATTTATTCAATTTATGTATCACGATTTTTGAGATTTTGTTTTGATGCGATGAAAGTTTGATGGTTTCAAAAGTTCTTTGACAAAAATTTCAAATACAGTAGATCCCCTCTAAGTCTAAACAGAAAAATGTTTTGTTTCAAGTTTCAATATCAAATCTTTTGAATTAAATATGTATTAAAATTAATGTTAGTTTGATACGCTCAATGCCACGCCCACTTTTATCATGTGTATTTGTTTTCCTCTTGATTGATAGTCATAAGAAATCGAATATTTTGTAATCAAGCTCTCTTTAACCTTAAGCAAGTCTTGTGCAATTTTTCTCACCCACTATCTTTGCTTGTATTTAAACTTTCTCCTAATTAAGTCTCCTTATAAGTATGAAAATGTCGTAATACAAATCTCTTAAGCCTAAAGCAGAACATGTGGTGTTTAGTTTGGAAATCCGCCTATTAACACTTTTCTTATATTTTCCTTTAATAAGTTACATCCTTAAAAAAGTTGAAATTTTGTAATTAGAATTTCTTGAAGCTAAAAGATAAAAAGTGATTCTTTTCAAGTCCATCTCCTGCCACAACTATTTTTTATATTTTAGATTTTTTTCCTTATATTTTAAGTTTTTTTGAAAGTAGAAATTTTGTATTTTAAGAAATTTTCCATCGGTGTCACTGCGAAGCGTGACAGGGTTCTGGTAGTGTAAATAAATATATAAAAATGAGATGTATTTTTGTTCGTAAGCTCATCACTCAGATGAATATTATCCGATTTGCGTTAGTATTTTTTTGTTGAACTCGTATTGAAACAGGTAAACGCACATTACATAGCCGAAAATTGTAAAGGACCGTATCGGAAAATTTAAAAGAATTTAGGTTCCTCAACAGTGACGAAAATTGTGTCATATGAAAGTTTATGGAGAGTACTTCATTTCATTATATGGCAGCCTATTTTAAAGCGAAACCGAAATTATTGTTGTGGCGCATTTTTTTAAAAAAAAGTATATAAAATTGAAAAAAAAAAAAAATAATTTGAAGAAATTGCTAAACTAAAAAGTATTTTTACCTTTTTTGAAAGCTATAAGTCTGCTCTTTTATTTTATTTTATTTTATTTTATTTTATTTTATTTTATTTTATTTTATTTTATTTTATTTTATTTTATTTCATTTTATTTCATTTTATTTTATTTTATTTTATTTTATTTTATTTTATTTTATTTTATTTTATTTAATTTTAATTTATTTTATTTTATTTTTAAATCAACTTATTTCTATTAATAATTTTCGGAATAATTACTCTTAAACTCAAAAAACTGATTTCTTCGCAACTTCAGTGCTTCAGCGAAATAAAAGAGAATTCAATTGGTTTTCATTGTTTTTGAGTTTGAAAGTAACGCTGACGGAATCTTAGGCCATTTCCAATATTGAAAATAACAGGGGGTTAAAAGTCCCCTTTAATAGTATTTCGCAATTATTTTGAACACCAAGCGTATTAGCGGAAAAAACCATGCACGAAATGAAGGTAAATTAAATTTTCTACACAAAAAGTCTTATTCATATTTTTGCTAAATCTATATTTCAACAAATCTGAAAAACCATGTTATTACGTTACAGGTGGTAGGAGTTACAATATTCGTATTTAATTTGATACAGTGTTTATTGTCAAATGAAAAACACTGTATCAAAGCTTAGAACTTTACATGGTATTTCCAAGTTACTGGCCAATACTTTGTGAAATGATTTCGGGGGTTTATTAGGGATATAAGCAATCTTTTTTTTTTAAATCCAAAAACATATCCTATTATTATATTGCAAAAACCAAGTTATTTTAGTCAACTGTTTAAAAAAAATGATTTTAAATTAAATTTTTTGAAAAAAAATTAAAAAAAAATTTAATTTATAATAATATTTTTTTGTTATAAAGTACTAAATTTCGTTAAGTATTTAATGCTGCTAATGTAATAATCATAAGTCGAAGCCTAATAACCAGAGGTTTGTAGGTCTTTTTGTTTTTTTTTTTAGAAAATTGAAAACTGAAAATTACTACTTTCTTAAAAAATATTTCTGTTCTACAAAAGGGGACCTTTACCCCCCCCCCCCCCCCCCCCCCCTTCAGTCTTTTGTATGTTGTACCTGGGGATCAACCCTACCGATTTTTTGCATTTATTTTATGATTTTGGGTTTTCGTTGAATGAACTATAAAATGCGTTTTAATCGTTGCATTCAAGGGATCATTAGTTTTTTTCATTTTACATTTTTTTCTATTCTATCTTAATAAACAAACTTGAAGAAATAAATTCGTCGGTATTTATATGAGAAATTCTAGGATAATTGCAAGAATTCCCTATGGAAAAGATTAGAATTTTGTACAGAACTTTTCCTGGCGTTTTTCTCAAAAAAAAAAAAATCCGTAGCTCCAAATTTTTGTATGCATTCCATTTTCAGCACGCACTATACAAAATTTGCGGAAACAATCGACACGGATCAATACCTAAATTAATTGAGTTGAAGCACCTTTGTACGTACTGAAAACATCAGCGTTGCCGTATAAGTCAGATGCAATGTTTACACTTTTTTGTTAGCCTACTACTTTACTTAGACCTTTTTAGTAGTCGCGAATATTCTTCACTGAAGTCAAGCTGTTTAAAAGATACTGAACATTTTAGGAAATATTTATACTCCGTTGAATATACTTACTGACTTCTTTAATTATTTATTGCTTCGTATTTCACTGCATTCTTTCATTATACATATCCTTCACAATTATGCTAAGGCTCTAATTAGCTTGAGTTAGGTAGATATAGCCAGATACCATTTTTTGGGTATAATGTTATTTTTAACGTGTATGTTCGGTGGATTATAATTTTTCCTAGAAATCAACTCAGAACTGCCAATAAAATTTAATATCCCAATTAAGAAATAAACATTCGCGAACACACTCATTTTACTACCAATCACTGCGGTTTTAATGTTTGCATCAGGATTCATTTTGAGAATTGAATGGGGCTTTTTTTTATCTCTTATACATAATAAGGAAACAACAATTATGTAGCTAGTATGCCAACCAAATCACCACAGGCAATCAATTTATAATCTCTCCCATCAGCTATTTTATAATCTCTCAAGTTCTCAAGGTGTGCCTCATCACACAAACACACACACTGAAAATGCCATTTGGACTATGGGCGAAAAAGAACAAAAATCCTGATGCGTATAACCATTGAACCAAAAGCGCAGTCACAGGGTGCACACAGATAATGAGATAATAAATCGCATGCTAATTGATAGCCTGATATTTGTTATTGCATCATTTTTTTTTGTTCTCAAGCCAATAGGTACACCTCGGTATACCAATACCTAATCCTTGAAGAAGAAAAACCCTTTTTCTCTGATATCACCTGGGCTGATGCTAGTTAAAGACTTTTTGTTGTTGTGTACGGCAATCCAATCGATTTAATGGCATTTCCCACCCTGTGCAGGTTGAACCTGTGCGCTTAGCGCGGATTGTATATAGTGACGGCAAATTAATTGCGATAATAATATCCAAGGTTTTACGACGATGCACTTTCAGGGCACAAGAATAGAATGACTAGGTTCTGAAGTCAGGTTAAAAGGAAGCCATTAACCAATGTAATGGCTCAAAAAACACGTTGCATGCGTTGCGTACCCTGAACGCCGTGGCCGCACCAGCCTAGCTGTCGTTTCTCTTCCGTTGGTTGGTTGGGAGTGCGCAGATTCAAATGACTGGGCAATTAGCCGCATGTGCAGAATCCTTTCTCAGAGGGTTTTAATGACGTAATTTGGCTCTAAAGATGCATTCCATCTCAGCATCTGCAGCAGCAACAGCAGCAGCCATTGTTGAAAATAAAATAACGAGCAGATATTGAAGGAAAAATACCAACTAATGGTTCTGAAATGCCAAATGACCAAATATGGAATCTACCACTAAAAGGCTTCGAAATAGCTGCCTTGAACTGGAATTTTTGTTCGTAAATTTAGAGGTGATGTATTTAAAAGGAAATTGATTGTCTGGAAAAATTAGTGTCCGAAAAGAGAAGATGCGCGAGCGCGATGTCCACTCTCGAAAAGTTATAAAAATTAATTACTACCTGTCTATTCGGGGCAGGCTTTGTAATAAAGGGTGTTTTTTTTTAGAAGTGTGGTTTTCAAAAAGAAATAAAACGCATATAATTTAATGTCATGGCCAAGAAATTAGCTTTATTATAAAGATAAGGGTTTGCCATTATGTTTTAAAAATGATTTCGGGCAAGCGGCCGCCGCGGTTAGCTCGATTAAATTCCAGCCGAGAGGCCCAAGTTTCGACAGCTCAAATTGTTGCGCGCGATGGCGGATGGACTCATTCGGGTCTTCTTCGATACTCTGCTCCACAGCAGCAATAGCGTCTTCGCTGCGCACTGTACGGCGTCTTTGAGGATGCGCATTATCCACTAGAGTAAACGTGGTGCGAAACCGATCCATGGTTGCTCGAATTTATGCGATTTTGCGATAATGTCGACCGAATATTGGACGCAGTGTGCAATGCATCGCGTGAACCGAACCATTATTTTGGTAATAAATTTGCACGATTTGCAAACGTTGTTCAGGAGTAAGTCTATTCAATATGAAATGGCAAACCAAACTGAGCATAAATCAATTGACAGCTGTCAAAAAGACCAATTCCGAAAAAAGTATTGCTAGATTGAAAACCACACGTCTAAAAAAAAACACCTTTTAGCTTCCTTTGTAAATTCAAATTCGTGTGGCAAAAGTAAGAAATTGTTGTAATAATCTGTGCCTTTAACACCCTCACAGAAATAAACACTGATTTAAAGCTTACCTCTCTTAAATCCGTCGCCGTCGTGTACTTTTAAAGATCATTGCGGACGAACATTTAAATTTCAGCTCAGCTGCGCATATTTCTCAAGCATTTTTCCGATGTAGGTACTTCTACTTAATGTAAATAAAGTGTTCTCTTAATAATATTATTAAATAAAAATTCCAAAAATATCTGAATCTGGCATCATTGATGTCGGAATTATGCAGCAAGTTAAAGAGAAACCCACATAACAAGAGAGAGAATATTTCCCTTTGATGTTTTTTTTTGAAATGTTTAGAATTTCCAAAGAAATAAAACAGACAAAAAAAAAGAGGAATTTGATGTTGAAAACGAAGAAGAACAAGAAGCTGAAAGCAAGTCGATGGCGGCGCGGGCGGGGGTATTAAAAGACTTCAAAACCATTGACTTTGACGGGATGAATATTGATGTGGTTTTTGTTTTGTTTTCCTTTCAAACCCTCCCTCTCTGCTGATGATGATGGCGCAACGCGCAACCACCACCTTTCAAGTGAGTTTTCATTTTAATCATTTTCAATATAGCTCATCCCAGAGGTGTAATAATATACGAAGTAGGTATATACCTAAGCTAGTACAACAAAGGAACACACCGCGCTACTTGGCAGAGAAAAACGAACTCCATCGTCATAACAACCAAATTAAATTCTGCTGACTGATTGTGGATTTTATGGTTTGGTAATAGGTTTTCCGTTTGCCAGAAACCGACTCGACTGACGAATTACGAATTCTATACGCAACACTAAACAATATCCGTTGTTTATGTTTTTTTTTTTTTTTTTTTTTTTTTTTTTTTTTGTTCAAATGCATAAACATTTACCTCCTTGTAATGAATATGGCATATGGAGGGATGGGGGAAGATATGGATTTTTTATTACTTCAATTTTCCGGATGGAATAAGTCGTGTGCTTCTGATGTTTTGCGGGGTAATGGTGTGAATTGATATGGAGCTGAGATTATGTTGTGTGATTTCGTCAGGTTTAAATTAATTTAGAGGAGAGTCTAAGAGCTTACATCGGAATTTTACCTTAGCAGTACAAATTAAATGTTAATAATATTTTTATTATTTTCCCTTTCAACTAAAACTAAAATTCTGGACTGCTCATTTAAACTTATAGTTGAGTTGGCTTTAAGAAATTGATAAAAATGTATACATGGCACAGCTCCAGGATCTTATAGTAACCCACAGTAGTGGGGTATCCACAAAAAAAGTATGCCATCTAAAAGGTCAAAAACTGGTAAAAAAAAGTCAAATATGTAGATATGTATGTAGTTTCAAAAATTTTAATCAATGGTTAAAGTTTTTCAAGGTCATCAGCGACGACCATAATTTTGAATTATTTTTTTTTCAATCCAGAAATATTTTTTTCAAATTTTTGATTTTGAAGCTGGTGTATATAAAATTTAATTTAAATCGGTTAATCGAATAATTATATAGTAAACAAAAAAAACGTCCAACAGAGGTACCTTCCTACACACTGTTAATAATATGTTAAAATGTAAAATTTCATTATGTTAAATGGTAGATCGTAGGTACTAATTTTGACCCACAAACATATTTTGTTCAAAATCGTATGAGCCATTTTCGAGGAAAAAAAGATTTTCCTTAACGATTTTTACACTTTTTTTAGGGATAGTAGGTACCGTTATTTTTGGTTATAAGAATTTAAAATTTATTTAAAATTTTTAAGATTATTCATATGTGAAAAAAAAACAAATTTCTTAAAAATCGTTTTTGAAATATTAACTTTCCAAAAAAAAAAAATTCTAACTTTTTTTTAAAAATCCGAAGAAAAATTTTTCTGAAAATGTTGGTACGCAACTTTATTTAAACAGTTTTAATCATTCTTAATAAAAATTAATCAAAATCAATTGAACTTTTTTTGAGAAAAGCGCAAATAAAAAAAAAATTTCATAATCATTTTTTTTTTACTAAAAGCAGTCTGCAGGTACATTTTACTGATTTTTTTTAATCAATTGGCGTTTTTCTTTTTTAACTCAGAGCAGATCACGGAACTGTCAAAAATCTTTGTTTTTTTTTTAGCTTAGACATACATACATATATCAGAGCATAAAAGTGTGTTTCTTTTTTCCATCGGAGTTAGCTCAGAGCTTGTTCAATTAGGTCAGAATAAAATGACCGAGCAATTCGAGCGAAACGCTTAGCGAAGCCAACTTCACGGGTTGGGTACGAAATCCCGCATCACAAAATCCCGTATCACGAAATCCCGCATCTGGAACTTGGACAAAGGAAAATTTTTTTTTTTGCAAACAAAACAAACTTTCCAAAAGGAAAGTACTTTTTTTTAACGATCCCCAACTTCACACATAACTAAAAATTAAAAAATGGATTCCCTATGAAACGACAGTTCAGTGCTCAAGTATGTTTCATAATTACCTATATCTGAGGACTCTGATCATAATCTGCTCAGAGCTCTGCTCTGATCGCTCAGCCTCTGCTCAGAGCCAAAAAAGAAAAACGCCAAATGGATGCAATTTTGAAAAAAAAATAAAATTTTCCTTTTTGGCCAAAACATTTTGTACGAAATTTACCATTATTTGTGATCCTAAAGAAAAATGAAAAAAAAATGTCGGGCGAGTGTCCAAAAAACGATAGAAACCAAATTTAAAAAAAAAATGACCTACCCGCTAAGGCCGTAGTCGAACAGACAGTTAGACGGAAAGAAGTTTTTGAGAGATCCACTTTGTTCGTCTTTCCTTTTATCGTAATGTCAAGTTTAATCAAAATCAAATCAAATTTAATCAAACGATTTTTTTTGCATAACTTGCCATATAGTAGGTAAGTACATTTGTACATACATACATATTCAAGGTGATACGCATAAGGTGTTACAAAAAGCTAGAGCTAGACAAACAAAAATCGTATTGGAGGGGGCCTATACACCCCCGTTTAGCCAGGAGGGTCAATTTTCTAAAAAAATTGACTTAAACCGAAAAAAAAAAATATTAAAAAACAATGGTAACACTTAAAATGCCAAGCTATGCCTTTTCGTAGCGCTTTTTTGTAAACTCTAAAAATAAAGTTTTTTTAGTAAACATTTTTTGAAAAATTAATTTGCAAACTCAAAATTTTCAAAACAAAAAATTTTTGTTCAAACGAATTTTGTTCGAAATTTTACGTTATTAAGTTAGTAATATTTTTGTTTTAAAAATTCAATGGCTATTTTAATTTTTAGTCAAACACCAAAAACCAGATGTTAAAATCCCTTTTAGTTGTTTAGAAAATTGAAAATAACAGGTCTTAAGTTGCTCTACAGATCATTTATTTCCGCTACGTAAGCAGTAAAGTAGATTTAGTTATTTTCAATTTTCTCAAAAAGTACAAGACATTTAAGCATCCCGCTTTCTGTGGTTTACTAAAAACTTATGAGAGCATTGATTTTTGAAAACAAAAAAAAAGTACGTAAATACGTATACAATTTTTGAGTTTGAAATTTAATTTTCAAAAATTCTTCACAAAAAGAACTTTATTTAAAAATAAAATAAAAAAAGACATTTCTGGCTTTACAAAAAGGTATAGCATGGCAATGTAGGTGTTATCGTTGGTTTGTTAATACATATATTGTTTTCTGTTTTGAGTAAATTTTTTAGCAAATTGCCCCTTCCGGCTACATGGTGGGGGGGGGGATAGATACTCCTCCCATGCGAGTTTTTTTTCTTGTCTCGACTTAACCTACACGGTCTTGTTTTTTTCTCATCCTGTATATCGCAAGTAAAAATGATTGATGTATCTACTTTAATTAGTTTTACAATTTATAGTATTTTTTTAAATCTTAAAATATCAAGTTAATTTTAAAAAAAACAATCAAAAATCAATACACGTTATGAAGATTTATCTTATCATGAAAGATTGAAGTTAATTTATTAAAAAAAAATATACAAACACAAATAAACTATTCATAGATAAATGTTTACCCGTCGCTACCCCACTGTGTTATCTACAATCAAGTATGTAATATTAAAATAAATTTTAATTCATTTATTCCTACCATTAAAGTCGCTTTGGACTCAACTATGTAAGATAAAGATATGCTAGATCAATTTTAAGACCAATAAAATTCTTGGGTATCTATAAAGTGTATCTGTATAATTATAGTTGTAAAGACCGTAGAAATATAATTCTATAGAATTCATGCTGCATTCATAATTTTTATGTTTTCGAAACAATAAAAAAAATCATGAAACTAAGATTAACGAAACATTTTACCAAAGGGGAATTCTCTAATGAAATGCATTTTTTTATTTTTTCAAAGCTATTTTATGTGCTCAATGCCTCATGAGAGAAACAAGGAATTTTTAAGCTATTAAAACGATTGTTATTTCTTTCTAATGAACACTTTAAAAAAAGCGGCGTTCTTCTTAATGAAGGTTCAGACAGTGCCTAAAGTTGATTTTATCGATTGTTCATTGAAAAATTATGAACAGGCCTGGAAGCATAATTTTTTGTGTTCAAATTTAAATTGGCGATAAAGATTTTTATTTTAGTTTAGTTGCTACAATAAAAGAGAAAACTATTAATGAAACCAAAAACAAGGCTTCGGGATCTTAGCGCACCATATGTGGGATATTCGCCAAAAAAGAATGCTGTCTAAAAGGGCAGTGTAATTGGTCAAAAAAAGGTCAACTCAACTATAGTTTCAGAAATTATTCAGCGATAGACCCGTTTTAATCAATGGTTAAGGTTCTTCAAGATCATCAGCTATTTCTATTCCCTCATTTGTGGGATATTCGCAATAAATGTATGCCATCTAACCTAACCCATAAAAGGTCAACGAGTTTTAATAATTGGTCAGCCATATAGGGTTTTTAATGAATATTTAAAGAGTTTTTCAAGGCCGTAGAGAATTTAAGCTCATAAATTTGTGGGATATTCGCAAAAAAAATACAAATATGAGAGGTTTTAGTGACTAAATGGTTAATCTTGAAAATTCGTGGTAAAACCTATGGCTCACAAATTTCTGGAGCTAGACTTTTTGTCCAATCAATGACCTTGTATGTGGCATATCTCCTTTTTTTTGCGAATATCCCATATAGGTACAATGGGATGCTATAACCCCGGAACTCATTTGTTTCCATTATATTTCTTGTATGGATAAAAGGTAATTATAGAAGTTCATTTAAATGCTCTTTCAGAGAGTTACAGAAAGTCAAGAAATAATCTTCTCCGCCATCATGCGCTTTCTAAGTCGTGGGAAGATTTCTTGAACATATTTCAAAGATAAATTAAAACACCCTTCCCTTATATTGCATGCGGAAGGGGCTCTAGCTCCTGCACTTTTTTCCTGAAATAAGTATGGTTAAAGTGTATAAACTCAATTTAAACTTTCTTTTCATTAACAGCTTGGTGCGGTTACAACGGCGTTAAAGTATGCTAAATAAATATCTCCTTGCATTGCAACCGTTTCCAAACTGTCAGCAACTCTTTAGCATAATTAAATCTTACTTACGCGATTTTAACTGATTACTAATTGGTAACAAACTAACCAAATGCCATCTATTATGCACACATCCCTCTTTGGCTACCGATTAAATTCAACTACGCAAAAAACTATAACCACTAACAACATCTCAATTAATTTAGCGACAAAATTATAAATATCAGGTTAAATGCAACACGTTTAATCCCAGTTTTCTGCAAAAAAAAGAAAAATAAATAAAAGTGGACAAAAAGAAAAATAATTGTAATGTGAGACTTAATGGGCGAGCAATTTTTTGACAAATCAGCGGGACGTCTTGTCGCCTCGCCGCGACGGCCGCCACCACCCAACAAAAAAAAAACTCAATACAAACGCGTTGTATACATATGTATATGTAGGTACGAGCAAATACATAAAGTATGCATGCCGACGAAGCAAGATTGTGTTCAATGATTAGCCCCGCATGATCTCGCAAGTACCTACCTATGAGCCATAAGTTTTTTGAACCTGCGCCCAGCCTAATGCTCATGTAGAATTAACTGTCAGCTAGTTGGTTAGGTCATTAATTACGCTTGGATTTTTGTTGGCGTTGAAGACGTAAGTTTGTAATCAAATCTAAAAATACCTGCTTATATACCTACAAAGAAGGCTTGTATGGACTTTTCAGTTTCGAGCTCATAAATTAGCCAGAATGATAATACACTGTCCATTTTAGGATAGCGGATAATTGCTTGTTTAATGCGAATAGATTAGCCTTTTTTTTCTTTCTTAAATTTGTAATGAAGCTTAATTACATGGTATTTATGTATAGTTTGTTTAGATTTAAAACGAAATTGCGGTAGTTCATTGGTTTAGTGTTGAATTGGTGGGTTTTAAAACCATAATAGAAGAATTATTTATTTTTTTTTTGTTTTTAAATGATTTTAATATTACGATATTGACTTCTCACAAACAGAACTTATTTTGTTCTGTAAAAAAAAAACATGACTTGAATGTTTTAAGCTCAGGAAGGTAGAACTAATAGTTTTACCAAGACTCGGTATAAAGACTACAATGAAGGGCGTATGCAAGGGGACAAGTAGGGGCACTTACTTCCGCTATTCTTAAAAAAAAATATTTCATGAGAGCTAAATCTATTCAGAGAACCCAAAGTGGACCTCATCGTTTAATATAATTAATTTTTTTTTTTTTAACGACCTTTACTTCTTCACTACTTGCCGGAATGGTATGAAATTTTAACATGGCGTTTCTGTTGAACATTTGTGGTACGTCCAAAATGTTCGTTATTAAAAAAAACTAAAATGAAATGTGAGTTTGACACCCCCCTAATCGAAATCCTGCGTTCGCTCAATTACGAAGACTTCAGTCAGTAAAATCGCTGCGAACAAACTTACTCCATTGAACAAAATACTTCAAAATTTGACTAAGTAGTTTAACTTAAACTTAAAAAAAAAGCCGGGCAGTCAGTTCTTATATTCTGACGTTGCAACGCACTAAAGCAGTCAAATGATTAGCAGTTAATTCATTGCAGTATTTTTTTTTATTGTCTATTTTTTTCGCTTAAAATTTGATTTTAATCTATATTAGTTTTAACAGTCAGTGAATGAGTCTTTTATCTGCGTTCTAAATAAATAACTAACTAAAATGTAATCAATAACAAAATGGGGGGAATTTTTGTTAATGTGAGCTGAATAACCTTGATAAATAAATATGTAGTTTTATTCAAAGAACTTAAAAATAGTTAAAAGGCTTAAAAGAAGTAAATTGACTTAAAACAACTTACTGACTGCTTAAAATGAGTAAGACTTAAAGCTGACATTAAAGTGACTTAAAAACTGGAAGCAGTCAAAAATTACTATACAGTCAATTTAACTGCTTTAGATGCCTTCCAAGTCAGAATGTTGAATATGACTGGTGTTGACTATTACATATTTTAAATTATTTAATTTGGGCCCATTTGCTGTACCAACACTTAAATATTTAAGTTCGACATAATAGCTTATGAAGTTTAGATACGCTGAAGAAAAAGTAGAACATACACAGTTAATGTTGAACTTAAATATTAAAGATTCGTTTCAGAAAATGAGTTAATCAAAGATTTATAAAATAATCCGTTTAGTCAATTGACCGCAGTCATCAACTAACTTTAGTTTTAAAATCTCTGAACTATAATAGTTGGAAGTATCTCGCACTTTAGCCAATTAAATGTCTACCAATTAAAAGTAGTGAAGTCACTTATAGTGCGCTTAAATGAAAAAAATCGTTAATTTCTTTTTTGTATTACTTTTTCACATAATTTCAGTTTAACTTAAGTGCAGTGCTCTCTTAAACACCCCTCACTTATGAAATAAAAAAAGTGAACGAAACTGGACGAAAAAGAAACAATCCATAATTATACTCGCATCATATGATTTCCCTGTATAGGTAATCGCTTAGTTTCGTTCGACCACTTACAAAGTGCCCTTCTTACAATTTCCTAATTTTAGATTTTGGTGCCACTGATAAATTATTTATTATTCAGATAAATTTAAGAAGATAATGATTTTAAAAATATTGTTTAGCAATTAAACTGGACATTAGACTCAAAAATTTGAAATTTATATGTGACGCGTTTAAGTGTTAACTACATTATGTATAGTTACAGATGTTTGTAATCCAAGATTTGGCAGTAAATAAATATAACGGGTGATTTTTTAAGAGGTTTAGAACTTTTTTAAAAAAAAAAACACAAAAAATTCGAAAAAATGAATGAAATATTTATTTGAATCGATAGTTTGAACCTTGCAATTTAATGTTTAAAGATAATTTCATGCAAATGTTGACCGCGGCTGCGTCTCAGGTAGCCCATCCGCTGAGTCCAATTTTGGCATACTCTTTCACACATATCGGCCGGTATCTCACGAATGAATGCATGGATGTTGGCTTCCAGTGCGTCAATCGAGGCGGGCTTGTCCCTATAGACATTAGCCTTGACATACCCCCACAAAAAATAATCTAATGGTGTCAAATCGCACGATCTAGGCGGCCAATTGACCGGCCCGAAACGTGAAATTAACTGTTCACCAAACTCGCCTCGCAATTGCGCCATTGTTTCGCGTGCTGTGTGGCATGTGGCACCGTCTTGTTGAAACCACATATCATGCAAGTCAAGAACTTCCATTTCGGGCAAAAAAAAGTTTGTTATCATCGCTCGGTAGCGTTCACCATTGACAGTAACGCTGCGATTCGCATCATCTTTGAAGAAATAGGCCCAATAATACCGCCGGCCCATAAACCGCACCAAACAGTGGCTTTTTCGGGATGCATTGGTAGCTGTTGCAATGCTTCTGGCTGATCTTCACTCCAAATGCGGCAATTTTGCTTATTTACGTACCCATTCAACCAAAAATGAGCCTCATCGCTGAACACAAGCAGCGCGCGATGAACATTTCGAACCGAGCACGAATTTTGATAGTAAAATTCAATAATTTGCAAGCGTTGTTCATTTGTAAGACGATCCATGGTTAAATTGCAAACCAAACTGAAGCTGTTTGACAGTGACACAAGGTACTAAACACACGTCAGCTGTCAAAACCAGTGTTGCCAAAACCAAACCAGCTTAAAAATCACCCATTTTTACCAAGAATTTTTTTTACTTGTCGTTATTAATTGAATTTAAGAGGCTTCGGGATCTAAGCAGCCCATAGTGGAATATTATGAAAAAATGTATGCTATATAAAAGGTCGACTATGGTTTCAATAGTTGGTCAGCCATAGGTTTTTTAATAATCTTTTTTTTAAGGTTTTTCAGGGTCACACTATAAGAACTTGAAAAAACTTTGTATGTCGAACGTGAAATTGCAGCAGTATCGGCCGATTTATGCTTGAAAACCGTCGAAAATCGCATTCAGCGTCTGGACTTCTGCAAGCGTGCCCGTGGTGGCCATGCAAAAGAAATCGAGTTCCATACATAATGGCATCGAACGTACTTTCACAGGAATAAAGAATTTCATCGATTAAAAAAACTTTTGTAGCGCTCTTATTGAAAAACCCGACATAAGGCTCGATGTATTTTTTGTCATATAAATTTGACTATCACACTTTTATGAAACTTTTGTGACATATTTATTTGGCAAACTTGCCATATTTATATGATAATGTAACACTGCCTTTATCCAAACTTATAAGGTGATACTTATAGCTATATTGAAAATCATAACTTAACAATTTCAATTTTTCGATTTTATGACTTTAAAATCACTTATTGTTATAAAATTTTATGACTGGATTGATTTTAATAAACAAAATTCATTCTGGCCCAACCTTCCACATAAAATTATACTTTTATTGTTTCAAGTTTCATTGCCACTGACACATGCGGTGCTGAACCTTCCCATATAAGCAAAACAGGCAATTGACTTATTGGGCGGCACTTTGACTATGGTGGCAAAATCAGTATAATTTTTTTTTTCTTCGATTAGCTTGCGATGTGGCCTCCGCTATCGCAATCCGAACAAAAAACACAATAAAACAGTCGATCCAAAATTGACATTTTAAGCTGCAATTTCTTCTTTTACATTATCGTAGTGCTTGTGGCGTTATCTTCTCTCGATGAGCTCTTTATGGCCAGTATCAATATCTTAACTGACATTTGGGATTTCTTTACAACGTTTCAGTGAAGTTGGAGTTAAAAGACTCCAAGTATCTAACTCAAAATAGTTCAAAGCTATTGCTGGGGTACATTCCGAATTGAGAATTTTTTTTTTTTTTTTTGTCAACTACACCACCTACGTTCGTATCGATTTCTCTACCATCGTCGCGACGTTACTTTTATTTTTGTACTCAACGACCTGTTTCGCTTTATGTAATGGAACTCATATAAATGTATATTATTTTTAATAATAGCCAAGCTATAACCTCGCCTCCAAGGCGTTTATGCAAATTGTAAATTTCTACTGGCTTGACAAATTAAAACTGACTGCCTAAGATATTAGATAGATTAAAATATTATTAACTATATGGTGGGTTTTCAAAGAGCAACTTCACGTTAATATTGGGCGCCAATCGTTGGTAATTCGTAGACAAATCCTAAACAAGGAGGGGCTTAGAAGATATAATAATATCAAATGAATAATCATAGTTCATAATAGAAATCAGTATATGCATAGGAATTGGTATTATGCCACACTCTCAATCCAATTTTATTTTTCAGCTTAAATGTTCGTAATTTAATTAAAATTTTTGAGTGGAAGTCTTTGATCGCAGAGATGTATTAATTTGCCTTCAATAAATATCAAAAGGTGTTGCGGGTTATTTGTATATGCTTTAGCTTCAAATTACTTCATCATCGTCAAGCAGTTTACCAAACTATACCTAACCTACTCTGCACTTTGACATGACACATAAATTATAAAGTCATTTGTCAGAAATGGTCTCAAGTTACACAGAAGCTCGTCGATATCCATTAGCTCCTTTAGTGATTGGTATCTTACTTTGTTCTTTGAAGTGGCTGTATACATAGAAGTATGTGTGTGTGTGTGTGTGTTTTACTATAAGTTTCGATTTAAAAACAATCAATCTATAGCACCCACATACATTAAATTCTTCTTATCCGCCCCTTTAACCCCCTCACAAATTTGAACTTAACCACACATAACAAGATTATCCCTCTCTCTTACCTCGGCCATCCCTGGGCTTTGAAGAATTATTTTCAGTGTGACCAGAATATAAATATTTCACAATAAAATTAAATAAATTAAAATTCTATAAAATAGAGTTGAGAACCTGTTTTTTTTTAGAAATTGACAGAATAAGTGTCAATACCAATACGAATACCAAGAAAATTTATAAATTCTGTAAACATAAAAATTCCATTATACAACAAAGAAAGAAGCAAAATTACTTAAACAAAAAAAAAACTGAAAGTATTTTTATAACTGGGGTCTCTCCTGCCTGAGCTCAAATTCAGTTTTCGACTCCGAAACAGGCATAGTTTTTTTTTTTTTTTAAATAACCTAAATGGTCACACTGGTAATTTTATCCACTGGTTTTAGACGTGTCTATGCAGAAGTCGTCTCTATCTGAAGTATTGAGGTTGGTTAAGTACTTTAACCACTCTACTATATATATGTATGTACATACTGTGGGACACAGACCCATAGACCACAAGTACACTCGATAATCACAGAATTGGCAGGCGCAGGCAGACAGACCGGTAAGTTTAGATGGAATATTTGCCTTATGTATAGTAGGTATGGTATACCTGGGACATACAGGGTTTAATACAAAAAAGAAATCGAGAAAAAGTGTTCAAATGTAATCAAAAGGTGCTAAGAGGTTTCAACAACGTCGCCATCATTGCCGTCACCATTACCGTGCTCTCGCCATCGCCGTCGCCACCGTCACATCGCATATACAGCCTGCTAAAAGGTTCCTGAAACTTACCACTTGGTATTATAGCATATGGAATGGCTATAGACTGCAGATATAGTATTTCTAATAATTTGGATCGTTAACATATACCACAGCTGGGAGCGTTAAAATCGCCTACCGATGGGGCCAGAAGAGACTCAGCATATAGCTTTGTATGGTCGCACTAATCATACGCGCATTTATACATATATCTATCCATTGACAGGCCAGAGGCAAGCTGTGTGATTGATTGCTGCAATTATGCTAAGACTGGTTGCCTTCATAGAAATGCGTTATTGGTTTTTGGGTTTGTTGCTGATGCTTATTTGCTTTGAACAGAATACTTTTGACTAGGTAGGTAGGTAAGGTAGTGTATAGTATGTAAACAATTATGAATATTTATTATTTTTTATAATATGATTGCAAAATAATGCAGGTGTAAAATTTTGCAAAAGAAATAAATTTTTCAAAGAGATTGTATTTGATGGTTTGTGGTTTTTGCATCATTCCAGAGATGTTTTAAGTTTCTTGAAAAATTAATCTTTAATGCAGGGTAACCATCAGTTGGGGAGTTTTCCCACTAGAGCTATAGAAGTTTTATTTTACTTCTATGGGGAAACTATTAAAACCTTCTTTTGTAGAAAATAACTATAAGTATTTCAACATAAGGCTTCCTTATTTCTTGGTAATATTGATTCAATTTATAGAATATTAATAAAATTTGGTACACTTAGGCCCGATTTTTCAGTCTGCGAAATCTCACATAGTTTTGGTGTTAAACCCGATTAAGCCCTTGAAAATGTTTTTCACCCAATTTAGATTCCAAGTCTACTCGAAATTTTTTGTGTGAATTAGCTTTGAATTAGCTAAAAATATATTTCGAACAGATGCGTGTCAAAAGTCTATCGATATCTCTAAGTAAAACACTAGAAAGGCCGATTTCCATAGCGGCTCCAGCTCCATATTGATTTCCATAATGTTGCACTTTTTTCCCGATAGATTTTTGGTAAACTAAAATTTAAAGGTAATCTCAATTTACTGGAAAATTTACAATTTACAATTTACTGGAAAAACTATTTCTGACTAAATTCTTGCTTAACTTATTTTCAGGATTTACTAAAATTGTTTTGTTCTAAAATAACTATTAGTCAAATTTTTTGCTTGAAATATCTTCAAATATACGTATATGACTTGTATTTACCAATACTTCTATAATATGAGAGGAGTAATTTCTATGCAGATATGTACCAAATTTCTAAGAGCAAGTCCAAAATGTTTCGCAACGAATTTGTATTTATTTCATTTGTATTTTTTGTCCAATTGATTGATTGGATATTGATTTTTAGACCAAATCTGATAGAAACCTTTTTTTGTACCTTATTTAAGTGCAAGAAAACAAAAAATTGTAACAATTCAAAACAATAGTTCTAAAATTGTTGTTATTTCTTCTAGTTGAAGGTTTTTGAATCTTATGTAAGAATTCTGAAATCAGACAGTTGGAAAATAACCATTAAAATTTAAAAGAATCTAAAAATGCAATATTTTTGGGGTCGCTGAATTATGTAAGCAGTCAAAATTTTACTTAGAATTTGTTTCATAATTGTCAGAATTTTGAAGCTGACCTCAAATTTAACTACAATATAACAAAACAAACAACTGAATTTTTTAAAATACCTAGATATTTGAAAAATTTAAGCTTTGCACCAAAATTTGTTTAGAAACTTTCAAAATTGTCAGCTTTCTATCAGACTTATGCCCGATTTCATAAAGGACTTTTAAACATTTGTGAAGTGTAATGTGTAATGTCAGTAGATGTCAGCCAATGAGTAAGAAAGTTGTAGATGATATTTGATAATATTTTGCAGTCACTTTCTTATTTATTTTCTTGCTAATACAAATTATGAATAGGTCGATACAAAAATATTGCTTGTGTGTAAATAATATTTTTTTATGATTTTGTTTTTAGAATAATTGATTCTGATGATGAAGAGATAGTAAGAAGTCCAAGAATATTCCGAGTTCATAGGAATTCGTTCTCCGAATAATTTTTTTTTGTAGCATTTTTGTTTACATGTAATGCTTTTTCACATGGCATTTGAATGTGAGAGGGAAGCAAACTATTTTTTTCCCAAGAAACATTTTTAGCTGCTCAAATGCTTTAAAAGCGCTTCCAGAGCTAATCTTAAAGCTCGTTTATTTAAGAAAGAGCTCTAGATGCACCTTTAGAGCAATTGTAGAGCTTTCTCACAGCTAATTCATTGAGTTTGAGAGCACATTTTTGCTCGTTATCAGCTTGTTATCAGTGACTAGTGACTTTGAAGCTCTTTAATATAATCATATGATATCCTAAAAGGAGCACTTTTGAAAGATTTTTGTTTGTATTAGTTTGTGAAATCCAAATGATAAATAAATACAATAGTAGCACACTATAATTCATGTGTGTAATGGTAGGAAGCGTAAACTTCATTTATTTTGATGTCAACAAGCTAGTTATTATTTATTCCTAGAGAAAATAATGTATCTAATCAATATTTTTCGAGTTAATGCCAGTGAATTTTAAGTGCGCGCTTAGTTTTTTCATAAATGTTTTGAAGGTACTTCGCAAAATTATAACGCGCCTTCCAAATTGTGTATATTATGCAATGAAATGTGAAGAAAATTAAGTTGAACAATATAAAAATTGGGTAAATAAATTTATCGAAGCATGAAATAAAAAGCTTTGAACATTGCAATACATAAAGTGAAGATTTTAAATGTTTTTGAATGAATGGAAACAAATATTTCAAATAATTTTCATTTGTGTCGCCATTTTTTTTTTTTTTATGGACAAAATGTCTCTTTAAAAGAGCTGCAATATCGCTCTGAGAGCAATGTGTCAGTTCTTCGTTCAGGGCTTTTTAGAAAATAGGGTGTTTTGACAATTGAAAGTAATTTTAAATTGTAGAAATAATTTTTAATTCGAAGAGTAGGTACTTTCGTTGAAGTGTATAAAGTTTTATAAGCACCTTAAATTACAGGAGCAAGTACTTTTTAATTTTTTTTAGGAAACTGCATAGTTAATTTATTTTAATAAAAAATTGTCAAGTCCGTGTCTTATTTAAATCTTAAGATTTCAAATATAAAGTGAAATTATTTAATTTATTTTCCACTGTTTTAAGTTTTCCAGTTGAAATAATTGTTGTTCTAGTTTATAACACCCTATCAATCTATAATATGATTGGTAGAATTGTCTTGAAAGAGGATTAGGATTTATTCAGCTTTATATGTGCATTATTGTAGCTCTATTGATGTATTATTTTGACACCAAATTTTGTGTGAGAATATTAGTAATCCAACTCTACAGCCGCTTTCAGTGTAGCTCTGTAAATGCAATTTTTTGATATTTTGACAGATTATGCGTTAGTATTTTGCGCATGTGTTGTTAGTAGCTCTATAATGCCTCTATGTATGCTGATATTTAGAGTTTGCTCATTGCAAGATATCATGAACTGTGTTAGGGAGCATATTTTTAAATATGGAAGCGTTGTAAAGTTAATAGAGCTAAATGTGTTCTAAAACTTCGAATATAGAACACTATTTTAAAATTTAATGTAGGGAGCTGTGAAATAATCTCTATAAGAGCTGTAGCTTTGGATTTCACTATCTAGGAGCTGTAGAAGAACAGTTTTGATTCTAATAGCTCCAACGATGTTACTTGGGTTATATCCAGGGATGTGAGGCAAATCCAATTTTAACTAAAATTTCCCTTAAATTTCCTTTTTTAAGATTGCTGAAACTGGAAATATTTAAAGATTTGATAAAATTTAAGAGGTCTTTAGATAAAAAGGTTTTTAGTGCTTTTGTTTTAAATTGGGCATTAGTTGATTAGAGGTGCAAGCGGCCCTACCTGCCTTTTTAATAAAAAAAAAAATCAAATATTTATATTGATGTGTTGGAGGCTTCCACGTCTACCCCACATATATTTGTTTTAAATAAAATTATTGTATCTTTGTAGAAAATAAATAAAAATTCAACTTAATATAATATAATATAATAAGATAAATAAATTTGGTGGTGCAACTCATTTCGTCGCAAGAGGCAGTAAAGATTTTTTTGTTTTAAGTGGACGAAGCTGGGAATCGAACCCACACCTTCGGCAGAACAATCCTACGCACTAACCATTTCGCCACCCACCGGTTACTACAAAAAAAAATGCCTGAAATTTTGCAGGCGTTTTATATTTTTTCTAAAAACTCAAGTATTTTTCTAAGGACTCGTCTGTATTTAAAAAAAATTAATTTACTTTTTAATATCACTCGTTGGATTTATGTTGCAACGCTAAAGTCCAAAAATATTCTATAATTAAGTTGTTATATTTTTAGAGCTACTTAGTGTTGAGTGGATATAGGGGCCAGCTTATTAAAACACAAACAAAAACCTTACTCCAAACTGCTACAGTAGTTAAAAAAAAAAAAATTGATTGTGTATATTTGAGTTCTGATTTTTGATTTCCTCATAAAGATAACAAATTTTAACACTAAATTATTCATCATTTATATGTTAATTTATTAAATTTGTCTGTTTGTCTTAAATTTAACGTTTAAAACAGACTCCGCCTCATTCATTATGGAAGCACAAATTTTGATTGGATATATCTACCTACCTTCCTTCCTACTCGTACAATTCCAAAAACCTAAAACTTAATTTAATTTAGCTCACTTCAAAGCGACAAGTATCAGCCTCTTCTTTTCCGCTCATTTGAATATGTCCCCTTTTGAACACTAAATCATAAATTTGTATCTGAATAAAATTTAATGATTAATCCTAATCATTACACACCATCTTTTTTAACGTGGTTTTATCAACACACCACACTCGTTGTGTCTTGTGTATGATGGCTTTACATTATTATCATTTTTTTCAAATCTGTTTCTGCAGAATTTCAATTTGAAATGTTATCGTAATTTAACACTCCTTCTCTCTCTCACTCTGCTTTAAAAAAAAAATAAAATAAAATCTCACATATTGTTGTGATAAATGGCTTTGAACTTGTTAGCCTACGACGCGACGCACAGTGGTGCGAGAGCGGAAAAAAGTCTTTTGAAAAAGTCATGTCTATCGTTTTAAACTTTATGTTTAAGTACTCTTAGATAATCCGAGGGTATGATTTAAAAGTATTTTTTAACATATATATTGTATGTACTGATTTACAAGCCCTCAAAGTTGAAAAATAATTTTACTCAAATCGCGAACCGTATTTTCAACAAATTTTGAGATGTTTTTTTCCGAAGTTCCTGTAGGTAAATTCTCTAGCTTCTTTAATAATTTAATTGGTCTATTTTCGATCATCTAAAAATAAAAAAAAATATTAATTATTTATAAAAGATACCTTCTATAAGCAGCCTGAAGCTTAAGTACTTAGAAAAAATGCTTTTTTTTAAAACTTTTTGATTTAAAAAAACAGCTCCAAAAGATACCAAAAAAGTAAGTATGCCACCATATGCTCCATACATTCATGTTAAAGCACAGAAAAAATCAGCTGCAGATACGTGCAGATGTGGAAGTTATGCTCAAAAATGTTTCGCTTAATTGGATTTCAGAAAACTCCGTGTTGACGGTGGTGTTTACCAAAAAATTTGATTACTTCGGTATTAATTGTCAGAATGAACTGGTTAAGCCCATTATTTTAAGGAAAAATGTCAAACTTTATTTTAAAAATAAAACAAAATTAATACATTGACCCAGGGCTGAGAATTTCGATTTTTGCGAAACCATTTATTTCTGCCTGGAAAATTTTTCAACTTTCAACTCAATTTTCTTGAAAGCAACACACGAAAAATAATATAGTTTTATGATATTTTGAATTATATGATAGAGCTTAATACAAAATAAAGAAAAGGATTAGGGATAATCTTTTATTTTTTTTTTATTTTTCCCTAAAAGTAGGGCAGGTAAAAATAAAAAAGGTGTTCTTTTTAAAGTTTTATTGCTTTGTTTTTGTTCTGTATTGCGTAATTTTTTATTACCTGTAAGGATTAGTAATGGCTTATTAGAATAAAATCTCTTACTTAAATCTATATATATAAAGGATTAATGAAAAAAAAGTCAGCATTGATTTATTGAGCATTTGTGCAAGGTGTGTAAGAAAAATGTTTACTCTTTGGTCAACCAAAAAGTGAAAGTGAAGTGAAATATAATAACAAACATATATAGTGAATTCAATACATTAAAATGGATTCAATCGAAATTCCTTATTCGGTGTTGTGTAGTGAACTTATTACTAATGGTCATGATAAATGAAATACCCCAACTTAATTTCTGAGCAAATAGAAACTGTGCTGTCAGAATTAAAGAAACGTTTTATTTCTCATTTCATGGAGAAGAAATAATTAAAAGCTGTGCATTTCCTGTTGGATCGCTCTCCGAGGAAGCCCAAGAATGCCGAAATAAGGATTATAAAGCCTACCGCAGGTTTCATTCGGAGAAAATGCAGCCGAATTGCGACGAATGAAGATGTGATGCATCATATACTCATATCCTCAGATCCAATAATAACAGGTTTAAGGCCACAGGCAAAAAAGAAAATACTTCCAATCAGCGCAGACGCTAAAAACCTCATTCTAGCGTTATAAAATTACTACTTCATAATTGTTTTTTATTTATTTTTGTTTATGTATTTATCTATTTATTTATTTAATTTTATAATATATATATTAATTAATAATAATATTTTATTCAAAATAAAAAGTTAAGATTTTACTAAAAAAAACTTTTATTTAAATATAACATCAAAACCGTCAAATTTTATAAAAATGTCAATAACTTTTTTTCTCACAATTTTTTCTTGACCAAATTTTGACCAAGCATGTATAAGACTAATCCTAACATGTTTGTCAAATTTCATTTAAATTCGTTAAATAGTTCAAATTTTACAGACTTTTTTCCGCTCTCCCATACAAACATCAAAACACTCAAATTTTAGAAAAAAAAATTAATAACTTTTTTACTAATGATTTCTTCTTAGCCAAATTTTGACAAAATGTGTATAAAACTAATTTAAAAATGCGAATCAAATTTCATCTTAATCCGTTAAACAGTTCAGATGTTACAGACTTTTTTTCCGCTCTCCCATACAAACATCAAATCCCTCAAATTTTAGAAAAATGTCAATAACTTTGTTTCTAATTATTTTTTTTCAACCAAATTTTGATCAAATATGTATAAGACTAATATAAACATGTTTGCCAAATTTCATTTAAATCCGTTGAACCGTTCAGATAAAACAGACTTTTTTCCGCTCTCCCATACAAACCGAACCACTGTGCGACGTTCCCAGAGAGACAACTCCATCCAAATAGATACAAGTAGATATGAAATTGAAAAAAAAAAAAATATTATAAAAAATTATACACAAAATCATTTTCACATTTATCATACTTTTTAGATTCAATTTTTTTTTATTTTTCTTGAAACTGGTTCCTCCTTGAAACATCATTATTAGGGAACTCCTAATAAGCTTATTGTACATAAATATCTTCATTTTCCCATTGTCATACGCACACTGTTCGAAAAGTTAATAAATTATATTATTTCGTGAGAAAAGATAAACCCACACTGATATTTTTATATTTTTTTTTTTTTTGTGTTTAAATTGAACTCATATATTTTATTTATGTTCGTTGTTTTCTTATTCTCTTTCCAGGTATGTAATCGTGATCCACAAAGTATCTTTTTATTTTTTCATAAAATATAAAGGAAAATCAAGGCAAGTTATTTTTGAATAAATTTAATCAATTTTCTTCACAATGATCCTAAACTAATTTTTGTAACTAAAGATGCACAGAATTAGTAGATCGTTAACGTTATATTTATTTATCTCACCATTAAATGATATTTTTTAAGGAAGTGTTGTATCTATGCAGGTTTTATTTCATGTCTTTATGTTAAAGAGAAAATATTGGACATTTTAATGAATAAACCAATATAATGTGACAGATATTATTGGTTTTTCTTTGAATTGATTGAAGGGTAAATATGACTTTTTAAAAAAGGCAGGAGGAAGAGCTCAAACACAAACATGAAGAACTGGGTTTTATACACCACTTCGTGCACAACGTTTTGATCTTGAGGCACAGTTTTTCAGTAGTGATTTATCACCAAATTTGGTGGGTTAACTCGGGTTTAACTTTTATCTCGCGCTGAAAAATTGACGAAATGATATTTAATCCTAGATCAACTGATATCCTGATATCGATTCATCAAAAAGATATACTCGAATAACCAAAAAATAAGACCATTTTCTTAAAAAAACATGGAAAATCTTATTCCGTTAGATATGTCAATTTTTTGACACAAAACTGAAATGCAGTTTACTTACAATAGACTTGGTTATTACAGATGCGAAGTTTTATCAAAATCGTTAGAGCAGTTTTCGAGAAAATTTGAAAAAAAAAAAACAAAATATTTGTATGGCAGCTACTCGTTCTAGATGAGCTAAAACTAAAGTTCGAATTTCTCCTCTAGGGAATTACATAAAAATGCTCTGTATCAAATTTGAAGAAAATCGGTCCACTCGTTTAGGCTCTAGCTCAAATTACAGTGAACGCATAGACGCACAGACGCACAGACACACAGACGCACCAACGCACAGACCGACGAACCGCATGACGAAAACCACTTTTTTGGAATTCTCGATTATCTTATTGTTGGTGTTGATTACAACTTCAAATTTTTTTTTTACACGAAACCAATACTTGCCCTATAGATCAAGTTAAAATGGGGCTCTGGGATCTTAGAGCCCCATATGTGGGATATTCGCAAAAAAAAAATATACTATTTAAAATGTCAGTAATTTTATAACAATATTTGGTCAAAACAGGTCCACTATTTTCAGAAATTGGTCAGCAATAGATTTTTTTTTAATGTTTTTCATAGGTCGTTGAGATTTTTAGTACTGCATTTGTGGGATATTCGCAAAAAATGGATACAGAAAAAAATGGTCAGCCATAATAATTTTATAAATATATTTGCAAAGTCACAACCTTGACAAAAAAAAATCAAAGCTTTACAAAAATCTATGGCTGACCATGATCAATAGAGGCAATATAAGATCTTTTTGATGGTATATAATTACTTTTTTTTTGCAAATATCTCACAAATGAAGTGCTAAAAATCTCTGATGAACTTGAAAAACTTTAACCATTGATTAAAAATTTTCTTTGGCTGACCAACTTCTTGAATTAGTTGACCGTTTTTGAAAGATAATTGACCTTTAAGATGGCAAACTTTTTTGCGAATATCCCACAAATATGGGGTGCCATAACCCCGTAGCCCCAAAACATTCCGTGGGAATCAACTTTTTAGGTCGAAAGATTATGATCACACTTAAGTTGAATTTTGATTTGGTTGCAAACAGATTTGTTCCCACTTTTTTGCGAATATCCCACAAATATGGGGTGCCAAAACCCCGGAGCCCCAAAACATTCCTTGGGAATCAACTTTTAAGGTCGAAAGATTATGCTCACACTTAAGTTTTTCTTTCCCATTTTGTGTATCGCTCACTTGAGCGATATGTGGTCAGCCCTTTATAGCTTGAAGAATGCCAAATTTTTATATTTTGTTTTTCTTGGCTATAGGCTTGATCTAAAACTATAGGCAGTCAAATGATGGACCTTAAACTACTCTGATTGGCATTTTACTGATACAGGTATAGTTATCAAAAGCACAAAATAATGCCCTAAAATTCATCTAATTAATATACGCGCCTGCAGAACCTCCTAAAAATAGATATAGATATATACGTTTTTCTTTAAAGTCGGTATAGGCATTGATGTTGTATCTAAAGAAATATACAAACCCACCACACAAAAGAAGACATACAAATAAAATGGCCAAGAATCGGTAAACTACACATTCGAGAGTCAGAGATTCAGTTAGATACACACAGTCGCAAAAAGACAAACAATTCTTGAGATACATCGTTTCATGTTAACAGATTGCGCGTTCCAAATGTGTTTGTTGTTATCCCTAGAGAGGTTGTCTGTGCAAAGGGGGAGGTACAAATCTTTCTGTTTGAGAACACACTCTTGGCTTTGTTTGAGTATCTTGTAAATTGTTGAGTTACGTTTTATTTATTTATTTTTTGTTTTTGTTTGTTATTTTACTGCTAAGGAAATTTACGCGTGCATTTGTGGAACTTGTTATCCCGTCTTGTTGCTTTGGTTGGACTTTTTGGTTAATTTGCATTGACCATCAGAGGCCAATACTGTCTATAATGAGCGGCAAAAATGTAAAGAAGCAAACATTTTCCGCCGAAGGAGATGTTGTCGCAATTCAAAGCGTCACGTCCCGTCCTCGGTCGGTTTGTTGTCGTTGTTCGGTGAGTTGTTTCTTTCTTTATTTATTTTTTTTTTCTTTTCTTTCTTTAATTTGTTTTCTTCGACTTGGACATGACAGTCATGAAAATCCAAAGAATATACAAGGAACATTTATTTGCTCATCGGGAAGCTACTCTTCCGTTTGCTCTTTAATTTTTTTTTTTTCATTTTGTTCTACGCAACGCATAAGGTCTTTGGTGACCTTTTCAACAAGACCGCGGAGATTTCTTTTTTTTTAAACAATTTTATCTTCTTAGCGCAACAAAATGTGACTTTAAATTACCTACTACACTCTTAAGCGAAGACATGGATTTGAAATTCTTTAGAATTCTACAAGTCTCATCTAATGGATTAATTCTGCTGGTTCTTGAGATAGTTGCAACAGGCTGACATTTTGATTGCTATACCTATGTATATGGGGGTATTTTTTTTTTTTTTAAGAAAAAGGATTGAATTTCTAAAGAATTTTTAACTCAAGTGCCTTAAAAGGTATTTGTATAAGAAAAATAGGAAGATTGTGCTAAACTTTTGCTTCCATTCGCTCTCCAAAATTTAGCCAAGGCATTTTAGCCGAGTAGTAGGTACACAGCTCGGGCTTAAAAAATCAAATTTTTGATGCTTCTGGATTTCTACATCAATTATCTATATTAAAATTTTAGTACACGAAATAATTGGTCGACACATTAATTTATTATTGTCGAGCTCAATTTTGTCAGATTCTGTTATTCTTTTTTATAAACTGATGCGCAAACTTTAAGCAAAGAAGCATCGAAAAATATCTTGATAAGTTGTTGATGGGATCGTTACGAAATCCCGCAGGACGCCGAAAATATTTACAATTGGAAGAATTTTGATGGTGATTTCGAATAAAATAATACAATTGGAAGAATGTTGGTAATTTCGAATATAATATTTTTCTGGACTTCTGGATCTAGACAAAGGTGGTTCTGAACCTGAACAGAGATGGGATTTCTTTTTTTTGAAAAAAAATATTTAAAAAAAATTAACATTTTTCAACTTTTCAAAAAATTTAAAAAAACGTCATTTTTCCTAAATTTTGTTTTGACGAAAACAAAATGAGATTTTTGAAAATAAAAATTAAAAAGAGTAAAAAATTGAGTTTTTAGAAAAAAAAAAGTTTAATTTTAGTTGAAAACTGTTGACGTTGGCGTGACTGAACATACCCTAAGCGGAGCAACGGGATGACCACCCGAAAAAGGTAGTTAAAATAATTAGAACCCGCGCAGCGTGCCACCCAAAGTACTAATGCTCTAGAAAGCTGTTGGCATAGACGCCTGCCTGGCGACTGAACGGAGTTATACGTGAGCGGTTTAGAGAACCGAAAAAGGGAGTAAAAAAAGCATTTTTTTTTCAAATTTGTAAAACGAAGTTTATGAAAAATGTTTTATTTCCAAAAAAAAAATCCTTTTTCCAAGTTCCAGACCCAGAACTTTTTTTGAATTTGTAAAAAAGTTGTTTCCAAGAACAAAAAAAATTGTCCTTTGTCCAAGTTCCAGAGCCACCTCCAGATCTTTTGTTCTGGTTCCAGATCCACCTCCAGACCTTTTTTTTAAATTTGTAAAAAAGTTGTTTCCAAAAACAAACAAAAATTGTTCTTTGTCCAAGTTCCAGAGCCACCTCCAGATCTTTTGTTCTGGTTCCAGATCCACCTCCAGACCTTTTTTTTTAAATTTGTAAAAAAGTTGTTTCCAAGAACAAAAAAATTTGTCCTTTGTCCTTTGTCCAAGTTCCAGATCCACCTCCAGAAGCCTTGTCGCAGATCCAGAACCTCCATCCCAGTTCCAGACCCAAACCAGAACTTATTTCCCAGGTCTAGAACCATAACCTATGTATGTCCCAGTTTTTAAGTTTTTAATAATATTACTACCATCATTGATAATTAAACGCCATAAAATGTTTTTTAACGTAGAACAGATAACCGATCAGCATCGCATCGGCAACAGCTGTTTTAGCATCAGCATCGCAAAAAAGCAGTGATGCCGAATCGCTACACAGAAATTTGAAGTTTGTGAATTTACTCTTCATTTTTAAATTCAAAGCAAATTTTAAGTCAAACACCAAAAACCAGGTGCTTTAATCTATTCTAGTTTTTTTTTTTTCGAAAATTGAAAATAACAGAAACAAAATTCCTTTAATTTGTCTCCAATCCGTTGCTTAGTTTTCTGTAAAGATCCTTTCTCCTTACTACGTAAGTACTAAGCAGTGAAGTAGATTTAATTATTTTCAATTTTCTCAAAAACTAGAAGAGATTAAAGCATCTGGTTTTTGGTATTTGACTTTAAATTAATAAGAGCATTGAATATTAAAAATGAAAAAAAAAATACTTCATAACGTAAAATTTTGAAAAAAACTTAGTTTGAAAAAAATTTCTTTAATTTTTTTTTCAAAATTTTGAGTTTGAAAATTAATTTTTTGAAAACTATTCACTAAAACAATTTGATTTAAAATCAGAATTAAAAAGTGGATTTTTGGCTTTGAGAAAAAAATATAATATGACATTGTAAGTGTTGCCGTTGATTTTTTATGATTTTTTTTTTCATTTCAAGTCGATTTTTTAGAGAACTGCCCCTTCCGCCTGAACAGTGGAAAAAGACCCCCCTCCTAAATGATTTTTTCCTTCTCTAAGCCCAAACTACACCTTCTAGTCGCATCTTATGCAAAACACCCTGCTATCTACCAATATCTTTGACGCTTTAAAGTAAATTGATTTTTTCTTATAGTCTTTGTTATTGATTTCCATTTAAATTAATTTTAATTACCGATTTATTGAAATCTATTGTGACTTTATTTTTATCAATTTAAATATAATAAAATATTATAATTTTATTTTATGTGGACAAAAAAGTTCAAAAATTCAATATGTACGCCACACAAGGTGTGGTATAGTCGAATACAAAAATATTCACACATCAAATCAAACTAAAATATGAAGAAAAAAAAAAAGATAAATTAAAGAAATTTTACGACCATAATAAAATATAGTTTGGGTCATTGTAGATCACAGAGAACATAAAAAGCAGCTAAAAAAAATAATTTAATTGCCTATACTAATCCCCAACGAAATTCCTTTTGAACCCTTTGAACATAAATTCGATATCTGATGGCTTTGATGGATTGAAAGAATTTATCAATTTATCGAATTTTGTCAAAACGCGTTCATCAATCCATTTTGTATGGAAATTTCATCAAAACTATAAAATTCAAACTACCAGGAAATTAAAAAAAAAAATATTTATATCATCACTGATAAAAAAACGTTCTTTAATTTCCGGTATAAAATAAAAAAGAAATAAAAAGAAAATGTAATAAAAACATTTAAATGTCTTTAACTTTGTTAGTCTACCGCCACGCGTTTAACATAATCACCCAAGACCGAACAAGAATCTCTTCAGATGCATCTCAAGCGTATTTTTGTATCTCCGGACATATAGTACATGAAGAACAACGGTGTAATCAAGCAAACTTGCTATTTAAACTCTATTTATGGATATGACTATGGGTGTGTGTTTTTTTTTTGATGTAATGGTACATTTATGTAGATTCATTTGTAGTATTCTGGGAGGTAGAGTTGCATTTATATTTATGTATAATTTACAGATGTGATTCTAGACATGCCAATTATAAAAGTACTGTTTATGCGGCCCCGCAAGGCCAGGGCCCTCCGCCGGTGGGTATACTGCAGGCACACAGAATTTTTTTGTTTTCAAGTCGCGCGAAGAGCGTTAACGCACGCCCACTTTTAATGGAGAAAAACTGTTATAAATTGGCATGACTCTAGTCTCTTCATAATTTACACTTAAAATGCGAGCGTTTTGGAAAAAAGAATGAATTTTGAATGTTTTAAAATCGCAACGGAAAGGTTAAAATTAGCCGAATAAAGAATTAAACATTCGTGTAGTACGGCTAAAAAAGTAATCACGGCACTTGACACTACGCCAGAAATCAAGCTCACAAGGCTAAACTGATAGGCATTTCTAGCGGAGCAAGTGTTAAGGCGGAATGGAATGGATAAGCGAAGAATATAAGGCTTTTAGAGGAGGTACAATTATCGAGACCTTAAAGACTTTGACTGTGTTTGAAAGACACAAAAAGTTCTCCTTTCAACCAGTCACTGATTTATAAACAAGAAAGTAAGCAAAACTAAGCTAAGTCCATTTTTGAGATTATTTTCTAATGTGATGAAAGCTTTATTCCTGCGGTATAAAAAGTTAACAAATTGCAACATTTTCACTCGGACTATAAGTAACATGCAGAGCAGTACAATATATGTAAAGAACAAAAAAAGAAATTACATAAAGCAAAATGATTCACGAAGATGAAAGGCCACTTTTTGGTGTGTGTATATATCTTTTATCTTCTCGCTGCAAGCTATAAATTTTCTTATAAATCATCGAGCTTAAAATGAAAAAAAAAAAATAAATAAAAATAAAAATAAGAGAGAATTAACTTCATTTAGTTTTCGTCGTCTCGAGTGCGTATACTATCTCGTCCCCTACATTGCTGTTGGCATCCTATTAATACCATTTATACTCTGCCCCATGCGCGAGATAGTCCATATGGATTCTTCTCTATCGAGATGTACGCGAATCAAAATGGCTTTATGCCACAAGTATAAAGTAAGATACATTTATATCTACTGTCGTATTAGACAGTCTTAGCGGCGATGGGCGCGTGATATATTTTTTTCGTATGTACCTAATCCTTGTTTCTGTAGTTCACGATGGCACGATGATGATGGTTGGGAATCAGGATATACGTTGTTGACATCCAAAGAGGATTTTTTTTCTGGAGTAACAACGTTTGTAGGAAGATCAGAACAGATGATTAGATTATAGAGCTGCTGAAACATGAGGTGAAGCTGTATCATTCGCGAGCACACCTTTTACATCACGTTTTGTATAGCTCAGTCATTCAATATATGTACATACATATACCTAGGCGGAAGTATTAAAGGCAGTTGAAAGGGATTTAGGAGAGCCACATTGAGAGAGATGTTGGCTTAATATGTAAAGAATTGTGGAGGTGTGATAGGAAGTTGAATGTTGCTTGTCGAATTTACATGGATTTTTAAAATGTTTTTTTATTTTTTTTTATATTGATTTTTACTTCATCTTGTAAAATGTAAAACGAAACGATATACGTTTAAAAATCTTTAATTTCAAAACATTTTGTGCGAACAGGGAAACGTACATTTTAGTGGAGGAATTTAAAATTTTAACATATTTGCGATATCGACGTTTCTTTGAAACGCAATATCTTTTAAACGATAGCTCCTACTTATAAGTATACCTCAAGATTTTATGAAGAAACCATCATAGTCTACAAAGAAAATTGAAAATGTTTTACAAAAACCTCATTTTTAAGAGTAAAGTACCTACGAAAAACTGCATTTTTGACGTTTGAGCAAATTCACAAAAAAGAACAAAATTTTTTTGAAAGATTGCTCTAATAAAAATAAAGTAAAAGCTATTGTACATAATCTACAAATTCTTTTTGATAGCACTCACCGTTTGAGAGTAATATGCGAAAAAACGTTGTTTTTGACATTTGACATTTTTTGAAATCGTAATATCTTCTAAACGATTGCAAATAAGAAAAAACCTCAACAATTTTTTTTGTAGAATATTATATAACCTACAAACTTTACATAAACTACTTTGAGATAGCTTCACCCGCTTATGAGTAATACATTAAAAACAGATATTTTCGACAATTAACCTTAAATAACTTCTTTTTTTTTTTATAAAAAATGTCGTATTCATTGGGACTTTTTACAATTAATTTTAATCACAGGTCTGTACCAGTTTTCAGCTCTATGCGAGTTATGTCTAAATTTGCACATTCGACCGTCTTCATTTTGACTAACACTAACAGGGAAGATAGACGTTTATATGTGATAAGCTTATCTATAAGTCCAGGTTTTCTGGACCCTGTCAAAATTCGACAGTTTGATAAACGGAAATTGATCAATTTCTCCAATAATTTCGAGGTTTTGTCGTTTTAATTAAATCTTTTTCAATTTCTCGTTCCCCAAGGAGATAACGTAAATTATTATCATTACAATTTGTAGATTACAAAATTTCCAACGTTTTAAACAAAATTTTGAAAATATTGCGATATCGCAGTCGAAAGTACCTAATATTTGTCGAGATAATAATCACCTTATTACGGGAATGTTTGAAAATTGTTTTAGTTATTTAAATACCATATTTCGAAACATGGGTTTGACAAAAAAATAAAAAGAGTCATGCTACTTTATATTAACCCTCTGCAAAAACGGTATAGTATTAAAGGCTATTTTTCGGCAGCTTCTGGGCTTACACTTATTACTTAATACGGTTAAAAATCAATTTTAGTAGAAACTAGAAAAGAGAAAAATTTCTTTGGTCTTAACTTTAGCAAAAGAACATTTCCAGGTTTAGTTTTTTTTTTTGCATTTTACCTCGGTATATATATCGGGTTTTTCAATAAGAGCGCTACAAAAGTTTTTTTTAAATAAAGCAAAAACGGTTTTGGATATCAATGAAATTTTTTATTCCTGTGAAAGTACGTTCGATGCCATTATGTATGGAACTCGATTTCTTTTAAATGGCCACCACGGGCACTCTTGCAGAAGTCCAGACGCTGAACCCGATTTTCGACGGTTTTCAAGCATAAATCGGCCGATACTGCTGCAATTTCACGTTCGATATTCGTACGAAGTTCATCAATCGTCGCTGGCTTGTTGGCATAGACCATAGACTTGACGTAGCCCCACAGGAAATAGTCTAACGGCGTCAAATCGCACGACCGAGGCGGCCAAGCGACTGGACCATTTCGTGAGATAACACGTTCTCCAAACTTGGTTTCCAATAAATTGATTGTGACATTCGCTGTGTGGCTTGTGGCGCCGTCCTGTTGCAACCACATGTCCTCCAAGTCCATGTCATCCAATTGGGGCCAAAAATATTCGGTGATCATTGAACGGTAGCGATCCCCATTCACAGTAACGTGCCGGTATTGATCATCACGGAAGAAGTACGGCCCAATGACGCCGCCGGCCCATAAACCACACCAAACCGTAATTTTTTCGGGATGCAATGATGACTCATGGAGTACCTACGTGTGGATTGCTGCCTGACCAATACCGCATATTTTGTTTATTGACGAAGCCATTCAGCCAGAAATGAGCCTCATCGCTGAAGATGATTTTTCGATGAAAATCCGAATCATTTTCAAGTTGTTGCTCAGCCAAATTCACGAACATACGACGCTTCTGGTGGTCAAGCGGCTTTAGTTCTTGCGTCAATTTAATCTTGTAAGGAGGTAGGATTAGATTTTTTCGAAAAATTCGCCACAACGACGTCACAGAGATGTCCAACGCTTGAGAACGACGTGTGGGAGACACATTTGGGGTTTCTGCAACTGAAGCCTCAGCGGCAGCAATAATCTCGACACTACAGGCACTTCTTTGTCTCACTGGCACGGGAACATTTTGTACTGTGCCTGTGGATTCAAATTTTTCCACTAGACGCTCAATTGTTTATCTGCTAGGACGATTATGACGACCATAAATTGGACGTAGCGCTCTTAACGTTGAGGCCACTGACTCCGAATTTCGGTAGTAAATTTTAATAATTTTGACTAGTTGTTGGCTCGTATATCTTTCCATCATGAAATGGCAAACCTTATTGAAGAGAAATGTCAAAAAAGCGGCAAGAAATATGGCGTCGTTGGCTGTCCCTGTTGCTCTACTTTTGAAGCGTCCTTGTTGAAAAACCCTTTATATGTAGGTATCTTGAAGACAATAATTATCAATTTTAAACTAATAATGCATATTACAAAAATTGTTGTTAATTTTTCTTATCAGCATTTTTATAGTCTAAAGGTGAAAATGAAACAGCATTGTTAAGAACTACCGCACTTTGCTTTAGTATCAAACACCAAGTTTTATTGAAAATGTAATGAAAAATTTAAATGTCATAAGACATCAAATTTTATTTAAAGTTATTAATTCTAACCTCCAGATGCAAAACTCCCCGAAATTAATAGCGAATTCGGCTAATTTCATTGCAAGTTTACGAAGGACTTTAAGAAAAGTCATCATATGCCAAGAACTTCTTCTTTTTTTGTAAATTAAATAAAACTTCATTAAAGTTGCACGCGTAGGCACATGTGTGCATACCTAAACGTCAATCTATTTTATTACAGGAAATCTTTCTGCACAATGAAAGTTGTTTGTTGTAATTGAAAAACTCGATTGCAAGAAATTTTGAAATTCATTATTGATATAAAAGATCATAAACATTCATTATAAACTTTCATCAAATAAACACACTCTTGCAAGCTTCAGGGTTGACTATCGGCTCCTTCAATACATGGAGCAACCGTTCTTTTCAAACTTCTCTCAGACTAAGGCTATATAAAAGATAAACATGCGGCGAATTCCAACTGGAAACCACAGCATGACATCGCAACGATTTACAACCATTAACGAGTCCACGCACGTTTTCACTCCACTATAGGTACCTACATATACAAAAGCCCCATACGAATTAATAAAAACCACATACTGGACAAGCTGAGAACTGACGGACAGACACTTCATTCGCCACATCATATCAATGTATACGATCTCTGGCTATACCAAGGCAAACAATAATACCATATCATAGTTACTTACTTATATTGAAGGGGCCTTAAAGAGTTTACTCCAAACTCTCAAGCTTGACCACGATGTCTTTATCGATCATAGGTATAGGTACCACCAACAATACGGCCTATTGACAAAGTTCAATTAATCCAAATCAATCATTTTTACTTGCAATGAAAATGATCTCGCTACATCAATCACGAGCGTTAAAACTCTTTCAGCAACATGACTTGCCTATGGGGGAAGCGGCATATCGGCAGCCGATTAAAGCGGTCTCTCTATCTCTAACTCTATGTATACAAACTTCCTTGGTACCGCAATCTAACATGCGGAGCAAATGGTGGCGGATCCAGTTCTCATGTACCTATACCTACTGTACATAATGGAGTCAACATTCAGGTGTAGTAAAGGAAAAGAAATGAAAAAAAAAAAAACTGCGGCAACTGACAGTCTACACGGGCTTTTTGATCGAGGAAATTTATTTAAATTGGTCTCAATTTAAATGGAGAAAGAGGTTAACGGAACAAATAATTAAAATGTCGTCTATTCGTAGGTATAAGATTGTGTACACAGAACACAGGGCGGCTTGGAGGAAGCGAAGTCGTCATGCGAGGAGAATGTTTCCAACGAAGAACGATAAACGATGGCACAAGACTGATATCCAGCTTAGGAACTGGTTTGTCTCCATCAACCATCAGCACATTATTCTTATTCTTTGTATACATACATATACGACAAGGAAGAAAGAAATTATTAGATTCTAGCGTGATTTACAGTGCGCTTCACTTGATTTGGTTCGAATTTGAGAATTTATATTTAATTACACAAAAAATTAAGTTAAAAATATCGTTTTAAGTCTTGTTTAACCTTAAGATCCTTCGTTCTGAAAATTCTATTGCTCGAGTAGTTTCATACAAAATCAATTGCTTTACCGTGCCTATGTGTCCGTGCATCTATGCGTCCGTACGTCTACTGTATTTTGAGCTACAGCCTAAACGGAAGGGCCGATTTGCTTCAAATTTGGTACAGAGCATTTTTATGGGATTCCCTAGAAGGAAAATTCGAATATCTGTTTTATCTCATCTAGAGCGGCCAGCGGCCATACAAGAATTTTTGTTTTTTTTTTTTTAATTTTCTCAAAAACGACACTAACGATTTTGATTAAATTTCTTACGTGTCACAGACAAAAAAATCATTTTCTTAGTACCTACATACTTTTGACCTTTTTAGTATTTTCTCATCATTACATTGCTTAATTTAACCATTAACATGGATCTTCAACGTGTGGCTACATTACAGTTGTTAACCATAACATCAAAATCATGCGATGGAGTCGTGACATTTATTTTATTTATTTTATTATTTGATGTTATTTTATTTTATTTTGTTTTGTTTTATTTTATTTTATTTTATTTTATTTTATTTTATTTTATTTTATTTTATTTTATTTTAGTTTATTTTATTTTATTGTACAATCTCACCATGAGAGTCGCACTGTTTCTTTGTTCTCTTGGTCTTAAACTTGATAGCTCCAAAGAGAGTGTGTATACTCGTACCTCTAGTAGATAGTTGTAAATGGAAAGTTTAGATACATCTATTTATCGTCATTTATTATTTGTCATGATTCTATATAATTACACTAGCATAGGCCATACTTAGAAGCGGTAATGAGCAACTCTTACGCACATATCGCATCAGGATATAGATATCGAAATGGTTCATGGAATATCGATTTTTTGTGTTACCAATGACTTATAAGAGATTTTTAACGTATCATCAAGAGATTTGCTCATTTTTTTGTAAACGTTTTTGTTGGTTTCTGAGAATTTTTCTCATGACGAATATAGAATGTAAGACACATAAGTTATTTGATTTTGACATGAAGATCGGTATGGCATGTGAATTTTAATGCTCGTGCAAAAAGATAGAATTCTACATAAATGGCATAGAACAACCGCATCAATAAGATTCATTGTCAAGAATTGTGTGGTTATTTTTGGATTGTTGTTCACAGTTTGTTTTTCTTTTCAATTTTTTTTTTTGTAAGGTTTGAAGTCTCACAAGGGAATTCCCGTGTATTCCTTTTTAAGCCAGAGACACATCTTCTTGGTGGAATTCCTTATCTAGAATAGATATCCGTTACTTGTTGTGACAGATCGAGTGAACTTTTAATTAAAAATTACACATACGAGAAGGAAGAACATGTTTAAATCAACATAGCACTGGAAGTAATAATTAACGACATCAAGTTTATTAGTTTGTCCGCGTTTTAAAAAAAAAAAGGTAGAGGTAAAGAAATAGTGAACAAAAACGATGAGAATAAGCGGATGCTTGTAGAATTATCATTACTATAAAATTGTATATTTTGTACATTGGACTACAGTTTTATCGATCATAATGTAAAGATGATAGATTTTAAACTGAACAAGAAACTGGTTTTCTCATTAAGCTGAGAAATGGTTTATAGACCGGTAGCTGTAGTTCATTGCTATGGGATGTTAATACCTAAAATGGTGGATCATACGAAACAAAATGCACGACTGTATCGGACGTACTTGATCTTATGTACAATCACACTGTGGTCTTAAGTCTATTAAGGCCCCATTTTTTTTTTTCATTGAATTTTTGAACAATAAAAACAACTTAAAGGTGCTACCACCAATTGTTTACGAATTTATTTATGTTGGCTAGAGATACAGCTGTTTCAAGGGGTCCCAAGCCGCCTATCATCAGTCTCCTCTTATTAGTGGTCCTGAGCTTTAATCCAATTTTATTATGAAAAACTTTCTACATGCCCATCATAGGGATCGAACCCACGATATCAGATTTGCTCAGTCTTAGAAGCCGTATGCACTACACATTCCGCCGCCTGAGACCACTGACGTCACAGATCGAAAATAGGTTGTTTTTGTTTATCAAATGCATTTGGAGCATCAGCATTTTTCTAAGCGCCTTTAAGTATGCTGTCTTGTTCCGCCTCCATTTTCTCCATACCTTGTTTCGATAGACTACCCCCGTTTCTCATTAGTGCGTTACAAATAGAATGAGCTAGCTCTAGAAGTAAATTATCCCACTGTTTATACGGAAGAAGAAGCTTTTCGGTGCATAATGCATGGGAAACGGCTAAACAAACTCGATGGATAAAACATCAAAAACATATCTGTTCAGTTGATTTTGAGTTAACTCACCAAATTTGATGAGTTAACTGTGGTTTACCTTTGATCTCGCACTGAAAAACTGGACCAAAGTGTTTTATTTAAAATAAGAAGTCACAACTGCTCAGTTTCAAGTGTCTTTTATATCTAATTTAACTTGTGGATACAAAACAAAATAACCCCATGATCATCGAATCGTTCTGACGGGATCTGCTTATTTTGCAATTCGGTGATAGGATATTTATGATTGTTTATTTCGTTTTCGTCTGCTTCATGCTGCCTTCGGTTTTTATTGAATTTCAAATCATTATATTGTTTAGTCTGATGGACGAATCTTTCAAAAGGCTCTGCAAAATTCGTTGTCTTTATCTTTACCTCCGTTAAATTTTTTTTTCTGTGGGGCAACGCAAACTCCCGAACCTTAGAGGCATTAAAAACCAAAATTTATGGCCGAGATAGCGCCCAAAATGTGCGAAAAAGTGTTAAAATGTACCTCAAAATAATCGCATGCTGCGAATCTTCCCGAGGCAGCCATTTGGATGATATTGTTTTTCATACTTAATCGCAAAGTCCAAACCTTAAAATGAAATCAAATTTTCATCAAAAATGTATAGCTGTGTGTGTTTTATTTAGCTTTGCTTTCGAAAACGAAAAATAATGCCCTTTACAATATTTGAAATTCAACAAGAGCAAGTTCGGGCGATCCAGCCGTGCGTTTTATTTTCTAAATAACTCACGAGTCATACCCATATACCTTACAAAACACCAAAAATTGAGGACGTTCCCACCTTTCGTAGGTTAAAATCCATTGTTCATCATCCACATAGTTTCTTCTATAAACCGTGTTTAAAAAAGAAGTAAATAGTTAATACCTACCTGTTACATTTTGAACCAAACACTTGACACCCTAAATGAAACACAACTTTTTGAGAGCTTTGTCAAAATTTCAAACAAGTCCTCTTAATAAACAAAACTATTTTATAAATGATTTTCTATATTATACGTAAGCCCCCATCATCAAAACCAACAAACTATCAGATCCTTGAGAATACCCAAAATTTTTAAACAAAGGATACTAAAAATATGAAGGTACCACTACCACTTTACCTATTTATTCTAGCAAAATGTTTCGCATGTTAATCGGGATTTATTTTTAGCAGAATATGCAAAATTCTAAACACTCACGGAACACTATATGCTTATGCACTTGTGAGCAGATGAGAGATTTTTTTGCTTTCGCAGCATATTTCCCACCTTTTTCAAAAAAAAAAAAAAACTTTAAAACCAACGAAGGAATATTAAAAACTAAAACTAAGCTAGAATGCAACAACCTCCCGCCTCAGCTGCCTCATAAGTTTGTTTGTGAGGACTCTCTTCTATTTAAAGGTAGGTATACCTTTCCTACTCCCAAGCCCATGTTCCAACTCAAACCTCTGGAAGGTGTCGAGGAGATGTAAAGGACTTTGTATCCTTTGGATTCATGCTGATAGGACGAACCTTCTCGCCATACACAGCCCATAGAACATAGCCTCATATCCGAATGCAATTACGTAATGCTGTTTACTCGTTGAAATATTAATGCTGTCATGCATTCGTGTGCGCTCCATGTGCATGTGCAGTGCATCAGCATGTGCTACCGTCAGCTACCACATGTGGCGAAAGCAGCAAACTTGAGTACCTTACCTATACTTTTAATTGCTCAAGCGAAGTTGGGAAGTTTTAGTTGGTGCGCGCTAATATATGAGGTGGGGGAGAAAAAGTCGAAAGATAGTATCCCACCTCAAGCTCCAGCTGTTCCTTTGCTTTGCTTAGGGCCACAACTTTCAATAAGATGTATGTATGTTGGATATTTGATTTTGTTTGGTTTTCCTGCTTGCACCTTTGTGTATATATACCCATCATCCCCATGCCCCATCCTTATATATGCTCGTCCTCACCTCGCATCAGAGTGTGAATAGTTCTGAAATATTCTATTTTTCTGTACAATGACAGCTTGTAAAAGAAATGTGACACATTTGCGTACGAGCTGAGTTATTTGCAAGCGGATACCACTCTGTTGTACTTGCGTATACCCATTAGCAGTGCCAGATGATGCTAGTCAGAGATACCACCTTTGTATAGGTAAAAGAACATTATGCCATTAGATATGGGTGTAAACTGTACACACGGCTGTGTCTCATTAGAAGTTTATAATGAATTGATTGCTATTTGGATGCGGAAGAAAAGTTGGTAAAGGTATTTGAATTTAACAACTGCGCGAACTTCCTTAATGGTAAAATAACTTCACTTCAAACAAAGTGATGCATGATGGTACCTTTACCTATACTATCATCAGTGTGCTTGAAAGGTGTTAAAGAACAGAACATTTCAATGTATTTGCTCTATTCTTGTAAAGATCCACTTTGGTTTTTCTTATATCTTTGTTCGATGGGAAATGAAAACAATTCATGGTACTGTTTGATCTTGGGAAGGGTAAGTTCTTAACATACATCAAAGACTCATCATGAGCAAAAAAAAAAGTGTCAAAGTAACGGGGTTTTTTTTTTTAAACGTGTGGTTTTCAATCTGGCAATACTTTTTTCGGAGTTTGTCTTTTTGACAGCTGTTACCTGATTTATGCTCAGTTTGGTTTGCCATTTCATAATTAATAGACTTACTCCTGAACAACGCTTCCAAACAAAATTTCCGTTGATCCCAATTTTCATACGCTTATTTTGTTTAGCAATAAAGCTCATTTTTGGTTGAATGGGTACGTTAATAAGCAGAATTGTCGTATTTGGAGTGATCATAATCCACAAGTCATTGTTGAGACGCCGCGCGTTACATCTTCAAAAAGTCATTTCATTGGTCCAAATTTCTTCAAAAATGAAGCCGGCCATAATGTTACAGTCAATGGGGAACGCTATAGAGCCATGATTAATGACTTTTTCATGCCTGAATTGGAGGATGTTGATGTGGACGACCTTTGGTTCCAACAAGACGGTGCTACATGCCATACAGCCAACGAAACAATCAATTTATTGAAGGAAACTTTTGGTGAGCGCATTATCTCGCGTCGTGGGCCTGTGGCGTAGCCTCCAAGATCGGGCGATTTAATACCGCTGGTCTTTTTTTTGTGGGGTTATGTGAAGTCGCTTGTCTACGCAGATAAGCCCAAGACGATTGACACATTGGAAGAGAATATTCGGCGCGTTATTGCTGACATACGGCCCCAATTGCTGCAAAAAGTAGTCAAAATCGGGCCTCGTCTGGAATTTATTCGAGCCAGCCGCAGCGGCTCACCACTTGAAATTATTTTTGAAACATAATGGCAAACCCTTATCTTTATAATAAAGCTACATTCTTGCCCATAACATTCAATTATATACCTTTTATTTCTTCTTGAAAACTACACGTATAAAAAAACACACAAAAAGTGTAAAATAACGCTAGAAAACCACATAAAATTGATTTATTGCAATAATGCTGCTGCTTGCGAAATTTCAATCACATATTTTTCTTCAAACCAAATTTGCAAACATTTCGAAACAAGTCAATCACGATTTAAAATAATAAATAAAATAAACCTTTCCAAGAGACACATTAGTCAATTTAGCTCTTGTTTAAGCATACGAAGTTTAAAAAAAAAAATCGATCGCGAATGTGGGACGAAACAACTTACAATAGTTACAACACAAAACAGGACTTCTATTTCTATAAATAAGTGGCAATTCGGAATACTTACTGTCACATTAAAGACTGCAGCTGTCTGTCTTTGCCTATATGGTGCTAGTGCATTCCCCATCATATAAAGCTGTCGATCTATTTATCACCTGAGACTCATTCATGTCTTGCAAATCACGATTTCCATTATAAAATGACAGCTTTATTTATATAGATAGTTGGACTACCAGTTTAGTTCAGTTTGCTAATAAAATTATTGTGAAAATCAACTATGTAGGTACTTAAATAATGAAAGTTGAAATTAATTTAAATAAATTATGTGTAATCTTAAGTCACCGCAAATAAACTGACTATATATTTGTATCGAAATACTAATAATATACATATTTGTTTTTTGGTACCTGCATGAAGAAAGTCTGATGGTCGAATTAGAATAAAAATGCATCAAAATCAGTTCATAATTGATTTAATTTTTCACCACTTGTATATTCAAAGTTTTGAGTTCAATTTCAGTGAGAAATGACTAAGAATTTCACTACAATATTAGTGGAACCATTTGTGATACGGATACTATCATTTCTGTGTATTACTTGCTGAAGAAATAGGCACTTTTAAAATTTGAATTATTTATTCACTGATTGATTATTTTTTTTTTTTAAAATGCATATCCTTCAAAATTAAATCCAGATTGAAAATTAAATCCAGTTTAAAAATTAAATCAAGTTGAAAAATTTAATCGAGATTAAAAATTCAATCTACATATAAAATTAAATCCAGACTAAAACCAAATTCAGATTCAAAATTGAACGCAGATTAAAAATAAGATCCAGATTTAAATTAATTAAAATCCAGCACCATTATTATTCATTCGGTATAAATTCACATTTAAATTCAGTTTTTTCAATCCAATATTTCTACATATGTACATAGGTAAATCCAATTGAATTTAAACTGCTCTCATCAGGAGACCAGTTTAAGCGTGATTATTTTAGACAAGGATAATATGGACATAGATTTAATAAGTCCAGACTAAATAAATTTTTATTTAAAGTCCATTTAAATCCAAAGTGGAAAATATATGGCCATTAGATTGGGACTCAACCCCCCTCCCCTCCTCAAATTTTGCATTTAAAGTCTTGATCTACTCCACCGCCCTATCATATACCTACACAACCAAAAAAAATGTTAAACACTTGGGGCGAGTTTAACCAACGTGGTTCAAATATTGATCCGTGGTTCAACGGTATAAATTCAACGATTTCGGCGGATTAACTGAGGATCAACAATGGTTCCATGTTAAAGTTACTGATAATAGCCATTTACATGCTTGAACCACCGTTGAACATCAGTTAATGCGCCGAAGTCAGTGCGCTAAAAATGCGTAACGACGGTTCAATATTTGAACCAAGTTTGTAAAACTCGCCCTTCGGCACAGTTTTTCCGTGGTGCGTTAAACTAGAGTTAGCTTACCCTATGAACATAGACTTATTATCTACAGTTAATTCCAGAGGTAGTTTCTCAGTGGAGGATGCCTGCATAAGGACCAACAAAACTCGAAGGATAAACTATCAAAGGTACCCTACCTGTTGAGTTAATCCGGACTAAACTCACCGAATTTGATGAGTTAACTCAGGTTTATCTTTAATCTCATATTGAAAAACTGGGCTTTAAGGTATTTACCTGGCATAAAGGGCAAAAAAGCCACCCAGCACCATTTTTTCAATAGCGTCTTATACACTTTGGAGTTAGGTATACCTATATGAACTTCTCTTTCCCTAGGCAAATCGAATAGGTTTTTGCCTTAATTCCTGTCAAATGGCAATTATTTAATGATATTTTCGTTTTACCTTATTCCAAAAAAATAAACTTCACTTAACCTAAAAACTAAGCCATAATTCTCCTTAAATTATTCCGTTCAAACACGTTCACAATAGTCCTAGCTCCTTTTTCGGATCCGCATCAACAAGATCTTTGCTAAGCCTCAAAGTGTTAAAACAGTTCATGTTGGTATACTGTATTCAAGTCTTATGCTCTCTTTAAATGTCAAGGAAAATTCCGTCTCAAGGAAAATCTAATCCGAATTTTCTTCGACTTTCCTTTCACGGCACTCCTCGCACCATTTCACCATTATGACTGACAGTAAATTAGAAGAAAATTTTGTCGTGTTTCAACTTAGTACACATACCTATACTCACACTCGTTCACAGGGTATGTTAGCAGCAAAAAATGCGATAGGTATATTTAAAGAAGTCAGTGCCAAAAGAAGCCTCCTCTGAACACACCCTCCCGTCTTGACCTCGTTTTCTTTTTCTATCGCAACACATATTCGTTTCAACGAGGTATGTTTACGCCGGCCGTATGTATGATATAAATGATGTTAGCTTCTCTTCCTTGGAAACATCAAAGCAGGAAAAATAATCCAATAACAAATGATCTCTAGATCCAATTAGATGCCTATCGGTGACTCTTATGGTTGCATAAGATTTATATTCAGCTGTCATGTATGGGATTTCTTCCAACAACAACAACAACATCAGCAGCAACAGCAACATCGGAACATCAACATAAGGTATAGGTACAAACATATATACTAATACGAAGTCATTCGTAAAGTAGTGCAATGTCCTGCAGTGCTTTTGGAGCAACAAACTGTGTATCTCTATCTATAGATACATTTATGAATCTACCAGAGTTATATGGAGGAACGAGAGAGAGAGACACACACGACTTCTTGGTCTTTGCCATTTCTGTAGACACAAAATGATGAATGGTGCCATCTTGTTTCGAAAACATGCGTGTGCGGGTGTGTAGTGTTATTCTTCCGGAAAGCTACAGTCAGCGTCGAAATAATGGACCTACACAAAATCGAAATCAAAATAAATAAAATATTGGCCCAAACGAATCACCTGATAGGTGGTCTGTATCATTGTGTAACTAAAGATCCAGGAGAGTTCATTGTAAAAAACAAAAACAGGAATTTTAAGTCGGTTCGTGCCAAGGTCATATATGCGATGACAGTATCTAGAGAGCCGAGTTATACATGGTGGTTTGGATAAGATTCTACAGAGGGTTAAAGTGGGGTTGAGAGAATAAAAAAAAACTTATGGGAAGGGAGGCGTGGTCGACTAGAAATAGACAAACCAATCATTAAAAAAGAACGGCAAATGAATCTCAATCTATCAAAACTAAATTTTACTCGAAGGTATAGTTTTCTAAAAAATATTTTTACATTTTATTAAGAACATATGTAAAGGAGAATGCCCAAAATAACCCATAGCGGATTAAAATAAAATATGTATGTATTGAAATTGCATTAATTGTAGATAACAAAATTTGAAATTACTTTCTTAAAAACTTACCCTAGCTATAACAATTTTTTTTTTTTTAATAACAAAGTATTTCTTAATGAATTATCTTAGTTAAAAAAAAAAATCATCAAATAAATATTAAATATTATATTTTTAAAAATAAATAGCGGTTTAAAATTTTGGTCGCTCACTGTCATAATCAACATAGCCATTCTTGTGATAGTTCATTTGCAGATTATGAATTCTATTTGTGACATTTTGCATATGTTAGAGCCCTAGGAGTTCTCTTAATTTTCCTTTTAACCATGAACTAATGTGTGTAGATGTAGAGGGTATATGAATTTTAATATGCAAGGGACTCGTATAGAGTGCTTGTGTCAGGCCATGAGGACAAGTATATAACCTTTTGTCGGTTAATAATGCAACAGTTGCACTATTTAAACAGCATATGCATGCATGACTTTTATATCGGAGGACTCTATGTGCGAATATCTGTAGCATTAAGGCTTTAGGCTACTAAATTGTTAAGTGATTTAAATTGCCTTGGCTTTCGGTTATGGTTCTGATGGCAGCAAAAGATGATAGAATTTAATTAATTGGATAGAGAGCTTTTGATAATAGTAATTTCGTCGATAAACGCAATAATTTTTGTATTCTGAAGGCATAAACTATCTTCTCAAGTACTTAGGTTCCAAAATTTAATTTTTATTAATAATAAAATTGACATCAGATAAAAACAAGCATATAAATAAAGGGTGTTTTTTTAGACGTGTAGTTTTTAATCTGGCAATACTTTTTCGGAGTTGGTCTTTTTGACAGCTGTCACTTGATTTATGCTCAGTTTGGATTGCCATTTCATAATTAATAGACTTTACTCCTGAAAAAACGTTTGCAAATCGTGCGAATTTATTACCAAAATAATGATTCGGTTCGCGCGACGCATCGCACACTGCGTCCAATATTCGATCGACATAATCCCCCAGCAGAGTCGGTAATTCGAGAAACCATGGATCTCTTTTGCACCACGTTTACTCTAGCGGATAATGCCCATCCTCAGAGACGCCGTATAGTGCGCACCGAAGACGCTATTGCTGCTGTGGAGCAGAGTATCGAAGAAGACCCGAATGAGTCCATCCGCCATCGCGCGCAACAATTGGAGCTGTCGAAAATTGAGCCTCTCGGCTGGAATTTATTCGAGCCAGCCGCGGCGGCCACTTGCCCGAAATCATTTTTGAAACATAATGGCAAACCCTAATCTTTATAATAAAGCTAACATTAAATTATATGCGTTTTATTTCTTCTTGAAAATCACACGTCTAAAAAGAACACCCTTTATGTGGTATATTTGCAAAAAAGTATGCCGTCTAAAGTAATTGGTTAGCTTGTCCCAGTAATTGGTCAGCATTACATTTGTTTTTATTGAATTTTTAGATTTTTGCAAGGCCTTAGCGTAGAGACACAAAATATAAAAGCTGTTTTTGTATATTTTTTAATTACCTACCTATCAAGTTGTTGCAAAAATCCAAATATTTAATGAATTGACATAGGTAATTACATAATTCGATTTGAATTCAAAACCAAATTTTAATATACTTTATTTGCACAATTTGGCAAGCCTGGTCAATATTGGCGCATAAAGTTATTTTTACCCTAAAATCGTTACTTACCGTTTTTGTGTGAATTAAGACTTAAGACTGAGGATATTTTGAACTTTTGAAAGATCAAATTTGTGTTTTAGAAATATGTACTTCACTCTGAGTCTTCTCAGCCTTTTCCCATCGAACATGCTATAGACATGACTTAAATTTTATGTAGAGAAAAACAAATCTTCCCAAAGTTTGATCGTGTGTATAATAAAAATGGCAATGAAATAATATTGCACCTCTTATTATTTTACTCTTGAGACTTTGTGTTGTTTTCTTCTGGGAGTTCTTATAAAGAACATACAAGGCAAGGCACCTAACTTGTATTTTGTGCCACAGCGGGGCATTGATCTCCTTCATTTAAGGGCAGTATAGTTGTTGCTCTCCACATCGCAGAGGAAAATAATCAAAAAGAGCAGTGTTTGAGAATTTCTTCATATATACGAACGACGCGAGAAAAAAAACTTCCTATATTTGAAACAAGTTTTTCTTGATAAGATCAAACCTTAACCGTGTCGGCGGCATCGCGTCATGGCACGTATTTTACTTCTCTAAGTGAAAATTACATAGAACTTCTTGTGAAAACTTTTAATGTCTAAATAAAGAGGAGATATTATGATGATTACCTTCCTCTGTATCTACCTGCCTACATGTTGTCGTCCCTATGGAATTATTTAATCACCCAAACTGGATTTCAAAAAAAAAAAGTCAGCCTAGAACCATGACTGACAATCGCACAATGGTCCAAAGGCAATAGAAATTCCAATCGAATTGAGGTGAAAAAATGTCCATCTATCCAACTATATGTCCCTTTTGGTTGACAGCAGGACAGGACACCAGAGTGCAATTTAGAAAATGGCAATGAAATAATAATAATCCATCCAGGCGTATGGGTTGAGCGAGGTTGTCTTGCCAACAAAACATAAAGGACGTCAAGCCCCAGGAAAGCTCGATGACATTTCCTATAATTATATACTTTATATATTGGTTTGGTATAGAAATGTATGTGCATAGTTATAACTATAGGTAGGTACGTAGACCAGGTACACACAGTGCTGTGTAAAATTATTTCGTCAAACAGAGGCTGCACCAGAACTAAAGGGTGTTTTTTTTTGGACGTGTGGTTTTCAAGAAGAAATAAAACCCATTTTATTTGATGTAGTGGCCAAGAATTTAGCTTTATAATAAAGATAAGGGTTTTCCATTTTGTTTTAAAAATGATTTTGGGCAAGTGGCCACCGCGGCTGGCTCGAATAAATTCCAGCCGAGAGGCCCAATTTTCGACCACTTTTTGCAGTAATTGGGGCCGTATGTCAGCAATAACGCGCCGAATATTCTCTTCCAAGGCGTCAATCATCAATCATCTTGGGCTACGTAGATAAGCGACTTCACAGAACCCCACAAAAAATAGTCCAGCGGTGTTAAATCGCCCGATCTTGGGGGCCACGCCACAGGCCCACGACGCGAGATAATGCGCTCACCAAAAGTTTCCTTCAATAAATTGATTGTTTCGTTGGCTGTATGGCATGTAGCGCCGTCTTGTTAGAACCAAAGGTCGTCCACATCAACATCCTCCACTTTAGGCACGAAAAAGTCATTAATCATGGCGCTATAGCGTTCCCCATTGACTGTTACATTATGGGCGGCTTCATTTTTGAAGAAATATGGACCAATGATTCCCTCTGCCATTAGAGCACACCAATCAGTGATTTTTTGAGGATGTAACGCGCGGCGTCTCAACAATGACTTGTGGATTATGATCACTCCAAATACAACAATTTTGCTTATAAACGTACCCATTCAACCAAAAATGAGCTTCATCGCAAAAATTTTCTTATGAAAATCGGGATCGGTGGACATCTCGTTTTGGGCCCATTCACCGAACGTGCGACGCGCTTGATGGTCGTTCTGCTATTTATTATGAAATGGCAAACCAAACTGAGCATAAATCAAGTGACAGGTGTCAAAATGACCAACTCCGACAAAAGTATTGCCAGATTGAAAACCACACGTTAAAAAAAACACCCTGTATACTCTTTTAACCCGGGTGTATAAAATGCGTTTAGACCGCTACATTTTGGTCCCTTCTGTGCCATGTTGAGTCAGAAGTTTTCCCAAGCTTCAAAACTTAATTGTCCTGGTAATTTAGGTTCCTTTATTTAGCTTTCCACCTTATCTCAAAATATAAGAAATAATACCCAAAAACTGTTTCGCCAGTTTTTATTTTTATAGACTTTTATATTTTTTTGAACTTAGGGTTGTACCTTGTACCGGAATTTTCGAACCATGGGAATAGTGTCTTTAGTCTACACAGCACTGTGTACCTTTGTATATAAGCATGATCAAAGGTATGTACATCATTTTATATTGAATTCTATCCACATTCATCGAATTGGAATTAGATTTCGATTCGTACATCATCAAATTTTATCACGTGGAATTCATTATGATAATGACTGATAATTAACAGACAGCTCCCGCTTTGGCCCTCCGGATGCGAGCGACATGTTGTCTTCGTCTTGTTGCTCAAAGCTATTCATTAATTGAAATCCATTGATTTCCATTAATGGAAGCCTTTGATTTCACGACGAGCAAGACAAATACAAAAAAAAAAATTAAACAAAACGATAAATTAATCGGCATTCGTTGTTGAAGAAATACCTACTCTGAATTGGAAACGTGCAACAATGCAAACTTGGCTTTTTATATATGTACCCTAGTAGGTATATGAAACAAACAACTGCAACTCCAATCTATACGCAGACTTTGAAAAGACTATGCGAATTCTGATATGCCCCAAAGGAGTCGCATTTTAATCTGTATCTTTTGTATTTTAAAAGCAACGAGTTTGGTTGAACGTGTGTGTGTGTGTGTGTGTGTGTGTGTGTGTGTGTATGGTGTTTTGTTACCTTGCACATTGCACTGTATGTCTTAAGCACTATTATTAAACTATAAGAGGAGTGCAAGTTGAAGAAACCACCACTCCAAAGGTACATCATATAGATACATTTATCCAAAGACGAGACTTGAAGAATTGAATAACTGACTGACTGGCTGACTGACGTATCACAGGAGGAACATTTCTTTCACAAAATTGTTGTTCTTGTGTAGTTGACTTTGCTGCTGCGTCTGCAGCCCTACGTACTGCAGGTTGTTAGTTTCTACTCAGAGTCTTGCAGCAAAAAAACTAATACACTCTAAAAAATGTTTGAAGAAATTAAGTAAATCTGAGGCCATATACCTACTGTAGCTGGGAATATTGTTGCCCAGTTCAAAGCATTGGCGATGATCCGTTATGGGCTAGGGACTATTAAGCCAAGCCAAAACCTAGCCAAGGATTGTTGCCGAGTAGTAAGCAGTAGAACGCCTCGGAATCCAACCGTCTTTGTCTGATGTCTGTTGGGCTAAACGACCTAAACGGATGGGTCAAATTTCTTTGAACTAAGGGGAACTGTAGCGTTTTTTTTAATATTCTCCCGAAACATCTTTTTTTCATTTTTAAGGACCAAAAAAAAAAATGGTACCTAGCTGTCATTCAAAATTATTTGCCAAAAAGGAAAATATCATTTTTCTCAAAATCGCCTTAACAGATTTTGTAAAACTAAAATTCAATGACATAATTTTAATAGGTAGAGTAAGACGGCCAATACGGCCCATACATATATTTCCCTACTGGAAGAGCGTAGGATACTCGATATGCCCTCATTTTGAATCTTAATGGTTTTGGATATAAATATTTTAAAGTGGAGTGGCGCGCAAAAAATGTTCGCGTTTTTGGTAAATTTGCTCAAGTGTTCTTGCACTAAATTTTGAGCAAGTATTTTAATATTTTGTTGAGAAAATGTTGTTCCTAAATTAGTATTTTTTTATGAAAAACAAAAATTGTAAATCGACATATTTTAAAAAGTTGGTTCAAATTAAAAGAAAAACGAAATGGATATGTGCAAATGAGTCCATCAGCCATTGGGCCTCTTTTTACTTGCCTTAAATCATTTTTTAAACATAATGACAAACCGTTATCTTTATAATAAAGCTAAATTTTTGGCCATAACATTAAATTATATGCGTTTTATTACTTCTTGAAAACCACACGTCTAAGAAAAACACCCTTTGTATTATATTATTTAAGACTGAATACAAAATAATTTCTAGGACTAATAGAATAATAATTAACTTTATCAAAGTTAAAGTCACTCTTTTATTTCTAAAAAAAGTTTAAGGTGGGTCATATTTAAGACCCTTAGGCCCAGTTTTTCAGTGGAGAGTTAAACCATCAGAGTTCAGAGAATTTCTAGAGTAAGAAGTTAATTTACCCACAGTGAACTGAGGTAGCTGTTTTTCAGTGTAGAATGCACGCGGAAGGACTAAACAATAAAAATGATCAAAAGCATCTGTTCAGTTAACTCGGATTTAACTTTAATCTCACACTGAAAAACTGGACCTTACTCTTTAAGCTGCTTTTAAGTTTAAAAAAAAATTCTTCCGAAAAATGTTAATGTGTTTTAATGGAATACCCTTCAAAAAACCATTTTTTTTTTAGTTTCGCTTTTCTCGAAAAAAAAGTTCAACTGGTATTGATCATGATGATTGATACATTCCAAATAATATTGTGTATAAAAATAATAATATTTTTTTTGGGGTTTTACAATAAAGTTTCTATGTTTTTTTTTTGAACTCAATATTTTAAAAATGACTTAAAGAAATAAGCTTGGCAAAAAGCAGGTTTTTAACATTATTTAAAAGATTTTCATCAAAAGTTATTCTTATAGCTAAAAATTAGGTTTCCTCCCATTATTAACAGTACCTACCTTTTGTATAGAACGGATTGTTTTACTTTCCACCTTCGCACTATCCATTTAATGATACTTTTTTCATAAAGAGCTTTTAATAAGTTTAAATATAGTTGCATATCAATATTTTCAAAAAATATATTTTTGGATTTTTTAAAACATTCAAAACTATTGTTTGAAAATTTGTTATTTGAGAAACTGATGGATGATGGATGATTTTATTTAAAATTCAATTTTTAACTCCACATTTTTAATAAAAACTTAAAATTGGAGTAGGTACCAATTTTTTTCTTAAAATTTTTTATATAATTATTATTATATATTTTATAATTATTTTTAAATAATCATTTTTAAAATCACTCACGATTTTAAAATTTTTGTTCTTATACATACATTGAGATTTATTTACGAAATCAGATGGCGTACATCGCGTTGGGTTCAAAACAGTTTCAGAAGAATTTTAATCAATTTTGTTGATCTAAAACAATTATATATAATTAACATGCATGCATATATATATGTATGTGCAATACAGGGGGCTTATTACATAAAACGAATATTCGTATTCGTTAAATTGCGATTACGAGTAACGATACTCGTATTTTATTAATTAACTAAGGAAAAATGTAAGAAAAATAATAAATATAGTGCGAAAAACATTTTCGTTTTTCATAATCGCACTACGCGCTAACTGTCGTTTCCCTGGGCTTCGTTTTTTCTGCCGTTCGTTTCGTAATACAAAATAAGGGCCCAGTGCAATATTGTTGTCCCAAAATTTACATTCAGAACCCAAAATTCATTTTAGAACCCAAAAAATACTCACAGATACTAACATAATACTGCCATCAACTTAACTATGTTTTTGGCAGGTAGGTAAAATATAGTCTCCCTTCCATACGTAATTTATTTTAGACGCTAGAACCACAGTATGATCGCGAATATAAGAACAAGTTCCTACGATTCAGTCGTGCATATTATTTTCTAAATTACCGCGGTGCAACATTCGCACGTTTTTCTCGAAATCTATTGCTCTAACGAACAAATGGGTTCTAATATTTTTGTGAAGAATTTGATAAGCTAAAATTTTTTTTTATTGACATTGTTTTCCAAAAGTCTATTAATCTTTGAGTACCCTAAATAAAGTTTAGAATACCGCTTGGGAAAAAATTCAATTTTTCAAAAACGTCTTTATATTTTTTCGGAAAATTAATTTTTAGATGTAAATAAATTAGTTTTATGGTACCTCAATTATTTCTGCAAATACAGGGTGATTCATTTCATGGTTTGTTTCAAGTTGGTAGCGCTGGCATTTGACAGCTGTCAAACTCAGCTGTCATTTGAAGTGTCATAATATTAGTTGAATGTTTGTGATTTTCGATAGTAATGGATCGCTTAACAATCGAACAACGCGTTAAAATTATTAAAACTTCCTATAAAAAGTTCATGACGATATATGTGATTCCAACAAGACGGAGCAACAAGCCACACAACACGACCAAGGCTTTATTGCGTGAGAAGTTTCCTGGTAGTGTATTTTCACGTTTTGGCGACGTCAGTTGGCAACCAAGATCATGCGATTTGACACCGTTAGATTTTTTTCTGCAGAGCTACGCAAAAGACCGTGTTAACGCGAATAATCCCCGAACTCTAGACGCATTAAAAACCAACATTACTCAAGTTATGGCCGAGATACCGCCCGAAATGTGAGAAATAGTGTTTATAAAAACTACCTCAAAAGAATCGCATGCTACGAATCTTCCCGAGGCGGCCATTTGAATGATATTGTTTTTCACACTTAATGGCAAAGTCCAAACTTAATAATGAAATAAAGTTTTCATCAAAAATGTATCGCTGTGTCTGTTAAATTGAGCTTTACTTTCGAAACTGATAAATGAATGACCCTATACAATTAAATTTAAATAACATAACTTAACTTTAAGTAACTTTTTAATTTATACAAATTTTACCGAATTTTCTTATTGTTCTCTTTTCAGGTACGTTGTGATTCGGAAGTGGTAATTTTTTTCTAAATTTGTGCTTTGCAACTATTAAATGGTAAATATCCTTTCCACAATAATACCCTAAGCGAAATTTCATGGTGCCCGAGATGTAGGGTGCTTTTTGTTTTAAAATTATAATTTTAAGCAAACATCTTGTCAGAGCAGATAATGTTTCATCACCAAAAAGTCTAGGCTACTTTTCTATACGATTTTTCTTTCAGTGTATATATAGTATACCAGCGTTCTGTGTACCTACACTTAAAGTCTGTTATTTTACTTATTTTATCTTATTATAAGTTTATACACTTTTTTTTATATTTGCATCGTCTTCCATCTTGATTCGGCTTCACTCAAGCAGCACCTCAAACCGGTTGTCATCGTCATCATCGTCGTCATCATCATCGAAGTCTTCGTTTGCGTCTCGGATCTTCGTCTTTTGTTGCCACAGAATAATGTGGCGGTTAGTTAAGATACTTTTTTTTTTAAATTAAGTTCAGTTCCTGAAGTTAGATGGTTTCCTTTCGTCCATTTTAAACGTCTATATAGATACAACAACAACAACAGCACCTATAAAAAAAAAATGAAATCTTTTTTTGCATTTTATTCACATTTTTTGCTCTTCATTTCAATTGGGGATGCAGCAGCGGGTATTATTATCAAATTGGTATTATATACCTACGTAAGTAGACAGATACCTTGAATGTATGTTAGAGAGAAGGTATCTTTTATAGCTTTTCAATTTAAAATTAAAAAAAAATAAAATAAAATTACCAGTTCGCAGAATATTTGTCCTGCTTCTTTTCTTCCATCGAAAGCAAAATTGAAGATTTTTTTGTTGTTGTTGTTTTATTTGAATTTTTGCGATGAGGAAAATTGATAAGTTGAAAGTATATTCATCTGTGTCCTCAATGTGTTATTGTGTCGAGGTAATAGAAAAGAAATTGTCTATATTATTGAGCTTGTCCCCATTTAAGAGGGAACGTTAAAAGAATATTATACCTACTTAAAGAATGTGGTTGTACAAGTAGTTGGTCTGAAAACCAATTAAAATAACTATAATGCATTAAGGCTAAAAGCATAGAGAAATAAAATAGGTAATTTGATGCTAATGAGTGAAAATATATTCAATCAGATCAAAAGAAAAAGATGGTTTACCCTACTATCAATAAACGGCGAACAACGGCGTGATAGAACTTACACATCTGTCAATTTGTATGGCTCATATAAATAAATGTGGAATGGCCTTTGATATATGTGATAGTGAGCGGATAACTTTAAGTCACCAATTTTGGCGTTTAAGGGACGGATAACTTCTTAACACCCATATGCATACATCTCATACTCTAATAGAACCGTTTACTACTACAATCATAGTTCTCTGTGCATGAATGTATATGTGAACATTTTTGATGAAGTGTTGCCGTGCTTCCAATTATAAAGAATGGAAATATTTATATTAAAAAGTAAAAATATGTTTATTAATAAGAAAAGTGATCTATTCGCGTCTAACACGTGTTTTAAGGAGCAAATGATATTTTTATATTAATAAAGGGCTACTAAAGTTTGCCGAACATTACAAGGCTTTACTTTCAAAGCTTTATTCCACAAAACTTTCTCAGTAACCAAAAATGCAGGTTGATCTGTCAGCCATTCATATATTTATTTAGCTTTTACAAAGGGTGTTTTTTTTAGACGTGTGGTTTTCAAAAAGAAATAAAACGCATATAATTTAACGTTATGGCCAAGAATTTAGCTTTATTATAAAGATAAGGGTTTGCCATTATGTCTTAAAAATGATTTCGGGCAAGTGGCCACCGCGGCCCAAATTTTCGACCACTTTTTGCAGCAATTAGGTAGTATGTCAGCAATAATGCGCCGAATATTCTCTTCCAAGGCGTCAATTATCAATCATCTTGGGCTACGTAGATAAGCGACTTCACATAACCCCACAAAAAATAGTCCACCGGTGTTAAATCGCCACAGGCCCACGACGCGAGATAATGCGCTCACCAAAAGTTTCCTTCAGTAAATTTATTGTTTCGTTGGCTGTAAGGCATCTATCCTCCGTCTTGTTGGAACCAAAGGTCGTCCACATCAACATCCTCTAATTCAGGCACGAACAAGTCATTAATCATGGCGCTATAGCGTTCCCCATTGACTGTAACATTATGGCCGGCTTCATTTTTGAAGAAATATGGACCAATGATTCCCTCTGCCCATAGAGCACACCAAACAGTGACTTTTTGAGGATGTAACGGCAGCTCAACAATGGCTTCTTGATTATGATCACTCAAAATACGACAATTTTGCTCATTAACGTACCCATTCAACGAAAAAATAAGCTTCATCGAATATTGATGCGTCGCGCGAACCAAAACATTATTTTGGTAATAAATTTGCACGATTTGCAAACGTTGTTCATGAGTAAGTCTATTCATTATGAAATGGCAAACCAAACTGAGCATAAATCAAGTGACAGCTGTCAAAAAGACCAACTCCAAAAAAGTATTGCTATATTGAAAACCACACTTCTAAAAAAAACACCCTTTATAAACAAATAAAATAATAAAATCCAACCTACAACACTACACTTACTCAAATGTGCATAAATTTGTTCTCGAAAGCTTTAAAAAAAGCAACAAAACCCGAAAGTTCTATGACAAAACGTACAGGGAAAGCTGTAAAGATTTGGTACTGGACTGTTTTCATGTATTTAATTTTCAAAACACAGAGCGAGGGAGAGTAGATTGATTACTCCTCGCCTTCCGTTAGCTGTCACTCTCTGTGCTGCGTAGCCGACTGACCGGAATGTATGAATTTTTGGGAAGAATCACAACAAAAAATGTATATACCTACATATAAGTAGGTAAGTGGCTTTGTAATTTTTTAAGTGGCCACATTTTTGGCTTACTGTCGTGATAGTGCATACAGGCAACACTGTTTTAAAAAAAAGCTCCCCATATGCCCTGTACTGACAATTTTTGTTGAACAGGGTAGTTATAGAAAGAGATTTTTTTACAAAAAAATCGCCTTTTAAGAGTAACGAGCAAAAAGCAGTATTTTTGGCTTTTTATTATTTTTGTTTGGAAATTATATAGCTACTATTTAGTCAAAACCATGACAATGCTTTTTGATTAGAGGTCACATAACATAGGTACACATTTTGTAAAAAAAAAATCGATACAATTTACCAATTTATTCGAAGAAGCAATACCATCTGATCGATCGCTCGTATGGATAAAAATGTCAAAATCCTTATTTGTTTAGTGAAGAAAATTATAATCTTTAAATTGATCATAAGTAATTTTTCGACAACTTCGCCATTTAAAGGCGAGGAGCTAAAACCGGTAGGGGTATATTTCATTTTTTTTTTACCAAATTCTTATAATAATGAAATCTTTTTAATTATCACTCATAGCAAACAAATGGCAATGGTTTTCTTGTAGAGGGAGTCAGATAATAAATACAAATTGTGCGTGTTTTTCGATAAGATTTACCGCTAAGGAGTTATATGTATGTACCTTCATATATAGGTATACGTGAAAAACTGACATTTTCGTCATTTTCCGTTTTTTAAATGGCTTTGTCTCCTAAACTAGCAGTAATTAGGAAAAAATGTTAACTTAATTTTTTTGTAAATTGTATGATGTGCAAGTTTTGTATAAAGTACTTTTCGATAGTGTTTAGCTTTTAAAAGTTATATTCGAAAAACCGGTATTTTTGACATTTGATCTTGAATGACTTTTCTTATGGTCACACTACTATTTCGTAATGAGAGAGAGAGAGAGTATTTCTTATGCTAAAATAAAGTTATTCGCATTTAAAAATCCCCACTTAGATTTTTTCCGTATACATTGGCATTTATTTCCTCAACTTGTAAAAATTGAGTCTAATCTACAGGTCAACATTGTCAGCTTACTTATCTGCTTAAGGTGGCGCTAAACAGTCCTGTCTGGACTTGGGCTCCTCAACCAAGCGTGGTCCCTAGCTAAGCTATATCTGTAAATACTGTTTGAAGTCCTGAAAATGGACTATTAACTTTTAACTGAAAATTAACAGATTCATAACACTGGCTTTGGACAGGATTTTCGAAAATAGTTTAGAGTTGTTTCCTCCAGACCAGGATCTTAGTGTAATTTTTATTTTCCAAAATATCGGTTAAGCTATAGAAAAAGGTTCCAAATCGAATGTGGTTCTTGGAGACACAGCTATATTTGATTAGGATTTCCCTCAGAAATACGTGTACCTATACCTCGTGCATCTTGACTGTCTGCTTTTTTAAAAGGCTTACTTGATCAAGTGTAACTTTATATTGAGTCCGAAATAACAAACAAGAATAAATTAAAAAAAACAAGACTTTCTTCAATCTGTGCTGTTTCCTTTGTAAGCATTTCTGAAGAATGAAAACAGTTTCATCAAAGGATCTGCTGAATTATATTTATATAAAATTCATTTACAATACCGGCCGCCCCAACGTTTGAACCCTTTCAAAGCATCCTGTCAACAGTGTTATGAAAGAGAACACACACAAAAGTACGCGTATTGTATTATTCTCATGAAGATAATATACCTTCGAGCTACCACACGCAGGTGTTGCACGAAATAACGAGCCTTGCTTTTGACTTGGTGATGGAGCATATAAATTTGAAATCGTATATCCCGATTCCCAGTAGAGGCAGAGATACAAAGGCAACAAAAAAAAAAAAACAATCCTTGCGAAACAATAGTTGGGCTTTATTTCTTCACACGCAAAGAAAATAAAGAAACTATGCCGTCCATCGCCGCCGTCTTCGGTGAAGGATAAAATGAGATGAAAAAAAACTAATCCCCAGAGTTGATTTGATCTGGTTCGCTTGTACCTACTTAAGGCCTTTAATCTGATCCTCAAATACCTTTGCTGAACTATCTTGATCGAGTATCGGATCACTAAGTCTTAGTCCGGCGACCACACTTCTTGGCACAGCATCAGTTCAGTATATCCTGGTCCTGGGCCTGCGGGACACAGCTGGTAGCCGAACACAAATGTCATCAACCGGTCACAATTTTGGATTGGCAGGGACAACATTGCAATTTATCAGGCATCCAGCTGCATATAGTATAGATCAAAGCAACAGCAACATCCACAAGAGATTCTCATCAGTTGTTGTTGTTTTTTGTTACTGTTGCAAGTTGCATAAAGCTATATGAGCGCAAGAACCGTGCAAATGACTGCAAAGCAAAGTTTCAGATATCATTTCAAAGTCGTTATTGTGGCACCCCCCATAGACATGCTGTTCACGTTCATATATGTGCATAGTGTGATGGAACTAGTTCCTGCCACGAGTCTTATTGAGCTCTGTTGCATCTCAGGAACAAAAAAAAAAAAACACAGATAAATCAGTTGTGTGGCCGGTTTTACGCGCAAGTTATTCACGATTTAGGCGCAACGCAGGATTTTTCTTTCTATTTATTCGTTTTTTTTTTAACTTTTTCTTATGTGCGATTTGCGCCAATCAGGACTTTCGATCTTTGCGCGTAAGGATTAGTTTACGATCTCGATTTCTTATTTATTTTATTGTGGATATCTAAACAAGTTAGTGTTGCCGTGTTCGTAGGGACTGGCACAGCAGTGGATGATAAATGAATGACTGCATTAATCTTAATGATCACAATTATTTTTACACACACATACTACGATGGATTGATGTGCGTGTTTTTTTTTTATTTGACGCTATTTGTGATAAATGCGAGCTTTAGAAAAACATGCGGACCGGAATTATAAGAAATGGGTTTTTATGATGGATGTAATACCTACCTATATAGGAAGACGCAAACGGTGGGTGTTAGATGTGTCGCCATGGAGTACCTGCAGGCAAAACTGGAAAAGATGTTGGACAATTATTTATTATTACGCATTTTCTCGAGAAAATCGACCTCAACGTCAAAAAATTAGCATGAGCAGAAAAAATAGGACAGGTTAGAAAATAGATATCTTAAGACCGAGACAAGATATCAACTTTATTTAAACGCAGTTTTAAGGGCTAGTATTTCTTCTATAAATAAAATTTCTTAACGAAGCTTCTACCACTAGAATTAGCAGAGCAATTTTTGTTAACATGGGTCAGGGTACATCAAAGTAAGAGTATTCTTAAATCAATGATAAATGATGTCGAAATTAGAGATAGACCTTTAATGTAGAACGATTTTTTTCTTAGAATATACCCAAGAACCCCACCTTAAAATACTTCACACCATTAAGTCTAATAAGTAAGGTGTTGCACTTTTGACGAAGACGGTGATTGGTGCGTTTATATACTCTGCTGGGGGCGGAATTGCCAGGGTATGTTTTATCAGTCGATATGTAAAACTAAAGAAGTATCGAGACCCTGTAACAAAAAGTTTTAAAAAGGCCAACTAAGCAATGAACGATTGCTTTACAAATCTTTTTTTTTTAATTAATAATACTTGATTGTTCCGAGCTAGATTTCGTGCGGAATTTTCAATTACCTACTGATCTAATTTTTTGTCCTATCCAGTATATACGTATACAGTATGTTTTGCATAAGATGCGAAAAAGACTAGGACGTGTAAGTTGGGCCGATACAAGAAAAAATCGTATGGGAATAGGGTCTAGTTTCCCTTTTTTAGGCGGAATGATCAATTTTCTAAAACCAAATACGACTTGAAAGAGAAAAAAAATTATTTTAAGAAAACGGCAACACTTGCAACGTCATGTTAAACTTTTTTTAATGCCGTAAATCTGTTTTTTTGTTTATATGTAATCAAATCAAATTGTTTTAGTGTAAAATTTTTGAAAAATTTATTTTAAAACTCAGAATTTTAAACAAAAAAAATGTCTTATAAATTTGTAGTCAAACTCTTGAGACCAGGTGCTTAAATGTCTTGTAGTTCTTGAGAAAATTCAATGTGGGATAGGTCATAAACTTTAGTAACGACTGCTGGTGTTCCTCAAGGATGTATTTTGAGACTAGTTTTATTTTCTCTTTTCATTCATGATGTTTTTGAAAATTTCCTCGCGTAGAATCACTTTATCAGGTATTATTATTGTTATTGTTATTTACGCCGATGACTAAGTCAGGTTGGCGGAGAACCCATTTTCTCTACAACAACAAAAAAAGCTTTAGATGTGTTTCAGAAGGGAAGGGGGCATAATCCCCAACCCCGAGTTTCAGAAAATGAGAATTTCGAATCTCTCTATCTCGAATGCCTAAAATCCCGAATTCAAAAATCCCTTATGCCAAAAACTCCCGAATATATTCGGAATTGAATCCAGATTTTTTTCTGTTTGCATCCTGTTCTTAAAATAGCTTCAGTTTTGAGATTTTTTTAAAAATTATTTTTTATTTTTGACATACAAACTAAAATTACTTAAATATGTATATATTTTTGTATGAAAAATAGTATTTTGAAAAATTAGAGTCTTCAGGCACAAATTTCTTCATTTGAAATATTAATATAAACATACATACATATATATATCTACCAACAAGCCCAAAAACAAACTAACACAATAAAAAAAATTACGTTTTGAAGACTAGAATCCCGATTGGATTAGTACTTTGTTTGCTATAGAAAAAGTACTGAGTCATTCGGGATTTTGGCATTCGGATTTTAACCATTTGGAATTTTGTCCATTCGGCATTTTGGCATTGGGGATTTTTGCATTTGGGATTGTAGGCATATTTTGTTTTGGGATTTCGTACCCAACTCGTTTCAAAACATTACGCCTACAAATAAACGCTACTACCATAACAGAACAAGCGTAATAAAAAAGGATACGATGGCATTTTACCCCTTGAAATGCTCAACAAATACAAAAAAAAGCTCTTCAGTTCAGAATTCAGTTCTGTCGGATTTTTTTCGAAATGAAAGTCAAATTTTCCTTTACCAGGCTTATAAATTGTATAGTTTTTTTTTAACACATTTAAAATATGGCCATCTAGACTGTAGAAATGCCTTACTTGTACATGTTGTACTTACCCCCAAGAGGACTTGAAGCATGATTTAAATTTTTACAAAGAACAATTTTAGGCTTTCGAAGAGTGTAAAGCTTTTAAATCTTCCTCATTCAAAAAGAAAAAAAAAAGAGTTTGAATTCGTTGCGTTTCCTTTAGATTTATTCATACAGAGTATTGCAGATTTACATTTATATCGTTTTGGAGTATTTTTAATATTTTTGAAAAAAAATCTATCCCACGTCAAAACAACCCATAATGTTTGAAAATTTACCTATGTCCACTTAAAATGGGCACATTCCCAGCGCTCTTTTTCAAAACGCTTCAATTCAAACAATTACTTCATTCCCATGAATTTTTCTTAAAAATTATTTTCACTTGAGTTAAAAGTAAACATAAAACATTTAGCTTAACAAAATAAACTGATTGTCTTAACAATAAAACCATTGAAGTATATTCAATGGCGGGAAAAACAACTCAACTAAAATACAATTCCATTCAATGAAAATTCCAAAACATATTCAAAACCCAGCAATACGCATGTGACCAGACCACTTCAATTACTCCAGGCCACAAAAATAATACCAAAGACCAAACTATACCACCATCCCTTTCTCCCTACCTACCTATACATCCCTACACAGGAAGAGGGCAACGCAAGAAAAAATAAAAACAAAAACTCCATTCACATTATACTCGTACACGGACCCTTTAAAACCAGAGATCTGATGGAGCCTTCTTCTGTTGTTAACTTTTTTTTAAAACAAAAAATCACATAGCACAGTACAGAACCAACAAGCGAAAGACAAACCCGACCTCTCGTGTATCAACATTAGAAAACAACATTTAATTTCATGTCCAACGAACCAAGAACACAACTTACGCTATAGCACTTCACAGTCAAGAACACAGAGGGAACCTTGCCATTCCCATCCCAGAGTCTCCGCGCCATCAGAAGAGCAGCAAAAGTAAAGAAAATTCCAGGCACACACTTAAGTCGAATACCACAAGTGGTTCTGGTTATGCAGCTTGATGCCTGCTGCTTGTTATATGTTCTTCTTACGGCAAAAGGGCCTATATAGTGCGTTCAAATCCATTGTTACCTTTTCTGGCCCGAAAACTCTTCTTTCAGAATTGAATGCAAATTTTCACTTCTTCTTCTCCATAAAGGTACAATAATAACACTCCCAGTCTTACATTGTGGAGGGAAGTACACATAGTTACTATGGAACACGACTTCGTGCAAAGTAAAAAAAAAAAATAAAATAAAATAACAAATGGCGTGGACTCAACAGCTAAGCCTTAAGTGCTTTAGCCACCAGAACACGTCGTCGTCACCATCATCATCATCATCGTCGTCGTTCTCAGTGGAAGAAACCTCTATTACCTTGCTGATGTGGTCTCTACGTTGTGGCCTTTTGTATTCAAAGTAGTTGAGAGAGAACAATTGCATTGCTGCACAAGTTGCTGATGATGGTGCTGGCGAAAAAGTAAGTAAGGCCCAAAGGCTTCAAACAGAGTTGCATTTGTCAATTCGATTTGATATAGGCTTCTTTTAAGACTTTCTTCAGCTTCTACTGGTAAATCTAATAATTACTAGCAAAAGATTCTAAAAGTCTCCAAATGATCGATTGAAAAAGTGATGACTTAATATTTACAAAAATATCCGAAAAGGCTCCAAAAGATCGACCATACCACCATATAGAACTTTCAACTGAAAAAGTGATGAGTTAATATTTATTATTTAGCTAAAAATCCTAAAAGTCTCCAAAATATTGACTATACGACCATATGGAAGGTTCAACTGAAATGGCGCTAAGTTAATAATTATTAGAAATGAATCAGAGATAAAAGACCTTGAGTTTATAGATGGATTGTTATTTAGCAAAATATTAGAAAAGTCTCCAAATAATGGACCATACGACCATATAGAATTTTAAACAAAAAAGGTGATGGTTCAGTAACTATTAATTAGAAAACCTATATTAAAAGTCTCCAACATATCGACCATACAAAAAGTTAAAAAAAGTCGATTAAAGTTAATAATTATTATTATTACAAAGAAAAATATTCAAAAAATCTCCAAAAGATCGACCATATAGGACGTTCAACGAAAATGCTGATGATTTAGTAATTATTAATTAGCAACATATCTTAAAAGTCTCCAACATATAGACCATTCAACGAAAAAGGTGATGATAAATTATAATTTAGCAAAATATCCGACAAGTCTCCAAAATATCGATCATACGAAAGACTGTTAAATTGAAAAGCTGATAAGTTATTAATTATTATTGAACAAAATATCTGAAAAGTCTCCAAAAATTCAACCATATAACCACATAGAACTTTCAACTGAAACACTGATAACTTAATAATTAGCAAAACATCTGAAAAGTCTCCACAAGATCGACCATAAATGAGTGGTGTTATTTTCAGAAATTTTTTTATACTTGAATATAAAAACAAAAATATATTGCTTGCAAGGCCTCAAATGGTCTTGACACCACCCTGAAGCCCAAGGATCTTCTCTGGTTTGGAGTGGGGTTAACGAACGCAAAACTTTGGCAATGCAAGTTGTATGATGGCTCGAGTATGCTGTACGTACATTGTACAGTGCTTGCAATTGCTATGGTGCGCGACTATCGTTGATGCTTGATTCCAAAATGGTATACCACACGACACACCACATCGCCTCCGTGCCATCGCCATTGTCGAAAGTCCATATATGGATAAAGCCAAAGATGCGGGAGGCCGCGGCCGACGACGACGACGACGAGGCGTTGTGCTCCTCCAACAACATTTCGACGTTTATCGAAATAGAAAATTGGAACCACATGCCGCGCGGCATGGCATGGCATCATAGCACACCAAACCACATGGCTTTTGCTTTTGTCGTAGGAGATGGATGCCTCCTCGAATAGAGCTCTAGGCTCTCTGGTGGCTCTTATGGTTTGGGTGATCATTTGGTTGTGCGGTGGTGGTTGATGGTTATTCCAAACATACACAACCAATAGTATAGATAATGGCAAAGGTGAAGCTATGTGTGGTTGTTGTTGTTGTCTTCCTTGTTTCGTGTGCCGATGCCGAGGTGTTTTATTCTTTCTTTCGTGGTCTGTCGTTTTCACATCAACTCACATATACGTATATATTATTGAAGCTGTAATTGAAAGACTGATCTTATAGTTATGGTTTTGCGGATGAATGCCTGCTGCAATGATGACTGTTTGTGTTTTATCGGTGGTTAAGATATTTAAGTTGTGCGGTGATGTGCTGAATGCTGGGGGAAAACAAGGAATTTGAATTTCCAAGATGTAGCTGCAGAGATACCCTAAAGGCAATCACATGACCCACATGGAAAAAGGCAAGAAGTCAAAGAAAACACACGCCAAAATATGCAACGATGTGTATTAACTATATTGAAGATGATTTGCGTAGCTGTATTTGAAACTGATTGTATAATGACAGGCACAGCGTAAGACCATCAGGTCTTTCATACACTGTTCAAGGGGAAGAAAATTTCCCTGTTGTTAAAGGCAGATTTATAATGATATGTTTGAAAGTAGTCATTACGTTGTTGTGTATAGTTGATTTAATTTTAAGTATTATAATCGCAGGAGATTATCTTAGTTGCCAAAGTTTAGCAATTTCCTAACTTTAATTCTCTTACCCATTTATTCACAAGAGTCGTAAATCTTAAGGTCTTAGATAGACAACTTTAAAAAAGAAGTGTTTTAATGTTTTCTGTAAAAGAATTAATGATCTAAACTAAAGATCCTGCAAGCAAACTACAACTATATAGATAGAACTGAGTTCTTTCAGTTGAATTTGTGATTCGTTTGAGCAAACGAAGAGGTTTCTTAAACCTCTTTACTTCCGCATCAATATCATACTACTGTATCTGAAGAAGTGTAAAAGGGGGGTGACATTAATTTCACATTTGAAAATACTAGAAGGAATCTTTTTAACGAAGACAAAAACACAAATTTAATGCTCTTGGACTTGTAAGTTGACAAGAAACAAACTTCGTATAGGAATTTTAAAATTGTTTAAAACGGCAACACTAACAGTATTTTAAACTTAAACTGTCTCATAAGCCAGAAATCTACTCTATTATATTTACTTTTTTGTTCTTAGATCAGTTAAATATGTTACGAATAGTTTTTGAAATAACAAAATATTTCGGAATCGAATTGTCTCATCTTATTGGTGATTCCATACAACGGCCCTTAGCTAAAATAATACAAAATATGTCTTTGAATTGAAAAAAAAAATCGATTAATTAGGCTCGGTTTCTCAGTGATGAGTTATACCACAGTAGGTTAACTCTAGAAGTAAATTAACCTACATTGAACTGAGGAAGAAGTTTTTCCGTGGAGAATTCGTGCAGAACGACTAAACAAACATCAAAAGCATCTATTTAGTTAATCTTGAGTTAACTCACTAAATTTGATGAGTTAACTGATGGGGTTTCACTTTAATTTCGAACTGAAAAATTGGACATTACCAAAATAAAGCTTCAAATATTCTTTTTAAAATTGGATATATATGTCTGTCGCTGTCTGATCCACTTAGCATTTAATTTCCCCAGAAGTCATTTTTTGTAAACCCTGTATTTTCAACTTTGTTGTTCGTCGAATTGCGATAGTTGCCTAATTTCAGAGCATATTTAGGTATAAATTGAGAACTCAGTTGTAAATACAAACTGAGCTCATGTACAGTTGGTTTATAAAGATATGTTTGGTAAGTGTCGAACACGTAACAAAAACAAAATTTTATCAAACTGCATATTCGGAAAAGTAAGAAAAATATTGTGAACAGTTAAATCAGATTTCATTAAATTTGAAATTTAAGCCCAAATTTATTTTCTAAAAATTGTGTCACATCCGTAACAAATAGATTTTACAAAACATAATTTTTTTAATTTTATTTGAACTCATTTTGAGTATTGTTATTTTTAGATACAGAATTTACGGTGGAAGGATATAATTTCACGGATTTTTTGTTTGTATATAGGAATTCTAATCAATTAAAAAAGTGGAATGGACCCCCGATTTTTTGTTTCTAACTTATCAAAACTTATCTGTCAAAACTTTGCGTACGAAATTGTGTGTCACATTAAGTCAGTTGCATTTTGTCAAATTTTGAGGAGCATGGTATCGAAGTCTCTCAGAGAGAAAGAAAACTGTCCAAATTTCAGGAACGGTTTTCGGAATACATTGCACTAAGCTAAACCAAATGTCATTAATTATTATCGACTAGAGTTGCCATAGATTAATGATAAATCTTGGTCAACATTTTAAGAATCACAACTACCCAAGAAAATAAATTTTACAAAAAATAAACGTATACTAATCTCAAGTATGGATATGTTTTTCTTCAAAAAACACTTTAATATCCAAAATAAATACACGATAGTCGATTTTACGCTTTCTTCTCCAGAAACAGTTTTGTTAAATGTTATACATTTTAGTATACAAAAATACTCTTCGAGATTTGGTTCGCATCCAAAGTCATATCACTGTTTTTCGATGCAATCCTAAAAAAGACTTTGGATAACGATATTTCCGCAACCAAGCCTTGTAAGGGGTTGTAGTTTTCAGTTGTGTATAGAAAATTAACAGGCCTTTCCGCAGATATAATTACAATTTTTCCAGCTTTGGTTCTTGAAATATTCACATCCAAAGTGATATTACTTTGTGTACTTCGATCCAACCTTAAAAAGGGTGTCGATGGCGATATTTCCGCAACAAAGCCTCGAAAGGGGTTGCGGTTTGTAGTGATGAATAGCAAATTAACAGACGTTTTTAGTGACGTAAAAACTTCGCCAAACTTTTTCCAAAATTTTTTTATTGATTTTTGAAAAAAATGATGGACTAACCCCTTGCATCTTTTTTTCAGCTTTTAAAAAATGTTTCCAAAACCCATCGAGCTATACATCAAAAGAAAGGTTTTTTCAAACTCTATCCGCACGTCTAAGCCAAAAGCGTGTTGAAGGTCTGGTTCTCGAAATATTTTCATCCAAAGTCAGTTGAGAAAACCAAAACTAAATCTAATTTGCTTTACATTGAGGAGAAAATCCACTCATTAAAAGTATAGGTATAATTGCATGCCTTTCTTTTAGTCGCATTGTTGGCAAATACCTCCCCAGTCCCCACTACGGCCAATAAACTATTACTCGTACACAGTTATTCAAAAAACTGCATCCCATATTCCAACATACCCAATACTTTTTGCGTGATACGCGGGCAGACACGAAGTGCGATGATTTACGATTTTATTTATGTGGATATTTAAAATTTTACTCCTTAATCTCTCGCCACAAGTTGCAATTGTGTAATAAAAATTTTCATTTTAATTACCCATCGTTCGAAATCTTAAAAGCCAATTTTAAGTGTGAACTTAAAATTAGCACTAAATTTGCCTATTACTTAAAAAAAAAAACCATTAAACCAGACACCACCACAATATATCCTTTTGCCATAAACACAAAGATCATTAGCACTATACCAAAGCTCATTAAGCCACCATATCTGATTTATGATGCCTTCAAGACACACCATATCATTTTTCATATGGCTAACTATACTCAACAGAGCATCCTTCAAAACATATCTATCCACTCTTCTAAAATTCAAATTTCTAGTCAAGTCTAAATGTTTCCATCACGCATACACCCAGACATAGGTGTAGATTTAATGTGTGCTACCCTCAGAGAATGACTTAACTGAATTTGATAATGTTCCTACATAATTTGAAGACTCATAATTATGAGAGACCGTTAAAAAGTATACCTAACCTAGACCTGGAAAGATCTGTAAGGAAATTTAAATGTCACATAAATGTGCTGCCACCTGACGACGTGATTATTTAATTAAAATGTTGCTGAACACATTATAATGTGTTTGGGCTGTGGATCTGTATCCATATAAATAATACCTTAATGTATCCTCGCAATGGAACAGGGCACTCTCATTCTCGAAACCTTTATGTATAGCTATTAGGTGGAGTTAGGGTATACATTTTTACGATCTTGATTTTATGACTTCCTTGCCTTGCTGAAGCTATACATACTCATACATGTATACAAACCTTCTTTCAGAGGCTCTGTTATGTTGTGTTTCTCTAAGTAGTTTTGTTAATTTAGTAAAAATGTCAAATGACAGTTTACACGTTTACTTTGTCGGACAAAAGAAAATGCCGCCGCCACGACCGTCACAGAGTGTTGTGGCACTGCCTTCGTTTATTTTTTTTCATTTTTGTTGCTTTAAAGCCATCGGATTGTCGTTGTTGTCGTTGACATAATTGAAACATAAAAATACAATTTTTTACGACGAGCTGCGCTGCCTGATAAGAGATCAAAACAATGCATTTTAGCTTTTGTGAGGCCACATTGACAGAATGACATCATCAGCAAGGAAAGAGCTTCTTATCGATTCTCTTTAGAGTTTTTGTTTTCAATCGTATAGCAAGACATATGTGTGGTAATTATAGAGGAAACTTAAATGACAGTTGAAAAGTGACAACTGTGTCATCAAGGAGGTTTGGGGGGAAGGGGAAAAGAGAGGCTTTACATAATAATTCAGCCTTGAAGTTAGTTAGCTTTTTTAACGTTTTATCTAGCCTTGTTTTGCTTAGACACTTATCTGGAATATGAAGCAAAACAGGGTTAGTCGTTCAAAGTGTTTTAATAGATTTTAGGGTGGGTTACTTGCTTAGCAAACAGAGGTGAGGCATGTTGACGTTGGACACACAACTTGGTCAATATCTTGTTCTTTTGAAGTAAATCGATAAATTAAATAGGATGCGCGTTCCAGTTTTTTTTTTTTGTATGACACAATGTAGAGTAAATAATACTTCACGTATACCTACTATAATTGCTTTTGTGGTTCAAGGCTATAAGTGATGACTTAAGATAGAAGGTGAAATAGCGCATCATTTACAGTTTAGCTTTGAAACTATGATGAGTTGGTGTTGGTGTTAGATCCCGCGGGAAGTAATGTGATTATTTATATGGAAATAAGCATTGGCCGCGGCCAAGAATGGTAGAAAAAAGGTTTTACAGCCATGAAAGTCAATAGCCAAGTATAGATCTATTGATTTGGTTTTTTAACTTGTCTAATTTCAAAAACAAGAGTAAAACCCGAAAAAATTGCAAAATTTTAAGAGTTCACGTATATGCATAGTCCAAGTATAGGTAGGTACCTTTCGTTTTCAATTTCAAATGTAAGCCATGTCAAGATACATATGTCAAGATTTTAATTTTCAATCTTGTTGCTTTGCAAGTTGCAACGTTATTTGAATTAATTCTATTGTATGCAAACCAAGTTGCAATATTTAATGCAAATATATACAAATGCATTTTTTTAGTACAGGCAAGTAGGTACCTACCTATATTCTAAACAACAGAACAAAATTAAAAAAAAAAATATGTGGCATGTTATACAAGCAGGAAAATGACACTTTGAGAATGTACCACTTCGCACATTATTAAATATTGCGTAGGTGCAACAGAGCAACGCCTGTAAATATCGTCTATGAATGTGGTGACCATCCGCTGTGAATTTAAAAGCTTTGTTTTGTGTTATTTTTATTTCTGTATAAAACAAAATTGTTCCTAAGCCTACAAAGTTCTTACCTCTCTTCTTCATTGAAAAACTAACAAGTTGTGTACAATTGAAACATTTAATTAAAAGTCGAAAAGTTGGACATTTACAAATAAATAAATTGAATTTAAAAATATACAGGCCCCTGTTTGGTCAGGAGGGGCAATTTTCTAAAATAACTTCTTTTAATATAAAAAAAAATATTAAAAAACAATAGCAACATTAACAATGTCATGCTATACCGCTTTTTAAACCAAAAACCAATTTTTTTATTTTTGTTTTTAAATCAAATTGTTTGTGAAAAAATTCATTTCCAATTTTATAGTTAAAAAAAAAAAATATGCACCAGTGGGTCACACGAACTTGCTCTTATTTGCTATCACACTGTTTTTTTTTTTTTTTTTTTATTTGCGCGCACTCAAGGGGTTATGACTACCCTTATAATGATAAACATAGTGCGAGCGTTTAGGAAAATAGGGTAGGGTTTAATAGGAGATACCGATGCACATTGGTTTTGAATTTCTGGATATTACAATGGGAGGGAAAAATAGAGCTAGGCAAAGCATTCCACATTCGAGTTGTGCGGCTAAAGAAAGAATCTCTATACTTGACTGTACGTCCGAAATTGGGCTCAAGGGTAAGCTTATGTGCATTCCTAGAAGCGCGAGTATTACGGTGGAATTGTTTTAGGGGAGGAATGCAACTGGCTATTTCGCTAGAACACTGTTTGTAAAAATAGCGATAGAACAAAGATAGACATGAAACACTGCGGCGGTGTTCCAGAGTTGTAATTGTATCTGTGTATCTGTGGTTCTTTAGCTGAAATAAATTAGTTATGGGAGTCTATATTTTATCCATTTGGCAAAACTAAGTTTAGCCCAGTGTTGCACATATACAATATGCATGCAAGGAAATTATATTATTTAAATTGGAAATTTTTTTTAAATCAACAAAATTAGAAATAAATTGTTTAAAATACTTCTAAAACTGTTTTGAATCGATGTATCCCATCTGTTTTCTTATATTTATAAACCTTAATTTATTAGAAAATTTTTTTTAAAAATCGAAGGGAGCGTTTTTAAAAATAATTGATTTCTTATTTAAAAAAATTCGTTAACATTCGTAAGTCAATTATATTTACTAATAGTTTAAAACTTAATTTTCAAAAAAAAACTTCCACCCGTTTTCGAAATAGGTATCGAATTTTCAAAGAATAATTTTGAATTTTTTTTTTGGAAATCCGAAAATTATTTTTTTGGAAATTTTAATATGCAATATTATTTAAACTTATTTCAAGCTTCTGTTTAAAAAATTAAGTTTTAATCGGTAAATCAGATAATGAGATAGTCGAAAACTAAAAAAAAATTCTATGAGAGGTGCTGTTATTAATTATTCAATGTGAAATTTGATAATTTAAAATGCTAGACCTTACTAATTATTCTATACAAAAAAGTTTTTATCAAAATCGTTTTTGAGAAAAAAAAGTTTTCCTTAATGGTTTTTTAAACATTTGTATGGGAGGTAACGTTATTTTTAATTTTAAGAATAATTTTTGTCTAAATTCTTTTAGATAGTGTTAAAAAATGCTTTTGCCATGTTTAATAAAAATCGACCAAGTTGTTTTCGAGTTTTCAAAAATAAATTTTCAAACTTTTTTTAAAAATTCAAATAATTTTTTTTTTGAAAATGCCGGTACACAATTTTATTTCGAATGTATTAGTGGAGCCGATTTTGAGAAAAAAAGTTATTCCTTTTTGGCCAGAAAATTTTGTATGACAGCTACTGTTAGTTTTGGTCCTTAAAAAAAAAAGAAAAAAACGGGTGGGGGGAATGTCCAAAAAGCGATAGGTACTAAGTTTAAAGAAAATCGACCTATCCGTTTAGGCTGTAGTCGAACAGACACACGGACGTTTTTGGGAGACCCACTTTTTCGACTTTTTTGTCATGGTAATGTCAAGTTTGCTCATAATCTCGAGTTCCATTTTTTGTATGAATTCATAACTTGACAATTAGTTTTTGATTGAAAACAGCTTTTAATAGCCTTAAGTCCACGTTACCTCACTGTGATCTAACTTGGACTCATCAGTTAACTATAGTGAGTGCATTATTGTTAATACGCAATTACTGTTAAGTTCAGTTCTAGTTTGTGAGCAATTGGCAAATAATATATAATATTGTGAGTGGGTATATTGTCGTTGTTTTTATTTAAAATTTTTTTTGTCTACTTTAATTCGATTTTTTAAGAAAATTACCCCTCCTTCTGGCTAAAATCGACCTCGTTCTATACTATTTTTTTCTTGTCTGAACGCAACATCCACGCCGCACTAGCTTTTTGTCGCATCTTATGCCCTGTCTGTGTACATAATCTGTAGAATTTAAAGTTGTCAATTTGAGATTTTTTAAAAAAAGTTGTTTGTTTTGTCGAGTGTTAAAGTTCTAATAAATATGTCTTGCATTTCAAAGTCTAAGACGAAAATGTTTTCCAATTTTTTTCCTTTCCTGCTTTGTATTTGTACTGCCTCAATTTTCCTTATTTTAAAGGTTGACATTTTTTGATTCTTGTTTATTATCTTCTTGGGAATAAATATGTTCATTTTAGTTTGCAACTTTCTTTTTATTAACTACTATAGCTAGCCATCTCTTGCTTCGCAAGGGTAGAAAAACCTAAGCTTCGGATACAAATTATAAAAGAAAATTTAAATCAATATTTAGGCTATTTTTTGTAATCAGATTTTAACCTGCTACACATTAGGTATGAATGCCTAATTTGGTTAAATACAATACCAACCTTCATTGCTTTCTCAGCACAGAAAGAATTTTTGTAACCGAAAACCTCTTTTTATTTTTTTCCCATTTCACTCTATAAATAACATTTTTTTTATAAATAACCTTTCAAACACAACAAAAAAAATTTAAAATCATTTACAACTTTTCGTGTTTACCCCATTTTCCCCTATTTATATCAAATTTTATAGCAATAAGTTGGAAAAGTTGTATCGCAGTCAGATGAACGGTACGGCAACGCATAAAACACGAACAAACAAATATTAATTTTTATATTCCAGATTCCTTTTATTTTCATTCGCATTTTTCCTAACAGTAATTTTAAAACAATTTCACAAGTTTAATTTCTATATTTATAAACTTGAACAGAACATTTCTCCATCTTCTCTCATCATAATTTTCTATTAACCCATGGAACAAAATATTTAGTTACGTTAAGAGAGATCATCAGCAAGAAAATCCTCTCAGTCAGAATATTGTTTGTTTTCATCCCCTTTGGCAACATTACCATGGTTCAAGAAAAATTCTATATTACCCTACTTATTTTTTCGAACATTATTTGATATTCAACGCATCATTAATTTCCTTACTTCGCAATTTGGTATAGACATCAATGTTGGTTTTTATGATTATAGCCATCATAAAGATTATGATAATCACATGATTGTATGTCTATCTATATGTTTATATATATAAAAATAAAACTATAACATTATTGTTGGTTGAGTGAAAAATTGTTTCCTAAATTGATTATTATTTTGACTTTCTGTAAGAACATAAGATGAGCCTGAGCCTTAGAAGGTAGGAGGGATTTACAAGCTTTAAAACATGAATGATGACTTTTGGAAGTTTATATTTAATTATGTACCTACTTGTTTCACCGTGGAAACATTAATTAGGCCGAAAATATTTCTTAAAAGGAATTTGTGTGGCTGCGAAAAGAAAGTTTTATGAATACTTTTTCAACTTGCATACAAGAAACAAAGAACTCGGCTTGGTCTCAAGCACTTGCTTCCACATTAAGTAGCTATTAATTTGTACTTGCGTGAGGTGTTAACCGAAATAATAAAGCCGATTGGCCTCAAATTTTGCAAAGAGTAGTACCTATTTTATGTGTCCTAGAAGGCAAAGTCGATTTCAATAATGATTTGGTACAATTTACCACTCACAGCTGTCAAAATCCAGGTAACAATAAATTGAATTAAGTGCACAAGTCGCTCGCACATACAGGGCCGGCCCCAGTCAAATTTTCGCCCTGTGCAAGATTTGTTGACAGCGCCCCTTTTTTATATTTGATACATACATACACTGATCCACATACATAAGACTTTTTAAAATTACCCAGGAGGTAGACTTTAAATGCGTAGGTCTTGTGTGATCTTTAGTTTAACGATATTTTGAGTTAAATTCTCCTTGAATGCAACAATGAAAGTGAAGTTAGTTAGTGGGCAAGAAATAACTTAGCACAGTTGTGATGGATGTTAATTTGGGATTATTAGAACAAGATTTGTGGTTAAAATGCAAATGGCAGTACATATTTGTTTGCACAAGTTCAGATTAGATTTTCTTGCTCCTGGTAATGCGCCCCCAAAATTTTGCGCCATGTGCATTTGCACATCTTGCACATATGGTTGGTCCGGCCCTGCGCACATACTTACTCTTATGAACGATCACACATTTTTATCTGAATTTTAAACGAAAAAAAAAGTTAAGGGAGCTTTTATTTTATGAAACCTACCTCAACCATGTGAGAACACTATTATACCACTGTGTTGCACTTTTTTAAGAATACAAAAATGATTTTTTGGACATTTTGGTTCGAAAAAATCTGCCGAAGAGTGCTTCTAAAGGATGTTTTTTTTAGAGGTATACAACTTTGAAATGGAATAAAACAGAGATGATTTTTTTTTTTGAAATTGACATGAAATTTACTTTATTCGAAAGATAATCTTCTGGCATTATAACTTAAAAATGATTTCTGGCATATGACCGCTACGGCTGCCTCGCACGTAGTCTAATCTGGAGGTCCAATTTTCGATGACTTTTTCCAACATTTGTGGCCGTATATCGGCAATAAAACGGCGAATGTTGTCCTCCAAGTCGTCAATCGTTTCGGGCTTATCAGTGTAGACTAGCGACTTCACATATCCCCACAGAAAATAGTCAAGCGGCGTAAAATCGCATTGGAGGCCAATTCACGGGTCCGTAACGTGAAACTATGCGGTCACCAAACGTTTCCTTCAATAAATCAATTGTGGCACGAGCCATCAGTCGGACACAATTTGGAAGGGTTGTTCAGGCGTCAGTCTATTCATGTTGAAATGCCAAATCAAACTAATAATAAAGCACTTGACAGTTGACAAAATGGCCGCCAGTTAAAATAGTGTTGCCAACTTAAAGTTCTATACCTCTAAAAAAAAACACTCTCTACAAGCAGACGGACAAAATTGCTGCGCTCTATTGATTTAAGAAAAAAAAAACAAAATTACGTTTTCAGTATTACATTTTGTATGCTTTCGAACCGATTTTGATACAAAATTGAAGCCTGGCATGTCAGCTCTAATTAAATACCTTAGTATTGATAATCCAATAGTTATAGTCTTTCCAGTAGACTCATATCGACTGTTTTAAGGATTTTGCGCAAAACTAACCATTCTCCACTGAAGCAGCTCGTCGATGAACAACCCTAATTTTTTTTCAATTTGAATCTTGACAACTGATCAGCTCCTTTTTGCATTGCGTCCGACACATCCGTTGCCTATGGGTCACTTCTCCTAAAAACGTGTGTATTTAATCGAGCTGTCAGTTGTATGTACGCCACGTCGACGCAACGCATGTAACGGATTTTTCCTTTTTAGCCATAGGTAAAAATGCCCAGGCTGTTAATTTTCTTGCGAATGTATAACTCGTCCTTAAAGTAATTTCTCATCATACAACGCAATTTCAAGTGTAGGTTAAAAATTCAAATAAAAAACAAAAGTTTAATAAAAAACTTTTTCCTAACTATTTGCCAACTTAATTCCTACTTACGCCAAAAATTTAATTATTCTGTCTTCTAGAACTTGAACTTTCTAAAAATTCCCCATTATATGACTCTTAATGGGCTATTTCCTAGGTTGATTTACTAGTAAACGCGGAAAGTAAAATACAACAGCAACAACAACAACAAAAAACCTTAAATACCATGAGCATGTAATGCAAAATGGTAGGACATCTTTTGTCGTTTTGCGAAGTACTTAACGACTTAACAAAAAAAAAAAAAAAAAAAAACAATGAAAGGGTTAAGTCATTTTGCTTGAAATAAATTTTACAAGGCACAAGGAGTTTAGTAGGTACTATAATATACGTTTAAGAGTTTTGGTATACGAAATACAAGAAGAAGGTTCTTTTATGAGGATTTTCTTTAACGAGCATAGTAGAATGAGGCTGAGAAGTATTTCATTACAAAAATAATATAGGAATCTTTTAGATGGCTTCTTGGAGTTTTTCTTGTCGCAGCTCCTTTATATGTAAGCTTGTTTAAGTATGTAGGTATAGGCAATTTTGTGTATAGCAAAAGGAGAAAAGGAATACATAATACACAACAAAAGTTTCTAAGCGGAATTCTGCTGTAAATTTACCATTGGGCAATTGAGAGAAAGGGCCAAGCTATAAAGGAGGAGATTGCGATAGGGACTTAAGGGTCTTTTGTGGTCAGCTTTGCTTAAGAATGTGACAGATGAAAGGGACATTATTTATTCTATTTGAAGTTTCTATTTTCTAAGTAGATTTGTTTGAATTTATATTGAATTGGTTGCTTAGATGTCCTTTAATAGTAGGTATACCTTGTACCTACTTTACTTTTAAGAATGGATATTTACAAATTAAGTAGTTTAGAGGAATTTATTTTATTGAAATTTCAATTTTCTTTAAACCGCAACTCAGTCATACATATATATTTTGATTTTTACAAAAATCCTCAAAGAATAGCTTTTTAGTTATTTCAAAAGCCTCGCCATCTCCTTAAAAACCCTTATCCCCTACCCCCTATCCACATCATCAGCTATTACATTTATTACTTTTGTGTGGGCCGTATAGTAGGTATATCTGATGCTGGACGTAGATTTAACCACACAATTTATTATATAGCTTGTCATTGTCAAAGACTTTCGTTCGTTACAAGAATTAGATTGTGGGTTGGAGTTGAACCAAAAAAAAAAAAAAAAATAATCGAGATCCAATTCTAGGCTTTTATTTTCTTTTGTATCTTGTTGTCGTTTTAATTTATTTTTCAAATGTTTTGTTCCTTTTTTTACGTATGTATTTGTCCGATGTCATGTGCCACACTCATTTAAGTTTCTGAAAAATTTTCAAACGAATGTAGGCGAGCTTCCATCAGCGCAGCATATAAAGGGTGGTTTTTTAAGAGGCTTAGAACTTTTTTAAAAAAAAAAACACAAAAAATTCGAAAAAATGAATGAAATATTTATTTGAATCGATAGTTTGAACCTTGCAATTTAATGTTTAAAGATAATTTCATGCAAATGTTGACCGCGGCTGCGTCTCAGGTAGCCCATCCGCTGAGTCCAATTTTGGCATACTCTTTCACACATATCGGCCGGTATCTCACGAATGAATGCATGGATGTTGGCTTCCAGTGCGTCAATCGAAGCGGGCTTGTCCCTATAGACATTAGCCTTGACATACCCCCACAAAAAATAATCTAATGGTGTCAAATCGCACGATCTAGGCGGCCAATTGACCGGCCCGAAACGTGAAATTAACTGTTCACCAAACTCGCCTCGCAATTGCGCCATTGTTTCGCGTGCTGTGTGGCATGTGGCACCATCTTGTTGAAACCACATATCATGCAAGTCAAGAACTTCCATTTCGGGCAAAAAAAAGTTTGTTATCATCGCTCGGTAGCGTTCACCATTGACAGTAACGCTGCGATTCGCATCATCTTTGAAGAAATAGGCCCAATAATGCCGCCGGCCCATAAACCGCACCAAACAGTGGCTTTTTCGGGATGCATTGGTAGCTGTTGCAATGCTTCTGGCTGATCTTCACTCCAAATGCGGCAATTTTGCTTATTTACGTACCCATTCAACCAAAAATGAGCCTCATCGCTGAACACAAGCAGCGCGCGATGAACATTTCGAACCGAGCACGAATTTTGATAGTAAAATTCAATAATTTGCAAGCGTTGTTCATTTGTAAGACGATCCATGGTTAAATTGCAAACCAAACTGAAGCTGTTTGACAGTGACACAAGGTACTAAACACCGTCAGCTGTCAAAACCAGTGTTGCCAAAACCAAACCAGCTTAAAAATCACCCGTTATATGACGTACATGAGGTTTAACTATACAAATGGCATATTGTGTGCTACGTTTTTTTTTTCAGAGTTTGAGTAAGTCGCATGAATCTTAATAACATTATGAGAAACAATCTGATTGTTGGAGTGAAAATGCATTTTACGAATATAAATTCAAAAAATTCATGAGTAGATATGGTGCCCATATGTTTGAAGGAAAATCATTTTTTTTAATTTTAAAGCTTTATACAGTAGGGTGAGTAAATATTGCTTTGAATCTATGTAAAATATTCATTTCTTTAAATTGTCGGTATAGGCCAATAACTAAATTTAGAGATTACTTAAATATTTAAGTGGATTCTAAATAATGAACCATGCAATTAATCAATTTAAAAGTCAGCATTTTCGGGTGAGAATAGTTTCCAAAAATATACGGAAATATGCTGGCATGAAACTGTCGGCAAAAAGCTTCATAACAATTTTTATATGAAGCCTGAAATTTCATAATAATCCTGAAGATCGGACAATTAGAAAAAAAGCTTATAATCAGTTGATTTTTGGGGTTTTTCATACAAAATTTTGTTAGATAAGCTTTTCAAAAAAAATATTAGCAAAAAATGGGCGGATTTTAATAAAATTATTTTCAAAATTTTTTTTCCCTCATTAGAACAAACTCGAAAAAATCATCCAAATCATTAGGTTAAGTCGTTTCCCAAAAACCAAAAAAAAAAAAAATAAAAGTGACCATTGCATGGGGCAGAATTCAGGAATCATTTGATTTGTGTCCGAGAAACAGAGCCGTTAACGAGAAACCAAAAAATAAGACAATTATGTGCGTTGCATTGGGCGGTTTCTACTAAATCAATTTTATAAACTATTTTATCGTTCATTAGTTAAAGCAGTTCATTACCGTTATTGACATACCACCAAGAAATGAGAAGAGTGTAGGAAGTGTGCGGGTTTACAAAAACCATTTTCTTAATTTATTCTCGCTCACGAAATGAAACTGAAAATGTCATCTTAAGAGCCGTTTCCAAAAAAAACACGAAATGATAAGAATGGGCGTGGCAATCGGCGGATTTTACTAAATAAAACTTTTCGATTTTTTTCTTGTTCTAAAACTATACTCCGAAAATTTCCATCCAATTCATAGGAATTTTCCGAGAAACTAAGAAATAAGAAAAGTGTGGTGGTGGACAGATCTAAATTATTTTTCTTGCTCAGTTAAAAAAAAAACTGAAATTTTCATCCAAATCGTCGTTAGAGCCGTTTCCAAAAAACCAAAAAATAATAAACACGTGTGTGGTAGTGAGTGGGTTTTACTTAATCTTACTTTCTAATCTATTTTCTCGTTCATAGACAGAAATTCTAAAAATTTCATTAAAATCAATTAGTCGTTTCCGAGATATGAAGTAATAAGAAAAGTGGGCGTGGTATTTGGCGGATCTAGATTTTGACGTTTTAGAATATTTTTGTTTGCTAATAAAAACAAATTCTGAAAATTTCATCCAAACCGTTAGAGCCGTTTTCGAGAAATCAAGATAAAAGTGGGCGTGTCAATGGGCGGATTTTACTTAAAATTTTTTAAATTTTTCTCTTGCTTAAAGGAACAAACTCTGAAAATTTCATTCAAATCATTTGAGTCGTTTCCAAGAAATAGAGCAATTTCCGAGAAAATATGAAGCAACCTAAAGGTTTTTCGTAGAAACTGTTTCACCAATTTTTCAACTTCTGGGGCTTCTACAGTGGAACCACAGTGTGCAGGTTTAAAACATTGAATACCAACAATTCTATTTTCTTTTTTTCCAATTTTTTGAAATAAATAATTATCAATTGTTTAAATTTTCTTGGTTTTCTTATTGTCAAACCCTTTTTTTATACTTTTTTTTAACTCGCAACCTACATTGCCATTCATATGTATCATACATCAAATTTGTTTGACCCTGCCAATTAATATAGAGTTGCTAACAAAGTTTAAAATCATTCACAATATTCATAATTATTCATTTATAATTAATTATCGAAAATTAAAGAAAAACCTTTTAAACCAGTTGCACAAAAATTCATTTCTCCCTAGGTATACCTACATAGTGCAGATAAATAAGTTTAATAAAACCAACATAATATTTCTTTTTCGTTGCAGGTGACATCTTATCGGGAGTTTGTTTTGTCGGCCAACTAGACACTCATTCATTGGGCGTCTTCCTGATTCTACCACTTTGTATTTATCTCTCGATTGGAGCACTCTTCCTACTCGCCGGATTTGTGTCACTCTTCCGCATACGCACTGTAATGAAGACCGATGGCAAACGCACCGATAAACTTGAACGATTGATGCTTCGCATCGGATTCTTCAGTGGCCTCTTCATTCTTCCCGCTCTGGGCTTCCTGGGTTGCTTGTTCTACGAATACTACAACTTTGACGACTGGATGATCCAATGGAATCGTGACATGTGCAAAGTCTTCTCCATACCCTGTCCGCTGGTGAGAAATAGTGCCGAAGAGGCTCGTCCGATCTTCCAAATCTACATGGTCAAATATTTGTGTTCGATGCTGGTTGGGGTGACATCAAGTGTTTGGTTGTATTCCGGTAAGACAATGGTCAGTTGGAGGAATTTTGTGGAAAGGCTGCAGGGCAAAGAGCCACGGTCCAGAGCCCAAGCGTATGTCTAGCCCCGAGTTTAAAGATATCTCGTGTTAGCGACGTCGCAACGACACCTCTGTGTATAGCTTAATCTCGATGGATTATAACAAATATAGTTGAAGCATCGCATCACTGACGAACATGCGATAGCGTGTGTGATCGAACGCATTGCTATATGAGACGAAACCAAAATTTTCTTATATTTTTATTTTATATAAATGTAAATTAGTATTAGAAACATATGTGTGTATTTTTCAATTAACTTAAGTTCCCTATACAAAATCTTATCTTTTTATATATAAATTTTATTTCAAACGAACTTCCTCTAATTCTGAGTTAGTGTGTGAATTTGCAGAGTAAATGTAAAAAAGTGTAAATGACTTGTGTATGAGTGAATGAATGGACGTATGCATGGTGCTTAGATATATTATTTAAATCTAATAATGCATCAAAAATATAAACACACATGTAGTTTGTAAAAAATGAAAAAAAAAGAAAATATTATAACTGTAGTTTTAAAGCTTTACATGTGCCCTAATACGATACGAGATGAAAAAAAAAATAAATCATTGAAAAAAGTTCATAATTTAAATAAAAAAACTATTTCTAAGGTTTTATTTTTAATGTTAAATATTTTTTATATTTTTATTTAATTTTGTGTAAATTAAATAAAGTGTTTGTCTTATCTTCCGACACTTTGTTATATTCGACCGAAACTAATTTTTTGAAAAAATGAAATTAGACTTCCTATACAATAATTTAATACAAATTTATGTTGTTAATGCATATGATTACTGTGTTCATGAAGTTGATTAAATGACTTCACTCTAGGTATAGCCATTCTAGCATAGTTGACGTACATTAGACACAATAGAAATGAAAGTCACACGATAATTTTATGAATTTACAATTTTTCCGACTTGACATCACAAATACATGAAAATAAAACTAAGTTGTTTCCGTGAATGTAAAAAAAAAACTAAATCACGATTTTCATATAAATTTGTGTGCCTTTTTTCAAATAATTTTGATGCACAGCTGTAGCCTGACATTTCACCTTCAATTTATGTTCTTCTTGTTGATAATCTGATAACTAGAACCAAAGTAATTTGCATTTAAGTGCACCCATATCGACTGTTTTTAGGACGACGCACGCGACGGCAATAATTCCCACTGAGTTTTAATTAGGTATAAAGTTTTGAATGTGGCAGACGAATTATTGGTTTTAAATTACAGGGAAACTGGAATGAAATTAATCAGAACAGTTTTCATTTTTCCGTATTATACAGAATTTGGATTTACACTAGGTCGGCGGGCATCGTTTACCTTTTAACTACGGTTCGCAATTCAGCACTGCGGTCGACTTCCTGATAGAAATTGCATTAATTCGTGAGTAAAAATCAACAAGATACATTAAAAGGGACAGGAAGTGTGTCCACGATAAGGAAGGGACCACAGAGGACCTTCACAATTTCAGAAAATATTGCTCCAAAAAAAAAAGTATGCTATTTAATTGGTTCACAATATTTTTATGATGGTGACCTTGAAAAAAATTTTGATTATCGATTATTACAAATTTGTATGTAGTTCTCAATAGTTACTTCACTCTCAATGATCAAAACTCTTATCAATATTGATAATCTTAGTAGGGGCTGAATACACAGTTTTCCCTTAAAACGATTATATCAAAGTGAACGAAAACTGCACGAAACGCAGTATTTCCCAACTATAGACGCATTGTATTGATTTGTATTCGCTTAGTTTCGTAGGGCCATGACGTAGATAGGCTCCGTTCTGGTGTAGGTATATATTCGGTTCATATTCCTATACTTTGTATCTATTTTATTGGTCTACCTCAAAGCTCAGTTTCGTTAAGTTGCCTCTACTTTGCGTTTTATTTCACACGAGACATGTTATTTGTATTTTTGTATGTGTGTTTTTTAGACGTGTGGTTTTCAATCTGGCAATACCTTTTTCGGAGTTGGTCTTTTTGACAGCTGTCACTTGATTTATGCTCAGTTTGGTTTGCCATTTCATAATTAATAGACTAACTCTTGAACTACGTTTGCAAATCGTGCAAATTTATTACCAAAATAATGGTTCGGTGGCGTCCAATATTCGGTCGACATAATCGCATAAATTCGAGCAACCATGAATCGGTTTCGCACCACGTTTACTCTAGTGGAGAGTGCGCATCCTCAGAGACGCCAGCCGTACAGTGCGCACCGAAAACGCTATTGCTGCTGTGGAGCAGAGTATCGAAGAAGAACCGAATGAGTCCATCCGCCATCGCGCGCAACAATTGAAAGTGTCGAAAATTGGGGCTCTCGGCTGGAATTTATTCGAGCCAGCCGCGGTGGCCACTTGCCCGAAATCATTTTTAAAACACAATGGCAAACCCTTATCTTTATAATAAAGCTAAATTATTGGCCGTAACATTAAGTTATATGCGTTTTATTTCTTCTTGAAAACCACACGTCTAAAAAATACACCCTTTAGGAATCAGCTGCTGTTCTGCAGCCAAGAAAACTTAACGAATAAAACCTAATGAAGAATTTTAATAGTATTTGCTTCATTGGTGAACTAATTCAAATCGAAAAATAATAAATAATGGAAGACAGGAAGAGTTCTTTTCTAAGCCTTTAATTTAAATGTGTGAAATTATATTCGAAATCCTTCTATACGTCAGCAACAAAGGACATTTTGTGAAAACTTAATTGAACTGTCTGCTACCTGAAGGACATCTTAAATGATTAACACCCGCTACGCCATTTCTTCATAAGAGCCAATTTCTTAAACAAAAATTATCTACTTAACCACCTTCTTGTATTTTATGAGTCCCCTTCATTTTTAAGGGTAGAAATACTCGTATCTATATGCCTACCCGTATCTAGACAACAGAGCCATGAAAACTTAACTGCCCATTAAAAAAAATACCACAAACACTTTTTGTAATGTAGGTTGTTTAAGTTAATTTTTATTATTTTGTTTATAATGACGTTGTAGTCATTAAAGTTAATCTATAAAAATAATAGAAATTATAACAAACTCAACTTGTAAACATTATACTGCCACCATCGTGTCAACATAATAAATATAGACGCACCATCACCAAATCACCATCACCATCCTCCTCCCACTTTTCTATTCAAAAATGTTGCTATATTTTATATGAAATTAAAAAAAAAAAAAAACAACACACACACACACATAATGTGCGCAATTTTTATTATTACCTACATACTTAAAAAAAATTAATAGATTGAACCTGCACCCTCTGCGCGAACAAAGTAGGTATCCCATAAGTTCATTGTTTCCAAAAAAAAAAATAAATCAAAATATACCTAAAAAACATGAGAGCCATAAAAGCGTGCTGTGTTTCTTGTGGTACCTCGAGGAGTTCTTTAACTTTATTCCAAATGGGCGGTATTCTATTCACAAATGGCCAATTTTATTACCCCCAACTGAATTGGCTTCAAGTTGAATGTTTTTATTTTTTGTATTTTGTTAAGTGCGCTATGTTAAAAGCGTTGCTGCTGTTATGCGAGAGAAACGCCTCCTTGCGTGTTGGTCGTTAAAAAAACAAGAAAAATATATCGCTAGCTACTACAAATGGATTTATCGTCTTATTTTTATCGTCAATCAAGAGTGGTACCACAGATATTTTTGTACATCTGAGTGTGTCGGTAAGGAAAATGTTCATATTCGAGTGTAAACCTTTTTTTTTGTGTTTAGCAATAAAACAATAATAAAGCTTATTTTTATTATTTAGTTAATGTTTTATTGTCCTTCTGGAAAGCCATTGATTTTTAACACAATCTTAAATTAAACAAAAACCAATAAGCGCAAAAATTATAGCCCAATGAAGTTGTCATAAAAATAGATGAATACAAAATAACGCTTTTCTAAGGAGGTTAGACAGAGCTATTTTTATTAATTTTTGTTGATCCTAGTTTAATATATGAAAATTAAATTTCCTTTGAAATTATTCAGTTTGAAATTCAAAATGTATGCTTCAATCCGCAGCTTCTATTTCGAAAAATTTGAACAGATTTAGTAATTTCAAAACGGCGGGCGTGGTGAATAGAAAATTCGTTTGAATTTTACCTTCTCAATGCACTAATTTTACTTGTGTCAATCGAAGATGTCAGACCACTCATGTGAATGAAATGTTAAAATTCGCTATCATTCACAATCAGCAGTTCGCTGGTCGGGTCTCATGTGCAATGCACTTAAAATTGATTATGAAATTTCCACAGAAAAGGTTAAGTGTTAAGTTCACAATCCACAGAACTTTTTTGTCACATGTCAAGCTTTACTTCCTTTTTGGGTTTTTTTTCTATTATGAAACCGAAAATATGCAAAAACTGTGGAATGTTATTATCCCTGTACAAGGTAGAGGGCAACAGTAATATTATAAATTAGTGTTTCAAAATCTCCATCGTTGCCCAAGCAGTGAGAGCGGTTGATCCGTCCTGCAAGAATCGACAATTCTTGACACCCGATTCAGCAATTTGCGAAAGAAAACACACTTGCTCAAAATCTGTCAAAATTATGGCACATTCACAATATTATGACATTACTTTTGCCACCTTGCAAGGGGTTTTCCATCAAGGCGGGTTTATATTGAAATGGAGTAAAACCAACGCCAATGACGCCGCATCGGTCGCCGTCCCAAACTCCACACGAAACGGTAACTTTTTGAAGATGCATTGTGACCTGGTGAACCTAGTGTGGGTTGGTGTCGTCCCATAAATGGAAATTTTGCTTGTTAACATCAATCAAACAACAATCAACCAAAAATGCGCCGCTTCTCTAAAGACGATTTTTCGGTAAAAATTGTGGTCCTCTTCCAAAAGCTCCGAAACCCAGTCGCGAAAAAAAACGGCGTTGACTATGGTCATGAACTTTGAGCTCCTGGGTCATTTGGATCTTGTACGATTGTAAGCCCAGGTCCCAACACAAAATTCGCCAAGTGGAAGTCTGCGAAAGGCCAAGTTCTTTTACATGAATTGCCTGTCTCGGGGTCTGCTGTACACTTTCACGGACCGCGGCGATTGTTATCGGCCGATCTTGCGTTCTTTTGACGTACGGATGTTGTATTTTAGTGTAGAGTTTTATTTTTATTTGTGAAACATTTTGTGGGGTGATAGGGGACAATTTTGTTCTCGTAATCTATTACTCCTATACGAGAAAAGTCTTTAAATCTGTCTTGTGAATTTTAGATTTTGAAACTATTTTTATTTGAAATTTTTTTTAAATCACATTAAAATTTTAATAAACATAAAAAAAATAAATTATATAAAATCAGCCCTATTGTGAGTTTCACCCGAAAAATATTTCACCTTAAAATTTTTTGTTCGCCCGGAATTTTAAAAGCCATTGTGAGTTTTGCCAGAAATTTCGTTCGCCTTCACCCGAAAAATATTTCACCTTAAAATTTTTTGTTCGCCCGGAATTTTAAAAGCCATTGTGAGTTTTTCCCGAAATTTCGTTCGCCTTCAAAAAAGAAGTGAAAATGACATTATATTCCGCCCGAAATGAATGTTCACAATAGTCGGAATTTTTCGATCATGAAATTTCGGATGAAACTCACAATAGGCGAAAAGTGAAATGTCAAATTTTCCGGGTGGAATGTTGTTCGGGTGAAACGGAATAATAATAAATTTAATTTTGCAATAGTGTAGCCTTCTGCCTCCAAAAACTATACTTCACAGATTCATTTCCGGTGTCAGTTTACTCCTACTTTTGAAGTTCGAAACAATTTTTTTTTTTGTAGAATTGTAGAAGATACAATTTTTATCTTCACACTGCTTCAAAAAAACAACTTATTGTTTTGGAGATATTTAAAAAAATATTTGAATTGCTTCCAGCTTAAAAGTTTTAATTATAATTTTAGGAAATACTTAAAAAAATAAAAATAAAGCTCTCAACAAAAATTCGGATTTTTTGGATTTTTTCGAACTTTATCCTTTTTTGACTAAATTTTTGGGCTGTTATGGGCTGGTCCATTTAAATAGATAAGACTAAAATTCGTCAATAAATGAAATCTATTTTCAGATATTAGCTGTGGAATATAGAGTTTAAAGTTTCATAAAAAAATAAGTATTAATTATTATGAAAATTTTTTTTTTTAAACTGAGTTCTAGGCATTAAATTTCACTTTAGGCGGTAGCAAGGGAGAAGCTCAGTGAATTTTTTTTTGTCGAAATAAAAGCTGTGGAATGTATAGACAAGTAATGTAAACGAAGATATTTTGTATGAAAATTTCATTTTTTTTTTACCTTAAACTGTATTCTCGGCTTAAAGTATAGCTTGAGTAAAAATTCAACTTCTTTAAGGCAAACTTAGTGCTGCTGTTGATTTTTTTTTTCTTTTTCAAAAAAAAATTATTCTAGATTGTTTTATTAAAATTATTTATTTTTCGAGGTACTGTTTTGATCTCTTTCCAAAACATAAAAAGTTGGGCTCCTTCTAAACAGCCTACCAAGAAGTCCGACTTGTGTCGAAACTAAGAAATGACACAAAAAACGAAAAAAAAATATTATAAAAATTGTTAGCTAAAAAACAGATTATTAAAAAGCAGACATTTTAAATATATTTTGAAACATAAAATTTGTGAGCCATTTTCAACTCAAAAAAACATTAACCTGAGAATTGTTTAGATTTAAACAGGGTGTTTATATTATTTGTACATCAATACATTGCTTTCTGTAAATACAATAATAAAATAAAGTTGAAATCGAAAATGTATCTATTGCACATGTAGAAAATAAAGGCACATTCTCTGCAAATAATTCAAAAAAAAAAAAAACTACTCATAAACAATTCACAAAAGATTATAATGTAATTTATTTTCTAAATGACTGCAAATAATGTAAAAATAAATAAATAATAATCAATCACAACAAAAAAAAGCAATTAAAGAATTTTTTAGTATTGTAAGTTGTTGCCAAATTTATATAATTTGTTTTCCAAATATATTACCCATTTTTTTTTTTTTATTAAATGGAAAAAAATTTAAAATTTTAATGATTTGTTTGTCTCTTAATAAATTTGAAGAAAGAAAATAAAAATAAAATGTTTTTCTAAATTATTATTAAAATATTAATAATAATAAATGTGCATATTTACGAATTTTGTTGTTTTGTAAGATATTTTTAAATAAGTAAAACAAAAATTACTACACCTAAGCATTGAATAATGTAATTAATATTAAAAATTTAAGACGTAAACCACTAAAACAAACTATATTATGAGTATAATAAAAAAAATAAAAATAAAAACTATGATGTTAAAGACTGAAATATGTATTTGTGTTTTTATTGAAAATAGAAAAAAATTATTATTGGAGATTTGAATCAAATTTGATTAGATAAACGATGATGGAGAAAAAATCGCAATCCAAACACTTTTTTAGGGTTTGTTCGAAATTCAGTAAATTCACGACGGCCCACAAGCTTTTGGTTTGCAGGTGCAGATGCAGTAAGAGTATAGCTCGTTGCGTTTTGGAAATATTTTTGAAAAAAGTTAAAAAATATCAAATCATAGTTTACAGCTTTTGTAAATTTTGTTGGTCAAATATGTTGAAAAATATTCAAAAATGGGGGTTTTAGACCCCAAAAACGGTTTTTGACGTTTGACCTAGCCGCCGTTTTTTCGAAAATAGAATTTTTGAAAATTGTTCTAGATTGTTCTAAACATTGTTCCAACTTTTTGGACCTCTATATTAAAAATTTCAAAATTCGAAAAAATTCTAGCCCCCTTTTTTTGAAAATCGAACTTTTTAATTTTTTTTTTAGGTTTCAAAAATATCTTTGACATTGTTCATACTAAAAATCAATATTTTAAAACGAAATCCAAGAACAATATGTAGAAGAGCCCTATAGAACAACCTGGGACATTTTTTTATTTTTGAAATGGGGGGCCGGGCCAGAGGAAGGATACTAGGATATTTTTGTTTAAAGTGTTTTTTCGGCTTAAAATCTTCAATTTTCAATATTTTTGGATGCATACTTGGAATAATTGAGCTTGAGCGATTTTGAACATGGAACAAATTTTGGATTTTTGATTTTTGAAAAAGGAGGCTAAACGAGATGTCTTTGTTTTTTTTTTTAAAATTCGATTTAGGGTGATTTTATAAATTTGACACAATATTTTCTTAACACTCATGTAGGTATTTATGATCAAAAAATTTGAATCAATTTTTTTTTTTTTAAATACAATTTTGGAGAGCAAATTTTCGGGTTTTTGAAAGAAAAAAGGTTTTGAAGGATTTATCTGTAAAAATAGGCCTTTGACAGCTTTAATTTTTTGGACCAATGTTCAGAACACTTTTTAAAACCTTAAAAAAAAAATTGAAAAGAGTTTTTTTCGAATTTTGGCCATAACTTTGGAAATTTTTATTACAGAGGTCCAAAAACTTGAAAAAATGTTCAGAACAACTAGAAAAATTTTCAAAAACACGATTTTCGAAAAAAGGGGGACTAGGTCAAAAACCGTTTTTTGTGTCTAAAACCCCATTTTTGAATATTTTTCAAAAAAAATTTGGAACAATGAGCAACAAATCGGAACAACCTGGAACAACTTTCAAAAATAACAAATTCAAAAAGAGGGGGGCTAACTTCAAACACTCATTCTTAAATCCCACAGCAATATATCAAATATTACAAATCTCTAAAGACAATTATTGTTTCATAATAAAGGTCAAATTCACTAGCCTGTACCTACAACAAATCTGACAAAAATTTTTATTTCGTATATGAATGTACCTACTCTTATTTTCTAAATAAGGTCCCACAGTATATTGTTTTCCATTTTTCTATTTAGTAAACTAATTAATTGTATATAAAATATTGTTAAAACTTCATTAAGTTTTGCCCAAAAACTTTTGTTCGCCAGCAAAATCACCTTTCTCCAATTTGACATTGAGATATCAATCATTACTGACGGCTGCTGGCATAATAAATTATACTCATTCTCCTCTAAAACTTTAAAATTTCAAGTAAACCAAATTAACAAGTCACGCTCTTAACCTTAAAGATGATAGGATACATAAGTTATGGGGGTAATTATCAACACTAACTTTTTGTTTTTACTTAAATTCGATTAAATGTATAAAATAGGTGGAACTACACGATAAATCTTTTCGATGATTGAATTTAATTGATTTGTTAATTAGTCCATTCGGTGTGATTGGTATTGTTTTACACCTCTATAGATTTGAATATAGTGATATACTGTTAACAATACTGAGGTAAGTTCCAAATTAATTATCTGATCTTATTTATTGAAGTGAACCCTTTCACACTGATTTTGATTGTGGCATTGAAAATGGTAAGGCTTGTAAGTTATTTAACTTTTTTTTATATCTGGGATGAAGGAACCGATATTGAGTTCGTTGAAAAAAAATTCGATCTCGAGATTTTAATTTAAGCTGAAAGATTTGAGGCTATCTCAGTAGGCCTTTCTCCACACAGAGGCTAAGTAATAAAGCCTTACTCCTATATATTTTTGTCTATGACTGAACTTACTTATTTTTGCAAAAAAATTAAAAAAAAAAGTAACTTATTTAAAGCTTTACGGGTATAGAGCCTCAGTGTACCTATGTATCAATGGCGCTGGACTATGGAAAAAACCTCGGGAAAATCGTCATCACGGTCATGGGCCATGGCATAGAGCGGAACAAAGTGCCTATAGCCTACACATGAGTTTATACCATGTCTGATGATGCAGGCGCGCATTTGTTGTGCCCTTAGGCGTTAGCCTTCACAAATCCAAGAGAGGCGAGGTAGTGGGGAGCTGCACTTTTACAACCACTATCTGCCGCTATACTTATTCCTCCACCACCGCATCGTCAACATCAACTTGGTCGTCGTCAACTTCTTCCCAAATGGACCCAACATCAGCCACTCACTGGCTTTGGCTTCCAGTCTTACAATCGTCTATTGTTAAAAGACTATAGACTATATACTTCTCTTGTGTACGGCTACAGGCGGAGGGACCCTTCCGCATATACTGTGCAGCACAATGGCATGGTGGATTCTGAAGCTGTGTTTGATTGTGGCATAGTAGTGGCGCGTTGCACGGCTGGCCGTCCGCCGGCGTCCACCGACGTAGTTTGTAACTGCGATGTAGAATTTGCGCCTCCGGATTTGAATACAGGGGCTCGGCGGCAGCCATGCTTTTTCAAATGTGGTCTTTTTTGAGTGCATATTCGAATAAAGCCCAAAGGGGGAGTTAGAAAGAGTGGTTGTAGCTGTTTACACTCACTCACAGCCATCTTATGGCATTTACCTCAATTTTCAAGCTGTTCCAGCTATAGGAGCAGCATTTTTAATGGACATGGAAATCGTGCCTGAGAGACATTTCTTAGCACATATACACACACACATCCCTTTAGGTGGGGGTACACTGACCCTGGTTAACAATAAACCATCTAGACGTTTTCTGTAGGTAATCGGGTGTTTCAGAATTATTTGGTGATAAAGGTTTTAGAGTTGAAATTCTCTTTTTCAAAATTCTGGAGATAGATATTTTGGTATTCCAGAATTCTCAAAAATTCCATGGTTCGACACCTCAAAAGTCTGTCCGAAGATATGTATTCTAAAATGTATTAAAAATCTAGTTTTTGGAGGATCCGTTTACATTTCAAAAATTGTGTACAACTACCAAATTTTAAAATAAAATTCGACTCGGTACCTATTTTTAAAAAAAGTTCTTTTTTTTTAAAAAAGACAAAGATAAACCCGTATTTCTAAATATAAAAATTCTTGACGTGTAGAATTTTGAAATTTAGAATTTCAAAAACTCAATTTGAAATCAACTTTTAAACCTAACTTTGAAATATTCATTTAAAAAAAATATAATATAATGTTCGGTCTTCTTTTTCATAAACTTAATTTGCAATTTTCAAAGCCCTTCGTCAAGGTTTTAAGTTTTCCCCAAAACACCCTGTTTGCCCATCATATCTCTTTCCTATTTTTCGTGACGATTACTTCACGGATACGCTAGAGATAGCTTGAGCTACCTTGTCCCTGCAGTTGCTTCAATTGGCTTTCGGAGTCTTTATAGCATACTACCACGAATGCATTGCATTTTCCAATCGCCTGAGGTAAATCTCTTAGGGCCAAACGACCTATGAAAAAGCAAACTATTGACACAAAACCTCGACCTTTTCAAACTTGTTGTTGTTTTTATTGTTCTGAAGAGACTCGATTTGCTTTTGTATCTCGTGCTATGGAGAGTATTTCTCCTTAGATGGCTATGGCTTAACGATATACATACATTGTATAGAATGATTAACTGGTGGTTGAGGCGATATGAAGCTGAGGATGATGATATTGGAGCTAGAACTGCGAAGCCACAAGTTTAAATGGTGAAAATGTAACTTTTGTGTTTTATTCTCCTTCGGTATAACCTTTTGTGGCCAAAGAATTTCTTCAAGAAGAGGCCTTTTTGATGTGGGTTTTTTGTTTCAGTTTTTTTGTAATGATGGCAAAATTGTGGGGGTTAGATTAAAGTTACATAGGCGAGGGAAAAAAAAAGGATCTGAAAGGTTATGCGGCGATCGGCTTTTAACTATGCGGATGAATAGATGAAGTTAAAGATTAATGATCGTATAGGAGGTACATAGTTGTAAAATGTTACAAAATGGAAAGACGAAGTTTTCATATTATGATCTTTCAAATAAATGGGCATAGGTTGATGAACTGGCATTTAACAAAAACTTGGAAGGTTTCAAGATCAAACCATAAGGTCTCCATGAAAATATATAAAAAAAAACATTATTTGGCAATTATAAACGTGCCATCTACCCTTCCAGTAAATAATAAATAAATTTGGTGGCGCGACAGCTAGTGAAGCACCAGGAACCTATTTCACCAAAAACTTTTCTTCAGAAATAGCCTTGCAATTTTTTTTCTCAGGGAGGATTTCTTTGTGTAGATGAAGAACATTTTGTCGAAAGGCTAGGTATGGAAAGCATGCTTAAATATAATGATGATTTGTGGCCCAGATCGGTCTTTATATGCTGTAAACGTAAGCTGGTCAGGTAGGGTGCATGATGCAAGAGTGGTAAGGAAGTCTTGTTTGGCAGCCAATTTCAATGCGGGATATCAACCATTCTCTAATACAGTGATCTTAGGAGATAGTGCTTATGCTATGAGTAAATGGTTAATAACAGCACTAATGACAAATCTGGAAGATCCAGTGGAACAGAGATTTAACTGGGCTCATACAAAGGCCATTCAAATCATTAAAAACAGTTTTGTTATCATGTGAATATATACTCCGCGAACTTAGGACAACAACGTTCTAACTAATATTTTTGTCAAAATTGAGTTATACATATATTGAATGCTACTAAAAAGGCTTTGCTCTTTTGTGATTGATAATAAAAGAAAAAGTAGGGACACATATTCCATTCGATCTTTAGTTTTCAAGGTTCTAAACTTGACAGATAGAACCTTGAGTACTTAAGAAAATCAGAGTACTTAACGCTGCAGATAGAACCTTGTTGCTCCAAGGCATCCCAATACTATAATCAAGTGCGATGGAAAAATATATCTAGCCGTAATAAAGGGTTTTTCAACGGGGACGCTACAAAAGTAGAGCAACAGCGACAGCAAACGACGCCATATTTCTTGCCGCTCTTTTGACATTTCTCTTCAGTAAGGTTTGCCATTTTATGATGGAAAGATAAACGAGTCAACAACGAGTCGAAATTATTAAAATTTACTACCGAAATTCGGAGTCAGTGGCCTCAACGCTAAGAGCGCTAAGTCGTCTTCAGCGATGAGGCTCATTTCTGGCTGAATGGCTTCGTCAATAAACAAAATATGCGGTATTGGTCAGGCAGCAATCCACACGTACTCCATGAGTCATCATTGCATCCCGAAAAAATTACGGTTTGGTGTGGTTTATGGGCCGGCGGCGTCATTGGGCCGTACTTCTTCCGTGATGATCAAGACCGGCACGTTACTGTGAATGGGGATCGCTACCGTTCAATGATAACCGAATATTTTTGGCTCCAATTGGATGATATGGACTTGGAGGACTTGTGGTTGCAACAGGATGGCTCGCGCCACAAGCCACACTGCGAATGTCACAGTCAATTAATTGGGAACCAAGTTTGGAGAACGTGTTATCTCACGAAATGGTCCAGTCGCTTGGCCGCCTCGGTCGTGCGATTTGACGCCGTTAGACTATTTCCTGTGGGGCTACGTCAAGTCTATGGTCTGTGCCAACAAGCCAGCGACGATTGATGAACTTCCTACGAATATCGAACGTGAAATTGCAGCAGTATCGGCCGATTTATGTTTGAAAACCGTCGAAAATTGGGTTCAGCGTCTGGACCTCTGCAAGCATGCCCGTGGTGGCCATGCAAAAGAAATTGAGTTCCATACATAATGGCATCAAACGTACTTTCACAGGAATAAAGAATTTCATTGATATCCAAAACCGTTTTTGTTTTCTTAAAAAACACTTGTAGCGCTTTTATTGAAAAACCCGATACAAAGTTCTATCTTATTCTTGTTGTCCTACATCCAAATAAATACAATCCAAATTTTACTTTGCAAGTTTGCAAAAAACGAATTCAAATGAAAATTTCTATTTTAAACTGCGGTGAAACACTTTTACTTTTAACTTTTCAAAAATAGTCTGAAAAGTGCAGTCTTTGCACTTTGGAAATTTTGTGAAACACTACGCACTTTTACTTTGCAGGAAATTATTTTTTGCTATGTTGCTATGTTGCAAAGTGAAAAGTGTTTGGTGGAATAGACCCCCAGAGCATATTGATTTATGAATAACTCTCAGTGTTTTCTGTAAGGCGTGTTATCGGCAGAAATGGAGGGGTCCTACAATTTTCTGCCAAATCCGAACGTCCAAGGTCACAGGAACCTATACTCATGTCACTTCGTCGCATAAAGCAGTAGCCGTTTTTTTTTTAAAGGTGGACGAGGCTGGGAATCGAACCTAGGCCTCCAGCATCACAGTCCTCTCTATAAGGCAAGTATTGCTTTCGTGTGAAAAAAACACTTCAGGGTTGTAATCAAAACTAAAACACTACGATGATCGAGAAATTCAAATAGTGGGTGGTCATACCGTCCGTGCGTCGCGTAGCGTAGGCGATGTTCTTCTGTGCGTGCCTTGTAATTTGAAATAGAGGTTAAACTGGCTGGCAAAATTGCTTCAAATTTTGTACAGAGCATTTTTATATGATTTTCTAAAAGTCATAATTCGAATTATTGTTTGAGTTCAACTAGAACGGGCACCTGTTATACAACAATATTGGTTTATTCCAATTTTGTCCTAAACTGCTCTAATGATTTTTATTAAACTCTGTACCTGTAATCAAGAAAACAATTGTAAGAATACTGTGTTTCAGGTTTTTGGCAAAAAATTGACATAGTTAACGAAAATAGCCATTCCACGTTTTTTTAGAATAGTACCTATCATTTTTGGCTTATTCGCGTATATGTTTTGAATGGTTCAGCTGATCTTGTTATGTTTTTACAATCTTTTACTTATAAATATTTCAAACAATATTGCACTTACAAATTTTCAAAAAAAAAATGTTAAAAAAAAAACAAACAAAAACCTAAATTTTTGTGCATTACTTTTGTTGTTTTTTTTTTAACAATTTCTCGTTTAAGCTTTCATGACATTTCTAACCATTAACATATGCATCTTCAATGTGTGGCTATATTACAGTTATATACCACAAGAGCAAGTTCTTGCCCTCCAGTCGTGCTTATTTTTGTATTAAATACGCAAGAATCTTTTTCCTAAGTATTAGTGCTTAACTTGGTAATACCTTGTATATAACTTGTAGAAACGAAATTATTTAATTCCTGAAAGTTTCACATTCTCTGATCTTCAGAATTGCAAGATTCAATACTTCTTATAGCTTGGTAAGCTATGAATTGAGCTTAAACCTCCTTCACGTGAATTGTAAACTATGTCACCTTAAATCTAAAGCAGACAGAACAGTATTGTGCCATGATTTGTTAAGACGATATCGACCTGTATTAGGGGATGCCTATACCTAGCAACAGAATTATGAATGATTTTTTGTCTTTACACAGTCTAGTTACTTCAAATTTATAATTTTAAAAGTTCCTTATTCTATTCCTAAGACTACATATATGAATTATTGAAGCTTTTAAATTTTTGAATATCTAAAAATAAGTTCAAGGCCGTGAATGCAAACACCCAATAGATCAAAATTCCCTTTATTCAGGTTCCTCCTTTCAGCTTCACTACACCTATAGTATATAAAAGAAGCTTAAGTAACTCTATATTTCCATAAGTTTCTCATTTAAGACCCTTCTTCATTATGTCCACAAACTACATACATAGGTACTTACCTACACCTTGAAACATTTTAAGAATTTTCCGGTGCACAAAACACTGACCAACGAACAGTTCATAACACTTTATGTGGAAGTACCTTGTATTTCTCATAAATTTTCAAGCAATCCGAAACCTAAGCTAACTCAATTGCTCGCATATAAGGGCTCCTGGAGGGATACTATATGCTTCATTGAGCCTCATATAAGTTCCTATACGTGCTTCTATGCGAACCAGAGCCATGTATAATACCTGCTTCCACCTATGTGTACCGACATTCTAAGAGTTACGACTCGGTTCATTTTGCCTCTAACAATACCGCATTTCCTGCTTTCTTCCCTTTCTCATCCTCATCCGGCTGATGCATCACAGGGCGGTGTAACTCCTGTTCTACACAAATCCTGGCATCAGGTTCTTAGTCAAGTTCTGCACAAGGACCTAACGAGAATAAATAACACACAAACATGCATGTATACGAGACCTAAAACTGTTGTTCCAAGAGTGGTGTTTTGTAATTGGCATTGGCCAACCTGCAACACACCATTGAACCCCCACACACTTGCTTACCTAAGTAACACTTTGTAACCCGAACTGCATTTTGAGAAGCATCAATTGAAGGGGGGGCTACGGTGGTGCTAGCACACTCTCGAAGGACTTGGAGCTGCACATCCTTTTCGCTTCCTCTTCCTCTTCATTCTCTTTGAGCCGGATGGAGTGTAGGAATACTGGGCGCTTAGTACTTACACGTCTACGTGATGTAATTAGAGAACAAATTTGTTTCGGTCTTGTTGACACTCAATGCTCAACATATTATTCTTTACACGTGGCGTGTTGTTGGACTTCATTGAATGTCATGTTCTGCGGGAACGGGCTGCGTGCTACTCCAAGAGTTCTGTAATCCCTTCGAGGTGCTATTTTTAGATTTACTTAATGCTGTGCTGGGAAAGATAAATCATTCTTCTTCTCCCTTGCTATCATAAATTTTAAGCCATTTGCACTTTCGCAGTAGCCATGTTATAGCCAAGTCAGACACTCGGCAATAAGGCACCATTATTATTTTCTTCAACGTTCGTTATTCACGTTCACGCCGATCCATTATAAGACTGAGGTGCTAGAGGAAATGGAAATGAAGGCACCGAAGGCACATTTAAACTTTTAACGAGTTAAAAATTGATTTCATTTTCGAATTAATTGTTTTCTATTTTTATATAAAATGAACAAAGCTTGAAAAGATCTAAAAATAATTTTCAAATAATGTTTTAGTTGCTCATTAATGTGAAGTGTAAATTTTGGAAATGTGATAAAAATTGAGCCTCATTAACCCTAAAAGCCTAGAAGGGAAGAAGTGTAAAAATTTTAGTTGGAAAATATTGATCGGCGAATAAAAATTATTAAAATTAAAATGCCATACGTGTTGTAATATTATAAAGAGTGTTGTTTTTAGACGTGTGGTTTTCGAGAACAAGTAAAACGCATATAATTTAATATTATGGCCAAGAATTTAGCTTTATTATAAAGATAAGGGTTTGCCATTATGTTTTAAAAATGATTTCGGGCATGTGGCCGCTAAGGCTGGCTCGAATAAATTCCAGCCGAGAGGCCTAATTTTCGACCACTTTTTGCAGCAATTGGGGCCGTATGTCAGCAATAATGCGCCGAATATTCTCTTCCAAGGCGTCATTCGTCTCGGGCTTATCTGCATAGTAGACAAGCGACTTCACATAACCCCACAACAAATAGTCCAGCGGTGTTAAATCGCACGATCTCGGAGGCCACGCCACAGGCCCACGACGCGAGATAATGCGCTCACCAAAAGTTTCCTTCAATAAATTGATTGTTTCGTTGGCTGTATGGCATGTAGCGCCGTCTTGTTGGAACCAAAGGTCGTCCCCATCAAAATCCTCCAATTCACGCACGAAAAATTCATTAATCATATCTCTATAGCGTTCCCCATTGACAATAGCATTATGGCCGGCTTCATTTTTGGAAAAATATGGACCAATGATTCCCTCTGCCCATAGAGCACACCAAACAGTGACTTTTTGAGGATGTAACGGCGTCTCAAACAATGGCTTGTGGATTATGATCACTCCAAATACGACAATTTTGCTTATCAACGTACCCATTCAACCAAAAATGAGCTTCATCGCTTAACAAAATTCACTTATGAAAATTGGGATCAACGGCAATCTTGTTTTGCAAACGTTGTTCAGGGGTACCTCAGTCTATTCATAATGAAATGGCAAACCAAATTGAGCATAAATCAAGTGACAGCTGTCAAAAAGATCAACTCCAGAAAAAGTATTGCCAGATTGAAAACTACACGTCTAAAAAAACACCCTCTATATGACTAATTTTAGTAAAAATATAACTTTGGGCGCTTCAGTAAAAACACAAAAAATATGTGATTGCCGGTGCCGGGACTAAGTTGACTTAACATCAACGTTCTTCAGAGTGACGGATTTTTGTTATTGAACGTTCCCAATACACACAGTGTAACTGAATCGTATAACGTGTCAGTGTGACACGTAACCTATTTCACGTTACGTCTTGAAACAATGAAAAGAAATGGTTGAATTAAATTTTTTTGTTGAATTTTTGCCAATCTTTGAAGAGAACCTGTACTATAGTCTTAAGACTGAAAATGTATTGAAATAGATCTGGAGTATTCTAGTATTAGACATGAATTTATTTCAAGACTTCTAGACTGATTATGACCTTCCACAACAATTAGTATTTCACATTTATTTGTTACGGTAATTAGTGCTCCCAACCAGCAAAAAAAAAAAAAATAAACAAAATTTGCTGCTGCGGAGTCCTCGTATAAACAAAAAATTCAAAAGATTTTCACGCTTTAAGCTTTACCATACAGCATACACTCAAATTCATTGTTTCAAACAATAAGCTATAAATTCGTAACTTTGTCGGTAAGTTCCATAGTCATTTGCATATAATAGAAACTCAACACTTAATAAAAAAACACAATTCTTGATGTGTTCGTTTTAATCGTTTCAATAAATCAGAAATATTTCAGCACTTGGTCATACTTCAATTCCGACAAGTCTTAGCCGCCTCTCTTAAGACACATTTAATGGCTCAATTTTAATCATTCATTCTTAATTGCAATTTTAAACACAAAACAAAAAAAATTAATTAATTTATTACTTCTTTATTCGTGGAAAATTTTAATGAATCTTATACTGTGTTGAGCTCTTAGTGCGCTGTAGTGACTTTGTGAGCTGCGAAGCCACCACCGCATCGCATCAACATCAACATCACGATGAAAGATGCTCCAAATGAATTGATAGCTTGACCATAAAATCAACATCGCCTCTTTTTCGCATTCGAATATTAATCTATCCGACGCAACGCGACGCAATGCATCGGAAGCCATTGCATCACGACGATATAGCGATATGGCGGGCTGCGCGGCCAGCCGGCCGGCGACCAGGGCTATGCAATTAAATTTTAACAATTTTTCAAACTTCCCGCCACTTGTGCTGGTGCTGGTGCTGGATCGTATGACAACAAGTATTACCACAATTCTTACCACTTTTGCGGTTGGTGTCTTCTTGGTTTATTCACTTTATAAACAAAACCAACAACAACAAGACAACAAAAAAAAAAACGTTTGTGTTACGATTCTAAAGATAATAAATTCCAGCAGGTGGTATTACATGCTTGCATACAAAGCGGCTAAGATATAATTGGTAGAATAAAAAAAAAAAAAACGGAAGTGTAATGCTTAAGATACGAATACCTACACTTGATGCCAAAGTCAGCGCGGGTTCGTGTAAGACAGTATTACATCTACTGGAAGAGATAAGTCTTGAAGCCTTGACTTAACATGTTCTATTCAGTTGGTAATGTAAACGATCCCGCGCAGCACAGCAGGATAATTGAAAAATTCCGCCGTTTACTATTTCCAAACTAATGGAATGACATTACTTTTGCTTCCGTGGATATTTTTGTGATGTTCGTTCGCGAGCAATCGTTTGTGCGAAGAAATTAAAGATTATTTATTCATTATGCCATTTAAATGTTAAGATGAAACTGATAGGCCAATCAATTTAACTTAACGCTTAGATATTTTTCAAAGCTTTAAATTCTAATTCTAATTTAAAACAAAAGGCACGGTATAATAGCGTTTGGGACAGAAATGCAGTAAAATCGAACAATACTTTGGATGAAAATATTTCGAGAACCAGACCCTCCACACGCTTTTGGCTTAGACGTGCGGATAGAGTTTGAAAAAACCTTTCTTTTGATGTATAGCTCGATGGGTTTTGGCAAAATTTTTTAAAAGCTGAAAAAAAGATGCAAGGGGTTAGTCCATCATTTTTTTCAAAAATCAATAAAAAAAAAAATAGGAAAAGTTTGGCGAAATGTCTGTTAATTTGCTATTCGCAACTACAAACCGCAACAAATGCCATCGACACCCTTTATAAGGGTCGATCGAAGTACACAAAGTAATTTCATTTTGGATGTGAATATTTCGAGAACCAAAGCTGGCAAAATTTTGTAATTTATATCGGCGGAAAGGCCTGTTAGTTTTCTATACGCAACTGAAAACTACAACCCCTTACAAGGCTTGGTTGCGGAAATATCGTTATCCAAAGCCCTTTTTAGGGTTGCATCAAAATACAGTAATTTGACTTTGGATGCTAATAAAGGGTCATTTTTTGACATTTGACAAGTAGAAACTACGCCATTAATAAAAATGGAACGATACACGCTTCAACAACGCATTGAAATTATTAAAATTCACTATAAAAATGGTGAAAATGTGGCAGAGACGGTTCGTAAAACTAAAACATTTTTGGGTCGTCGTGAAGCTTATAAAGTTCAGTTAACACAAGAACTCAAGCCGGCTGATCATCGTCAACGTCGTGTCTTTGCTGATTGGGTCCTTGAAATGCATGAAAATGATCCGGAATTTCATCGAAAAATCATTTTGACTGATGAGGCCCATTTCCACCTCGGAGGCTACGTCAACAAGCAAAACTGTCGCATCTGGGGCTCGGAAAACCCAAGAGTTATTGTTGAAAAGCCTCTCCATCCTCAACGCGTGACTGTTTGGTGCGGTTTATGGTCCGGCGGGGTCATTGGACCTTACTTTTTCGAAAATGAGGTTGGAGCAACAGTTACGGTCAATGGATTGCGCTATCGAGAGATGATTAATGATTTTTTATGGCCGGAATTGGATGGTATTGATCTAGACAACTTTTACTTTTAACAAGACGGCGCTACGTGCCACACAAGCAATGAAACCATCGATCTTTTACGGGAAAAGTTTCCGGACCGTGTTATCTCTCGAAGAGGTGATCACAATTGGCCACCGAGATGTTGTGATTTAACACCTTGCGACTTCTTCCTTTGGGGCCACGTGAAAGATAAGGTCTACGCCAACAGCCCAGCGTCGATTCAAGACCTCAAAGATGGAATTCGTGAGGCTATCGAGGACATAGGGCATCCACTTTGCGATTTGGTTATGGAAAATTTCATGAAAAGGATATGGTCCTGTAAGCGTGGTCGTGGCGGCCATTTGGCTGATGTTGTGTTCCATTATTAACGGCATACCTTCTTCTTTATAATGAAATAAACATGCGATCATTTATCTCAAAAAATGCCATTTTTCTTTGAATATCAAAATAACACCTCTTATTGGAAAACCCTTTGTTTCGAGAACCAAACCTCTAACAGAATTTTGGTTTTGAGTTTTAGAAAGCTCTTGAAAATTTAACTTATAATTTTTGAAACCGCAACCCATTTCGAGGCTCGTTTACGGAAATATCGTTCTTCTTATCTTCTCATTCTGCCTATCCTTTTTTCATGATGTATTACCGTAAGAAAATCGCTATACAAATTTTTAATCCAATTTATAATTAAGTCAAACTTTAACTATAGCCTCGTATTTAAAACACCTTCCGCCGCATCATAATTCATTCTTCTATTCATCACAAGCACGCTGTTGCGCTGCAGCTGCTCCAACTCTGCAGTAGAGATTCTATTGCAGGAAGACCGAGCTAATTTAGTTCGAAACTTTCATTTTCGTATTGCAAATTCGATGCATACGATGATGGTGATGATGATGATGATGATGCAAAAGCCAAACAATGAAGCGTGGCATGAAAAGATTGAAAGCTTTATGGGTCACGCATCTATGATGGTTTTTTGCTTCGGATATATGAACATGAATGTCTGTGGACAGAAAGGCAGAAGCGGTTGGCATTTGTTTTTTTTTTTTTACGCCATGCATAGGCATAGATATGGATGCCACACCAAACCAACACTGTCTGTTTGTGGCAGCACCGGGATAGCGACAATACAAATAAATACTAGGTCTAGCTGAGGAGGCCAATGAATTGCATTGCATTTCGAGTGGACTGCGACTCCTTTTGAATGCTTGAATGCATTGCACAAAATCTGCCACCGAATCATGCCACCAATATGCCGATGATGCTTTGTGGAGCATTGGAACGAACAGCCTCGCTGATGTCGGCGGTATGATGGTCTATGCTGTGTGGCGTGATGAAGATGCGACGGTTTTATTGTGTATGGATAATGACTGAACGAAATATAGTGTTTTTTTGGGCTGCGTTTATTTATGAGCAGAGAGAGAATTTTTTTTATTGAAAAAAAAGGGAAAACCATAAAAATGAGGTTATTGTGTTGAATGCAGCAACTAAATCGCATGATGACTTGGTGATATGACACAAGTTATTGTGAGGAAACTTTCCATTGTGTAGGAAATGCAGATTTAAGAGGATTTTAGAATTGTTTACATTTATTTTTTTTTTCAATATTGTCACATGGAAACTACTGAGAGAAAGAAGATATAGGAATAATTTATACTAGCTGTGTTTTATTGGTAATTTATAGCTAGCGCAATAATCAAGTACCAATAAAACGATTTGGCTGTGTTAATAAAACGCTTTAGCAACTTTAGGCTGTGTTCGCTACAAATATCATAGTTCACATCCATTTTGTCTCCACCAAACTACAAATATCATAGATCACATCCATCTTGTGAGTAAAAACAACAATAAGGTTCAAGTCATGAATACTTTTCAAGAGCGCCATCTTCATCTTCAAAGTTCTAACTATGTAATTATAACCACTTTTATATCCACTCTTTTACTGGCTAATTTATCGACACTCTTTGTTTTTGTTTTTGCTTGCCAAGGGAAATTTTACTGCGCTGGCTATAAAATTACCAGTAAAACACGGCTACTATTGAACTGCAAGTATGCCATATACACAAAGGAAAAATGTTCGTATAGTCTGCAGACGAAATAAATGGGACGAAAAATGCTATTCTATCCCAAAAAATTATGGACCTTGATCATCGAAAATTTTATACAGCCCAAGGCAAAGATTTTATCAAAACCGCGGATTAAGATATCCGCATTCGACAAGATATTCGGTTTTGTTTGGATTAATGAATTCTATGGAGGAATGGATTTAACTCTTAAACTTAACGAGCAGGGGCCTATAACACAATACATAAAGTGTTTGTTGAACAAGTGAAATTCAATAACTATTTGAAATTTGTGTAACACGTAACAATAAGTCTCGGGGAACTATAACAATTGTTTTGGCATATTGCAACAAGTGGGAAATTTCACAAATCCACCATTTCTGTAACTGGAAACAACAAGAGTTAGAAAAAAAGAAAGAATTACATTGTTGAATAATTGATAAATTTCAACCAAGGATCGGAAACTTGTTTAAAGTTAACAAGTTAGGGTTTATCAAGTAAAAGGGTCGGGTAGCTTGTTTAAAATTAATTTATTTAATGTAAAGAAGAAAATTTGAATAGCTTTGCATTGGTTTGGATCTGGATCTCGACTTATAAAATCAAATACGAGATTATCACACGCGTTATAAGTTTCCTGTTTCCTTCCTTTCACAACTATTTTTTCTTACTTTTTGGAAATATATTCTTTCAGTTTATACTTACAATGGCATATTTTTCTACAATTTTGCCAAAAAAAAAAAAACCCCTAAAGTAGGTCCAATCTTTTTCATCGGGAAATATGTTCAAACTCTTAGACAACAAAATTATCTCCCGCCATTTATCACTTAATTTGATTTTAGTCAATGACTCAGAGAAAGCACCGAATAGAATATGTTTGTTTTCTCTTATCTTAGACAAAATGCTTTGGTACTTTTTTTTTCTTGCGGAATTTTACGACTCATCATGTAAGATTAACTTATTCAACTGGTTCCACAAGTCGAGGGAAATTTTTGTTATTGACAATTGTTTCAGTTTTTGTTGTGTTACAGAATGAAGATAAATGCTTCGATTCTCCAGAGTCTTCGAAGTCAACCTGAAAATGTGAATAGAGGCAACACCTCAGCCCTACACTCCATATCCATATATACCATAATGAATATCTAGTTGTAGAAATCTCAGAATCTTACACGATTTCAATACTGACGTCTTATCACCGTCTTTCTGGGAAGACTATACAAAAATTACCAAAATCAAAACATTTTTCTTTAAATACAAATTAAACATTTTTGGCGCTGCAGGACATCAGTACCGTTTAGAGGTTGTGTGAATCAAATGCTCAAATACCTCTTGCATTTTAATGTGTCTATTTTAATAAGCTGAGTGCTTCAGCCTCGCCTTGCGGTGGGATTTTGATAACTTTTCGTAATGGAAAAGCTCCTTATATGCTCATTTCCAATAATATTAAAATATATTTTCGCAAAATATATACATTTCAGTCATGTTATATTAAATTTCTTGTAATTTTTTTCAGAACAATATGACAGGCAGTCTTGATGACATTGATGGCCCCCGCTTTATATTATCGAATTTTTTTCACCAAATGATTAAGATAAAAAAATATATAACAGAATTAGTTCACATAAAAATTTTTAGATATATCCTTGATCACAATAATTATCAGGAAGGTGAAACAATGGTACACTGTGGCGTATGCGTACTATTTATACTTCCTCAATAGATTATAGGACAAAGTGTTGGTTTCGTGAAAAATATGCACGACTGAATCGCACAAACTTAATCCTATGTTTAACAACGGTAATGTAGGGACACATTCAAAATCCATGTATATTTATGGTTTGTAATTCCATGAAATCTTTAACTAGATAATGTTAAAAAAGTAAAAAGTACGGGTGTTTTTTTTTTAGACGTGTGGTTTTCTGGCAATAGTTTTTAGAAGTTGTTTTTTTTACAGCTGTCACTTCATTTATGCTCAGTTTGGTTTGCCATTTCATAATTAATAAAGTAACTCTTGAACAACGTTTGAAAATCGTGCCCAGATGGGCCCAAAACAAGATTGCCGTTGATGCCAATATTCATAAGCGAGTTTTGTTAAGCGATGAAGCTCATTTTTGGTTAAATGGGTACGTTAATAAGCAGAATTGTCGTATTTGGAGTGATCATTATCTACAATCCATTGTTGAAACGCCGTTACATCCTCAAAAAGGCACTGCTTGGTGTGCTTTATGGGCAGAGGGAATCATTGGTCCATATTTCTTCAAAAATGAAGCCGGCCATAATGTTACAGTCAATGGGGAACGCTATAGAGCCATGATTAATGAATTTTTCGTGTCTAAATTGGAGGATGTTGATGTGGACGACCTTTGGTTCCCACAAGACAGCGCTTCATGCCATATAGCCAACGAAACAATCAATTTATTGAAGGAAACTTTTGGTGAGCGCATTATCTCGCGTCGTGGGCCTATGGCGTGGCCTCCAAGATCGTGCGATTTAACACCGCTGGACTATTTTTTGTGGGGTTATGTAAAGTTTCTTGTCTACGCAGATAAGCCCCAGACGATTGATGCCTTGGAAAAGAATATTCGGGGCGTTATTACTGACATACGGCCCCAATTACTGCAAAAAGTGGTAGAAAATTGGGCCTCTCGGCTGGAATTTATTCGAGCCAGCCGCGGCGGCCACTTGCCCGAAATCATTTTTAAAACACAATGACAAACCCTTAACTTTATAATAAAGCTAAATTCTTGGCCATAACATTAAACTATATGTGTTTTATTTCTTCTTGAAAACCACACACCCTTTATAATACAAACATTTATTTTTTGTTTGATTTTATTTTCAAAATGCTTAAGTGTTATATTGTTTAAATTATTTTTGAATATCAGATTCCAAAACTATGTATATCAAGATCGATTCAATGATTAAAAAGATAAACGCGGAAAAGCCAAAAATGAAACCAGTTTCTAAAAAAAACGTGGAATGGCTATTTCCGTTATGAGATTTTTTTTTTTGCAGGAATCCTGAAACGCAGTTTTATTTATATCTATTATATAATTTCCGGTACGAAATTTAATCAAAATCATTTGAGGCGTTTTCGAAAAACTTTGAAAAAGAAAACAAAATTCTTGTGTGTTAACTATACCCGTACAAACACAAAAATTCGAGTTTTCCTTCTTGGGCAAGGGAATCACATACAAATGATCTGTACCAAAATTATTCACCCGTTAAGGCCAACGCTCAAATTATAGTGGACGCACAGGCCGACGGACGGTATGACGAAACCCACTTTTTGGACTTCTCGATTAACTTGGTGGTAGTTTAGATTACAACCCACAACATTTTTTTTTTCACGAAAGAAATACTTACCCTACATACAGAGCAAAAGTAATAATACTTATACCAAAATCTTACTGAATCATCATATTTTGTTATGGAAATATAGGTAAATAATGTTTGTTTAGCCCTGAAAGCGGAAACAAACAGCATTGGATTAAGGGCTGCTTTATCTATTGTGACCAAATTTTCTTTAACTGTTTTTACTCCTACTTAAAATTATTTTCATAATTGAATGCTTTCAAGGAGAAGGAGATATAAACTTCATACTTACCTGCCAAATCTATAAAATTCCCTTAAAAAAGTCAATCTCCTCTTTGGCTTTTAACTTCTATGTTTCCATCATACTCTCAAAGACAAAGTTTTTCTCTGCTTTCGGAATTATAAATTTCTAGACTATTCGTCCATTTTATCCATAAAATCTTAATGAAACACCTTTTTTTCATTCGAATGAATACCATTATAATGTGCTTCTAAAGCTCGTTAAGAAGAAACTATAACTATGCTACCGCTACACGATTTCTTCCTTCATGTCATACTCCTATCGACGTGATTTGAATACCAAAAAACCAAACGAAAAAGGGTCAACGTACAAAGCACGACGAGCGTAAAACTATCTATCTATCTATCAAGTTGATGCAAAGGAATGAGAATATAAATACATATTTAAATCTCACAAATAAAATGAAATCACTCAAAAAACTTCGTCCCGCAGCAATTGTAACTTGGAAAAAGAGCTGTTAACGTCAACTTAATGTACAAATTAGTAGAACGTAGATTTCGAGAGTCGTAAACGAAGACACTTTTTGGAAGACACGAATTTGTGCTTTTCGTGATGAATATCTTTACGTTAAGTCTTTTTACTCGGATCATAAATTTTTATGATATTTCTGAGAATCTACATATATAAGTAAGTATGTGGGGGATGAGTGTTTTATGCGGATGGATAAGTTGGAATTAAGTTCAAAGACAGACAAAATATATAAAAGAAAATTATATGAGTGCTGCTTTATCATTGTTAAGTAAAAATGTGTTTATTAATTAAGCAATTTTCGCACCACATTATATTATATTTTTTTATATCTCAGAGATTTATTTGATTTTTTAAATTTAATATTTTAATTATAGAATTTATTTTAGAAGGGGAGGGGGTTTTTAATAATTATGTGCCATTTAATTTTATTAACTTAAATAAAAGAAGATCAATTATCAAAATATACAAAAGGAGGAATTCAGGTAGAAATATAGATTTTCATTTAAAGGAGGGGCGAGGGGGTAGGTACTGAACTATTTTATTCTTGTCTCAGGGCTCCACAATTGTTTTATTAGAATAGGAAATATAAAGGGTTTTCCAATAAGAGGTGTTATTTTGAATAGCCCGCTATTTCGGTAGCTGTAACTTTTGAAGCTGTCATTTTTTGACATTTGACAAGTAGAAACTACGCCATTAATAAAAATGGAACGATACACGCTTCAACAACGCATTGAAATTATTAAAATTCACTATAAAAATGGTGAAAATTTGGCAGAGACGGTTCGTAAAACTAAAACATTTTTGGGTCGTCGTGAAGCACCTTGTCGGACCGCAGTACAGAAATTGGTGGACAAATTCGAGCTGTTGGGACAAGTTAGTGATGTGAAGAATAAAACCCGTGCACGTCGCTCAAGAACAACTGAGAATATTGCTGTTGTAGCCCAAAGTGTTGAAGAAAACCTAGGTTTGTCCATTCCTCGTTGTTCTTTGGAATTAGGCATTCCACAAACGTCATTACACCGTATTTTGCATAAAGACTTCGGTCTTAAGGCTTATAAAGTTCAGTTAACACTCAAGCCGGCTGATCATCAACAACGTCGTGTCTTTGATGATTGGGTCCTTGAAATGCATGAAAATGATCCGGAATTTCATCGAAAAATCATCTGGACTGATGAGGCCCATTTCCACCTCGGAGGCTACGTCAACAAGCAAAACTGTCGCATCTGGGGCTCGGAAAACCCAAGAGTTATTGTTGAAAAGCCTCTCCATCCTCAACGCGTGACTGTTTGGTGCGGTTTATGGTCCGGCGGGGTCATTGGACCTTACTTTTTCGAAAATGAGGCTGGAGCAACAGTTACGGTGAATGGATTGCGCTATCGAGAGATGATTAATGATTTTTTATGGCCGGAATTGGATGGTATTGATCTGGACAACGTTTACTTTCAACAAGACGGTGCTACGTGCCACACAAGCAATGAAACCATCGATCTTTTACGGGAAAAGTTTCCGGACCGTGTTATCTCTCGAAGAGGTGATCACATTGGCCACCGAGATCTTGTGATTTAACACCTTGCGACTTCTTCCTTTGGGGCCACGTGAAAGATAAGGTCTACGCCAACAGCCCAGCGTCGATTCAAGACCTCAAAGATGGAATTCGTGAGGCTATCGAGGACATAGGGCAGCCTCTTTGCGATTTGGTTATGGAAAATTTCATGAAAAGGATATGGTCCTGTAAACGTGGTCGTGGCGGCCATTTGGCTGATGTTGTGTTCCATTATTAACGGCATACCTTCCTCTTTATAATGAAATAAACATCCGATCATTTATCTCAAAAAATGCCATTTTTCTTTGAATATCAAAATAACACCTCTTATTGGAAAACCCTTTATTTATTATAATGGGTGATTTTTTAAGAGGTTTAGAACTTTAAAAAAAAAAAAACACAAAAAATTCGAAAAAATGAATGAAATATTTATTTTTTTAGTTTGAACCTTGCAATTTATAGTTTAAAGATAATTTCATGCAAATGTTGACCGCGGCTGCGTCTCAGGTAGCCCATCCGCTGAGTCCAATTTTGGCATACTCTTTCACACATATCGGCCGGTATCTCACGAATGAATGCATGGATGTTGGCTTCCAGTGCGTCAATCGAAGCGGGCTTGTCCCTATAGACATTAGCCTTGACATACCCCCACAAAAAATAATCTAATGGTGTCAAATCGCACGATCTAGGCGGCCAATTGACCGGCCCGAAACGTGAAATTAACTGTTCACCAAACTCGCCTCGCAATTGCGCCATTGTTTCGCGTGCTGTGTGGCATGTGGCACCGTCTTGTTGAAACCACATATCATGCAAGTCAAGAACTTCCATTTCGGGCAAAAAAAAGTTTGTTATCATCGCTCGGTAGCGTTCACCATTGACAGTAACGCTGCGATTCGCATCATCTTTGAAGAAATAGGCCCAATAATGCCGCCGGCCCATAAACCGCACCAAACAGTGGCTTTTTCGGGATGCATTGGTAGCTGTTGCAATGCTTCTGGCTGATCTTCACTCCAAATACGGCAATTTTGCTTATTTACGTACCCATTCAACCAAAAATGAGCCTCATCGCTGAAAACAAGCAGCGCGCGATGAACATTTCGAACCGAGCACGAATTTTGATAGTAAAATTCAATAATTTTCAAGCGTTGTTCATTTGTAAGACGATCCATGGTTAAATTGCAAACCAAACTGAAGCTGTTTGACAGTGACACAAGGTACTAAACACACGTCAGCTGTCAAAACCAGTGTTGCCAAAACCAAACCAGCTTAAAAATCACCCTTTACATGCAAATGAAAGGGATTTCTACGAGTTCCGAAATATGTTTCTTCAAAGCTTCAAGAAAACAAAAAACCTAAACAGATGAGCTTAGGATGGTGTTCAAAATGCAACTTCAATAACTCCTTAGCTTCCCAAAAACATCACCTTTGATGCGATTAAGATTCCCAAACATAATTAATTTAAAACTTCCTTAAAAGTGTTTATATTTTGTTAAACTTTTAAGAACCGACAAAGCACTACACGCACTATAAAAAGCATCAGGGAGAATAACTTCCTTGCAATTATATCAGTGTGTAGGTATTATTATTCTTCCCGTCACAGATCCCACTGAACCTATATTTGAAAGTTGCAACTTTTATCCTCTCCTTTCTCCTTGAGAGTATAAAATAATAATTTTGATGAAGAAATTTTCTTATTTCACACTCAAGAAGAGTGAATCTGATGTGCTCCGACATCATCTAATTCACTATCAACGCTGCCGCATGCATTTTATTTCAACGCGATAGTGTAGACTTTGGAGCACATGCCTCCATGAAGTAATTGCCATTTATAACTCTTCACAGGAAAAAAAAAAAAAAAAAAGCAGATACTACTTGTACCGCCGCCGTTGACAAGAACACATCACTGTCCTTCCTATATAGATTGTGGCTTGTTCTTGCTGGCTTGCTGGTGGATGATATGATGATGATGATGACTAGAGAGCTAGAGAGGTGCACACTCCTTGGTGCTAGCTCAACCATGTAATGATGTAATTTTCTTGGATGTGTCGCTCCTGGCTTCTTTTTCAAAGCCGCCATCAACTCTTGAGGGTTTTCTTCTTCTTGATCTAATTATTGTGCCCATAAGTGGTTATGATCCGACTATACGCTTGGCATCATGAGGGCAGAGCCTTGAATGAGTGGTTATTATACCTATATGCATTGCATCAGGTATACCTCAATGCTATACATATATACACGCATCATACTTACATCTTGTACGCTGTGCACTACGACTTATCCTTAGTAATGGTATCACATTATGAAAAGGGCGATTCGCTCTAGAATATTTCATACTATAGGTACGTAGTATATCTACATTTGTATGCATCATCATATAGAAATATGCCCCCAGGACAGGAACTTTTCTTGGATTACCTTTAAAAGGCGTTGTTGGTGTGCGCGTTTTACATATTGCCTCATTATACAAAAAAAAACTCTTTGTTTTTTTTAAAGTTTTTTTTTTTTTTTGTGGGCGTGCAAAGACGTTGATGGCTTTGAGAAGAAAATTGAATTCGTTTGAGCAGTAGTCGAGATACGACAGAAATGTTTCGAATTACAGAAGCGTCGGAATTATTAGGACCGTATGTGTTTAATTCAACTTATTAAAATCTGTTTATTTTCGAACATGTTTTTGTCAGCTACGTTAATGCGTATAATGATTGTTAGTTGATTAATAAAATTAAACAATAACTTTTATATGGAATAGCTTTATAAGCGTTGGTGTGGCACATCCCAAAAATTTTTGCCAGCCTGATGATCCTTGAAAACTCGCTTCCAAAAATTGGTAAAACAACTCTTAAAAATGTTAAAATCATAAAATAAAGAATTTATGTAAAAAAAATTAAAAAATCTTTGAAATCTTTATTCAAAAAAAAACTTTTTTTTACATAAATGTATTAATAAAATAAATAAATTTATTTAAATATAAAATCATAAATTTTTTTAAAAATGTGTTTAACATTAAGAAAAAAAAATTGTATATTTAATAATACACACCTAAGAATGTAATTTCAAAAAAAAAAATATTTTCTGAATTTTTAAAAGAGCTAAGCATTTTTTTTGGAAAACTCGATATTTAGAATTTCTAATAAACTTTGCACCAAGCAGTTTTAAAACATTATCATAAAAATACAGTTCTTCAATACAACGTCAAGCATAAAAATAAAAAATTAAAAAAATATGAATTTTATAAAACTTTTCCTAACTTTTTCTACTTAATAGTATCGCTGTTATTGAGGGTGTTTTGAATAAGATGTGACAAAAGACTAGTGCGTTTATGTTGGGAAAAGGCAAGAACGAAATGGAGAAGGCAGTAGGGTCTATTTCAACTTTTTGTTTATGCTTGGAGGAAATTGTCTACGAAAATTGTCTTACACTTACAATGTCATTTTAAAAGCCAGAAATACATTGTTACTTGCGATAGGTAGGTACTATATTTTATGTTATGGATTCGTAAAAAAATCTAACTCGTGTTTTTAATAAAACTTCACATTACAACGATAGGGAAGACGAAAAAAGTGGGTTTCGCAAATTTGTCCGTCCATCTGTCTGTCTGTCGGTCGTCAGTCTGTCGTCAATCTGTCGGTCGTCAGTCTGTCGGTCTGTCTCTCTGTCTGTTCAGCTGCAACCTAAACGGATGGTTTGATTTTCTCAAAACTCTCCCCCCACACGTTTTTTTTTCATTTTTTTATAAAAATTACAAAACATAACATCATACAAAATTTTTTGGCCAAAGAGAAAAATTTTATTTTTCTCAAAAATGGCTCCACAGATTTAAAAAAAAATCAATACATTTTAATAGGTATAAGCTGCCTTTGATTAAAAATAAAAGGTTCCAAAAAATGGTTACTAATGGCTCCTCCCAAAGAACCATTTTTTTATTTTCGCTTTTCTTGAAGACGGTTCTACTGATTTTGAATATTTTTTTTATGAAGATTTATTGAATATTTAAATATTATTCTGTACAAAAAGTTTCAAAAAAATATTTTTTTTTTTGGGTTTTTAAAAAACTTTGTAATTATTTTTTTGAAACTTCGAATTTGGAAAACGACTCAGTCGATTTTTATTAATCTTGGCAAAAACCAGTTTTTAACATTATTTAGAAGATTTTAACCAAAAATAATGGTACCACCCACACAAATTTTCAAAAGCCGTTAAGTAATATCTTTGTTTGCTCTAAAACGATTCCTACGATTTAATAAAAATTTTTCTGTATTAAAAATAGTACGATTTACTATTTACAATTATTCAACTTTCCATTCTACTATTATTAACAGTATACCTCTCATAGAACAATTTTGTTTTTATTTTTGTCTATTTCATTATCCGGTTGACCAATTAAAATTATTTAATTTGTTATATAGAAGCTTCTGATAAGTTTAAATAATATTGCGAATCAAAATTTTCAAACAAAATATTTTTGGATTTAAAAAAAAAAAAATATTTTTTTGAAAATTCGGTATTTCAAAATTTTATGATTATTTTGCGATATTTTTTTGTGAAGTTCAATTTTTAGCTCTACATTGATAAACACTTTAAATTGGAATGAATAGTTTTTGAAAATTAAATTTTCAAACAACATTTAAAAAAATTAAATCAAATTTGTGCAAACTTTTTTTTTTTTAAAATCTTACGTTACGTTTTTGTCTTAAATATTAAATGCTTTTATTAATTTTAAGTAAAACATTAAACACCTGTTGCATACATTTTTTCTAGTTTTTTTAGAAGATTGAAAAAATTGCATATTATATACAAAAACATTGCATATTATATGGTACCACCCATACAAATTTTCAAAAGCCGTTAAGTAATATCTTTGTTTGCTCTAAAACGATTCCTACGATTTGATAAAAATTTTTCTGTATTAAAAATAGTACGATTTACTATTTACAATTATTCAACTTTCCATTCTACTATTATTAACAGTATACCTCTCATAGAACAATTTTTTTTTTATTTTTGTCTATTTCATTATCCGGTTGACCAATTAAAATTATTTAATTTGTTATATAGAAGCTTCTGATAAGTTTAAATAATATTGCGAATCAAAATTTTCAAACAAAATATTTTTGCATTTAAAAAAAAAAATATTTTTTTGAAAATTCGATATTTCAAAATTTTATGATGATTTTGCGATATTATTTTGTGAAGTTCAATTTTTAGCTCTACATTGATAAACACTTAAAATTGGAATGAATAGTTTTTGAAAATTTAATTTTCAAAAAACATTTAAAAAAATTAAATCAAATTTGTGCAAACTATTTTTGTTTTCAAAATCTTACGTAACGTTTTTGTCTTAAATATTCAATGCTTTTATTAATTTTAAGTAAAACACTAAAAACCTGATGCACACATTTTTTCTAGTTTTTGAAAATATTGAAAAAATTGCATATTATATACAAAACACCCTGTACAAGTAATATAATATTTTTTAATGTAAGACATATCTTAAACTTCGCCTCGTCATTTCAAAAAATTTTGACAAATTCCACTCTTTACCTTCGAACTGACCTTGAGCCCTTGAATTAAAGATGCATTTGGAATTTTTATATGAATTTTGATTTCACTAGGAAAAAAAAACTTTAATAAAAGGTCATAGTAGTGTTGTCAGAAACTGAAAGTAGATATCAAAGGTCAAGCGAAACTAACGACTTATCAAATATTGTTGGAAGAGAAATACATTATCAAATGAAAAAAACACAAAGTATGGAAGGAGAGAGGGGAGGAGGGAGTTCTGGGTGTTGAAATTTTTGAGTCTTTTAAATTTACCTTCCCTTTAAAAATCAACAGAAGTTTCAAAACCCTCCCCTATCATAATATGACCTTAATAGAGCTTCATATGCGTTCGTGCGCAAATAACACAATTTACCTTCAATTATTTCGGGCAGTAGCTCAGAATTTTGAACCAAATCTCTTAAGTCTAAAATTCATATGGATTTCAGTGAATTCACCAAAAAAAAAAAAAAAACTGCAAAATAAAAAATCAGATTTGCAAAAGCTTCCCATTTAACGATGATTTAAATTCAATTTCGTGCTCGCTCACTGGGATAAGACCCGCATTTAAATATAGGTAAATAAAAAAAAAAAAAAAAGAAGTGGATCTGGATATATCTTCCGCCGAAATGGGTGAATCCGTAAAATAATAAAATTGGATTGGAGCTCGGACGAGCAAGCATTTGGAGGATGCTGGGATGGGATTTCAAATACGTTCGTTGGCCGAGGTATAGGTAGATATCTTTATATACGAACTACGCGAACTCTTATTGTTTTTATGGTAAAGTTTATGCGATTTTTACGAGCCAACAGAATATTTTTATGGATTTTAATTTTTTTTTTATAGAAGCAAAGTGATCCGGTGGGATGATTGCAAATGGCAATGGCTTTCAGTCCAAAGTGGTTTTTGTTATTTTTTGTCTTTTGTTTGCAATCAATGAATATAATTATTTTGGTGTAAACTAGCCATCGATGTTGACCACTCTTCCAATCAATCAGCTCAACAAATATGTACTAAAAATTTAATGGACCTGAAATAAATACCTCTCAACCATGTACATTTCACATTGTATAGAGGTAGATTAATAAATCAAAAGGATTACAAGACAATCCTGGTTTGGTTTTATGAATAAGGAAGGTAATAAAAAGGAGATAAATAAATTGTTATATATACTATCCGCAGCTCAAGCGTTTGAACAAGAGTTTTTCTTCATATCTTTCACTTAATTCCAACCTCGGATTCTCGTATGTTCAATCAGTTAACGAAAGAGCTCAAATTAAAAGAACACCACGCCTAACTTAAACTAACCATCATCATTTAACCATAGAGTATAACAATGGAGGAAATTAATTGAAGTGCCCTCTTCTGATTTTCTGACCACTTATATGGATTCGGATATGGTTAGTCTGGTTCAGCTGTGGCGAAGCAATTAGACAAAGAGGTTCCTCCACAGTCCGCTCTTTATACAGCAATTGGATCTATTTCTATGGTGTGCTGAAGAGAGGGTTTGGTAACCGCGTTTCTCATGTTTTCCACTTCGATATTATTGTTCTGATGTGCAATGTAAATTATGATCTCACAAGAACTAAACCTGTATCTGTGTGCGAATCTCCTGTGCTCAGTTTCGATGCAATGTGAAAACCGCCGCATAATTTTCCGTCCGTGCAACGAGAGCGCCACCTTTGGTTGCTTAATTACATCCGAATGCAGTTTTAAAATCATTCGACCATTGCATGATGTTGTTGTTGTTGTAGTTGTTGTTGGAGGGGCTGATGTACTAATCTTCTGTATGGAGCAAATGATTTTGTGGCTCTTTTAATGGTGATGTTGATTAATTGACTCGAGCTCGGGCATTGTTGTATTTGTGCTAATGGTGTTCTGGATGAAATGAAAAGGAAACCACTGCAGAATCAAAGGTATTTCAACTTCAACTCATTTTAATGAGATAATTATTACGTTTACTTCACCAACCAAAAAAAAAAAAGATGAACGCAACAAAAAGTGAAAATGCCCTCACGCAAGATTGACCGAGTAATAGGTTGATGCAGTGTTTATACAGTAGAGTCTCGATAAGATGTCTTCTGTTAGGTTGTTAAAAATTGTTTGTAAACAAACCTCCTCTTTCTTAATTTTTAACAATATTTTGGCTGACATTATTGTTAACCTATTTCCTTAGCCGATATTATTTACTCGCTTAATCCAGACTAAAAATTAAATCCAGATTGAAATGAATTTATACCCAGACATTAAGTAAAGGGTGTTTTTTTTAGACGTGTGGTTTTCAAGAAGTAATAAAACGCATATAATTTAATGTTATGGCCAAGCATTTAGCTTTATTATAAAGATAAGAATTTGCCATTAAAAAATGCTTTAAGAATGATTTCGGGCAAGTGGCCGCCCTGGCTGGTTCGAATAAATTCCAGCAGAGAGGCCCAATTTTAGACCACTTAATTATAACGCGCCGAATATTCTCTTCCAAGGCGTCAATCGTCTCGGGCTTATCTGCGTAGACAAGCGACTTCACATAACCCCACAAAAAATAGTCCAGTGGTGTTAAATCGCACGATCTTGGAATCCACGCCACAGGCCAACGACGCGAGATAATGCGCTCACCAAGACTTTCCTTCAATAAATTGATTGTTTCGTTGGCTGTATGGCATGTAGCGCCGTCTTGTTGGAACCAAAGGTCGTCCACATCAACATCCTCTAATTCAGGCACGAAAAAGTCATTAATCATCATGGCTCTATAGCGTTCCCCATTGACTGTAACATTATGGCCGGCTTCATTTTTGAAGAAATATGGACCAATGATTCCCTCTGCGTATAAAGCACACCAAGGAGTTACTTTTTGATGATGTAACGGCGTTTCAACAATGGATTATGGATAAAGATCACTCCAAATACGACAATTCTGCTTATTAACGTACCCATTCAACCAACAATGAGCTTCATCGCTTAACAAAATTCACTTATGAAAATCGGGATCAACGGCAATCTTGGTTTGGGCACAATTTGAAGGTGTTGTTCAGGAGTAAGGGCCAGATTCACAGTCGACACTTACCGGAATAAGTGGCACTTTAATTTCCCATATTATCAATTTAAGCTTAATTTCATAGCCAGCGTAAGTGGAACATAAGTCACCAACATCGGAGTGCCAATTATTCAGGTACCAGTGCACTGTGATATTGGGATTTAATCTTTCACATTCCCCACTTAATTGCTACTTTTCTGACTGTGAAACTGGCCCTAAGTCTATTAATTATACAAACCAAACTGAGAATAAATCAAGTAACAGCTGTCAAAAAGACAAACTTCGAAAAAAGTATTGCCAGATTGAAAGCCACACGTCTAAAATAAACACCCTTTATAAAAAACATACTTACATTTATAACGTAGGTATGTTTCCATTATCATATGGAAAACACGAACCTAGAAATTCCTGAACTACCGTAAAACAAACTTACAAGATAATAATGCTGATTTTCACGATCATCTAATATTCATTAAAAATGTCAATTGCCCTACTTATGCCATTCATGTGGTGAAAAGAGCATCTTTGCTATCGTAAAGTTCCACTGAATACACAGTTATACCAATGCAACGTTATATTCCTAATCCTGGCGCTGGCGCAGGCGCTGCATTGGCACTGGTTGGTGTGTCTGATGGTGGAGTTTTTCGAATGAGATTGCAGTGAGTTATTATGAACAGCGAATACCGTAAAGATGGACATAAATTTAATTCTTCTGGGTTTGGTCCACACCGAGATGCATCGGCTTCAGCAGCATCCAATGCAGGTAGTCATATATTTGTATAGAAGGTCTAGCTATCTCATCCATGTGGAGGACAGCATCATATAGTTAGTGAGGTGCGATTCGAGAGAAATACCTCTTTGAATCAATATGTTAGAGTTGGTATGAAATTGCGTGATGGTAGCCGAGAGAGACTCTATATTATATGAACGTGGTAACAAGATATTAGAGATGAGGAACATGAATTCTGGACGTCCTGCTGTTGGGGGCAATTTGTGAAAACCACTGAATCTGCCGTTATGAGCATAGAAGTCTTTTAAAATCGTCTTCGTTTTAATCTGATGACAACCTATTGCGACAGTCAGTGGGTGACCACATTCACGTGATTACATTCATAAAAGGACTCCCGTTTGAATTTGACTAACTTATAAAAATGTTAGGTAAGGTATAAAAGTACACTCTGCGCCACTTGATTGTATACATATTTGATATTTATATTTTGTTTAAACCACTTCTATAACGTATTTTATAGGTGAACAACAAATTGCTAACTTTTTAGCGATTTATGTAGGTGTGGATTAAACAAAACGGCATTCGTTGTATTGGACAGTTCAAAAGCAGCAAATCAGGAAATCGACTTTTTACCTCTTTTGAAGCTCTCTTCTTTCAGCTGAAACAAACGTCCAAACGACGTAAAAATGGGAGAGCGGTTATCTAGAAAGTGCGTAACATTAAAAAAAAAACTACCTTCAAAGATCCCAATATTTTTGTTTGTAAAAGTACGTTTTTGTAGAGCAAACGTGAAATCTTTTTATTGAATTTTCGGCTGAACTAACAGTCCTGTCCTAGCATTCTAACAATTGCACATTCGTGGCCCGGAACCATCGCGTTTTTTTGTATAAATTGTGAACATTAAAACATAAGTTATAAGAAAGTTTTTAGCCGACGATATTTTCGCAAGCAAGTCTCGTTGCATGATATCAATTCAATTCAATTCAATTTTATTCAATTATAATCAATTTTATTCAATTATAATCAATTTTATTCAATTCAATTTAATTCAATTCAATTTAATTGAATTTAGTTTAGTTTAATTCAATTCAATTCAATTTAATGCAATTCAATTCAATCCCATTCAATTAAATACAATTAATTTCACTTCAATTCAATTAAATTTTAGTGAGACATTCCTTTTTAGACATATCTTATCCCTGAATTTTGCCAAAATATGGTGTTGAATACTTTTCGACATCAGCCAGAAGCTGCGTTTACCTCAACTTAATATAATTACTTCTTAGGTCCTGAGGATAATTTTAAGATAATTATCTTCAATTTCGTTTTATTATACTTAATTCAATATATCATTACACATCACACGCAAATGTCTTAAAAATGTCTTCAATCAATCCATTTCAATTAGCTTATCCGATTAATTCTATTACAGCCCAATGACCACCCATTTCGTTTGAATGACAAATAAGAAAAAAATGCTTTAATCCCCCTGGAAATATGGTTTTTGATTTCAGCTATTTTATTATCAACAATTAGGTACATTTAAACATTAATCATTGCCCTCTGTATATCGTTGGTCCCTATATAAGGAGACTGCAGGCTGCTTCCTCAAAAACATTCCTTTAAAGTTCAACATATACAAAAAAGAAACACGCAAAATCAACACAGCGCGCAATAGCTGTAGAAAGGAGTGGATTTGACCAATAAAACTGTCGAATTGGCTCCCTTTGACTGTCAACCAGGTTAATTAAATGGTCTTTCAGGATTTAAAAAAAAAATTGATTTATGAATGCAGTCGATCACTTGAACAGTGCATTTGAACGAAAAGTAAATAAAAATAGTTTAGGAGTTACTGTTACATCTTTTTCAAATTGATTTTAAATTCGAAAAAAATGTCAAGAAACCATACTATACTAATTATCCAAAGGTTTTTGTTGGCCTAAGACAAAATCCGAATAAAATACATACCTAAAAGCTCCCATAGCTTATTTATTCTATTTAAAACTACGTGAATAGTAGTTCACTATGGTTTTTAAACTACCCTGATAATGAACATAAGAGGAAGTTCGTGGCACTCAGTCATTCATTTTGATTTGATTTTTTTTACAAAACTCTGAAATTTCAAATAAGGATTACTCAAAAAAACTATTTTGTAGGGATTTCATCATTTTTTTTTTGTGAAATTTCTATTAAAAAAACATGAAAAATCGAATTGTTAAAACCTATACATTCTATAACTCTCCCATTGATAAAATTTGTCAAGAAATTGGAACAAAATATATGAGTTTCGTTCCATTTTTCAACGTTTCTCGACGAATTTTATCGATGCGAGAGTTACAGAATGTAACTGTTATGCCTTTCTGTCAAGTACAGACACAAGATAAATCCTGCAATTCTTCACAGCTATCAACTGCCAAAAATCCATAGCAAATTGAAAAATACTTCCATCATCTTTCATGACTTGTCAATTTTTTATAATAAATTATTTACTACAACTTTACTTCTTGTGCTATAACCTTAACTTATATTAAAACCATTTCCACATCACAGTGCGGAGGGCGTCATGCCGTCCGCCGGAACGCAGTTTCACTTTATAACTTATGTGTGATTGTATAGGTAATCTTTATAATTTTAGTTTTCCTTGTTTGTGTATAGCAATTGCAACACAAAATTTCTTTCACCCTTACTCCCTACTTGAAAACATTATTTCCACTAGTTTACTACACCTGCATTTGATGTTACACCTTACGCCATTATGGAGCTGCAAAAGCTGTTCCGTATAGTTGATAAAACCAAATGTCAGCGACAACCAACAAGTAACAACTGCTGTGAGAGAGGTTAACTGAAAATAGCAATTGGTTGACGCAGTTATTTAAAAAAGAGGATATTAAAAACTGTGTTTATTGGCCAATTTATAAATTAGATTAAACCAACAGCAACAGGTACCTTAACCTGTTCAACAGCTTGGAGAAATTCGAATTAGAAGTGAAAAGTATTTTGAATTGTTCCAATTTGCTGTTTCCGATTTTATTTAAGTACAGGTTGATGTAGATCGCGTATTAGTCTACCTTTAAAAGATAAGCCTGGCACTCTGATTTGTTGTTTTTGGGAATAAGTTATCCTCGCCAATTTGTCTGAAAAGCGTGTTTTCAAAGTGATAGTGATAAACTTACTCAAGAGGAACAATACTGGAACCAGTGCTGGGAGTAATTTTTAAAAGAAATCCCTTCAGTTAATCGGAAAATTCCTTTTTTTCCACAAATCATTTCATTTTGTTTCTTTTATGTGGGAAGAATAAATGGAAAATGTTTTTATTAAGTATTTACTTATTTAAGTATTTACGTAAATGAAGTTGTTTTTTGAATAAATTAAATTCCTTGTTAAAAAAATAAATAAAACAGAATCTTTTGCTTTTCATTTTCATTAAAAACGAAGTGATCGCCAGCGCCCGCTGTTTAAAAAATAACTTTAAAAAGGAACAAGATGTTCTTTGGTTGTAATTTGTTTATGAATTAAAAACTTTGGTTGGAAACAATTATTCCGCGTTCTTTGGGAATAGCTATAGTGATTTGCAGTGCTAGATTTAGGCTTAGGCCCGTGAGGCCCTGGCCTAGGGCGGCAAGATCTTTCGGGGCGCAGAAAAATAATTGATTCTCAAACTGAGCGATGATGCCTGTGGGTGCTAGTGCCCCACTGGCGGGCGACAACAGACCTGTGAATATTTTGTAGTGAAAAAATTATTAGGAAGACTATGGATAATTTGTTGAGAAAGTTCAATTTTACTGAAAAAATGGCAAAATAATATTTTTGTATGTTATCTCTTCCTTTGGGGGCGCTGAAAAATAATTGGTTCTCAAAGTGGGCAATAAATGAATTAGGTTTGAACTTAAAAAAAAAAAAAATGATTTGCACATTAAAAATTGTAATTTAGTGGTATCAACATGTGAAATGTCGTTGTGAGGTAGTGCAAGCCTACACAACTTTTATTTATTTAAATTATTTTTTTGAGCGATTTTTTATTAAATTCAATATTAAAAACCATAGTATATTGATAGGTTTTCCTATCGTTTTTTTAACAAAAATCGCAATAGGTATGCACTTTTATATATTTTTTCTAGTGTTACATATATTTTTTTTTCTTTTGCAACTTCCATCTCTAAGCAATATAAACATGTACGAAAAACTCATTGCCTGTAAGAATATTTTTACTTGTGATATATGTACATATATACATAGGTAGATACATTAAGTTATGGATTCGTAAAAAAAATCGAACTCGAGATTTTGATCAAACTTGACATCACAATCATAGCAAAGTCGAAAAAAATGGGTCTCGCAATTCTGTCTGTCTGTCTGTCCTTTATATTGCAGCCTAAACGAGTCGGTCTATTTTCTTCAAACTTTATGGCGTTCTTTTTTGGCATTCCCCCACACGTTTTTTTTAATTTTTGTTAACGTAAAATAACGGTATGTGCCGTAAAAATTTTGTTTAGCAAATAATAAAAATCTCATTTTTTTTGAAAAACATGCCTACAGCAAAAAAAAAATCAGTGATGTTTTAAAATTTGTTTACCATTTTATGAAAAAAAAATATACGAGAATTGTAATAGTTATACCTCCAATAGATCAGTTTTTTTTTTATTTCCGATTTCCCCAAAAACATACTAAGGGTATTCATGCAAAGAAATAAATTTCCGCTTTGCAGAAAAATATAACTTTCCGCTGGACTTCTTCATGAACACACCTTAGAAATACTTGTGAAATGTCACATCAAACACACCACAAATGTCATTTCTAAATTTATCATGTTTATCTTTACGCTTTCCGCATCAAATTGATGAGATAAATTTATCAAATCTCCAGAAAAATATTCCCATACAAATTTTGACAGTTCATAATATCATATTTTAGGTCAACCTAATAAAAGCGTGTTAAAATGTTCGGGCGTTTTCTGGCAGCACAGAAAAAAGGATATGCAAGAACTATTAACAATAAAGGCAATAAAATGAATTTAGTTCCAAAAAAAATAAGGTGGAGCGGTGTACTCAACCGGGCCTAGGGCGGCAGAAAACCTATATCCGCCAATGGTGATTTTTGTCTTGTTGACGTATATTTTGTATCTGTTTACTTCACAATTGTGAAAGTTTCATTGACATTTGCTGCCATTTACAAAAATTATAGCATCTTCCGATAGAGTGATGACTTTTTTGCCACCTGTTTTATTCATGTACGTAAATATAATTGTGGGCGTGTTTTTAAAAAAGTGAATAGCCGGATCAGCAAATTCTTACACGCAAACAACAACAAATCGAAGACTGAATATAATTTATGTCAGTAATCAGAATAAACATAGAGTGGATATAAATTGTTGAAACTTTGAGATGATTAGATGGCGCTTAATTCAGTTTCAGAAAAACCATTGCTTACAAATGGATGGTGTCTAGCTATAGCCATAGATTTTTTGACTTGACAATGGGATGTGTTCTTAAATGCACACCGAGTAAAAAAAAAGTCGGCTGTATATACTTTTATTCCAGACATGCGTATTATGTTAAGGCATTCAATTTCGAAATAAAAATTTACTTTTATTCGAAACTTGAGATAGAGAAAAAAATATATTTTGACGTTTGTCACCAGAAATCTCTAAAATTGCCTTTTTCAAAAAATAAAATCTCAACATTTTTGGAATTTTAAATGTTTTTAATCCATTGATATCGTAGCCATCTGTCAATGAAATTTGACAGTTTATCGCTTGGTATTCTATATTAACTACGATCACTGTCGGAATTAATGTGCTAGTTCTGAAATGAAGAATCAATCTTTCTGAATTCAATTTCAACCATAAAAGCGAACACACGTATGGAATTGATGTTCACTAGAAATTACATATGCGATATGCCCCGTGTAAGCCACATGTAAAAACGAATTATTGAACGCGCCCGACCAATTTCAAAACATAAGGCGAATGTTGGTTTCATGTGAATATAAACTTTCAAAAACTAAACCATCCTTATCAATTGGCGAGCCTAGAAGTGGTAATAAAACCTACAATTTAAAAGTTTATTGTTAGGTACCTATGTACATGAATTTAAGTCAAAGTAGGTATATGCTGTTATATTTTTACTTGTTTCGTTATCCATGGTTGGCACTGATGATTATTGTAAGTGATAGATAAGAAATTTATTTTAACATCGAATGCTATTAAATTTGGCACGATTACCAAGTTTGAAATTACAAAAGAAATTTAAATATACAAATGACTTTTAGCGTTTTATTCAGAATTCATTACTTCACTGGCTACAATAAAACAAAGCTAATGTTGTGATAAAAACAAAGCCAATGTTATGATAGGTAACGACTATCTTGCCAACATCTTCTACTTACCATGCTGACCTAAAGATACTCGTTTGAGTGTGAGGACTGTATAGTGTTGGACTTTGAGAGTCTACTTAAAATCCAAACCTGCGCCCACACCTATATCTATACTATAGTCACATTTAATTAAAAATAACATTCTACATTTCCATGTTCCACACATCCATGATAATCATTGAAATGGTTATAGTTGCTCACATTTTCTGAACTACGATAAGATACGAAGCCAAGTCAAACATAAACCAACAAAAAGATACAAAAAAAAACTACACCAACGCATTGCACAATATCGTCAGCATTAATCTGAATTTATGAATGCATTTTGCACGCGTCTCATTATGTATGGCCATGAGAGGAGAGATACAGAGTCACAGAGAGAGATCAGTGAAAAAATCTTAACCACAAATCAAGAAACATAGCCATAAAGACAAGCCATACAACATAAAGTTTTATTATACAAGATCGTTTTGGTGTACTATACCTGCAGAGTGCTATGCTAGCATTGGAAGATCACGAATAATGTTTTGCAATAGCAATGACATCCCCATCATCATGGTGAGTTGCAGTTCATTGCATTTTAGATGCAACTCTTATTCAAACAAAGGTTTGAAAAAAAAGGTGAATTCACGATTATTCAATAGAAAAATATCGGTTTAAGTCTCGTTTTGACTGCGGAATGACAAGCTCCAAGAAGGCCATCTTAGGAATTAATTGAAGATTTCGAAATGAAGATGATGCTTCATTTCAAAGGTTAAATGGATTGATTAAATAAATAATTTGAAATTCAATTGAAATAATGGAAGAATTGAAGTTCTCCAAGAATAAATAAAATACTTTTAAGAACACCACACACACACGCACACAATCATTTGAGAGGAAGTTTTAGGTAAAGTAGAATTTAAACAAAATTAGTAGGAATTTTAATTGCCTGAGAAGCTTAATAGTTATCATTAAAAAAGCCTCAAAGAACAGAAAGTATATAGTTCCGTTATCACTTTTCAATCGTGGGATGTAATAATACGTCCCACTATGATCAAATTCTTGTGACCCACATACAATACGTTCTACAAGGTGGCGCAAAATTAACCACCCTATCGGAAGATGTTATAATTTTTGCAAATGGCGTCGTACGTCAATCATATACTGGACATTTGTAAACTAGACAGCTGCTGTATACAAACAGACAAGCAATGGACCGCTATATAGTCCGCTGTCAAGCCATTCTGAATCCCAACAATGGAGAGGACGATTTTGTGTCGAAAATTATCATGAGCAACGCCGCCGTGGCGCACTTTCACTTAAACGGTTACATCAGTAAGCAAAATCTTCGTTTCTGGGGCACTGAAGAGCCACTGTGTGGTGCGTCGTTTACGCGGGAGGAGTGATTGGGCCGTATTTTTTTTGAAGACACCATCGGCAATACAGTCACTATTACTGGCGAACGCTAGGTGAGCATGATAAACGACTTCTTACTGCCGGAATCGGATGAGCGGGGCTTGGTGAACATGTGGTTTCAACACCAGCCCCAATGGATATTGTGGATGAAGTGTTTGGTGGTCGCGTAGTCTCCCGTTTTTGCGATTTGGCATGGCCAGCAAGATCGCCCGATTTATCCATCCCAGACTTCTTTCTTTGGGGCTACTTGAAGCCACTGATGGCTTATTCCAACAAGCCCCAAGCAGCCTTAAGGAGAACATTCAACAGGAATGCGAACAGCTATCACCGTAAATCTTGCGGAAAGTCATGGAAAATGGGATAAAATGGGCACAAATGTGTATCAACATTGGCGGCAGCCACTTATGACGGATATCATCTTTTCCACTTAACAGAAACAATAAATTGTAATGGCCTAAATAAAGTTTTCCATCAATTAAAATCATTTTTTTTTATTTAGTAAAAAAGTAATTCAAAAACAAAATTGGATGATTAATTTTGCGCTACCTTGCGTATTAGGCGAGTTCTTTTTCAATCCCAGAGCTAACTGGATGAAAAAAAAAACGACTTCGAGGATTAGAGACGCCATCACAGAAAAAATTGACGTTTCCATAGGAACTATATATACAAAGTATGCAATTCACGTTACCGGTAACACAGTTATTATCCGCGGTTAAGTTAAAAGCCGAAAATTATATGGGACTAACTAAGCCCGTAGGGATTACTAAATTATCTGGGACTAGCTAAGCCCGTAGGGATTACTTGTTGTTTCATATAACATGTAGATTTATCACTGACCTGTTTTTATTTTTGTGCAGTTCCCTCGGGGATTGGAAAAAAAACAGATTTTATCTTGTTAAAAAAGATAGATATACACCCAACACACATAACATCAGCTATCAGCCATCCAGTAGTTCAATCAATCTTATTTATTATCGAAGAAATAAGAAATAAGGGATGCAGCAAGAATGTGTTAATTTTTTAGGATATTGAAAAACAGTAGGATATTTCAAAACATGCATAATTTGTACAACAAATTGGATTGAAAATGGTTCAAGGTAACAACACCACATTTTTTTTTTGGCAAAAAAAACGCCAGTAAAAATTCCATCCAAAATTCTAGTCTGTTTTCCTATTAAAAAAATACTGAATATTCTCGTGATTCTTACAAAATTTTCATTTTCATTTTAGTTTTTGGCTTTTTATTCATGTGTCTCTGTCAAAATATCCAATATTTCTGGCTTTATTTTCTAATTCCAAAAAGTCAAAAAGAGTATCTGGTGTTTTTTTTCCGAATTATTTTCCGACGTAATTTCTGGAAGACCTGAAAACAACTTATTTAACTATTATAACCCATTTATAACTCTTTAATAACCACTTTACAACAATAATTAAGTAAGTGTTCACTATAAATGCGTAAGAATCATACTTGTTCATATCCGTTACGTTAATCTGGTGTCACACCGTAATTATAGCTAAGATATTGGAAAATCTTTCATAGTAGTTGTCTGTGTTCTTAATATTTAAATTCAGCTTTCAATTAAATATTTTAATACCATTTTCAATAGTTTACAACACACAAACATTGGGTGATCCATTCGTAAATCACAAGTTTTCTAAGGTCACACCCACAACACTACTAAAATGCACCCTTTATACTAAGCGTGTATACATTTTGTTAACTTATTTATTAAGAGGACATCATGATGGGTTTCAAATTTTTTCGTTATCGATTTCGAATATCTTGTGAATAATTTATACAATCACGAGTAGGTATTAGTGTCACAACGGTAACAACTGAAACACTCATTTGAAAACCAAAACGGAAACCCGGGATGTGTTTCGACATTCTCTGCGGTATGTGGAGACAAACTCTAATGGAGTAAAGGTCTGTTTAAGTTGGAGCCTTGTGGTATCTTGACATTATAGTTAGTGTCACATCCGTCACATAAATATCTATGTTCTATTTCTACGAAAAAAAGCATTATTTTAGTAAAAAGATTATAGGAGAACATCGTGGTATTCCGTAAGTTAAAATTTCTTTGAATTTTAAATTCATATTGAGTCAAAATTCCATGTCACACACGTAACAGGTTGTCAATTTAAAACTTAAACTTTCTGTTTTTCAAAATTTAATTTGCATTAGGTTTCCTATCAATTGATTACTTTTAAGTAGTACCCCTTGGAGAAGTAATTGGTGCTATGAACCATCAAGCCGGTCGGAGTTTTGGGATCGAATCCCTGCCGATTCTCCCTTAACAAAATTGTTCAAGAACTCCTGCAAGAAAAATCAAATCTCCAAGAGTATATATCCGGTCAGAATAAAGTGCCTCCCATTTTAACATCATCTAAGTTCAGATTTGGGAAAAAAATCTACGTCTCCTCCGATTCCTATACCGACTAACAACACACGCACACAGGAATAGTTCAGATTACAAGTCGCACTATAATAGGCCCCTGTTTATAGTTCCTAGTTTTCCAGGACCTTTCGCTTCAATAATTTATTTTTGTATGTCTGTGGCATAGCTTGTGGCCACTTTTTAAGATAACCAGGTCCAAAAAGCATGGATAACATGCAACTATTAGTCTACCATCAGTAACTTCAATATCTTCATTATAAAACACTAACTTTTGAAACTTTAATTAATTAATTGATTAATTTAAACAAAATTAACAAAACTTTTTATTAAAAGCCTGTCAAACTCGAAGAACCCCTAAACTTGTTCACAGGGTTCTGAGTCGACATCAGCTATTGAAAACAATCCTTTTTCTTGTTTGCTTTTATTATAAATTCTGACTTCCGGCGTTAAGGGTTGTTAGTCCACAGCGAAAGACTAACACCCCCAAAAACCCAGAACAAAAGTAACAAAAATTCCCGCCATCCTTGTCATTGCAAAAAGAATACAACAAAACCAAAAAAGTTTGTAAATTATTTCCCTCTATCTTCGCCAGCTAATGATATCCCGAGGTTAAGAAATTTAATTAAAATTGGCAACAATTGTGTACCTTGCAGTAGCAGTAGCAGTAGCACTAGCAAGACTTCCTTCCTTCTTACTGCTACACTCAAGTTATTGTTCCGAAATTACTTCGAAAAACAATTTCCTAGAAATGCAAACGCTCATTCTCTCTGGAATTATTCCTGAAACAAAACTTCAACAAGCGAAGAATCTCCTTTAACTGACTGATGGAAAATCAGTGCAAGAATTTTATTTTGTAAATTATCTAGTTCCGAGCTTTTTCGTTTCAAAATGAAGAGTTCAGTTCAAAAATATCTATTAAGTTCTGGAGTGAAGACTCTGATGAGTTGAAATTCTCATTCTGCTCGAAATAAAAGGAACAGTTATGGACATTTTTCATTCATCCTTTCATTCACTTGAAATCATGACTTAAAATCTCAAATGAATTTATAATATTTCCCAAGATGACGATTCAGAAAACCTTTTGCTACAGCGCTGCTGGTGTATGCATTTTCATATTTTGTTTAGCAGAGAAAGTCCTCAGGATTTCATGGGAAATGTGAATCCATTCATTAAAAGGAAAAAAAAAAAAAACTTCTCCAACTCCGCGAGGAGAATAAAACACAGAAGAAAAGTGCAAACATAATTTAAATCGCAAATTGAACCACTGAATGGAATTCCCAGGAGGGAGAATAACTGGTACCTACGCCCAGGACACGTTTAACAATGCGATGAAAATGTTCTTCTGCGAGCATTGTATACCTTATACCTGCCAGGGCTCTATGTACCTGCTGGCTGCTTGCTATGGTTGCGTAAGATGTCTTGTTGTTTAATAAAGAAAACAAAACGACAAAAGAATGGAAAAGTACTTCTTATCTTCAACACTCTTTAGTATTTTCCTGTTGGATTCTGCTGTACACCCCTAGAGATAGAGAGGAATGGGCTTTCTGACGATGAAGAATGCGTTACACAAAAGTAGTCAACGTTTTATTCATTTCAGCCCCTGAAGCGCTAACAGTTGGAAACTGATCCCACTCCCTGAATATTTTTTTTTGTAATGCAGGAAAATGTCAAACCACTCCCTCCATCTCTCCCTTCGGGACATTATAAAACTTTTCTTTTGGTATTTTGAAATAAACAAAAAAAAAAAACCTGCATACAATTTGGAATATTCAAACTTTATATAGGAGACAATTCTATCGTGTATACGAACCTATTTCCTTTTATTCTTCAAGGGCTGTATGATAAAACATTTCTGCCTCAGGGGATAGGTTATCAAAACGTACAGCACTTATATGGTAAAGCTTGAATTTTATTCAATCTTAATCTCAAATAGTCCAGCAAGGTATTGTTGTTCTTTGGGAAATGAATAAAAAAAATTTTTTTTTCTAAAACAAAAATGATGCATGTATAAAGAAAAAGAAAAAGAAAAAGAAAGGTCTTTTCAAATTCTATCTCCACCTGAAAACCAAAAGCTTGTGGGAGGTCTGGTTCTCGAAATATTTTCATCCAAAGTGATTGTTTGATTTTACTGAATTTCTGTCCAAAACGTTCAAAAGCATTTGTGTTTGGATATAGCGATATTTCCGTAATCGAGCCTCGAAATGGGTTGCGGTTTCCAAAATTATAAGTTAAATTTTCGAGAGCTTTCTAAAACTTCAAACCAAAATACTGTTAGAGGTTTGGTTCTCGAAATATTCGCATCCAAAGTCAAATTACTGTATTTCGATGCAACCCCAAAAAGGTCTTTGGATAACGATATTTCCGCAACCAAGCCTTGTAAGGGGTTGTAGTTTTCAATTACGTATAGAAAATTAACAGGCCTTTCCGCCGATATAAATTCCAAAATTTTGCCAGCTTTGGTTCTCGAAATATTCACATCCAAAATGATATTACTTTGTGTACTTCGATCCAACCTTAAAAAGGGTGTCGATGGCGATATTTCCGCAACAAAGCCTCGAAAGGGGTTGCGGTTTGTAGTGGCGAATAGCAAATTAACAGACCTTTTCAGCGACCTAAAAATTTCTTGCCGCCCTTTCGACATTTCTCTTCAGTAAGGTTTGCCATTTCATGATGGAAAGGTATACGAGCCAACAACGAGTCGAAATTATTAAAATTTACTACCGAAATTCGAAGTCAGTGGCCTCAACGTTAAGAGCGCTACCTTCAATTTATGGTCGTCATAATCGTCCTAGCAGATCAACAATTGAGCGTCTAGTGGAAAAATTTGAAACCACAGGCACAGTACAAAACGTTCCCGTGCCAGTGAGACAAAGAAGTGCCCGTAGTGTCGAGAATATTGCTGCCGCTGAGGCTTCAGTTACAGAAAGCCCAAATGTGTCTCTCACACGTCGTTCTCAAGCGTTGGGCATCTCTGTGACGTCGTTGTGGCGAATTTTGCGAAAAGATCTTGGCCTACATCCTTACAAGATTAAATTGACGCAAGAACTAAAGCCGCTTGACCACCAGAAGCGTCGTATGTTCGTGAATTTGGCTGAGCAACAACTTGAAAATGATTCGGATTTTCATCGAAAAATCATCTTCAGCGATGAGGCTCATTTCTGGCTGAATGGCTTCGTCAATAAACAAAATATGCGGTATTGGTCAGGCAGCAATCCACACGTAGGTACTCCATGAGTCATCATTGCATCCCGAAAAAAATACGGTTTGGTGTAGTTTATGGGCCGGCGCCGTCATTGGGCCGTACTTCTTCCGTGATGGTCAAGACCGGCACGATACTGTGAATGGGGACCGCTAAAGTTCAATGGTAACCGAATATGGACTTGGAGGACATGTGGTTGCAACAGGACGGCGCCACAAGCCACACAGCGAATGTCACAATCAATTTATTGGAAAACAAGTTTGGAGAACGTGTTATCTCACGAAATGGTCCAGTCGCTTGGCCGCCTCGGTCGTGCGATTTGACGCCGTTAGACTATTTCCTGTGGGGCTACGTCAAGTCTATGGTCTATGCCAACAAGCCAGCGACGATTGATGAACTTCGTACGAATATCGAACGTGAAATTGCAGCAGTATCGGCTGATTTATGCTTGAAAACCGTCGAAAATTGGGTTCAGCGTCTGGACTTCTGCAAGCGTGCCCGTGGTGGCCATGCAAAAGAAATCGAGTTCCATACATAATGGCATCAAACGTACTTTGACAGTAAAAAAGAATTTCATTGATATCCAAAACCGTTTTTGTTTTATTTAAAAAAAACTTTTGTAGCGCTCTTATTGAAAAACCCGATAGATCAAAAGAAAGGTACTTTCCAATTCTACATCTGAACCAAAAGCTTGTGGGAGGTCTGGTTCTGGAAATATTTTCATCCAATGTGTTATGTATACTTCATCCATAATTTATTTCTAAACACCGAACAATTTTTAAAAAGTCAAACAAAAATATTAGTAATTTTTCCTGTCTATCCAAAACAAAAATAACGGATCTATAATTTTAAACACAAAAATCTTTTTATCTAATTTATAACAATACCCGCTGGACTATAGAAAATATATTGAAAATATTTTTTCCTCCCGACAAATTTTTTTTTTTGTCTTCTCTTTGTCAGGAACATACCGATATTCTACGTCATTCATTCATTGTGTTACCAACATATTTGCAAGATAGTAAAACGATTGAAATAGGTAATAGATTGTTTGCATTGTTTTGGTATTGTTGGTGCCATAATGTACAACATACATTCATGTCTTTATTTCATTTTTATTTTGGTTTGTGGATAGAGGAATAGTGTTGTTAAACATGATAATATTCATGTCAATATGGTTTCACTTTATCATCATTTTGGTTGAGGGGCAGGCCATAAGATGTAACTTAATACGTAGGTACCTCAAAATTTATACCTAACTAAATAAAATAGTAGAGAGTATCGTTTTGTGTGTGTTTCTGCTTTGTTTAGACAAATTAATTTTCAAACTACATAAAGAGGAGATTATTAAGTTTGTTCCATATATTATTTTGGGCAGAAATGTAGGCAATCTTTTAGCTGGCACATGGGGTGGGAACTTGTCCGCTTGATATAGTTTCTTATTAATAAACATATTTTTGCTTTATGGTATGTTTCTAGTCTTTATAACTGGAAGCATGGCAACACTTCAACCAAATGTAGCAACACTCCAATACGTGTGCCACTGATTTATTAGAACTATGATTGTGATTGTAAACGGTTCTATGAGCTCTATGCATGTGTGTGTTAAAAAGTTACCAAATTTGGAGAGTTAAAGTTATCCGCTCGCAATCGCCACACGCCATTCGACATTTTTATGAATTACAAGTTTACAGATGTGTAAGCTCTATCACGCCGTTGTTCTTTGTTTATTAATAGAGGGGTAGTAACCACAAGTAAACATAAATCTCCAAATTTGAAAGCACACACCTTGAATAAGTAATTTTTTTTTTGTTGTATACGTACTTTCTAATCTACTGAACTTATAAGCACCAACTTAAAGGCGCGAGCACGATGTTATAATTAAAAATGACAAAATGTTAATTAAAAGGATATCCTGATTCGACCTAGCTACTGCCACAGAGAGGGCTCCCAACATTTCTGAATAATCAAGTAAATCCTTATAATTTGTTCATATCAACGGGGAGGGTTGAATTTCTTGCGAGAAATTTATTAGATGTTATAGCCTACACGCACATCCGGTAATAGAGCCCTCTCCGGCCCCGTTTACAAAGGAAACTCAGAATTGAAGTCTCACCTGAATTCAATACATAAATTCACACGTTCGACTTAATTTAAATACCCTTAACGGTATATGGAGATTAGGAGCAGTTTGTGTGTTCGCGCGTATCAATGTCTAACTTTTGGCACATGTGGGTGGTGGGTGGCACTTTAAAAGTGAGAAAGGGCGCCATTAAAACGTTGACTTTTCGTCATTAAGATATCAAAGCATGTATGTCACGCCGCCGACAGCCGCACCGCAGCGTCGCGATGTGATATTAGGCATGGCAGACACTTATACTTCTTGACAGTTGTAGTTTAAGTTTTGCACGGTTGTGATGGTTTTAACACTGGCTTATACCTACTGGGTATAGCTATATATACGAGTGGGTATAGAGGAAGATTTATAATGGCTGTTGTCTTCTTTGATAGTTAACAGACACGCGATTGATAAATTTGCCCTAATGCGAAATGCTATTGCCTGTCGGTATCTTTTATGTTTTTGATGATGATCTGTCAAATCAAGGGTGATTTAATAAATTGGTGCTCATTTCGGAGTCAGTGAATTTTTTCATATCTATGTATGTATATCTACTTTTTGAAATGAGTTTGCGGAGAGAGTATACTATACATACGTGAGATGTATGCCATTTGAATGTTTGAATTACACTAAGAAAACTTCATTATTGAAGCATTCGTTTAAACATTTAAACCTTATTTAATAATTCTGAATGCGTGGATTAAGAATAATGGCTTTAACCTAGGAGTAATTAGTTCAATGTATTATGTATAATTTATTTCGACAGAGTCTTTATAAGAACTCACGGATAGCATTAAGTTAAAAATATCAGACTTAATGGCCTGTGGGTTCAAGCATAGATAATCTTCTTTAATGAAGGATTAGTGCAACTGATGGAATAAATCAGGGAATGTGCATGTTTATCAAGAAATCCATAAATTGACTTTTTAATCATGGAAATCGGTAATTAACCAATTTTTGTTGATAAGGGCAATTTTATTAGAACTTCTTAGGCCCAGTTTTGCAGAGCTAGATTAAAGTTAAAGCCGGGTAAAATCACCAAATTTGATGATTTAACTCTGTATTAACTGAACAGATACTTTTGTTATTTTATCCTCCGAGTTTCTTAGGTCTTTATGCTTGCAACCTTCACTAAAAAACTGAATCTTTAGTCAACTGTAGATTAATTCATGTCTAGAGTTAACTAACTCTGGTTTAACTCACCCTTGAAAAAACTGAGAATGAAAGTCTTGCTACAAATTGAAGCCACTGTGAAGAAACTGGCCCTAAGACCCAGTATTTCTGTGCGAAATTATTGTAGTTTCAGGGATAAACTCGAGTTAACTTCTGAAAAATGTTTTTCAACTCCTTTAGATGACGAGTTGACCACGATTTAATTCTACAAATTTGGTGAGTTATCTCTGGACTATTAGCCGAACAGATCTTTCTGACAGACTAGCATCAAAAAGTGGCGACACCTCGATTTCGAAAGTGAAAGTATGATTTCCATTGCATTGCCTTTCAATTTCGGTGGATTTTTGAAAATTAATTATTAGAGTTAATCCTCGCCTGGGAAACAACTTTATGGGTTATATACCGGGTTTATTTTATTTAAGACCATTTGTACAAACGTGGTTCAAGTATTGATCCTTGGTTTACCGATTTAGGGCCAGTTTTTCAGTGGTGAATTTAACCAGAATTAGTAAATTCTTGAAGTAAATTAACCCACAGTCAACTGAGGAAGCAGTTATTTGTTACAGAATGCATGCGGAACGACTAAACAAACTCAGTGGATAAAACATCAAACGCATTTGTTCAGTTAATCCTGAGTTAACTCACCAAATTTGATGAGTTAACTCGGGTTTAACTTTAATCTCGCACTGAAAAACTGGACCTTAACGTATCGATTTCAGAGGATTAACTGAAGTTAAATGATGGTTTAAATATTGTTGCAAATCACCTTAATGGCAAGTTCTACAAAAGTGGTTCTAATTTGATAATTGGCTCAGTGATTTTATTTCACTGAATTCGGTAGATTAACTGAGGTTCAACGATGGTTCAAAGTTTAAGTATTTGAGGATAGGCAATTAAATGCTCTAACCATCGTTGAACCTCAGTTTATCTATCGAAATCGGTGAGTTAAAATTTTTAAGCCATATGGATCAAATTTGAACCACGTTTATACAACTGGTTCTGACATAGGTCCCGAGTTGCAAAGCCATGGTACAGTACTTTTAATTTACTGTTTTTGAGGGATAAAGTGTGAGGTTCAGCAGTGTTTTAATTATACATGTGTTAACAAGCGTTAATTCTCAGTTAATCCACCGAAAACGATGAATTAAAATACAAGTTTATGCAACTGACTCTAAGGACCAGTTTTTTAAGTGCATGAGTTAACTCTGAGTTAAATCAGAGTGAGTTAATCCTGTAAATAATCAAATCCTGGGAGTTAACTCAAAAGTAGTTATTCAGTGGAGAGTTAAATTTAACACTTAGTTGTCAAAAATCTTTTGAAATCGAAATGCGACAGTATATAGAAATCAATATTTCGCTATCGAATCAAGATGGCGCCACTATGAAAATCACCCTTTCCACATAGTGTTATACCTCGATTTGAATAGATTTTTGACAAGTATCTTACAGAAATACCTATTCTGCTAACTAACCAAATTTGTTGAGTTAACTCGGGATCTAAATTGAGTGAAAAACATGTTTCAGGAGTTAACTCGTGTTTAAACCCGAAACAAGGATATCCTCGCACTGAAAAACTCGACCTAAGAGGATTAACGTAGTCTGATATAACTCAGAGCTAGCTTAGCACTTAAAAAAACTGACACCAGAAACATTGAGATTATAATTACTAACCCCTCTGTTAAAAAACGGGGAGCAAGAACATCAGAATTTACACATCTGTCAACTTGTAATTCATAATTATAAATGTGAAATAGTGACATATGATAACGATCGGATTACTTTTTCTCGCAAAATTTAACGTTTAAGGGACAGATAATTTTTTAACACACACAAACATACATACATCTCGTATAGTTATAACAGTCTACTACTGCACTCACAGTTTTCATAAATCAGTGCATTTATGTGATACACGTATTGGAATGTTGCTACATTTCGATGAAGTGTTGCCGTACTTCTAGTTATAACGACTGGAAAGATATCATAAGGCAAAAATATGTTTATTAATAAGAAAAGTTATTAAGCAGACAAGTACCCTATCCGTATGTCAGCTATAATACGTGAGTTAAGGTGCGGTTAGACTTTTTGTTATTAATAAGGCTGAAAGTATTTTTAAGGTGAACAAACTTGTATCCTTTAAATAATTGACACACATCGTGACAATACCATAGATTTTCGTGTTAAATTCTATGACAGATTCTATGCTATATCCACAACAACACCAGCAATAATCCATCATGTTGCAGTACTGAAACTCAGCCTAGCAATTTAAGTGCAATTATGTAATTACACACTTCCACAGAAAATCACAATAATTCTCCTCTTCAATTTTCTACCTGCCTACCCATTAACAAAAAAAAAAATACTAAAAAGGAACTTAATTACTACCCTAAAAAAAAATAGCTTTTGTTTATTTGTTTTAAAAGTACGAGAGAAATTAATTCAGAGGATGAAGGTATAGAGCTGGAAAACTAGTGTTCGCCTCAATGGCTAACTATGCATATGAAAAGTTCGTTAAGCTCTTCTATGCTTTAAGGTGGCATGGCATGGCAAATTCTGATGGTTTATGTGATGCTGATGGAGAACCTACTTCAACTATAAGTTTGTAAACTAGGAGTTCCTATAGACATAGACGTTTCATAAGTTTTACGATTAACACCAAACCATGGAAGTGTGATTCCACAGAACTTATGGTGGCAAATTACTTAATTCAAGAACATTATACCTCCGTAAATATATTTTAAATTCCATACCCTAACTCGTTATACCTACTTTAAAATTTAATCGCATTAATTGAAGTGTGTATGCCCAAAGGTAAAATAATGGAACTTGAATTTTAAACTAGAGTTTAAAGAACGGTAAATTATTAAAGAAGAGAGTTTAAATAAATTGGGACAGATTTATATAAATTAGTTTTATTAAAATATAGAAGTAATCGGTGGTGTATAATGGTAAGTGCTTAGAATTGTGATGTTAGAGGTCTGGGTTCGATTCCCGCAGCCTCGTCCACCTAAATACAAAAAATCAACTACTGTCTCTTGTGAGGAATTGATTGCTTCAATTTTAAGACCTTGTGTAAAAAGTCCCAATTAAACAACCTCGTGAAACTAAAATTTCTCTGAAATGTGCTTGGCCAGATATTTTGATGAAATTCTGAGATATTTAAATTAATAATTAAATTAAACTACTTTGCAAATGAAATGACTTGCATAATCAAATTTAATATTGACTCTACTCGAACCCAAATCAAATATTATTTTCTAAAATCAAATACCGATATACCTACCTATACCTAACCTATGTCCTGCGGCATCGGCCAGCAAAATGTTGCTATGCTCAAAATAACACAATTTAATACTCAACCTTTATTATTATAATCCTTTGATAAATAAAATTGGTATTTTCATTTGCGTAATAATAAATGTATTAATTTTAACACAATAGAGCTAGAGTGTCGGGGGTTTTGTGTGTGATCAGAAGTTAAGTAAAACCAAAAGAGCCAGCCAATTCGTATCGTAAGCGGCCCAGCATCACGGATGACGTGCAGTTTAATTAAATTATGTAATTTGCTTATAAAACATATAATTTAGCTTTGCGCGCCTCTCTATAATATTCGTGTTGATTTTATTCTGCAACAATTTTTGTTTGAAAATGAAATATTAATATAATCAGGTTCATAAATAGGTTTTGATGGTGATGCTGATATATGAAAGTGAATATTTCCTTTATGATGAAAAAAGCATGTTACAACATCAGCATGATGGGCTTTGTTGTATCGTTCGCCAAAATAAGGCTAAGTAGGATTCTAACCTCTTTATAATAACGATGATAATATTAAGTAGATTATCATTCAGAATGATGTGAAAATTTGTGTTCCACACTCATCCCAGTAGGAATTGTTCTTTTTGTTCAATTCATCAAAATAGGGATTTTGCTTACAGGGGCCCGTATCAACTATAATTTATACTTTACCTCTTGTTGGGAACTGTAAAAATGTCGTGTCGTCGCATAGACGTAACGCATCCTATGTTCATCATAAATAACTGATGATTTGTAAGTAAAACTAAATTATCCGGTAGATAAGACTTTTTCGAAATAACAAAGAAAAGGTGCCACAAAAAGAACTTTGTTTATCTAGATGTATCCGTTTACTTACTTACTTAAACAAATAGAATAATTAAAACCATAGACAATATTATTACCAACAATTTGTCGTTTCATTTATAACTGTGCGACATACCGGAGCCGAGATATTCGTGAAAAACCCAAAATACATTTTTACAAATATCTTTGGTAAAAAAAGTAGTTGGGAGGTTTAAATTTTTGTCAAGGTTTTTTGATGTGTAAACATCTATGCTGGCGGTAGAGTGAAAAAAAACGTGAACGTTCGTGTGCAACGTTACGTCTTGCACTTTACGTTGTAGCACGTTACGTTACGAAATCTGATTTGCCCCGACCAAAACAAATTGATTTTAACGCGACCGACAATTAGATTATACTTTATCGCGACCACTCATTTATATTTTTTTTACCAAAGACGAAAGCAAATTGTTTTTAGCGCGACCGACGATTTTATCATTCTAACACTTATATTTTTATTTTCTTTAATTTTTAATTATTCCCCGATCAAAATGGACGCGACACTTGTAATTAAAAAGAAAACAAAATCAAAACAAAAATAATAATAGTCAGCTGTAGGGATTGACAATTGACTGTAGGTATGGTAGATCCATGGCTGTAGGTATGGTAGGATATCGGGTGCGTTCAGTGATATAAATCTGAACTTAAATTCTACGTTTACATTAAACTGCTTTTAAACGATGCAATTTCTTTTTGCAATTTTTAGGCACGTAGGCGAGGGACGTAGGTGGATGGGATATACAAAATAGCTGAGGTTGAGCAAATTGTAGAGTTATCGGCTACCTTTGTACTTGCACAAAGTTAACATTCATTAAAAATCACAGCGTCCAATCCCGTAGGCGATTTATCTAAAAACTCAAGATATATAATTCGCCGGCTATCTCATAGTGACATTCATTTGAGGTTCGTTCAGTATAAAATTAAGACTGAACTTTTTGTAAGTTTTACTCGATGGAAAGATGGAGTTTCATAAGGATTGCAAGTTCGTTGACAGTTCTAACTGGATATTTTAATTCGGCCCCTGTCAGTCAAACCATTAAGTTCCTTTGGAATTTGGGTACGGTGTCATTTAATTGAAACCACGATTTTAGTGCTCTCCGCTGACAGTTGTTGTTTGTCGATGCTCAGAGAGTGATTACCATAAACAATAACCATGTGTAATGTGAAGTCATCTTAAAGTTGAGAGTGACTTACGAAGCAGGACCTTTCAGTACCGAACCTTCACCGTTCGTTGGACACTTCACCACCAGCCTTTTAGTGCTTGGAAATTTCGTAACAGCGGTACCCCCACTGGGTATTTTGCTGCCGTTCTTTCAACACTAAGCATTTTAAGCACTGCCTACAGATAGGTAATGTAGTGTTAATTATTCAATAGTCGTGTTTTTTTGCAAGCCCGCGGAGATTTGGATGAAAAAAACGACATCGGGGATTATCGACGCCATTACAGAAACAAAATGGAGTTTCCATACAAACTATCGATAACAAGCTTAGCTAAGCCCCAAGGGGATTAGTTGTTGTTGCATTTAACATGTAAATTGCAGGAAAGGACGTCGTTTTTTTCGACCAATTTCCACGGGGCTTGCAAAAAAACACGGCTAATGCGTTTCTTTTGATGACGTTCAGTAACAAAAATCAGGCGCTTGGACAAACGTTGATGATTACACATATTTAACCGTGAGTCCCGGCACTCACATTTTTTTTTTTTTACTAAGCCTCTATAATGATTCATGATTAAGGGACGCAGTTTCAGGCTCTTTACACAACCGACGGTGTATTTAATAAATTAAATTTAGTATTTAAATTTTAAAACTGACGACGATTTTACTGAACTAAATAATGCAAAGCCATAATTTTATATCCTATTTTGAATTAAAAAGTCTATATCCGCTCCTGAAAACATCAGTGATTTGAAGACAACATTATATATGAAAATATCTTTATTCGACCCCATTTACTAATTTTTTTCGGAAGTAAACCCACCCTAAGAGCTAAGACCTTTTCTTTTTCTTTGGGTCGAATGGTCAAAACAGTAACAATAACCAAGTCAGGGAGGGTATACATCCATACCCTCCATCTCCATATCACGGTATATATACTGTTCCTTATTAACTACTTTGCTATAAAAATGAATGACTCATCTTGGGGGGTGAATATAATGTGAGTGAAGCTGGAATCGACTTTAACACAACCCTCGGGGTCCATAAGTGAATTTATTTGATTAGGCCACATCGAAGAATTTTTTATTTTGGTCTGGCGTTCTGCGAATTTATGTGCGGATATTCGAGTGATGAGAGGGTAGTTGATTGCATTGTGGGATATGTGGGGTCTTTCACGGAATGCTGATGGCCAAGGGGCACACAACTTTATTGACACACAACACAGGAACTCCATCTGTTTGCACGTGATCCCAAGCAAACAAAGGCGCATTTTTCCTGAGATGAACCATTGAACTGGGAAATTAATGGGATCTTTCTTCGACTTGGAGCGAGTTTGGATGGAGTTTTTACTCTGTGAGTATGGTGTTCATAAGCACACTAAGCGTCATCCGCACCACATCACAGGATATACAGGAAGTAGGCGAGAAATACTCGAATTTTGTGCGGATGCTGCGAGAACCAACAAAAGTTAGTTTTCAATTTGTTCGATTTGTTTCATAAGTGCTCAAGATGTTAGATTTGATTTTGTGTTTTCTTATTTAGGGGAAAAGGAAATGGGGGGAATAGTGATGGTTTGTTAAGAAAATTGATGAGGAAATGGGATATCTGCAAATGGGGATAGAATGTTGATTATTATATTGTTTTGGAATACTTGATGGAAAAAGGGAGGAATTTGAGAAAACATACTTCAAGTTTTTCTTTTCGATAATGATTCAATGGATATAACTCACTCTCTCAAGCAATTTATTTCACAAACAATCAAAAATTGTTGACAGTATTGGTTTAGATAATGAAGTGCTTATTAGGAGTGTATTTACTTAAGGTACAGTTTATACATTGGTTTACGACGCATGTTATGATTTTTGATTGACACTGCCAATTTTTCACATTTACCCAAATTCTTTGAAAGTATTTTGTGTGAAATGTTAAATTTTCGTTGAAAATCTCTCATCTTCCCTAAACAACATGGATTTTTGAAATGTATATGTCCACAATCACTAATCTTGTTGAATTTTTTGTATCATTTATCCTCTAAGCCTTAGATATTAATATTGCGCAGTCAATTTCAAATTTCAACTGATTTTTGTTAAAGCATTTGACAAAATTTCGAATAAACTAATACTCTTCAGATTGTCTAATTTCTTTGGCTTTGAACCCTCTTTGTTAAAAACTGTATTACAGTATTCGTTTCAGAACTACCCCTTCTAGCCATTTCTTAGCTGCCTGCGATATCCCCCAAGACAGCCATCTAGGACCACTTCTTTTTATTCATACCATTACTGATATTTAAATGGTCGTCAATCATTTATCTATCTACTGTACGCCGACGACTATATATATAAAATTTCTTCAACACATGACTCTTTCCTCATTTTAAAGGATCTTGACAGTTTTTCACTCGGGTGCCTCAAAAACAGCCAAATGACCCCATGACGGAAAAAATCGAAAACTTGGATTTTCGATTTGTGAGCACCCGACAGTATAAATAAATCAATTAATAGAGGGAGCTCGCAAAGAAAATGAGGCCCTATTGGCTTACAGCCATTTCTCTGTGAGTGTTGTTAATGTCTGCAGGATTGAAAGGGACCTACAGTTTTTCCGGGTTTGCTTGGCTGCCATAAACGTATTCAAGGGTCTAATGATTGATTATTTTATCTATAAATCTAGATAAATTTGCTGAATGACATTTGTTTGTTATGTTGACTTTGAGGTTTTTATTTTCGGTTTACGCATAGAACTGCATTTTAAAATATGAAGCCCTAAAAGAAGGGCGTTAAACCGCATGACTTCCGTCGACTTTAATTTAACCACTAAAATGTCGAATAGTGTTGAATAGACGGTTGTGTCCAGCTGGAAAGAGAACGATTGCATCAGTCAGTTGAAAATTGCAGTCCAGCTAAGCCACAGTCAGCAAGCACAGAAGGGAAGGGTCACAACGTGCAGCAATTATAGAGGTATCACGTTGTTGAGTACCGCCTATAAGATACTCTCCTCTATCTTACAAGACCGGATAACCCCATACGCTAAAACTATCATCGGACAATATCAGTGTGGCAAATCAACAACTGATCAGATCTTCACCCTTAGGCTGGCGATGGAAAAATGTCTAGAATTTAACATCCCAACATACCATCTGTTTATAGACTTTAAGGCCTTCTACGATAGCAATGCCAGGGTAGAACTTTACAAAGCTATGAGAGAATTTGGCATCCCAAATAAATTGACACGACTATGTAGGTTGACCATGACCAACGTAACAAGCCAAGTAAAAATAGCCGGATTGCTATCCAAACCAATCAACATCTTTAATGGACTCCGACAAGGGGATTGTTTGGCCTGCCTCCTCTTCAACCTGGCGTTGGAGAAAGCAATCCGTGACTCTGGCGCGGCAACAAGAGGGACCATCGTCAACAGGTCCAGCCAGATACTGGCTTACGCAGACGACATCGACATCATCGGAAGAACAGAGCAGAGTACATGATTCCTTCATCCAGATCGAGCAAGCGGCTAAAAATCTGGGCTGCACATTATTGAAGGTAAAACAAAGTACATGGTGGCGTCGAATGCGAGAGGAACAGTTGGTCAAACAATCAAGGTAGCGGAGCACGAATTTGAAGTGGTGGAATCCTTTAAATACCTTGGGTCAATAGTAGCAGCCAATAACAATATAGAAGAAGAAATACGCGGTCGGCTTCTCAAATCCAACAGAGCCTACTATAGTCTGTCAAAGCTCTTCAAATCCAGAAATCTCACCATAACTTCAAAACTGCTGCTGTACAGGACCATGGTCCTGCCAGTACTCACATATGGATCCGAGACTTGGGTGCTTAGCAAAAGGCACTCCGACCTCTTAGCCGCGTTCGAGAGAAAAGTCTTAAGGAGAATTGTTGGTCCCATATGTGAGGAAGGACGATTCCGGAGACGGTACAATCATGAATTGTACGCAATCTACCTTGAAGTAGATATCGTGACAAAAATTAAGCTCGGTAGACTGCGGTGGTTAGGGCACCTAGCTCGCATGAGCGAAGAGGAACCTGCTCGGAAAGTTCTTTGTGGTACATTCTATGGTAGACGACAGCGTGGTAGACCATGCTTGCGCTGGAGAGATGGCGTAGACCACGACGCCCGGAGCCTTGGGGTGCGCAACTGGATGGCTGCGGCTCGGGACCGGGATGGGTGGAGAGACTTGTTGAAGGAGGCCAGGACCGGACCCCGGTTGTCGAGCCGATGATGATGATGATGAAAGCCACAGCTAATTAAATTAAACCTTTAAATAATAGTCAGGGCCGGACCAACCATATGAGCAAGATGTGCAAATGCACAGTGCGCAAAATTCTGGGGGCGCATTACCAGAAGCAAGAAAATGTAATCTTATCTTTCGCAAACAAATATATACTGCCATTGGCATTTTAACCGCAAAACTTGTTCAAATAATCCCTGTGCTAAGTTATTTCTCGCACACTAACTAACATCACTTTCACTGTAGCATTCAAGGAGAATCTAGCTCAAAATATTGTAAAATTAAAGATCACACTAGAACTGTACTCATTGAAAGCTTACCTCCTTGGTAATGTGGAAAAGTCTTATGCATGTGTATCAGTGTATGTATGTATGGATGAAAATATTAAAAGGGGCGCTTTCTACAATTCTTGCATAGGGCGCATGTTTAGCTGGGGCCGACCCTGATAATAGTAAAAACTTTCACTTAGTATCTATATAACATGTTATCTTAAAAATAAGAGTCAGCAGTAAATTTAATTACTCTGACTAAATTGACTATAATACTGCAGTAATTTTTGTTAACTGTTTCGAGTCTTTAAGCCAGTTTAGTGTATACTTCAAATCTTAGTCAATTCTAATCTACAGTCTAATTACATTCAACATTTATTTTCAATATTCTGACTTGAAAGTTAACTAAATCAAGCAGTCAACTGACTAATTACTAATTGATTCACTGTAGTATTTCTTGACTGTTTCTAATTTTTAAGGACCATTTGCTGAAACGAAATTTAAGAGTTTATGTTCAACATAAGAGCTTATACGACAGTTTAGGCTGAGGAAAAAGTAGAACAGTAAATAAATATTTAAGTTTCGTTTAAGCAAATGGCTCTTTAAAATCATCTTTAAAACTTAGACATTTTAGGAAATCAATTTATCCTTTGACTGCAGTCAATTAAATAGAAAAAAAATTAAATCAACGAACAGAAACAGAAAGCTGGAAAGCTTTCGCATCATCATTTATGAATATTGAATAAAATGGGGACTTTTTGTACTGTTCCTACCCCAACTTACATTTCAGCTTTGGTAAGGTCTAACTGAATAGCCTTTATAATTTCGTTACGACATTTGTAGTGTCGATAAGCAAAAAAAGGAGAACGTTATAGAAGGTTATTTAACCTTTTATAACCTTCTATAATGATTTCGATAAAGCTTCTTGCAAGTACCATACGCAGATCTCTTAAAAGTTTCAGCTTCGGAAATGTTTCTATAAAGTTTTAACACATGTACTATAAAAGTTTGAATGCGGTCGGGCTATGCGCTTAACAATTCCCAAGCAAGAAAATAACGCTATGGTCAATTTTTTTGTTTTAATTTTTTACAAATTACGCTAGACTGCGCTCTGTTCGGGCAGCCCTATAATACTTAATTAATTAGTTTAACAAAAAAACGCATTTTGTGTGTAATCCACCAAACAAAGACATCCTGCGTCCACTGTACATGCACGAAGTCCAATATCACCACCACCACCGAATAAACAATCTTATCAAAGTCGCTGCACTATATCACAAAAGACAATTGTTAGTTTTTAAAAGCTTCTTTCAAACGACTTTTACAAGTTTGAGCCCCTTTAGTATAAAATCTAACAAATCTTACCCTCAAATGTTCGATAAAACTTCTAAAAAAATTGTAACAGAAGCCTTTTAAAGACTAAATGACAGCAACTTGTATAAAATAACGTATACAATCCTTATACAACTACATCTTCATTTAGCTTCTCTTACTTCATTTAAAGAGGTCTAACCAAAAAAACAGGTACTAGCCTCGATTGAGTTTCCTTATCTAGCTTACAAACAATTTAAAAGAAACAGTTAATGAAATCATGACTTCTATAAGAAGCTTTATACATTTTATGACTTGTAGCATATCAATATTTCTAGGCTTAAAGAAGCTAAAATGTTAGTTGGGAAGTCTCCGCTATGTCTCGGCTATGAAACTTTGCCTAAAATCCTAATATGGGAAACTTAAGCGCCACTTATTTCGGTTAGTGTCGACTGTGAAACTGGCCCTTACTCTTACTTATTTTAGGCAATCAGTAAGTCTTTCGACTCCAGCTTTAATTATTATTTAATTGATTATTTCAATTGACAAGTCAGAACATGGAAGAAGTAATTTAGTAACTCAATTGACTACATTCACCAACGGACAGTTTTTCCATCTCTGGTGGCTAGGGTCAAAATCATTTAATATGCGGAGCGTTTTTCGAACAAAGCTCTGATTTTGAAAATGGAGTTTGAGTTCAACGCTATGTGACCAACTAATTTGAATTGCTGTACACTTTTGAATAATTCACAATAAATTTAACAGATGTTGCTTGTTTCAAGCATCTCTATTGAAAAACCTCTTACAAGGGGACCCACCAAAAGATTTAAAATATTTACCTGTTTATATCCTATAATCCTTTACCATACGTTTATCAATTCATTCATCACAATTTGCTTTTGGAAAAAACGCAAATAATATTTACAAATTTTAAATCTCTCCAGGGTTTGCAATTCTTATAAAAGTCAGTCAATTTTTCATTGTGCATATGAATTCAATCATAGAATTGGTATAGAGAAAAATGTAGAAATTCATTCGGAACGTAACCACAAAATCCTTTAAGGAATAGCATCTAGTCTAGAGTATTTTAAACTCTGGATATAAATACAAAGCATAAAAATGGTTCTGACTGGATGACTCAGTACAGATATAACATGGAAATGTTGTGCATTGTGCAATATTTCAATCAATAACAATAATTCAATGTGGATGGGGAATATGATTTGCCTTGAAGCCAGTATATAATATGTACTTATCTATCTGCAATTTTCGAGTTGGAAATACTTCGGTTTGAAAAGAAATTGCACGAATGAGTGTAAATGCTACGACAGGGCCAATAAAATATTGACGTTTTATTGTAGACCAGCAATCCTCAGAACCTGGATTTCGAGTGCTTTTTGTAATTGGCATGTGACTCATGTAGAAGAGGTAAGTGGCAGGTACTCGAAAACCGCAACCCCTTGCGAGGCTTGATTGCGGAATTTTCGTTATCCAAACACTTTTGTATCGTTTTGGACAGAAATTCAGTAAAATCGTTAAATCACTTTGTTTGCAAATATTTCGAGAACCAGACCTTCCACACGCTTTTGGTTTAGAAGTGCTGATAGAGTTTGAAAAGACCTTTCTTTTGATGTATAGCTCGATGGGTTTTGGAAACATTTTTTAAAAGCTGAAAAAAACATGCAAGGGGTTAGTCCATCATTTTTTTCAAAAATCAATAAAAAAATTTTGGAAAAAGTTTGTCGAAATTTTTACATCGCTGAAAAGGTCTGTTAATTTGCTATTCGCCACTACAAACCGTAACCCCTTTCGAGGCTTTGTTGCGGAAATATCGCCATCGACACCCTTTTTAAGGTTGGATCGAAGTACACAAAGTAATATCATTTTGAATGTGAATGTTTCGAGAACCAAAGCTGGCAAAATTTTGTAATTTATATCGGCGGAAAGGCCTGTTAGTTTTCTATACGCAATTGAAAACTACAACCCCTTACAAGGCTTGGTTGCGGAAATATCGTTATCCAAAGCACTTTTTAGGGTTGCATCGAATTACAGTGATATGACTTTGGATGCGAATATTTTTTTTTCTAACTTCCATAAAAATCTATCAAAATTTGTACATCGTCGAAAAAGTCTATTCTATATTCGGCCCTTAAAGCTTTAACCTTTTACGAGGCTTGGTGCCGAAAACGTCGCCATTTAAAGCCTTTTTAAGGTTGGTTGAACATCATGGAAAGACTTAGCCCGACACAACGTCTACAAATTATTCAGCTGTATTACGAAAATCCGAAAAACTAATTGTCATAAAATTCTTTATTAAATACTTCAGTTATTATTTACTAAGCCTTCAAGGTGTTCAGGGTTTGATGGCTCTAAAGTTTCTACCACCATCGAAACAGATCCTGATTGAAAAACCTCTAATGCAACTTCATTAAAAACAAACTCTTGTTGAAGAACTTTCTTTTTCTATCGACCTTTCACTGTAATGAAAAACTTTCTTTCACTGTCATCAAAAACTTTCGTCTTCACTAAAAGGAACATTTTGTTTACCTATAAATATAAAATAAGTTCAACCAGGAGAAAAAAGGACTTTTCCACAGTTCAGATATCAATATAAATAGGATGCCCATTTTCCTGGCGAATTAAATAAATTATATTATATTTTGCCAGCACTGAAATCCATCCAACCATTCATCCATCCATTTATCGAAACTTTCGTTTTTAATAACGAAACCCATCAACCTATTGTTTCGACAAATAAAAACTTTTCACATAAATTATTTTATTTGATTTTGTTTTTGTATTATTTTGTATATAAATGAAGATATGTATGTATTTATTGAAAGGCGTGACCTGCCCTCTGCCCTCTCTGCCGGATGTTTTATTATTTCGACAAATCTTGGACAATTCCCAAACGAGGACAATAATGATCCTGATGGTTAGAGGAAGTTGAAGGACATCAATAAAGTCATAAATCCAAGATGATGATAACGAACGAAACTCCAGGCTGTGAAAATGTCCTTTGCTGTCCTCATCATCACTACCTCTCTCCATATAAAACGATGGCGAGATGGATGGAGGTCCTTGAATGTTTTATGGAGCGGATGGAATTTTATGTAAATAAATAAGAAAAGGACGATGGGCTATATTGTGATTCTATCCGAGAACGAAAATCAGTTTGACAATTTTCCCAAATTTATGCCTGATGGTGACAATTGGTTTTATTATTTGGTGCGATAAGATTGAAGGATGTCTGCCATTTGGTATGGGTTTTTTTTTTTTTTTTTTTTTTTTTTGTTTCCATAAATTTATTTATTTTCATTTTCATCGGAGGAAAGTGATAGATGATACAAATATCATCTTCATCATAGGAATGAGCGAAGTTTCTCCATGTTGTGCTCCACTGACTGACTGTGCGGAGAAGAATGAAATTCCACTTCAAATGGAGTTTCAATTGATTTGGTTTTAGTTTTTCCTCGGCTGATTGAAATTCCAATGATAAAATGCAACCATTTGAGAGAGGTGATTTTCATTAAACGAATGAATTGAAAGAAAATTATTGATAATTGTTTTCTCTTATTGAAAATGCTGCCGATTGAACAATTTAGCACCGGATCCGTTGGAATTTTATGTTCTACGTCTGCGACTACTATGGCTTGCGGGACCAATATATAAAAGAATCCAACTTAGGTGCAAGTTAAGCTGATACTCGTGTCTAATTGAACAAATTAAACGCATACAAATGCAATAAATGATTAATTACTTTGGTCTTTGATTCGAAGATGATTTCTCTGCGGCACTATCAAGCTTAGAGATTTCAAAAAGGAAAACTTGAATGATTAGGTTGTGATTTGAGATGGTTTGTTGTTAAGCTGTGAACACAAAAAAAATAATTTTCACTTGAGCATCAATAACATGATCCAAGGTGATAATTGGATGTGATGGAAAAATGGAAAAATTCAATTAGGATTAATTTCGAATGTTTTTTTTTGTATAGGTGGTGTTTTAAGAATTGTCTTATTCGTCGGTATTAATGTTTTTGTTTTTGAATTAAAAAGAACAATTTTCAAGTAAAGGGTTTTTTTTCGGAATTGGTCTTTTTGACAGCTGTCACTTGATTTATGCTCAGTTTGGTTTGCCATTTCATAATAAATAGCTGAACCACCATCAAGCGCGTCGCACGTTCGGTGAACGATGTCCAAAACGAGATGGACATCGATCCCGATTTTCACAGGGAAATTTTGTTCAGCGATGAAGTCCATTTTTGGTTGAATGGGTACGTTAATTTGCAAAATTGTCAAATTTTGAGTGATCATAATCCACAAGCCGTTGTCGAGACGCCCGCTACATCCTCAAAAAGTCATTGTTTGGTGTGCTCTATGGGCAGAGGGATTCCATGGTGTTCATATTTCTTCAAAAATGAAGCGGTCATAATGTTACAGTCAAGGGGGAATGCTATAGAGGCATGATTAATGACTTTTTCGTACCTGAATTGGAGGACGGTGATGTGGACGACCTTTGGTTCCAACGAGACGGCGCTACAAGCCATACAGCCAACGAAACAATCAATTTATTGAAGGAAACTTTTGGTGAACGCATTATCTCGCGTAGTGGGTCTGTGGCGTGGCCTCCAAGATGGTGCGATTTAACACCGCTGGACTATTTTTTGTGGAGTTATGAAGTCGCTTGTCTATGCAGATAAGCCCGAGACGATTGACACCTTGGAAGAGAATATTCGGCGCGTTATTTCTGAGATACGGCCCCAATTGCTGCAAAAAGTGGTCGAAAATTGGGCCTCTCGGCTGGATTTATTCTAGCCAGCCGCGGGGGCCACTTGCCCAAAATCATTTTTAAATCATAATGGCACACCCTTATCTTTATAAAAAAGCTAAATTTTTGGCCATAACATTAAACTATATGCGTTTTATTTCTTCTTGAAAACCACACGTCTAAAAAAACACTCTTTAGATAACTATACTAAAATCAAGAACTCACTACCCATGAAATTTGGAAAAGTATGCTTTGTACATCAGCTGTGGCCTACTGAACAAGGATGGATATTGAATCTACGATAATTGAATAAATTCCGAGCCAATTTAATTTTTTTCAATTTGTTTTTTTAATTACTCAATGAAAAAATATATCTATATTTACTTGGCGCGTAACCAAGTTTACTTGGCTATTATGAACACCAGATTCCCTCTGAACCGCAGCAATAATTTTTATAATGAAAGTTATTAAATATAGAATACCTATACCAACCCCATTTCTCCTTTTGGCTAAACCAAAATAAATACAAAAAAAAAAATAAATGTAAGACTTTAACCGCACTAACCCAACGTTTGTGTTGCACTTTCATTTCGTTCAAAGCACTTTTTCAATTAATTATTATTATTTGCTGTGATGCGGTTGCCTTAAGGATGCGCCCCACAAAATAATAAAAATGAAAAAAAAAATATACACACAATGTAAATAGTAAAATCCTGCTGTGCCATTAATTTACAATGAACCAGGATCTATGGGTTTTTTTTTGCTGGGCGGCACAATGGGCGCTCCCACAATGCACAAAATGAAAGAAAGTGTTCACTTGAGTTGTACGTTCTTGCTCCCAACTTGTATCTGCATTACAAGCGGTTTAATCATAATCTAATGTTCTATCAGAGTTCGATAGTAAAACTTATTTCGCTTAAATAATAACTTGCACTTATTTACTTTACAAAATAAACATATTTTATTTCGCTTCAAATCGTTTTTATCATTCTCCGATCTCAATAGCATGCAATTTAAAATTCACTTCTGGATACACTTTAACTTCTACCTATACGCTATCACGTTCAAAATTAAACTGTCCACTAGCTCGAAAACATCCCCTTATATAGGGAATTAAACGGTTCTAGTCTTCACTAGTATCCACTAGAATATTCCAGTATATCTCCTAGTAGTTCCCATTCCAGTTGTTGGAATTGATATTTAGCTAAATCACAAGATGGCGCTGTAATCGGTTGAAGGTTTGGTGTTTACCTTTTCAGAAAGATAGCGCTGTAAACAGGAAGAGGATTTTCCTTTGTTTCAAATTCAAAGTAGTTGGGTAATTATTAAATCGTTACAATAATTTGAGAGCTTAAAAACTCGGATGAAATATACAAAAAATTAAGAACTAATAGCAGTTTTCTAGAACATTACAATTTTACATTGTCCTCAAATCAAGGGGATTTCAAATCTTCCCAAGGCACCGGGGTATTTAAAACCGTATACCTTCCAACTTACTGGCCCCAATTTATCACCACTTATTGTCCCCAAGTATTCGCATTGGTGTGGGAAAGCCTTAACTCTCAGAGTTGTGGATTATTTTACTTCATTGACAGGTAGGCACGTGCGCCATGACTCGTGTCTATTCTATTCAACCAGTTAGATTGCGAAGGTTTGGAAACCCGCAAAAACATACTACCACATATAATATAGTTAAATAGATATCGCACGCAGAAGGAACAAAAGAACTTTCAATTGTTGAACCAGTGCTGAGAGATTTTGAGAAAAATCCCTTTCTCTGAGAATTTTAAGCTTTAAAGAGGGACAAAAATAAAACAAATCATTTTGTGGGAATTCCTTGTTTAAAAAATTTCAACCGGCAAAAGAGATTATCAAAAAATAATCGATTTCTTATTGAAAAGAAGAAGTTAATATAAAAATATATTTTTTTAGAAAATTTCATAAAATCTGGCAAATAAAAACATATTTATTTCTAGCAAGGAATTTAATTTACTTTAAAAAAAAAAACAATTACATAAATACCTGAAGAAAATATTTTCCTTTTTTTCCCGTGGAAATAAAAAGGGATACAGAAATTATTTATGAGACAAAAGGGGAATTTCCCGACATGGCTGAAGGAATTTCTTTTAAAAAGGGCCCCCAGCACTGCGAGATACGCAATCATACGTTCCACTTTGTTCAAATTCACGTAAACCATTTTCTTTTACGATACATAATCACTGATACAATTATGTTAATAAACATTTATATAAATGCTGAGTTTGATTTAACTTTATATGCATCCAAAACATGCCCATTATCGCTCCTACATCACAAAGTACCCATACCCAGTAACGAAACAAAATTTGTTCACACAAAATCCCTTTGTGTTTTGTTCCATGCTTTCACCAGTTTATGGTGCGGTTCTTCCATTGCCAGGATTATTTTTGTTTCCCTTTTATTTTTTGTTACATTTCGTTTTATTTTCTACCATCATCAGTGTGGAAAAGTGAGTTTAAAATCCTTTTTTTTTCTGTACAAATTTTGTGTGTACAAGTTTTTGTGCATATTAATCCTTAAGGATTATTTTAAGAGCAAAGATAATGCTTTAAAAGGAAGAAAATGCAAGTTCAATTGAAGTCCAAAGTCTCCTTCTTCATTACCGAGTAATTATAAAAGTTTGGTTTAGTTAAGGTAGTTCGATTTGTTACAAGGGTAATAAGTAGCTGCGGGGGGGGGGGCAAAGCCTTGTTTTATTTTTTTTTGTCTGTTCTTCCACTCAACAAAACGAATTAAGTTTGAGTGGTATTAGTAAAGTATTATAAAGGACTCTTCAATATCATAACTCTGCGATGATGGCAGTTAAAGAGAAAGTTCTTTCTTGTTTGATAAAACTAAAAGTTTTAAACTTTGTTTTCTGTTTTTTTTTTGGGGGGGGGGGGGGGAGGGGGGTTGTGTTGGTTTAAATGGTATGGGTGATGCCGGATAATTAATTTCGATACGGATTTTTGTACTTAACTGCACTTAGCTTAAGATGGTTGCAATTAAGGGCTAAAGACAAAGAACGCTATAATTATATCTATAGATACTCCTTAACCCTTTTGTATATGCAATTGAAAATTCTTTAGATTTTTGTATGATTTTTTTACATCTTGATCATCGAAATGCAACATTGCTTGTGAAAGTAATAGAAACACGTTGAAATATTCCTTCCCGTCAGTAGAAAAGCGTTAAAATTTAAAAATGATACTTAAATTAGCATGGTTTTTGATTTTTATTTTTTGAATGGGTTAGTTTAGAACCTTGAAATTTGGACTTATGATGGCTATTATTGCTTTGGATTTTTGGTTCAAAATTTTGATTATTAACTTACCTTTATGCGGCTTAACTAACTATTTTACATTACTTCCTGTCATGAAATGTAAAAAATTTACTCGACATGAATATTTCAAAAACGACAAGAAAAAACGTTTTCGATTCAACAATATGTACTTCCAATTCTGACTTATGGTTGCCAAACATGGAAAATTTCAAAAAAAGATGAAACAAAGTTACGGTGATGCCAATGAGCCATGAAGAAGAAAATCCTAAGGATTCGTATCACCCATCGTATAAATCATAGAGAAATCAGATTAGCTATGTTAATTTATCACAAGTTACTATAAAAGAATCACAAGACCTATTAATTTTAAATTAATCGAAAAAAAATAAATTTAAATTGTCTATGTACTTGGCCGATTACCAACCATCTCCAACCAGTGGAAGAATTCCCTTATTTAATGTTAAACCTCCTAAAACAATCAATATGTTTGTCTTGGAAATCTTATAACTTGAGTTCTAATGATCCGATCTTCAAGGTTAAGGTCTTTAAATAAAGGTCATTGTACATGGTATATACGAACTGTTGGAGGTATAAACAAAATATCACTAGAGACATATTTCAAGCTTTAATGAATTTTGTTTGTTCACTTTTCAAAATGTTAGAATTTAAAAAAAAAAATATTATTGTACAAAGTTACGGCCCAAACTGGCCTCTAAAAAATATTGAATGCTCTAATAGGGACTAAATTTGGTAAGTTTAAGACGCTTTTAACTTGAGACTTGATAGTAACAACTTGAACGTTAAGGGTCTTCAAAAACATTTACTTAGGTCCAGTTTCTTACTAACTTACCCGAATAAATGACACTAAAGCTTCCCATATTGGGATTTTAGGCTCTGTTTCATAGCTTGAGTAAATGGAACTTAAGTGGCCAACATCGGAGACTTAATTGCCACCTATTCAATATGCACTATGATATTTCGCCCTTATTCTCTATTATATTAGCCACTTAAGTGTCACTTTCTCTGACTGTGAAACCGGGCCTTAAGTATACAAATAATATCAATTATAACATTTCTGTCCAATTTTAAAATTGATCAATTCAATACCGTTAGTAAGATTAATTTTAGTACAATGCAAAGCTTTTGGTAAGACTTTTTGTCATCCAATATTATTATATGAAAGTATTATTTGCTCGAATTCGCTGTATAACGGTTTAGCAAAGACACGAACACATATTATTTGATTGATCAAAAATATTCTACCTCAAGGTACGCAACGAATACGAACACAAATAATTAAAGCCTACATTAAGGCGTTACATTACATTTTGAAAATTTAAAAAAAAGCAAAAAAAAAAACATAATGGAAAAATGTGGAATTGAGTTACTAATTCATGTCCTCCCTACAGCGCTTTTTTTTTGTATTTTCACTTCAAAAGTTTCATTCACCATCTTTAATCTTTTAAATGGGCAACACACAAGAAAATGTCCTCTAGAGCAAAGGTCGACAATCAGAAATTAGTACATCCAAAAGGAACAATAACCTCAATCTGTTTCATGTCCTGTTTCCATGTGTCAGATGATAAATAGTAGCCCATAGAATATAATAATACCTAACGAACCAAAATGAATCGAATGCATATCCTTTCATTCCCCACGATGCATTCACTTTCAAATATGAAAACAATTTCTGCCATCAAAACATCCTCGATCTCATTCTCTGCATTGTGTGATTGTGTCAGGTCTGCATAGACTGAAGTAAATCTCTTTCTAAACTCAGAGATGAACCCAACCGAAAGTTCACTTCAATAGCACTAAAATATTCTTTTGTAAAGGGATTTTCATTTCCTTTCACTTTATAGCTTCGCTCTATAGCTTCGACTCCATTCCGAGATTTCCTGTGTTCCATTTGATTTTCAAGTTTATTAGTCTAAAAGCATAGGAAGTTAATTTGTTACCATCCATTTCATTTTCAAACGTCCTCTTCCGGTGACTGTGCTTACTGTATATGAAACCGAATACCCACTAGCCCAAACTAAAACCCTTCCTCCTCTCTGTGTGGTGGGGATTTTCATTTCAAAACTTCTGTTCTCTGAATTCGAATCACTGTCGACCAAATGAAAATTGAAAATTCACAAGAGTCTGTATGGTACTCACTTTACACACACATATGTATAGGATTCAGAAAATAGTATGGGAACTCATCTATCGAAAGGATACAAATAGAAGCAACAAAAAACAATAAGTGTATATACTCGTAGTTATGGTGTCACGGGAAAAGTTGAATGAATTCCATATTGCGATTGAAAAACTTTATACAAAACGGTAGTGTATGAAGCAAAACGGGAATGAAAAGTTATTGAAATATTTTTTAGCAAATATCAATTTGAAACATTTGAGTGGAATATTGAACAGATCAAAACGTACCTGTGGCAATTGAATGTTGGCAAACTAAAGACTTTGAATTTATGAATTCATGTAGCCTCACATTGAAGATGCATGCTTATAGCTCAATAATGTTATGCTATCTTTACTGAGAAAATCTTAAAAAAGTCAAAAATACTACAAAGTTTATTTTTTGTTGATTGTTTTTGTTTTAAAAAAAAATTGTTTTTCAAATTTGTTAAAACTGTTAAGATGCTTCATTTTGTAAAATTATAACAAAATCGATGCAAACATTGAAAAGATATACGCAAGTAACCCAACAATAGAACCATTTTCTCAAAAACAGGTGGAATTCCGTTATGTGAATTTTTTGCCAAAAACTATTTTCATTTCAGGTAAAAAGTTTAATCAAAATCGTTAGAGCCGTTCTTAAGAAAATTAAAAAACAAAAAAAATGTTTGTATGCCAGATACTCGTTTTAGATGAGCACGTAGAAAATGTCTGGTCTGTACCAAGGGACCATGGGCAAAATTGTACAATGGTATCGAAATCGCGAATATCAAAATCCCGAATTACAAAATTTGGCAGAAAAATTCCAAATGACAAAATACCGAAAATCAAAATCATGAATGACAGAATTCCGAATATCAAAATCCCGAATTACAAAATCCGGAATGGAAAAATACCCAAAATACCGAATTACACAATCCCTAACGAAAAAATCCCGAACGACTAACCTTAGGGAAGTACGCATATACTTAAAATCTTAAGAGCAAAACTATTGTTTCAAGAAGGCTTAGTAAAAATATTCGTTCTCCGTGATTTTCACTTATTTAAGTTATATTTTCTTATAGAATCTCACAATTTTGTTTGGTTTTCTATTGTTTTATGTTGTTTGTGTTAATTCTTTGGGTGCTCAATTTAAAACTGGAATTTGTGATAAAAATATGTAAATCAAAATTATGACACAATTTGATGTACATAATATTTTATAATTTATCGATGCTGGTTTTATTTTTTGAGACAGTTATTGGTCTATATTTTGTTCTTTTTCATCATTTGTTTTCGTTTTTTTGTTATATCTTTTCAGTGCAGAAAGTTATAGCTATTTTCTTTGGGAAACCATCTAAACGCAACCAAGTTTATTTTTTTTTTTTTTTTGAAAGATGGGTTTTGATAGCGTATGAAGCGCATATTTTACAAATGAAAATTTTGTTGTTTACTTTTTCGAGCCTTATTTAGGCGTATGTTTTATATTCACCCTTTTAAGTGCGAATAAAAATGTTCAAGAAGAGATATTAACTTTATTTTAATCTGTTAAAAAAGGTACTGAAATGTAAATAAAAAGTACTAAATTTTGGGATTAATCCCGAAAATCATCGGGATTTTTCAATGTCGGGATTCTGTCGTTCAGGATTTTAAAAATTATGATTTTGTCGTTCCGGATTTTGTAATTCGGGATTATGATACAATCCCCAAAATTGTATGGACTCTGGGCCCTTTTTCAATATTGTTCAACAGTGATGAAACTCATGTCATATCAAAGCTTTTGAAGGGTACTTTATTTCATTATATGGCAGATTAATTGAAATCGAGCGCAAAAATGGTGTTTTGGCGCATTAAAAAAAAAAAATGTATTTAAAAAAAAAAGTATTTAAAATAGAAAATAAATTTGTATACGAAATGGCAACACTTACTAAAAAGTGTTTTACTTTTTTGAAAGCCTGAAGTTTGTCTTTTCATTTTATTTACAAATCAACTTATTTCAATTAATGATTTTCGAAAAACTTACTTTCAAATTAAGAAATGGTAAGAAAACAAAAAATTTAATACCTACTGATTTTTCACAATTTAAAAAATTATGTTCTAAATTCGCTTTTAGTATTCACTACGTCCATTAATATTTAATAAAAAAAGGAGAAGACTTCTGGCTTTCAAAATAGGTAATATACTTTTTAGTAAGTGTTCCCATTTTTCAAATATATGTACCTCTGCCACTTTAAATACTTTTTTTTATAAAATGCCCCAAAATACTATTTTTGCACTTGATTTCAATTAAGCTGCAATATAACAAAATGAAGTATACTCTCCGTAAACATTCATATGAAAAACGTTTCATCCCTGTTGAAAATTATTGAAAAAGGACCCAAAATGCCCATGGTCCTTTTGGAAATAATAAAAAAAATATTAATCCAAAAGTTAAAAAAATGGAAAACAATTAAAATGACAAATCAAAAACCCAAACAAATAATAACCTCCTCTTCATTTTAAATTGGGACGCTTTTCTGCTCTGCTGAGCGGATGAAATGTGCTACAGAAATTGTCTTTTTCACGAAGTTCCTCCCCAACAAAAATGCTGCCTACATAATTGTAACTTTTCGAAACACTCTTCACATTATATTGGGAATAACATACCCTATCCATTGAATTGATATTTAGTAAGTCCTAAGAGTATGCAATATTGTTTGTCGTTTAAATAAATTCATTTCGAAATGTCTAGAGTATAAGACCAGGCTAACACAAAATTGATGGTTTTCAAGGTTGCCATCTCAGTTTTTGGTTTGTCGGATATGAAACTTGAAATAAAATTAGAATTCGTGATTTTGAGAAATTTGCAGTTGGAAATATAACTTTTAACGGTTCCAATTATGCCATAATATTTTTTTGTCGCTTGCACCTTTTTTCTTTGGACGGCTACTTTTGAATGCACTTTCCCAATCGTTAAGAACAGTGAAGTTCACAAAATTTCACAGTCGAAAGAAAAGCTGACAGTTAGGATGATATTTGAGGTGCTGTCAATTACATGAGTGGACATTTTGACTACGTTGCAACAGATTTTGGGATAAAGTACTTGAAATTATGATACCTACTTATGTACTGTTTTTGTAGTTTTGAGAAAATAGCATCAATGTAGATTGGTGACGGACAATAGTTTCAAATGCGTACCTGTTCTGTGTCCAACAATTATTCAGCCCTATCACGAATTACATCGTAATCGGAAACGTATTACGAATCCCGTAAAAAAAAACCATCACAGAATCCATCGTAGTGGAAAATCCCATAAAAATTACGCTTACGAACGGATTAGATGATGGTTTTTTTTCGGAATTCGTAAAGATTCCGATTACGATGGAATTCGTAATGAATTTATAATGCGAGAAAGTTTCATAGCTTTGTGGCTTTGCTGCTTTTTTCGCTCTGCCACTTTGGTGAGTGAGACATAAATAAGGGGTCAAAAACTGAAAACTGATTTTTGTAGAAGGGTTAAACACAAGCATTTTTATTATGGGAAGGGGGTCTATCTCACCCCGTTAAGGAAGGAAGGGCAATTTTCTCAAAAAAAAAATGCTAAAAATTACAAAAAAAAAAAAAAATAATTAAAAAACAAAGGCAACATTTAACACAATATTTTATACGTTTTATGAAAGAAAGAAATCTGTTCATTTATTTATTTTTTAAAACAAATTATTTCTCCAAAAAATTAAATTTAAAAAAAACTTTCAAATTTTTTTAAATCTACTAATTTTTATTTCAAAATTTTTAAATCAGGTACTGAATGTCTTTTTTTATAATAAAAAGCAGAGAGGGTTATTTATTTTCAAGATTTCGTTTTTCGAGTTTATTTAAAAAAAATGGTACATTTCGTTTTTTGAGATTTTGCGAGATATCGTGATGCCAAAGGTTGTTTTTGTTAGAGGAACCTATGTACCTATAAAACTTTCAAGTGAAACGAAATGCAGACAAATAAATGTTGATGGCTGTGGTATAAGCTTTATTTAAAAGATAATTCTCCGCAATTACTGTTTAAGAAATGATTTCGGATATTACTATGGGCAATGCAGCTGCTGGCTCGAATGTAGCTCAATTCGGAAGTCCAATTTTTGACCACTTTATCAGACGGCAGGAAATTAACGGGTGATTTTTAAGCTGGTTTGGATTTGGCAACACTGGTTTTGACAGCTGACGTGTGTTTAGTACCTTGTGTCACTGTCAAACAGCTTCAGTTTGGTTTGCAATTTAACCATGGATCGTCTTACAAATGAACAACGCTTGCAAATTATTGAATTTTACTATCGAAATTCGTGCTCGGTTCGAAATGTTCATCGCGCGCTGCTTGTGTTCAGCGATGAGGCTCATTTTCGGTTGAATGGGTACGTAAATAAGCAAAATTGCCGCATTTGGAGTAAAGATCAGCCAGAAGCATTGCAACAGCTACCAATGCATCCCGAAAAAGCCACTGTTTGGTGCGGTTTATGGGCCGGCGGCATTATTGGGCCTATTTCTTCAAAGATGATGCGAATCGCAGCGTTACTGTCAATGGTGAACGCTACCGAGCGATGATAACAAACTTTTTTTTGCCCGAAATGGAAGTTCTTGACTTGCATGATATGTGGTTTCAACAAGACGGTGCCACATGCCACACAGCACGCGAAACAATGGCGCAATTGCGAGGCGAGTTTGGTGAACAGTTAATTTCACGTTTCGGGCCGGTCAATTGGCCGCCTAGACCGTGCGATTTGACACCATTAGATTATTTTTGTGGGGGTATGTCAAGGCTAATGTCTATAGGGACAAGCCCGCTTCGATTGACGCACTGGAAGCCAACATCCATGCATTCATTCGTGAGATACCGGCCGATATGTGTGAAAGAGTATGCCAAAATTGGACTCAGCGGATGGGCTACCTGAGACGCAGCCGCGGTCAACATTTGCATCAAATTATCTTTAAACATTAAATTGCAAGGTTCAAACTATCGATTCAAATAAATATTTCATTCATTTTTTTGAATTTTTTGTGTTTTTTTTTTAAAAAAAGTTCTAAACCTCTTAAAAAATCACCCGTTATAAATAACTACATAATGTCGGCAGTTAAAAAATATGCAAGCGATCTTCTGGCGTAAGTCATTCCATTCCATGGTGAAATGTCAAGATATACTGAGCCCAAATCATCTGACAGCTGTCAAATTTACTACCTTTAAAAACAGTGTTACCAATTTATATATCAAACCTCTATAATAACATTTCGAGTAAAAATATCTATACAGGATGCATAGATAAGATTAATACAAAAAAGGATGCATAAAAAAGATATTAAAAGATATTATTTTATAAAAACAGAAACTGTTAAAAAGATCGGTGTTAAAAAAGACAACATGTTCTTTTTCAGAGGAATTTTATGGAAACACTATTTCTAATTCCTAATAGCTTTATATGACGAAACTATTTAGTATAAGCATGGATGATACAACATGGCGTTAGAAATTGATTTGGTTTTGAACTTCACAGATAGATGTGTAAGTGCACACAAAATAAAAAAAAATTACCATCAATTTAACAATTCTACAATAATAATATTGAATATATCTTTATTTAAAATATACTTGGTTTTCATTATAAAAATAATTAATGCAATATATATAGAGATAAAGGTATAGAGATATATATGTATAATGTAAGTTTAATAGTATATATTTTACAATTATTATTATTAATAAATTTTGTGATTAAATTTTTATGGCGCAAAATAAGCCTTATGCGTAAACGTATACAATTAAAACAAAAATCAACAGGATGAACAAAAAAATCAATTCTGCATTTGAATAGTATTTAATTTTTTATTAAAAAAATTAAAAAAAAAAAAAGTATTTTGTTCAGGGTTTGAAATTTAAAATAAGTACAATTACTATTTTGTTTGTATGTATTTTTAGTTTCTTTGATTTTTATTCATCGATGAAGAAAAATCAAAAATATTTCATCAAATTATGTCACAAAACCCGAACAGAATTCTTTTTTTTTATTTTCCCATTTCCAATTGTATGTATTGATGTGGGAGTTATATTTTATTGAGACAGTTTCAGATCTACTTATGTATCTAAGATTGCAAATTAATTTTTTTTTTATAGTAAAACTGCAAACAAAAAATTCTAAACTTTAAACCAAATTCATTATATGTATATATTAACTTACAGAAATGTCCAAACAAATTTATTGAAAAAAAAAATAATAATAACAATAAATAATAAATTAAGCAGAAAAAAAAACAACAAATCAAATTTTGACAAAATTGCACAAACCAATAAATATTTAACAATTACCATTTTATATCTCCTAACATTTCTGTTAAAATAATTAAATTATATTTATTTAAATGCATTTTTGCTAAGGCCAAAATAAATGCAAATAATTTTACAAACGAAACTTCTTAGCCACAAAACAAAATCTAATGGCAAGAATTATTTTCAAAATTTTTTTTTATAAAAAAACAAACAAAAACTAAATTAAAAACTAAATAATTTTTGTGTTTATGATAATGACATATCGATATTAAATTATAATTGTATACGTGACAATAAAAAAAAATCATATGTGTATAATATAAGTTTTGTTTACGGTTATAATAATAATATAAATGTATTTAAATGAATAATCAAAAAAAAAAACTTCTAAACTACGATTTAATTAAAATAAAATTAAGAAATAACATTTTTTTGTTTTTTTTTTTTAATAAGTAAGTTTATGCTAAAACAATTTTGACTGGTCCCATTGGGAGCTGCTTCATGTAATTCCATGCATCAACTCGGGTCATCTTTGCTGTGGATGCACCATTGATAAAGAGAATTTCATTGCCGTTCTTAACCAATCCAGATTTTTGTGCAGCACCACCTGTTGTGAGAAAAGTACATACACAAAGTTTAGTAAATTTGAAAGCTTATATTAAAATTTGACAAAACTTACCCATAAAAATCTTCTTAACTATTAATGGGCGGTTGCCCAATGGCGAATCAAAGCCACCTTCGATTGAAAAGCCAAGTCCACAACTGTCCTTGACTATTTCTACAGTCCTAGCACCGGAGGTTGTGTTCTCTTCTGAAATGAGGAAGGTCAGTTTTTAATGTGAATGGTCACGAAGAAATCCATACGGGATAAAAATAAAGCTCCTAATCAACGAAAATCCAATTTAAAAAAAATCCAATTAAATAGTCTAATGACCGATTTCATAAAGCCCTTTTAACTATTTAACAAGCTTTTAAATCTTAAAATGACGTTTGTTCCATACAAAATAAGTCATTTAAAAATTTAAAAGCCTGTTAAATATTTGTGAAACCGTACATAAGTCTCCTTATGAGTGTTTTTTTTTTTAACTCGCAGCGGGTACTAACTTCATACAGTTTTATCTGTCAAAGCAACTGTCAGATTGCAAACTGTCAGTTTCATTTATTTTATCTTGATGACAAACGCGCTTCAACAAATTTACCAAATTTGGTTCCAAAATCATAGTTCTTTCGTTCTGTAGGGAAAACTTGTAGAGCTGTTTTATCGAAAAGTTGTGTGGTGCAATGGGGCTCATTTGTGGCTACATCGGTATGTTTATAGGCGGTATAACGGTGAATTTTTCGAGCCATATTTAGTTTTCTCTAAATTACGCTTGTTAAGGCTTACTGTTTTCGCTAAAAGCCCATGATTGAGTTTACCTAATCTACGAGGCTCGGCACAGTACAGATGCAGTGCTAGCAGATCGTGGGGAAAATCCCTTTTCTCGGGAATTTCTACCTCCAAAGGGACACAAAGTCAGCCGACTCATTTCGTGGGAGTTTCTCCGGGAACGAATTACCACAAAAATTGTAGGAAACAAAAAGGAAAAAACGAAAAAAAGTGTGGGATCAAAATGAAATCTTTGTGCTGGTTAAAGGGATTTCTCTCAAAAATTCTCCCCCAGCGCTGGTACAGAGAACGGTGCGGTGGCTCATGTGGAACACGCAAGTTGAAAAGTACCTTAACCAACATCGCGATCAACTAGAGGCAAAGCTGGTTGGAGAAGCTTGTTGGTCGGTTGGCTGAGGTCTCGGTCGGTCCTTTTATAGCTCTCATTTTTTGGGGAATTTCAAAGAGCTATATGATGAAATTTGGAATAAAGTTTGAAATATCTACCGAATCCAAACGGCTACGGTGAAAGGCACTTATTCATGAAAAGAGATACTCTTGGAAGAATTGTCAATTTCTCGCAAGAATTATCAGTAGGTCTTTTTTTTATTTAGGTAGACGAGGCTGGGAGTCGAACCCCGTCCTCCGGCATGACAGTCCTAAGCACTAACCACTCAACAAAAAATTGAGGATACTACAATTTGAATTTTTGAAACTCATGTAAGCTTACCTTGTGAACGAATTTCGGCTGCTAACATATTTCTAGTCTCAGCAGCACGTTCTAGTAATTCACTTGTGCTTAATTTCGATGCATCACCACGTGATTGTTGTCTTCTTGTGCGAATCAGCGCTGCCGATGATAAAGTCTTTGTTGTTGGTGTTGTTGGTGTTGCTTCAGGACTACCCACTACCACTGTGGTTTGTTGTTGGCTGGTTGATGTGCTTTGCTTTAGGCTTGAACCTTCATTGGATACTATATCCAGATCAAGATCAAGCGATCGTGAAGCTTTGTGGTAATTGCGTTTTCGTTCCAGTTCAGCGCTGTCTACCAAAGGTTTTTCTGTAAGCGATGACAAGGAGCCCAATGAGGACCTTTTCTTGGACAACGGTTTGACTATAACCGATTCAGAGCGGGTGACAACCAGGACAACTTCTGGACGAGGAGTCTGCAAAAAATAAATGAGAATCAAGACGCACCTTTGAGTATGTTTGTAAAGCTTACCTTAAGAACAGAAATAGATTCCCGGTGGGTTAGACCACGCATGCTCATTCCATTAACTGCCAGAATTCGATCACCCTTCTTCAGTCGTCCATCTTTAGCTGCTGGGGTATTGGTGAGGATTTTGTGAATCTAAGAAAGAAGGCTTTAGAATTTGAACATCGAATTTCTTAGGGTCAATAAGACTTACGGTGATTTCCTTGGCTTCGTAGTCTGAGCCACCGGCCAGGGTAATCCCGATGCTGCTTTCGGGAGTTTCTCTTTGCAGCACCACTATAAAGGCCTCAGGAGTCTTGAGTGGAGGGTCTGCCTCCTCGATGATAAGCTGGATGTCTTGAGCAGTGATCAAGCTCTGATTACTGCCAAGGGATGAGAAGCTGCCAAACTCAGTCGGTGTCTCTTGATTGGACGAAGTGAAGTTCTGTGTGCTGGACGATACTCCAGATGACGATGAGGCAACCGAATCCAGAGACGAAAATCGTTCATGGTAGCTGGACTTTTCCTTGGGCGATGAGGATTTTCCAAAGCCAGACGAAGTTGTGATAGGTGGTGATGATATTGTCGAGGTTTGGGTCATTGAACGCTGTTCGAACCTCTCTCGAATCTCAGCTGTGGAAATCTTGTTCTTAGCTGCCGACGACGACGAAGACATCGTAGTACTCTTGATTGTTTCAATAGTTGAAGTCTTGCTCATTGCTTCGGATTTCCTCATACCCTCAATTTTAGCCTTGGCAGCTTCTTTCTTCACCCAGTTTGCCATGTCTGTGGTGTCTGAGGACTTTTTAGCTGCCATGACGGGGGCCACAATTGGTGGGGGAGATGGTCTTCTCTTAGTGGTGGCTTTTTGATTCGGATCAGCCTTGAAACTGGCTTTGCGCTCCTCATCAATGAAAATGGCACTGACCTTTGAAGGAGACGAATCTGACTTCCGACTGCTGTCATCGGTGTCAGAAGTCACTTCGACATAAGCTGCAACGTTGATGACCTTGTCAACCAAGCTATCATCCTTGGATGACACGAGTTTGTAGTTGATTGGAGCCGTGACTGGGAGTACTTTGTTTGCCACAATCAGCGATGAGCGGGGCTTGGATTTTGGCGCCCGTCGAACTTCCTCTTCGTCGTACCCATCAGTGCTGTCCTCATCTTCGTAACGGCGATTTCGGACGAGGGCTGAAGAATCATCTCGGCCACTTCGGCACTTTGCGGAAGCTAGGACATTTTTGCGGTTCGATGCAGAGTCCCCAGAGCCGGATTTCAAAACCCTTCGGGACATATCTACAGTTGGGGTGCTACCAACGGAGCTGCAACTTGCCTGGGATCCCGAGCCCGAAGTAAGTGTTGAAGCCGTAGAACTTGCAATCGATGTGTTCGTTTCGGAGCTGAGGGTTCGTGTAAGAGCAAACTTCTCTGGGACGACCGGGACACATGGCGACATCGGTGGCGAAGAGATCTTCGAACTGAACACCGAGTCGCTATCACTCTCCTCTGGCTGAGTTGGCTTGCTGATCGATAGCGATGTCCTTGGAGGCTTAGCTGGGGGCTGGACTGGACTTTCCGCCTTCCTGGGGTGAATGTTGTGCGACAAGCGATGGCTGCCATTGCTGAAGATGCTTTTATAGTTATTTGCAACAATATTGGCTGAATTATTGCCTGTGGTCACTGTAAGTGGTCTCAAGGCCGGACTCGTACCCATTTCGGTTCGCTTGGCAGGCTTAGGGGCAGCACCTGAATTCGGAAGAGATAAATCGTTGCCATTAAGTTTAACCTTTTCACTGTCTCTACTCTTAATCTCTGGCAAGTCTAGGATTGGTTCAAGGTTGGACATTGGGATTTGGGGTCTCTCGGGAATGACCAGGCCTCTCAGCTTGGACATTGAGCGACGTCGTTGCTCCAATATGTTCGTTATGGCCGCCTTACGGGTAGCCTCGTCAGGGGCATATGGCTGTCCGGAGAAACTAATACGTCTCTCCAGATGAGGCACATGGCGCCGTGGTAAGGAGGCATAGTTTTGATTGTAGTCAGTGTTAATCGTGTTCAGGGAATACATAGAGTCTGAAAGGTTGTGTGAGCTTGTGCGTGTGTAATTGCGGCTAACGTCGTTAAGGTTCTCCACACTCATGGCCCGTTTGGTGAGTGGAGGGGCTTGGCTGTAGCGACTTCCTGAATCCAATAGATTCTCTGTGCTAAGATTGAGCGGCTTCCCAGATCTTGTGAAGCTTGAGTTATTTGTGCTGCTACGTTCCTGGTCATCGCTGGAGAACATGGCGATCTTATCACGGACACTCTTCTCAGACTTTTCATCCTTCCTCCAATCGCTGAGCTTGCGACCAGTGCTGAATGGCCTTTTGTATTCCAACGGATCGAATGGAGTGGATGGTGGAGTCGGTGGTGTCTTTTGTAAGCGGTTTTCGTAAGCTGACTTCACTGACACAGGTGGACTGGGCGGAGTTGTGTCAACGTGAATGTATTTTTTCTCCTCCTTATCGGGTCGCGTGTCATCTACACTGATAACCAAGTCCTGGCGATAGACTTTTCTAGGAACTGCTGCCGGGGGCCCTGACTTCGGCAATGGCGGTCGCTGATCATCACTATTGCCGATCATCTTTTTCTGCTGCTGTTGCTGCTGATCCTCCAGCACTGGTGGCGATGTTGACGACGATGACGATGTCGTGGAGGTTTGTGTTCGTGTTATGAGCTTTTCTGTGTAAACTGTACTACTTGTGTTTGTGCCCGTCATTGTGGTTGTTGTTGTCATCGATGTTAGGAGGGTGGCTTTTAATAAATTCGCTGCTGGCATTATTAATGGTTCTGAGAAATTTGGGGGAAATTCATGACCATCGGGTGGCAGGCGGGAATAAGTTGGAGGTGAACTAAGTGTTAGATAATCGTTCACAATCAAAGGCGGAGGAACTATTTGTATACTGTTGCTGTCCATTTTCATGATTTGTGGAGTGATTTGTTTATCAAGATCTGCAAAAAAGAGGGAAGGGCAAAACATAAAACATTAAAATAGTTAGTTATATACGACATAAGGTAAATGATGGTATGGGATAATTGGCTTTGGCAAGGAAATTTGTTAAGTTTACATATAAAAGGAACCTAAAGGTATCATTCCATACTTAATAATAATTCCTACAGAATTACTCAGTGTTACTGGAGGTGAAATTATTTATATGTCCCTCTGAATTAAAAAATGTGTCCTTTTGAAAATAAATGAGTCCTTTTGAAAATAAATTCAAAACATTTAAAAAAAAATCGAATTTAAGTATGTAAAACCTTTTGAAAGTTTCCTTATTGTTTTATAAAAGAAAATCTTAACAGAAGATTAAGAATAAAGTTAAAACATTTTAATTCATAATATTACTCAATGTAGGTAATAAATAACCTTATTTATTAATTATTTGATGTTCGTTCTTTGTTTTTAAATAAATTGAAGTTTTCTTGAGGTTAAATGATAGTAAAAAAATGTGTCCCCGAGTCCTCTAAAAAAAATTGGTCCCCGGGGACATTATAGTGTCCAAGTGGTAACTCTGTTACTAATACGCAGATCTGAGTTTGAATCCCAGGATGGTGGAAGAGAATAATTCATCATAAGCACACAAAATAATAGAAAAGTTGTAGATTTACTCAATTTTAGCATTATGATTTTTGTGCTAGATTGAATGTGTTTTTATTGTAGTAGATTTATGTATTTATGTAAAAGGTTAAAAGCATGTTTAAGTAAGCCGAAATATGAATCCACAGTGTAAAAAAATGTAACTAGATAGTGATAAAATATTTTCTAGTTCTGTGAATTTTTATTTTTAATATTTAAAATAGTAGTAACTTTATATGTTAAGATTGTTTAGCAATTGATAATGGTTTTTCCTATAATTCATCATAAGTAATAGAAAAGTATCAGATTGCTTAATTCTGTAGTAGATTTACAAAATTATGTAATAGATTTTTTGTAAGAACAACGATTAAACAAAAAGTGATTTTTTATTTCAAAACAAAAAGGATTTTGGTATAAAAGTTCAATTAATGCATAATATTGTCGGATGAGTGAAAATAATAATAATATCATGTGATTGGTAATTTCAGAAATTGTCTGCAAAATTATTTTAAATCAATGAAACAAAAATTTGGAAAAACCATACAATATGGCAGTCTCGAGAAAATAATAAAAAGATTAATTAGGTTCTGTGTTTATTGTTTCTCAAGAATTTTAAATATTTATTTTAAACTTTGTCTATCAGGTGGACTTGATTTTTGCCAAGCGAAATCAGCAGAAGTTCAAAAAAATCATCACTTTAGTGACTACAGTCAGTTGGAAAAGAATTAAGTTTGGAAATTAATTTATTCCCTGTAACACAAGTTCAAAGTCTTTAAAGAATAATAATTAATCATGGCAGTGAAAATAATTGCAGTAAAAAAAATGTGTTCAAGATTTTTAAGAGTCTTTGGAATTCGTTATAGTTCGTTTAGCTTTTGGATGCCTTTTTCCTTCTTTGAAGTCCTTTTATCTGCTTAAAGTTTTTAAATTGCTTATTTACTGCTTGAATTATTTTAAAATAATTTTAAAATTTTTACGAAATAAATAATAACTAACCAGAAAGGATAAAATGAAAATAATCATTCAAAAAGATTTTAAATTGTAAAAAGACTTCCCAGTAGTAAATATAACTTTTGAGCAGTAAACAAATGTCAAGCTATAAGAAAGATTTCAGGCAGTGAAAATAATTCAAGCAGAGCAGTAAATGAACTTCAAGCTTTCTTAAAAGACTTCAACTTATAGAGCAGTTAAAAGGTTGCAAATTGTTAAAAAAAAAGTGCAATCCAGTCAAATTATTTTAATAATTTAATTACATTTAAAAGAGTTTGAGACTACATTAGCAGACTCATTTATTAAATAAAATTGAAATTGAAAATAAACTCGGAATTAATTCTCGTAGTTAAAAAAATACACAAAAAAGTTTTTCATTACATTCCGAAAAAAAATCAGCTTAGTGACTGCGAATGCAACATATAAATACTGCATTCTTTTGCAGCTGAAATAATGAAATCAGAGCTGATATTAAAAATAAAGAATCATGCTTGCCAAGTGCTATTTCTTTGAGCTATGAAGACAAGCCGTTACACACCAATTTCGTAGAGTGGAACAAGGGAAACACTTAACTCTCTTTATCAGCTCAAATATCAGGCTTATTTTCGAAGATTTTTAGTTCTGTCTTTTTTCGGCATGTTTCTTCTAATAACTATCTTTACATTTCAAAAAGAGTTTTTAACAAAACCTTTTAGTTTTGGCAATAAAATTTACCTTTCAATTCTTCTTCTTCTGTACAGGGTGTCCCGTAAATAATGGATAACCTTACAACTGGCTTTAAGACCGTTCAGAAAAAAAAATATAAAACAAAATATTGTCCATGTGGCCTCCATGTCATGGCGATTTTTCAAAAAAAAAATTTAAAATTACCTACGACTTTAATTCTGTAGTCCTGGTAGTTGGATTGAGGTTGGATAACATCGAGTAACATACTCTACCGCTTATTAGTTCCAAATAGTACTTTTAAAGGCTTTATAATTGAGTATTCACTGTTACTTAATTATCATTTGAGTAAATGTTAAAAAGCTCTTTCAGTAGGTTAAAAGCTAGTATTTTTTGGTTATCAATTGAGAACACAAACATTTGTTGTACCATTTTAGAAAGTACATTAAATAGACAACTTTTTAAAATATGTAGTTGGTCACTTATGCTCTCATACATTTTTATTTTACTTTGGTGAAAAGAAATATTTTATCATTTTTGTATTAAAAAATTAATTTTTAAAATTTAAATTTTAAAAACTGCAACAACTAGTGTTCAATTTGACTTTTTTATATTTTAGAATATTAAAAATATAAAATAATGAGAATCATTCAATCGTGGTGGCAGTGTCCAGAAATTTGTTTAAAGTCGTAATTTTTTTTAAATTTTTTGATAAATCGCCATAACATGGAGGCCACATTGGCAATATTTTTGTTTTATATTTTTGTCTGAAAGGTAGGCCAGCTTTACCCATAGTTGCAAGGTTATCTATTATTTACGGGACATCCTGAATACAAAATATCTACATATGCACATGTATGTAAGCTCAATGTTCTCCACAACCCCCACACCAATTGATCCAAAAACTTCAGAAAGTTTTCGGTAATAGCGCGAGAGTGTTTCTGTGAAGTTTTCGTAAAAATAAGTCCAGCATTTTGTCAACAAGGCACAACACCCGGCGTGCGTTGTTGCCTGTATACCCATCAAAACGGTCTATTTTTCTTCTCTGTAAGTTCAATAATCTCAGAAACCATAGATCTGATTTAAAAAATTATTTTTGTGCTTAAAAGTTATACCTCAAGGTAGAGTTTTATGGCTAGATATTTTTTTTTTTAATTCAGTGAGTTAAAGTAAGTCCACTTTTACCAGCACTGCCTCGTCCACTTTTCTTCTATTTGAATTGTCTACTTAAATTTAAAGTCCCCATTAGAAAGCTCTCTTGAAAATGAAGTATGACATGTGTAATATTTTTGGAAATACGCCTACTACCACGCCCATTTTTCTTATACCTTAGTTTCTTTTTCATTATTGAAGATCGTTGTAGAGAGTTGAAATTTTGTAAATAACTTCTCTTGAAACTATAAAGCATGATGTGTGTAATTTTTGTTAAGAACCCGCCTACTGCCACACACATATTTAAAATATTTGGATTTTCTAGCTTGGATCTGTAGTTGCGGTTTAAAAAAAAATATATTCCATAAAAAAAGTGTTATCGTATTTTTTGTATACGAGTAGCCTAATTAGGAAAAGGAATTCAGGTATCCGGTTTTTGCTCCTTTGATATATTTATAAAAACAGGCATAAATTCTGTGTCGAAGGGCGATGCAACGTTTGCCAGGCTCCTCTAGTTACTAAAAACAAAAATTACAAAAATAATAAATTATTCACTTGCGCTTACAAAATCATACATTTATCGCTTTATGTTTACCAATTAGATTACTAAGTTATAGGCTTGAGCTTTATCTAGGTTATATGAATTCTTTGAACTTTCTCAAGGTTTCCACGAGGCTAATCACACCAACACGCAATAAAACTATTTAACTAAACATTAACAGGGCAATAACTTGTGTGTTTGTCATTTAACTATATTTTATTCTATTTTTACAATGTTGTTTAATTTAATTTTTTTTTTCGCACACATATTCCCATTAACTTGTTGAGTTTAAGTTCCATGAGAAATAAAAACTACACCATAATCTTTCATTAATCCACAATGATTAATTCTCTCGTAGCTCTCACACTATCTTTGTTCGTGCTTTTTTTTTGTTATATTTGCACGGCGCGTTTGTTTCACTTTGAAGCAGAAAACGTATATAGCATAAAAGCAGATGAAAAGAAATTAAAAAAAAAAGAAAAAAAAAGCTATATCAAGAGCAGAATTATTGCAAGTCTATACCAAGACCAACTAACATTACAGTATAAAGAGTATAAAAAGGTGAGAAAATGATACCCTTTTGCTAATATCTTCCGGTCGTCTTCATTGTCGTCGAACCAACCAACGAACGAACGTCGACTCGACAGCGACGTAGGATTTAAGTTCTTCAGTTTATTTTTTTTTTCTCATTTTACAAAGAAGATTACCTGTTCAACGAGCGGAAATGAATAGAATTGATATCACATTATATATAGATGAGTATATCTAAGTTGTGGCATCAAGTTTAATGCATTAGTTAGTGTCATAAAGGCTTTACGAGAAATTATGGTAACAGATTTCTGAGGGAAAATCATAAAGCAGAAAATTAAAACTTCTATACGAGTATAGGTATAGAGAGATTTTAAAGGTTATGAATTTTAATCTGAAAGAAGAAGAAGAAGAAGTGTTGAGCTTGAGTGTCAGATTTTTCAAAAGTATAAGTTTATTGAGAAGTCCAATGACTTCGAAGCCTGACAAATTAAGTCTTCCAATCTTTGGGGGGAAACAGGTTCAAAAGATAAAAAGGAAAGTTAAGAAACTGAGAGTCATTATCTTAAGAAAAGTATCAGAACTCTATAGCTTATTGCTTTACAGCATCATTGCGTCGCTTAAAAGATGAAAAGAGAATCAATTGGAATCAATAAGGTCACTTTTAAAAATTAAGCTTTACTTAATTGGTACCTATAAAAAAGGTGTGGGTTTAATTCCTCGATAGCGGTGTTTTCTTCCATCAAGCTCAGTTCTTACTAGCTCTTAGGGCAACAGTAGGGTCGATTAGCTTCAAATTTGGTACAGAGCATTTTCATATGATTCCTTAGAGGAAAAATTCGATTTTTTGTTTAAGCTCATCTAGAACGGGTAGCTGCCATACAACAATTTAGATTTTTAAAATTTTCTCAAAAACGACTGTAACAATTTTGATGAAATTAATTACAACAAAACTGATTCTGGCACGGAAATACGTATTCCTGGATTATTCGCGTATATCTTTTCAATAGTTGAACCAATTTTGTTATAATTTTGCAATCTGGTAGGTACTTCTTAATAAAGGGTGTTTTTTTTTTTTTGATGAGTGGTTTTGAATCTGGCAATACTTTTTTCTGAGTTGGTTTTTTTGACAGTTGTCACTTGATTTATGCTCAGTTTGGTTTTCCATTTCATATTAAATAGACTTACTTCTGAACAACGCATGCGAATTGTGTAAAATTAGCTCAAAACGAGATTTCACAAGAAATTTTTTTTCAGCGATAAAGCTCATTTTTGGTTGAATGGCTACGTCAATAAGCAAAACTACCGCATTTGGAGGGTAGATAATTCTCAAGCCATTGTTGAAACGGCGTTACATCCTCAAAAAGTCACTGTTTGGTGTGCTCTATGGGCAGAGGGAATCATTGGTCCATATTTCTTGAAAAATGATGCCGGCAATAATGTAACAGTCAATGGGGAACGCTATAGAGTCATGATTAATGACTTTTTCGTGCCTGAATTGGAACATATTGATGTGGACGACCTTTGGTTCCAACAAGACGGCGCGGCGCTACATGCCATACAGCCAACGAAATAATCAATTTAATGAAGGAAACTTTTGGTGAGCGCATTATCTCGCGTATCGTGGGCCTGTGGCGTGGCCTCCAAGATCGTGCGATTTAACACCGCTGGACTATTTTTTGTGGGGTTATGTGAAGTCGCTTGTCTGCGCAGATAAGACCGAGACGATTGACGCCTTGGAAGAGAATATTCGGCGCGTTATTGCTGGCATACGGTCCCAATTGCTGAAAAAAAGTGGTCGAAAATTGGGCATCTCGGCTGGAATTTGTTCGAGGCAGCAGCGGTGGCCACTTGCCCGAAATCATTTTAAAACATAATGGAAAACTCTTATCTTTATAAAAAAAAATTAGTTTTTTTTATTATTAATTGTTAACCGATTTTATTGTGCTAGCTATATATAATACTTCCCAACAAAACACAACTTTTGTATCTCAAGAAGAACTTATATTATAAATTTCAGCTACTCAATGTAGCATTTACACCTTTTTTTAAACTTTTATTATCTACTTGTGTATCGACTTTTCGACAAACCAGAACATTATTGGTAAAAAATTCAAATTATTGAATATTTAGAAATATGATATTTAGGTATAAATAAAAATAAATTATGACATGATGTTTGAATTTTAATGATAAATTTCATTCGATCCATAAATTAATATAAAGATACAAACAGAACATTTATAGGTATCATATTTGTATAGTCTTATGTATTTTGAAAATAAAAACCCAATTTTAGGTTTAAATGAACAACAGTGTACAACTAATGATTACACAATTTCTCCAGTAAGTTCCAATAATCCACTCCTTCTTATCCCTCCTGAATATATACGATTTTATCTAAATTCTGAATTAATTAAACAACAAGATACACAAAAAAGATACATTTATTTAAAAAGAAGTTTTATAATTAATTAATTAATTGTGATCAATTTATCACTGTAACAAAGTTTTGAATATTTTTCAGTTCAATGGCTGAATATGAATATCTCACGCTGTAAAGTGACAGTGAGAGCTAATGAACTCCGAACTGGAAAAAAAATAACTACCTCAAACCAGAACAGCTAATGTATTGATTATAGAGGTATATTGACTTTTTCTTTCGTTATGTGGTGTTTAAAAAAATTGAATAAATTATTTAAATTATTCATTTGATTGCAAATTAAAATTCTTGTGGAATCAAATTAGCATCACCATGCTAAACTGTAATTGGATTTTTTATTTTTAAATAAAGAAAACAAGTTTCACTTTTGATAATATTATAAGAAGATTTTATATAAGAAGCTAAATAAAGAGGGTGGATTTTGTTTAAAAATCTTTTAAGAACGTTATTCTTTCTTTAAAAGCTACAATTTAAATACCAGTTCAAGCTTTAAGATTCTTTGAGCCTTAAGAATAACCAAATTTAGAGATAACTTAAATATTTAAGGGGATTATAAAATAACGAACCATATACCAATAATCAATTTCACAGCCCAGATTAACACACAAATTAAATCGCCTTTAAAGTTTAACGTGGCGTTTATCTAAAAGCCTTTTTAGCGATTTATTATGGTAACGCTCTTTTAAATTTACCTTATGGGAATTCTGAGGAAATCGGGAGAGTAATGTCTTAGATTTTTTAGCTTACTGCTAAGATTCATCAACTTGATAAAAAAACATATTTTTTTTGTGCATTTAAAGCATTTGTTTTAAAACAAAAATATTCATAATCCGCGATCATGTCTCTACAACGTGACTTTGAGTTGACATATATAACGTGACCAATCGATTCCATGGCGTTATTAACAGCATGGTTTGTAATATGCATAACTTGGTGCGTGTATAGCAGCTATGGAATCAAACACAACTTCTGTTATAAGCTTAATTCCATAATATGGTACGCTTAACACTTGAATAGAGAATTAAACTAACAGAATGTACAATCTCAAGCGTAGCTTTTACCAAGGTTTGATTAAGATAGTCTTAGAAAAAAAAAAAAACAATCTTATTGAACTGTTTTCTAGATTATTAATAAAGTTTCATCATCACATTCATAATTATGTTTCTTTCTTTCAAACAAATTTTTTTCAAACTATGGAGAATTATTTAAATGCTTCAAAAAAGTAGGAAGTCTGACGTTGGGCGCCACTTAGAAAGAATATTTTATGACATATTAAATCCAACACAAATACACTCAATATTGCGTGCCTATCATGTGCCCAATTCAAAAAAAAAATCTTGAATTAATAGAAATTTCTTTAAATGCTTCAAAAGTAGGAAGCCTGATGTTGGGCGCCACTTACAATCAAGACGTTATTACATATTGAATTCAACAGATTTAGCTTTTATTGTTAGGTAAAAAATATTTAAATGAAACTACGGTACAAGAAACTTAAAATTAATACATTCAGAATTTTAAAAAATAGTTTTCAGGTGGATTTCGAAGGTTAGGATTTTTACACACTTCAAAACGGAGAATATGCGCTTAAAATATGTTTCTGAAAATGGGAAATATGCGCTTATTTATTTATTTATTCATTTTGAAAGGCTATACATCATTAAGATATAAATCTTATAAGCCAGTGTTAACCTAAAAAATTAACAATGAGAGTAGTAAGAAAGGAAAAATTAAACAACATTTTTGGGAAAAATTTTACAAAAAGATTAAATCGAATTGTTGATTGAGAAACAAAAAAGAAAGAAAGAAAAGAAAAGAAGAGATAAGAATAAAGGCGGAAAGGAAAAGGATAAAAAAAAAATAAATAAAAAAAAAGCGGAAAGGATGGAGAACAAAGAATTTTTAAGATACTAAAAAAAACGGTCTCAATTGGGTTTTGAAACGTGAAATGTTTTTGATTCTCTTAATATGACGAGGCAAATAATTCCACAGACGTGAGGCGTTAACGAAAAATTGGCGTTCAGATGTAAGGGAGGCATATCGGGGTTGAATCAGTTGGTCAGATCTGGCTGAAGAGGCCCTTGTAATTCTCTCAAAAAGATAGGGAGGTTGAGTTGTGAACAGGATATCGGAGGAGCCAGTATAAGATGCGAAACGTATCTAATGATGTTGTTGAAGACGACATTTAGCTTTCTTTTGCAGGCATAATTACAACTAGAGCAAATTTCGCAACCATAGACTTAAAACATATATTTTACCCTCTATCTCCATTTTTTTTTTTTTAAATACAAAATTAGGAACAAATTTAACCCTATGAAAAGTGTAACATATTTTTCGAGATATCTTGAGAACCATAGTAAGAATTAAAAATAACCGGACATTTTCAAGGAAAATATCATTAAAAGATACTTAAATATTTATGTTCAACTTTAGCGGTTATATTCTACATTTTTCTCACCGAAAACTGTCACATAAAGGCTCATGTTCAACATAAATTCTTATGAGTTTTGTTTCAGAAAATGGGTCAATAATGAATCAATCAATAAAAGTTAAAAACCTTTAAATGATATTTTCCTTGAAAATCTCGTCTATTTTTTAATTACAACTTTTTATTTTGAATTTATAGATAAAAAGTATTTTAATAAAAGTTTTAGAAAACTCAATTCTCTTCAATAACTTGCTAAAATGTTTTTTGTGAAACTTGTGGTTCTCAATATATCGCGAAAAAAAAAACATTTTACAAAACCCTTTTTCCAACTTCCAAGATGAGGGCTGTAAATCCCAAAAACAATTTGTTAGGTATACTGAACTGACCTACACTATGTTTTTTTTTTTAACGAAAAATATGCATTTATTATAAAAATATACAAAAATATACACACCACCGATTGAATGCCATTTTAAAGCAAAATTCATGTTTTATAAAGATAATTTGTTCTCTTGCTTCTTAAGTTTTTCAAAAGAGATGTGTATGCATTTGCATTAAAATCTTAGCTCTATTTATTAGTATTACAATATTATTGTTTTCAAATTGTCTGTTCTATATCATCAGTATCCAGATCGACACATCAGTTATAGTATACTTGTATCGTATGAAAGCACGATTCACTTACATTATATCAGATGTGTGATGTCATATTCAATACTCCGCAGACGCACTTGGAAGGCACTTTTGTAAATTAACTTAGACCGGTATTAGATTGCACTTCATAATTATTATTAATAAAATAACAAAAACGCTCAAACTGCCTTCAATCAAATTAAGTACTATAAGCCAACTCGTCAATTTCACAAAATATAGAACCTCAATCTATATAGTGTCTTTTGTTTTTCGCACACTTAAAAAAATAATACCACTTATAATATCTTGAATAAACACATAATAAACCAAAAGTTAATAAATAAGAAGATATGATATAATCAACCTCATTACAGTGTTTGCCTTCATAATTTCTTATGATACACAATATAACTTCTTAACGAAATTATCTTAAGTATGTAGATATCAACTTTAAGCCAAAAAATAAGATACAAATGTACATATCTACTTTGAAGATACGCTAATGTGTCCATGTCTAGTGTGTTCAAGACCCAACATCATTTGCGCCAAAAACAAGATAACCACAATGTGTCTTGAAGACCTCTCAACATCTTGTGTCTTTTTCTCTTCAAAAAAAAAAAATACAAATCTTATTTCCGCATGCTTCACATGAGAAGGTGCACAAATATGACTCTGTCTGTTATAAATATATACTCGTAGGAGCAACAAGTAACAATCATAACCATAAACAATAAACATCAATCATTATCTCGAGCAATTTATGTGGAGGTTTTTGTTTCGTTTTTTTTTTTTGGGTTGGTTGAAATATCTCACGGTTCAATATTTTTATTCACAACAAAATAAATTGTATAAATATTCACCATTATTCATTTATTCAGATACCTACTTATATCGATGAAAATAATTGGAAGAAACTCTGATTAAATTTTAAAAATTTTAATTGCAAATTTTGAATTTTTGTTTGATTGCTGTCTGGTGTTTTGGGTTGAGTAACCGCATTTGAGCCAACCTCTTCCAAGGGTTCAAAAATTCGTTCTTATTTTAAATAAAGGTACAGGTCTAAGGGCAAGTTATGTGTTCTCAAAAATAATTCAAATTGAGATAAGCTTAATTTACAGACAAGCTAAACACGAAATAGGGGGTACATCAAAAATAATTTGGCACAAAGTGCACTTTCCACTTTAATGTTAATCAAATCCTTAAGTATAAACACAGGTTTTGGGGTATTCTGGTATCATTTTTATGCGATTCCCTAGAGGGGGAATTCGAATTTTTGTTTTACTCATCTATACTAACGGGTGAAGCTGCCATTCCTGCAATAAATTTAATTTTCTCGAAAACGGCTCTAACGATTTTGATAAAACTTTGAATCTGGAATGCGTTTCATATGTTTTTCAAAAAATCACAAAACAAAAATAGATATTGCACGTTTTTTTAGTTTTTTTGAGAAAATTGTCTGAATTTTGGTTTATTCGTGGATTTCTTTTAAATGATTGGAACGATCTTCATATAATTTTGTAAAAAATATTGCACTTAAAAAAATACAAATAACAAAATTAAATTCTTTTATTACTTTTGACTTTTTAACAATTTCCCGTTAAATATTTCTCGACAATTATAACACAATTAAGAAGCATCTTCAATGTGTGGCTAAATAATATAACAGTTGTTAACCATGAGAGCAAGTTTATGCAACGTAGTCGTGGATATTTTTTAAAAATTTTTTATTGATTCAAAATTTATATACCCATTGTATAAATAACTTTTAATGGTAAGAGCAATTTCATGGGACTTCGATGTGCACTTTATTTTTGTTATTTGTTATTTCCGTGGACAAAAAATAGAGTAAAAACAAAATAAATTTTCAGACATCAGCAAATAAAATTGAAAGGACAACAATTTACACAAATAAAAAGAGGAAAAGTTTTCTTCGAACATCGGATGAGTAAACAATTACGTAGGAAAAAGTTTTCTTAATTGGCAGAGCAAATTGAATCATAAAAACAAAAATGAAAACGTCATTTTAAAAGAAAGGAAAAAAAATAGAAAAGAAAATAAATTATTTCAAAACACAAATATTATTACAATTACTGACTTCAAATGCTCGTAAATTATAATTGGCAACAAAATAACAGAGGTATGAATTTACAAAATAAATCAAGAGAAAAATTGTGCAAGAAAATTGTTTTTTTGTTTTGTTTTTCTATGTATTGAATTTTCAAGTTAATTATATTTTCATAAGTAATTCAATAATAGAAAACATGAAACAATAAAAAAATATCTTTAAATAATAAAACTACTTCTTTGAACTTAATGTTTAAACTACCCTACCCAACTAATTTCAAACTTTTAAATTTATGTATAAGGATTACTGTGGGACGCAAGCGTATTCATTGTCATTTTTAAACTATTCTTATGTTTAAAGTTATTTCGATTTAATATTTTTGGAATTATTGTGATTGCAATTGTTGAATTTTTCAATACTTCCATTCAACTAATCCAATTAAAAAATATTTTAATTAGTAAAACATGACTTTAGCAAACTACTATGAATACAAACATAATGTGTTTATGGTTTTGCTAATATTATACTTATACTAGCTGGCCCGTCCCGGCTTCGCTCGGGCAAACATACCTAAGCTTCGAATTAAAATAACAGAAGAAAATATAAATAAAAATTTAAGCTACTTTTTGTAATTGAATACTACTTTCTGGGTCTTAACCTACTTCAATTTATGAACGAATACATTTGTAAAAACATGATCCTCTTAGTACAACCTTAATTACATTTCGAGCACAGACAAAATTTTTGTAATCGAAACTCACTTTTTTGTTTTTATCCCATTTCACTATATAAACACCAATTTTTTTTTTTTGAAATTAACCTTTCAAACAAAAAGAAGACTTGGTAATAGCTCACTCAGGTGGTGGTTGTTTTCATCCAAACCTTCAATATTAATATATGATGGTGCGTAAGCTTTGCAGCCTCAATACGAGTGTGTTATCACACAAAAACCAACTTTCAAACAAAACCAAAATTTTTAAAATCAGTTACCTACTACTTTTCTAGTTTATCCCATTTCACCCTATAAATACCGAAACAAAAATTCATTAAGTATGTACTTAATATTTTAGATTTTAATAATTCAGTGCTATTATCAATTTTTAGTCAAATATTAAACACCAAATGGTTGTATTTATGTCTTCTACTTTTTGAAAATAACTGAATATAATTTATATTTATTAATAGGAAATATGATCTTTAGAACAACTAAAAGAACGGATTTAAGGGGTTAAAACAAAAAAAAACTTAAAATATTATTAAAAATCTTGCAAAAGAAATATGTATCTAATAATATAAATTAAAGTAAAATAGAATAAAATAAAATAAAATAAAATAAAATAAAATAAAATAAAATAAAATAAAATTAAATTAAATTAAATTAAATTAAATAAATTTATTAAAATAAAATAAAACAAAAAAAAATTTAACTAGACCACAACCTTTTAAAAATATTTTAGGATTGGAACTATAAGGTAGGTATGTAAATGTAATTTTTGTTTGAAAACTTCTTTCAAGATTCTCGCTTTGCTGTGGTATGTATTTATTAAAATAAGAGGGTTATGATAATATAGGAGCAGGTCAAAATTCTCCTAAATTCAGGTTTGCAAAACTCTGCCTACTCACTTAAAAATTTGGCTTCTCAAAATTCCGTTTTTTTAATTCTGCTCAGCAAAATTCTGTTTTTTTTAAATTCTTTAAATAAATATTTCTTAAAATATACGCCTGCTTATTCTGTTTTTTAAGAAACTTTTTTACTAATGCAAAAAAAAATATTTACTTTTTTTTCGAACTTTCTGAACCAAATATGAACTCTTAGATCCAAAAGAGAAAACAAAAAAAAATTCGGCAAGTGAGAATATTGTTTCAAATAGAGAATAATTATAATAAAAAAAAAGGTTTAGAAAATGTTAAAAAGCGTGTGCTTTGACAAAATTTAAAAAATTTACTAAGAGAATGATTTCACATAAGCATTTTTCAAAAAAAAAAAAAAATAAAATAAAAAATACTTCAAACTTTTTTATTATTTGCAGAGTTTTGTAAAAAGAATTTTGACCCAGCCAGAACCAGAAAAAATGGCCCTTAGAGATTACTTCTTTGACGAATTAAGCGACATCTCGTTTTTGACACTGAGGTTCCTTATTCAAAGTTCGGGTTGGTTCAGGGAGGCTTTTCATACCCACACCTATAAGCTCCCCTAACTCCTTTCCTCACCCACCCACAGGTCATCCAACTATATCCTGGGGACCACAATGAATCCATTGAGATCCAAATGCGATGATCCGGCTCTCGGTATTATCACCCCTTCTAAACTAACCTTACCTAACCAGCCAGATTCTCGACCGCGACCCTGAAGTTATCCCAGAATAGTCTCATAACAATATTCAAAAGGCTTTGGCAATAGTTTTAGGTACCTATGTTTATTTCAATGCTGTTATAACAATCACAACCAATAATGTTCAAAATTGCATTGAAAACATTTGCGATCTAATAAACAAAAAGGTTCAAATGTTCCAAAAGAGGGACGTTTAAAGATTCTTAATCTCCATATGCTGTTAGTAAGAATTGGAAGCTTAAACCAATTTTCGACAAACATTGCCGGCCTGCTCCACAATGTGTGAATAAAATTCTGACTAGTTATCTGACACACACCTATATTATGGCTCACGGTAATAACCCCCATAGGTAAGTCTAAAAGTCAAAAGTATTAACTTGTGGATCTATAACCTATTTAAGAGACTTTTTGTCTTTTTGGACTTATGACCCTGCCCCCAAGATTTGTAGATGTGTGACGAATTTCAAAAGAAAATCTGAGGCTACCAATAAAGTAGTGATTTAATAAGACAGATAGCGATACCAATACGAGTATAACACTTATGAACAAATAGGTTTACTTGGTTATCTCCCTCTTGCAGTCATTGACCAATTAACTATATCCATTTAAAAATAAGTGCTTATGGACTTAGAAGACTTGATATCCTAATCTCTCTTGATACCCCCATTTGATGGGTATTATACGCTGCCTACCTACCTACATGACGACTCGTTAGAGTATTATTCTCTCAAGCTGCCAAAAGTCAGTTATTTCTAAATGATTATGTGGAATCTTATGTTCACCCACAAAATTTTGAAATAATTAAAAAAAAAAAAACTTCATTGGAATTTGGCACAACCAACTATAATCACAAGCAAAATCTCACCAAATTGCTTAAATCCAACTTAAAAATTTACCAAATTGCCCTGACTCCGCGCTTGCAAATAAATAACCAGACAATTGAGTTGAGACTGTGACTGTGTAGGTACCACCTATATAGCTATAGCCCACTCACAAATACCAATTACTTTACAAACTTCGGAAGAAATTTACGAGAGAGCCAGTATTAAGTCGGACACCCTATGTCGTATACTCTCGAAGTTCCAAAAAATCAACACCACGACAAGAGATTAATCAGCGCGCAACATTATATTGCTGGGTGATGTAGTGAGTTGTAAGCTTGTAACTTGTAGTCAGGCCCACTGAAATGTATAGTTTAGGTAATGAATTTTAACAATTTAATTCCCCAGATGCTGCTGGACAACACGAGTGCGAGAAGAGGTCACACGCGGGCACAACACGAATGATATTTATTTAATACGCCAGACGGTTGCCAACCACGCTTCATTGTCGTTGTCGTTGTCGTCGTGTCGTAGTCATTGTCACGTCATTCGAACACATTTTGTCATCCGAACTTTTCTTAGGAAAAAAGATCAATATTTCCGAGTCGCACATTGCAAATGAGTCAGTTCTATAATTTAAGCTGTGTAATCAGTTTTGATTGCAAAAAAGTGCCAATTGAGCAGATGACAATAAATACCATCAGCCAGCTTATTCTTGGGGCCAAAAGTCCGAAGTCGGAAGTGACGACTGCGAGTAGGTAATAATAATGGCACACATTTTCTGTGTGGTGAATCACTTTTCGTTTGAGTTTTGCTTGTCTCTATACAAAAACGACATTAATATGTTGAGCAATTTGTTTGCACATTTAACAATTACAATAAAAATGGTGCTCTTATGTGTGCTATTTATGCTTTAATATATGGCTGGCCGATATTATCAGCGCCGCGCCGTATGATGCGGAATGGAGTGGAGGCAAAAGTGCTCCATACTGATGTTGCCTGCTGCTGGCTGCTGGCTGCTGGGGCTGGTGATCTGCTCCACCCAAATCAACCTTATGTTAGGAAATATTGCGGAATAACATACATCGACCTATATGTGGGGCAAAATTCACCACTGCCACCAGCAGTCGTATAGCGGGACAGGAAGTGGGTGGTGATTGATTGAACAATGTAGTTAGAGACAAAATAAATGTGCTTAAGTGGTTACAAATTGAAATTATACTTTTACTTGTCGGGCGGTATATGAATATGCGGTGTGTATGTGTCATAAGATATAAAACGGTATTTTTTTTTTGTAATGATTCTGTCACACCTTGTATGATCAAGTTATGACCACATATCGAACATAAATATTTCTGCAAAAATATTTTGATATTCAAACAGAGATAAAGGATGTTAGCGTGAACTTTATTTCCGTCCAACTAATATTTACATTTTTACTTTACGCTATTTCAAACGACTTGTGAATTTCTGATTTTTTTCCTAAAAATCTGATTTCTAAATTTTGGTTATTTTTTATTATAGTACATGAAAATTGGTTTTTGTTCGTGACACAGTTTATTTGGTTTTCAAATAAGTTGGGATCAAAATTCTGACTTTATTAGAATTCTTTTTGTATTTTATTTTGATTTCTGAAATGCTACTGATGGTTTATGTTTCCGAAATATGTTTCTACTTATTTTGTTATTAAAAAAATATTCTGGCAAGTGTAAGCACAATAAAACCTGTGCTGCCTGTGAGTCAAAACAGTTTCTTTGACAACTTTTGCGTTTTTGAAAAGTGGATTTAGAAAACGCTACATTTTTAAAGTAAACGGGTAGAAATCCTGGGCCTAAAAGCAGATACTGTTTGAAAAAAATCTGGGTTTCTACCTATATAGTTTATAGGGAAAGTATTATGGTTTCGGGTAAATACAATTTCGAGGTTGTTATCAAAACGACTAACTGTACGATGATGGAGAGGTCCAAAAAATTGAATCCAAATGCGTCGGTCTGTGCTTCCGTGCATCCACTGTAATTTGATCAAGACCTTAAATGGGTGGGCCGATTTTTTTTTTAAATTTGACGCAGGGAATTTTTGTGTAATCTCCCAGAGGGAAAATGTAAATTTAGCTAACCTAAAATTGCAAACTTTCGAACAAAAATTTTGTTTATTTTCAAATTTTCTCAAAAACAACTATAACGATTTTGATTAAACTTTGCATCTGTAATGAACCAAATAATTGTTTTTTGGCAAAAAATTCACATATCAGAAATAGACAATCGACGTTGTTTTGAAAAAGTGTTAAAATTTTTTGGGTTATTCGCGTATATGTATAACATATACAATGGCTTAACTGAATGTGTTATAATTTTTTTTTATTGTATTGCTTCTAAATAGTTCCAAAAATATTGCATTAAAAAATGTAAAGGGTCCGCCATCTAACGTTTTTTTTTTCAACTAGTTCTTATTTCGTGAATGGTAAAACTTAACTCATGTCTGATTTGACATATAATTAGTTTTATCCTTCCGCTGAACGAATATGGTTGTGTATACGCTTCCCTAAGTGGGCCTGCGATCGACTTAGAGAAGATGCCGATTTTGACAAAAAAATCATCTTTTCAGATGAAGCTCATTTTGATCTTGGCGGGTAGTAAACAAGCAAAATTTTCGCATTTGGGGCACAGAAAACCCGCACGCATACATTGAAAAGCCGATACACCCAAAACGAGTCACTGTTTGGTGCGGATTTTGGTCCAGAGGCATAGTTGGGCCATTTTTCGAAAATGACCAAGGAGTGGCCGTTACAGTCAATGGCGATCGTTATCGGGCCATGTTGAACGAATTTTTGTTCACAAAAATTGAAGAGGAGGATATTGGCAACATTTGGTTTCAACAGGACGGCGGCGGCGCTACGTGCCACACAGCCGAAGACACACTCGATGTTGTGCGCCATTTTCAAAAAAAAAAAAAGTTATTTGGCGGACCCTTTATAATAAAGTTTACATATTGTACTTAAAACAACATCTCAATAACCTTAAGTTAATTGATACAAATGAATAGAGTCAATTGAATTAAGTATTTGATCAATTCTAGACAGTTAAGGAAAATTGTTTAAAAATAACCAACATTTTTAACCGAGTCTTACTTTAATCAAATTGAAATAACAAATGAATTGTGTTATTTTTTTTGGTTTTACTAACCAATATTTTTTATTTATATTGAATTAACTTGCTTGATATTAACCAAATTCCTACTTGATAAAATTTAACCAACCTACAGAAATGTTACATTCACAACAAACTATAAGATAACTGCGAAGATCACAACTTTTAACAAACAAAAAAAAAAATTAAAAAAAAACAAAAGTAGCTTGTTTTGCTTCGACAAAATTTGATTTTTATTTATTTAATTTGGATGCATTTCGGGTCAAATTCGACCCATCCTCAGCAATACACAATTTAGTTTCTAACAACTAACTTGATTAAACTTACCAACAAATAATAATTTTTAAAAACTTATTTGATTAAATTTAACATATTCAGTTGATATTAGAGTTCTTACTTTAGACTTCTGAAATATATCAGCCAAGAAGAATACTTAGCGCTATTTAATGGACTTGTTAAATTATTGATTCAAAATAGTTATTAGCGGCTTTTAGTCCATATAAATTCGCGATTCGTTCCGGCGATCCCACTTGAGCTCATCAGTGTGGTGTGCCTTATCAATATGGAATTTTCATAAAGTTCAGTTCAAGTTACAGGAATTTTTTTTACAAAAACCCAATGTGAATTATATTCACTATTAAGGCCAAAGTTGAATATTTAAAAAAAAAATCGAGTTTTCTTTCTGCTTTCATTATGGTGAATAAGTTCGAATTTTTAAAAATTTTTTTCTTGAAGTATTCCGTTTATTTAAAAATTTTCTCTGTTCAATATGATTTTTCTAGTTGAGAAATTCGAGTTTCGGTAAATTCGTAAAGATTATGATCCAGTTTTTCATTGCGAGATTAACTGCTCAAATTAGACATGTTAACTCAGGATTAACTATAGACAGATGTTTTCGATATTTTGTCCACCGAGTTTGATTAGTCGTTCCACATGCATTCTACACCAACAAAATGATTCATAGTTAACTGTGGGTTAATTTATTTATACAGTTATCAAACTCTGGTTTAACTCACCATTGCAAAAACTGGGTCTAAGAATCAATTTACTTAACTGATATTTACAAAACCTATACTTGTTTAAATTTAACCAACTAAGGGCCAATTTCCCAGTCGACACTTACCGGAATAAGTGGCACTTAAGTTTCCCATATTAGGAATTTAAGCTAAATTTCATAGCTAGCGTAAGTGGAACTTAAGTCACCAACATCGGAGACTTAAGTGCCACTTATTCAGGTAACAGTGAACGGTGATATTGGCAATTAATCTTTCAAATTCCCCACTTAAGTGTCACTTTTCTGACTGTGAAAAACTGGCCCTAATTCTATTGATAATAAATAACTCACTTGGTTGAAATCAACAAAATCCTGTTTGATAAAATTTAACAAACTTAAAGAAAACCTCATATTTTGTTGTTCTGTTTCTTCTAACCTTTCGTTTGGGCATAGTTTTAGTTGATGAGCTAAATTAATCTGTCTGTAGACTAACGGCTGTTACAATTTTAATAAAATATTTATTACTTTCAACTCCTATAGTTTTGGTGTAGTTAAACTGGATGATCGAAGTAGTCTCACTAATTTTTGGAGTTTCTTATATCCGATAGATAGATGAAAGTATGTAAATTAATTTGTTCTGTAGCAGTAAGCTAAATCATCGTAAGCAAAATAAAAAAGCTTTTCTATATTCCTCCCAATAAGATCAATGATTTTTGTTATTTGAGTTCATTCTTTAAAAATTTTATAAATTTGATTATTGCATAGAAATCTAAAAATAAAGAAGCATTTTTAAAAATATTTAATTCTTTTCAAAAAAGTTATGAAAAAATAAGTCGTAAAGGGCGATAATTAAATTACGAAAATACGAAAATTAAATATGTTACAGTTGAACGCTTATGTTCTGCTTTGTCCTCAGCTTAAAATGTCACATAAGCTCTTATGTTGAACTTAAATGTGCCTCAGTCTTGAACTTCAAATGACAGCACAATTTTAATCTTTTTAAGTCTCAATAAAATATACATCTCTCGTAGGTATGTTGTATAAAGAAATAGTTATTTTTTTTTTTTTTTTTTTAGTAAAAATTGACTCAAGAGATTTAAAAAGATTTAACAAAAGAATAACTTGTACTTAATCCATGAATAATGTTCCATAGAGACATTATGTTAAAATTTCAACTAAAGGTTAATATGCGAAATCTAAAGCCTTAATAATAAGCCAATGTTGACACTTAAGCCACTTCAATACTTATAAATTATGTACCATCATCTTAAGAAACACTAATCTCAAATGCATATTAATTTGTCATCGAAGCTTTTAATCACGCATTATAATCGGTAATGCACTTCATAATAATTAATAATGTATCTATAATCATTGAATAAATTTTCGCAATATTCATCAAGAGTGTTTGTCTAAAAGTGTCTTTTGTCACAGTCTCACAGCTACAGCTTAAACTTAATTAATTTCATCTTGTGGGGAATTCAAATTTCTCATTAAAAAAAAAATTAAATTAAAAAATCTGATGATGTCCAAAAAAATAATTATATTTTAATTTCTCAATAAAAAGTCTAACAATAAGCAATATTTGTTTTTTTTTTTTTTTTTAAATAATTTTACCTGTATCATCCATTCCATCGAAAAATTTCGAAAATGTATTTTTTGGTTTAAGAAATATTATTCTCGGTTCCATAGCCATTCGGACGGATTGTGTGTTATGAAGATAATGGGTAGTCTCACAGGTGCGTTGCGTAGTTAAGTGGTGGTGCGATGTGGAGAACCACTGAACCAGATGATGCTCTGATTTCAAATGAATTCTCAGATACAATCGTAGTTTGAAATTAGATACGTATAAACCACAGGAATTAATTTCTTTTTTGACAGTATTTTTGTATCTTAAACTTTTTTTTAAATTATTATAAATCACAGTCGGCAAATGTCATCACATAGTATAAACTTAGAAGACACTATTTTTTTGTTTTTTGGACGATGCTTTTTTATTTATGTATTTTTTTTTTTTCTTTTTTATATCATGTTTTCCTATAAAAAAAAAAGATTCAAGTTAAGAAAAGATTATTTTTTATGGAGGAATTTCACACATTTTTCATCCTCCTTTTTTTTGTCGGGGGAATTCTTCGAAACATTAAGATACAATTTGGGAATTATGTTTGTTTTTTTTTTTGTTTTTGTTTTACCGGAAGAAGAAAGTGATGGTATTCTTTGATCTTTTATCTCATACTAAGTCAATGCCTGGGCAATTTTGAGAGAATTAAACAGTTGTATAGGAGTAAACGAAAAAAAATAAGAATGAAACAAAATGCAAGGAATTGCAATGTTTCTTGGGATACATTGCTTAGCCGCAGTGGACAGCTTGAAGGAGACTGAATTAAATGGATATAATCCAGCCACACACTGGGTTCGCGAAAAAATAACAATAACAACAGCAACAGGAGGAACAACATAATGTGTGCCGGGGTGCACCCCTGAAGTGAAGTGAGAGTTTCCTGAGTTCAAATTTAATGAATTTCAAGCCGCAAACACAAAAAAAAAACAATACAATGCCACACAACCGCCTGCCTCGGACAAAAAGGTAACCTAAAGGAGAACAATTATCCCACCGCCACACCACCTGCTGTTGCATATAGGTATACGATTCCACTTTGCTACCAACCAAATCATCAGGTGATTCTCTCAGTTCACATACGGATACGGATACGACTCGCTTTTGCTGCTGCAGGCGGCCATGCAGTGTATAGCTTTGTATACGGTTGGTCAGGGTGCGCGGTGGTGTGGTGAAGTGAAGTGAAGATGAGGTGAAATGAGAACAAAAGTTCGTCGGAATGGAATCCATTAAAGTATGCACTTTTTTCTTGCTGTTTTTATTTTTTTTTTAAACTTTTGTATGCCTATACATCATACAGTGCAAAACAAGGCTAAGGGAAATAACTTTGACTTTCTGGAAAATTGGAGCAATTACGCACTGGGGCATTTGGGGTTATACTTTATAGGAAGACGCGCAAATACCGTTGCCTATATACATATACCTACCTACTGCTATCCTATATAGATTACAAATTGTAAATTAAAAAAAAAATTAATGCTTTTGAAAGGGATAAGCTACGAGGTAAGATGATTACCTTTTATGTTGGGAGGATTGGAGTATTTTTTTTTTTTTTTTTTTACCAACAAACAAAGGATTGAAGAATGAAGACTTTTTGTGGGAAAAGTTTCTGATATTGGTTTTATTTTTTTGTATTTCTTTTATATAAAATTCGGTTGAAAATTTTTAAGAGGATGAAGCAATAATTTAATCAGCGAGTGGAAAAAGAACAGTACAAGAGTGCCAAAGGCAATAAAAAATCATAACAAAAACAATTATACCTAACTCCATCGCAAAAAAAAATAATTTATTTTTTAACTAAACATTTGAGGCCATTGAAGTTTTCGGTGCCGAAACCAAACTTTACTTTTACGAAAGTTTTCGGTACCTTTAAATACGATTACAAATATTCTTTACTATTAGTAAGGTTTTTGAGAATCTAAAAGTGGAAGTTAAATATTTTTTTTGTAGATATTTTCAAGTTATTTGTTACCTCTCTATAACGTAATCAAGTAATTGTTTGCCCGAATATTTGCTTATTCTAGAATTGGGCATTTTTCCAGTACTTTTATCTTACGTGGAGAAATTCTAGCATAAGTTATCATTTGGGCATCATTAGGTGCATTGAAGTAGTTGGTGGCGTAATGGTTAGGGCGTAGGGGGTTAGCACGCCGGCCGGAGGTCTGGGTTCGCCCACTCAAAAAATCGGCGAATGCTTTTGGCGAGGAAGTGACAATGACATGAAAAAGTGACTTTCTCCACGAGATGTCACGCCACCAAATTTATTTAGAATTTCTTCATCAAGTACGCACCCAATGACTAATAGCAAACTAACGATTCTTGAGCAGGCCTCAACTATTCCTACTATAGTTGGAATCCTAACAGGTCACAACTCAATGGGAACCCACTTGAGCAGAATGGGCATTAGCACATCAGACTTATGCAGAGGGTGCCAATATGAAGAGGCGGAAGAGGCGGAAGAGGGCTCATATAACTTCATTTGTGAATGCCCCAGTCTAGCTAGAAGTAGGAAATATGCACTTGGAGAATAGGAAATATACGCTTGGAGAATACTTTTTCAATGATCTATGCGACATCTCAACCTTGCCACTAGTAAGCATCCTGAAATTCACCCAGATTTCAGGATGGTTCAGGGAGGCTACCCAAAACTAAAAACTCTTACCTACTTACAACCCTACCCCCCTTCCACCTTCTTCACACCACGGGGAGCGCAATGGATCCACTGGAGATCCAAGTGAGATAATGTGGCTTGCCGCAGCATGACCCCCTCTAACCTAACCTAACTAAATGATTCTTGAAGGATGAAGAACGATTTATTGAAAAGATTTAATTTTTTTGTTTAATTTTAGAGCGGAAGATTATTAAATTCAGATGCTTTGAAGTATTTTTACAGGTCAATTATATTACTTTGTGATGAAAAATAAACTCAAATTGGAAATATGTTGTTTTTTTTACATTTTGTAGAGTATAGTATAGAATGTCTAAAAAACCCTAGGCAGTAAAGAATTTTCAAATTTAGTGATTATACAAAAGCTTGCTACTGTGGCAACCCTGTTCTTATTCAACTATATAGTTTTTAATACATTTTACAAAAAGTTAAATTCTTATATCTAGTGGATAAGTCAAAGTTTCTGTAAAATCTTATAATCCACCAAATTCCCAAAAATTCATGAAACTTAAAATGGTGCCCAACGCTTGAAAAATCCGAAGAAGGAGTTCGGAGGTTAAAAAGTTTTTGATGGGAAAATGGTATTTAAATTAAAGAGAAACAAAAATTTAGTCGACATTAGAAATCACACTTTCCACATTCGTGAAGTGCTGCTAAAATAATAATCTCTATATATGAGTGTTCATTGGAAGTTGAGCGCGAGAGTTAACTGATATTTTTGAATGAGTCTCGATGAGTTAAACGAAAAAATAGAATACTTATTTGTGCAAGGCAATAATTGCTTTATCAACCTAAGCTCTGCTGCTATTCTACAAAATACAATATTCTTAATACAAAATTAAGTCTAATCAATCGCTATTTTTCGTTAGCTTAGAAAATACTGCATTAATAAAGCCAACTAAATATTATAAATCAAAACATTGCCCTTTAAGTGCTGGAATTTTCTAGTACTCTTATAGAATATAACTATATACTCTTAACATTTTTTAACCTTGTCGCTTTGAGAGGAAGAAACATTTCACAAAAAATGAAGCTGGATCTGGTTTTGAGCTTGGTCAAACGAGACTGTTAGATTTTTCTTAACAATTTAATCACCATTTTCATGTTTAAAGTTATGTTTAAAGCTTTATAACATGCTTTCATTTTCATTTAAATTCCATTCCATCCATAAGGCAAAATAAAGGTTAATGCACCTTTTCTGTGATTGATCTAGAAATACTACAAGGTTCTGTTCAGGGACCACTTTTATTTTCGCAGCTAACAACTGATAAATCAACGTGATACTTTTCCTATACTCTAGCTTTGTCCACCTCACTTTTGACATCGTTTTTACCAAAAATAATGAATGCTAATAATTTTAACGAAAACAATAAAATTTGTAGTAAAATATCAAGAGAGTGTTTTTATTTGATTAATTGTCAAAAAGCTACGTTCAGTGTGTATTTTTAAAATTTTCTTTTAATGACTCAGCCATATTATATCTTATTTCCTAAAGCTAATCAATTTTTGAGGATAAGATTATCATTTTTATAATGCGAATTAACTGTTTGATCCTCAGCCAATATATTTTTACAACCTTATCAGAGCACATGAATTCAAATATACCTGCGTAAGTAGGTTAGTATTTCATTTTAAACCAAAGATAGGTTGGGTATAATTTAATCTTTTTTCACTTCAAGTTTAGACTAAGTGTAAATAAATAAAAGTTAAAATTAATTCCAGGAAATTCTAGATGAATACAACTAATTTAGAAGCTTTTGTAAATATTTACTGCCGAGAACCATGCAAAATGCCATAACATTGATGAAATACCTATACTTTAATTCTAACATATTGAACTGATATAAATTGTGAAGAGATAAGAGAGAGATATTGCACTAAGAGTGTTTATCATTTTATTTTGAGTTTTCAGACTTGTTAAGTGTATATAGTGAGAGAGATATTTTAAAAAAAATTATATTTATACAAAAACCCTCAACACTATATCTATCTATCTATAATGTCAACAACTGATATTATTGTTTGATCAAAAAGATAAGAAAAGTCAAATGCTTTTTCCGGCAAAGCTATAGGTATTATGTCTTTTTTAACACCCTCGTGTCTATTTAATTTCCTGCGTCAAATGATATAGACTTAAGTAGGTTTGAAACACAAACAAATATATAACCACTGCTGGTAAAACCAGAATATTTGAAACGCAAAACGAACAACACTAGAAAGTAAATTAATAAAAAAAAATAATAATAAAAATTCACTCAGCTATAAATCAATAAGCTGTTTTTTTTTTTTGTTAAAGCTTCTTAGTTCTCAAGAACAACATTATATTGTTCTATAATGCTTTAAATTGCACATATGGTCTCAAGTAGAAGGTTAATCTAGTGAAAGCCATATGGGTTGAGTCTGAGCTTGGGTAGACATAAATAAAAAAACAACTCCCCCATCAGCAATGATCGTAGAATGATATCATAGTACCAAGAAACCACTACTTATTAATGCGCGGCAGGTTAAATAAGGAGTGTTGAAATTGAATAAAAAAAAAAAACACAATAAGATACAATATCCAGAACTCAGATTGCAATTTGGTCATGCGGAAAAAATAATGAAAATTATTTCTCTATTCGACATTTCTACATACAATGAGATCATAATTTAAAATTTTGTATTTTCAAAATTTTTAATCAAAATATGAAAATTAGAAACATGTAGGGACAGAATTTTAGAATACAAAATTTTGCTAAATAATGAAATGCGATGTAGAATAAAAAAATTGCAAAGTAAAATTTGCGAAATGATGATTTTGCGAAACTATTACATTGCAAAACAATCAAATGCAAAACAAGTAACTGCGATTTGACAAGCATGTCGAACCGAAGTCGACTCTTACCCCTGGGTACCCTTATTACACGTCGGGGAGAGAGCTACTATCTGAAGCGCATGTACATTCCAAAAGAGGCATTCAACAGATTCGTATTCTGTGAAATTCCACAAGTAGGAATGATGTATTCACTTTATACAGGTTTTTTTTTTAGTCGTATAGTTTTCAATCTGGCAATACTTTTTTTTGGAGTTGGTCTTTTTGACAGCTGTCACTTGATTTATGCTCAATTTTGTTTTGCCATTTCATAATGAATAGACTTACTTCTGAACGACGTTTGCAAATCGTGCAAATTTATAACCAAAATAATGGTTCGGTTCACGCAACGCATCGCAAGAAAACTTTGTTCAGCGATGAAGCTCATTTTTGGTTAATTGGGTGAGTATTTGTGGTATTTGGAGTGATCATAATCCACAAGTCATTGTTGAGACACCGTTATATCCTCAAAAAGTCACTGTTTGGTATGCTCTATGGGCAGAGGTCGTCGTTGGTCCATATCAAGTCAATGGGGAACGCTATAAAGCCATGATTAATGACTTTTTCGTGCCTGAATTGGAGGATGTTGATGTGGACGACCTTTGGTTCCAACAAGACGGCGCTACATGCCATACAGCCAACGAAACAATCAATTTATTGAAGGAAACTTTTGGTTAGCGCATTATCTTGCGTATCGTGGGCCTGTGGCGTGGCCTACAAGCTCGTGCGATTTAACACCGCTGGACTATTTTGTGTGGGGCCATATGAAATCTCTTGTCTACGCAGATAAGCCCGAGACGATTGACGCCTTGGAAGAGAATATTTGGCGCGTTATTGCTAACATACGACCCCAATTGCTACAAAAGATGCTCGAAAATTGGGCCTCTCGGCTAAAATTTATTTGAGCCAGCCGCGTAGGTCACTTGCCCGAAGTTGAGCTATGCTCACAAAAAAAACCTTGAAGTCCATCCAGTTATTGTTCTGCATATTTTCTATAATTTCGAAAAAAAAATATATTCTTAATCATTTTGTATAGTCAGCAATTTCAAATTGAAAATAAGTCAAAATATTCAAAAGATAAACAAAAATTAAACGGATGCGAATTTTTTGCATACGTTCTAATCAATGGCGCACTGTGAATGTGATTATATTTTTGGCAATAAACAAAACAAGAAAACAAATCATTTAATTTTGTGTGTGTTTTTATTGTTATACAAGGCGATGGAACATTAAAAAAAAAAAAAATTTAAAAACAATTGAGTTAATTAGATGATAACCTGAAAAGGCATTGAAATTCAAACAAAGAAAAATATTTACGTGAAGTTTTTTTTTTTTTTTTTCTGCATTCAACTTGATGTTAGATATTGTGGAATAAAACTTTTCATTGTTTTGTTTTGTTCTAACCAAATATTTGACATACAGAATAATAAATACAATTCAGCTTTGTCAACTTTAAAGTATATTTTTATCTATTTCAGCCACCTCAACAACCAAAATGATGAAATCATTATTTCTTCATGAACTTCTTTGCATTTATTTATTTAAATTTAAAATATAAAACGAAAATTTTATAACCAGTTCTTTTTTTATCCATTTTTTTTATCAAATGCGACATTTTCTGATCTTTCTTTTTTTTATATATTTTTAATTGGCCTTTTTTTATAACGATACAACCAATCTAAAAAAAAAGTCTTAAAAGTCAAGTCAGCTTGATGTCTGAGTTCTTGGTAATTTTTTTTTATTTTTTTATTGGAAAAATCTATCTATCTACATCCACACAAACAATCAATTAAAAAAATATTAACTTCTTCACCTTTGGGCTAATTGATAAGATCGCTGCATTAAATTTATCATTTCGGAGATCGAGTTCAACTATGTATTTATATATAGACGGATATGGACATTATTCTTTTTGTTATAAAATTATGTACCTACTTTGCCAACAAAAACAATGGCTAAAGTATCTGAACTGAACCTATTTTCGATGTTCGTATAACTGGTTTTGTTTTATAAATTACAATATCTGTATGCCAAGCATATTATATTAAAAATACTTCTTGGTTCTGCTTTAATGGTTATTTGAAAGTAAAATTAACATGGATGTAACTTATTATAAATGAAAATGACCATGTGTATACAGTGCGGTTCACTTTGATATGCTCTTTGGAGAAAATAATTTATTTATTTTTTTAATTATTGGTCTCTGTACGAGAAGTTATTTCAAGGTTAACACAAATTAGAAAAACACAAGTCTTTGAAGTATTAAATAGAGTTTAAGTCATTTTTTTTCTATATCCATAAATAGTGAAATTCTGAACTCTGAAGTTTGAAGATTCCATGCAAAAACTGTTTTTTTTTTATAAAGTTTGCCCACTTTTGAATAAGAACTGTGTTATTTTCTTACATTAGCCGTGTTTTTTTGGGATTCTATATAAAGTATAGTATGACATTTCCAAAAACAAACCCATCTGCAGTGGCCTGGTTCTTATATTCCAAATTTTGTTCTATCGGACAGAGGTCAGAATAATTTGAACAAAAAACACAAATAAAAGATAGTTTACGGCAAACGTCAAAAAACCCATACGCAGTAGGATTCTACTTCTGCTTTTATTGGCAGTAATTGTACTGTGGCAAAAACAGGAGCAACAACACCCCTAACAGGGCCAGAACCCTACTGCGGAATAGGAGAAAACGTGAAAACGGCAAAAGACAAAAAACCTGGAACGAGCTCCCAAAACTGAGACAAGCCAAACTCCTACTTGGAAGCTACAATCGGGAACGCTTTCTATCCTGCAGCAGCTTAAGTATAGGAACAAACTCAGAATAATAACGGGTCTCCTCACAGGCCACTGCAAGCTAAGAAGACATCTTAACATTCTTGGCCTACCAAACAGTGCGACTTGCAGATTCTGCAACGCCCACGAAGAGACGCCGGCTCAAATATTGGGTAAATGTGATGCATTTATGCACCAAAGGCACCTGGGCAACCACAAGATAGAAGAGAGCAAACTATTCTCTCTAAAAGTACTCCAGATTCTCGAGTTCCTCAAGGGGATTAATCTGGAGGACGAGCTATAGAATGAGTAACCTCATCCAGCCTCAAAAAGGGGGTCACAATACATCTTTAAGGTAGCAGTGTAATTATACCCAACATTCAACAGCTTTCAAAAAAAAAAGAACACGACTATTAATGCCAAATTTTTCAATCGAAATTAAGAATTTTTGATTTTCATTAAAAATTTCCAACTATGACCTGTGCCATTTCATGACTGATACTTTCAAAACCGTCAATCGAAATTTAGAGCAAAGATACATTAATATATACTTTGAAATGTTTCTAATTTGTCTTAGTTTGGCAGAGTTATAAAAAAAGTATGTTTTAATGAGGGAAAGCTGTATTTTATTTCTCAAAAATTCCCCTTAATTTGGACTTTTATTTTTATGACTCAAAAGTTTTCCAAAAAATAAACCTGATTTGAACTATTATTTTTATTTCTTAACAATTTTCTTATGAGCAGGTACCCTAAATTTAGAAGGTCATTTTTGTTTCAATAATTTTCTAGAAAGTGCCTTTCATAAAAATTTGGACAATTATTTTTGTTTTTCAAAAAATTTCTGAAAATTATCTACCCTAAATTTGGCGATGGCTAAAATTTGTAAAGGGGATAGGGGCGGTTGAAAGGTAGTAAAGTTAAAAAATTGTAGCTCATAAAATTCTACACAAAAAAAAAATTGACACTTTTTTTCGTAAGAGTTTTGGAATTTGATAATAACGTGCCAACGTCTGCGGACGTTTTTCTTAAAATCTTTAATTCTTACAAAAGAAAATGTCAAATTTTATCTTGTGTAGAATTTCTTAAGCTACAATTTTTGTTTTAATATTTATTCCTAGAAAACTGATGTTTTTTTCAAGCAATTAAAAGAAAAAAATAAATTTGGATCCTTTCATCAAACAAAATCAAAAGAATTGGTCCAAATTTACGGTACCTATTAATACCTTAATCTCTCTACACTAATAATTCATCTTCATCGGAATTTTTTTGAAGTGAAAGTCTAATTTTTCTGGGCTATAAATACAAAATGTTCTAATTTTACATTAGCTCCTTTTTTATCTTTACCGTAAAAAGCTTCAATAAGTTGATTTTTCGATCAATTCGGTGACAGAAAAAAAAAATTGAAAACAAGAGTTTTTTAGTGAGTCTTGCGAAGTGAAACGCATTGTTAAGCCAACATCTTATGTGTGTGGTTGTGTGTGTGTAAACAGGTGTTAAGAAACAACAATAACAAAACTGGAATATTTAAAGTGTATTAATTTGAATCAAAATGATCCAAAGTGGCACACATCAGGTTGTTATAATCTACTCTCTGTTATTGTGTTGAATTTTTATTGCTTTAATTTTTTTTTATTTTTCGGTATTGTATATTCTTCGGTCTGAATAAAGGAACGAAAATGAAAGCTGCAATTCAAAGGCTGAGTTCGTTAAGTACATACATAATTTGAAATTCTGACCATGGTGCGATTCTGAGGATTCATTTATGATTATTCTCAATTGTGAATAACAAATTGCTTGCTTTATAAATGAGGTTATAATTCTCACTACAAAAAGTAAGGTATAACCCCTCCTTTAATAATCTGCTTCTTATTTCATGCTCTAATTTTTTTTTTTAAATTTCAAAATTTATTTGGATCATGGAGCCACAGATCCAACAGGAAAGCTGAAATTTAATACATTTCGACTTGGCTTTTTGGCATTGAGTAGTAAATTGTGGAGTAGCTTTAACAAAATATAAAAAAATCTTGAAAATACGTTGACTTTTGGTTGGCTAACGAAGCCTATAACTTGAATTCTTATCTATTCGGATCTTTAAAACAAAGGTAAGATGTCAGGCCTTATCGGTGGTTAATAAATGATTTGGAGATGTCAAATAGTTCATACTAGAGAGGGGACCCAGTCTCCTAGCTGCAAAATGAATTTGATTTAAGCCTTTTAAAATCCAAAAGTTGGTACATAATTTCATAGTTTTAAAAAATGTCAAAATTTGATAAAAAATAAAATACATTTAATGGCCCGATAGCTTGTAGAGAGGACAGAGTCTAAAGGCTTACAACTCTACAACTTTGCAGAAACAGAGGGGACGTACAATATTCTTATTTTTTGCCAATTCCTAATGGCTAAGGCGAGGGGCAATTATTCATGATAAGAGAAACTCTTGGAAGATTTGTCAGTTCCTCGAAGGAAGCAGTAGCCGTTTTGTTTCTACTGAGGTAGACGAGGCTGAGAATCGAATTCAGACGTCTGGAATGACAGTTCTATGCACTAACTTTTACGGCACTGGCTACAACTTATGTGATTGGGTCCTGTCTACAGACAGATACACAGCTCGGGCAACGATAGAGATTTGTTTAACCACCAATACTTACTCTTAGAGAATTGGTTCTCGAAATATTCCGATAGTTCCGTAACTTAGCCTTGTAGGAGGATGCCATTTTCAGTTTCGTATAGAAAATTAACAGGCCTTTCCGCCAATATAAAAAAAATGTTTGCAAGCTTTGGTTCTCAAGATATTCAGATCCCAAATGATATTACTTTGTGTACTCCGATACAACCTTAAAAAGGGTATCGATGGCGATATTTTCTCAAAAAAGCCTCGAAAGGGGTTGCGGTTTGTAGTGGCGAATAGCAAATTAACAGACCTTTCTAGTGACGTAAAAATTTCGCCAAACTTTTTCCAAAATTTTTTTATTGATTTTTGAAAAAAATGATGGACCCCTTGCATCTTTTTTTCGGCCTTTCAAAAATGTTTCCAAAACCCATCGAGCTATACATCAAAAGAAAGGTCTTTTCAAATTCTTTCCGCACGTCTAAGCCAAAAGCATGGGGAGGGTCTGGTTCTCGAAATATTTTCATCCAAAGTATTGTTCGATTTTACTGAATTTCTGTCCAAAACGTTCAGAAGCATTTGTGTTTGGATAGCGATATTTCCGTAATCGAGCCTCGAAATGGGTTGCGGTGTCCAAAATTACTAGTTAAGTTTTCAAGAGCTTTCTAAAATTCAAAACCATAATACTTATGTGTATGACATTACTTTAGCCCCACCTTGTATTACAAAGTTAACGCAAAGTTAAACAATGTCAGCTGTCATATAGCAATAAATGCAACAGGCAGAAGGGGGAATTTAATCGATATTTTACTAAAAAAAATTACATTTATTTAAATAAAAAAACGGCGGTTTGATTTATCGAAAAACCAAGAAATAAATCTAAAGGCTTAAGAAAAGTGAAAAAATATATAAAAATGCAATAGAGATGAGAAAAATTGTGTTAGATCTGTCAATTCAGATTGACATTTTTTCGCAAACGAGCATTTCTAGAGCATATTTTTGTTTTTCACTTTTCCACTTTTTGCCACTTTTATGCAAAAAGTTTTAAATGTTGTTTAACTTTAAAACTAAAATTTTAAATTCGGAAATATTTTTTTTGAATTATTATCCAATACATCGTCTCTATGTATTCAACTTCAGTAATGGTATGAGTAAGTTCAATGTTCAATCCCACTTCTGACACCATCCTTTTTATTTATGCAACTTCTGTGATAATTAGACAAATTCCCTCGAGTGATGTAATTTATCCATGAGTAATTTTTTTTATAGTTTTAGCAGAATTTCAAACAGTTTGAAGAAGATTATCCATCAAATTTGCAAAAGAAGAAAAAAATCACCAAAACTAAAAAACTAATGCTGCTTTAAAACGATAGAAATGACTCAAAGCGGAATTACAGAAAAAAAAACAAATAATACAAAAAAAAAAACTAAAAAAGCACATATAAACTATCCACATTCCGAGCAAAGGTAACTATCCTCCAGAAAGTATCTTTTTTTTTCCATCCAAACCATCCATCCATCTATACTCATATGTAAATGTGTAGGTATATTTTTATTATTTTTTGTTATTATTTTATTTTTTGCAGCAATTTTTAGCTTCATTCGCGCGAGAAAATTCGCGCACATTCAACAGCAACACTGATGCTTAGCAGTAGCAAAAATATTACTACCATCATCATCAACATCATCAGTGTTGTTGTTGCTTTAGTTGATGGTGTTGTAAGTTCTTTGACTGAAAAACAAAAAAAATACCAACAGCAGTTATTCACGGCGGCGCGGCGGCAGATTTGTCACTATTGCGGCCGGCGGCGGCGGTGACCCCCATGAGAACAGAATGAGACTATAGGAAAAAGGCATTTTTTTCTTGAGAAAAAATTCCTATCACATACCAAAAAAAAAAAGAAAAAAAAAAACTAGAAGCAAGTACATAGTTGTATTCCCTGGTTTCTCCATGTTTGGCATATTGAATACCAAATTCAAATTTTAATTCTTTGTTGCCAATTCACTGCGCTGCGCTACTTTGAGCTACGGAGCAAGCTTTGAGGTGACAAATTTAGTGCACATTTGCATTTTAGAACACGATATTAGATCAAAAGATACACACATGAAATTGCTCCATAGATAGATAGATACTTTTTGTTTTTTTTTTTTTAATTATAGATTTAGGTTATGTTCACTTTTATTTCGATTTTGAATTGGAAAATCACCATTTGCATTTGCATTTTATTTTATTTGATTTTATTTCTTTGCTCGCACACCCACCTTTGAGGTTTATTTATTTATATTAAATCCGTCGTTACCCCTCACTGATGCATATCAAATTTCCAAATCTTGATTTTAGTTAAATATCACAAAAGCAACAACAATAACACTTAAAGATACAGACAAACAAAATAAACGTTATGTATCTTAGTGTTTGGTGATTGTTGTTGTTGTAGAGACGGTAGACCCACGACGACACGACACACGGCAAAATATTATTATCGAAAGCTATCGCGTTTTATATTCCTTCGATCGCAGCGCACCTAACAGCTAACACGATTGAGTGTAAATGTTGAACTGAATCAAAGTTGAATTGGTTTGAGTCTTAAGCCGGCCAAGTTAACCCAAGAGAGCTGGTTGTAGCTTGTTGTGTATAGATATAAAAGTATCTATCAGCTGTGTTGCCAGCATTATTTTGCGTCACAATCACAATCTCCCCCTTGACAGTTGAACCAAGACCAATCGCAACAACAGCAGCACAACGATGACGATCGATCGGTGGGGCATGTTGCATGCACAAAAGTATCTATCTATCTAAAGCGTTTTTCAATCGAACAAGTGAATATTATTCGGGTTAGGTGTTTTTTTTGGTTTATTATTATTTTGTATCTGATGAATTTAATTTGTATATTTGCCACAAGTAAAAGACAACTTTCAAAAGTGCTGCTGCTGCAGCACCACAATGAAAGATTGTTTGATTGCATATTTTATCCAAAAGATTCATTAATGATTTTTGTATCTAAACAACGACTACGGTGACGGTGATGATGAAAGTGTTTGTTGTGCTTGTGATTGCATGTAAATGATCATAATTCTAAGTATCAATTTGAAATTGAGTGTGATTGAATGATTTATGAATGATCTATCATAAACTAGGGTTTGTCTCCACCTTCTTCGTTTCGGTGCTCGCTTTGCGTCTACAACCAGTGCATCGACACTGAGGGAGGGGTATAATTGTATTCAAATGTGCATCTAACAGTTGTATCTTTTTTGAGTTACACAGTAGAGCATCTATATCTAGCAATTTGGGGTATAGGCTTTATTTTTCATGTATGTATTTTGTTATATATTTATGTAGATTAGGTAATTTTAAACCATCATGCTGGTCTGTGCGGAGATTTAAATATTTATATCGTTGTCGATTTTATTTTTTATCTTTAATGATGATCAATGGTGCAGACATGAAGAAAGTGTGATAAGTAGGGTAATGGAGCATATATACATATGGGAATAGTCTTTTGTTTTCTTTTTTTTTGTTTTTGAATTTTTTTTTTAATTTTTTTTTATTTAATTCCCGTTTGAGGCCAATTGAAGTTTAAAATGAATTGTCTGAATAAAATTAATAAGACGTGAAAGAATAAAATATATAATTTATTGTGATTATTACTTTTACCAAAGAAATTGTATATATATTTTTTTTTTTTTGAATTTTGTATAAAATGGCACCTTTCATTGATATAAGTAATGGATACATTTTTTTTGTAAATCTATATTTTGAAAGCAAAAATCAAGTTGAGAGAGATTAATGAATTCCGCTGGACATTTTGGAACTCTGAGACATCAAAGCCATCTATATGGTATTGCAGTTATCACTTTTGGGGTCAAAAATAGTACGAGTATTTTTGATGAATTTAGTTGAGTTCACTTGCTGGCAGAAGCACTATACAAGAGTTCCTATGTAGGAAGCTTTTCCATCTGTGAAATTTGTGAGGCCTAGGGATAGTGAAAGTAGCTTAGGCGATCATATATAAGAATATCTTATTCTAGATTTCGTGGTTATACAGGATGATTCACATCAGGTGTGACTAAAACATAAAGCGTGTAGGTTGGGTCGAGACAAGAAAACAATTTTATAGGAGGGGTGTCTATTCCCCCCTTTTTGCCGGGAGGGGCAATTTTCTAAGAATTTGAATTAAACAGAAATCACATACAATGCCATATAAATGTGTATCTACCTACATAACATACCTTTTTGGACAGCCAGGAATCTCTTCTTTTATTTTCTTTTTCCATAAAGTTGTTTTAGTGAACCGTTTTTGAAAAACTAATTTTTAAACTTAAAATTTTGAAAAAAAAAATTCTAACTAATTTTGTTCAACATTTTACATAATTAAGTTCCCCGTTTTGGCGGATAGACACGCACGCTCTAGCTTTTTTTCACCTTATACCCTCTATATAGGCATTAAATGCCATTTATATTTATAAGAAATCATCTAAAACAGAGTATTAAGTTAATTTGAGGATAAAGGGCCATAAGTCCTTTTCCTGTGTTAATATGTAATAAACTTTGAACGAAAAGATACAAACTAATGAACTAAATTAACAAAAAAAAAATTAATCTATTTTGTGGAAATTTTTGACGTTACTTTTCATTAGTTTTTATCTTATTTTTCATGTTTATTTATTGACTTAAATCTATTACAATTATTCCTTATAGCCTAAATAAACTTAAAAACTAATTCATTATTATTAAGTATATGACCTTTACAGTTCTTATTGTTTTTGATTAGTTTCTATCGTTTAATCAAAAGTTATTAAAAATTTACATAGGAAAGGAACTTTTGGCCCACCCTGCAGAACCATTTAGTAGATAATCATTTGATTCCTCAGAGTATCGTGCATCGTACAATATTTCCGGTTTCACATTACATATTTTATTTCCTTGATACTGAAATTCTTGACACTCGGAGACATATACGAAATGAGTGATTCATTTAATTTTAAAATTAGTAAAAAATAAGATTGCGATGTTTTTTCGACTTACATTAAAAGATGAAAATAAATAGGTTATATCAATAACTGACTAATTGGTTGATTGAAAACAACAAAAGTTCATTCAACTGGAAAATTAATACAAAATATAATTTCGACAAAATTGATTATTTTATAGTCAAACGAAAAAGATAACAAAATTAATGTATAAAAGGGGCTACATCGATTAATCATGGTTGTATTTAAGGCATAGAAGTAAGGTTAGGTATAAAGTGTACAGATTTCTAATATAGATAAATAATATTTTTCATTACTGGGCAGCAGTGGCGTGGCGCCCATATAACAACACTCATATTGTGTTTCCCTATTAAAATTTCCACTAAACAACATAAAACTGCTACAGGTTAAAGTTCAATTATTTGTACATAAATAAATTTTACATTTAAATGTAGCCTATTATTTTACCGTTATTTTAAAATCTCAATTTTTGAGATCTGAACATCAGAACTCAAGTTATAAGCTTGAGTGTGGAAAACAGACATAGAGAGAATTAATGTTTTTTTTTGTTTGATTTCCCATTTTAAATTATTCATGCTACACCACTGCTGGGCAGTAACGTTAAATAAATATCATTTTACTATTGAGTCATGGTAATAAATACATAATAGTTTATCGTATTAATTGGTACTTAATGATGGTATCACTGAAGTTTGTTGATGTGATTTTTTCAAAGAATTGTTACTGTTTTTTTGGTTGAAAATATTAATCTTTAAAAAAAAATCTTCCTAAAGAACCTAGACGTTTAGCTAAGAAGGAAGACTAAAATTAAGAAGTCTCCCTCGACTGATCAATTAGAAATGCTTCATATAAATTATGAAAATTCTGAGAATATGGGGTGATTTTACACCCCATAAAAGAAAAATCTCAAGTTCTTAATATGTGCATACCTTAGTAAAAATTGCTTGTTTTAGCGCTTTACCAAATTTCATCATTCTACAAAAAAAGGAAGTATATTCTGAAAATGTGGGTGGATAGCACGCCCCCTAAAAATATAAAGCATCAAGTTTTCGATTTTTTCCTTTGTATGTATGGCTTGGCCTTACCTTTATGTGATATTTAAAGATTCTACAGTGTCGGGAAACGTTCCATAATTTTGACGACCTGTCAGTTAGTTACAGTTTTAGATATTTTTGAAGCTCTATATCTCTAGAACTTCTTATTCTAAGGCGTTGAAATTTGGTGAGGTGCCTGCCCCTAGTTAGTTAAGCAAACATAATGAATTTTAAGTTTCTGATTTTATTGGTACTGAAGTTATAGAGGGTCCAAAAGTCACATGAATTTGTTGCTGTAAAAGGGGTTAGCGTCGAGAGCTTGGGCTGGGCACTGTCATGATATTTGATTTTGAAATTTTTAACTTTCAAAAAATCTATATAGGTATTCGGAATTTCAGTGTTCATTACTTATTTTGTATACAAAATTAACCCCTTAAAAATTCACTTTGAACAAGCTAGTTTTTAAAAGTGCAAAATTTCCCCATACAAATTTGTTTGGAATGTTTGCACTTTTTATGTTTAATTTTTTTTTCTAACGAAGTTAACAAAATAACAAAAAAAAATCTAGAAGAGCTATAGTTAAGAAAAAACGTAAAAAAACAAGCACCACATACAAATTTTTATGGAAACGGTGGATCTTGTTGCACCAGTATATATCTACTTTTGCATAACAAATTATTTCTCGCTTGAAATATAAATTTTGTTGGGTAAAACACCAAATTTTTTAACAAGAAATTGCCCCGATATAAAAGTTACTCATATTTCATATGAATATAGTCTATAGTGATAAGATTGTTCTAAGAAGCTTATAACTTAGGTTCTGATGGTTGGATCTTGAAGATTGATATCTTAAAATAACCGAAAAATAAATGTACAAATCATTCAAACACAAAAACTTTACTAAGAATTTTCGTACCGCTGCGTTCTTCTAATAACACTCCTCTAAAATTATCCCATTGCAAGTACATATATTTATTCTACATTTGAAGTTGGTTAAGTTTAATGAAAGTCTGAGAATAAAATGTAATTTTAGATTAAAAAAAAAATATGATTTCAAAAACAAATTTTAAATGAAAAATACTGAACTGATCTTCAAGATTTCAAAGACTTCATTGAAAGACGCAGTTCTAATAACGAAGCGTTAACGATAAATTATTGAATTTTCAAGAACCTGTCGAATTCATTTATTTTGAATTATAAACTAAATGTGCTTTCTACAATTTCGTACCTATAGTAATGTAATGTACGTAAGGTGGTACATGTAACATTCGACACGTAACGCAATACATTGTTATGTGTTAAACCTTCCGCCGGGATAAATGTTTACAAATCAAAAACTTCCCTTTTCCGAACCCTAATATTATAATTTATTTGCATAGCCACTTTTATTTACATCTGTGCCTGTGAGAAAGAGAATTCCGAAAAAGAAAGAGTTCTTTTCTTAAAATAAATTAGAAGGCCCATTATCTACTGATTCTTAACAAACAGTCTTAAAAGAATAATGTTTTAAAATTTGGGACGAAAATAAAATTTATTTTATGTGTGAATATTTAAAAGTGTGTGCCAGCTAAAGATCAGCTTGGGGTGTGAAAACTAAAAAATTCATACGAATCAATCTTAACATTACATTGCCTGGTTTTTTCCATGCTGATTTTTTGGAAACGGTAGGTACTCAAATCCCTAAAACGAACTCTCGATTTTTTTTTAATTAATTCTCTTATAACAAAAGTTTGCACTTTTTAAATCTCGAATGAAATTTTGCATCATCAAAATCTCGCTCTCAAATACAAAAATCTCGAAAGTTAACAAAATTTCATGTGTGTCAAGTTAGAATTACCACTTCAAAATTTTAGAAATCTAATAATTGGATTAATTGTCATGAATTTGTCGTGAAAGAAAAAAAATTTGTCGCGCTTGTTTTTTTTAAAATAACCCCTGGTAATGCTAACTTAGCACTACCACCCCTCTAAAATGGGTAAAATTAACCCAAAAAAAAAGAAGTATGCCATTAATTGTCGTGAATTTGTCGTAAATTAGTAGTGAAAGCCAAAAATTTGTCGCGACAGTTTTTTTTTTTTTAAACCCAAAAAACCTTAAAATTGCATTTTTCAGAGAAAACAATGTGTCACGCTTATTTTTTAAAAAGACGTGCGACAAAGTTTTTGATTATATTAATTATTTAAAGACATCGAGCGACAATTGTTTAAACAAATGCCTTATCAAAAATCTACGCAGGAAAAAAATTTATCAAATCAAAGTTGTGGTTTGATTTTTCATTGAAAAATGCCTTTTGAGGTATTTTCATATTTATTGGATGTTTTTGAGAAAAAGGGAGCTACAAATTTGTTGATGGTATAACTTATTAAAAAAACATCGAGCGACAATTGTTTAAACAAATTCCCTTTCAAAAAAACACTCAGGAAAAAAATATAGCAAATCAAAGTTGTGGTAATGCTGGATTCTCTGAAAAATGAAACTTTAAGGTTTTGTGGGATTAAAAAAAAAAAAAACTGACAAATTTTCTTCTTTTACTACTTATTTACGACAAATTCACGACAATTAATGGCATGCTTCTTTTTTTTTTGACTTAATTTTACCCATTTGTGGGTGGTATTGCTAACTTGACTGTCAATTACCAGGGGTTATTTTCAAAAAAAACAAGCGCGACAATTTTTTTTCTTTCACGACAAATTCACGACAATTAATCCAATTATTAGATTTCTAAAATTTTGAAGTGGTAATGCTAACTTGACACACATCAAAAATTCTTTCATTTTATTGAACTTAAGAATAATTTAGCTATGTGAGTTTTTCAAGTCGATATTTTGAAATGCGGTTAATTATATTCAATTATTTTTTAGATGATGAGAGTTTACAATTTAAAGTCAGACGTTTTGTTAAAACACATTATTATTTCAACTATACAGAATTCTTTCAATTTCTTTTAATAAATTGTAAGAAAAAAAATAGTATATTTACCTCGATTACATCATACCTTTTCATTTTTAAATAAAACGCAAAACATTAAAGGTACTTAATTTTTATATTAACTTTTCCGTTGGGTTATTCACTTTGTTCCATTGATTGATAAAAAAACAATAATATCAACCTCATTTATAACACTTTGACCAGAGATAATAAATTCATCAAGTATATTATCAACAATCTACATACACTTTTTTGAAGCGGCACTTTATAGTAAAGATTAATATTGTATACGAGTACACTTAAAAGCAGCAAGTGTTTTGAAGAATATGTAAACAGGAAAAATAAGGGTTACAGTTACACAATTTCAATAAGCTTTTTGTTCAGTTCGTATACACATTTTTCCATAACCCGGTAGCAATCAATTTAAAAAACATTAAGTTAAAAAAAAGAAGCATACTACAATATTTATTTGCTTTCAACTGTTCATAACAAGTAAAACAAATGACAAAAGTTAATAATAAAAAAAAAACAATGTGCAGTCGGTATACCTACTCGTATGAAGTGTCGTTCATGTTTTTTTTTTTTTGTTTATTGTTTCTGACCTCACACTCATGTCATTCTCATGATTGCCATGTAAATACTTTTTTGTTGTTTAATTATTTTCACTTTGCTAGTAGAGTGCTTCTGCTTATCATTTTGAAATATCAATTAAATTGACAACCCATCGCTAGTATATTTGCTGACAATTGCAACTTAATTTCAATCAAATCATTTCACTCTATGTCATTACGTTTTTTTTCCTTATCGATTTTCAATCAACCGTCCATTGCGTTGCGTTGTTATGGTTCACCTAGTCTATATGCGGTGCTTCTTTGAATTATTTAATTTCCATTTCAAAAACTATTAATTTTCATTTAATAAAACATGAATATAATAGAAATCTATTTGTCGGTCTACAGAAAAAAAAATGCAAATTTAACAAAAACAGTAATAATAGGGAATGGAATATCATCATTTATATAAAAATTAATTTCATATCCCTTTTTTAAATACAATTTGAAAAGCTTAGACCATCGTTTATGAATTACAAATAATTTTTAATAATAATTAATTTTAGAATTTTCATTAAGATTCTTGTTTTTTAATATTTTAGCGGTTACAACGAAAAAAATAATATTGCGTTTTGGCTCTGCAATTTAAGAAAAACTTTTCTACCTAAAATTAAAGCTTATATACCATCAGATTTTACTTAAAGTTAATTTTTTAAAGAATTTATAATTTACTAGGTGATCCACCCGGCTTCGCACGGGTAAAATAAACCTAAGAGTCCCAAAAAAATATAAATAAATACTTATTTAAGCTACCTTTTGTAATCGAAATACTCTTTTCTGGGTTTTAACCTATACTTCACGTTATGAATGGCTTAGTTTGTAAAAATATGATCCTCTAAGTCTAAACTTTATTAATTATTGGTTTTAAATAAGTTAACCTTCGCCCTATGCATTTGTCTGAATAGGAAGTACGAAATCGAAAAATTCAAAGACAGTTATCAGTTTTTTGCTTTTCAGAGAACAAAACTTTCTATAGACCTTTAGGCGTAGTTTTTAAATTCGAGATTAAAGTTAAACGCGACCTAATTTGGTGAGTTAACTCTGGATTTGCTCAACAGGTATTTTTGATGTTTTATTCTCAGAGTTTGTTCAGTCGCTCTGCATGCATTCTCCATTTAAAAATTGATTTTTGAGTTAACTGTAGGTTATAATTAATGTCCAGAGTTAGTAAACACTGGTCGGCCGTAATGTATTTATTGTCAAAAATGCGTTGGGTATCACACCTAAAACTTGACTATATACTGTCTCCAAAACTTTTGACAGAAATATATTTCATTTTTCTTCAACTGAAATTTTAAATAATTTATTTCTTCCAAAAAATCGCATCTAAATTACTTTTTTTTAAATAGTTTTGTTAATAATAAAGTAGACTTTTGCGATGTAGCTCTAAAAAAATGGGCTGGACAGATTTTAATTTTTTTCTTAACTATCTAAATATATTCTTTAATTAGCAAGTAAGAGAGCGCAAAAGTTGTCAGCCAATGACAATTTACATTTTCCGCCATTTGCAAAAATTATAGCATCTTCTTATAGGCTTCTGATGACTTTTGCGCCACCTCGTAAAATATAAGGGAATTCATTTCAAAAATGCTGCACCAGACCCATAAAAATAAATTGTACTTGATTAAAAATCACACGAAAATTAAGGCAAATCGGAAAGAAGTGCGTAGTTATTCAACAGCAACGAATGAGCTTCAGTGGAGAATTCCAAAATTCGAAAATTAGTTAATATGAGTGCACTTAAAAGCCTATAACCTTATTTCTAATTATCGGATTATCAATATTAAGGCATTTAATTTGAGGTCAAGTGTTAAGCTGCAATGTAGGTTGAAGTTATTGAAAAAGCGCACAAAATTTCGTACTAAAAACGCTTTTTATAATCGATTTCATTCACGGAAAATGACTTACATGGGACATGGTGGTCAAACACATTTATATAAGTTATTAAAAAGTATAAACAGTCGACGTCGACTCTCTCTAAGTCGGGATACCAAGATTTGTTCGAGTTAGAGAGAGTTTTGGAAAAATTCGAGTTATAGAGAAAGATTTTTTTTCTATTTTTTTTGTATTTAATAAAAAAATCAGTAATAAAAAAAGAGTTCGACTTAGGGAATGGTTTTTGTATGGAAAATTGAAGGGAATGTTAAAATATGGCGAAAAAGTACGAGTTAGAGAGAAATTCGACTAAGGGAGAGTCCTGTATGTATATATTTATGTAATTAAACAAATTTAAGCCTGTAGGCCCTTAAAAGATATTATTTGTGTAGTTTTAATAAATATTGTCTATAATAGGGAATGATTTCTCAACACTATAGGCACCAAAATCTGATTGTCTCCCCCGTATCGTCATAATCCATTCGGTGTGAATGGCCATCTCTTTCAGAATGCAGGGCCGAATTACCGCATCAGTTATCGAGTAATACGTGACTGAATTATGTGAGTTTGGCATTACCGCTCACGCTATGGAGCCATCATCCCCATAGGTTTTACTCGGTCATTCGATCCACTCACTCGATCAGTCACTAATACGGTAATTTGGCCCCAGTACTGCCAAATTATTCTCTTTTACAGAAGATAAGGTAGTGCGTGCCTTTAGAAACCATAATAACTTCAATTTTAATAAACAGATCTGTAAGGTATGTATGCAGGTAAAATTTCAAGCTTAGGTAATTCAACAAAGTGACTGCCACGGGTAAATTCCTTGATTTATAATTTAGTTAACTTAGTGGTCGGTTTTAAATTAAGGTAAAATATCGGGTTACACCGTGTATTAGTGTATTAAGTCGGAGAAGCAACTGACACAAGCAAATCGGTTAGATTTATAACTTGAGTTTTTAAAATTCCTTAAATTAAGATAAAACAGCAAGCTACACCCAGTTAAGTCAGCAAATCGAATGACATGGGAAAGTCGATTAGATTTATAACTAGAGTTCTAATAGTTAGAACTTGAAGGTTAATGTCTTAAAATATAAATACCTATACTCTGTTTTAATTCTGCCAAACAAATAAAATGGCCAACAAATAGTTGACTATATCTTTATTTAGAATTATGTCATCGAAGCGACTGACATATGGTCATCTCAGTTATTTAAAAATTTAAGCAAAATTTTTACTTAGATGCAAAGTTATATGCAATAATAACTTCATACTTATATAATAAAACAGGTTCGACTTATTGCTATTTAATTCAAATATAAATGAAAGAATATCACTTTAAAAGCATGCGATATAATTAAAACGAATAAATAGAATTTATTTATTTATTTATTTATTTATTTATTTATTCATCTACTGATATAAATCTTACAGATTACTAACAATTCAATATACTATGTAAATATATATATATGTATAACTTTAAGCTAATTAATAATGTTTTGTAGTTCATTACATATAGAATTAAAAAGTTTTATGCATCTAGAAAGTGATTCATTGCAGCCATAATTACATCTATGTCTTGGATTGTTAAAAAAATGACGTAGTCGTAATCTTCGCTCCGGAATATATATCTCAAAGTATGTCAGAATCTGTGGACACTTTATACGATATGAGAAAATATCATGTACAAACAACACACACTGAACAGAACGCCTTTTTTGTAAGGAATCAAGTCCAATCAAAGCACACCTTGATGGGTATGAAGGAGTATCTATACTCCAATTCAGTTGCCTGACCACAAATCTAGTGAAAGCCTTTTGAACTCTTTCAATGCGAGTTATCCCAACAGAAGAAGAAGGAAACCATACAATTGAACAATATTCAAGAATTGGACGAACTAAAGACATGTACACCGATTTTAAGGCATAAGGGTTTGAAAACTCACTGCAGTTTCGTTTGACGAAGCCAAGCATAGAATTTGCCCTAGGTATAACATAGTCTACATGCAACGAAAATGACAACTTTGGATCAAAAATGACTCCAAGATCACGAATCTCAAATTTGCGATCAAGAATCTGTTTGAAAATTTGGTAGTTGTATATCATAGGGACTAAAGTACGATGAGCTGTAAAAACATTACATTTTTTTATATTCAAAGGAAGAACATTTTTGTCACACCAAACAGCTAAATTATTTAAATCATTTTGAAGATTTTGATGATCATTTCTATTTTTGATGCACATAAAAATTTTTATGTCATCAGCATACATTAAACAAAAGGCATGTTTAAGAAGAAATGGAATATCATTTAAAACAAAATAGAAATGTGGAGACCTTGCATCACCCCAACACAGTAAGCCACTGTTAAGACTGAAAAAAATAATATTCTGATTCACCACCCAAAAATCTAGCCTTTTCAAAAATAATGAATTTTAAACAATTTTCTTAAAAATTTAACAATTTTCATCAAAAGAATACCAAATAATAGAACTATCGAGTTCCAAAGTTTCTTTTATAGGAACAAAGCTTCAAAACTGACTTCTACTGATATTCAAGCCACGCTATAAAAATTAATTCATCCACTTTTTAAATGAAATTCAAAAAGTCTTGTTTAACTGTCTCATGTTCCCTGGTAATCAATATATGGCTCATCTGGTATCAGAAATATTTATAAATACAATATCATCGCGAAGAAGATTTTCAATTCTTCGTACTAAAGTGAGCAAGTCATCAAAGCCAAAAAAAAACCTGAAGGTCGAATATTTGCGACGTGATTCAATTCGTCAAACACTCCTTGAAATTGTTTTCTTTTTTTGTAACTTATAGTTCAATTAAAAATACTTGTCATATGTTATCATCAACTATACAAAAATATTCCAGCTATAAGAGTGTGTACTTTGGGCACCCTCAAGTCTGTCACCCTATTGATTTTAATCGATTCTTTAAACAAAGTGCGGGTTGTCAGTGTGATAAAAAAAACTTCAAAACTGATAACACCAGTCTAATAAAACAACGTCATGCAACGATATTAACTTCTAACATCATTCGATAACATTTGATAACAACAACAAACAGCACACTATTGATAAAATGAATATTAATATTTTGTTCGAAGTTTGTATCTAAATTGATTTCTGACAGTTATAGATCAAACTTAAACACTAAACAACAACCTTTAGATTATGAACGAGCTCAGTCGCTCCCCAAAAAAAAAAACATTAAATCATGTTTTAATAATTTTGTTTTTTATCGATTAATCGATAACAATAATGACACAGAATATCCAAATCGAAACTTTAATTGAATTTGTACGGATTATTTGTTTTCTTAATTAAAATCTGTTTCCGCGAAATACCCGCAGAGATTTGCTTCGATACACAAATTCCATTCCATATCACTCCCGAAATACAACACAAATCTATCGCAATTCGAAATTTAACACTATGCCTGACCTAATAGCACTTTATTCAAGTCTCTAAGGCAATTTAGATACGATACCCTCCCATCACCAAGTTGAAGTGTCTATGCTTGTAGCAATTTGAAAGGCATTTTAATTGAATCAATGCCGAAAAACAAGTCGGTGAAATATTAGGTGCCAACACACCACACAACACAACACACTCGAGCAACAACAAATTGAATTTGGAGTTAGTATTCTCATGTCGACTGGCACGCCCTCTGTGTTTCATTTCGAAGGTGTGAATAACACTGTTTTGACCACAAATTAAATGTTAACTTTATGGAGCAGAGCAACGAGCAGAGTTATAATGCACAATAATGCAATTGCCATTCGGATAAATTAGCCCTTGTTGGGGATAGGAAGGTATGGTATTTTCGTTTGTATACTTAGACTTGCCCAGAGGGGGGTAGTCCGATGCATTAAACATACAAATCGGCACAAATTGGAGTTGGGTATAAGACCCCACCCAAAATCTGAACTGAGCCACTGAATTGGTTCTTTTTCAATTTTTTTTGTTTTTTTTTCTGGAACTCACAGAATTTAATTTGACCTTTAGTCAGAACTGTATCGTATACCTACATGAAACCAGGCCAAACCTCCCTCAGGCTTTGCGCGGCGGTAACTGCTTTTCAGCGCAGTGCGGTGGTTCAAAATTTCATTTTCCTAACTTGTCAAGACGTTAATTTGACATCGTGTTGGCTGAGAGTGAAGTGAAGTTCAATTAAAAAAGTTCACCTTTATTGCTAAGGAAAGTCTAATTAGAGCCTTATTTCAAATGCTTGCTATCAATACCCTGGGAGATTGTTTATATCTGTATTTTTTGTTTTTGTTTTTTTTCTTCTACATTTGATCCTGACATTTAGCCTGATTAGCACCGATACAATTTTGTTGGAAGAAAAAATAAAAATATAAATTTCGTGCCTTGTCATAACCACACCTATTTTTTGCTTTCGTCCATAGATAGATAGGTACAACTATAATAAATGCTTTTCCTTGTTAGTGAGGTTATGGTTTTATGGTGTATTTTCGGCTCAAACAAGAGGTTTGGCAATGGTGGTTTATGAAAACAGGTGGTTGGTTTTGATTTTGATTTTTTTTTTTTTTTGACTGGTGAATGGACCGACCTAGTGAATGGCGGAGGAGCTGCAGCGGCGACGACATTGCGGCCGGCGTCCGTCGGCGACTTAAGGAGAATATTTTGTTTGCAGAGTTTTTGAATTGCTTTGTTTGGGTAGCAAACTTTAAGCCGGGAAAGGCCAAATTTTCAGGAGGGGCGATTTAAATCGTATGTGCTGGAAATGATGTTTTGATGAAGTCTAATTCGTCTATAGCTCTTAAACAGCTTCTGTGCTGACTTTTATGTTCCATACTAAAATTCTGAATTAAAGGCTAAAAAGGTGAATGGTATAAAGGTAGCTTCATGAGACTTTGCTCATGAGAAGTAATAACAAAATGAAACAAATGTAGGTATTGATTTGCAGAGTTTTCAAGACTGCAGTTATAGCCCAGTGTTGCACATATGCAATATGCATAAAAGGAAATTATATTATTTTAACTGGTAAATTGTTTTAAATCAACAAAATTATAAAGAAATTGATTAAAATACTTTAAATCTGTTTTAACGTAACGCTATGTACACCATCTGATTTTTTTATAAATCTTAATTTATGAGAAAAAAAAAATTTGAAAATCGTAGGAGCGGTATTATAAATTATTAATTTTTTGTATATCAAATTTTGTTAACAATTTTAAAAAAAATAATTGATACCGCCAATTTTGAGTATTTGTTAATTTTGAATTAAGAACTGAAGTTCACAAAAAATTCTGCTACCCGTTTTCGAAATTTCGAATTTTCAAAAAATAATTTTGAATTTTTTTTAAAAAATCTAAAAATCGTTTTGTAGAAAATTTTGATACGCACTTTTATTTATATTTGTTACAAGCTCTTGTCTAAAAATATTTTTCGGTTGATCAGATATTGAAATAGTCGAAAATCAAGTAAACCGTTCTATGAGAGGTACTGTTAATATAAGTAAAATATAAAATTTAAAAATTTTAAATGGTAGATCGTACTAATTTCAACACACACAAAATTTTATCAAAATCGTAAGAGTCGTTTTTGAGAAAAAAAAATATTTTTCCTAACCGTTCTTAAACATTTGTAGATATAAGAGGCACCGTTATTTTTGGGTATTAGAATAACTTTTGTCAAAAATCTTCTAGATAAAGTTTAAAAAAAAACTGCTTTTTACCAAGTTTAATAAAAACGTACAAAGTCGTTTTTGAAATATTGAGTTTTCAAAATTTTTTTTTTTAAAACAAAAAAAATCTTTTTGAAAATGTTGGTACAAAATATTTTTTAGAATGTGTCAATAATTCTTGATACAAAAATTGATCAGAATCAGTCAAAATGGTTCTTTGCGAGGTGCAATTAATAACCATTTAACTAATAACTATTTAAACTTATTGGCGCAAATTGTTAAACAGTCCTCGTTTAAGGAATAAAACCGACTCTAGTAAACGCAGTCGTTTAGTTGCAAGCCCTTGCCTAACCTTTTCTTAATTTCAAACACTTTAAACAACTCTTCTAACTAATGCAGTGTTTTAAGCGCATTTGTAGGGTTTTTAGCGCATTTGTAAGGTTTTTTTTATGATTTGTCGCAGAGTATTCGACTGCAGATCGAGAGGTCCTCGGTTCAAATCCGGGTGTCCCCTTCGAAAATTAAATTTTTTTATAATTTTTTTCTTTTTTTTTACTCCCCTTTAGCTATTTCACCTTTTTAGCTAAGACGACTGCAGTTTTGTGAGCAGAAAATGATTTGCCGCGATAAGGTAGTCCAGCACTATGTACCACATTTTTTTTTTGTTTTTGTTGGGGCGGTCGACCGAATACAAGTTTGTATTGTATATTGTTGGGTGTCGTAGTCTATTGAATCGGGGGGTGAAGATGGTGTTGTTTTGTCGTGGTAATGGTTACTGGGTGCATGCACCACAAATTAAAGCTAAGACAGTTTTCGTGATTGTTGATTTATATCCTTAAAATCTTCATCAAACATTTTTCTTTAAATTTTTGTTATGAAATTAGAAACGTTGAATGGATAAAGTTTACTTTAAAAAAGATAGAGAAGCATTTTGCTGATTTTAAAGTTAGACGAGTGCTTTAGCGTTAAAGTATACTTTATATCGTTTAAAATGATCAAACAGTCGACTCTCATTCTAAAAATCATTTTTAGAGTCGGCGTCCAATTTAAAAATGATTTAGAGTAGGTTTTAAATGTTTATAATTTTGCGCCATTGAGTTTTGAAAAAAAATTCATCTACTGTTAGTTTTGGTCCTAAAAAATAAGAGAAAAAAAAGGGTGGGGGAAATGTCCAAAAAAACGCTAGGTACCAAGTTTAAAAAAAAATCGACCCATCCGTTTATGTTGTAGTCAAACAGACAGACAGACAGACAGACAGACGGACGTTTTTGCGAGACCCACTTTTTTCGTCTTCCCTCATCGTAATGTCCGGTTTGATCAAAATCTCTTGTTCGATTTCTTGTACGAATTCATAACTTGCCATATAGTACTTATGTATATTCGCAAGTAAGAACTTTTCAAATTTACTGAGTGCCTAAAATGACTTAGTCTTAAAGATGATTTTAAAAAAAACTAAAAGACTACTGTAAACAGAAAAAATACTGTATTGCAGTCAAATAAGTCAATAGATAAGCATTTACATATGTAAGTACTTTTTAGGATTCTACAATTTTAGTCATAACCAGTTTTTGACTATAAGGCTTTTTGATTCAAGTTAGAGTTAATTCCTTTTAAGTTTCCTACTAAAAAATAAAACACTCCGGTGTGGAAAATTAGGGTCTTTATTTGTAAAAAAAAAAAGAAAATATAAATAAGGACCTAATCGACTGAACCGGAGTGGAAGACCGTTGTTTTTGTATTTGATTTTTGTAAATATGATTTTTGACATGAAATACATGAAATACGTGAAGGACTTCAAACGTAGTGTGTTGAGAAATGTCAAACGTCTCTACTTTACGTACAAACGAAGTAAATAATATGAAAGTATTCTTATTTTCCAGATTAAGTTGAAAAATATCAATCGTAGAGAAAAAACTGTTATGACTAAAGTTGTAGAAAATTAAATTTTAAACAACTTTGGTCTTATGCATTTTTGGTAAAAAATTGAAAATGAGAAAGTTATTTAACAAAAACCAATTTCACTTCGATTCCAGTTAGAGGCCAAAGCATAAGTGCTAAGTAGTTCAAAAATGCACATAAGATTACATTATGAACCCTTCGAATGATTAAGTACAACAAAAACACCTCTATCTAGTTTTTTCCAGTTCAAATTCAGATATTAATTTTTCAAAAAGACAACTTCTTTGCTTCTATTACAGTTCGCTGGCTGTGATTTTCTCATGAATTTTTGAATGAAAAGAAAAATAAAGAAATACACCGGTCTGAAATAAATAAATACACCATTTATTTTTGCGGCTCATTTTCTTAAAGTAATCACCATAAATTCTTCTTCTAAGTGCGCATCGAATATAGATAGAACTCTCAAATGTTCAACTATTATTCTTTTTTCCAGTTTACTTGTTGCAACTATTTGAGAAAAAAATAAAGAAAATTCCTTTCTCAAGCTAATCAAATGTCCGCTTATAGTTTCCCCTTTCACAACTGACAACATTTATTAAAGTTTTTTTTTCTTATTTTTTTTTGCATACAATCTCATTTATTCTCATTTTTCTTCCGCATCTTTAAGAATGTTCATAGAGATCAAAAAATTTCAAATAGACCTTCACTTTAAAAGCAAAAGTCCAAAAAAACAAAAACACACTCAAAGTAAAAATAAATAAGATTTTTATTTGATCCATATGGAAAAATCGTAAGCAGACATATAAGACAGCTCGAGAGTTCGTTAGAGAGTATAAGAATGTAAAGGTATGTACTTAAGTATGCAATATAGAAAGTAGAACCCAAATAGTTAAACTGTCACAGATACTCAGACGATTGTCCATTTGTTAAAAGTTCAAAATGCGCACAGAAAAATCAGCACAAAAATCACAGAGGAAATAATACAAAAATTTGCATCATCATATAATACAATCGTGTGTACAGTAGAAACTCTCTTAGGAGGATAATAGTACCAAAATCAAATTTTTAAAATAAGAAAACTATTAGTATTTTGTGTTTTCAAACACTTTAATTTATTTTTAGTTAAAGAAACTTTTACTTTAATTTTCAATTAATTAATTAATTAATTGATACTATTACTTATAAACTTTTAAATTCCGTTTTGATCCAATTTTTCAATAGTCAGTTTAATATCAGATAATTTGTTGTTTAGTTGACGCTGCTGAAACCTTATCCTAAAAACCAAGTAAAAATATGCTTAAACGACCTTTCAGTCTAAGTGAGCTGAAGTCTGAAATGAGAAGTTTTACTGTATGTGGCTATGCAAAAGCATTTTTTTTTTTGTTTGTTACATCCAACATCCACAATCGACACGATAAACCATAATTTTACAATAACGATGCAGAGTGGCATTATGGCTAGAGCTCTCCCTCTCTGTAAAGTCGTCCTATAACTCAGCTACATGTATATATTGCATCTGGTTTACCGTGGGTACGGATTTTTATTTTTTTTTGTATTCATTCGCCAAGTATTTTTGTATCCTAACGCAGAAAATATATCTACGATAAGTACAATTTGCCGGCAGCAGATGTTTACACAAGTGAATCTTCTTCCCGGTTTTGTTTTATTTTCTCTTACTTTTTTACTCTTCTGTTTTTTTTGTTTTTTTTTTCGTTTGTTTTGTGAGTGCTGCTTTTGTGTTTCGCTTCTTTAGCCATCATCTACCACTTTAATCGGTCGATTAAATGAGCAGAAAGCAAAGGTTGTATTTGCTCTATCTGCGCCCATATCCATGGATAGCTCTGCATAGCTTAGAAAAAAAAAAAACAGCCAAACAATCCAGCGAAGAGAAGATTATACAAAATCAAAAATAATAATAATAAAAAAAAAACAACAACAACAAACTTGAATTGTTTTAGTAAATCAACATGAATGCTTCCTTAATTTTAGTCCATTACTTTAAATGGAGGAGTTCTGCATTATTCTTGTTTTCAGTCTACATGATGCCTTGGGCTTACCCTTATAGCTATATAGCTTTTATACTATAAGCGTATCTATGAATGTTTATGTTAAGAGGTATAGGAAAAAAGTATCTAGCTATATTGGTTGGTAATTTCATTTTGTGAACATTTAATTTGCATACTTCCTTAAGGTGAACTCCGGGTTTTCCTTTTTATGTTTTTTGATTAAGTTAAGAAAATCAGCGAGTTTGATGTTATGAAAACAGGTCCATGGTTGAAACATCTTCAATTTTTATGTTTATGTACAACATTTCAGGATTTAGGAGCTCTGGGGCGTATGAGTAATTTTTTTTGTTTTACTACTTCAGTTACTCGAACTCGAATTTTTTGGATGTAACACCAGTAAAATTAGACTTTGACTTTGAGGGAAGTTCGACTGGAGAGATATCTTATAAGCACATCCTAAAAAGTACCAGAAATTATAACTATTTTTTTTTGATTTTGTGGGGTGAAAGGGACAAAATGAAAAATGTCAATTAAAAAAATGTAAAATTCTACACAAGTTTTAAATTTTTTTTTGTGGTAAAAGTAATAGATTTTAAGACAAAATGGTACAAAAACGTAACAATAGCTATCTGTCAGTTGCTTGTTTAAGTGTACTTTTTCAAGGTAATGAGAATGACAGTCGTCTGGCACACCATTTTTCTTAAAATTTAATGTTATATCTAAAAAAAAGGGTTTTAATCTCCTTGTGTAAAATTTCAAAAGATTCTTTTTACATTGTTAGCGTACACTCAAGGGATTTTGGCTACCATCACTATAGTGTTTGAACAGAGTGTGTGCGGTAAAGAAAGTTGAAGAAGACTTAAAATGGAGATACCGATGAACATTTGGCTTTGAATGCCTTTAAATTGAAGTGAGTGAGAAAATTCGAGTTTGATAAACAATTCCACATACGTGTTGTACGACTGAAGAAACAATCTCTACATTTTACCGTACGGCCGAACTTTTGTTTCAATATTTCTTCAAAAAAACTGATTGTTTGGGAACGATTTACAAAATCCACTCAAAGCCCAATATCCTATTCCAAATTAAGAAAATTTGTGTCGCATTTCGTTGACAGTAGCTCGAACACCCGGATGACATAAGTTGTGAACTTTTTCAAAAACTGTTTTACGAAAACGCTCTGGAATAAATGGTCGAACTTTGTCCGTATAGACACGTCAGAGAATAGCGCTTTTTCTAAGCCATTTAAGGGAAAAGCTTTAATCTTCACGGATGTGTTTGACTCGATCATATTTTTCAATTCTTCATCACTCTCTTGTTACCTTGCAATTTCAGTGAAGTCTACACTTTCTGGGATTGACAGTTCGTGCATTCTGGGAAATGCATCCGCAACGACGTTTTGTTTTCCCGGCAAGTATCGGATATCATTCGTGTATTGAGCAATTAGATCCAAATGCAAACGCTACCTATAGGAGTTGCTTTCTCTGAATTCTGGAGCAAGGCGTAGGTAAGTGGTTTATAGTCGGTGTAGAGAGTGAAAACTCAACCTTCCAACAGATGTTTAAAGTGCTTGATGGCATTGTATGCCGCCAATAATTCCCGATCATACGCACTGTATTTGCGCTCCGACTTACTTAACTTAGTCGAAAAAAAAACTAAGAGGTTGCCAGTCCGATTTAAGTTTTTGTTGAACAAACTGTTCCAATGGTGGAGTCAGATGCATCGACAACAAGTGCTAGTTCAGCATTTTGGACGGGAAAGGCAAGAATCGTAGCGTTACTCAGTTGTTCCTTGCATTCGTGAAAGGCTTTGAGAGATTGAGGGGTCCATTCAATTTTCCGCTTATCATTTTTCTTCTTTAATAAAATCTTACAATCTCGCGAAGCCACACCACCGACCACGTTGCACACCCAATTTGAATGAGATAGATCTTTTGCAGAGTGACAGAATCTTTAACTGAGTGACAGATAAAACCGGCGCGTTATTTACGGTGCGATTATTAAGGGTGTGTGATGTGTGCTGCCACACACTAAAGAGTAAAGCTTTAGGTAGCCTGACATCCGGCTTTATAGGAATTATTTTGAAGTGACAGTTCTATATTCTGGGGCTTCAATAATTTCAAATATTTACTATCAATGCCAAATTCAACTTATACTAAAGGTATAGGTACCGAATGAATCTTTTTGTGAAAATTATAAGTAGAAGATATTAAAGGTGCGTGCCATCTCCCCACTTCCGATACCTAAATCACCTCTTTTACCCTTAAAAAGAAACTCACGTACAAACAAATATTTGCCATGGCTAGCAATAGGCATAGGGTCATTTTTGCTTTTAATTTCTCAAAAAAAAAAAAAAAACCTTAAATTCAGAACTAAATCATTTATTTGAAATCAAAGAAGTAAAAGCAAAACACCCACCTTTGTATAAGTATGATCTTAAATAACAAATCCATGACTGCATGAAAACTTGAATTTGCCGGCAAATCAATAAAACAATCGAAAATTGAAAGGGAACTATATAAAACTGAGATTTATATTACCAATGCTGTTTTGACAATCTCCAAACGTTTAGACGTATAGCGATAGCACCACTGACCCTTTGTCATACTCATAACAATCGTGAAGTGAATGTGTTCAGATTTGAGATAAACTAAAACATAGCCAATCGAATTTAAGAATCATTTTATTTGCTCTGCTTCAACTTCATTAACAAATCGTGCAGCAATTTTATAGAACTTATAATTCAAGACATAATCTTATATAGTCACAAAGTCGTTGCCAATGTTATGTTAGCTAGCCCTTGGCAAGATATTGATTTCCTCGTTAATGAATAAGCTTTTAAGCCTAATGATCAATTCAATACTTCCATATCTGGATAAGAAGATGAAAATGTGGCTCAGTGACAAATCAGATTCTTCAAACTCGTAGTTAAAGATATTTTCTCAGATATCTGATACTTTAGGGTTATTACTTTTTTTTTTCAATTATAAATGGCAAACTGGTGCACTTGATGGGAAAATCATTAATTAGCATTATAAGTCGGAGGTATATACCTATGTTCATATAGAAGACGCGGACGATCTCTAATAAATATAGTAACGACTTTAAGAGAAAGTTTTGACTTAAACCACCAAGTGAATGCGTAAGATTTGCAAAAGCAAAAAAAGTGAAGACAAATATCAAAATAATGGGTCTTCAGAAATTATCTCTGATGGCAATTATTTTTCGATGCGATAGTTGTTCTTCTCCTGTCATTCGGAGAGGAAGTGTGCTCATCTTTAGTTTGTGCAAATTATGAAAGCTTAAAAAAAAAATGGCCAAACAGCATCTGTAGGTTAGATGGTACCAAAAAAAAACACACGAATAGTTTTTAATCGTTTTGACTTGTTGCGCAGTTATTTAAGAAACCTCGCAAAAAAATTTAGAATCAAACTTTAAAACAAAATTAAAATAATATGTTATCTTGGGGATCTTACAAATTCCCTTTCATATACAAAATTGTGAAATCGCAAACGTTTGGTATTTCTTAGCTCAAGTTGCAAATAAAAGGTTTTTATGGGCGCATCAGTAGTTAAATTTTTGTAGGAGGAAATTAGAAAGGTACGAGTTAGTGAATACTTTAAATTTAATAATCATGATTTATATATGAACTTTAAATTAGATTTGAGTGGAAAAGTTCAAAAGGTGACCTTAGAGGTTGTCTTAATTATTTGAAATTCAATCAATAGTCAATCGAAGAGCTCAGTTATGGTGGGCATCATGTGAATACAAATTTAATTTCGTTGTTGGTTCAAAATAGCTCATGATGACCATTATTTCGACTCCATGATCTTAGTACCGCGCAGTTAGAAGTTCAGTACTTGGTCAAAAAAGATCAACTATTTTCAGAAACAAGTCATCAGCCATACCTAGGTATTTTTAAATATGTATTTTCAAATTCGTAGAGATTTTAAGCACTTCATTTGTGGGATATTTGCAAGAAAAGTGTACCATCTAAAAACCTTTATGCCCTCTTAAGGGGTCAATTAATTTCAGTAAAATCTTTATTTTTAAGAATTTTAACTATTTTTCACAATTCAACTTTGAAAAAAATTTAAAAATTCGAAAAAAAAACTAGCTGAAACTAAATGAACTTCTTTACGAAATTGAAAAATATTAAAAAATTAACGTTAATGAGTTAAAATTTTTTGACCAATTACTGACCTTTTAAGTGACATACTTTTTGCGAATATCCTACATTTATAGGGAAAACTATTTAATTCTTGCAAGAAAAATTATGGCGGAAATTGTAGTTTATAAAATCCCGCACAAAAGTAATGCAATACTTTTTTTCTTAAGAGCAAACATCCTGTACCTAACATGTTTTTCTTGAAATCTTTTGTTTTTATGAAAAGAAGTGATACAATTTTTTTTTGTGTAGAATTGCAAAAGCTACACTCTTTTTCTTCACACTGGTTGGACAAAGAATTTCCAGCTTTTTTTTTTAACTTTTTACCCAGTCACGTCGACATCAAGCATAAAGACGGAGCGAGCAGCTGTTATCGTGAGGCTTAAGATTAATATGGCAAAAACAAAATCAGAAGTCGAATTGTGAAAGCAAATGCTGATAAAAAAGAACCCCATGGCACAGTATTATAAGACTTACGAGGGCCTAAGCAATTAATCTATCTAATTTTGACCAAAAAAGTGATATTCATTTTTAGAAAACTTGGCTTGGTTTAAAAATCTTTAACTAAACATTACTTGAATAGTTTTAGGCCTTAAAATTTGCTCATTAAGCCAAGTAAAATACAAGGCTCCGGAATTTATGCGCTCTTTATGCGGGATATTCTATATGCGGTCTAAAAGGTCAGTTATTGGTCACAGAAAAAAAAGGTCAACTAGTTTCAGAAATTATGGGCAGCCAAAGATTTTTTTCTACGAATTTTGAAAACTTTTCTAAGGTCGTACTAATAGATTCTTACATTTCAGGTGCAACCTATACCTACTTTTATGTGAATATCCCACATATGGGTTGCTAAGATCCAGTAGCCAAAATACAGTGTGGCGCAAAAGAAACGAAGATCTGAAACTTTTCTGATTTTTGATTTGAGTAAAAAAGACTTCATAAATTGAAAATGGACAGATTAAGCTTTGAACAACAAATGCATATCGTTTTTTTAATCTGAGAACTGGCCCATCAGAACTAACAATTAATCATCTGTTGGCTTTGACAACAAGGCCGTGTTTCTAATGACGTCTGAACTTTCTCGAACTGGAAAATAAAGCCAATGCAGCAATCACCATCAATGCGCTGCTCAATACTACCACATTTTCGAAAATATCTTGAAATAATAAGTGCTTGAAATAATAAGTGAAGTAATAAGTGGTCTTCGTAGTTTAAGTTGTGTGACGGGCACTCCACACTTGCTACCAATTATGTATTGTGTGACGGGCGGTCCACAAAATAATTTGGTGGGCGACAGATTGTCACATACAAATTTAATCGTGTGACAGACGGTTCACGAAATCATCGAGTGTGCGACAGATGGTCCACAAGAGGAGAAAACATGATGAACCCGACCCATGTTCAACGACATGTGTGACAACTTGCTCACACCAACCTAAATTTAGTATGGCTTAATGCCCACCCTAAAGTGTCTTGGACACATAAGTAATCACTTTGCGATGTGTTTCCCTATCCCCTTAAATTCTGCGCGAAGGTCTACGGGTTTTAGTAATTTTAACTTTTGCGTGAATCAGGGAATCCTGGCTTCTCATATGATTCGAAAAATGGCAGAGATCCCATCTGACAAAGAGCTTTCCTCCTAATTCGTAGTCTGGGCCGGTTTGGGTTGGGGGCACTGTTCGCGATATTAAATAATTTTTTGTTTTTCTTTTATCTATGGGAATTGACGGGTGGGGACTGAACTTGTCCATTGAGGCACTTTTGGAAAGAGACCGCATGCGTGGCTCGATTCGACTACGGCGCACAACCTAGCAAATTGGCGGGGTGTTGCAGTTAGACCGTTGAAATAGTCGAAATTTGTCGATGATCCCCGTCCTACTACTTCTATGAGTTTTGGAAAAGAAAAAGAAGAAGAAGGAATGAGACTGACGGAAAGTGCTGTATTATTTGATTTCTGTTAAACCTTTTCGACGTTCATTTACTTCCCAAAACTGCCAATTTCTACGAATTTCGGTCTAATTTTTTTTTTTATATGAATTGTATCAGAACTTTGGACTTACACTTTTAAAAATTGAGTGTTTTGGGAAGTAAATGGACAGAGGTATTGTATATGTATGTACCGACTAAACTGTTACCAACTTCTTCAACATGCTGAATGCAACATGTCAAAAATAAATTCTTTTAGTTGACAAAAACAAAAAGATTGTTCCATTGTTGTGTCGATAAATTATTTTTTTAAGGACTGACCTATAATATAATGTTTTTGTTATAGCAGGTAGAGTTTATTGAAATAAATTTACACATTTGTTTCACACTTCATTGTTAGTCAAAAAGTCTTAGTTCAATTTTGATTAATTTAATTTTTCAACATAAATCTGACAAGCAGTTGCACCAGTCGCAACCACATAAATCTCAGCCTTTTGTTCTCTTTGACAAGCGCGTTTAATGGTTCTCTTTTGTATATCTCTTTCACATTTAAATTTTCATCATTCCCGGCAAAATACAAAATAATATACAATTTCTTCTTTGATTAATCGCAAATTGTATAGCAAATTTCAATAAAATCAATTCTTTATATAATTCAGCGTCAAATCGGACAACAATATGACCGATATTTAACTTCAGATTGAAGCAAGAAATTATGATCAAAGGGATCAGATCCGATGAGATTAATTTTTTTTGTATGAAAAAAAGTTGCACATTGACCGAAGATAGAAATTATAATTTATATGGATTGCTGCGGGTGGATAATAATCGAAATTGATGCAAGAGTCCTATGTATCTACTATAAAAATTGCTGACGTAATTCTCTTCTTAACAATACATACGGGTGGTGCAGTGGCGGCTGGCGTTAAAGAGCATTGCGATGAGCCACACCGCAACATCGCACTAACAGCTACTTGTTAAAATACAAAACAGCAGCGACATCGTCCGTCGTCATAATAAATAGTAAAGTAGCAAGCAACACCAGGCGGAACCAATAAATCAAAATTTAGGTCAAATTTCTTTTCGAATCAAATAAAAAAAAAATATGTTTTTCTCTTTCTCTGTGTGTTCTTCTCTGTTTATCGATATATGAATTGATGATGCCGCAAGAAATCACAGAAGATTATAAGCACACGCGTAAATAGGAGCTTCAGCAACATCCACCATTATACCCAGCATAGCATAGCACAAAGGGTATATGACATATATGAGAGCATTAAAAACGCTTTTGGTATTTGATAGGAAATTTATTCAAATGATTTTATTAATAATCTTGATTGATGATGACGACGAATTTGATGATGCTGATGATGGGCTTTGGAAATAGGCATGGGCATCATGCCATCATGGGCAAGCACCAGATGGAGGTTTTGAATGCATTGTAAATGTACATTATGTATAAGTATACATATGCGGTTTTTATGTGGGTAAGACCTATTAAAGACAGATTGTTTCATTCAATATTCTAGTACAATATGACGGAAATTTAAATAAGTTTGACCAAATTTTTGATTGAAAATTGTTTCGGGAGTGTAATAGTAGTTATTGAGATTGGATTTCTTGGAAAACGGAAGACTTATGAAGACTTGAAGAATATGTTTTTAGTTTTATTGAATTGTTCTTGTATGGGAATGCAACACTTTTTAGGGCAACTAGTGCTTATTTCGTGAATGGTAACACTTAGCTCATGTCTGATTTGACAGATAATAAGCTTTATCCTTCCGCTGAACGAATATGGTTGTGTATACGCTTCGCTAAGTGGGCCTGCGATCGACTTAGAGAAGATGCCGATTTTGCCAAGAAAATCATAATTTCAGATGAAGCTCATTTTGATCTTGGCGGGTAGTAAACAAGCATAATTGTCACATTTGGGGCACAGAAGACCCGCACGCATACATTGAAAAGCCGATACACCCAAAACGAGTCACTGTTTGGTGCGGATTTTGGTCCAGAGGCATAATTGGGCCATTTTTCGAAAATGAGCAAGGAGTGGCCGTTACAGTCAATGGCGATCGTTATCGGGCCATGTTGAACGAATTTTCGTTCACAAAAATTGAAGAGGAGGATATTGGCAACATTTGGTTTCAACAGGACGGCGCTACGTACCACACAGCCGAAGCTACACTCGATGTTTTGCGCCATTTTCAAAAAAAAAGAAGTTATTTGGCGGAGCCTTTATAATCTATGTCGAAGTTAGATCATTTGTTTGCCCACAAAAACGAACAGACAAGTTTTAGACACCATCGTTCGAACTTTTTTTTTGTTCAGAAAAATATAATTTTTTCATTAAGGGTTTCCATTGTTGGCTTAATTCAAGTGCATTTAGAATCTGACCCATCAAGTTCCAATTTGTTTGTTTCATACGAAGACTTGATTGAATATCATCACTCTGATTTTTCGCACTCGTGAAATTAACCTTTTCGACGCCATCTTGGATTTTTGTTAGTCATTAATTATCTCTGTTCCTGTGTGGCATAGATAAAGGTTTGTACAACAAAAAGAGTGTAGAAATACATTTCATATTTTTCCTGTTAAGAACCATTCTTCGATTTAAAATTAAAAGCCAACAAATTTAAAAAATATAAATTTATAATGCATTTTTGAAAATCACTGCCTAGAATTTTTTTTTTTTTTTTTTTTTTGATTTTCGACTTCCTCAAATTTCGATCAAAATTTGTATAAATTTTGTAAAAAGACAAAAGCTTGGTAGGTACCTATTTATGTCAATTTTAAATATTTTTTAATGTGGAGTTAAAATTTGAATTTAAAAAAAAAATCATCCATCTGTTTTTGAAGTATCGAATTTTCAAAAAAAAAATTTTTTATTTTTTTTTATTATAGGTAGGTATCTAAAATTATTTTGTTTGGAAATTTTGATATCAAATATTCTTTAAACTTATTTCAAGCTTCTGTATACAGGGTGTACCAAAGTCACGATCATATGTGGTCCTGAAGTCATTTAGACGACAAACGGTTTTTATGAATTTTTGTATCCTTTCTTTTAACAGGCTCTAACTTTGCCAAACTGCAACCAATGCTTAAATTTTTCATTTAATAATTTTAAATGTTAGATCTTATTAATTTTGAAACACAAGTATTGTTTTTTTTTATCAAAATCGTGGGAGTCGTTTTTGAGCAAAATACGCATTTCCTCAACGGTTTTAAAACATTTGTATGAGAAGTACCGTTAGTTTGTTTATAAGAATAATTTGTGTTTAAAATCTTCTAGATAATATTAAAAACTACTTTCTGCCAAGTTTATTATAAATCGAGCGAGTCAAATTTGCAATACTATAAAAATGGCCTTTTGGGAAGTGCCAAAACCTATACATTTTTAACCATTTTTTAAAACTTTTTTTTCTAAAAGGCCAGCCCATACCTTTTAAATTTGAATTATATTTTGTCTTTAAGAATCTGTGAAGGTAATTTTGAGAAAAATAATATATTCTCTTTTTAACCCAAAAATTTGGTATTTGGTCGAAAAAAAAATTAACAAAACGTGGAGAGGAACTGTCCAAAAAAACGCTAAGTACAAAGTTAGCAGAAAATCAACCTACCTGGTTAAGCTGTGACCGAACAGACAGACGGACTTTTTTGTCCCACTTTTTTCGTCTTCCCTACTATCGTTTTTTTCTAGTTTGATCAAAATCTCGAGTTCGATTTTTTAGTAAAAAGTCTTAGGTCAGTAAAAGAATTTGAAACACACTATTCCGCATTTTTCTTACAAGCCATTATAATTTTACAGTCTTGAAAATTTTTTTAAGTTGAAAAAAAGACTGTTAATTTTTGCAACCAAAAAAGTCAACACGGGTCACTGTGTTATTTAAGCAAATCAAAGAACGAATTTCATGTTCATTTACCATTTGTTGTAATTTATTATAATTATCATATAACTATGTATAACATCTGCAATTTTTTTTTTGAAATTCTGAGCAACATATTTTTTGTTTGTTTTCATCCTGCCATCTACTACTGTAGAAAAATCTTAATTGGACTAAGACCCTTATCAAATAAATGTATCATTAATCTTAATACATTTTCAAGACATTTTCTAAGGCTACGAGTACACATCACTCCAAAACGTTCTAACAGACTTCAACTTTTAGAAACTCTTTTTCCGTTCAAAGACTTTCATTGGATTTATTTTATCAAGCTAAACTTTGCCAATTAGGTCGACTATCATAAATGTACACCACACATCTTCTCATGATATTATTTTGCAACATTGTCATATCTTAATGTCGATTTGTTAAACAAAAAAAACAAAACCTACTTTGTCTAATACACCTCTTTCTGACCAGTTTTCGTCACAATTTTTGTCCATCACACTACAGGGGTACCGACCGCACCGATTCAAGCAAAAATGCAAATGACCATTTTGGAATTTAAATAACTTCTACACACATACAAATTCGTAGACTAGAATTCAATCGTCTGCTGCGGCTGTGGCTGGAGTCGTTCTCGTTAGTTTGTTCATTTGGTCGTGAGGCACATCTCTCATCGTGATGTCGTTGGACTTGAAAAATAATGCAAAATCGTCACGCAATGTAACCAAGAACTATAAAGAAGAAGAAATAAAACTAACTAGATACCTATATAGAACTATCATCACGTCTCTGTGCCACACTCACTTTTTGCAAAGTTATATATTCAGAAGCAATATTCTTAAAGAGACTCCAATTCCAGGCAAGGCTTGTTCCTGTTCCTATTCCGTGTGTGTCGTGAATGTGCGATCGATCCCAAGGAAAAATATGTCTTTGAATTCAAATTGACAAGATAATGATAAGTTGGTAAAATAGGTTAACTTTCATTGCATGACCATCACCATTCTCTAAGCGAAGTATTGTGTCAAATTCGAGGCATCGACCACCATACCACCTCACTACCGCGCGCCACCACTCTTCACCAAAGAAAAAGTGAATGAATAAAACATAATTGGTCCTAACTAAGTGCCTGTGGGTACTCCACTATGACGAAGAGACACAGAGACGATGATACTTGGGTCCAAGTGAAATTCCGCATGCGATTTCTTTAGTCAAAAGAGCATACGGAAAAATTAAGCTAACAGTTTTAACAATGCCCGGTGATCTCATCAAGTGATCGATAATGAGCTATAATGGTATACCGCCTTCTGGCGTCTCTTCACCTGATGTCAGACATGGCGTACCACGCCACGACACTTATGCCATTATACGCTTGAATAGTTTCTCACCAATAACAGTTTTTACAGAGGGTGGGGAGGGGGGTGCGGAGGTTTCAAATAGCTTTCTTGTTGTTGCCCTACGTCGCGGTCGGCGTCGCGTCGGACGGCCGAGAGTGTATTCAGATCAAAGCTTAACATAAACAAAAATAAAAGATCGTGTTGGTTCTAGATAATTTTCAAAGTGCGGGTGCGTTTTGGTTCTCGGAATGTGGATCAGATTTGCGATATGTACCTAACCTATCTACTCGTATTTTGCGTGTCACTTGGAAATCTGGTGAATGTGAGTTGAATAATGAGCCTGTCGCCCTTCATTCTTGGCTTGAATTGTTTTTTTTTTTTTTTGCTGTTTGCTGCTTTGTTGAATACAAAAACCCGGCAAAATGTGTTAACGCAAAAACCACACCCATGCAAGAATGTAAACATTGTGCATGCATAAGCTGGTTAACATTTTTTTCTTGGTTTTTGATCTGTAAGTTAGTGCTGCAAACTACGGACTGGCATATAGGACAAGCTAAGACACCATACCTTTCTCTATACCTATAGGTACATATATATATGCTGAAAGCTTCATTTGGTTTTCCGGGAAAATGTTTTCTTCATTTGAATGTACGTTTTGTAGGTATTTCTCAAGATTGCCAATTGAATATGGAATATGTGCGGGTTGAATGGAAGTGAGACATTTTAATTGCGATCATTTTCATGCTCGGTGGATTGTTTTTCCCTGCAAAGCGATTCATGCAACTGAGAAGAAGTGGTGCTAAAGTGTTTTGTGAAGCTTCGATGATTCCATCACAGATCATCATGCAGTATCAAATAAATTATGAAATTATGATGGAAAAAGATTTGAATTAAAAATATGCATCTTATAACAAAGATTTTGTACAGCGTTTGAACGAGGAGCTGGATAAAACCATGAAAGGGCCCAAATCGATTTGGAAATACCGCACAAAAAATCCTGAACCATTGTTGTTGTTTTTTTTTTATCGATTTTGGGTGTTATTTCTATTTTTTTAAATTTTTTTTTAAAGAAAAAAACATCCAAAATAAAAATTTTAAAAGTTAAATGGGAAATAACTCCCAAAAATGGAAAAATCGCCCAAAAAATCCAGAAAAAAGGAAGTAACGCTCAAATGCTAGGAAAAAAGGCCCAAAAAAAATATTTGGAAATATCGCCAGAAACTGGGGAAATAACGCGCAAATTTTACAACAACAATTTACATTGAAATCCTTTGGGCCAAATTTTTTTTTTTTTTTTGGCAATAGAAAAAAAAAATTTGGGCGATATTTCCAAATCGATTTTGACGTTATTTCCTTGGGCATTATTGCCTAACGCCTTTGGAAAGTGTAGAACGTCTGATACTGTCTGATTATGCTACGAGCAATCAATTGAATGCAATCTTTTGAGAATTCATGCATTCTCTCTCAAACGTTTATATTCAATTGACTGCTGTAAAATGACTGGGAAAAATATGATTTCAATTTTTTCGATGTCAAATGAATGGTGATAGCATAATTTGAAGTCTTAAAGTGAAGTCAATAAATGCAATGTTTCAATTGAATTTGATTTTTAAGGATTGTATTATTACTGACAATATTGTGAACGATTATTTCCGAACGACAACTCCAGAAGATCACGATTCACCAGTTAACTTTTGGCGCCCTCTGCGAACGTATACCAGAAATTCTACACGGATGATCTGTTCATATAAAAGGAAGTGCCTCTAGACATGCTAATCATGACAATTTTGGTTGACAAAGGTTATGTTTATGCGGCCCCGCAGGGACAGGGCCCTCCGCCGGTGGGGATACTTCAGACACCCAGAGTTTTTTTTTTCAAGTTGCACCCGTACGAAGTGCGTTTACGCACGCCCACTTTTAATGGCGAAAAACTGTTATAACTGTTATAAATTGGCATGTCTCTCTAGTCTCGTTCCATATAAAAATGTATTATTACCGCACTACTTATTTTCACCCTAGATTTATTTGTAATTTCTTTGTGAAATCAGACTACCTATATCTAAGGCCCAATTTATTCACTCTCCATTAAATTTCACTACTAAAAAAAAATCATTTATTAAACCTTATTTCAAATGACGCTGGCTCCATAAATTACACCAAGTTTTAGGTACAACGACGAAATACACGTCTTTTGCGAGTGAATTTTAAACTCCTCTAATGGAGGTTTAATTAGGCGTTTCTATTCATTCCCTCTAGATTAATGTTGACAGGTAGCTTTTTTATTTACAAACACAATAAGGCCCTATTTTTCAATCATCAGTTAAGCAGTCAGTTAACTATCAGAGGAATAAATAGGAACAAATGTTTGATTTATCTGAAGACTATTGAAAAATTGGCCATTAGAGAACAAAAAATACACTGTCAACGATAATTGAGAGTGAATATCTGTCAAATAGAAAAATCTATTTTATTAAGTATTTAAATTTAAAGATGTCATTGAATGAGATGTCAAATGAATAAAAAAAACTTAATGGAGTGTTTTTAATGACAGAATTGAGTGTTTAAGTTAAATTAACCTAAATCCAGATTTTAATGGAGTGTGAATAAGTTGGCCCTTAACTTTAAAACTTTTTAAAAGTTCAAAGTTTTGATAAAACATAAAGCTACATATATTTTATAAATTTATTTTTAAATCATAAGTCCATTGGAATTAACGTTTGTGATTGATTTTCGTCGCATTTTATATAATTCTTTGAATACTTTTTTTCTAAATTTTTGTCTAAATGTATTTCAATTTAGGTTAAAAAAAAATAAGTTGGCATCAAAATGAATAAAATAGTTACTAAACACAACGTTAAATATTAAATAAATTCAAAGCCACACTAAGGCCCAGTTTTTCAGTGCAAGATTAAAGTTAAACCCGAGTTAACTCATCAAATTTTGTGAGTTAACTCAGGATTAACTGAACATATGCTTCAAATGTTTTATCCACCGAGTTTGTTTAGTAGTTCTGCATGCATTTTCCACCGAAAAACTGCCTTCTCAGTTAGCATAATTATGCATTAAATTGTTTTTTTTTTTTTTTGTTTTAATAAAAATATCTTTCATCAATATTCAATAACAATTCAATTGTGAAGTGAACCTCTTGTTTACACAAAATTCAATTAAATTAGCATCAAAATATCATGTTGATGTAAAATAATATGCTACTCATACTCAAGTTGAAATTGACTGTATTGATTAAATTCTACGCATCATTGGTTTGAAAATTTTTTAAGGCACCAATGGGTTGCAAGTACTTGCTGATATATATCAAACTGTTATAATATAGACATTGATTTAAAAAAAAAAAAATAAGAATGATTGGATCACACGAAATTGGTCTTGAAGTTAACAATTCTAATGTTGCTAAAAATTTGAGATGCATTTTAATGGATAAAGAATCTTATGACAATTTTAACGAGAAAATGTTTTTTTTTTTGAATTTTTTTTTTTTTTAAATCTTTGAAAGGAATATTATTTAAATTTTTAAGAAGCACTAGATTACAAAATAATGTTAAAATCAGTCAATCCATTGGAAAGATATACGCGAATAACCCAAAAAAGACCATTTTCTCCAAAAAAAAAACGTGTAATGTCTCTATTTCCGTTATGTAAATTTTTTGCCAAAGTCCTGAAACACGGTTTTCTTACAGTTACTTTGGTTATTAAAGGTACGAAATTTAATCAAAATAGTAGAAGTCGTTTTTGAGAAAATTAAAAAAAAAAAACAAAATTGTATGGAAGCTACCCGTTCTAGATAAGCTTAAGTAAAAATTCATTAGATTACAGTGGACGCATGGAGGCACAAACCAACGCACAGTGGGGCAAGAAAAGTCGTTTTGTGATAATAATTATTTTCACTACGAATTTAGTGTTGTTTTGCAACTTTTTGTTATTTTATGATGAAAGCGAAGTGTTATCTTGAATTTAAGTAAGCTTTGTATAAAAAAATACTATTTTCAAACCCGAAACAGGCACGAAAAAGATTTTGAAAACTAAGTGCAAAAATCTTTATTATAGTTTTTGAGTTATTCGTGAAAAACTTTTTAACAAAAAAAATCTCAAGTTTTAATGTTTTTGATAAAATAAAAATAAATTACATACATTAATTTTACTTGGTTCAAACAACATTACTTCACTTAATTCAGTTATAAATAAAACACAATATTGATGAAAAATTAAAAAAAAAAATAATATAGGTATCCAACTTTTATTTTAACTTATTTACCTATATATTTTTATTCATTTTTAACTTAAAAAAATCATAAAAAATATTTTCGATATTTTTTTTTTAAGCATTTTTCTTTTTTGATTTATATTCAGCAAATATCTGTTAATCTGGCAACACTCACAGACCTGGTTGAAAAATGCCGAAACGGAAGATATTGCTCTAAGTTTCATGTGAGACATTAGAAAAAAAGCAAATTTTTGTAACCTTGCCATTATATTGCTTAAAAATTTTGAGATGGACTATATAGCACGGCTCTCTATAGAGCTGCCCCACTGTGCGACGGACGGTATGACGAAACCAACTTTTTCGGACTGCTCGTTCACAGTAGTGTTAGTTTCTATTACAACCACGAATTTTTTTTTCCACGAAACCAATACTTGCACTATAAAGCACACAAAAAGAGTGTACATATTTAGGTACATATACCTAATTTGGCATCAATTGAAATAGAAATTCAAATTCAAATGCAAGTGCATTTCCAGAATTCAATTATCTCCAATGACGATGGAACAATTCACGCCACACTTGTCTACAATTTTCTTTCTTTTTTTTTTTAATAAAAATCTATTTGATTTTGTATCTGTATCGATTTATCGTGTGAAAAGATACGCAATCTACATTTGTATCATTTATTCAATTGAAAAAAAAAAACACTTAACTGTAAATGCTCAGTGCTCAATTCAATAGAATATAGTTATGGGCATAAGAGCATACCTATACATAGCTCTGTTGTAGAATGAAAAGAACATTCTAATTTTTAAATAGAAGAGAAATAATACCGTTAACGTTGGGTTTAATCGAATTGTGAATATGATTGATCATCCATATTTCTTTTCAAACACAAAACAAAAAAAAAAACCATGCATAAGCATATCAATAAAGAAAAGAATTTGAAGTAATTGACGAGATGTGCATCATTCAGATGCATTTCAATTCTAATTCTCGTAATGGTTTAAGAATTTGTTTTATTGAACTTTTACGCACATAATGCCACAATGCCACACCGCAGCCTCAGCTACATACACATGCTTTAGCTTCAGCTATAAAATGTGACCTTTTCAATAGAATTTCCTTTTGAGAAATTCTTCATTCTAAGAGGTTAGTTCAGGTTAGTTCAGTCGCTTGAGTGAAGAACGAGGAAACGTCGTCGACGACGACGGCGGCAACGATACAAGAATTCGGATAAAAGCTTTTGAAATACAAACAAACACACAAAAAACGATATAGGATGCTGCCCTGGATGCAGTTGCACTCCAAGGGGCGTGAATTATTTTCCATTTATTCCCACACATGTGATATAATGACAAAAGGAATTTTATTTTTTTGTGTTTCGTTTTTCGAAGAGTTCAAATGTGTGCACTGAACTCACGTGCAATGCATTTCACGCTTCTGAGTTCACAAGTTCAGACTTCAGAAATTTGATATTTTCGGACTTTTATAATGACACACCGCACCGCCGCCGGCCGCCGCGGCAGCGGTCGTAATATTTTTTTTTTTTTTTTTATTTTAGTTTTTACGATGTGCTCATTTTGTGGTCGTTAACTTTTGTGCATCGGCTAAGGTCATTAAAATTGCTTTCGAAACAAGTTTGAGAGTTTATTGGAGTTTGTATGATAATTATTATTATTGAAGAGATGTGTTGCAATCAAAATATTACAGAAATGAATCATAACAGTTTGAAAAAATACTAAAGATATGTTTATGAGAGGAAAAAAAAAACGTAAGGCATAGGTTTATAAGTTTTATGATATCCTGAGACAGAGTGAGTTGGTGGAAACAGTTTGAAGAAGAGTGTGAGATAGTTAGTAAAGTGTGTTTTTTAAGAGTTAGTGCAGAATAAATCAAAACTCTGAAACATTATCTTTCACAAACTATTTGTTGCTTATACAGGATGATTCGCATACGGTGTGACAAAAAGCTAAAGCGTGTAGGTTTTGAGGGAGTTATTCCCCCCTAGTCAGGAGGGGCCATTTTCTAAAAAATGACTTCAAACAGAAAAAAAATATACAAAAACAACGGTTATACTTAGAATGCTATGATATACCTTTTTGTAAAGCTAAAGACCTTTTCTTTTATTGTGTTTTTAAATAAAGTTTTTTTAAGGAATAATTTTTGTAAAATTAGTTTTCAAATTCTAAATTTTGGAAAAAAAATTAAAAAAAACTTCAAACTAATTTTTTTCAAAATTTTACGTTATTAAGTACAAATTTTGTTTTCAAAATTCAATGATCTTATTAGTTTTAAGTTAAAAACAGAAAACCGGATGCTTAAATGTCTTGTACTTTTCGAGAAAATTGAAAATAACTAAATCTACTTTACTAGTTTCGTAATGGAAATAGGATCTTTAGAGCAACTTAAGCAACTGATTGGAGTCAAATTAAGGGAATTCTATGTCTGTTAGCTATAATTTTCTTAAGAACAAGAAGAGATTTTAGAAACCCATTTTTGGTGTTTGACTTAAAATTAATAAAGGCATTGCATATTAAAAACAAATATAACTTACTAACGTAAAATTCTGAACAAAATTATTTTGAACAAAATTTTTTCCATTTTTTTTTCGAAATTTTTAGTTTGAAAATTAATTTTTCAAAAACTATTCCCTAAAACAACTTAATTTAAAAACACAATAAAAGAAGAGATTTCTGGCTTTACAAAAAGGTGTATCATTGCACCTGTTGTTTTTTAATATTTTATTCTGTCTTAAATCATTTTTTTTAGAAAATTGCCCCTCCTCTCTAAACGGGGGGAATAGACCGTCCCCTCCTGTACGATTTTTTTCTTGTCTCAACCCAACCTACACCTTAGGAAAAAACTCTTATTTTCAAATTTTATTTCAAGAAAATATGGGATTTACAATTTAATTAAAAGTTCACAGTCCACGAGATTTTTTTTTTAGTTTGAAAACAATAAAATTATGGGTGAGATAAGCTTGGAATTATTGAAATTTCTTTTTTCATCTTATCATATTTCTTGGCAAGTCGTTATTTAAAAAAAAATCATATTGGATCGCGTACTACATTGGGTATAGATATGACTCTCAATTGACCCCCTATTTGAGAACTGTAATGATCGCAGCGATCCTGAATTTCTGCCTGATACTTCAAGTTGAATGTTCGATTTTTTGCTGACAGAAATTTTTTTATTAGCTAGACTGATTTAAGCTTATTCTGTCGTTAAACTTGGATACACGTCGGTGAAAGCTCAATGAATTCTTCAATTCAAGAACTTAATTGGAAAAAAAAAACTTGTGCAAGAGGTACCTATTGTGCATTGGTGTTGTTATGACTTGTATAGGTTTCAGTACGATGGGATAGTGTCAAATTTCCAGTAATTGTATAACTTTCTGGCCAAAAAAAAAACTAATTAGCACGTAGTAAGCGAATGATAATGGTTCAGAGGTCGAGTGGTTTATTCTGTATGCCAAAAATTATAAGGACAGGAAATTAAGAACAACAAATTCAAAACTTCCGGAAAAAACTCAATTGTGGTGAAAAGGGGTTGAAAATCGATTTTTTTGGTAATACCTACATTTATATCGAAAACTAACATTTTTTTAAAAAAAAGTTATGCGATAAAGTTCAGTTTATGTTATTCTTTATAAAAAATATTATAACACTTTTTTTTAGAGAGTCAGAATCTGTTTTGAGTACAATTAAATCAGGTACAATATTACCGATTTTTTAATTTTTTTACATGATCACATTTTTTTTAAAAAGAAAATTATGGTCTGTCATTTTCTGAAGTCCAAAGACTTTAATCTTGACTTTGACTTTAATCGATTAATAGAACCTAGGATATAAACATTTGAAAAGAAAATTATCGGCTATTTTGAAGACTTTTTCTATGTTGATTTTTTTCTATGCAAGCAACGCAGTACGGGTCTGCTAGTTTTTTTTTTTTTATAAAGTTGCTTAAAGAACACGCTAGTTCTTCAACACTTTTATGTAGAAGACACTATTATTTTGACAGTTGTAAAATGGCTGGCTCACAAAAGACCCGACTGTAGAAGTCTGGAAATATCTCCAATTCAGCCCATATCTACAATCACGAATTTATAAATTTATTTCGCAGAAAGAAAGCCCAAATTGATCATAAATGATTCTGTTTTATCTTTCTCGATTTGAACCTTTTAAATGACAATAAAAATCTATTCTGCGGAACTTCATTCAAATGGAAGAAACAGATTTGTGGGAATTTCCCTACCTGTGTCTGTTTACTCTGCTAATATTATTCTTGTTTCAAGTAAATATCGAAAAGCTCAAAATTCCATTTAAAATTTGAGCTTTTTTTTAGAAATTCTTATAAATGTATCAACAAATCAGGTGTATTATTGTATTTTTAATTTTCCTGTCGAATATTTTTATAGACGATGAGAACATTTCTTAATTTTTTGTTTTGAATATTTTGATCACAGGGTGATAACAATTGTTCAAACAACAACTTATATGATTCAAGAACAAAAATTTCGTTTGCTATACTGACAGAGCTGATATGGTGAAGGTCGCTGCTAAAGCAAATAATGGGTGATTTTTTAAGAGGTTTAGAACTTTTTTTAAAAAAAAAACACAAAAAATTCGAAAAAATGAATGAAATATTTATTTGAATCGATAGTTTGAACTTTGCAATTTAATGTTTAAAGATAATTTCATGCAAATGTTGACCGCGGCTGCGTCTCAGGTAGCCCATCCGCTGAGTCCAATTTTGGCATACTCTTTCACACATATCGGCCGGTATCTCACGAATGAATGCATGGATGTTGGCTTCCAGTGCGTCAATCGAAGCGGGCTTGTCCCTATAGACATTAGCCTTGACATACTCCCACAAAAAATAATCTAATGGTGTCAAATCGCACGATCTAGGCGGCCAATTGACCGGCCCGAAACGTGAAATTAACTGTTCACCAAACTCGCCTCGCAATTGCGCCATTGTTTCGCATGCTGTGTGGCATGTGGCACCGTCTTGTTGAAACCACATATCATGCAAGTCAAGAACTTCCATTTCGGGCAAAAAAAAGTTTGTTATCATCGCTCGGTAGCGTTCACCATTGACAGTAACGCTGCGATTCGCATCATCTTTGAAGAAATAGGCCCAATAATGCCGCCGGCCCATAAACCGCACCAAACAGTGGCTTTTTCGGGATGCATTGGTAGCTGTTGCAATGCTTCTGGCTGATCTTCACTCCAAATGCGGCAATTTTGCTTATTTACGTACCCATTCAACCAAAAATGAGCCTCATCGCTGAACACACGCAGCGTGCGATGAACATTTCGAACCGAGCACGAATTTTGATAGTAAAATTCAATAATTTGCAAGCGTTGTTCATTTGTAAGACGATCCATGGTTAAATTGCAAACCAAACTGAAGCTGTTTGACAGTGACACAAGGTACTAAACACACGTCAGCTGTCAAAACCAGTGTTGCCAAAACCAAACCAGCTAAAAAATCACCCGTTACAATATATACAAATTGGGGAAGTGTGTGATGGATAACCCCCTTTGGATTCTCATACAAATTGAGGGGAGAACCCCCAATTTATAAAACAATACAAATTCAATAATTTATACTTGAATATAAAAAAAAATAATAAAATAATAATTTATACAATTATTGATACAAAATTGTTTACTCCAATCAAACACATCCTAGAAATAGACTTTAAATGCTTTCAAGCTATTTTAGAACTTCTGTAAGAAGACAGAAAATTTTATTAACAAGAAAAAAAAAATAAGCCTTATTAGGCGATAAATCCTTCACATCCTAACACGATTGCCGCAGTCTATATGGACAGTGATACACATTTTGTATGCGTAACCTTAATGCATCAATCCATCAATATGTATACACAGATACTTAGGCTTAAAGGCAAAAACCTATAACCAAACCAAATCCGAAAAAGGAGTAAGATATTTGTATCTCGTTCACCTTGAAAACTAGAAAATATATACAACCTAGCTCGATCATAGTAGGTAGAGGTGTATGTACATTGTACACTGAAGCCATTACAAATGTATCGCAAAACATGTCTCGAGGTCCGATAATTTACATCGCCATAATACGGGCTAACGAACTCTAAGCTGCTGTTCCAGCTGAAAGGCTGAGAAATGCAATGGAATCAGCCATCAGAGTTCCATAACAATAACAACAACAACAACAACAACAACAACGATTGAGAAAAGCATCTGGGATTCTGGCTGAATCCATAAAAACAAATACTGAGTATCGACCAGCTTCAGCTTGATCAGCAGCGACCAGCAATAGCAATAGCAACATCACCAGCAACAGCATAACAGATATGCGCCTTTTCCAGGAGGTTCTGTGTAATTTTTTTTTTTTTCAACTGTTTCAACTTTGTTTTATTTATTTTTTGCTCCTCATTTTGGAATAACTTGCATTGCATTACAATTTCATTTAGAATCGCGGGCTATTTTAAGCCTCAGGAGATGAAAGAGAGAGAATCCAATCCACACCGGGATTGCACATACGGGATGTGAATGTGATGCCTGGTGCCTGATGCGCCTGTGCCATACGCCAGCCCTCAACTGCGACTCGGTATATGTATATATAGGCTGGGCAGGAGGCAGCACATCCTATTAGAGAGATATCCTCTATAAAAATACACGTAGGTGAGATTTACACAATGTTCTTGGGGGCCTCCTTTGGCCTTTCCTATATATTATAAAGCGCGCAGGAATCTATAAAAATTCTCTAGAGTAATCATAAAGGCGACAGCAGCAGCACAACATTGGCATCGGCATCGGCATCGGCTTCGAGTTCGGGTTCGGGAACGGCATTGGTAAATTTATATTAAAACAACGACAACATACAAAAAAACAACATGGAGGACCTCGATCTTCGACTTGGAAGACTCGTGCCAGCACGCAATGCCAATGCGACCGACTGCCGCGCCCGCCGCGCGCCGCTCGACCAAAAGATTTGATATAGAGTGCAGCAAAAACATGCAGCGCATCAGGAGCAGCAGCAGCATACAAACAAAGAAATATGGGCCTTTCAATCGATGATCGGGCTAAAAGATCTATTTATAGGGTCTATGGTGTTTAGCTAAAAGGGAAAAAGTCGTATTATTTGCAGTTGTTGTTGCTGTAATGCCGCGCTGATGCTGGGTTCTGCTGTTGCTGCAGCTCTCTGTGGAAACAATTCCTAATTCAAGTCGATAGGTATATACATAGCCATGCATTTCAGAGGTAAAGGTACGCATCTCTCTTTTAGATATACAAAAAGCAGGATGATGGAATTTTCTTTAATTTTGTTTTTCCATCGTCTTCCACTTTGGATTTGATGATTTGTTCTGCTTGGTTGATTATAATTTTTGTTTTTTTGAATTTTCCTATCCTTCCTTTTGGAAGACGATGGAGCGATGGTTTGAAGGAAGGCATAACGGATAGGGCAGACCCATTGGGACCACTTTGGCATTCAATATCGCGCAAACAAATTTGACTTGCATTAGGTTGAACGCCAGAGCCATGCTAAACTTCGCATGCGTATGATTCTCAAAAACCAAATTGAAAGGGAAGTCTTGCAATAAGCTTTAGGTTTTTATATACCTACAAGTCGGAACGATCAAACACCTGCATCCTTTTGCTATTCGCAATTGGAGAAATAACTTAACATCAAGGTTTGAATAGCAATAGCCCATCAATAGCCGTTTGATACGTTTGATCTATAAATTTTTCATGAGGATAAAATGTGCCATCTTGTGGTTAATATTTAGCTTAAAGTCTTAAAAATAAATATAAGTATGTAGTTTTATTTGAATATTTTAACTTGTAGCAGGAAGCTTTCTAGTAAATTCTAATCTAAGTCGTATTTGACGGTTTTATATTCGAAATTCACAAAATAAATGCTGGTATGCCACAGGGTTCTGGTTTGTCTCCCAGTTTCTTCCGAATATTATTTATCAATGATCTGCTGTCTAAAACTTCAATTCCATTAAACTGAATCGTTGATGATAATGTGTTTCTAGATTCACCTTCCCTGTTCATCGAATGCTAAACTCCAACTTCAACCCCTTCAACAATTTAACCGCTGTAATGCTCTAGCTTCTGGGAATGCCTCTAGAACACATCTTTGAATGTAATTTTACGTACAGAGATTCTTTTTTCAGCTACACTTCAAGAATGTGAATGTTTATTTCTGCCTTTCACTATTTGCCCTCCCATTTTAATATTCAGGAATTTTAAACGATTGTCCGTCAATATCTCCTATATTGAAGCCTTTTCTATTTATCTAATCACTCACATTGTGTTAATCATTTTAAGGGTAGTCATAACCCCTTGAGTGCAAGTAAAGGGTGTTTTTTTAGAAAACGCATATAATTTAATGTTATAGCCAAGAATTTAGCTTTATTATAAAGATAAGGGTTTGCCATTATGTCTTAAAAATTATTTCGGGCAAGTGGACGCCGCTGCTGGCTCGAATAAATTCCAGGCGAGAGGCCCAATTTTCGACCACTTTTTGCAGAAACTGGGGCCGTATGTCAGCAATAACGCGCCGAATATTCTTTCTCAAGGCGTCAATCGTCTCGGGCTTATCTGCGTAGAAAAGCGACTTCACATAACCCCACAAAAATTAGTCCAGCGGTGTTAAATCGCACGATCTTGGAGGCCACGCCACAGGCCCATGACGCTAGATAATGCGCTCACCCAAAGTTTCCTTCAACAAATTGATTATTTCGTTGGCTGTATGACATGTAGCGCCGTCTTGTTCGAACCAAAGCTCGTCCACATCAACATCCTCCAATTCAGGCACGAAAAAGTCATTACTCATGGCTCTATAGCGTTCCCCCTTGACTGTAACATTATGGCCGGCTTCATTTTTGAAGAAATATGGACCAATGATTCCTTCTGCACATAGACCACAATAAACAGTCACTTTTTGAGGATGTAACGGCGTTTCAACAATGCCTTTTGGATTTTCATCACTCCAAATACGACAATTTTGCTTATTAACGTACACATTCAACCAAAAATGAGCTTCATCGCTAAACAAAATTCGGTTATGAAAATTGGCATCAACGGCAATCTTTTTTTGGGCCCCTTTGGGCACAATTTGCAAACGTTGTTCAGTAGTAAATCTATTCATTATAAAATGGCAAACCAAATTGAACAGAAATCAAGTGACAGCTGTCAAAAAGACCAACTCCGAAAAAAAAGTATTACCAGATTGAAAACCACACGTCAAAAAAAAACACACATATTTCCTATATTTTTCGTATACAAATTTTAAATAATGATAAAGGAAATCTTGAATCTTGCGAGGTTGGGAGTCACTGGAACTCTCGAAAACATTACAGTTGGTCGAAGATATTTTAACAAAAATTTAGATATGCACTTGAGTACGTCAATAATATTTAAGTAAAAGGTTAATTGAATGACTAACTCCCGCAGTCTACACTACAGGATTTGACCTCAATTTAAGTATAAGAAATTATCATCTGATAGCATTTAAAAGAGTCTTCATTAAATGATGCAAATATTTATTTTATGTCCAACTCATTACACATTTTGTTCTACTGGCTGTTGGATAGCTTTACTCCTCCATCAAACCAACCTACACCTGAAAAGAATTTATATCGTTTTTTTTTTTTAATTTTGTTTCAATAAAACTGACATCAATACGCACAATCTTATTCGTAATATCTACAATGTTATGTGTACAAATACTTGTTTATTGGCCAATGGTTAATTTACGCACAACATTCTGTCTTACATACTCCAGTCTATCTCTTTAGTGTGTAGTGTAGTGTATGTATGTGTTGTTTGGCTATAAGATTGGCTTGATTTAGAGCTATACGTATATAGAACCGGCTCAAATGTTTCAAGCTTCTATTTTTGTTTGTTTGTTCTTTTATTTGTGTTGTACTCTTTTGTAAGATTTATTAGTTCCTACTTGCATTTATGGATTGTTACGACAGTTCTAGGACCCAGTGAGACATAGCTTAGCTTAGCTTATATATTGATATCCCAAGAACACTACAAGTCGTTTGGATAGGGATTTTTATTTAAAAATGGATTAGGTAGGGGTACGTAAATAATTCGTCAGTTGCGTTTGCTATTTGCATTAGACCATATTAGTGAATTACCAAACACTAGATAAGGCCATGCTTGACATGTGAAAATAATCAATAATAAGAATTGGGCATAATTTTATACCGATCGGGGGGGGCACAGCGAAAAGGGTATAATATTTCATCAATTATTGTTCTCAACAAACATATATTGGTAATATTTACAAGAAATTTTAAAACAAGATTATTATCTGACTAAATAATAACTATAAAATCAAGACAACTTTGTTCAATGCCAGTTGTATAAACTTGGTTTAATTATTGATCCGGGTGTTTAACTTACCGATTTCAACGGATTAAGTAAGGTTAAATGATAGTTCAAGGTTCAACTATTTGATAATAACCAATCAAATATTTTAACTATCCTTAAACTTCGATTAATCCGTCGAAATCGGTAAGTTAAACACCCGGATCAATATTTGAACCACGTTTGTACAACTGCTGCCCTAAACGAAGTTGTCTAGAAATTAGTTATTTATTAGTAATTGAAAAACAGCTATGTTCTCCATTTTGACGATATTTAAAGTCGAATGACTAAGAAATGGACCACAATATTACACTGATGTTTTTGATCGAACGAATTCGAATGGTTCCAAATTTTGTTTAAAAACCGAAATTTTGCCCGGAGCACTCTTTGCCTCCAATAATGTTTTTTTTTTTATGATAATATATTTAGCCTTTAAGAAACATTCTAAAAATGCTAAAAATACAAATGTACCTTTACAAATGACCAGGAGTGTATATTAATGTGAATATATGTATATTGTATGTTTGTATCAATGTTGTGTGTAAATATGTATGAAATGCCGTGAAAATTACGTTCAGTTTCAAGATTGGTGACCACAGATTCGAAACATTGACAGTCAATGGTCAAGTAGTTGGGCTGGTTTTGCAATATATAAATAAGTGTGTGCATTTCTTCTCCTGATGCCTGGCTGCTGGTGCTGCTGCCTGCTGCCTTCTGCTGCTCTCTATAGCTGGATCGGGCCAAATGATTAATGTGAAAATGTACATATATCGTAGCATAAGGGAACATTATCTTTCATAACGGAATATTTTTCTTATACAAAAATATATACAAACATACATACGTGAGACGAGTTTTTTACTTTTGGTCTATTTTTTTTTTTGTTTTTTGTAATTTTTCATTTCACAGTGGAAAATTCATTAATAAACTCAAAAAGTCAGATAAGAAAAACGAAACACGGCTCCAAAGTTATTAACAACACACCTTGCAAATCAGCTGATTGCAATAAGGTGTATAGGTATGTACCTAGCAGGAGGTGTAGATAATATTTTTTTTTTTTTTCTTGATCATTCATTTACAAGGAAGCAAGTGTACGTATAATATAGGATATGTTCTTAGACCGTAATTTACAAATGTTTCAGGAACTATTTTTTGAAATGAATTTGATTAATTGTTAGTGTTAGGCAAAATAGAGGAAAAATACGAGGTAAGTTCTTACAAAAAAAAAATTAAGCGCACAAGAAATGCCGAGCTGTATTTGAGGCGTAAGGTTTAGGTTACTGCAGTGGAATATGAAGATTATCAATTTGGACAAATTAAGGTTGCAAGGGGTAATGAAAGAGTAACCCGCTGCATCTCACTCGAATCTCAATAAATCAATTAGGCTATCCATCCAAGAAAGGGCATGGAGGTCAAAGGAGGGAAAAGGGTAAACAATATTTACAATGATAATAAAGTTTGGCACAACTCAATGACCATCCTGCATTCTTAATGAATTTTAGAACTTCGGTGTTTTTTTTTTTTTGAAAGATCGTCCAGTTGTTCCGAAAAAAAAACTGGCTAAGGGAATTCACAAAAAGTGATATGAGCCTCTTTTTGATTAGATATGCTTAGGAACTATCTCATCACATGGCTTCCCATTGAGGTGTGACCGGTAAGGATTTTGGAGTCTCGGAATGATGGTTTTTCGGGATTAAGGGTGTTCTGGATTTTGGTTGCAAAATAAACTTGCCTTGGGAAAATATACAATTTATTAACGATCATAGCGGAAAAATAAATTTAAAGGAATTTCAAGAACACGAATATCAAACACAAAACTAGTCATTGAAGGGCTTTAGACCAGTTTATTATACCAATAAAGGGATAAATTATTTGAAATCTTCTTTGATTATGTTCGTCTATCATTTGGAATATGTATAAAGCTACTTAATAAATGAAATATATCAATTTTTCAACAAAGAAATAAAGTGTTAACTTTCCAGCAATGCGGAAAAACTAGTCAATTGTTTATAAAGGGTGTTTTTTATACGTGTGGTTTTTAAGAAGAAATAAAACCCATATAATTTAATGTTATGGCCAAGAATTTAGCTTTATTATAAAGATAAGGGTTTGTCATTATGTTTTAAAAATGAGTTCCTGCAAGTGGCCGCCGCGGCTGGCTCGAATAAATTCCATCCCAGAGGCCCAATTTTCGACCACTTTTTGCAGCAATTGGGGCCGTATGTCAGCAATAACGCGCCGAATATTTTCTTTCAAGGCGTCATTCGTCTCGGGCTTATCTGAGTAGTAGACAAGCGATTTCACATAACCCCATACAAAATAGTTAAATCGCACGATTTTGCAGGCCAAGCCACAGGGCCACGACGCGAGATAATGCGTTCACCAAAAGTTTCATTCAATAAATTGATTGTTTCGTTGGCTGTATGGCATGTAGCGCCGTCTTGTTGGAACCAAAGGTCGTCCACATCAACATCCCCCAATTCAGGCACGAAAAAGTCATTAATCATGGCTCTATAGCGTTCCCCATTGACTCTAACATTATTTTTGAAGAAATATTGACCAATGATTCCCTCTGCCCATATAGAGCAAACCAAACAGTGACTTTTTGAGGATATAACGGCGTCTCAACAAGAGCTTGCGGATTATGATCACTCCAAATACGACAATTTTGCTTATTAACGTACCCATTCAACCAAAAATGAGCTTCATCGCTAAACAAAATTCGCTTATGAAAATTGGGATCAACGGCAATCTTGATTTGGGCCCATTTGGGCACAATTTGCAAACGTTGTTCAGGAGTGGGTCTATTTATTATGAAATGGCAAACCGAATTGAGCATAAATCAAGTAATATATGTCAAAAAAATTAACTCAGAAAAAAGTATTGCCAGATGGAAAACCAAACGTCTAAAAAAAACACTCTGTACTAGTGATTCCATTAGGGGAAAAAAAAATGATGACTAAGAATCTAAAAATTATTTCATGTTTTTTATTCAGGAACTTAAAACCCTGTCACTTCAAAGAACTTTGATTTTTTTGACCAATCTTCGAATGGACGTTTTCCTGGGTTAGCTATTCTTTAGTTTTGTTTTTTGAGGAACACTACAATCCTTTTTCTTATTTTGACATTTCAATTAGAAAAAGATTAATTTATTCTATTTCGTATAAAACTACATTTGCACTTTTGAAAATATTTCCTACGTTTTGCATTTTAGGCCTCACTGACGAATAAAGGAATCAAGAAATTGTTGTCTGACTGCCTGTCCCCGTTTATTGTCTCAAGGGTTGAAATGATAGACTTTATTTGAACAAATGGAATATTTTTGCTTATTTTTCAACAAACTGGTATAAATGTGATATAATATAAATACTGGTATAAATATAATATGCACATTATACCACATTTATACCAGTTAACCAAAATTATAAAATTCTTTTCATCCTGCAAGATCCTCATGTTGAATTCATTCTGACATAAAATTCCATTTCCAATGCTAGAATTGATTGCAAATAAAAATAATCAAAATTTGACTTTGATTTGTTTGCCATCGATTTCAGAATCTTAACTGAATCTGCGCAGCTCCATAATACAAAATCATTAAGAACCTAAACCACTTTAAATTCAATAATGCATCCGCACACTCGTAAATATTATATGAAAACAAAAAAAAAGGATAATATTGATGAATTTATGTGTCGCACAAAAGTGTCTAATTAATTATTATCGACGCCTATTATGTTATATTACCAGCTTCGCATACGTTATTACTCAATTTCCTATCCGTTTTATTCAATTTATCCCTTCAAGGTACCTATACCGGTGGTATTGGTATAGTGGTGGTGATGGAAAGGTAAGTCCAAGAAATTGCACTGTTCTGTAATGGCCATGGCCATGGCGACCATGCGGAATACCATATTCCATCATCGTCTTCGTTTTTGTTTTCTTCCTCATCATAACCTCAACGGCGGGCATGTCCTCTCCCCAATGCATCATGCTTGATGCGATGCGGCATGCCTGCAGTTTATCCTCCAAATGCAGCTGTTTCTGATTAGTTTAGTTCTTGCGCTGCTTCAATTTTTTTTTTTTTTTTTTTTTTTTTAATGTTTCTGTGTTCGTATTTCGTATTTAATTTTAATTCCAAAGGAATTTCCATGTACGCGCGCGTTTTACTTGATATAAATTCTGGAAAGGAAGGAACAAGAAATATATTATCTTCATATCAATTCTGCTTCGTTGGAGTCTTTTTTGAAAAATTTGCTACCAATGTTTAGCAATGGCAATAGCAATAGCAATCTTTGTGATGTTCTCCACGTTGCGCTCCTGCGATGTCTCCTAATCGAGGAAGTATCTATCTCGGTATAGGTTGATGATGGTGATGGTTATAGTTTTTATATCTTTTTTTTTTTTTCTTTTGATTCTTCATTTTTTTTTTCATCCAGTTCTCAAGAAGTGGTTACTGAGCTATTTTTAAAGTGATTTCTATTTTTAATACCATCCTACATTAGGGAGCACATTTCTGTAAAGGAAATAGCACGATATAGGTATAGCTCTTTGGAACTACTGACGACGACGACGATGATGATGATGATGGTTTGGTTGGTTGCCTTGGCAGAGGGTTTATCTATTTTTAATTTTGAACTAGGGCATTGACAATCGCGTTGGAAGAATACGAAAATTATTCGCGGTAAAGGGGATTTCTTTTTTTAATTTTTGAAAAAAACATTCCAATCTAAATAGCAAGACGTACATACGAGTAGGTATTTGTGACAGACCTTTTTCAATAGGTTCTTCTAGCTTCTTCCTACACTAATGGTATATGGCCTTAATCTGCAGTGAATTCATTGAACCATCGCACCGTTGTGCATCTGTTGCACATGTTGGAGTATATCATTTTTAGATTATTATCAGAGTTTATCGGATTTTTATATCAGCGCGGAGGCGGAAACATATACAAAGTGTGATATCTTAAGTGAAGAAAAAAGAATAAATAAAAGAAAACGAAAGCGAGTTTTTTTGTTCAGATGTATTCAAGGTAAACAACCTTTGCACCAACAGCAACACGCTTCTCACTTTCACAAAAAGAAGCTGCGACTGGAGTATCAAAGTTAAATAATTAACACAATTTTCTAATAACTTTTTTGTAATGCTTCATTTGTATTCACTTTTGCTATAAATAGAAGAAGTTGCATTAAACAATTTTTTACACAAATTTACTTCTGTGCCAAAACATAATTAAAGACAATTTCGATATTGTAAAACAAAGATGTATAAAGTTGTAGCTTCTATAGAGTTTCGATAAACATGTTAAAAGTTGAATCATACAATTTATTAAACCTAAGAAAAGCTACCAATTTTAAGTTTATTTGGTTAGAAAAATATAGAACTATAGCACAATATTAGCTTAAAAGAATTATAGTAAGTTGTAGATGCTATAGAATTTCGGTAAACATTTCAACACCTTGTCAGGCTTGTAACTTTTGTTTGGCTACTATAATGGAGGGTTAAAGAGTTTTTATTTTATATTTCTGCAAATAGAAAACTTCAAAAAGACTCTTAGAACGTAAAATTCGGAGGATTTTGTAGTATATTTACCTATACAAAATTGTGTGAGTAGCGGGACTCACAGAGAAGATATGTAAACATACGTTTGTGCCTCAGGGGTAGGAACGTTTCTGTAATTTGCATTTTCAGTTTACCCATACCGAGAGCTTAGATGTTTACACATAAAAAACTACTTGCGTATTACAGTCCTAATTTATAGTATTTAAAATACACTTCAGAAAATAGGTAGCTTACATAATATAATACACTGTAATCACCATTTTTAAAAATTTTGAAAAAATACCACTCTAAAACTGTTTTCATTTTACATTAATAATAAATAACAGGTCAGATTTTCTATAAAAGATATATTTCCGAATGAAGCTTTACAGAAACTCTGTACATAGATCTGCATATGTTCATTGATAATAAATTATATAGAAAAATTTATTATCAGATCAGGCTTTATATAAAAGATAAAGTTTTATAAATGAAGCTTTTTAGAAACTCTATAGAAGCCACAACTTTACATTAACTTAAGACTCGTAGCTCTACAAATTTTCATTGATAGCAAATTATCTTTACAATTTATTTATCAGATCAGGCTTTCTATAAAAAATATACTTAAATATATAGCTTTACAGAAACCTTATAGAACTTTCTGAATATTTCTAGTCACATTGACTCAATGCTTTAGAAGCTTTATAGAGCTTCGTCTTTAAAATTAAAGTCCACTGTTTATATTAGAAAGTTATAATCATAGATGATCAATTTTTTTTTTGAAAATTGAACAAAATCTTATCAATTTAGTCTAAATACCACCACACTTAGTAATAAAACGCAAACTAGACTATTTTTACTTTTATTTTCATCAAACCGTGTCATCGCAGCTTTGTTCTCAAATAGGTCAGCCTCAGAATTATCTCAGAGACAAATAATAAAAAGTCACGGAAATAGCCCGTGTTACTTATAGCTTCTGTAGAAGGTCACGTATAGCGCACAAGAAAGGTCGTTATTCTTATCTACACGGGAAGGGAATACTCCATTATTGCAATAAAATATTGGTGCACCATAACCATAAGCAAAACAGCGGCGCGGCAGTGTTTGTCATATCTACTCTATAGTCATTCTCATTCAACGGCGGCGTGACGACGACGACGACGACGACAGAAGCCGACGGCGGTGTCTATCTAAATTCACAGCTGAGACATCTTTGGGAGCGTATATATTGCGGCAGTCCTCAAAACGACGTCAATCGTTTTGTGTGACAGCAACCGTTTCCTAAGCAGCACACAAAACTCCTTCTTGTACTTGGCATTCTTTATCGTTATTATATTGTTGCAAGTCTTAAGTTAAACATGTTGCTCTGAGAGAATATGTCATTTCATAACACAGACACATAACACTCAGCCACTCAGAGACCGAGGAGACTGAACAAGAACGACTGACACTGATCTGGGTGCTCTGTGCTATGCTGTGCAGCACAATACTGTCATTCTCCAATCTCAAGGCTCAAGTTTTATTTTTTTATTGTTGTGCGCTGCTTCTAAATATGGAATTCCTCAAACCTTCCAATGATCGCAAAAAGGCATTTAAAAGAATGTAATGTAATAGGCCAACGCCACTAGATGGCGCGCAGAAGCATCACCAACGAACCATAACCACAGAAAATACATAATAACAACATAAACTTTTTCTTCTTCTTACTCTCATATTAAACTACGATTACCTACGACGACGGCGACGGATAAAAAGAAGAGCTCATAGCTATTAAATCAAATTCATATCATCACACACACGGTTTGAAGACATTCTGGTGCACAGTTTTGAGCTATTTTTAGAATGAACTTTGCTATGGTGTTTTCTGTTTTGTATCTATCTATATCTAGCTGCGCCACGAAGATATTTTTTTTTTATGAAAAACGCTGGCAGCACAGCTACTGGTCGTTAACTTCTGTTGCTCTTGCTGTTTCTGCTATGGGATTGTTGTATAGAACTATTCTAGAGCACACAAGGCCGGATTTATACAATGACAAGGCCGAAATCAAGATTTCAGTCAAAATTCTAGAAAGACATAGCTTAGTTTTGAGTGTGAAGGCGCAGGCGCAACAAATTGATTTTTAAATATTCTCCAGTGGATATTAGATCCATGGACGTGGTTCATAATTCAAAAAATTCTAAAGGTATCTACATAACTAAATCCGACACTGGTAGCGCACTGGTTATGTACCGTGACTATCAAAGCATTTATTGCAATGCGTATTACGCATTTTAAGTCGAGTCATACTATAAACGCGGCAACGTCCCACATCGCATCGGTGGTAAAAGAACATCATTTGATGTGATCGTCGGCTTGCTGCTTGGATTAATAATAACAATCGCCTTATGATAGTAATTGCAATGATTATTGTGCATCGTTTGCAATGGATTTCGTATGCATATGCATAGTTGCTTGCGGCACAGTATGTAATGCAAGTCGCGGTGCTGTTTGGAAATGAGTTTGAAATGTTGATAGTTAATTATTATGATTTATTAGTAATGCCATTCGGATTCGGTAGAAAATTGTAGGGCCCCTCCATTGCAGCCGACATGCATACAAAAATGACTGAGAGTGTAAGTGACACGTCCTACTTCTCAATTTATTTATTATTTTGTATTATAATTTAATAGAGTTGTAGATGGCTGAATTTCTATTTGATTAATTTGTATACGGGCTAGCTACAATCTGAATTCCGGTTCAGAGAAAAGTGTGTTCAGAAATTTGGAAATATATCAGAAACTATCAATTTTTGTCAAAGAAATGTCAAACTAAAGATTGTAGCTTATAAAATTTTACAAATAAAAGATTGTTAGCACTTTTTCGTTAGAACAACAGATTTTGTTGAAAACGTTCGCAAACGTAACCAGTTCTTTTGCCCATGTTTGAGGTAAATTAAAACAAAAAAAAATTGTGTGAGTGCTGGGACTCACGGTTAATATGTGTAAACATCAACGTGCGCGGATTCAAAACGGATTTGTTTTAGCTTGAAGGGGATCTTAAGATTTTTGGCACTGAACGCACCCATCCTAGTATGCAGATCGTTAACGTTAGGAACCCAAATGCAAGTAAAGTATCTAATTAAAAATTGACAACAAATTTGTAACATAATCTAAACGGACCCTAAAGAGGGGAACCACCAGAAACATATCTAATGCTCCTCTATAACTACATCAACTATATACCCATCCATGCTGATGCTCTCCATATGGCTACAATAAAGTTTATTGTTCAATGATATCCCCCATTCCGCTATGTGGATGAATCAGAATTTTTCGTGTCATTGCTGCACTGAGTGATTGTTAGACATTAAATCGTGCGTATCCGTTAGGGTTATAGGTTAATTCGATGTGAGATGTTGTTTATGGGCATTATTGTTATCACATGGGTTATAAATAATCATCTATAAAGAGACTATAGTTACAGAAACCTAGGCCAGAGATTCGTATGGATTGTATTGTTTTGTTGACATAGGTTAGGGTAAGATTAAATCAAAATAAATAGATTGCTCGTTGTTTTTTTTAGAAATAAAAAAAAATTGTTAGCTGCCTGTTTTTAATATTTTTTTGCAATTGATAAGATTATAGATACTTTTTAAGCAATGCAAGACTGCAGGTACTGATGAGTATCTACATGAGTTTTTACAGGGTGTTTTGCATAAGATGCAACTAAAGTCTGTTGAGTATAGGTTGGGTCGACATTAGAAACAAATCGTAAGGGAGGTGGTCTATTCTCAAATATCCAAAAAGTCCTCTAATGACTTTTAATTAAAAAGATTGAAAATCGTAAAGATTTTAAAGAATTGTAAAAGATTAATTTCACACAGAAATGAGACACAAATATCTCAAACAACTGACTCATCTGCGCTTAGTATATTGAGAAAAGTAAAACAAAAATTTAAAACCCTAGGAGATTGAAAATCCTAATTAAATTATTGATTTATATTGGTGGAAAGGCCTGTTAATTTTCTTTACGACTATGAAAACTGAAACCTCTTACAAGGCTTGATTGAGGAAATATCGTTATCCATAACTTTTTCAGGGTTGCATCGAAATACATTGATATGACTTTGGATGCGAATATTTCGAGAGCCAAAGACTGCAGAATTTTTTGGTTTATATTGACGAAAAGGCCTATTAATTTTCTTACTTAGCTACAACCTCTTATAAGGCTTTGTTACGGAAATATCGTTATCCAAAGCCCTTTTTAGGGTTGCATCGAAATACAGTAATTTGACTTTGGATGTGAATATTTCGAGAACCAAACCTCTAAGAGTATTTTGGTTTTGAATTTTAAAAAGCTCTTAAAATTTAACAATCAATTTTGGAAATCGCTACCGATTTCGACGATCAATTACGGAAATATCGCTATCCAAACAAAAACGCTTTTGAAAGTTTTTGACAGGAATTCAGTAAAATCGAACTTTGGATGAAAATATTTCGAGAACTAGACACGCTTTTGACTAAGCCGTCCGGATAGAGTTTGAAAAGACCTTTCTTTTGATGTATAGCTCCATGGGTTTTGGAAACATTTTTCAAAAATTGAAAAAAAGTTGCAAGGGGTTAGTCCATAATATTTTTTCAAATCAAATTTTTTTTTAAGATAAATGTAAGTAATCAAACACTTTTGAAATCAAAACATTTATTATCTAATAAGCCAACCTTGAACTCAAACAAAAAAAAAAAAATTAAAAAAAACATGTAGCCCAACATTTTGTCCGTTTGTTTGGCCGGAACCTATTCATCAAAAATCTCGATAAGTATCTTGTGTTTGTATACTTATAACAACTTAATAATAATAATATAAAAAAAAAACACCTACACAAAAATGTCAATATTCAACAACATAAACCAAAACCCACATACCTAAACAGTAATCAAACACATTAATAAAATAGTAGAGGTTTCTAAAAGATTTCAAAAAAAAAAAAAAAACTATTACAACACGCAGTGTATTTTTGCTATTTGCTAATAAAAAAAAAAAAAAAAACTAATCCAAATTTACCAACAAAGAAAAAAAAATCAAAAGTAAAAACAAAAACATCAATTTCAACACTCTTTAACTTTTAAACAGTTTATGCAACATCTTAACGAGTAAACATACAGAAGAAAAAAAAAATAAACAAAAATCCAACATAATGATAAGAAAACGGATATACAGACGATCGTGCACCTCTCTATATAACATGATGATGGGATTTCACAAACAAATTCCTTAAATTGATGGAATATCCCACAGGTGTTTATTGACCATAACAACTTTATGTATCTGGATCCAAGAGATTGACAGTGAACGTTGAAATTCTCGGCTCTCATCAGACGGATCACCTTAATCCCCGCATAACAGTGTTAATAATGAGGTGTCCACACTGTATATCTGTATCTTTACTATGGGAAAGGTTGAAAAAATGTATCTGTTTGTTTAAAAATTTGTTTGAGTGACAATATTGACAAGATCCCAAGTGAAAAATCCACAAAGACCTTCAAAAATATTCAAAAGATACGAGCATACCGATCACCTTCTTTTCAGTTTGATACACTTTGAAGTGTCCTCGAAGCGATCAAGGCAAATAAAATAAGAAAAACGCAGAGAGTTTTTATTTATTTTTCAATTTCCCTTTTTTTCCCGAAATAAACATTGAAAGAAGAAAAATGTGTGTGTGAAAATAAAGATTTAACGAGGACTTACAATAGTTTGTAAAGAAACACCGGCTTTATCCATAAATAAAAAGGTATGATGTGATTCCAGACCGATCGATCGATATTATCTATCGACTTACTTAAACTTCACACAAGATCACTTGAAATGTTTTTCGTTGTAGTCGTTAGTGCACTTTAACACTTCAACTCATCAGATACAAAATACTTGAATATTGGTTGGGAGAAATTCATCTATTATATATCGAGTCCATGAACCGAAAAATATGTAATGCTCTTTGGATTGCAAGACCTTGCAGCAACGATCGCGATCGAACATTCAAACCGAACAGAACTAAACGATCGATGGAAAATTATTTACCACCGATCAACCAGCAGCACCACAGATATACAAAACAACAACAAAAAAATGAATCTAGATGCCGAAAAGCAGTGCAAAGAATAATAAATGAAATAAATGATTCTACACTCATATAGGTATACAATCGTATAAGCACTTCTTGTTCTTTTTTTCCAATCCGAGCTGAGCGATCGACTGACGCGACGGGACGTTTGCGGGTATCAATGATTTCGTTTTATTCCACCATCGATCGTCAGCAACACAAAACGATCTTGTTCTCTAGTGCCTTGGCTATGAAAAGAATTATAAATCAACCTTCTTTGCCATCAGATACTCGGTAAGTGTATAACTGGTGTCGTACTGCGAAGATAGTTTTGTTTTGATGACAACCGACACGACATACACTACGACGACCGACTGACAGACGAGCTACGACGCAACCGTATGACAGTTTCTGTATGACTGAGAAAAATATTTATTCGGTGGAAAATTGGGAGTTTTCCATAACAAAAAAAAAAAACAAACGTCAGATTTTCTTTTTCCCTCACTAACATAAAATAAACGAAGTATGAAATATGCATCATGTTGCGTGCAGCATTATTTATAAACATTCTCCCAACAACTCAACTGAATGCAACATTAAATTGAAATGACTAATGAGTTTGTATTTGTAAGAGCTTCTCGCTCATCTATTGGAGGAATTTCTTTCACTTTTGATTTTTTGGATTAGTTTTTATTCATTTCTTTATTATTTTTGAATGTTAATTGAGATTTTGATGTGTTTTGATTTATGATAAGTCCAGTTGGGTATACACTATCACTAGATATACAGTAAGAGAAATTAGTGTGTTTAATGGTTAATGGGAAAAAATTTGTTCAACATATTATTTATAAACAAAATAAAAAAGAAAAGTGATGATGATGATGAAGATACCATCTGATTTTGGTTTTTTTTGGATTTAGTAATGGAGATGTGGGTGTGATGAAGATACCATCTGATTTTGGTTTTTTTTGGATTTAGTAATGGAGATGTGGGTCGAAAAGCCACAACTGTTGAATGTTATTCATGTGGGAGTTGCTCTAGGTGAAATTTTTTGTTTTTCTTCTTTTTTTTTTTTAATAATTAGTGAGATGAGAATGACTTTGAGGTTAAAGTTGTGTTTTTATTTTCTTTAATTAGTAAATTTCTTAATTATGGTAAGGTTGAAAAAAGTACGAAGGAAATAAGGGAATTAGAAAATTTTGTTCATTACTTCATAAGTGAGAAAGAGTGGAAAACTTTTGTTTTTAAATTTTTCAATAAAGGTGTTTGTTATATTTAGTTAAATTAATCTTATACTGGTTAAGATGGGAAATGATTTATTAAAAAAAATGTTAATGGTTTATGGAAAATAGAGTTAATCGATATTTTTTAGGTCATATATTTGGGTATATATTCTCGAGGTGGTTTTGTTAATTTGTTTAAAAGCTTTCCACACAATTTTAAATATACATAGATTGTTTTCTCATGCATCGATTGCTCTTATTTGAATGCTTTTGTGTGTTTTTTTCTAGTTTTTGAGTAAATCAATTTTTTCCTTCGAAAACTGGTTTTTATTTTTTTTTTTTTTCTATTTTTCTCATTTCAATTTTGTCTAAAACTAGAAGACGTAAGAGCATTTGAAAAATCGATAAGAGTCAGACAAAAATGAAGTATTTTTTCTCAGTTTTTATTCTACAAATTGTGTAGTTTAAAAGTATTTATATTTGTTTATAACAATAACTTGATTGAGCGCCTCTCTCTCTCTCTCTCTCGCAAATTACGCTAGAAAATATTCTTTTGAAAAAAACACCAGATAGTTGTGTTGGATAAGAATTTGAATAAAAGTCAGAAAAATGTTTGGTAAATAAGCCAGATATATTTAAGAAAAAAAAGTGCCGGAGAGACATGAAAAAGTTGTTTTTTTTTTTAGAAAAAATGCTTTTGAGTTCATAATATTTTTAAAGGATTTTTCAATTTTTCATGGTATCAAGAAATACGAAGCAACTTCATTTAGTTTGACCCACCTTTATGTAAATACATATGTACTAAAAGAGCAGTGGCTATTATTTTGGGGACAGGGTCAAAAGTCATATAGTTCATAATCGGCTCTTGACCCACTTAATTCTGAACTTATAATCCCACCTTTTGGGCGAAAAGTCTACAATGAAGTCCTTAAATCAGAAATATATTTTTTTTTTAGAATCTTATACTCTTTTATATGTTTCGTTGAAAGTAGAATGTAGTAACAGTAATGCCCAATAATTTCATAAGAATTTTTGGCCGACTTAACACTAGGGTTTCTTTTAAGTTCAAGGTCAAAACATTTTATTTAAACGTCAACTTGGATAACAAAAAAAACTACACTGTATTTAATTAGCTTCAATTTCAGATAGCAACATTTTTCGATGCCGCCTTGAAGTTAAAATTGAGGGATCTTAGCACACCACTAGTGAGGGATTTTCGCGAAAAGAAAGATGCCATCTAAAAGGTCAGTAATTAAAAAAGGTCAATACATTTCAGAAATTGGTCAGCCCTAGAAAATTTTGAATGAATATGGTTAAAGTTTTTCAAGGTCATCAGCGAAGTCACGATAAAGGAATATCTTTTATGGTATATATGCGATGGCTCTTTTCGTCGATGTGTCGTGACTACAGTAGTCTTTAAGTTCTTTTGTATTTCGTCCATGTATCGGATTCCTGCAAGTAAATTACTTTAGTGGAATAGAATTAATCTTCACCAATAAGCACTGAGCTGATGGTATAGCTGCAGGTAGGTATAGCCGCAACCAATAACAAAGTGATTATTTTTGATAGAGTCAAACTTTATTTATATACCTTTATTTTACAGAAGAACGAGGTGTATAAAAAAAGGGAAACATAGCACAGGAAATTAAGTTAAAAAAAGAGGCACAATTTCGAATAAACAATTCTGACGGATCTGAATTTTTGTGCAGTTTTTATGCCGTCTTAAAAAGTACTTTAAGTTTAAATCTAGAAGCTAGATTTTGAGAAACACTCACGTAATCGTTGTTTTTTTTTTTTACTTTTCTCCACATTATCACGGCTTCTGATTCATACCTACTGCCTGTCAACGTTTTTCTCAAAATCTATTACTTTTACGAAAAAACTGTCATAATTTTTTTTTATGTAAAATTTCATAGACTACAATTTTTGAACTTCATTTTTTTCCAAAAAAATAAAAGAATATACAAAACTTATCAAAAACACTGCTGTCAAAATTAAGGGTACTTTTAAGACATGTTTAATACATACAAATAAAGCTCTTTACCAATTTTTTTTTTACGTGACAGGAAAATTAATTTGTGTATACTATGTGCTATTTTCAAGAATCCCAATAGGAAGTCGGTATCTGTACGAAAACATTCTATGGAGTATGATCAAGTGGTATGTTTGAGTATCGATCACCATTTGGCGTACTGTTCTTCTATATCGAGATGAAAATGCTTTTAATATATTATAAGAAGATCAAACAATGAGATGCCAGGTCCTGCACTATGGATGTTGTCAAATTAATCCTAAAACCAAAAAGGGATCACACAGGGTACCATCCTGTCACCGCAATTGTTTTTTATTGGTAAAACGTTATGCATTGCTTTGATCATTGCAATCAGCGTTAGAACCTTACTCCAACCGGAGTAAATTTACTCCAATTTTGAGAAAGAAAATAAATCTACTCCACCACCTGGTTTTTTCGAGATCTACTCCTTTTTTCCCACACTAAAAAAATCACAAATTCTTTAGCCAAACTATATGAAAGGGCTGTGTTGTTCAGTTTTCTAACCAACTCTGGCTCTGAACGTTTTACATTTAAAATTCTATTCAGTTCTGAAAATGAATTTGTGTATGTATGTGATTTATTTTGTTTCTGTTAAATATACAATTTTTGAAGGTTTTTTCTTTCGTTTTCAAATCTACTCCAGAAATTTCCTATTTACTTCACTTTTTTTACAAATCTGCTCCGAAATTTTACTACTGAGGTTCTAACCCTGGTAAATGGAAGAATTCAATAATCTCTCATCTAAGAAAAGACTATATGCAGAAGACGGTAGAGGATTGTTAATTTAACCTGAATGAATTAATTTACCTCCACTGAACTCTCTAGGCTTCAGTTTTTGGTTATGATTATGAGGACCGCACAAATTGTATATAATCCCCTTTTTTCTTCAGGAATTGAAGATTAATTTTTAAAGTATGTTCGAATAACACGGAAGCATCTTTCTCTACTATCAATCTATTCAAAATGATTATCGAGCAATATACTGAACATAAATATCACAGAACTGTCAAAAATTACAGCTGTGTTTCAAAGTTATCAGATGGAAATTCTATCAGTCAAAAAAAAAAGACAGTTTTCCGATTAATTTTGTTTGTTTTAAATTACCATAAAGATGCATACGTCGTAAAGAACTAGAAAATAAAAATTCGGTTCATAAAACTTGAATTAAGAAACAACAAAGTGATTACAAGTGGCATAAATACTGATACCTTCAACCAGTTACGGCTTCTAAAGAAAAGGCTTAAAAAACATAGTGTGTCATTAACATTTGTGTCGATTTTAGATTTGATAAGGACATTTGCATTTGGCTTCCATTCGTATAAAAGACGAAGAACGAAGTTTCTTAATATTTTCCCCATTGCGCAATCGCACAGACATTCTAGGAATCCGCATAGCTACTATTTATATTAATTTGTCTAGCATTCTGACAGCTACCTATTCCCTCTACGCCATTTGCACTGTCCACAGAATGTCATAATCATTCGTCACTTTAGCTAGGTAAAGCATTTGTATTTTTTTTGTTGTTGATTTTATTGCTTTGATCCGTGGGCTATGTGTGTTGCACATTTTAGAAACAAGAGAAGAAAAAAATCACCCGTCACACATATTAATACTGACGCCCCCATTGTGCAACGGCCTAGCCATATGCCATGGCATGCCACGACAGCAACGCCATCTAATCCAGTGGTAGTGGTGGTAGTTGTCTTCGCTTTTATAAACAATAAATAAATATGTACATTTATTTTAATTCCATAAACACATTTTGACGTGGTCGTCTAACTGACACACAGAATTGCAGGCACAGGCACATTGTTTCGAAAAATGGAGTCTTTCTCTATAGCTATCTCTGTTGTTTTAGACTAATTCGTGTCACTGTTTCTGACATTTCGACTACGCGACGACTGTATGGTGTATGAGTGCGCCTTAGTGCGCCATCAGAGAGTTACTTTAAACGTCACTCGTGTGTCCAACAAATATTATTTTTTAATTTTTCTATTGCATACGTGCATGCGTTATTAATCACAATTAGTGAAACACACATGTACATAATGTAATATAATGCATGTGGGATTTTTTTTTTTTATATAGGATAGGTATTTGTGAATTGTCTTTTTATGTCTGCATAAGTCACGTTGATTTGACGACACACAGCAAAGGTAAAGTTCATGCGGTGTAAAGTTTTTGAAATTTTCGAAGGCGGGTTGTGAAAAATACTTGGAAAACTCTGTGAAGATTCTATTGACTTATTTAAATTTAAGAAGATTGCATGCCATGTGTGTGTAGATAAGTGCGCGAAAAACCGTTAAGATTTTCTGTTTTTTTTATTTGCTATTGATTTATATTTATTTCTGACATGGAGTGTGATCGATTGTTATCGATCAAGTCGTTTGTATGAAAATTGAGGACAAACGCGGATGCATTTTGAAAACTAACTGTAAGGTTCCTCTTTTTAGAAGAAATCGTTCGATTTATGAGCCAAAAATTAAAGTTTGAATAAAAATGAGAGACACTATCGGGAATGCAAATAAGAGCATTGAGAGTCAAGGAAAGATGTCTTATTTTTGATTATACCAGTCAGGAGTATCTATATTTACCAATTCCCAACTGGTATCTATAGACAAATAACTTTTTAAAAAAATGTATATTCATACGATTTGAGTGCATAAATATACTTTGTTCACATTTAAAGCAAAGATAAACAGTGAATTTGGGTTGTAAACCTGAGTGGTATAAATCTTTCTTTTTTTTAGGCAAAATTGTTCGATCTATGAGTCAATACTAAGAGTTTAAGTTAAAAATGCGAGATGCAATGGAAATGCAAATTAGATCACTGATAGACTAAATACAATATCCCGCATTGTTGTTTATACCATTCAGGAGTAGCTACATTAACGAATTTTGCTGATGATATAAAAATATAACGTACCTATACAAACAAATTACTACCTTCATTCACATTTCAAGCGAAGATAGCTTGTGAATTGGATATCTGTGAATAAAAGGTATAAACGCAAAATTTAATACTAAATACCTTTTATAGGTATAAGTCGATTGATTTCAAAATTCGAAAGGTGCTGTGTTGTGAATGGTAGACGGAAACACGCTTTATTTTATTAATCTATATTAATTATGATAAACTTGTCTAACGCAAATAACGTTAGGAAGTAAAAAAAACTTACTAATTTGATAAATTTGCCTCACTAATATATACACAAAAATACGCTAAAACTTTCGAAAATATTTATTTTTACACGAATAATCTAATTGTAGCATCATGTCAATCTTCTTCTAAATAAAAGAGAGACCAAAACATTAAGCAATCATGTATTTTTGTTTTTATCCACTGATTGGTATAATCGAAAAAAAAACAATCTTTTAGACGAAAATATTGCATACATTATTTTTTATTTTAAAGCAAGTAACACAAAAATTTTGTGTACAGGTTTTTATGTATATTAATTCGCTGATTGGTATAAACTGGTCTAATGCAATTAGCGAAATGTAGACGGATCCATTATAGTACACATATTTTTATTTGTATTCTATAAACAAACTATTAAAAACCACTTACAGCAATGTACTAATTATTATTAGTTATTATTAGTTGGTCGAAATCCTAAAATTGACCGGTGAAACGTAAAGGTTCCTTCAGATAGAATAGAAAAAGTTGAAAATTTTTTTTTTAAATATTCCTTGTATTCCATTCTGAACGTTCAAGATTCATGTACCTACTCTTAAATGCTATGCTTCTATCTCAGCATTGAGCATAATCGTTATGCCAAAGAGAGGGTGCTGCACTGCACACACTAACCAGGAACCATATGCTCATATTCGTATAGTGCGTGTGTTGTTGCATACGGATTAAAGTTTTTGGTACTTTTCTGAAGAAGGCTCCCCAAATTGAATTGAATTTTTCAGCTTAACCTTTATGTATTACCGGTCAATTCTAAAATTTCGACCATTCCGGGGGATTACAGTAACATCAACAACTCCTCGTAGCAAAGCACAATGCATGTAGAAAATTCAAACCCTCATTGCAAGAATTTATCTTCTCTGTACAAAATGTTCAATTCGAAGCTCCTTTCTTTTTTTCCCAAAAAAACTAAAATTTTATACTCAATGCATGTTCGAGATCCAGGAACTCAAATCAGAGATAATGCAATTTGTTTATTAATCTTCAATTACACGTCTCTTTAAGTGCTTATACGAGTATAAGAACAAGCCTTTATATTAGGGAACCGTTTTTATATTTGTTGATAAAGTATTGCGATTGCGATATTACTTTTATGTTTATTGCATGTTCATTTTGTTTTTAGTATAAAAGATAAAGAATCAAATTAGTATTCAGTTGGGCAACAAAACATGATCTTTCTTTAATTTTTGTATTCTTTCCTTCAGTAAAGCTATACCTACTTACTGAGTATTTATATTTTTTTTTTGTGGTAAACCCAAATTTAAAAAAAAAAAAAAAAAAGTCTTTTGTTAACAGTAAGTAATATTATGAAAAGAGTATGTAGAACACGTAATTTGATGCTTAAGAACTGTCATTGACGTTCATCAGTGTCAGTGTCAATATGTATATCTTTTTGGGACATCTAGACAGTGGGTTATTTTCTGTTTGAACTCAAAAAAAAAAATTTACATTTTTTGTATAGAATGATACCAGAAGTCTACTTACGATAATACTTTTTTAAGGTTGTTGTATGTCAAATTAACGTTATTTACCTGAAAGTAAAAGAAAACAAATGATTATTATTTTTGATCTTAAGGGGATAGAGGTTTATGTAGCAGCTTGGTAAGTTTAGAGAATTGGAGTACGTGAATGAAGTACAAGTAAATATGGTTATTTTTTTGTGTTTAAATGGAATCGAAGTCAATAAGAAGTTGGCCTTAATGTTTCTTATTGTGTTGTGATTACGAATTAAGCACCTGTCTAGGCTGGAAAAGCTTCAAGCGATTCTGAAGGTTAAACAGCGGAATTTATTTCATTTCGTGGAGATTTTAAATTTAAATAAAATGCGGTTTCTATACTTAAGTACTCTGTTGGTTTCTGACTTCTTAGGTTTTATAACCTTCTTAACAGGGTGTTTTACATAAGATGCGACATTAAACTGGGGTGTTTAGGGTGGGTCGAGACAAGAAAAAATCATGTGACAGGGGGAGCCTATTTCCATCCTGTTTAGACGACCGATAGAAATCAACTTCAAATTTCTCAAAAGCTAGAAAACATTTAAGCATCTGGTTATTAATGTTTTACTAGAAATTACAAAGAGAATTGAATATTAAGAACAAAAATAATAATTAATTATGTAAAATTTTGAAGAAAAATATTATGTGCATTAAGCATTTGAAAGGGGTGAATTGCGTGAAGACTACCATTTTTCTTTGTTTAAGAAAATTGAAGACAAAAATGATAGCTTATTAAATTCTACACAAAAAAGACTACACTTTTTTCCGAAAGAGCGATAGATTTTGAGAAAAATGTGCGCAAGACTTTTGGCTGTGCACAGCATCGATTAGAACCAAAAAATTTTCGCAGATTACAAAATCTTAAAATTTCCCCAACTGTTATTATTTTATTTTATTTCAGCTTATTTAATTTCATTTCATTTTAATTTGTTTTATTTTGATTTATTTTATTTTATTTTTTTTTTTTTATTTTATTTTATTTTATTTTATTTTGTTATTTTATTTTATTTTATTTTATTTTATTTTATTTTATTTTATTTTATTTTATTTTATTTTATTTTATTTTATTTTATTTTATTTTATTTTATTTTATTTTATTTTATTTGGCATAAAATACCTACCTACTTTAAATAATACAGTGGATGGGGTGCTATTTCTCCATGATGAGCTATTTTAATATAAGATGATCATAAATAGACCGAACTTTACCTACAAATAAGGGGATCGTTACGAAATCCTGTAGCACATAATCCCGCAAATACAACAAAATCACGCAAGAAAGTACGCTGCGTTATTTTCAATACTTGTTAACAAAATACGATTGGAAGAATTTTGAAGGTGATTTCGAATAAAATAATGTAATTGGAAGAATGTTTGGTAATTTCGAATATAATATTTTTCTGGACTTCTGGACCCGGACAAAGGTGGTTCTGAACCTGGACCCATGTTCTGTAACTCTCGCATGGTTAAAAGCACTCGAGAAACGATGAAAATTGAAACAAATCATATGAGTTTTGTTCCATTTTCCATCGTTTCTCGACTGATTTTATCGATGCGAGAGTTACAGAACATGGGTCCTGGACAGAGATGGAATTTTTTTTTTTTTTTTTTTTTTAAATATTTTAAAAAGATAAACTTTTCTTAACTTGTTTTTTGGAAAAAGTGAGATTTATTTCTTTTTTGAAATGAAATTAAAAAAAGAGTAAAAACTTGATTATTTCTAAAAAAAATTGAAAATAGAGTTTAATTTTAGTTGAAAACTGTTGACATTGGTGCCTGAAAAAGGTAGTAGAAATCATTAGAATCCGCGCAGTGGGCCACCCAAGGTACTGTTGCCCAATAAAATTGTTGACATATAGGCGCCTGCCTGGCGACTGAACGGAGTTATACGTGAGCGGTTTAGAGAACCGTAAAAGGGAGTTAAAAAGCATTTTTTTTTTTTAATTTGTAAGACAAAGTTGATGAAAATTGTTTTGTTTCCAAAAAAAAAAAATGTTTCCTTTGTCCAAGTTCCAGACCCACCTCCAGAATTTTTTTTATTAAATTGTAAAGAAGTTATTTCCAAAAACAAAAAAAATTGTCCTTTTTCCAAATTCCCGACCCGCTTGCTTTTATCCTGGTTCCAAATCCTCCTCCAGAATCATGTTTAAAAAAAAAATTTGTCCTTTGTCCAAGTTCCAGAGCCACCTCTAGAACTGTTGTCCCGGTTCCAGATCCACCTCCAGAAGCTTTGTCCCAGATCCAGAACCTCCGTCCCAGTTCCAAACCCAAGGCCAGGAGCTATTTCAAAGGTCTAGGGCCAGAACCTATGTGCCAGTTCCAGACCCACCTACAGAACCTCCCCCGTCAGACCCACTGCCGTCGACCGACCAGATCCGTACACCAGAGCATAGTCGTCGGCCGAGAAAAAATAGTATGAAATTTCATTCTTCGTGATTCTCATACAATCGAGGCACCAATTTCTATATGGGAAAGAAAAATTGTATGCGCTGTCGCATTGTAGTAGATCCTGCGGGATTTGGTGATACGGGATTTCGTACCCATCCCAAAAATAACAACATATGGAAATTGAATTTACTTTAAAAAAAATCTCTAATTTTGTAGCTGATGTTTTTTTCTCATCTTTCTTAAACGGAGAAATTAGTCTCCTCACTGACCATGTTTTTTTTTTTTAATAACGCAATTTCAAAATTCAAGTCTCTTGTTTGTAACTTAAACGATCCAACTTGTACTTGTACTGTTTTTTTTTGCGGGATAAGCTTATAAAACCGATTTACCTACATAGATAACTAGTTACAACTAAAATTAACGACATTGCAAAATGTAGACCAATTTAAGCCAACAAAAAAAGACCACAATAGCCTTTCACAGCAAAAGCATACCTGATAGAATTTATAGCACATGCACCCACATAAACACTTAACAACAATTTTGCTCTAGAAAAACACCATCACTTAAGCCCCCGAACCCACCATAGCCTCTAGCCAGCGATTACATGGAAATTCATTGGAAACTCCTGACCTTTAAACTCCCGTTGGACCCATTAGCTCTCGTTTTTCCTCGCCTCCATTCATTATCACGGATTTCCAAAGCGCGTTTACGTTTACTTAAAATTACTCCCGTGATTCTCGTAGTAGTGTGCCGTGCTATGGCTGCCACCGCAATCCGCCCCGCGCCGGGCTCCTCCTCTCAACCCAAACAATTCCCAAGGTGCATCCTAAATTATTCGCAGAACAAATTTATTGTCTTAATTTCCTTTAAGAAATGACACTGCGAACGGGAAACGGTGCGGCGCGCGTAGTGGGGAGCGGTTTCGGTGGATTTGCCATGCTTCCTCCTATAACCAACATCCGATAAGTCCGCCGTGCGAACAAGCAATTTATCTTGACTTGGATTTCTTTAACGGTTTCAAAGCCGCAGCGGCGGCGGCACCATCCAACGGTTTTTCATCGAGAGGAGAGCTTACACCAGAGACCAACACAGCAAAAAAAAAAATGAAAGATAAAAAATTAAGTCCACCTTAGATTCCGCTGCGGAATGTTTAATCTCCGCGCGAGCTAAGGCAAATTGAATTCATCCGGTGACCATGTCATTCGAGGCCATAAGCTATTTTTTTCTTATCTTTGTTTACGGATAAGAGGGAAACGCTCCCCAATAACAGAAATAAAACTATAGGTACAGCAACAGTGTTCGTATCCGTACACTCACTGCACTGGCGAAAAGGCCAAGATCCTGTTTAAGAAAAACTTGCCGCCGCCGTGATATCAGCTAAATCCACCTACACAATGCACGGTCCGGTCCGGCACGCTGTCACACTGTACCGTGCCTCACCGCACCGCACCGCACCGCGCCTGTCGTAGTAGCCGGTGAAAGCAGGTTAAATGCAAATCTCACAAAAAATGTTGAATGAATTGAATTGAATTGTTGTTGCTGTAGATCTGTCGAATTAAACAAAACCAACAAAAACAGCAACAAAGATACGAACACAACTTTTAAGGTCGTTTGTTGGTTTCGCGTGTCGCGTTTTCATTTTTCTTGATTTTTTTTTTTTGTTTAGTTTTGTTTTTGGTTTTTAAGCTCCGTCGTCATCCTTAAGGCTTTGGAAATACAAACAAAAAAAAATGTGAAGAAAGAAGTATCTTTTCACTTTTGGCAACAAAAATTGTATCTTTTTGCCTTTGGATGTTTTTTTTTTTTTTTTTTTTTTTTGTTAAATGGCCAACATGCTGAGAGCTGCGAGGAAAGAAAAAAGTATACCTACGTATTTGATCGAGTGACCTCCTTTTGTTGTTGGGCGCTCTGACCGATTTCCAACTTTGGATAGGGACACAATCTCGACAAAAACAAAAAAAAAGACGAATTCAACCGCTGGCAATATGGATGCTCTATACTACCTCCATGGACCACGAAATGACGATGACGACGGCCACAGAGTGATCAATTTAGACCAACAGAAGCGTGACAAAAGTGGAGTGCGCGGCGGGAATTGGCGGAGGAGGAGATATACATATGACCACATCCTTCAGATACTCTGATAAATTTCGATTTCGGTTTCGATGCTTTCTTCTCCGGTGCCGGTGCCGATGCCGATGCCGGGGTCTCATTTTGAGGGTTTTTCGGTAAATGTTTTTTTTTTTTTGTAGCAATTCCAATTCAACTGGTGTTGTTGTGATATTGGATACCTATCGATATATGGGTCCGTCCGTTTAATATGAAATGCGGAACATGAATTTATGGTTATGGCCAGGTAGGGGTATAAAAACAGAAAGGAATGACGTGCAAAAGAGATGATTTAGTCCATCAATTTATTATGGATGGGATTTTAATTTATTTATTGTGGGCTCCCTGGCCGCCCGTTAAAAGCCTGTGTTGTGACTGAGCATGGCGTGAATGATGATATTATTTCCGAGGAAATCACCAGTCGTCGTGGAATGGAACCTATTTTTAGGGAGAAATTTTAACTTCTTGTGCTGATTTTTTTTTATTTTTAATAGCAAACATCTGAATATGGCGTTTATGATATAAACTCAAGATATTTTGGTCAATAACTCTCGAAAAGTTGGGCTTTACTTACTGTTTTTTTTTGTTTCTTTAATTTTAACCCAAATTAAAATACAAATTTACAAACTGCTACTGGAAGAAATTTTATGACACCTTTATACCCATTTAAGTCTTGTTGTCCTAATATAGATCTATATTTTTGCACCACGTCCTGATCCAACAATATAATGTAAGTCAAAGCCTACAGCCTCTTCTCGTTTTGAAATTAATTATAGCTAATAGGAAAATGGTTATATTAAACAATTATGTAGATTCCGAAAAAGTAATCTTTTAACATTTTTGACCCCAATTTATTTATTTGAATTCTGATCGCCCATGAGAGCTCTTTTAACAGTTCTCCGCTTATATTTTACTCACGATCGCGAGCAGTTTTCAAAACTCATGGGTGTGTGTGAGAGCAAATAAAACACATGACTCACTCAAGAACATGAGTAGTTTTGAACAACTCGTGAACAATTGTGAGGGTAAATAATTTTTCGAATACAACACGCATTATGATTTATGAACTGATGGTTTCCTTTTTTTACGAAATAAGAATATCCACCACGTGCCGTTTGTGTGTATGAGTACTACAGTAGATTGGGCTTATAAATAACACGCTCATTAGAAAAAAATCAGTATTTAAAAACAGACATTCTGGTTTTACCATGTATCTGATGAAAGGCAGGCTCTATGCTGTATTATCAATTATTCTATCTTCTATGATTGCATTCGTGTGGTTGTCTGAAGTGATGGCTTTTCCGAATATAGCAGATAGATACACATAAAAGAATTGGTTTTTATTTATTTCGGAAAGTCCAAAATGAATGAATCAAAAAATCTGAACTTATAAGGTTTCTTAAATTCGTGCGGATCAGTAGCGGATCTTAGTTAAAGACAAACAATTTAAATGATTAAATACTTTTGTGCTTAAATTCATTGCTCTTTTTCTAAATATTAATAATGCTTCAATCACATCGATTTTTGATAAAATATTTGTAGAATTACAAAATAAATCAAATCACTTACGCCCAATGTCTTCACAGAAGTACTAATCCAGCCAGTCTAGCTAGACCAGGTACTAGCTCTGGTACTCTTCACATCACTAGTATCGGGTATAAATTCACCAAGCGGTACTAGGGCTTAATACGTCTAAAACTGGTCTAATTCTGATTTTGACAATATTTTGGCATTTCAAATATTATTTTTATATTTATTTTGACTGAGCGATTTTTATTTTATTCTATTTTCGAATGAATTATGTCAATTTGAACAAATAGGGGACATAATATCCATTCCATGATACCTGTCTCATCAAGTATCAACTATGAAATTTTTCACTGTGATCAACAATTTTCCGGTCTTCAATTTACGCAGCTAATAGCAAAACGGCCGTCGTTGCTTCAAACCCATAGAGAGTGGGAAGATGAAGAATGCCAATAAAATCCTAACGATGTTTACAGGAGTGATCAGTGGTGCATGTTTTGAATCAGCTTCCAGATGAAGCATTTGATTTGAGTAGTGATTTGTCAAAACTGTCTACCACACTATTAATCGTTTTAGATATGACGTTGATTCTCAATATTAAGTCCATAAACAGTGGCAATATGTACTTTTACAACTGCATTAACACACGTCCATGTAACGAATTCGTTGAAGAAAATGAAAAAAAATTACTCTGATTCAGGTATTAGCGCCACTAGACTGCCGATTTTTAAGTCCTAGCTAATACCGAGTCTTAATAGTACTCGGTGCTAACTTGACAGAAATAGGGCTTAGTACTTCTGTGAACAAATCATTTGCTACCGATTTGAGTACTAACAACTGGTATAATAATGAGGTACTAGCTGATTTTGAGGAGTCAGCTTGTACCGAGTGATAACTGATACTCGCTAACAAATTGACAGGACTACGACCTAGAACTTGTGTGAAGAAATGAGTTGATACCGAATTGAGTACTAATTTTAGGACTAGTACCGGTACTAGCATAAGGACTCTGTGAAGAAATTGGCCGTTAGATACTATAATAATTAGATAATTATACTATAATAGTTAGATAATAATAATTCATTTTTTCCATTCCAATATAAAATGTCAGCTATGTATGCATAAAAACTCTAGATTTTACATTCAAGTTGTCACCTGAATTTTCATGTGAAAATATCATGTGACTTAACGTCACTTAAAGTCTTTTTATGACAGCTGGTCAGTCAGAAGGTAGAAAAAATGCGAAATTTGAGTATTTAGGACCTAGAACTAGGCCTATAGTGGGATTTTATGTCCCCTACAACACGAAGAAACTAAGTTTCCAGCAACTTTCAGTTTTTGGTCGAGAAGGGCACGAAGTATAGAGAGTAAACAAAATCTCCTCGGTCAAAGTTGCGGAGATTTTTTTGACATTGCTTTTTACACTACGTAGTGTGCATTCACAGAAAATCTATTACAATTTTTTTTCGAATTGGAGTTTAGCTAGCTTATGCGCATTGCATTATATTTGAGTTTTTAGATAGACGTGGCGCGGCAAGACAAAATTTCAGAGGTTTGTATAACTTTTAAATAATTCCATTTCACAATGCTGCTGGAGTATGTTTTATTCAACATTCTGCATTTTTTCTAAATGAAGCGGATTGATAGGGAAGACTTATTTTCACTTGAACAAAGTTAATAGTTCTGTTTAGTAAATTAAAATGTCTTAGAAATTTTCAGTTTGCTGCCAAAATCTTTTGGAAAAAATCGGTTTTGTGAAAGGCTACCCGTAATTTTTAAAAATTTAAATTTTAAATTGCATTTGCAAGTGGAAATACCTAAATTAAAATTGACGAAAAATTTTAAGTATAATTAGAATGACTGAAAAGAATTAACAATTAAGAATTGTTTAAAAGTAATCTGAAATTAAAATTATTTAATGTAATGTGTGTCCAATTTACTGTATTATTGGCTGTGTGTGTGGGGGGGGGGGGCTAAAGGGGCTGTGGAAGGGTGTGGGGGGCTTTAGTCCCTATTGCTGACCCTGGATTCGCTACTGGTGCGGATGGATTTTGAGTCATTAGCGCACTCCACTCTCCACAAATTAAATTACGATTTTATGGTAAAACCTTATTGATGTGTAAACATCTATGCTGGCGGTAGAGTGAAAAAAAAGTGAACGTTCGTGTGCAACGTTACGTCGTGCAACGTTACGGTGTGCAACGTTACGATCTGCATACTAGGATGGGTGCGTTCAGTGAAAAATTTCTTAAGATCCCCTTCAGGCAAAAACAAGTCCGTTTTGGATCCGCGCACGTTAATGTTTACACATATTAACCGCGAGTCCCGGCACTCACACAATTTTTTTTTATTAAATTCAAAACGAGGAAATGATAAATTAATACAACTATTTTACAAAAAAAATTATTTAATGTGTTATTTTATTCAAAAATGTTAATATCTCGCGAGCAATAAATCAAGTTACTCTCGTCTTACGCTTATGAGCCGAGCAGTTTTGTTTGTTGTGCTGATGGCATGAGGTTTTATAAATCGATCACTCGTGAGCATGAGAAAAAATAAAAAAAATGTTAGTTCGCTCATTCAGAATTCTACACTCACGAGCAGCTCGAGAGCGAGCATTTCTGAACCGGCTTTACAAGACCCATTTCCATTTATGAAAAATATTGACGTATAGATAGATACTAGTCTAAAAGTCTCTGATGGATTTTAGCACTTATCATTTTTTATATTATTCAGACCGAAAAAAACGGAATTTGCTAGTCAATATTGCATACTATCCTTTTCAAAAGGAAAATAATTCTTCTCGAAAACGGTTCCGATGATTTTCATGACCTTTAGAAAATATTTGTGTATTACTGAAAGTGTGGTCTAATTTTTGGTAGTGTTTTTCAAAACACATACCGACGGTACCTCTTATAATGTATAAGCTCCTTTTAAATTATTATTTTCGACTTTCTCTAAGACTCTTGAACTGGCTTGGAACTATTTATTTTACGTTTCCGATATCTATATCCGAACTCTTTTACACTGCGGAAAGAAAATAAGGAAACAAAATTTTGTTCAGGTTTTTTGTAGCGTTTTTTTTTTTTTTTTTTGAAGAGCTCCGCATGTCCTTTGTAATTTAAGAAACAATTTTCAACGAATTTCAGTCCAAAATCCTTCAAAGTTCATATAAAACAAATTCGTCGAAAGTCACAGTTTGGGTATACCTTACTGAATTCATGTTCTCTATGTACAAACAACCTTCTTCGTATAAAACGATGCAGAACTTCTCCACTTTCTACAATTTCAATAACACTTTATTTCTTTGCTCTTTCTTATAAAATACAAAAAAAAATATTTTGTGCGGCAAAAATATTAAATACAAGCCTCTTTAGCTCAGTGGCAGAGCACTGGTCTTGTAAACCAGGGGTCGTGAGTTCAATTCTCACAGGAGGCACACTCAAAAGTACCTATTCAATTAATTTTTTTTATACTTAAAAATCCCAAAGGTTACAGAAAAACTTTATGAAATGGCTTTTTTCAGATTACCACCTTCTCTTTAAAATCGTTAATCACGGAATTCGACTGAAAACGAGATTAGTTTAGCTTGGATCGCCACCCTGAATTTTAAAGATGGCAAAAGGTAAAGTAACAACTTGTTGAAAAAAAAAACGTTATCTTTTCGACTTACGTGTAGCACGTTACGTTTAGCAGGTCTCGTATAATACGTTTCGTGTGACACGTGCACGCTAAGATTCGGTTGCATTGTAAGAATTTTTATTGTGTGCGTTCAATTACAAAAATCCAGCAATTGGAAGAACTTTGATAATTATATCCATCTTACGATTACAACCGTGAGTACTGGGTACTCACACATTTGTTTACGTAAGAATTGTGTTAAGTGTACATATTAATTTTTGAAGTAGTACGAATTCCATTCACTCTCTCATAACGAACAAATCCAACATGCCCGAACTCTATGTTGCATACACCAACAGAGGGAGGTAAAAGATTAGCATTTGATTTGACATTTTTTCGATTTGTAAAAACCTATAGAAAGATCAAAAAGCAATTCCAAACATGAAAAGCGCATTTTTAACCGAATTTCCATCATCAAATTGTCCACACACAAAAACCGAAAAATATCTGGAAAGTGCCATAAACTTAGTCAACCATGAAATGGATTCATGATGTGCAATACAAAGTCATACCGATTTGCCTGTGCTGCACAGCAGTTGTTGTGAGCAATTCGAAAACAAATTTCCCAAATCATCCGGATATCACGATGCATGTTCAATTTTTGTTTTTTTTTTTTTCTTTCCCGATTTAACATTCAACTCATTCCAACTACCTATCTACTCCTCCACCTTTTCAAAAATAAGGAAAAATAAAAAAAAATATCAGACACACATGTTGCACATCGAGACGGGACACATCGGGAGCACTATTTCTGTTTTCTGATTCTGGTGAGTGAGGGAGTGAGTTACCTTGTTAGAGTTGTGATAACAGGTAATTACCTGCTCGTAAAATGTTCGAACGTGACTTTTAACTGTAAAAGAGAAGAGCTGTCCAGAAGAAGAAGAACAAAACAAAAAAAAAATGGAAAACCACCCAGGCCCAGCATAAACAACAAGCCTCGAAGTGGCCATAAAATAGATGATGGAACCATGGAACCGAGGAGTCAGCACAAAGGTATGTTGTGAGCTCTGTGTGTACACTGTACAGTGAAGCTATAGGTTGGCGTTGGCGAACCTCTTGTCCATTGTTTTGAGGTGCAGCAGGTCCTCCGCCGCGCAGCTATATGTGAATGTGCCATTGTGATGGCTCTTATACTGCGACACTGAACCTATAAAATGTCACAAGGATGCAGCAATTCTCGAACAATGAAACTACGGGATATTCGGTATTTGTATTCCTTCAGATGCGAGAAATGCAGATCAGGAAGCGTTGGTCTATTTGTGAGTCGGAGTCCTATTAATTCTTTTGTTGTTCGATGCTCGTAAAAACGGGACTGCTTCATTAATTTTGTTTTTGTTTTTGTTTTTGTTTTTGCACCAGCAGAGTCACGTAGAAGTAATTACTTTCAGCTTAAATGTTGGTTCTGGTGTGAGTTATGATGACTTATGACAAACTCGATTAAGGAAATCTCCATAATAATGAAACGAACCGTGCTTAAGAAATAAAACCAAAATGATTGAATGGGTCGCATGAAATTGCTTTTATACATTTTATTATCTAGAAGCTTAAGGTTGTGGGAAATTAATTTAATTTGATAAAGACAATATGCGGTTTCGGCATAAAGGATATTAAAAATACAAAATTTGCATTTTTAAATAATACCTATTGTTCAATTTCACAATGTAAATACAGGGTCATTCATTTTGTGGTTTCAAGTTGGTAGCGCTGGCATTTGACACTCCTGTCAAACTCAGCTGTCATTTTAAGTGTCATAATATCAGTTGAATGTTTACTTAAAGGTTGTTTTTTTTACGTGAAGGTAAGGTCAAGAAGCAATAAAACGCATATAATTTAATGTTATGGCCAAGAATTTAGCTTTATTTTAAAGATAAGGGTTTGCCATTATGTTTTAAAAATGATTTCGAGCAAGTGACAGCCGCCACGGCTGGCTCGAATAAATTCCAGCCGAGAGGCCCAATTTTCGAACACTTTTCGTAGCAATTGTGGTCGTATGTCAGCAATAACGCGCCGAATATTCTCTTTCAAGGCGTCAATCGTCTCGGGCTTATCTGCGTAGACAAGCGACTTCACATAATCCCACCAAAAAAGTCTAGCGGTGTTAAATCGCACTATCTTGGAGGCCACGCCACAGGCCCACGACGTGAGATAATGCGCTCACCAAAAGTTTCCTTCAATAAATTGATTGTTTCGTTGGCTGTATGGCCGTCTCATTGAAACCAAAGGTCGTCCGCATCAACATCCTCCAATTCAAGCACAAAAAAGTCATTAATCATGGCTCTATAGCGTTCCCCATTGACTGTAACATTAACATTATGGCCGGCTTCATTTTTGAAGCAACATGGACCTCTGCCCATAGAGCACACACATATAGAGCTTGTGGATTATGATCACTCCAAATACGATAATTTTGCTTATTAACGTACCCATTCAACCAAAAATGAGCTTCATCGAATATTGGACGCAGCGCGCGATGGGTCAAGCGAACCGAACCATTATTTTGTTAATAAATTTACACGATTTGCAAAAGTTGTTCAGGAGTAAGTCTATTTATTATGAAATGGCAAACCAAACTGAGCATAAATAAAGTGACAGCTATCAAAAAGATTTACTCTGAAAAAAGTATTGCCAGATTGAAAACTACACGTCTAATAAAAAGAGGTAATTCAAACGTAGCCACTTTTCGCGCATTACGCGATAATTATGGTCATCATAATCGACCGACTACGCAAGCAATCGGTAAAAGTGTGAAGAAATTTGAAGAGAGTGGAAGCATTATTGATGTCGTAAGGCCTGTGTCTCATCGTAATGCACGCCCATACGAAAATATTGCTGCTGCAAGTGCAAGTTTTGCTGATGATCCGAATTTACGGTTACATTCAATTCGGATCGATATGGTCGAATGATAATAGATTTTTTTTGACCGGCGATTGAAGGTCATGACTTGGAAGATATGTGGTTCCAACAAAACGGGGCAACAAGCCACACAACACGACCAATTTATGGCTTTACTTCGTGAGAAGTTTCCTGGTCGGGTAATTTCACGTTTTGGCGACGTCAATTGGCCATCAATATCATGCGATTTGACACCGTTAGATTTTTTCTGTGAGGATACGCAAAAGACCGAGTTTACGCAAATAATCGCGGAACTCTAGACACTTTTAAAACCAACATTATTCAAGTTAAGGCCAAGATACCGCCCGAAATGTGCGAAAAAGTGGTTCAAAATTACCTCAAAAGAATCACTTGCTACGAATCTTACCGATACGGCCATTTGAATGATATTGATTTTCACACTTAATGATGAAGTCCAAACTTTATAATGAAATAAATTATTCATCAAAAATGTATCGCTGAGTATGTGTTTTATTTAGTATTTTCGAAATCTAAAAATTAATGACCCTATATTTACCAGCAACTTAAGTTTAGACCATAAGTCCGGTAATAAGTACATCCACAAAAACACAAGAAAAAAAAAAACCGACGAGACCGAAAAATATAAATTAAACCAAGACGATATCGAGACGAGAACGATTTTTTCCGATTTTACGGGAACAAGACAATACCTTCAAAAATTTAGTTTTGTTTTTGTTTATTCTTAACCAGATTAATTATTATTAGCAAAAGTGGCAATGTCATCCCTACTTACAAAGTTATGGAGCACTTTCCAAAAATTAGAGTGTTGTCCCATTTAATTGTATTTATTACTAGCTCACCCGCTCCAACTTCGCATGGATAGAAAAATCTAGTATTTAATTTTTGTTAACAGACTTTTCTAACTTCATCATTTTTGTATTCTTCCTTTTCCATGAAAATGCCTTTCTCCTTAAGAGCTTTCATCTTAAAACTTAAAAAAATAACATTTACTTTAACGTCAGCCAAAATTAATATTTATGTAAGAAATTTAAGCTTCTCTTATGGTCTTTAAACTGTTAACACCATTAAATTTCCATAATTTTCAAATTAATCCATTAAACCGATCGATAAGAGTAGTATATCTCCGAAATACAAGTAGGTATACAATACATACACATGTATGTATATTGAATGTGAAACTTAATAACAAAATCAAACAGTTATTTAAACAGTTACGCCCATAAACAGGCCATTTACTAAACTGCAATCTTCTCCCAAGAGAACCCTAAAAAGATCGATGAAGAAATCATTCAAAAAGCGTATCCACCAGACCGGCTACTAAACAGCAATCCATTCACCCGTATACAAGAATAAGATTCCTTTGCTTCCACAAGATTCTTCCCAATCTCATATCTCGTGTGTCCAGAGTCCAGACCCAAACATAAAGTGGCAGTTAATCTACTTCCAGAACACACCTACCGTTTTACGAAATCATCATCGACGTCGTTGTCGTCATAGCCCGCCACTGTGAGACGTTGTCTTCTTCGTGGTAGTCATCGTCATCCGTTCAATCGACGACGACCTCTGTGGGGAAGATAAGACAATGTATGGGTTTAAAGTAGCCAGTTAGGCAGGCAAGTTGAGGCTAAGGGGCTATCAGCTATCACCCAGACTGCAGACCAATAAGAGAGAGAGAGAGAGAACGGCCCCTGTCAAAAACCAATCTCTCCATAAACAGTTATTAATTAAATCGCCTCGAAAAGGAGCCCAAGACTTGTCGACAGCCACCACTCCTAACTGCATCATCATCTCTCGCTCTCCATCATCCTGCATCGGCTGCCATGATCAATATGCCGATGATGGTCCACGACGATGATGATGATGATAGTGATGATGATGATGATGCTGCTGATGGTGATCGCCATCAGCTATCGAAAGATGCTCGTCGAGGATGATGAGAAGCTTTAAAAAAGGCAACTTCAACCCAGCGCACAGCAGCGCGCCAGTTACCCATCATCATCGTATCGTGTCTCTAAGTCTTTTAGTCTTCACCATACCAAGCCAAGCTAAGCCAAGACACAAATGGACCCATGGTTGAATGTGTGGCGGTATAGCGGCGCGTAGATAATGCTGTATCCAGGGAAGACCTTCTTTTAAGTTCTGAACATGAGCATAAAACATCTGCCTGCACCCAATTCCATCGGGAAGAAGAAGAAGAAGATCTAGCGGAACACACCTTAGCTATATAACTATATACAACAACTTATGGGGAACCACACATATCAGCACCAAACACAACGGCAGAAGCAACATCAGCATCAAAGCTCTTCTCTGATGATGTGTGAAGGGAACCCTCAAAGCCATTTTAAGAATTTCCTTTTCCTGATTTGATTGCTTCGCTGGCCAAGCCACCAGGCCAAGCCAATGCAACAACAACAGCTGTATATTTTCAGTGCCGCATTTTACTTGTTTTTTTTTCCTGTCTTTTATTGGAATTAACGGTTCATGTGTAATTTTTCCATCAATCGGTTAGGTATACGAACATTCTGGGTGTTGAACGAAGATTTCTGCCGAAGGCTAGAATTTCAATACAAAGTACCAAACCTCCATATTGTTCGGGCGCGCGAAAAAATTACATACTCGAGAAAATTCTTCTTCTTCTTCGTTTATTTGCGATGCGGAGATATCAAACATCAGGGTTGGATTCGATAAATTTGTTGCTCACGTCTAGTAACGAGAAACTTAGTAGGACGTGGCATCCAAACAAACTCAAAATGCAATTTAACGTCACGTAACAAACGGCAGAAAAAACGAAGCCCAGGGAAACGATTGTCAATGCACAGAGCGATTATGAGAAAAGAAAAAAAATTGATTGACAAAATCGAAAGATATATTCTATTAAAGGCACATCTAACTTTACGTTAGTGTTGAGGGACTTTTTTTTACAAAAATCCCATCAACTTATCAAAAAATATCCTTTTTTCCACAAATTATTTACATATATGTTCTCCTTTTTTATTTGCAATAGAAGGACTAAATTGAGCATATATGTATGTTTCTTTTTAGATTTGTTGATTCTGTTCGCTGAATTAAAAACCTGTTTTAAGGGGAAATTCGGAATCACTCTACTCTTCTAGGGAGAAGAAATTGATTTATTCTGAAGTTTGTATATCACTGTAAAAATGAGAAAATGTATAAGTACCTGATTTGACTTAAGTTAACACTTTATTATTCATATCTACTGATTATTATTTGTTTATTTGAATTTTCAGCAATTAGGTAGTAGCCACTTCAATATATTTTAATATTTATCAAAAGCCCCTCTATATTTTTGACCTAAGGGTTTTATTTGTACACACTACCGAAAAATTACAACAAAAATGTCAAACAACCAGCTGCCTTAGTAAAGTAATAAATTTCTTAAATTAATTCAAAAATAATTAAGTAGTTTAAGAAATCTTTTACAAAAATCGAGCCTTTAGATGAGATAATTTGTTCCCTTTTAAAAGATCTTAAATATCTCTGCAAACGACACAGTTATTTCTCCTATTCGAATTCTTACAAAACTTTAATTTCTGGTAGAAATTCCCATAAAAAGGAATTTCTCCCATGATCCCTCAGCACTGCTTTTATGGCTATTAAGATCTGTCAGAAAATTGGTTTTAGTAAATAAATAATTTGTAAAATTAGTGAAGTGAAGTCTCATTGTTTCTTGAAAATGTTGCACAAGAAAGAAATCATAAACAAGGAAAGCTAAAAATTCGTAGATTTTCTGTATCAAGGCCTTTCAATTTGCTTTCGCCGGACGGCGAAATCATAAAGCTATTTTTTTTATTTTGGTTTCTGTTAGCGGCATTAGGTGCAAGGTGGCGCAAATAAATACATCAGCCTAACGAAAGATGCTATAATTTTTGCAAATGGCTGCAAATATCAATTCTACTTTGACATTTGTAAAGTAGCAAGATACAAAATACACGTCAACAAAACAGGAATGACTATTCCTACTTCTAAAGAACGCGAATTAATTGTTTCGATTTTTTTGCAGAATAATTCGTCGGCGCAGAGTGCATTTCGGCTCAGATTTCCCGGTCGTCCGACGACGGCGAAGTTTAGCCGCTCACCTAGAAGAGTATGGGACAACAAGCGATGCTTCCAGATCTGGTCGGCATGGAGCAGCCGTTCTGCTTAGAATATGGCAGCTGTGGCTGAAGATGTCGCCTAGGACCCCGGACCCGGAGTATACCCAGATGACACGTTCCACGCAATTGGGCATCTATCGGCGGTCTTTACAGAAAATTTTAGTAAAAGACTTGAAGATGCTCCCTTACAAAGTGGATATAGAGTGCATCAGCTGTTAGCTGTTGACCGCCAAGCACATGTACTCTTCGCTCAAGCCATCCTGAATCTCCACTTTCATCGAAAATTATCCTTCTCTGTGGATATGTGAATAAGCAAAATTATCGCTTCTGGGCCAACGAAAATCCGCGTTTAACCCACGAAGAGCCATTACACCCGCTCAAAGTTACTGCATAGTGTGCTGTTTGCGCTGGAGCCGTCATCAGGCCTTAATTTTTTTTTCAAAAATGCGGTCCAAACGACTACTATGGATATGGCAAGGCCTATACAGAGAGCCATGCTCAACGACTTTCTCTTTCCTCAATAGGATGAATTGGGACTGGAGAACATGTGGTTCCTACAGGATGGAGCAACGCCGTATACTGCAACAGCCACAACTGAAATTTTGATGGCTGCATTTCCGGGTCGCCTAATCAATCGTTTTGGAAATTTGCCAAATAAAATCGTTCCAGACTACTTTTTGGGGGGCTTATTGAAGTCACGAGTCTATATGTCAGCAAGTCTTAGATTCTTGAAGCCTTCAAAGAGAATATCCGGGAAGAATAAGAGGACCGATAGCAGGAAGTTCTGGCAAGAGTGATTATAAATGCCATAAATCGGTCCCGAATGGTTTGGCTGTTCCACTTTAAACAGGGGTCAACATTTTTCTCGTTTCATACCGCACATCTAAAATTTTCTCCCCTTCAAATTTCGTTTTTCCCAGGTTGAGTTGCACAAGTCTGTGATGGTCCATTCAAGTCGAAATATATATATGTCCTATTGATCTAGACGAGAGACCTCCTTAAATGCGCTCCTGATGCTTTCAATAAAGCACTGACGAAACAAAATCTTATCGCTTTGAATTTCCTCGATTTAATTTCAGAGTCAAGATCAAGTTGGTGGTCTATGATATTGATGTTGATGTTAATACAATGATGCTGCACAATAGTAAATACAAAACATGGTGGGCTGGTGCAGGAGGGGGGCGGTATGTGGTGTAGGAAATTTCTCGCCTTCAAGCGTAGAAAATCAATTGACGTGCATCATCATCATCATCATCGTCTTCCATCATAACAGAGATTTGATGAAAGATAGACTTTACGATTTATACACCATGACAAGCTTGACTTAAAAATTAAAAACAAAACAAGTCTTCAAACCGAGAGAGTTAGAGGAGACCCCAAACATCGTGGAGAAGACCCCTTTATTTACTCACATTTACAACAATGGGGGCTTTGTTCGATGATAATAATTACAATTTATTATTATTGAATGGTGTTTGCGTTTAATTTGTGCCTTCACAGCTCGAACTCAATATTCAATGACATAATGCTTTCAAAATTGATTTTTTTATTATTTAAAAATATTTATTAATGTTTCCTCATTCGGCTAAGTGATCCCGCGTGGATGAATTTAATGACATTCAATGGGGAACTTCATATGGAACTTCACTCTATGAAGAATGCAAAATCCCTCGAAGCCAAAGTGTATGTGGTGGTTATTGGTTATCTCGTAAAGTATGTGTGTGATTGCACACCTTTTTGAATTTGGAATTCCTCAAAGCCCGAAAGTGGGAAAAATCGTGGTTGGCCATTCCCATCACAGAGCCATATGGTGAGAACTCCATTATACTGTCGTCGTCGGTTGGTCGGATCATGAATGGAGTTTTACGATGTGTGGGCCTAAGGAGCGCTCGGTTTCAATAAAGCAAAAAAAACTTATTTTTAAACTCTGTCGGATAGATAGATATGGCAAAATAGAAGGAAACTAAAAAAAAAAACATGCAATAAATTTTAAACAATTAGAGAACTGTGTCGGATTGATGGTGGAACTTACTTTATTTTTGGAAGCTGCAGGCACAGTAGGCGCCTGGCTTATACCTACGCTATAGATTGTCTATTGACCATAAAACGTTATGTTTAAAGGAGTTACATTAAGTTGCGAGTTGCCTACTGGTTATATAAATGTTGGGAAATAACATTACTTTTGCTGTGATTTAAAATGTTAAGGAAGGCCCATCATGGGTGTAAAGATGTACATATGTAATCCCCTTGGGAGGAAAATTACTGTCCTGAGAGCGCAGTGGGTTGAACGTATAACAAGTAAAAGTTTTTATTTGTTAGCCTTAAATAGGACAAATAGCTGCGCATTGAATCAACTATGTTTGGCTGTAAAATATGCGTGTTTAGATTGAACCTTTTTTTGTTAATTTAGTGGATATAATAATAAATAAGTAAATATAGCCACGCAGTGCAAGTGTGCAATCAAGTGTTTTCTATAGTTTTCGATGAATTCAAGTGCTTGCTTGGATGAATTAAGTATATGCTGAAAGCATTTGCTAGCAGGTGTGAATTTAATTTTATAAATACTAAACGAAGTAAATACTATAGTAGATCTAACCTTTAACTTAAAGATTAAGTATTTACTTTAAGCATTGACTTCAAGTAAGTTCTTCCGTTTTATATTTACGTATCATCGATTTTGTGTAAATGTCAAAAAACTTAATTATGTAGCAAAAAGCTAAGAAGAGTTCTTTAAAGTTTTCAATTTTCTAGGTTTTTTGAAGAACGGGGGAAAAATTATTTGAGTATTTGCTTGACTCTTAATTTTAATGAAAAATTTTGGTTTGCGGAATTGAAAAAACTTGTAATTATGTAAAGGGTTTTTCCTTACAAGTGTATAGTTTTCAAACTGGCATACTTTTTTCGGAGTTGGTCTTTTTGACAGCTGTCACTTGATTTACGGCCAGTTTGGTGTGCCATTCCATTACTAATAGACTTACTCCTGAACAACGTTTGCATCGCACGCTGCGTCCAATATTCGGTCGACATAATCGCAAAATCGCATAAATTCGAGCAGCCATTAATCGGTTTTGCACCACGTTTACTCTAGTGGATAATGCGCATCCTCAGACGCACCGAAGACGCTATTGCTGCTGTTGAGCAGAGTATAGAAGAAGACCAATATTTTGACAGCCTCCATTGTGTTCAGACAGTAAGCAGTGAAAAATAAAGATGTAAATCGAAAGTAGTCGATGGTACTTGCCGGAAGGAACCAATAACATCTGATTTAGTGGTCCGATTTGTAAAGTTGATGTTTCAAAATGAACATTTTACGTTCAATCTGCATGTATAATTAAGACTGCAAAGCAGTTGACACTGGCAAATCGGTAAGATCGTGTGTCTTTCATTCCTAATGTACGTCAACTATGCTAGAATGGCAAATCGGTAAATATTTTGCATATTTAACATATTTTTTGTATTTATTTGAGTTCGTGTGGGACTTAATATCGATTCATTTGTATGAATTAATTTTTATGATTAATTTACTCCATATAATAGCCCCTGAAGATTCAGCACACTAAAATACTTTATAACTTCTATTATTGAAGATTTCTCCCCCTTTCAATTTAACTGTCTTAACGCTAATAAAGTAGCCAATTACCAACCTCAATTTAAACTAAGTTTATATAAAAATTATAGCCTTTGATACGATCATCCAATTTGTCAAACAATATAAAGACCTCTCATTGACTTCCTTAAGGTGTTAATCCAATCATTTCTGAATGCTATTCCCGCGCTAACACATAAGTCTCTGCTTGAGACTTGCGAAACGAATAATATCCACCTCCAGAATGTACTAAACATAGTTATTAGACCATTTAAATGTCATGACCAACAACCACAATAAATTCACGCTCCGAATCACGTTCTAAATCGAACATTGCTCTCTGGCCTGAGCTGCTTCTATGCATTTGCAACAACTATAACTGCTGCTGCCACTGCCACCAATTTCCAATCCGATAACCATCTGCTCCAATTCGGTCGTGTGGTTGTCAGAAATTCTTCCTTCATGACGTTGCTATGCCATAGGTAGTGTTTTCTTCAAGACACAATATACCTATGGTAGGGAATACTTTTGCTTCCCCTTTTTTGTTTGTGTTGCTTGCAAAAGCCACAAATGGTCATTCAACTTTCACAAAGGTCACAGCGTGTGCGACATTGCACGAAAAATTTTCTAAAACAAAACAGAAATAGTCCACCAACAGTGAAGTGAGCATCGTGCTTTTCCATTAACACGGCTTGTTGAAGAGACCACATGGTGTTCGGTGTTCCATGCGGTGGCGGAGGACATCATGGCCCATTTTTCCGTTTCCCACTATAAAATCAGCAGGAAAAACCGAAAGCATCAAGACTTAAATGAATGTATAGCCCGCGTCGTCGGAGCTCTCCTCCACTCATGGTACTTGGCCAATTTAATCATCTCTCTCAAGAATATCAAGACTCCCCTGCTACACTTTTCATTTTGCACACACAAGTGGCAGCCATAAGATTCTACCTTTCTCCTGGCCAGCCATCACACAGTACCTATACTGCCTATACTCTGCTCATGTAATGCTCGTACTGACTGTGGACAGTCATCGTACAGAAAAAGTGCTCCAAAAATAATAAGAACCTTAAAAACGATCACCAAAGAGCTATATAGGTCAGTCCATAAAGGCTTTAATATGAGCAACCATCATCATCATGTGGCTGATGGGGACCGGACGGTTGCAGATGAAGCGATGCCATTGAAGAGCTACAGAAATAAAAGAAATTATTTGGAGGGGCTCTGCAGGAGGGAAAAATATAAAAAGGAAAATCTGGGCCAAAATTGTTATACACCTAGCTATAGGAGTACGTTTATTTATTATTTTTTATGAATCGCAATTTATTTCAGTGCTTTAGTGTACTTCACAGTTTTTTTATTGCTATAGAGAGGGGTACATATGGAAAAAAAAACACAGGCGAAAAAATTACACGAAAAACCTTATGAAACTCATAATCGTAAAAAAATAAATTGGCCGTTGAAAATACTGAAATCTTCTTCTGCACAGATTATTTCTTGAATTCTGTTTTTTTTTTTTTCACTTTTTTTTAGAAGAATTTTATTTTTTACTGACGTCGTGATACTTTAGAAGGTCGTGCTTTCGATGATGGTGCTTCTAGATAGAGTGAGCTCTATTGGAACATTTTGTTTCGTTTCTCGAGGGGAGGAGAGTGGGTAATTGTTGTCTAGGTGGTCATTTAGTTTAAGCGGATGACAGTTGAAATGGGGAGTTTAACGAAATTTTAAAGTATCTCCTGCCAAGGATTTTGTTTTGCAGACAAGTCAGTTATAGGGATAAATCCATTGCGTGGACAAAACTGTATATAAGAAAGCTTTGGTAAATGAAAAACGTTGTTGGTTAGTTTTTAAGGGTTGTTTTTTTTTATCATAAGATTTATCATCATATATTTAATTCATATAAGTAGGTATTTCTTTTTGCAACTCTCCTCGCCTTAACTTCAATAAATTAGTTTTTCAAATTAAGAGAATTTATTGTGGTTACATTTGGAAGATGGCACGATCGAAAATGCTGAAGCACAGAGCAGAGAGAGAAAGTATCGAGCCATCAGCAGAAGGGTAAAAAAGAATATCATGCGACATTAGATGGCGTTTCCCAGCATGAGGATTAGGATATTGGAAAGTATTTCGAGCGAACCAATAGCGTAGCATGAAAAGCAGACTTTTCGAAGTTCCTTACTTGAAAGACGAATACATACGTGCATACGCTGGAGGCTTTTCCTACTGTTCTAAAATTAATTAAAAGTCTTGGACGATAAGTAGAAAGCGGAGCTGATATTCACTCCTGGTCTTGCTTACGAGGAGAAGTATATAAAACAGTAAATTCTATGAATTGTATCAAGATATTGATGGAGTCACAAAAATCCAAAACACGTCAAGAATATTTGCTCGGCTCGGCTACATCGAGCAAATGACCAACAATGCTCCAGTTATAAGGATAAAAAGACAGCCCATCAGGCTCATGATTTGAGGCTACATATATGGGGTAATGCAAGCAGAATCTACACATGTAGTGCCATCAGCATACCATTCATTCACCATTTTTCACGCCAGACCTTACAAATTTACCAATTTAAAGAGCAAGTTGTAAAAGAATGCAATCTTTTGTGAATGCAATCTTTAACGAATGCAATAAAAAATTTCCATTTATTAACATTACTCTGAGAATTCGACTTCAAATTATGTATGTACCTAATCACAATTTATTTGACATCAAAAAGATTGCAATAATTTGTCCTGTACCTGCATTCATTTACAGCATTCAATTGAATGCAATCTTTTGGGAATTAAAAAGCTATAACTTACTTATATGGACTACCATATCACATCATCTTCAAACATACATATATCAAAATATTGAAGATTTTATGTTCTATACAATTTGTATGATAGAACAATATACATATATAGACTTCTTAGAGAATGAAAAAATTGCAAAAAACTTAAAAAAAACACGAACCCGATTTTGAGATATCGAATTTTCGAAAATGGAATTAAAAAAAAAATTGATTTAAATTTTGACGTGCAACATAATTTGAGCTTTTTGGAAGTTTCTATAAATAATTTAATTTAATTGCATTCAGCCAATAATGAAAAAATCAAAAATAACGTTCTATGGGAGGTAGGTACTGTTAATAGTTGTCCAGCGTAAAGATATTTTATATTTAATAGTAGACCGTACTTACTTATTTAAGCACACAGACATTTTTTTGGAAGTTTTTGTATAAAAAGCAAGGTTCATAGAACGATAAAATATCATTCGTTCTCTCGTGAAAAATTCAAAAGGGATTTTTATTTTTGTTTCGATCGCGAATATTATTTTTTGGTTAATTTAAAATAAAATTAATTTTCACGATCGAACCACTAGGATGTGGATCTATAAAATATCGTTCATTCCGAATTTATCATGTGACAACTATTGAAGATTCATTCACTAACCGTTCAAATAAGAAAGAAAAATATAATTTTACAAAACAAAAAAAGTTTCGAAAAGCTAAAGTTACGCAAGTATCGAAGGACAGTTTCAAAAAAAAAAGATTTCAGAATTAAAAAAGAAAATATATTTTCAAAATTGCCATTAAGTCAATTAAAAAGGTAGATATAGAAAAGTGTTAACGTATTAAGATATTTGTTTTTTTTTTTTTTATTTTGATACACAATAATTACTAAAACTTTAAGAATTCAAATTTGCATGGAAAAGTATGGCTTTACCCAAGTTCCTTTTTTTAGGCAGTAAAATAATCAGACTTGAATTAGATTTCGAGAAAATTACTAAACGATTTGAAAATTCAAAACAAAAATTTCGAATTCCGAATCTAACTTTTTCTTTTAAATAAGAAACTTAATTTTTTCGAAATTCTACACCTTTTATTTGCATACAAAATTTAACTTTTTATTTCTTGTACGCATCTTGTTACGCATCCCAAAAAAAAAAAAAAACTCACTGAATCCATCGTGGCGCTAAACTTCACACAAATTGCCATCAAGAACACATTCGGTTATAGTTTTTTTTCGGTATTCTTAAACAAATCCGATTACGATGGAATCCGTGATAGGGCTGATTATCAAATAAAAATCGTTATATCCGTTTAAACAACTGACCTAATAGCCCACAAAACAGAGCAGCTTTAAATTCAAATTTAAGGCTCACGCAATAAAAAATTATATTAAAGTTTATTTTCTACAGACTACGGTGTATATATTGTACTTCATTCCTCTACATTTCTACACCCTTCAAGTGCCCCCCTTGCCACTACCTCCAGGCGCCTATGCCTGAGAGAAAAAAATTTTACATGGGATTTTTTTTAGAGTTTAAAAAATCCAATTCTCCTTGTGGAGAAAAACTAAAACTAAACTAATAATATCTTTATTTGAAGCCAATCGCTAAGGTCGTCTAGGTTGTAGGAATTTCGTGGGTGAAACTACTTTTATCGAATTCTCCATTAATTGAATTTTTTTCAAATACATCATAGTATTACATCATATAGTACCTACTTAATCGCAACTAAGAAATAAAGGGTTTTCCAATAAGAGGTGTTATTTTGATATTCAAAGAAAAATGGCATTTTTTAAGATAAATGATCGGATGTTTATTTCATTATGAAGAGGAAAGTATGCCGTTAATAATGGAACACAACATCAGCCAAACGGCCGCCACGACCACGCTTACAGGACCATATCCTTTTCATGAAAATTTCCATAACCAAATCGCAAAGTGGCTGCCCTATGTCCTCGAAAGCCTCACGAATTCCATCTTTGAGGTCTTGAATCGACGCTGGGCTGTTGGCGTAGACCTTATCTTTCACGTGGCCCCAAAGGAAGAAGTCGCAAGGTGTAAAATCACAAGATCTCGGTGGCCAATTGTGATCACCTCTTCGAGAGATAACACGGTCTGGAAACTTTTCCCGTAAAAGATCGATGGTTTCATTGCTTGTGTGGCACGTAGCGCCGTCTTGTTGAAAGTAAACGTTGTCCAGATCAATACCATCCAATTCCGGCCATAAAAAATCATTAATCATCTCTCGATAGCGCAATCCATTCACCGTAACTGTTGCTCCAGCCTCATTTTCAAAAAAGTAAGGTCCAATGACCCCGCCGGACCATAAACCGCACAAAACAGTCACGCGTTGGGGATGGAGAGGCTTTTCAACAATAACTCTTGGGTTTTCCGAGCCCCAGATGCGACAGTTTTGCTTGTTGACGTAGCCTCCGAGGTGGAAATGGGTATTATCAGTCAAGATGATTTTTCGAAGAAATTCCGGATCATTTTCATGCATTTCAAGGACCCAATCAGCAAAGACACGACGTTGTTGATGATCAGCCGGCTTGAGTTCTTGTGTTAACTGAACTTTATAAGCCTTAAGACCCAAGTCTTTATGCAAAATACGGTGTAATGCCTAATTCCAAAGAACGACGAGGAATGGACAAACCTGGGTTTTCTTCAACACTTTGGGCTACAACAGCAATATTCTCAGTTGTTCTTGAGCGACGTGCACGGGTTTTATTCTTCACATCACTAACTTGTCCCAACAGCTCGAATTTGTCCACCAATTTCTGTATTGCGGTCCGACAAGGTGCTTCACGACGACCCAAAAATGTTTTAGTTTAACGAACCGTCTGTGCCAAATTTTCACCATTTTTATAGTGAATTTTAATAATTTCAATGCGTTGTTGAAGCGTGTATCGTTCCATTTTTATTAATGGCGTAGTTTCTACTTGTCAAATGTCAGAAAATGACAGCTTCAAAAGTGACAGCTACCGAAATAGCGGGCTATTCAAAATAACACCTCTTATTGGAAAACCCTTTATATTTAAAATTCAAAATAATATTTAATATTTAAATCTCGACACATTCTAAGAGTTTCATTCTATGTGATTTCAAGTGGATTGCACTAAGGAAAACTCTTTTTGCTTAGTTCATCTAACATTGTTTTAGTGACCAAATCAGAGCAGGGTTAATTTTCTTGCTCCTTTAACCTGGATAAATTGGCTATGTCTTTGGTACACTTGAAACTTGGAGCTTAAAATATCTGTATAAAACCATGGATCATTAAAAAAAAAATATCTAATTATAAACATAACAATACTAAAAGTAGAATGTATGTATGTAACTGATTAATAATAAATTTGCTGTCTTTTTTGTTAAATCCAAATATACATATTATTATTATATCATGCAACGGCAACCTAATTTCTTTTTAGTTAAAAATGTACTGTCATTAGCGAAAAGTAACAGTAATTTATTGTTTTAAAAATATATTTCATACGGGTGCGCGTTAGCGTTTTTTTTTTCATAATTTATTTCTTCCAGCAAACAAATAAGAAAAAACAAAAAAACTTACCACTATAAATCAAAAACCTTAAGTATCATCATTAACGTAAACAACATACCTGCAAATAAAAAAAAAAAGAGAAATAAAATTGAAAATTAATTTACAAAAATATTAAAATAAATAGATTTTGTAAGAAAAACAAATAAATTAAAAATAAAAAAAAAAAAAAAATACGCAAACAGCCATAATTGATTTCGAAAACCACACAAGATCCATCCTCATTTCAGTTCATTAGAGTAAAAGGAGTTTGTTATTGTGTTGCACACACTCGTTTGCTTGCGTGATTCTATCAATCAGTCGGCCATTGGCCATTGTGCGCACCACACCGCCCGCCACAGCGCTACTGCTTCTTCTTCTACCGCTGCCGCGTGTATAAGCATTGAGGTGAAACATGCAAACCAACTTAGGTGGTCGAATTCGCACCATTGAGCTTATGGCTTACATCATTACTCACATTGCGCTCATAATAAATAAAATTTCGCTTTCGCAAAATCCATAACAATACAAATCTAAAGATACCTCAATAGAGTTTGTAGCTATTTTTTTTGGTTTGGACAAAAAATTTCCCTCAAGCGAAAGTACTTCCCTTGAAAATAAGTATCCAACTGATTTAGATTTAATATAAGATATTATTGCAAATCACTTTTTTTTTTTTGTTTGTTTCTTTATTTTATAACGAAAATATCTCAACGCAATTTGTGTTTTTTTGAACATCACCTCCTCTTTAAACTTCAAATGCATTATCTATTTTTTTTTTATTTTACCACAAACAATTTTAGATAGATACTTTTACGTTCCATGTTCATCTTCGTAACACTAATGGCTCTAGTTGTTCTTCAATGATGTAACAATGCGGGATACCTACTCATCATCAGGCATCTGGTGGAGACATTTTGAGGAATCGTTGGTTATTATAAATCAATTTTGCCTTCACCACCATCGTTGTCAAGTTGGGTAAAACAATTCTGAGAACGAAGTGAAAAAGGGCTTAACAAGAGCTTAAGAAGGAAATGCGAGTCTCGTTGTACTTTTAAATTGATGACATTTTTTGGAACATGGCTGTGAATTGTATTTTTAATTGTATTCTCACAAACATGGCAGATATTTTTAGAATCAAATTAGAGTTGAAATCAAATTCATTTAATTAAAAAAAAAAAAAATTAATTTAAAAAAAAATTCATTAATTAAAAAAAAAAACGTAGCTACCTACCTTGCAAATTGTTTATTGAAATTTTGAAAAATTATATTAATACTAAAAAATTCAACAGGGAGCAATATTAGGTATACCTATAGATACATTTACTTAAGGTTCTCAGAATGCTTTACATATTAAAACGTTCGTTTTTACAAATTATAATGAGTCCCTATAAACTCGGAGATATTTATGTTAAAAGCCACATATTGAAGTTCATAATATTAAAAGTGAACAACGGTATCTAATATATAAGTTTCGCCTATATCTATAAATAAATACAGTTGTTCAAGTTTGCTGGTCAGCTCTTTCGTTTGAAAAAAATATATTAGATCTGCAACGATAATGATTGAACCATCAGCATTTAACTGGGCATTGAAAATAGCCTTGTATATAGCCTAAGTTAAAAGCCTTTGTAAAAATTAAAAATTAAAAAAAATTAATTAATAGGTAATAATTAATATATCTACTTAAAAGCTTATCATGTTGATAAAAGGGAACCAATTTCTCTAGGGATGACCACGAGACGAGTAAAGTGTCGCTGTCGAAAAACCACAGTATAGACAGTGGTTTTTTTGAATTTAATTTGTTGTGTCCTTTGATATCAAAAATATAAAGTGGCAGCTTCTAGCTCACCGCGCTTTCACTTTGTTCAGCTAAAAATCGCTTCTGAAGAGATAGAAACAGCGATTTTCAAGTGGTTTTTTGTGCAATGCAAAGACCAACAAATATTTTTTTAATTTCTTATCGTGCGAATATCTCGATGTAAGACTAGCAACTCCCAAATCACGAAAATACATTTATAAAATTTATAAGTCTGTTAGTTAAGCCACAAATCAAATAAACAGATTTCACGCTAGCTCGAAACGTACGACTTCTTTACGGACATAATAAATATATGTAAAAATCAGATTTTTTGAAATTGTTTTTGTCACGTCTTTTGATACCTTCATTGAAAGCTGTCAGTTTCTAGATCAACGTTCTGACATTTTTAGGTCACTTGGACACTTCGGTTCAGCTAAACTTTTGAGGAGTTAAGAAAGTCAATTTTCAAGTAGTTTTTTTTTAATTCCTTTTCGTGCGATACCTCGATGTAGAGGCTGAAACTCCCAGATTACGAAAATGCAATTTTTTTAATTTTTTAGATTTTTTGAAGGTTGTTTTTCGGGTCTTTTGATGAAACGTAGCAGCTTAAAGATCATCGCTCTGCCATATCACGTTTGCTCCAAACGTAGGTACGACTTCTTTACGAACATAAAAGTCGATTTTTTTGAAACTTGTTTTTTTTTCGAGTCTTTTGATACCTAGATTGAAAATCGCTCGAAGTGGTAAAACAAGGCGAAACCAATAGCTTAAATATTGACCTGGTTTGTAAGGTCTATCTCATAAATTTCAATTAATCTGATGACTGTTTAATTATAACTATTAAGTAGTAACTATTTAAAATGGACTGAATATATTAATACGCCCCAATAAGTTTAAATTTAAAAAAATGGATTTGTTTATTTTAGTAATATGCTTAATTTCCTCGTCCCGGTACACTGATGAAAGGTTATTAATTTATTTTGAAATTTTAAATGAAGTATTAGTTCCATTACCATGACCAATTTTGCCTAAGCTATAGTTCAACATCTATAGCAAACAAGGTCTTTAATCATATTTTTACTAATTATCTTAACAAAAAATATCGACAGGACATTGACCGTTAAAGTCAAAATATGCACACATTTTGTTATTAACAAGAATTAAGGTTTTTTTTTACAAACTCTGATGTCTATACCTCTGTCTGCAACTAATGGGTACAAAATCAACTTCCATCCCACAGAATAGAATTGAAAATTATCATTATTATCGACTTTACTATGTAGCAAGTTATTTTTCATTCAAGTCTCGAGAAGAATATGCCAGTTATATACAGTAGCCACATTAATTAGACAACATCTTTCACCAATCAATCATTATGTTATAGATTTTCTCTCGATGCGGTGTGATGTGCTGTGTGTGTGTGTGTGCGCATTCTTTCATCAGGCAATATAATTCCATTCAATTACCAGATGAGAGAGTCTCTAAGCTTTTTTTTTGTTATGCCAGCCGTACTGATGGAAATGCCTTGAGAGACTGACGAATTTAATGACTTACCGTCATTCGCAGTCTATAGGCATCAGGGGCTAAGAAGTTTATTATTATTTTCATTTCATTTATTTTTATTTTTCTTCTTATTCATCTATTATTTTGAAAGGAACTACTTTTGTGTTCCATTAACAGGTTTAGACAAATTTATATATATACCTATGTTTAGCGCACCCCATTATGTCCGTCTGTCAGTGGTATAATTAATTTCATAATAACGGTAATATAAATAGATGAATTACCTTGGCTTAACTTCTTTTGACTTCAGGGTGTGTTTCGCTTGCTCTCTATATATCTCTAATACAGAAAAGATATTGATGGCTATATATAGCTTCTGTAGATCAAATTGAGTTGAGGTTTATATACTCGAAGCATCCATTGATTTACAGCTGTCAGAAAGAGGGTTACACCATCAGGAATCATGGAAAGAGTGCAGTTTGACAGATTTTACTATAGTCATTATGTCATTCATAATTTAAGTTTTTATTTCCTTGAAAAATAGCTGCTGATGATGGGCTCATAAAATACATTTTATTTAGATGTGGTTTTACATAATGGTATTTTGAATAGCAAAAATTCCTGCGTAGCGATAGTTGTGTCTGAAAATTTCCCCTCCAGGTTAGTCATCTTCCGCTGTTTTTAAGTTTTAATAGTTCATAAGAAGTAGCTGATCCATAAAAACAGCCTTGTTGCACTTAGTTGCTCCTGTAACTCAATTGGGTTTCATCGACATAATTCATTCAAAATGTAGAGCTTTAAAAATAAAAGGTGATAAAATCATAACCAACACTATTTCCTCCCCATTTTATTGCTTAACAGTATACTTCATCAGTGAAAAAGTCAGACTATTATTGCGAATGTCGTTTGATTTATCGATAAACGACTTTTGTCGAAAGTTGATCACCGAAAATTGAAGAGTTGCGGCATCAGATGTCATGAACTATGCTTTTTCAGGGGATTACAACAACAAAGAGCAATCCAGGTAGCTTTGAATATAATTTTGAACGCCCCAAAGTTTTTGATTTGATCGGCATTTATCGGATCGAATATTGAATGACACTTGAAGAAGGGTCTCAGTTGCATTTCTCCCATAGACCAATCCCCCACTTGCTCGAAGCACTTCTAAGAATGTTCAGTTTACTAATAGACCCTTAACTGCTGCTATCTGCATCAAAGTTCTTGTTTTGAAGTCAACAAGTAACTTATTACCTAGAACCCTTGTTATTAAGTGAACTAAGAAAAATAAAAGAGTTACGAAAATTTATTTGACAGGCTTTAGAGTCTGTTTGTTTCACAAGTTCTGATTAGTTAATCGATACATACAAATTGGTACACGGTCATAAGTCCACAGGAGGATCAATCAGCTTTGTCTTTTTGACCCAGTTGAATAGGATCTATAAAGACAGAAATAATATGTTTGGTTTGTGGACTTATGACCCTGTGCAAATATTTAAGTGTCGAGTAACTAATCAGAACTTTTCTCAGTCATTGTGGAACAGACTCTTATAAATAGGTCCAGTTTTTCAGTGCGAGATTAAACTCTAACTCTGATTTGACTAACCACTGAAAACTAAAAACTGGGTCTAAGAGGGTAAACCTTTAAAACTTTAAGCTAAAATTAAAAAAAAAGAAGCATAAAAACTTAAATAATTCACTCTTTTTCAGTAATTAGGAATGAACGTTTCGTAATAACTCTCCAATTTATTCAAATGAATCAACATTTTTAGTTCCCTTGTTTTAAAACCAAACAAGTCCTTGAAATCCCACTATACTCGTACCTATACCTTATTCGACATTCTCTTAGCCTTCATTTGCATCTCATCCAACAATAATTCTACAAGTTCCATCTGCTTTTATGGCATTCCCGACCACCACAAATCGTAACCTATCTTTTCAAGGAAGTTAAACTGAACTAGGTAATGCAAAACTAGGAAAGACAACAACAACAAAAAAAAAAACATCCTCCTCTCCTGCAGGATATCTATTTGACACCAAATTAATGGCTTTTATTTTACACAAACGTTTCCTTTTATTCTTCTCTAAAATCGAAACGAACTTAAACTAGTACATTCACATCTGGCAGGTGCTATAAAGAGAGAGAGAGAGAGAGAGAGAGAGAGAGAGAGAGAGAAAGAGCTGGCTGTTACTGTTGTTAGTTTATTATTTCTCACTCTCTGCGTGCCTGGTTCTATACTCTGCCGATGTTTGTCCAGTTCCATCCAGTGCACCTTCCTACCTTCTGCCATCCCATCAGAGTACCAACATTGTTGAGGTCGTTCATCGTCGTAGTCCTCATCGTCATCATTCATCCTCATTGATTCCAATGCACTATATGCGTCTTCCTCCTCCTTGAAGTAATGGATACAATTTCTATACAAACTGTGGTTATGACCACTTCATGGTGCATGGCTTTTTGCTTGCCTTTAATTCTCTTCCATTCGATGATTTTCAATGCAATAATGTCGTTGTAGTTATTTTTTTTTGTCTGCTTGTATTTGTATCCCATCGTAGCTTCTATCTCTTCTGGTGGTAAAATCAACCTAAAGCAGCATGAGCTTACTATATACTCTCTGACTCTGGGCTCCATATCATCTTGTCTTCCATTTAATGTTAATTTATTTTATTCTTGGCCATTCTTGCCATTTTATTCTGGGGGATTGCTTCTTTCGAGCTTCTTGTGCACACATAGACACCAGAATTCTAGCTCTATTTGTCTATGTATACTTGATGATTCGATTTGTATGACTAGCATAAACTCTACACTGATGTATACAATCCCAATTCCAAACCTTCTCTAAAGCGAAGACGGGAGAACAAAGAAGAGGAGCAAAAGTCTTCCTTATGGTCAATCTACCGTCGGGGATATAAAGTATTAGCTAACAGCTTTAAAGCAGCTGCAGGATAGAGTTTAATGATACACTTAAAGAAATCTTAACAAATCAAGTGACGGAGAAAATCAAGGTGAAATTTGAAATTTTACATTTTTTCAACATTTATAGTAAAAAAAAGTACCTGACAATTATTTGGAAAGTGGCTTTAAGAACAATAGATAGCATTAAATTTTTGAAGCAATAAATTTCATGTCGGTTTAAATTCATGAGCTGTTGTAGTTGTAAATCTTAAAAATATAGACGTATCCCTAGAAACGAATTTGAAAGATTGTCATTACACAGTATGAAAAAAAGTGTTGGTGGCAAAACGGAGCATTGTGGCACTCCAGTATTTATTTTGTTAGTTTTGAACTTGGCAACATTCAATACAATGCCAAATGCTCAGATTTTACCTACAAAACATTAGTTGTCCCCTAGAATCAAGATTCAGAAAACCAATTTTTAAACCAACAAGTGCTATCATAGACGATGATCTTAACTACAGATACAATCTCTTATGGGGGTCAAAATGGCTCTCAACAAAAGGAAGATAGATTTTGAAAGATTGGTTGATTATCAGATGGATAAGTCTTAAGTTCTTTCTTAATTTTAATTTAAATTCTTTAATACCTAAGTATTGAAGAATACTTTGACTTTTCAACTGAATCAAGATATTAGTATACGAAATCACCACAAGTTGCCTAAAATGTTTAAGGAAATATCACTCTGCTAGGAGCTGAAGATCAAAAAGTGGCGAACAGCAAAATTCCAGAAGAAATAAAAATTTGGTGCTCAAAGTGGTCAAAGGTCCAATATCTTCTGTCGATATCTTCAACACAAAAGTAATTAAAATCACCACTCGCGCCGCCGCTGGGCTCAAAAGATTTAGTACGAGATTAAAGGCAGTCGTGGAAAGCCTGCTTACATCGAATATACGAATTATTCCCTCTAGAAAGCTGTAAAAGGTCTTAACGAGTCACAAAAATATATTGTACATGCATAAAAACTGGTGTTATAATTAAACAAGAAAATTGAAAAATAATAAAAGAAAACAAAAGAATATTTTCAAGTGCATATCTTGACACCTCTCAAGCCTTCAATAAGAACTACGATGCACCGTGGCGCAGAATGTTCTAAATGCTGGTATTAATTCAGCCTGAAGAGCTATTAAGAACCTGCGCGTTTTCATCTGTTACCGATATTAACAAATCTACCCCTCGACACGACCAATAAAATGCCCATTTATTAGTGTATTCGTCTATTTTTTTTATATGTACAGTGTGTTTCCGATTTGGGAAATGAGTCTGGAATATATTTTTTGAAAAAATTCGCATGGGAAAGGGGTATATCCTCCATTTCACAAAGAGCGGCAATTGGACACAAAATGATCAAAAAAACATACACAATTTTTTAACTTTCTTTTTTTCAAAATTTTGACTTTAAAAATCTATTTTTCAAAAAGTATTTACTAAAAATTTATTGCTGTTGTTTTAAATGATCCTTATTTTAAGTCGTTTTTTTTTTACAAAAATTGCCCCTTCCGCCTAAATAGGGGGCAATAGACCCCACTCTCATACGATTTTGTAATTGTCTCAACTCAACCTAGATGCTCAATCCTTTTGTCACATCTTATGCCGAACATCCTGTATATCTCGAAAACTATGTTTTCTTTAAAAAAATGTTTGCAGAAATTGTAGTTTAAAAAATATATAGCATTCAAAAAATGATGGCCCTATTTTCATAATTGCAACTTGTTTATCAAAATCTATTACTCTTGCGATTAAAAGAGTCGAAGTTTTTATTGGGTACAATTTCGTAAGCTTCAATTTTTGCATAGACTTTCCTTCTTATAAATAGTTTCAAACCAATTTATGAAAATAAACAAAATTTTGCCCTTTTAAACCCAAAAAACCAAATCCTTGGTCCAAAGTCCAAACTGAGGGTACTTTTTTAGAAAGAAAGTTAAAACCGTGTGGGAATTTTTTTAGAAGTAAATGTCTAGTTTTCTTGGGCTATAATAAGACCAATGAGATTGCCACTATTTTTCGTTTAAGTTGAAAGATTGGAAAGATTGCCAATTTAGGCAATCGTTCACCCCAAACTGTAGCGCTTTATAGTATACCTAAAAGTTCTTATAAGATATTATCAAAAAAATCTTTTTTTTAAACTTTAGTACCAAGAGATTGCGTCTACGTGAAATAAGGCCCCCAAACAAAATTAAATATGACCCCAAAAATATTCATATACAAAACAACAACGACGAAAATCTTCAAATTTCCGAGTCTTATATAATTTTTTGGGGCCTTATTATTTTTTTTTTTTTGGGGCATTATTTGATTATGAATTGGGATCTTATTTCATTTATTTTTGGGCATCATTTTGCAGACCCGAGCTTGCGCCTAGGTTCTTTAGTTTTAATACCTAATTTTTATTAGGTGCAAAAAAACGATTCAAATTGAACTTTTTTTCTTAGAGTGTACTGCACCTTTTTTACGATAAAATATTGAGAAGAGATGCTTCATCGACTCTAGGCCAGAGGTACTCGTTCTAGCATTACTGGTTACTTCTACAAAACTGATAATTTTCTTCAATATTCTTGTTGGTTTTTTTTTTTCATTTATATCTCTTGTCCGTTGTAGCCAGGTTTTTCCTCTTCGTCGTTATTTTTCCTGTTTTTCCGCAATCAGAAATGCTTTGGTGCAGATATCCTGTGCCTCTTTTCAGTCTGTTTGTTCTCGCAAAGATGATGCTCACTCACTGCGCCTGGTATTATTATTTTTATTGGTGACGACTGACGACGATGCGATGCCGTCATCTTCGTTCCTAGATCACTTTTCCCTCCCCAATCATTCCTTGTTCTTCTTCTTCGCTATGAGACTTATGCATAGAACAAAACTGAAATCCTCGAGTCAAGCAAGTTCATTTCCCTCGGCCCATTTACATATTGGCCAACAACGTTAAAGATGCTTTTTCTCTACCCCCTGCACAGAATTCTGTGTTACGAGTAGTTTACCCCTCTAAGTTTGACTCTATACCTGCCTAACTTCTGCCTAGTTAAAGGCCATCATTTTCCCTTTGGGTTTTCACCTTGTGGGGGGGTGATTTGAATATGGTCCAAGGGGATCCAGCGAGGGTTTGCTTGGAGGTTAAAACAAAATAAATTTAGTTCGGGTAAAGTTTACAGGGATATTTATGGATCGAAGTTAGATGGAGCAACTAAACAAAAACGTGAATATATTGGTTCTCGTATGCGGTGTGGGTTTCCTTAGCAGCGCATTCGGAATGAGTCCAAGAGATGGAGGGAGAGAAAGATGTGGACACACGAGCGGACGATGACGACGAAAAAGTGGACATCGGATATTGGTCCGGTTCTCTATGAGGCCATGATGTTTGTCGTCGTCGTTGTGTCGGTTAAAAGGAAATACCAGTTCTATGTGCAAGTGGAAAGAACACCACCAGGAGTAGCAACAGCAGCCAGAGAATTGTAGGAGTAGTTTTAAGTTTTTTTTTTTTAAATATATGTACATAGTATTTGTCCATTTGTATCTATTTTTATTTTTTTGCAAAAAAAACACTGAGGCTACTACTTCGACTGGCTTTATAGCTGGTTTTGTATTTGTACTTTAAGATCTTAAATGTAGTTATTTATGGCCTAGCTGGTACCTAAACTTTATAGGTGATTACGGGTTCTATGCTCATGCCAGTAATAAATCAAGTTCATTTCGTTTTTACAGTTTTATGCTGATAAATAACATGTTTCGAACTTGAGCCATAAATGGATGGGATTTTCAAATTTTGTTCCTACAAGGCTCTTCTTCTTCTCTTTTTATTTTGTTCGTGGGATAGATAATAAAAGGTTGGTTATGGGTATACTAATAAAGCAAAGGTCGATTTTTTGGCGAGCAATAAACATAGAAAAGCCATTAAACTAAAATTATTAAAGAGAGTGTTGATCCATAAAAGCTTTTATTGCAGACTTTAAGGGGCTAAAAGTTTAATTTGCTTAATGAATCATGACAGAAATTTTACAATTTATTCTAAAATTAAATATTACTTTTAGCAAAGCAGACAAGAGAGTTGACGAGGAAGTTAAGAAAAAGGTGACTTATATTTCACTGGGAATTTCTGCGAAGTTTGAATGCATCTAAAAACCAAATCGATACTTTAAACAACGATCTAAGAGTAGATGAACATATTGGTCATGCAATTTTGTTTGTCTACAAATGTTACTTTAATGAGTTCCAGAGTCTAAGGGACTGATTTATTTTGAATACGTGATACCTGGAATTTTAAAGAAATTGGTGTTGGAAGTTTGTTTTTTTTTTTTTAAATTTCTTTAATATGCAATAAAGCAGAAACCGGTAACGGTAAAATTGATTTTGTACAAAAACGAATTTTACACAATAATAAATGATGTGTGCAACAAGCAATAGCCTAAACGTATGGAGGGATAAACTTCTAATTTAGAATACCTATATATATGTATTTGTATCGAATTCCCAAAAGAAAAAATCAATTTTTCTTGCCATTTATCTAAGTACTGAGGCCAAGCAAGTTTAAAACAAAACTTGAACTTTTTAATTCAGCTACCATACATAGCAAGGTGATTTTTTCTCAAGTTTGCATAAACTGGTAGTGGAGGAGAAGACACTACAACGAACTATACAGGGTGTATACAGCGACCATGCCGAAAAAGTAAAAAGCTAACGACTGAGGTGGTCAAGGCATTGGAGTCTTGGAATCCAACCCTCGGTCAAATCGCAGTAGAGGAAGACTACGACTTAGGTTGGGCACTCAAGTGGAAGATGACCTAAACCAACTTGGCGTGCGAAACTGGAGACATCAGCTAGCTAGGGACTACTGGAAGAAGCTTGTTGGTTGGGACCCTGGTCCACTCCGGACCATAGGTAACCCAAACAAAATTGGTCCCGTAATTCTCTATTCCTCTCTGTATTTCTATACATTGGTGTTCCATACGATTTTTTTAACCCTCAAACAGGTTTTTCTTGGTTCTTTTAAATTAAATAAAAAATGTTTAGTATTGAATGTTGGTTTTGTCTTTAATAAACTGACCAGTTAGCTCAATTAAATGATTGAATTATTAACTAATATATTCTTATTATCTGTGGGAGCTACATAAGTCCTTAACGGACAGTGGCCCATAGTAACTGATTTTGGTTGCAAAAATTAAAACTCTTAAACAGGTTAAGATATCGTGACAATTGTTTCTGCTAGAACGAAATTTTCAAGCCAGTAAAATTAGTAAATTAAAAGAAAAATGATTTACAGGATGATTTAGAATCTTCTTGTCTTAAAGAGCAAAACAGTGGCGAATAAAAGTAAATGGACCATATAATTTAATTTGTAGGTGCTGATTTTTGTTAATTTTTGTAGTATTTTAGAGTTTATTGCAATTATTTCAGAGATACCTATTTTACATATATTAAGTCAAACTGTGGAGAAAAAAATATACAAAAATTATAGTTATTACACCCAAACCTAAATAAAACTACTATACAGTTTCAAAGGCGATAGGTATACGTTAACAGCAAAACAATTACTGAATTTTCTTATAAATAAAATTTCGTAGGCGCAGATCTATGCATGTTTATGCAACTGAGTTTTTGAATATACATATATAAATTTATTTTCCGTTGCATTTATGGCGGGAATTGATTAAAAAGACGAAATATGGTCAAATTACCTACATAATAAAATTTAAAAAAAAGTATTTATTTTTATTCAAATAATAAATAGATATAGTGTCAAGAAAACCGAAAAAAATATTTTTTTTTTCAAATACGTTCCCTAGTTTTTACAATCAAAACTAAACAAAAAATATAATTTCTTTTTGACCTTAAAAATTAATCTATTTTGACTAGATATCAAAGTGAAACTATTAATCCAAATAAAACATTTTTTTAAACTACGATAGTTAGATTTTAAAATTTTTACATTATAGACCCACCCGAAAACTGTTTTTTTGCAACCATATTTTTGCCTAAATGGGCCACTCTGTAGCAGGAGTTTTCACCATAGATCAGAAATTACTGTTAACCTTTATTTTCAACCTTTAACCTTTATTTTCAATTATGGTTTCTCTCTTAGAGTTATTACATTCCTTTAAAAAAAATTTGTTTTCGGTTTGAGATTTATTAAAAAAAAAAAAAAAAACTTAGGTTATCGGTTGAGAGTTATTTTTTATTTTTGAAAATATCTATCAATGGTTGAGATTTATACGGAAAAATAACTGGAAAAGGTCAACCTTTAACCTTTTTCGCTGAAAATAAATCAAAAATGATTAATGCAAAGGAAAATGTCGAATATGTCGAGAATGACTTTTCATCACTTTTTAGCACAAAATCATTCAATTTTTACTGACAAAAATTCACCGATGAATAAAACGCCTAATTAACTGTATTTCCGTATGCGGTCATATACTACCGCACATTCTGATTGATAATTTGCAGATGATCACACTAGTTGACCGAAACATGCAAAAAATCTAAATAATGATTTCTCTCAAACCTTGACCGAAAACATTTTTTTTTTTAGAATAAAAGTTATTGAGTGATTTTTATTGAAAATAACAACAAACAACAATTATTAAGGAACCTTTCAAAAGGTAGAGATTTATTTCTGATCTCTGGTTTTTACACATTTTTTTTTAAATTTCCACCCTAACTTTAACAAAAGCAACATTTCAGGTCCTTGGCTAAATTTGCAAACTAACATACGTAATTTATTCAAACGCAAGTGGAAGCGTTAAAATTGTTTTTTTTTTTTTGTTTAACAAAAATAAACATTTTTTTTATTTATTCTCGAATTTATCGTAAATCAATTGACAGATGCTTTTTTTTCAAATTTGATAAACAAGTTTATATAATTACTAACTTTACAATTTTTCTTTTCATTAAAACCTTTATTTAAGGTAAAAATAATAACAATTTGCAGTAATGTGTTAATCTTACTTTAAAGCTATTCTTGCTCTTATTTCTTCAAAATTAAAAAAAAAAAAAAAAAACATAAAAACCATCTTACATTATCCTCAATTTCCAGTTCACTTAGCAAACAACACATGTGAATGGCTTCATCCCTCCCGGCCGGCGGCGCGTCTTCATTTCTATATATACCCAAGTGTGTTGCCATCTTTGTGTTTGACAAAGTTTACTTCCTCAAGACAACAACGAACCACCTGTTGCAACATTAAACACAAAACCATTTTTCCACCTTCCCTACTGGCAAAGGAGACAAAAAAAAGTGATAGCAAAAATGTTCTCCTTACATATTATATCCAGGACACACATTAATACCTGTTTGGCCTTTGATAACATTGTTTCTCTATTTATACAGGTACCTATGTACGTTTATGTTACGCGAAATGCTTCGGTTGTGTGCTTCTTCTTTCTTTTCTTTTTAGATTAAAGGGTGATTTTGTATATGTTTGTTAATCTGGTTCTATGTTTTTAAAAGTACTCATAAACAACTGTCACATAAATTTGAAAAAAAAAAATAGAAAAATTAACATATGTAGGTTTAATGACTTCCTTAGATGTGCGCACAAGGCATTCTTGGGATAAAACAAAATCAACCAAATTGAAAAAGTACTCTGAGGAAGTGTTAATTGAAGTAAAACAGTTAACCGCCTTCTATAGTATAAATCTATCCTGATGTCACACAGATGAAGACTAAGAATCAGGTCTTTAATGTGCAAAAATTACGGTTGAAGTTGTACAATGTGCGTATGTACATTGTACATACCAAACTACACACATATATATAATGAAATCCTGTTGTGGAATGCGGACTTGAATTAAAACTCACTTTACAAGAATATTTGTGTGCCATTAATTTTGAAAGGGCTCTTCTTCGTTCTTATATGTAGTTACAATAAAAAATAATAATTTTTGATGGATGTTAAGACAAATTATTTCAGACTGCTAACGTTATACAATAAATTTGAGTGATATTTGTAGATACTAAATTACATAATCAATTAGTGCAGTAAACTTCCTTGGTGAAATGGTTTTTTTAGTTTTTATTAAATGACACTAGCACAACCGTGCTAACGTTGCTTTGAATAATTTAAAGTAATGTTGATAACTCTATTAAAATTATTTCAAACTTGATTAATATTTTTTATTATAAGGGGACAAAAAAGGAATAAATGTGTGAGTAAAATTTTTCTGCCGAACGTCAGTTTTGAGATAAAACTGTTTTTAAAATTACCATTTTCTTAAACAGACAAAATTTAACATTTTTATTATTATACATAGCTAGACCTGTGCTTTTCGGAATATTTTTGATAATCTGAATTCAGCCTCAGTTTTTTATAAATTCTAACCTTAAAATTTTTCTCAGGGAGGAATAGAAATATTATAATCAGAAAAAATGCATTGAGTACCTTTTGAAAACCTTCTAATTTATACAAATTATGAAGATCTTGAACGGAGAAAATTCTATGTTAGATAGAGTGTTTTCAGGTTCATACTCGTAAGGCAGCTTTTAAATCATTGCATGAATTTGTTTTTGTTTAGAAAATAAAAGTAATATATTTTGATAAAAAACTAATATTATTTTAAAACTTCTTCAATTTTTTTTTTTGCAAATTCAATTCAAAAAAATCAATTAAATTCGAAGACTTTCTCATTTCAATATTTCGTATATATAAGTTATAGGGATACTTACATTATAAAAAACATTGAGGCTTGAGTGAAAACAAGCTGCATTATTCTAATTTGTTTCATATTTGCAACCGTTTTGATGAAAACATTTTTAAAAAAAATCATACTTTTAGGCGTTTTAACTCTGAAATTATAAATCATACAAGTGATATAAAGGGTCCGCCAAATAACTTCTTTTTTTTTGAAAATGGCGCAAAACATCGAGTGTAGCTTCGGCTGTGTGGCACGTAGTGCCGTCCTGTTGAAACCAAATGTTGGCAATATCCTAATCTTCAATTTTTGTGAACAAAAATTCGTTCAACATGGCCCGATAACGATCGCCATTGACTGTAACGGCCACTCCTTGCTCATTTTCGAAAAATGGCCCAATTATGCCTCTGGACCAAAATCCGCACCAAACAGTGACTCGTTTTGGGTGTATCGGCTTTTTAATGTATGCGTGCGGGTTTTCTGTGCCCCAAAATGCGACAATTTTGCTTGTATACTACCCGCCAAGATCAAAATGAGCTTCATCTGAAAAGATGATTTTTTTGGCAAAATCGGCATCTTCTCTAAGTTGATCGCAGGCCCACTTAGCGAAGCGTATACACAACCATATTCGTTCAGCGGAAGGATAAAACTAATTATCTGTCACATCAGACATGAGCTAAGTGTTACCATTCACGAAATAAGAACTAGTTGAAAAAAAAACGTTAGATGGCGGACCCTTTATTTAAGGTATGTGAGAACGAAAGCTACTTAAAAGTTTGGTTACTAAAAAGTCTTCCTCGGAACAGTTTTTTTTTTTTTAATTTTACACATCACCTAGGCAAATACTTCGCCAGAACAGTTTAATCGCTCTTTCCCTCTTTGGTAAAAATAATTTAAGTAAAAAAAATCGTCATATAGCTCTGCGTGGACTTCAAAATGTTTTGGGGAATTACGCGTCTACGGAAAACAATTCGACTAAAAAATCCTAATAACAACAAACTAATAACAATAATTCGTCTAAGACAATTTGATAACGCCAAATCAATTCAAAACAAAATCTACTACGTGTACTTCAAAATAACAATTTGCTTGAAACCAGTGAGGTTTCTTTAAATCCAAAAAAAAAATTGCAGATAACCAACCTCGCATCTACTCCAAATCCAATAGCGAAGCCAACGAAGGGGGTTGCACCATGCCCCCCATACCTACCTTACAATTTTTGTGCCGTAAACTTTATATTTTTTTAAAAATAGAATTTATTTGGCCGGAAGTTATAGTTTTCTTATTTTAAGTTTTAATTTACTTTATTCGAATTTAATATATTCGAATTGTTTTTGTCGAATTATCCGAAAATCGTATTATGTGCACCTCTGATGATTTTCGCCCATCCTACAGACACAGGGACGCATACGGGAATATTTTTTGATTTTTTTTTTTTCAATTTTCGAATGAATGGACTTTTTCTAGCAAATATTATTATATGCCAGACCCTCGAACATAAAACATTCATGATAACTGCGTGTGGTTTATACATACTTTTCAGCTGTGAGCCAGAATTATGAATGTACCATACATTCGTGTTTCTGGCTTAACTTGATGAAACTGAACTCTACATTCATTCATGTAATTGCCATTGTAAAATATTGTGGTTTCATTGTACGCATGTCATTCTAGGTTTTGGTATAACATAGAACATCCAAAAGTTAATTTACTCAACCTATTTACTCAAATTTGAAAAAATTGCACATTCATGCTTCTGGCATAAGGGGGACGTGATATGATTTTTTTTTTTTTTTTCACATATTACAATACATAGAAGTGAAAATGTGACAATTCTAACATAACCACGGGTATAGGCCTTAGTTTTATTAAAAATATAGAAAATTAACTTGTTCAGCCACGAGTTCAGAGAAAATTTATTTTTAACAACAACAATCATTCTTTAGCCATTAATTATAACAATATTTAAAAAAAAATATGTGTGTACATATATTTAGATACAATAATTTTAAGAAGAAAAAATGTATTTCAAGAAATTCTTTACGGCAGTAAGTTATCTTCAAAAATAGCAATTTTATTTACCAAATAAAGTTAAACAATAAAGAATACTTATATTTTTTTATGAAGAATCATAAAAATCATTAAACTCAACAAACATCTTAGAATTCCACGAAAGTTAGAAAAAAAAACAAACATTTTACAGCATAACTTCTAAAATGCTATAAAATAAACTCAAGTTTTATTCAGAAGAAGTATACTTACTTTCCCTTGCGTAATCGCATTTCAGTTGCCTTTTTAATTTATTCCAAAAAAGAACAAACAAAAAAAAACCATAAAATTCATTCACTAAACATTACGAAACAGAAATTCAAAAATAAAATGTTAAGAACACCTCATTCATCAGAATTCTGAATATTGTAAGCAAATTCATCCCCGTTCATTATTCCTAATAAAAAAAAAAAAAAACAAGAAAATAAACACAATAATGACACAAATTAATTATTGTAGAATAGTCCCAATGTAACAAAGTAGGTAATGAAAAAAAAAATAAATTTATTCAACTGCGATAAAAATAAGAATTATTCCTTAATGTTTTCACTTTTTGCACCTGCTGAAATGAATTTTATAAAAAATAAAAAAAAAAATCAAACAACTTAAAGTAAGACATGGGGTGTAGAATGGATAAAGAAGAAGAAAAAAAAATGAAATTAAATTAAAAACACCTTGCACAATCACCTGGTATTTTTCATATCCGGCCGAAAGGCGTTAAATTTCACGTCGTCAGCCGTCGTCGTCGGTCGCGTTGTTGTTAAAAGTGCATTTGATCCCTTCCACGTTCTTGAAAAATAAAATCCCAAATCCAAAAAAGAAAAAAGAAAACAACAAAATAAAGAGCATATAACCCCATTATGTTCCAATAAATCACGTTTTGCTGTTGTTGTTGTTGTTGCTGTTGCTGCTTGTTCTTTGGAACTAACATGGTTAAATACCTCTCCATCGGAATTCAATTAAATGCCAACAATGTTTCTGGTGAGTTCCTCCTGAGATGCATTATTGCATCTGGTTGATTGTAATTCCTGTCCTATCAATCAAAAAGTACTCAATTTCCACACACAAAAGCAAGACACCATCAATAAGCTTATAGAGAGACTCTACAACAGAGTCGTCTCTCATGCTACATAGTTGAAGTGAAGAGTAGAATGAAATGCAAATCAGACGGGAAAAAGATACAAAACCATCATGAAGGAACAAAACCAAACACAAAAACTTAAAAAAAGAGTCTCCCAGCTAAAGATACCCCATAAATATGTCCATGACCTTTTTTTTCAAGCCAAATCGACTTGGCACGACTTTGAACTTCCTTGTTTGTGGAATTTTTGCATGCACACTGCATTGGAATTCCATTTGGGTTCTTCAGATTTTTTTTTTTTTCTTTCATTTTAGCTTTTTGGTTAAAGAGTGTATATACCTATCTAATGGCCAAACAAGATGGTCTTTTGTCGAAAGATGAAAAATATAATATTAAAATATTGTAGGTAGTTATTGTTCCTTAATCCCAAAGATAAGAGTATTTATGAAGAAGCGTTTAAGTAAGTCTATAAGAATATGGAATTTAACTACACTTGATCATGAACTCTGACGGTTTTATGGGGGTTAATTGCATTGATGGGACCTATTCACAAGTTCTAAAATTATTCTGGAATTAGCGGATTGTAAGTTTGAGAGGGAAGTTCAGGGAAGTTGTGAACTCATAATAACATTCCGTTTAAGGAAGAACTGAGAGCAACTATACTGTATCCGACAAAAATTGGCAGTGTAGGTAAGATATTACGTTTGCCTCTCAATCTGGCTACCGAGGATTGCTTAAATCTGTCCTTCATTAAAGCTTTCACAGGGTTGTCGTAGTGTACACGATAACACTCATCATTAAAAGCTTTTTCTTAAAGCTCGAAAATCAAAAGCACCGTAACAGAAACTCAAGGAAAAAAAGCTGAACGAATTACCAAATGAACAAGGGTAACTCCGAATGCACATCAAGCAGCAGCCAATCGCCATTTGCCACAGCAGTTCAGTGCACACTCAAATGTGCCTTGAATAGGACGTTGGGTCTGTGTCAGATTCTATTGGAAATTCACGGGTGGGCAAACACTTTTTGAGGAGGAGTTATTTTAATTTAATATGGTGCAAAAATATGGCACGCTACTGATTTTGTAAAAGCTTTCCCATAAGACGTTTACTGCCTATTTTTTTTGGACAGAGTATACGAAGATAAATTTGAAAACACATAGTTCAACGAAGGGGTGATTTGAGAATGCCCGATTAAGGTTAGCTAGGTAAAAAAGTTCAAACTAAATATTTTGTGAACCTCTGTAACATACTACTTGCAGCAAAAATACTTTTTAATATGGAAAAATTGCATTTAAGGGTTATTATAATTAAATACGTTTGTGAGGAAGATAAATTATGATTAAATCTTTGTAAAATATTAAACAAAGTCCTTTTAGTTACAACACTTAATATAACTCAAGAACGGCTGCACCGATTTTAATGATCTCTGATTTGTTAGATTCGTCTCCGCCCCAAATAGCAGAATATCTATAAAAATATCGGAAAAATTCACTTTATAGGGTGAAATAGTGTAAAATGAAAAAGACGTATCCGATTAAAAAAAATCTACCTGAGTGTGAAAGATTTTTCTTACGAAATGGCTTCAAGGTTTTTTTTTTCTTAATTTGCAATTTGTAGGGTGAAATGGGGTATCAATTAAAAAATGGTCCAATTTAAGAAATTCTGTTTGTGTTTGAAAGGTTATGTTTTGAGTGCATGGCTTTAGGTAATTTTTTTTTTTAATTTGGTATTTAAATGGTGAAAGGGTGTAAAAACGAAAAGTGCTACCCGATTTCAAAACTTCTGTTTGTTATTCGATTACAAAAATTAGCTTAAATACATTATACATATATGAATTTATATTTTCTTTAGTAATTTGTATGCGAAGCTTAGGTTTGTATACCCGTGCGAAGCCGGGCGGGTCAGATAGCTTCTAATAAATTCACTTTTGACAAAACGCAATTGGCATTTTCCAATATAATCTGATATACAAATACATGGTGTCCTAAAAAAAGCTTACTCATGTAAAATAATAAACTTTTATTTATTTAAAATTTTGGAATTAATTTTGATTTGCTCCATGGGGCTAAAAAAATTCATTTCGAGGTTGTAATCAAAACTGATGATGATGACAAGTCCGAGAAAGTGGGTTTCGTCATACTGTCCACGTAAGGTCTGTGTGCGTCCGTGTATCGATTGTAATGGGTGCTAGAGGAGCCTAAACGGATGGGACGATTGGCTTCAAATTTTGTACATGGCATTTTTGCGTAATTCCTTAAAGGGGAAATTCGAATTTGTATTTTAGCCCCTCTAGAATAGGTAGCTTACGTACAACAATTTTGATTTTTTTTTTATTTTCTCGAAAACTGGTCTAACGGTTTCAAATAAACTTTGTGCATTAATGAGTGCATAAAATAGCATTTATGACTAAAAATTCAAATAACTGAAACAGGCATTCCAAGTTTTTTGAGAAAATGGCGTTATTATTCGATTATTCATGTAAATATTTTCATGTCCCTAAAGTAAACAGAGGCAAATAAGCAGAACAAAATTTTTTTGAAGACATCATTAGGCGCTTATTAAATGACAATTAAGTACCCAACAATAAAATTTAATGCTCCAGTACTTTTGGTAAAACTTATGTTAAAACATAAGAAAAAAAAACAAATTCGATCTTCTATTAACCAGCTCTTTATGATCTAAGAATCCAAATAAAAATTTTCAAAAAAAAAAATATTTTGCACAAAAAAAAAATATTTAACTAATTTTGAGAAAAAAAAAATTAATTAACTTATCTGTTCAACTATTTTATCTAGGTCTATTTTATTACTTAAAAGCTCGGTTAGCTTAAATTAAGCACCCTAATTTTGAGAAAGATTTTCTTAAAATTGAGTCAGAAAAAAACTCAATTTCCCATACAATTCTGTTCTGCTGACTAAAATTCGATTTTTCTAAAACAACAGCATTGTATAGGGATTTGAATTATTTTTTTCTGGCTCGTAAAACCTTTCTTTACTAGTTTTTTTACCAAAGTACTGGAGCAATAAATTTTGTTGTTGGGCACTTATTTTTTTTTTTTTGAATTTTTTGCATTTTGTAAAATTTTGAAAAAAAGCGAATACTCTTCAGCTTATAAGCTTAAGTCTTAAATTGTATTAATTGGATAGTCAAGATTAAGATCCTATACCTTATTTAGAATATACCTATGTATGTGACACAAAAATTGGATAAATCAGTATTTTCAACCTCAAACATTCATATCAAACATCACCTTGCCTATTTACCCAATTATATTTTAGTTAAATACATTCACCCCCAAAATTTTCTGTCACCTCTTGGACTAATAAGACGTGCTTATTTTTAATTCTAATTCAAAGTTTAAAGAAATTGTATAGTTAATATTGACGAGTATATCTGGAGTGCTCAACAGTGTCTCGCATTTAAAAGTGTTCCCCTCTTCCCAATCAATATAAACCATAAACTTTTCTGTCATTCATGTTTTTTTTTTTAATGTTTGCAATAGCCCGAGAGTCAGTAATTAATATCATACGTCATCATCTCCAGATTAACTTTAGTCTCAGGTGGATTTGCAAAAGGATGCCACCCACATTCAAGTAAATTCAGGAGGTTGGTTTGGTTGAATTCGGTAACGTGTTTGAAAGTGAAACGTGAGTATCTCTAGCTACAAGAGTATAATTATAATTTTTGTTCATATTATGGTAAAAGTAAATAATTTAACTTGTCGACTATTTTGTATGATCTAAACGTCTACCTTTTGTCTTCCTGATTTAATTCCAAAAAGTAAAACGCTCGACTCGATCGCACGAACTAGCTCTTGTTGTCCAAGGCTATACGTTAGCCAAGCATTACCAGTAATCATACTTTACATATGTAGTTCAATATTAATATTAAATACTTAATGGAAAATTGTTTAAAAAAGTCCAAAGTATTATATTTACTACGAAATCAATTATTCTTCATTTTTTTTTTTTTTTGATTTAGAAAAACAAATTGTAGTTGGAATGCAATATTATTTGTACTTTTAAGGCCAATTTTCTGAAACCAATCTTTGATATTCAATACAAGAACTTAAGTGGCAGTTAACGGTGAGGAAAAATAGAACATAATCGTATATATTGAATTAAAATATTAAAATTTTCGGTCAGTAACCTAAGAAGTGCCAGCGTGCACAATTTGAGCAAAATTGGTTGGAGAGTTAATGAAAACAAAACCTACAGGAATAACATACAAATCGATGGTTAAAGTGCAGAACCTCGTAAGTCATTTTTCAGAAATAAAAAAATAAAACTTTAAATCCATTATTAAAAATTAAAAAAATAATAAATAAATTGATCTGAGCTATCTATTAATTTAAACAATATTGCTACGTTAAAAATGCCAAAAGGTGTCTCTGATGAACTTGATTTTTACAATTTATATTTTTTTTGTGAATTTTTCGACTAACGAGGTCCTGCACTTTAAGTGTCGAAATATGACAATTTTCACAAAAATACTGAAAATATCCATTTTATTTTTACGAATTTTTTGCTAAAAACTTACGACTAATTTTTGTTTAAATCTTTTACAAGTATGAAGATTAATTCAAGTCCTAATGTTGTTATTGACAAAATTTAAACCTGAAGCAACTTTGTCTTTTAAATTACTTAACACAAAAATCTAATTTTTTATCACATAATATCGCTTTATAAAAAATTTTAACAAATTGGTAAAGAAACTCAGGGTTCTGGAATAATAGTGGACGCACAGATATAGAGTACAGAGAGTTCTTTTAAGAATTGCTATACCAATTTAATAAAATGGACAACTGAATCGCACATTCCTGTTCTCTTAAGTGGATTTAAATCTTCAAATAGATTTTGAAATCACTAAAACAAATATGCACGACTTGATCTCACAAGCTTGCTTTTGTGGTTAACAACTCTGTGTAACCACACATGTATAAGGAGTCCGAAGTACCAACAAAAATGGATATTTTGTTTGATATTTTTACTTATAAAACAAGGTTTTTCAAAATTTTTAAAATGCAATTTTGTTAAAACTATTGAGAAGCACCAGATTACAGAATTATAACAAAATTGTTCAAACCATCAAAAAGATATACCTACTTGAGTAACCCAAAAATAAGACCATTTTCTCAAAAAAAAAGTGGAATACCTAAAAATTCCGTTATATGAATTTTTAACAAAATCCTGAAAAGCAGTTTTCTTCCAATTGACTTGGTTATTACAGATTCGAAGTTTAATCAAAATCGTAAGAGCAGTTTTCGAGAAAATTTGGAGAAACTAAAATGTTTGTTTGATGGCAGCTACCAGTTCTGGTTCCCCTCTAGGGAATCACATAAAAATGCTCTGTACTAGATTTGAACTAATCGGTCTACCCGTTTAGCCTCTAGCTCAAATTACAGTGGACGCACAGGCGCACCGACGCTCAGACGCAGAGACTGACGGACGACATGACGAAACCGACTTTTTTGAACTTCTCGATCATCGTAGTGTTAGTTCTGATTACAACCTCGAAATTTTTTTTTTAGACGAAACCAAGGATTGCCCTATACAGCAAGTAAAAAAGGAGAATCGATGTTATTTGACCCACTCCAAAAATTAATTAAAACAAAAAAATAATTCCAAAAATTCTTAAATATTTATATGTACAGTACCTACCTACAATTAAGTCGAAGTGCTTTTGGAAATTTTTTTCTTTTTCAGTGCAAAAATTTAAAAATCAGAATAAAATAGGACAAATAAAAAGTGTTTGCTGTTACCTACATATTTTTTTGTATATAAATAGTCGCGCCTGAAAAGCAAAGTGATAAAATGTAAGTCAAAATATTAATTTTTTCAGAAAAGGGATTAAAGAAATTTTATAACATTCAAAAAATTATTTTTTTACTAAAATTCAAAGTTTTAACTTATGCGACGAACTATTATTTTTTTCAACAGCTAGAACAAAAAGATCATAAATTTGTGACAAATTTTCCAATCGAACTTGAAGAGAAAATAAAAAAAAAAAAAATTGCGGTGATTTTTCAATGACTCAAGACTAAACTTGACTTAATGGAACCACTTCAACTCCTATTTTTGTTTTCTTTATTTACATCCGAAATTATGTCACTTGAGACACACTCATCGTCAAAATCCATCATTGACCGCAAACTGATTTTTAATTCTTTTTATTTTTTATCATCATCCGATCTTAACACTTTACCTACCCATAAAGCTTACTCATTTTGCTTACACAAATTAAAATTACCTCCAAATTTTATAAATAGCTTCACACATACCTACATATGAAGGTGTCTTAATTAATTAAATATCATTTCATCATTTTTTAGTCTAAATAAAAAATATAAATCATACCTGACTTGATATTTAGTGACGAAATCCTCATACGGTACATTGGTGTATATTTTTATTGAAGATTTTTCCAAAAATAAAAATAATAAAATCCTTTCACGTACTTCACGTTATTGGTTGTAGAAAAACAGAAATAAAAAATTAAACTTGAACAAACTATAGCGACGAGCGAGCCCAGAACCGAACGAGGGATGAACAATGACAATGTATAGAGGACGAGAATGCGGCGGCGAGGGCTGTGGGTCTGGGTATAGGTATAGTACTTTTGTGGTATAATATCCAATGTCCAATATATTCTTTTTTATGTTCTTCTCTTCAACTCAAAGGTACATGCGGATAACAAAAGAAAACCAATTCTGCAGCAGCAGAGCAACAAGACGAACGAGCCCGAGTTCCAAACGAATGCAAAGAAATGAAATGTGCACAAAGTCCAGAACAGAAGAGTGTGTTCTTATAGTTCTGAATCATCAGAGTGTGGTATGGTTTTTTTTTTTTATAAATATACTCGTGTATACATGTTTCACTATATTATACCATATTGTGTATTGGAAAATATCAAGAAACATTCCTTAAATGATATTTCATCGAAAAGATACAAATTCACTAAGAGGCTTGCGAGATATTTTATAATAGATACTTTTGTATCTTTTGCTAAGAACTCAATACATTTTTAACCGATTTATCTCAAATTTATTAATAAGTCCACTTCTATACATTTGGCGTACTGTAGAATCTTTAAAAAACAAAACAAAAAATAAAACGTTTTCCGATATCAAAGAAGCATGAAGCACCCAAAATTCACATATTTCACGACACACAAACCATCACCCAATGCTCATCAATGTCCAACGACAAACATCGTTTAATTATTGGTGATCACCGCTGCAGCGTGTGCAACCGAAGAACCGAAGAAGTTGGCTTTAGTTTTTGGCAAAATTAAACGAACAAAAAGCCGGGTCAAGCTTGAGTTTCTTTAAAACTTTTTTACATATAAGAAGAACACAGCAGAGAACTTCTTGTCGACAACGAGAACGACACACGAAATGGGCAACCTACATAAGTGACGATCGCTTTTTTACTGAAAACCATTTGGCGGAGGAGTCCAAGTCCAAGCTGTAGTCGCGTTTTGCCTCTGCTGCCTTAGTGCCCCGATCACCGGCTGTTATGATGTCGTCGTCGTAGTCGTCGCCGTCGTTGGAGTCGTCTCGTTTTCCAGTGAGATCGTGGTTTAATGAAATAAGTAAAACGAATGAAAACAAAAACAAAAAAAGCACCGATCGTACTTAGCAAGTAAAGGAATAGGAAGGAACAATCTTAGAGATGCAACATGAATAAGCGTTGTTGTGTTGGTTGGTGATGGTGTTGTCTGTAGTGCCATTCGGTTTGAACTTTGTGTTTGCGAACATCACCAGCGCAAACCACACTGAATGGCTCCAGCTCCACAGACCCCCAAAGATAGTTTTTTTTTTTTTGGTTTTTGGTTCTTGTATCTTCTCTTGTTTGTTGATGTTGTTTTTTTTTTGCAGTTCGATGTTGTTGAGTTCTAGAATGCAAGATGGTTTCTTTTTTATTTTTTTCGTTCATCTTGGTCAAACTTCGGGGTGACTCCTCCGCGATTCATTCTCATGTCCCATGCCCATCATCGATCGCCTCATAGTGCCTGGTGTCTGCATTTTTGTGTATCTTTTGCAACAAATTTTGTGTGAGAGTATATCTTTTGTTATGGTTCTCACTCATCGCCCCATCATCGATCGGTTGGATGTTTGAACACGGACATCAATATAAACATTTTCACCCTTGCCCTCCCCCTCCCTTTGCTACCTACCCAGCCCATAGACCCCTTTTTTATTGATGATTCAACAAAAGCAAACGGAAAAGGGTAGCAAAGATAAACAAAAACAAATAAACGCCAATCTTGCAAAGAGAAAAGGTGACTTGTTGTTTGATATTTACAACATCGACGCGACGTACAGACGACGACAACGACAACGACCACGGAGACGGAGACAAGCCACCACAAAAAGACAACATACGATACGGTCAGAGTTGGGGATCAAAGAGTTGCATTAAGTAAAGAGTAAGCTTTTAGCATCTCTCTGTTAGCAGAGATGATGGTGGATAAATATTGATTGTTTTTATCAGCATTTTATGTGCATTTGATATAAAAAAAAATGTATAATCTAACTGCCATTGACTGTGACGATGTGATGTGCACACAAGGAATAATGATCTGTGTGAGCTGTGTGAACGATCTTGAATTCTTGATTTTCTCTTACATAGGCTAGTGAGTTAGATTTTGCACTCTTTCAATTCATCTTTTTTTTTTTGCTTAAGTAGAAATCTCTGTGCAAAAATGTTTGTATTTCGGAGTTTAAGAGGCAGATATTCGGAACATTCGGAAAGCTTATTGCATCTACATCTATGTAATTTATTTAAAGAATCTTAATATTATTGACCTTCGATATTGAAGTTAATTATACATACAAATACCTAATGCTTATTAGTACATATATAAATTCATTTCTAATGGCTTAGATGATACTAGCTCCAAATTAAGTTTACCTATAAGTTCTGGAAGAATTTTTTTGGTACAGAATTTGATGATTTTTTTTATCAGGCGTTTAGGTCGTTAGGCATTAGGGTATTAGGTTTAAGCAGGGTCAGAGTTGCACCAAACAAATATTAGGAAAATATAAAACTCAAAAATGCTGTGGTTGTAAGTTGATATAAATTACAAAATACACATATAAAGTTTCCATTTTTTTCAAATTATTTCTTGGTGAAAAACACAAGTAACCCATTTCAATTTTAGAATTTATTTATTAAGAGTAGCCACGTAGGATAAGTTGTTGTAAGTTATTGATAAGTAAGCTATTTTTTTGTTGTGAAAATTTGTCTTGCTGTACGAAAATTATAAGAAAAATGAAAAATAAAAATTAAATACAAAAAATTAAAGATCCTACGGGAGGCTTTAGCCTTCAGTTGAAGCCATAGACAAAGTTGGTTCTTAACAAACGAAAAATTTTAGGTATTTAAAAGAAAAGTTTTTTTTTTATTTTGTATCTCTATCCCTTACTGGCTCTATTTTGAAGGAGTTCTGTTAACTCTTTTATAAGGGACTTATTTTTAGTAGTAGATATTTAGTAGTTTGAATAATAATGCATTTCGAAAAAATGTAAAATTATTTTTAATAATCACAAGAAATCAAAAAAAAAATCCCTTAATACTTTCAATTTTTTGGCAATACAATTTCACTCGAGGTCTTAGATTTGTTTGTTGTTTTGGGTTTGATTCCCAGCCCCATCCACCTAAAAAAAAAGATACATGTTTTTTATAGCAACTGCGTCTTGCGAGGAAGTTACAAATTCTCCCAGAGTATCTCTTGGTATGAATAAGTGCCTCTCACCTTAGCCGTTCGGATTCGGTGGAAAATTGTAGGCCCCCTCCATTCATGCCGAGAAACACGTACCTTAAATGCTTTGGCTAGTTCTTTGGTTATTTCTTTTCTTTGTTTTTTTTATGTTTGACCAGTATTTAAAATAAAATAAAGAAAAATTTCTACTAAAATCACCGTTATTTTTATGTTTACATGATCGTTTATTTTTTTATAAAACTTTGACTATTCAGGAAAAGAAAAACTGCGTATTCAAAATTGATCTCGAAAAATATGTTTTGATAAATTCTCTAGGCAAAAAAAATTGAAAATTCCTGAAATATATTTTGTGCACAAAAAAAATTCCAAAAATATAAAATTTACTACTATCAAACATCACTTAAAGACTTTGGTCAAAATGCCTACTAACTCACAGCTTTTTTCTTATATAAACAATGGAGAAAAGAATTTCCGTTCTTCCTGCATATAACAAGGGAGGATTTACGTCCAAATTGGAATGATTATGCCTCTTTACAAAATGAACCCTAAGAACAACCTGTACAAATAAACTGAAAATATTTTAAAATAAACATGACCAATCTAATTACTCCGTAGTACCTACAGCGGTAAGTTTAAACTTTTCCATGTCACAAGTTGTTAGTATTTTTTTTTTTTTTTTTAAATGGAACAGTTGTCAATTCGCAACGTGCATCCAGGAACCCTCATGCGTGTCGCGATGTCAATTGTACGATTGTACACCGAGCAACCGACAGCCGCGCCGCCGCGCTGCCACGCCACCACAGGTCGCTCTTCATTCTCAACATCTGTTCCCAAAAAATTGCATCAATGTTATTTTTATAAGAAATGCTCATCGATTAAAATCTCGTTAAAAAAAAAAATAAACAAAAAAAAAAACAAAGCAAACCCACAAAATATAAAACATTCTCAATGTGTGTCATTGGATGACATATACGCAGTTATAACTCCCAAAAGACCAACCAACCACACAAAAGTCACAAAGGAGGACATGACAACCATTAAATGATACAAGATGTACATTCCAATCTGCTGCAAATAATACCACGAAGAAGTAAAATTGAAAACAACAACAATACAAAAAAAAAATGAAATAATAAAATTCACCACACAATTGATCTTCGAAATAATTTAAAAAAAAAACAGATCACAAGATCGTTGAACTGATTTAGTTTCACTGTACTGTACAGTGGGGCGATATGCTCTGAAAATTTAACTTGAAACTTCGTTTTATATTATTTTTCAAAAAGCATTTCATTTAAAAGATCATTATGTGGAAGTAAAAAAAGATATTGAAACTATTTTTTTTCGATTTTCGTTTTTTTTTTATATTCGACTGGTATAAAGAAAACAATCATTACATTCACAACAGCTTTTGGTTGGAGAACAGTTACTTTGGTTGGTGCCCGATGCGACATCTAGTGAAAAGCTTATGAATTATTACTCACATGTGTAGGTATGTGTTTATTAGCATGTCTCTTAATTGGTATAAACTGAATTAATTTGTGTAAATTAACATTTAAAAATTAAAATTTAACAGATTTGATAAATACATTGGTAGCACACAGCTTAATGTTTTCCCAGGCAGGCTTATCACATATTTCACTTTTTTTTTTAATTTATTTCAACTTTTCATTGCCTTTTCCACTGTGCATTGTTTTTTTGTATTTGTGTCTCCTTAATATATAATGATTTTGAGTCCGAGTGATGTTGGTATGTTTTGTTTTCCTTTCAACGAACAAACAAAAAAGTATAACTTTGAACTTAATTTATTATTATTGATTACATAAGCTTTAAAGCACGTGTGTGTCATACATCTACCTATGATCACATAACAATTAAATTCACAATTTAGCAATAAACTATCTCTTATACCAAATATAATCGACATCGAAAATCATTAGAAAAAAAAATAAAGGTAGGTATTGTTGAGTAGCTACATATGTATATCTTTTTATCTCAACGTTGTCAGATATACATTTCATGTTGCAGGTCAATAATTATTATTATTTATCAATAAAACTAAATCTCGACTTCTTACACAAAAAAGGAACAACATATCGATATTATTGATCAAAGAGAATCTGTTGGACTTTCTAAAAATGATGCTGAATGGTTTATTAATACATATCTATTTGGGATATCTTGTGGGATTGTTATCAATTGAAAATGGGTGGCAGAGTGCTCATACACGTTAAAAAAAAAACAACTAAGGCAAATTTTAAAGCTTCATAGATGCAACAATGCTATATATGCATCTGACTGGTATAAAATAAACGACTGCTTACGGAACAAGTGTCGAAGGTAAATACAATATTTTTGAACAAGTAAAATGGATATTTTTTATTTTTGAAAATCTTGATTAATAGTTAATTCACTATGTGCATTATATTAGTTTATACCATTCACGGATAGGTAAATATAATTTAGTTAAATGTTGTTTTTTTCTACTTTTTACAATAGAAAAATAATTACTTTACATGAGAAAACAGTGTAATCATAACACAAAAATTTTGTCTTTATACCAGTTTCTACCAATTAGCTAATATACATATAAACATATGTTTTTCACTTACTGTGCCCAGTTGATACAATGCTTAAAGTACTGAACGAGTTTTTTCTTTTCGAATTCGTTTAAAATAAGCAATCACTTTTTTTCAAATTGGTATAAACTGGTCTAATAATGTTTCGCTTGACTTCTGAAAACTGTTAAAAAGAAAACATTCAGGTTACTTAATATAATCTTGGCAAGAAATGACAAAGTACTTGTAGCAGTGCTCATCATACACGATAAAATCAAAATAAGCCGAACTTGAAAGTTGTTACAAAGGTGCAACAATTTGCTATGTATATGCATCTGACTGCTACAAAAAGAAAATGATCGCCTACAGTATAATTGTCGAAAGTAAATATGTACAATATTTTTGAACAATTATAAATATGGTTGTCTAATTCTTACAAGAGAGTGTTGTTTGATTTCAGGAAAAAATGTTATTGTTGGTCAGATTTGTTTCTATAGACCAGATTATACCAACTAGTTGATAATTAAATAAGAACTATTCACTAACTATGCTCCCAGATGACAATTTTAACTACTTGATAAACTATTAGTTTTCAATTTTTGGTGGAATAAACACTCAGATATGTGTATTGGTATAAACTGGTCTAAAAATTAATTAATATTTCAAGTTAATTTATGGAAATATGTAGGTATTAGCACAATATTTGCAGTAGAGTCGGTTAAATCAAACGAAAAAAATCAATTTTAACCTGCATATTAAAATTAGACCAAAAGAGCCATACTACGAAAAAATTCCGACAAAGCTGAATTTTGGTGGAGAGCTTTATTTTGTATTTTCTAAGCATTTCCTACAAATAGTCTTAGTTTGGGCCAGGGCTCCAATTTATATGGTGGAGTGATTTTCTCTACTGTTCTTACGAAAAAAAATGTTATAAACTTTTTTCTGTAGAATTTTATAAGGTACTTTTTTTTTTGCTTTAACATTTCTTCCAATAAACTGTAGTTTTCAAACAATTTACAAAAAAAAAAAATAATGCCATTTTTACCTCACAAAATCAAAAGCACTGGTTCGAATTTTAAGGTACTTGTATCATATTGAAATAAAACTCTCCACGAATATTGAGTTTTGTAGACATTTTTTTCCTTGGCTAATATTTTACTTACAAAACATAAGAAAATATTAAAATTTAAAACAAAAAGGGTCTAAAGGACTATTTTCTTAGAGATCGACCTATTTTACGTAAACCAAAGTAATTTCTAAAAATAAAAATAGAGCAGTGCACTAACAAAAAGTCAAACACTTCACTTAACATTGCGAATTAAGTTTACTTATAAAAGATTTTGAATATTTTGTTTTATTTTATTTTTACTTTTTTTTATTTTATTCGTTTTTATTTAAGGGGACAGTGATAATTCAAATTTGTTTAAAATATTATACTTATTTAATTTTTAAAATTAGTTATAAAAAATTAAGAAGAATACAAAATTTCAGAATTTTCTTTTAATTTTATTCTCAAATTAAAAAAAAAAAAACTTTTACAAATAGTTTTTTTTTTCAGTGTAACTACAACGGCACCTTGCAATAAAAAATTGTTAGAAACAAAATAGCATAATGTCGTTTCTCCTTGTAACAATCATTAAAAAAAAAAACAAATAATTTGAATCTATATTGGCGCCGATGTGCATTTATTTTTTTCTCAAAAGCAATATTGTCAAGTGGACCGAGCCTCAAAAAAATAATCCCTATCATTTCTATCTGCAGCTTTCTATTCCTCTTGAATATGAGATCCGAATTTTTGTCTATCATTTTTTTACTATCAAAGTATATAATGTTTTTATAATACGCAGATGGGGTTATAAAAAATGAATTCAATAATTTATATTTTATTACTTTCATTGTGAATTTTTTATATTTTTTTATCTCTCTGGTTATCATGTGGATTTATTGGCAGAATATTTTTTTGTTTTTAATATTTAGTACGGATCTTCAATCTGTGTTCTGTGTCCTCAAAAGTGTTGAAAATTTAAGCAGAAGTGAAACGCTGATGTCTGAGATCGTTTGGCAATGTGGCGCCACTTTTTTACTCTTGCTCTATAGGGAAAGTAATGGTTTCGTGGAAAAAAAAACAGGTTTAAGACAAATCCATCATAACGATGATAGAGAAGTAAAAAAAAGGATTTTCTTCATACCGTTCGTGGTTCTGTTTGTCTATGTGTCAAGGTGTATGTCAAACTAGAGCTAAACGGATAAGTTAAATGATTTGCTTCATTTTAATGCATGGCACTTGGTAGAAGGAATAGACAGATAGAATAGAATGATTTTTTTTTTTTAAATTGAGTCCAATGACTTAACTTTCTGCATGTAATTTGTAAGCTAATTCCAGTAATAGTCCATTTCAGAGTTTGGCCAAAAACGACGCATGTTGGAAATAAGATTTTGATTTTTGTTTTGCGAAAATTGTCTTATTTTTCGGATTATCCAACAAAAAATATCGTTTATGTCTTGATCAACTTTGTTGTTATTCGAAACCCTTAAGCAGTTTTTTTTTAATAAAATTGGATTTATTAAAATTTTAGAAAGTATGTTTTCTACAGACAAAAACAAATTGTTTTTAATATTTTTGAATTTTTGCACAAATTTCTCGTTAACAATATCATTACCTACATCATTATTGAACCATTACCCAACATCTTGAATGTGTAAAGACACATCTTAGCTTTAAATCACAAGATCCAGTTCATACGACCCACCTGTGCAATTTATTATTTTTATATCTTATCGACCGTGAAGGTCGGATTGTTTAAAAATAATACAATCGAAATGGGAATAAGATATCTATGCATACTAAAAAAAAAAAAATTAAAATTTGGACAAGATGTGGTGTTCCAGATGGACAGTGCCATATCGTGAGGAAAAAGGGTGATTTGTAGGAAGTTTAAGATGTCTTAGGGGGGAGAGGGTATGTATTTCAATTGAAATTTATTTATGGTATAGTTGTACTGAACTGATTGAAAATGGAATCTTTTATTTTAGTTGTTGGCGCGCGCAAATTAACCTCGATTTAATTGACAAAACGAATATAACCCTTTGAGATTGATTATTAATATTATATATGTATACAGAATCGGCAGTAAATTGATGAAATTTGAAAAAGGAATTTTTTATTTTCAGTTGTTCAGATGTTCAAATGTTCAAATGTTCTGAAGGTTAAAAATATACTGTCTGTAGAATTTTAATTAAATGACCACTTAGCTGTTAGAAATTGTTGACCTAAAAAACATAAAGTTATTGGATGATAAAATTCAGCGAAGGTCACCATATCCCTATGGATCTGGACATTTTTTCGGTTCCGGATAGGATATTCTCAAAAATAGTATACTATCTGAAAGATGGGGTCCTACCCCATAAAAACTTGACTAATTTCACTAATTGGTTCAGATTAAAAATTAAAGTACAAAAGTGAAAAACCCCCGAAATCTGTGCCTTCAAACTTTAGCAATTATCTAAGCACTCAGTACACAAGGATTTAAAAAATAACCCTCTATCACCATGTTCATATCTCCCAACCACTGCTGGTCATGGTGATGGGTTTTTTTTCAAAACATATAAACCTGTATATCTTCACCAGCTAATTACAAATGAAATTATTTCAAAGTCCCACAGATCTTGAATGTTGAATGTCATGCTAGATGAAGCGACAAACAACAAATTTAAGATAAAACTTTGAGAACCACCAACAACACGACAGCAAAAAATGTCATTTTGGATTAAACTTTGAATAAATTTTCCAGTCACTTTGATTTAATTTTGTTGATTAATTGATTTCGTATTAACGGTCAAATGGTTGTTTATTCATTAATTAATGTCAATCGCACATTTTGAACTTCTTTTTTTATTTTTAATTAATTTATTTGCACAGATAACAATTTAAATTGTTGAAAGAAATTTGGGAATGTCAATCTGTTTGAGCGATGACATCAGAATCTCGTACTTTGTATCGTAACCCATTACCCTAGTCGGAAATTTAGGGTAAGACATTGGCACATGAATTTAAACCTTTCAACATTGACTTTTTTATTAAGCGGTTTTTACTGTTCTTTTGTTGGAAATTGCACGTAATGCCCACAAATTGTCAGATATGTTGACAATGCAATATTATTTTATAAGTGTCATTGGCGATAAATTAACATGCGCTCGACTTTATTGCTAGGAATTTCCTCATTTTGTAAAAAAAAAAAAAAAAAAAACGATATTTAAAATGTGTGCGTATTTTTTTTATTTTCAGTTTATCAACAGTGTGTGCATTTTAAATTTAAATTCTAGGTTATTGAATGAAAGTAACAAACAGAAAAAGAAACAAAACGAAAAGCTGTGATTTAGTAACTGTTATATGCAATATACTTTAAACTGGAAAAATGGTTATAAATATTTCTATGGTACTTAGTTAAGCCCTGATATTTACATAGAAGCTGCTAAAAATGTACAGGAACGGTGTAAACTAAGAAAACACCTAAGCTTTCTTGGATAAGTAAATAGTCCAAAGAGGTAGATTCTGCAACATTGATGATGAATCACCGGACCACATATTATTGTAAAGGGTTTTCCAATAAGAGGTGTTATTTTGATATTCAAAGAAAAAGGGCATTTTTTGAGATAAATGATCGGATGTTTATTTCATTATAAAGAGGAAGGTATGCCGTTAATAATGGAACACAACATCAGCCAAATGGCCGCCACGACCACGCTTACAAGGACCATATCCTTTTCAGCCTCACGAATTCCATCTATGAGGTCTTGAATCGACGCTGGGCTGTTGGCGTAGACCTTATCTTTCACGTGGCCCCAAAGGAAGAAGTCGCAAGGTGTTAAATCACAAGATCTCGGTGGCCAATTGTGATCACCTCTTCGAGAGATAACACGGTCCGGAAACTTTTCCCGTAAAAGATCGATGGTTTCATTGCTTGTGTGGCACGTAGCGCCGTCTTGTTGAAAGTAAACGTTGTCCAGATCAATACCATCCAATTCCGGCCATAAAAAATCATTAATCATCTCTCGATAGCCGATAGCGCAATCCATTGACCGTAACTGTTGCTCCAGCCCCATTTTCGAAAAAGTAAGGTCCAATGACCCCGCCGGACCATAAACCGCACCAAACAGTCACGCGTTGAGGATGGAGAGGCTTTTCAACAATAACTCTTGGGTTTTCCGAGCCCCAGATGCGACAGTTTTGCTTGTTGACGTAGCCTCCGAGGTGGAAATGGGCCTCATCAGTCAAGATGATTTTTCGATGAAATTCCGGATCATGTTCATGCATTTCAAGGACCCAATCAGCAAAGACACGACGTTGTTGATGATCAGCCGGCTTGAGTTCTTGTGTTAACTGAACTTTATAAGCCTTAAGACCCAAGTCTTTATGCAAAATACGGTGTAATGACATTTGTGGAATGCCTAATTCCAAAGAACGACGAGGAATGGACAAACCTGGGTTTTCTTCAACACTTTGGGCTACAACAGCAATATTCTCAGTTGTTCTTGAGCGACGTGCACGGGTTTTATTCTTCACATCACTAACTTGTCCCAACAGCTCGAATTTTTCCACCAATTTCTGTATTGCGGTCCGACAAGGTGCTTCACGACGACCCAAAAATGTTTTAGTTTTACGAACCGTCTCTGCCAAATTTTCATCATTTTTAAAATGAATTTTATTAATTTCAATGCGTTGTTGAAGCGTGTATCGTTCCATTTTTATTAATGGCGTAGTTTCTACTTGTCAAATGTCAAAAAATGACAGCTTCAAAAGTGACAGCTACCGAAATAGCGGGCTATTCAAAATAACACCTCTTATTGAAAAACCCTTTATAAGTTAAATGTGATGGACTTCTGCACCAAACACACAGACACCTGTAGTGTGACCAGAATAGAGGGAATTACCCTCTTTGAAAATACTCAATTTCATCAAAGGTATAAATTTGGAGGAAGAGTTGGAGAGTGAGAAATCGCATTCACCTCTAGATGGGGACACGATAGATCTTAAGGTCGCAGTGCAACTAAGCCCGAATTAATTAATTTATTCAACAAATTTGCACTGAAAAAAAAGTTCAATTGTATAATTTAATAATGCAAGATTTTATTTTTAATACCTTCTGCCTAGACCAGAATAACTGTCGAAAAATATCAGTCCGAAAAAATCGTTTCGGTCTCATTTCAGATGAAGTAGAATTGTTTCAGTCTCGTCTCTTCACCAACACAAGATGGAACAAATACAAGTATCATTGGATTATGGACATGCCAATTTATAACAGTTTTATTAATAAAGTACTGTTTATGGTGCCCCACAGGGTAACGGCCCTCTGTGGGTGAGCATACTTCGGGCACTTCATTTCATTTGTTTATAATAAAAAGGCCTTAAGATTTTTTTTTTTTTTTGTGGCTGTGAGAGTATTTTTCAAGTTGATGCACACCTACTTTTAATGGCGAAAAACTGTTATAAAGTGGCATTTCTCTAGCCTAGCCTTTCGAATGAATGTCATCGAAAACTTTTGGAAAAATACAGTCAGCTCTCTGTGGCTCACAGTGTAATAATATATTTATTATTTTTTTTTTTTACAAAAATATTTAAAATATTTACACAGAGAATTCATAGAATACCTACCCTATTTATTAATTTAGTTTGTATAGGTTCATTATTTCAACAACAAAATAAAATTAAAATAAAGAAAAAAAAAACAAAAAATGCATTTTCAGTTTATTATCTGCGGTGCAAGTAAATTTATATAAATTCCATTCCGTGCATTCAACTCAATTTAAAGCTAGACACTAAAAAAAAAAATTGAATTCCCATAAAAAATGCACACAAAATTGCCATGTATCTATGTACGTATGTCTATATTTTTTAACATTCCTTATAGTACACGGTCGTGCGATATTAACACACACAAAATAAAAAAAAAAAACTGTAAAAGCTTCCATATTGCACACTTGATTGCATCCTATTGGGTAAACAATATATCCATTTTGTTTCGTGAATTGAAAATATAATAGGTTAGGTATGGAGGGACATTCTGTGTTGAAAACATTGTCCATGGATATACCTAGGACCTATTTTTTTGTTTGTCCGTGGTCATGGTGCAGTGGTATAGCATAGAGCTGACCATCAGCCACCGATTACGCCTCAATGGTTAATTTTAAATAATAAACAAAAACAAAAGTAACATCCATGTGAATACACAAAATTTAATACATAGATATTATATAAAATTGTTTAGTACACCTATATGAGTCGCAGGTACAAGCTTTAATGCCTTATAGTGAAGGGCTTTAAGAAGGCTTTATGAAAATGTTGAAAATATAAATATAAATATAAATATAAATATAAATATAAATATAAATATAAATATAAATATAAATATAAATATAAATATAAATATAAATATAAATATAAATATAAATATAAATATAAATATAAATATAAATATAAATATAAATATAAATATAAATATAAATATAAATATAAATATAAATATAAATATAAATATAAATATAAATATAAATATAAATATAAATATAAATATAAATATAAATATAAATATAAATATAAATATAAATATAAATATAAATATAAATATAAATATAAATATAAATATAAATATAAATATAAATATAAATATAAATATAAATATAAATATAAATATAAATATAAATATAAATATAAATATAAATATAAATATAAATATAAATATAAATATAAATATAAATATAAATATAAATATAAATATAAATATAAATATAAATATAAATATAAATATAAATATAAATATAAATATAAATATAAATATAAATATAAATATAAATATAAATATAAATATAAATATAAATATAAATATAAATATAAATATAAATATAAATATAAATATAAATATAAATATAAATATAAATATAAATATAAATATAAATATAAATATAAATATAAATATAAATATAAATATAAATATAAATATAAATATAAATATAAATATAAATATAAATATAAATATAAATATAAATATAAATATAAATATAAATATAAATATAAATATAAATATAAATATAAATATAAATATAAATATAAATATAAATATAAATATAAATATAAATATAAATATAAATATAAATATAAATATAAATATAAATATAAATATAAATATAAATATAAATATAAATATAAATATAAATATAAATATAAATATAAATATAAATATAAATATAAATATAAATATAAATATAAATATAAATATAAATATAAATATAAATATTAATATTGATATACAAAATTTAACGATTTTTTTTAAATCGCTGGTAAACTATTATGCCCATTTCACCTATGTAGTATATTCCAACACAAATTTCCAAACTCCAACTTGTAATATCTAGAGGGTGATTATTTACCTAATGGATACAATTAGTTTTTTTATTACATTGATCTATGCAGTTGGATAGAACATAATATATAAATTATAATCTAATAAGGAAATTAGCAACAAAAAATATCTAATGGGTTTTCACTTACCACGAACAGAAAAACATACACACAAAGGCATTATTATAATATCTGTTAATATTGCGCTAACACTGACTCACCTGAAAAGAAAAAAAATACAAAAATATTTAATGGATTGAAATAATTAAAAGAATTATCTTGGCATTATTTTTATAGATGATTACTATTTCTACAGGAAGAACTTAGAAATATTTTCATTGATGTGTGGTTGTCTTTATTAAATTTTGTATGAACAGACGCGGAACATTTTAATGATGGTGAAGGAATAATAAGATGTTCTTTTCAGTGAAATACATTTAGAAAGTCTTTAATTTGAAGCCTGTGGGGTATGATAAATAAATTTATAGCTTCATTTTGTTGGTCAGCAATAAAACCGCCACATGTCAACAAAGATCTTTGTTTTTAATGGAAAAACTCTATTCTGTGCAGATAAACATAAATATCCGCTCTAAAAATGAAAATGCTCTATAGTTCAATATTTCACGTATGGAGGCCACTTCCGGCCTTTTGGTTTTTTTTTTGACAGATTAAAGGATAAAATAGATAGTTGGGGAATAAATAAATCGGACTCTGGAATAAGAAACAAAATCAAGATAGAGTCCTACCCTTCGACTTGGGTGTGCCTGTTACAGTCTTGATTAAAGTAAAAACTTTAGACTATAAAACAAATAAGTTGTTAAGAACATGCTCCTTCGTTTATAATTAAAAAAAACTATCTGCAACAATTTACTATGCCTTAAATGCGTAAACCTTAACTTTTGATGTAATGAATACCTTTATCTATCAATTCTCCGATTATAAAAGTTCAATCACTCATGTAAAGCTAATTCAATTTAATCTGACTGATAGCTGAAAATCTATTGCAAAACCATGGCTCAGGTGAAACCACAACGACCATACACGCTCTATAAGCCCTACATCGACGTTGATGTACAGTATAAGTATCATCCTCATCATCATCATCATCCTCGTCGTAGTCGTAGTTGAAGTTGCAATCGTATATCCGTCGTCATCGTCGATCCATAACAAGGGCCACAAATAGATCTTTGCCGCATAAATGAATGCGAGATCAAGTCGTGTACTTGTTGATCGGCTTAGGAAGATGACTCTTCCCATATTATTCTTGTGGTGATAAAAATTCATCTCTTTCCTTGCATATAAATATAAAATGCTGCACTTGCAAACCATCCATACCGCATCCGCATAGACCTACCTCTTTCTATATACCTTCAAACTTTCATCATTTGCTTAAGCGCATCATGTGCATCTCTTATACCTACATGGAGACGGCTAGATGCATCCTCTATAGTCTATAGTATATCTAACCAATAAAAATGACTACGAGGCAGGTGATATGGTTTTAAATTTCGTCTTAGTGGCACTTAGGGATCTATGAACTTCAATATCGTGTCTAGCTTTGATGTTGGTTTGAATAGTTAGCAAGGTGAATTTAACCATGGTGAGTATAGAGGATGTTAGAGATGTGAAATGCAACGATTCTCAATACGTTTATATAAAAAACAAGTTAAAATTTCAAAAATTATTGAATAAGGGTTCCTTAAGAAATTTAAAAAATCTAGAGTTGCCAACAATTGATAATATATCCACTTGGATTATTTGACTTTCACTTTGAAAGAAATCCTACAGAGCTGAACTTAAGTGGAGAATTTTTTTTGCGTGAAAGGCATTTCTTAAAAAGGACCCTTAAATTGGAAAATGTTATTTAGAAACTATCAATATTTTTTGAAGAAATGTGAAAGCAAAATTGTAGCTCAAAAATTTTTAGCAAAAATTATTTGAAAAACTTTTTTTAAAACCAAAATATTTTGAGAAAAATGTGTGCATTCGCCCCCAGTATCTTAAACCGCGGTGTTGTTTGAAAAGAAGTTAATTCAAACAAAAAAAACTGGTGTTGTTGTTGAGAATACTGAATTAGTTTTTGAATTACTTGTATCTGGCAATACTGGCTCCCACTAAATATTGTACTAAAATCTATTGAATATTGAACGTTTCAGAAGGTTTTTCTCAAAATCTTTTACCCCTATGAAAAAATTTGTTGATATCTTTTTTGTGGATTAATGTATGGGCTACAATTTTTGCTTTGACATTTCATAAACAAAATTGGTAGTTTTGAGGAAATTAAAAAAAAAAACTAAACATAGCTTGCATTTCTCCAAAAAAGCTGACAGTTTTCGGGACAATTTCAAAAAATGTTGCCTTTTTGTCCCCATAAAATTAAAAGCAAAGGCTAAAATGAAGTGTAGGTATACTCTTTATGACGTGTTTAAGACGTCATAACTAAACTTTCCACCAAATTTCAGCTTTGATGGCATTTTTTTTTAATTTTGGCCTTTTTGACTTTATTCTTTTGAATTTTTTTTCTGATAACACAAACAAACGATAGAGTTCTTTTCCAAAAATTTGTTTTTCGTTCAAGAAAATTTAATCAAAATTAATTTTTTAATTTCAAGAAAATATCTAAGTAAATGGTGAATTCCTTCTAAGATTGAAGCTGAGGTGCATGATCGATTCAGAATCGCACAAGTTCAATGTGCACCGTGCTCAAGGATGACGACGATGGTGATGATGATGATGATGATGCTATAGGCTAGTCTTAGCGTGCATTTCGTTAGAACAGGTTTGCATTACAATTTTGTTAAAAGTATCTTTTTTCTTCTTTTTTTTTTTTGTTGATTGTTCAGCATCACGACGGATGTTGATAGTGAGGTGAGTTCAGGCTTGAGCTTAAGAGTCTCTACTAGAGTGAGTGTGGTGCCCGAGAAGAACCTGCTGCAAAATTTACACAGATTTGTATATAGCTACGAAAGTATATATTTTTTTTTATTACAGAACGTGAGAAGTCTTAGAGGATGAAAAATCTGCACACGTTCACGGGTGTGCTGTGTGTCTACACCCTAACCTACCTCAAATCACTCTGCACTATGCAGCACAGTGCACCCAAACAGTCTGTTTTTTTTTTTTCTTCACAAGTTTGATGATAAAATATCTTGAATCTATAATTAATAAAGTCGCTTATACCTACGAGTATATGTATGTAGATATGTACTTTTAAAATGCCAATTAGCTTAGCTTGTGCTCCACCCGCACATAGGGTCACAGCTCACAGTAGAGGGTGCTACCTGTTTACTAATACTGTATATGTATAAACTGTCGTTATGTATTTGAGTTAAAAATTCGTGATGTCAACCTGAAGATACCGAAATTAACGGCGCATAATTATTATGAACACACACTGTTGCTAGCGGTGTATATTTTTGTTGTTTTATAGCTTTTAATGTTGTTTCTTGCAAACGAAATCAGTTTGGCATTTAGCTCCTGAAAATTCGGCGAGATAACATATTTTGTTTTCGTTGAGGTCTTTTATCAGCTTTCGGTACAAAATTGTTAAATAATTTATTTACTTTTTTTTTCTGCAGGAAAATTTTGCAACATATTTTGGCCTACTGAACTGTCCTGTTGTCGGTTAGTTGGTGCTGTAGTAGTGTGATGTTTGCGTTGGTGGCTTGGGATCGGTTAGCAATCAATTTTATGTTGTAATTCATGTTTGTTTTTTGACTAATTTTTCTAATTATATAACTCAACAAATTCAACTTGTTTATTAAGGATAAATAATAATACAATGGCCTATAGTTGGAATGTGGATAAAATTGGCTGTTGGCATTTGAACCAGAAGATGCTAAGTTAATTTGTATAATTTGTCAGAAATTCATCAGAATGTTAAAGGTATTTGTATTTACTGCAAAATCACCTTAAACTGTATACAGGGCCATTAGACAGTTTTTTGAGATGAACTCTTGCTTAAATTAAGAGTAAATGCGAAATAGTGTTTCAATATCAAACAAATTTACTCAACTCAAAATTGAATTTTCAACTCGAAACTCTAGACTTGTGCTCAGTAGGTGCAATTGCTTAAGAAACGACTTATTAAACGCTCATGTCAACAATAAAAAAATTACTTTCCGACCGATTCGTATAGAGGACAGTCTTAGCTTCCATTTGATACCCTATTCATAGAAATACCCTGTAGGACAGGTGATAATGATTAGCTCAAAATGCAAAGAAAGAACCATTAAAATAGGTTTTTTAATGTTTGGAATAAATCCTTCGATTAGTGTCCTTTTTTTCAACAGCCGTGATGAGATAGGTAATATTACGGTCGCCACCGGAGCTGTAGATAATAATTTATATTCTAATATCGAAATGTTATTCTATATTTTATAGTTGCCTTTTTCGAGTCTGGGTTGACTCCGTATCACTCAGCTCTTACTCTAGCTAAATCCATGTTTACTTCATTTTTTTCTTAAGTCTAGAAATAAAATTAATAAGAAATTGACCATAGCCTTATCTATCGCGAAGTTGTTTGCTTTACACGACAAATTTGAGGCTAGGCACTCGTTTTTGAATCAAAAGGAGACCGTCGTTACAACAATGGTGAGAAAAATAAAATGAAATAAGATATAACTTTGAATTCATAATTTTTTAATTGACATAAGTCAACCTAACGTTCACAAACAGAAATGGAGTAAAATTTGTTGAAAATACAAGAAAACAAGAAAAAAATGCGTATACGCCCGAGTGTACTACTGTTTTCTCGTTGGTTTTAGAGAAAACAAAACTATGCTATATAATTTACGGCATACTTTTAGGCTGTTTTGTAAGCAAAATGTAGGCAAATGTGGTTCGACTTTACTTGAAGCTAGAATGTTAGAAATGTCCTCTCTAGAGGTAAACCGTTAATTGCTTTAGATTTTTGAGACACTAAAACAACATTATTGTGAATTTGTGTCTTTTTATTTTATATTAAACTAAGTCTAGTCCCAGTGTCACCTATCAGATCACTGGATGTAGAGAAACCTTATCCATACAAATATAAATATTTTTACCAACTCTTATGGACGAATGTTGGTGAGCGTCCATCGTTCAAACAGGCAGTTTTGATTGATTTATCTAACTTCAGATCCATGCATGTTAATATACAAATAGTGTCCATTTTATAAACTCACATGATTCAATCATCTAACTTCGTATGAAACCACATATAAGCAAGTACGTGCAACCCAGTCATGCACTTTATTTGACTGAATTTTTTGTCCAAGGAATTTTCATGTTTGTACATCAGCTCTTTTGTTTCGTTAGTATTTTTTTTCATAAATAAATTTTCTTTTGTGTCTAAACAAAGCAAAAATATTTTCAGTACGGTCTTCAGACCATTTTTTGCTCCTTCAAAAATTGTACTCAAACATAAAATTTGCCCTTCAAGAGACAGTTAAATAGTGAATAATTACTTAAACAATCGATATGCATCCTACCTCTTAATTAGTTTACATATTGATCGCGTATTTACCCAGCATCATCAGCATACCAGTCTTATACACCACAAAGGAATAAGTTTAACGTGCATATAAAAAACACAAGGCTTTTAAAAGATTGAAGGTTACTTGCTTGTCATGTTTTACACAAACAAACCAAAGCATTACAAACAAAAAAAAAAGAAATAAACACGATAAGATGACAAGAACTGACAATGAAAAGGCTTGTCTTCCGGCTGATTATCTTACATGGCGTCAAGAAAACAAAAAAAAAAAAAACATTTAAGAACAACACACCCATCAGCATCAACAACAACATCAACATCATCAAGACAATCAGCATTATTTTATGATTCACAGCAGCAGTCAGAGGGGAACAATGATTTAGTTCCTTGGCTTTTAATTAGCCTTTTGAAAAAAGTCACGAAACATGTCTTAGGTATTTTTTTTTTTCTTTTTTAACAAACAATAATCTACAAATTGATTTTGCGTCAAATATATCAAAACCACTCGTTATGTCACTCAAATTGCTAAATATATAAATCATGATCATATCAAGACCAAACACGCGTTTTATTGTCCCTGACTTTTTTTTCAATTCAAACAATACCCTATAGACACGTCTCGTCTTAGCAAATCCATTTAATCACAAGTAGAGGGAGACAAAAGATTATACAACTGTCATCACGATAATAATTCAAAGTTACTTGTGTCGCGCGACTTCCGAAAGATTAAATCTATCCTCATTTTGTGTGTTATGATCAGCTCACGAAAAAGGGATTACTCCGCACTCCTCCATCCCAATTTTTCAGTCCCCTTTTGTAAGACATTAATGAGGGGACTGTACTATATGTAAGAGGTGTATGACACTTAAAGTGGTGAGATGTGGTAGTCTTTTTTTGTGGTTTTTATTGTTGTAAAGGTGTGTAAAATAGGCGAGGAGGCTTAAACTAACAACAGACATTTTTGAATCATTTTGCCTAAGGCCAACAAAAAACTACAACACACATCATGTTAACACTATAGATATCCTCAACTAAAATCGCAGGATTAAACCAGGGGCTCACTTTGTCTTAGAGATTTATCAAGCGCCTCGAAAGGGAAGAGAATGGCGCAGTAATCATTAAATTTTGCCTAATGGTAATTTGTTGGTTGCTTCAAACTTGTTGTATTTTTCCTCAAAATACTTCCCATTTGCGTGGTTTGAACATATATATTTCAAATGTTGAAAACATTTTTTTACTATCCCAAAAAATCGTCATGCCAAAAACCCAAAATCCAAAAAACCAAAAATCCCGAAAATCCAAAATCCCGAAAGGTCAATGGTATATCGTTTTTTTTTTTTTAATTTCGGGTTTTCTGGATTTTGGATTTCGGGATCCTATCTGACTCCCAAAACCGACACTCATGTCCTTTATTATAGAGGAAGTAATAAAGTTTTTTTAGAATTGGAAAATTACGTTCTTAATCATCCCGATTTTACTGGATTTTTGGTTGTCAGGATTTTAAATTTTCGGAATGATCGGTTTCGTAGTTTTGGGCCTTTGGGATTTTTGAATTTCCATAAAATGGGTACTTAGAATTTCAGGATTTTGGATTTTCTGATTTTTTAATTTTCCCGATTTTGAGTTTTCTAGATTTAATTCTATCGGTTTTTTTGAATGTTGGGTTTTCATGATTTTGGATTTTAAATTTTATTTTTCGGTTTTCGGTGTTGCAGGTTTTCAGGATTTTGAGCTTTAAGGATTTTCAGATTTTTAAATTTTCAGGATTTTGGGTTTTTTTCAATTCGGGCTTTTGGAATTTTTGGTTTTCCAGATTTTTCGTTTTAAGGATTTAAGGTTTTCAGGATTTTGGGTTTTCAGGGTTTTAATTTTTCGGAATTTTTAGTTTTCGGAATTTTCGGTTTTGGATGAAATGGGTTTTAAGACGTTCGGGATTTTAGATTGTCTAAGTTTTTAATTTTCCTGATTTCGGGCTTTTGGTTTTTGTAAATTTTGGGCCTTCAGGATTTTCAATTTCTTGAATTTTGTGTGTTTTTTCAGGATTTTGTATTTTCTGATTTTTTTTATTTTAGGAATTTTGGGTTTTCCTCATTTCATGCGTTTGCGATTTTCGGTTATCTGGATTTTGAGTTTGTAGGATTGTAGGTTTTCTGGATTTCGTGTTTTTAGGATTTCTGTTTTTCGGGATTTTGGGCTCTCGGGATTTAGTATTTTCAGGATTTTTGGGTTATTACCGTGCATCTCGTTAATGGATCAAATTATTTTGTTATATTTTTTTCAGTTTGGTACCCATTAGTAGTAGTTTGAAAAATATTACATTTAAAAAAATTTTAAACTAATTTTTTTATAAAAAAGAAATTAAAATCAAATACAAAATCCATATTTCACACTTTCTCTCTTAAAATAAATCATAACATTATTGAACCATTACTATTAATCTTCAATATCTAGCAACATTAAAGTTTTAAATAAAAGCAAGTTTGTGCGATCCAGTTGTGCATTTTGTTGGTTTTATTTAATTTTTTGGTTTGTTGGAACTTTTCTTAAATTTATTTGTCAAAGATAAACATCTGATTATCTAGGCCAAACCATAACTGCCCTCTACTCAGCGATTAAAATACTTTTTGCAAATTCTTTAACCGATGATTGTCCAGCGGCAACGAGATCGCATTTAACAGGTTTTCATTTATTAGTTCAACAAATCAAACTCGCAAACCGTATGTAAAGTATTTTTTATCAAAATCAACGTTTAAATCATTGATTTCTAAAAATTTTACAATTCTTTGAATTATAATAACATATCTTTAGAACCTGCAGGGCTTATAATTTACCATCAAGGCCAATAAAACTTCAAATACGCCCCTGGCGCATTAAGTGTATATCTGTCTTTGCAATTCTTAACTCCGTTTGGTTGCCAGAATGTAAGTGGCTCCTTAATGCAATTGTTCGCGTTGCAATGAGAGAATAAATCGCGACCCCAAGTCACAAAATGTGGTGCTTGGGCAAAAACAAATATTTGAACAGATCTTCTAGCCACTTGGATGTGAATTGCTACAACAGCATCACCCAGAACCAGCACCAGCAGCAGGAGCACAGCAGTTGCAAAGTACCAGAAAAGTGGTAGTCACATACTCTATGACCAAAAGAATGTAACTATAAGTTTATGTCTGCAGGGACAAGCATCAGAATAACCAGCCAAGCAGAAGTTACTGTACTTGATACATTGTAGGTTTGCACAGCATCACATAGATTCCTCTGAGAACGATGGGGCTTTTGCAAAAAAAAAAAAAGAGGTTCACTATACATATATACGAGTATATTCACACCTTCTTCGAATTGAATAAATGCAAACTTTTATTGACTTTTCATTCTTAAAGCGGGTGCAGCAGCAGCGCGCAGCGGTGGCGGTGGTGGTGGCGGCAGTGAATAGATAGATGTGAGTTCATTTGGATATATAATTTGAATTTTGTGTCCTTTTAAAGGCAGAATAAGGTTGTCGAGAGAAGGAATAACACATTCAATTTTGTTTGCTTTTTTGTATTTTATTGATTGCTGCAGATCCAGAGAATGGGTTCTAGAGATTTTTTTTTTATACTTCCAGACGCCCACTTTTATAGAAATACATTACTATGATGCAGTACTATACCTGCATATACAGCTATACCTTACCACTTAAAGTTAGAAATTTTCCACTTAAGGGCTTTTGTTGAGTTCAATGATCTATGTTCTGGCTGGAGTGTGGGATCGATTTTGATTTGAAGCTCTGTAACTCATTGAAATGTTGAGAAATAAATATGTACACCTTAATGGCTGAAGAATAAGTGAGGAATCCTTTTAAGAGTTTCGTTTCTACATTTTGTATATTAAAAAGGAAATTGCCCATAAGAATTTCGCTTTAAATTAAGTCCCTCATTTCCTATTGCCGCAGTCTTCGCACAGCTGTCTTTAAGCTGACATAGAAGAACAGTAATGAGGATATGTTGGTTACTCAGCGGCGGCGCAGCAGCACAGTAACTTGAGTTACATCATCTTGCATCATCCTCCGTGCAAACTGCGCTTCGAATGTCTTATGTAAGAATTATTATAATTACAGCTAAACGATCGGCACTTAGCTCTGGTATTTCATTCTGATGAGCAAGAGCATGGCTAGCGAAGGAGAACATCAGAAATAATGGTAGTTTCGAAAAAGGTACATATATGTATACCCAAATGACTTAACATGTTGAGTAAGTTAAGCGGATTGTGCCGCCTAAAGCCTTTGGCATAACCTCTATAGTAAAGACGTAGAATTTTCTTAACCAATAGGTATGTAGGTACTCACACATAAATGAAGTTCAAACTTAAGATGAAAGACTAGTCCAAGGAAAATAATATAATAAGCTTAAAGCAAAGAAGCAAATTGTATTTGAAAGATTTTTTATTTTTTGTTTTTTAAAGGAATGTTCCTTTTTTAAAAAGAAAATGGGTTTATCAGAAGATAGATCAGTTTTGAATATTTAAATTAATGTATTGAAATTCTAAATTATGTATTCAAAAACTGTTAAGAAACAATGCAATCTTGCAAAAATGGCAAAATAGTGGCTACACTCGTGTTTTTCGGTACTGGGGTCTTAAAACCCGATATGTGGGATATTCGCAAACAAAAGCCCTTTCTTAAAGATTAGACAAGGGTAAAAAAGGTGAACTATTTTCCGAAATTGGAAATCCATACAAAATTTGTAATCAATGGTTAAAGTTACTTAAGGTCTTTGGAAATTTTTAGCAACTTATTATTTGTGGGATTTTCACAAAAAAAGTATACCATCTGCAGGGTCTTAGTGACCCCATAAAAGGCCAACTATAGTTTCAGTAATTGGTCAGCCATATGTTTTTTTAGCGACTTTAACAAACTAATTTGTGGGATATTCTCAAAAAAATTCTGAAGGATCACTAATTTTTCATAAAAGGTCAACTACTCTCAGTATGGCTCAGGCCATAGAATTTTTGAAGTTTTTTTTCAAAGTCAGAGAGAGTTTAGTCTCCTCATTTGAGGGATATTCGCAATATTCATATTGACCTTGAACAAATTTTAAACATTCATTAAAAAAAAAACAATAACTGAAACTGGTGACCTTTTATGAGGTCCCTAAGACCTTTGAAATGGCATACTTTTTTGCGAATATCCCACAAATGAGGTGCCAAAAATCCCTGATGATATTGATTATAAATTTTCTACGATTGACCAATTTCTGAACCCTAAAATGCCACACTTTTTTTTAATATCGCACATATGAGGTGCTAAGATGGCAGAGCTCCAGGGCTTAAACAAAATAACAAAACTCTCGAATCTTGAAAATAAGTAATTTTTGTTTAACAAACTTATGTGTTTAATTTAATAATTTACATAATTTATTGTTTGTAAGCAAACACAATGAATCAAAATTGTATCATCGTAATCAATTATACTTATACCACCTCCGCAGATTTTTTTTATTCTTCAGATCATAACATCAATCATTATTTTGCTCTCTGTGAATTAAAATGAAAATGTCTGCATAAATTTGTAACAAAATCAAATTGAAACCTAATGCCAACAATATTTTTGATGATTTTTTTTCTCGGTGACACTGAAAAAAATCCAAAACTCGTTTAACAAGCGCGCTTTTGCTTACTGTCGCCTTGTGTCTAGACAGAATGAAACACAGTGAGTCTTTGGCTGAGGCTACAAAATAAACATCAAAAAGATTTAAAAAAAAAAGAAAACCTGCCAAATCATTCAAATACCGTACAAATACATATTTTTTTCAGATATTCATCTCACACCTATTAACTCTTTCCGCCCAATTAACATTTCAATATTGCGCAGGCACACGCTGTGTGGGGGCTTCTATCTTACCTGGAATTCGGTGGCCATCACAGACAGCTTTATGTTTTGAAATCGGAAACCCTTTGGCGACCACCAGCTACGCTTTGAGAGACACGAGATCTTTCTGCCATCGCATAATTCACGCACAGTAGGGCAATATTCTTCTGAATAAAAAGAAGAAGGTATGGTCAAAAGGAATCTTGGTTATGATTTTGCCACAAAAAACACGATTTTTTCCCATCAGAATTTGGATATCATTCGATTGAATTTTTCCAGTTGTGGAGTCCCAAGCCCAAAATTACCTTGTCACATAATTCTGCTGCAGGAAAAATCGAATACAGTGCCACCAACGTTGATCCGGCTGACTGGCGCTTACACCCAGTTTGAAGGAAGAGGGAGGTTGCTCCTTCGTTCTTTTTGGGTGATGCATGGACTTGCTGTCTTGCAACAAAACCGTTTATCCAGACAGACAGAAAATGTGTGTGCATCCACTGTTCTGCCGAAGGAACATGTTTCGCGGTCCATTGAAGACATTTAGCTGGATCAGGTTAATTATTGTTATTGGTCCTATACAGAATTTACCTACATCCAGTCGTCCGCAGTCCTTGGAAACGCCTCTGACGCGTATTTGTACAACAACAACAACAACAAAAAAAAACAAAATACAGCTCCAGCCTGATGTGGGATTAATCGAAGCAGCAAAAAAGACCGTATAAACGCATACACTTCTCATGTGTACCTACATATGGAAATTTGGTGAATGAGTGCGTTACTGCTGCCCTGCAGGGGATTTTTTGGACCTCATGTCAATGCGCTGGGTAATCGAAAGTGAATTCTTTAAGATGATTTATTGGTTTAGACTTAATTGGGCTATAAAAGAGTGTTTATAGTCTTTAGGTAGGTACGTATGTGTATTGTACATAGGGTATCACAAGGATATGCACTTTTGATGGATATAAATGCATTTTGATTGATAGATTGGATGCTGTTTATGGGCATTGAGGCATTTTATTTTCATTTTCATTTTATGTTTACTTATTTGGGTTTTTGAAGATTAATGGTTTTGCGGACTTGCAAGAAAAAAAAAAACCTACTGGAAGGTTCTAGAATGTTTAGAGTTTTTATTGGTAGTTATCTACTTTAAGCTTATGATGATGGTATCCCTAGATGTATATAAGTTTGCAATAGTAAATTCTGTCGAACTATTAAACAAAATATCTATATTTTTATTGAAGGTATTAAAACCTTGCTAGACTGTCTACCATCATAGATGAATGTAATTTTTTACAGCTCGTAGACAGGGAGTTCATCAAGGTTAACAATTTAAGTTATTAAAATATTTATTCTCAAGCTAGTCTACACTCTGTAAATCGACAATTCTATAAAGTCTGACAATTTTTAAAATATTTTGAGTTTTCATTTTTTTTAAAAACGTTTTTTTTTTCAATCAGAGATAAATGTCAGGTAAGGCGTCTCTTGTGAAATTAATATGAAGTTGTAGAAAATTCGATGATTTTTTACTTCTTATTTTGTTTATTTTTTTTTTTTTGTTCTATTTAACATATACTTAAGGGGTTATGACTATCTTTTAAATGATATTTTTTTAAAACATTGTTAGCAGCTAGGAAGTAGTAGATAACGATGTACATATATTTGTCTTAAATATCTGGATATTAAAATGGGAAGTAAGACTAGAGTTGGGTAAGAAATTCTACATTCGTGTCGTGCGGTTAAAGAGAGAATCTCTGTACTTCTCTATCTCACAAGAGGTAATAGAAATTTTGGCGATGTTTCAACGAAACAAAATGACTCAAAAATTGATGTTTCACCTATCAGCTCTATTCTATGGAAAGTCGTTGGGATAGAGCAGAATTAATACAGACAAGGTGAGGAATCGATTCCTCCTCTTTCTAATTAATACAGTTTCTGCATAAATAGTTTGAAAATACCACAAGCCTTGTTGTGTGGTTGGCTATTAAACATCAGTGTCCATTAATGACACCTATAGTATGAAGCCGAATTGTAGTCTGCTTAGAGATATTAAACTCTGCGTCTTAGAAGACCTAAGTATTTCGCTGCATTTTTAGCAATATCTAAAATGCGATAGTTCCACAAAAGGTGGTCAGTATAGGTAATGCACATATGTACGAAGAATTGGAATTTTTTCGGAGTCTCGATGCAAGTACCGTTTATGTATAGTTGTAAAGGCGTTATATTCCGCTTTAACGAGTGAAAACAGCTTTTGATTTTGAAAGCATTACATGTAACGTCATAATTGATACCCCATTTAACAATATTGTTTAGATCAGAATTTAATGAGTTTATCATACACTGCCTTTGAAATTCGACATCCAAAGAACAGGGTTGTGAATCTGGAAACTTATATGAAAAATTACAGATAAAAGACATTTATTGAGATCAGAAACAGATTTGGCTTCAAAACGGAGCCTTGCGGCACACCAGCATTTATTTTGTGAATTTTAGACTTAAATCTATAAAAAAAAAACAACTTCGATTAAACGGTCGCGATCAGAAACCTAACTTCTAATCCAACAAAGTAATGACCAAAAGCAAGCATTATCTATATAAGAGCTTTACAATTTATACGCCCATATAGAATTTTGAGACGGATGATTAACCATGACTTTGCAAAGAATCCTATCTGCTCATTTAGCTCATCGTCTGGGCTGCGCTGAAGATCTCTATGTAGTCATGAAGTCGCGGGGGCGCTTCTTCTTGTATGATTTATAGCCGAGAAAGTTGATCAAAGTTTATGAACATTGTCTTAGAAAATCAGTTATGATGCCAGATTTATACGGCCACCTGCTGTCAAATTTACTTTTTTCGTTATTTTAGGTACTAATTCGGTGTGGCCATCGGATATACTAGCTAGAAATAATGACCATTTCTTGTCACAGTTCAAACATTCCGTAGTTTGTGTCCGAAATGCTAAGAGGTAGGAATTTTGATACTTTCTAATTTCTATAATACCCTTCTGTCTATATTTAAGGGTAGCCCAGGCAATAAAAATGTTCAGAACTTCAAGCTGAGCGTTTTTACTTTACACACTCGTTTTTTTTTATGAAAAGGGAAGAAATCGGGAGGAAACAGAACATTTTTGTTTGGGCTTTAGGCTTTAAGGAACTATAGAACCTATGCACAGAGGAGCATGTGAAAATGTTTTTTGTATAGATGTAACAGTTTTGAAGCTGGGAGAGATTTACCAACATGGAACTAGGAATTCACCCTACTCACACTTTTTCCCTCACGTAAATCGACAAGTTGATAGACTTGTAGTGAAATCAAAAATATTAGAACCAATCGATAAATTGAAGGTTGTCCTATTTTTAGGTCGTTAGGACGCTTGGTTTAGCATAATATCGCTGTAAAAAAGGTTAAAACAGGTGAAAAAAAAGTTGCTTGCTACAAATCTACAGCTTCCTTACAGACTAGAAAATTGGATTTTGTAATAACCTTTAAAAAAATAACTTGATAATACATATATGTATATTAAACAGTTGATTAAAAACTGCCAGGAAATCTCTAAATAAAACACCATTTAAAATCATCAACAAGCCGACTCGATGAAAAATTCAGAAACTATCTTCATTGCATAAACATAAGCTATAAGCATAGCCACCAGCATCCGTTGTCATCTAACGAAACCAAAGCAACCAACCAACAACAACAACAACAATAACAACAACAGGAACAGGAACATAAGAAAGTACACATACCACTAAAGCATACTATTAGAAAAATGTCACCTAAGTGAACAAGCATTGCATCCATTCAGCCTGGCAAAGAATGTTTCGAACAAAATCAACAAATCAACAGACACCACCAACAACTAAACAACAGAAGTTTCCGTCCCGTGCGTCGCATCGTCGCGGCACAGTGGAAGCTGTAGCGGTAGTGGCAGCATGGTACTGGCATGCAATAGCCACTGCCTTAGCATCATCAGCATCAGAGAATCAGCACCATCAGTAGCACAGCTCAGAATACAGCAGCAGCAACAAGAAGCAAGAAGAAAAGCATTTCTTGAATCCGAGAGCCTTGATTCTTGGGGCTAGATGAAGGTGGTATGTGTTCCGATGTTTCAATATGTTGTTATGTTCGATTGTGGAGCTGCTCCGTTGCTATACTTGCCCCCACTACCAACTCTTAGTCCACCATTTGGACAGAAAACATTCGAAGAAATTAAAAAGAACAAAACAACAACAAAACATAAGAAAAAAAACATAACTCGCATCCCAGGTCCACATGGAGAGAGAGACAAGCAACAATCCTGTCTGATCGGTTCGATAACTTTGGTAGGCTGCTGTGTTTGTCGTCGCTTCTGTTCCTGTTGCGATCTCGTGTTCTGTCGGTGGAGCCGTAATGCCGTGTTGTTGTCGTTGTTATTCCGTATCTCAACACAAAAAGCCAACTGTGTCACTAACCGTCAGCAATAGCAACAGCAACAGCAACAACAGCAGCAGCAGCAGCAATAGCCGAGCGGCCAAACGACACAAGAAGCATACCGATTCAACTGATTTGGTCAGAAATGGTGGTTCTTATAGCCAGCTCAGGCCTAAAGCCTGCGGCCATCAGACCAAGCCAGCCAGCCAACTAGCCAGTCAACTATAGCCAGCCAAAGCCAATCCAAGAAGCCATAACCCAAAAGACAAGCCACAGAACACGATGACAGTTCAACCCGCACTTAGATGGCATTAAAATCGATGTCTTAGAATTATTAACTGTTCGGTATGCAATGGCAACATAGTTTAACCATGGCCCATGGAATTTATTAAGTTATAACCCACTCGAATGAGATATATGTGCATATGTGGGCACCACTTCTCGTGGGATCAATAACTCGCATTTCGCACTTTTGGTGTAGTGTGTTCCCTTGGGGGCATATTTTTCGACAAAAAAAAATTATGATGTATTTTTTGTATTTAAAATTTTAAGTTTTTTTTTTCTTTTATTGTTTGTGGTCACCTGAAATTATAAATCTAGCGCGAATCTCCCCGAAGATGGACAGCAAACTTTAAGACTATAGGGAGCTGATGACAGTTTAGATACATGAGGTAGGTAAATGGTTATTTTTCTGACCTAATGTAACTCTCAATAATTTGAAAATGATTAGTGAGTTGTAGGTCATTTTGTTGAGAATTACATGAGGTACTATAAACATATACATCAGATTGGTTGGAATCCTTGAATTGAGGTTACTTAGAAGACATTGTAAATCCAGAGGTTTACAGAAGCATTTGTAAAACATGTATCTAAATTAAGGTAAGATCATGTTCAATCCGAAAAATATCTATAAGAAATTTTACAAAACTAACCCTGTGATTTTATAATTTAATACAACAAAAAACAGCAATCTTATTATACTTGTAGTAAAATTTACAACGCATTCACCAATCAATGTAGACCTTCATAAAAATGATTGCCATTAATTTCAATAAAAACAAAATATACAGAAATGCAGGAAGCTACTACAGATGTAGTCTAATTCAATAAACACAAATGTAAAATTCACTATCAGTGTTAGTAAAGTTTACTATCAGTGTGAAATTCATTTCGAATTCGGTGTGTCTTTTAACTGATATTGTGTATAAATGTATTTGCGATAACTAGGACTGGGATTTCCATGCAAATGCATATTTTTTGACAAACTTTAGAAGCAAAAAAAAAACAGGCCAAAGGTTTTTTTTCGTAAGTGTAGTATTACAAATTTCTTTTGGGGTTGAAAGGCTCTAACGATTTTTATTTTAATAAATTCTATCGCCGGCCCCGGTTGTCGTAATTCTTGTCTTCTTAATTAAATCCACGAGGTCTCCGTTTTTCAATCGCAATCTAAATTCTTATCGTCGTAGTCGGTTGGATAAATTCGGTCTAATTTCACGCGCCGATATTTCCCTCAGCTTTTAGAAATATTCCCTTTATTTGAAAGAAATCGCATTTAATAACCTTTTCAAAATTTAAATACATAAATAATAAAGAAATATTTACAGAAGCTGCCTTTGCTAGTTATGTATTATTTTTCATATAAATTCAATTTTTATCAATTTCTGCTTCATAATTAAATCAAAGAATAAAATTACTCTCCACCAGCTCCCTAACTATTAATTTATTGTAACGCCGCCGCAGTAATTCTATCATTAATCATTTTGATTTTCGATAACTTGACAGTTGGGTCGTGTTTTGGTTAAAAAAAAAAAAAGGAAAGATGTCCATCAGCCAAGCTTACGAGTTTGTATGAATCTGTTTCTACATTTCAAGCAATATCAGATTTTGTGGTGTATAGTATCATTTTGGTTTATTGCTAACAACATATTCAGTTGAATTTGTTTTTTTTTTTTTTTATTTAAATATTTTTGGCAGAATTTATGAAGATGGAAGATAGGTGTTATTTTTGGTTGAGTAGGATGTTGGTATTTACATTTAGATTTATCGAATCTTTCAATTGTTTCGACACGATTCACAATCAGATATATCATTGTTTTGAAAAGTTTACATAAAACAACAAATCTCAAGTCAATGTTCAGCCAAAAATGGTTTTAGCCACTGGGAAACGCTAAATGACTGAATTATCACAAAATATCATATGTGGGCAGAGATTTCATTGAAAGTGCGGTATCATTCCAAAAAGTTAAATGTTAAAAAAGAGACAAACTCTACTACAAAAAAACATGTGTGTTATAGGTACAAGTTACAAGTCAGCCGTGAAAAGTAAGTAAGTTATAAAAGAAATCGCCAAGTTCTAAGTTTAAGAAGGTTTAGGGCCTGTTTCACAACATCTTAGTAAAGTTCTGATTTGTTACTCGACACATAAATATAAGCAAAGGGAGAAAAATTCACAGTTGTCATTTGACCCACCTGAATAGGCTTTAAATCCAAAAATATTTTTTTTTCAATTATGGATTTATGACCCTTCGCATATTTATGAGTCAAGTAACCAATCAGAACTTATACTCAGACATTATGAAACAAGCTCTTAATACCAAATATTTTAAACAGAGTAATATCGATACAACTCGAAATTATGAGAAGAATTATGTTTTTAAGCCCAGTACACTGCTGATGGAAAAGAAAATTTGTCGGTGGTCTCCAACATGACAGCGAAAATTTTACGGAAGCCACAGCGAAAAAATCCCAATTGAAAGAACACCAATTGCAAAAAAAAAAAAAACACAAACGCAAACGCAAAAAATATGCACGACTGGGACGAACTTGCTCTTATGCGCGATCACATTGTGGTTCTATAGTCTGAAATAAATTAGCTATGGGAGTCTATATTTTATCCATTTGCCAAAACTTTGTTTATTTGCGGGTATTATTATGCGAGTATACAAAAATTAACAATATAGCCTAGTGTTGCACATATGCAATATGCATAAAAGGAAATTATATTATTTAAACTGGTAAATTGTCTTAAATCAACAAAATTATAAAGAAATTGATTAAAATACTTTAAATCTGTTTTAACCCAACGCTATTTACACCATCTAATTTCTTATATAAATCTTAATTTATTAGAAAAAAAATTGAAAATCGTAGGAGCGGTTTTAAAAATAATTAATTTTGTATATATAAAATTTCGTTAATATTTTTGAGAAAAAAAATTGGTACGCCAATTTTAAGTATTTGTTAATGCTAAGTTAAAAATTGAACTTTACAAAAAATCTGCTACCCGTTTTCGAAATATCGAATTTTCAAAAATTAATTTTGAATTTTTTTCAAAAATCCAAAAATTATTTTTTAGAAAATTTTGCTACTCACTTCTATTTATATTTGTTACAAGCTTCTGTATAAAAAATTTAATTTTATTCGGTTGATCAGATATTGAGATAGTCGAAAATCAATGAAACCGTTCTATGAGAGGTACTGTTAATAAACGTAAAATATAAAATTTAAACATTTTAAATGGTAGATCGTACTAATTTTAACACAAAAAAAAACTTTTATCAAAATCGTAGTAGTTGTTTTTGAGAAAAAAAATATTTTTCTTAAGGGTTTTTAAACATTTGTATGGGAAGCACCGTTATTTTTGGGTATTAGAATAATTTTTGTCAAAAATCTTCTAGATAAAGTTAAAAAACTGCTATTTAGGAAGTTTAATAAAAATCGACAGAATCGTTTTTGAAATATTGAGTTTTCAAAAAAAAAATGTAAAACTTTTTTTAAAAATCCTAAAAATATTTTTTTTGAAAATTTTCCTACACAATATTATTTAGAATGTGTCAATAATTTATTATACACAAATTGATCACAATCAGTTGAACCGTTTTCGAGAAAAGCGGAAATCAAAAAAATGGTTCTTTGGGAGGTACCATTAATAACCATTTTTCGGAACCATTTTTTTTATTAAACGGCAACTTATAACTATTTAAATTTATTAAGTTCTTAAAAGAAAATTCGGTAGCGCTGGTTTTGAGAAAAAAAAGTTTTTCCTTTTTGGCCAAGAAATTTTGTATGACAGCTACTGTTAGTTTTGGTCATAAAAAAAAGAGAAAAAAAAACGGGTGGGGGGAATGTCCAAAAAACGCTAGGTACCAAGTTTAAAGAAAATCGACCCATCCGTTTAGGCTGTAGTCGAACAGACAGACAGACAGACGGACGTTTTTGCGAGACCCACTTTTTTCGTCTTCGCTATCATCGTAATGTCAATTTTGATCAAAATCTAGAGTTCGATTTTTTGTACGAATTCATAACTTGCCATATAGTAGATACCTATGTATTCAAAATAGCTTTTAACGGCCTTTAGTCCATAAAAATTGGCGTTTCGTCCCGGCGATCTCACGTGGACTCATCAGTTGACTAGTGAGTGCCTTGTCAATACGCAATTTTTATTAAGTTCAGTTCAACTTACATGAACTTTTTGACAAAAATCCAATGTGAACTATATCCAACAAGATTAAAATTCCTATTTATATTCGCAAGTAAAAATCACAGAAAACCATGCTGTAATTAAAGAAACAACAAATACAAACACAAATAAACCTCAAATGTCATTTTCTGCACATAATAAGTGGTCATCAGGGCAATTAATTCAATGCGAAAAAAGAGTGGATACTACCTACTACAAAATGGGAACCTTCAAATTTTGCACCACTAGATCTAACGTTAGGGGAAATTACAAGATTCTAAAGTGTCGGGAAGTGATACATAATTTTTGGTGGTCCGTCAGACAGTTACGGTTTTAGTGATTTTCAAAGTCCTATATCTCAGGAACCACTAATGATTAAGGATGAAGCGCCTGTGCCTGGCTAGTTTAGCAAATAAATATTGTGAATTTATTCAGTACTGAAGTTAAAGGGTAGTAAAAAGTTTGTTCCTTGTTCGGCTTAGTGCCGAAAACTTGGCCTGGCTTTTTGTCTTTAAAAGTAGGCGTATCTGAATTTTCTCTTTAATTTTTTATCTTCAGAAAGTGGGTGTTAGGCAATAACGCCCAAATCGAATTGGAAATGTCGCCCAGGAAATTCTGAACAACTGTTGTTGTTTTTTTTCTCAATTTGGGCGTTATTTCCATTTTTTTTTAATTTCTTTTAAAGGAAAAAATGCCCATAATAAAAATTTTAAAATGGAAATAATGCCCAAAAGTGGAATTATCGCCCAAAAACACCCAGAAAAAGGAAATAACGCCCAAATACTATAGGAAAAAGCACCCAAATCAAAATCTTACCAAGAATTGTACTGAAACAACTCCGTTTTAAATCAACTTTATATCACTTGAAAAAAATAAACAGCGTGATATGTATGGGGGCACCCCCCTGCTTGGGCACACCATAGGATTCGGGGTAGGTGCGAGGCTGGGCGTATGCAAAGTTTCTTTAAATTCAGAGTCTTTAAATGCAAAAGAGACTTTGCATACACCCCGTCCCGCCCTGCACCTACCCCAAATCCTATAGTGTTCCTAAGCCGGCGGGTTGCAGGGGGCAGCATGCCCCCCATACATACCTCACTGTTTATGCGCCGCAATTTTCATTGAAATTTCACTTTGGAAATATTGCCCAAAATTTAAGAAAGAACGTCCAAATTAAAAAAAAATGTTTGGAAATATCGCCCAAAATTGAGGAAATAACGCCCAAATTTTACAACAACAATTTACATTGAAATTATTTCGAGGATATTTACGTAAATTTTAGCGTGACCCGAACTCACTTTTCAAAGTTTCTTCAACAGTAAACCCAAAACTTGTTGAGATAAAAACATACAAAAAAAGAAATGAAAAACAATGACAAAAGTAGTAAATGCGCAATGAGGCCATTTCATTCCGTAATAGATGATAGAACCCTAGGTGGTCACATTTATGTAATTTCAAGCCGCTTTCCAAGGAAATGTCATCTAACAATAATTATACTAACAAAAAAAATAATCAAACTTTTTTTGTCGATAATTACCTAACAACAGAAGAACATCAGCCAGAAGAAGAAGAAAAATTCTATACTTCATGGCGGAGCATGGATGACATGGACAATTATTGACTCCTGAGCAGTAGTGGTGGAGTGTATTTAACAATCTTTTTAGCCTGTGAAAGAGATTCCAATAATAACGATGATCATGATCATGAGTATAACATATTATCAAGAAGCTCATCAAGGCGCTATCACTTCAACGAAACACACACAAACGACACAAAAAAAAACCCTTCATTCACATTGTTGCTTTCGATACATACGAGCACACATAGGTATAAAAACATAGAGGTGACATTACTTGCAACTAGATGGCCTGACTGTCATTGACGAAGATGGTCGTCTCTATTGATGATGTTCGGTTTGGAATCAACAACCTCTTTTTGCAGCTTCTTTTCGCATTTGGATCCTCTTTTTCCTATAAATGTACGAGTATAGGTACATACATAGTTGATGATATACCTATCTAAGCTACAGGCAATGCCGCATCAGCTGAAGTGGAATGTGTCCTCCGTGTCTTGTCATCGTACATCGTTCAACGAAGACGTAACGTTGTCATTTCATTGAAGCTCCAATGTCACAACATTTTTATCTCTTAAACGGGAAAAACTTCATCTTTAATTACTGTCAACCCAGAAGTGGGTATATAGTGGGGGAAGGGAGAGAACCAGAGCGAGTGAGAGAGAGAGAAAGACAGACAGACAGAGATGGTATATATACACCATCTTAATTTTGTTATTTTCCTATAGATTTACCAAAGATATGGGTTTGGTTAGATACCTCAATCAACTGTCGCAATTGCAATATTCCTTTGGGTTCCTTCTCTGGTGGAAATTCATGGAATTGTGTGAAAATAATTACAACTGTTCTATTACAACGTCAGCCATTCATTCTTAATTGAAGTTTAAAGGAAACTGTCTTCAAACAACTTTAAATGACATCACGACATGCACCCCAAAAGATACTGATTTGGGAACACTTGACTCTCCTCACTCTACTTCTCTGATGCGGGGTCTAATCCTATACTCGAATCAAAATAAGGAACTTTCTTGAACTTGCTTCTGTTAGAATCGTGAAAGATTTTAAACTCTAGAAGTCAATATGAGCTAGTGTGTAGTTTAATAAGAAAAGGATGTCGGAAGTCCAACAATAATAATGAGATAAAAAGGGAGTTAGTTGGCCATTGTAAGGATATTATTTAGGCATCAATAGACCAAAGTCCAGAGAGATTTGGTTGAAAATAAACGACATTTGAGTTTAGCGACGCAATCACAGAAAAAAATGGTGTTTCCATACAAACTATCGATAACAAGTATTTATGTAATTCACGCCGGTATCAAAGTTTTTCTCCGTGCTTAAGTAATGCCTCGAGAATTCTCTTCGCTTAGCTAAACCCGGAGGGGATTAGTTGTTGTTGCATTTAAAATATAAATTACTTAGCCCTGACGACGTTTTTTTCGATATATTTTCTCCGGGCTTGCAAAAAACACGTCTCAAGAAATTTAATTTTCTTTAAGCTTAGAAATCTTAGTTCGAACACTTAGGGCTCGACCACGCAGTATGCGACAGATCGACAAAATCCAGAGCGACAGAAATAAATTAAAACAACGACAAGTGACATTTGTCAGTGACACAGCGATGTCGCCCTCTCTTGAAATCTGTTCTATTTTTGTATTGAATCCAGTGCTGGGAGATCATGTGAAAAATCCCTTTCTCGGGCAATTTTGTCCTCTAAAAGGAGAAGGTAAAACTGACTCATTTCGTGAGAATTCTTTGTTTATCAAATTTTACTCGGAAATGAGACGAAAAATAACCGCTCTAAAAATTTGTATTCAAAAGATTTTATCAAGATAGGTAACAATAAAATCGATTTTCTATCAAATATAATTCAAGAATTCTGTAAGCCAACTGAAAGAATAAAAATAGCAAAAAACTAAAATGTAAAAAAATATTTATTTAGAAACTTTTTTAAGTAATTCTTTTAAGTGTTGACCACTTCTTTCTTTTTTAATGATACTGAAAAGAAAAAAAAGATTCCTTAAGTACTATCAAAGACTTCTCGGATAAAATTGAATCCTATTTAATTTTAACAAGAAATCTAATTTACTCAAAAAATCGAAATATTAAAATTGGTAAATAGTGTAAAAATATCTTCTTTTATGGTTTTGGGAAATAAAAAGGAAAACAAGAAAAGATTTGTGGGAAAAAAGGAATTTTTTAACTGTCTGAAGGGAATTTTCTTCAAAATGCCCCCATAGGACTGATAGAATCCTCACTATACTATATCTTCGGACCGATTACAATCTTCAAGAACTTTACTTAACAACAGAATTTTTACAACTAGCTGTTCAAGAGAATTGTCGCTCAATTAATGGCCACTTGTCGCTTAAAAGTGCGTAAAATCGCTCTGCCGCTTAGTCGCTCTGTTTTTTTGTCGCTCAATGCGGGGCTGTGGCTGTCTCTTAGGCATAAATCTGCTTTGAGAAGTTAAAGTAAAATATTTTAGAGACACTTTGAGTTCGGTGCTGATTGTAGATAGATAGAAGGTTATCAAGTAGTTAGAATTTACCTAACTTACACTGCGTAGATGTGGAAAAAGTTCCTTAATATATTAAAAAAAGAACATTATATCACTGTAACTTAAGCACTCAATTTTCTCAAAATCTATAACTCTACTTACGAAAAAGGTGTTACAATTTATATGTGTAGAATTGGCTTAACTTAATTATACCCCTTTCACCTGTCCCCTTAAAACTATATACTGATGGTCCTTATTTGGGGTAGGTACCTACTTTTTAGAAAATGCTTAAGAAATAGAAATTGAGTTCTCCACCAAAATTTAGCATTGGGGGATTTTTTTCGAAGTTTGGCCTTCTTCGTCCAATTTTCTAAAGCTATTATTCAGGATAATCCGTTTTTTTTATATAATTGAATTTTCAAACAAAACAAAATGCTTGATTTTCTTTTTTGATCTTAAAATACATTTTTAATTTTTTCAAATTTTAATATTGAATATTATTTTAGTTCACATCATTTTTGATCAAAATTGGGGAAGACTGGAACGGGGAATGTTGAAGACCAAAAAATAGTCTATGGCAGGAACCTTTAGCAACAATTTTTTGCAACAATTTTTTTTGCCAGAAAAACCATTAGAATCAGAAAAACCACCGCTGAATTATTTTTTAATATTAAAATTTCTTCTATGTTTAGCTTGAAATCAAGTGTTTGAGTCCAAATAATCTATTGGTATTTAACAAAGAGGCTCTGCAACATAAAAATCAACTAGATGCATTTTCTCACTTGTCTCTCTTAATTCTGCAAAGTGAGATAAATGCAACTATTACATCGGCAACAAGTATATTTTTATTTTCATTTTTTTTTTTGTGATGAGATTTAACAGAATAGTCCGGCGCGGCGTGTAGTTATAGCTCATCAAGCCAAAGCCAAGCCTATATAAACACTCTGCAGAGGAAATGTATTATAGAAAAAGATAGAAGAATCCAAGTGATGGCTGATGCAGCAACCAACTAGGTATATCGGCGGGGGTTCGGCGTATGAAATATACAATTTAGTACAGTGGCGCCTTACCTGTCGCGCTCCTGAGGCCATTTAAGGCTTGCGCGCAGCACATTCCACTGACGTTCTTTCTATATGGCTCTGGCGTCCATCCATAGCCGCTTCAATTGCTATTGGTCAAAGACAAGACATAACGCATAACGTAACACAGCACTTACTTAAGCCACGACCGACGACGGATGTCTTCTTTTAACTTTGAATTATTGTAGGTAGGTACCTACTGAGTGCGAATTTTTAAATGTGCGCAAGCCGCAAAATAAAGTCTTCTATATAATATTCCTTAAGAGCTAATGATCGTTAAATTGGCATACGTAATCAGTTTCATATACCTAGGTATGCAATGGTAAGTTATGTCATAGCGGGAGGAAACCTTCTGTTAAGGGATAAGAAAAGACATTTCAATGATCGGTTCTATATGTCTGGCAGTTAAATTAATGCCAATTGACACACCTTCTACCATGTTTTCACATAATTGAGAGAGAAGAAAATTTTATGCGACAATGATAGCCAATGGTATTGGCACACTACGATTACAGGAGTTGTTACATTTCTTGTTGGTTTCAGGATTGCCAGATTTTTGAAATTTAGTCATTGTAACAATCGAATGTTGAAACCCTAAAAAGGCGTTTAATTTAGTTAAGGGTGAATTTTGGATCATCTAATTTTTAATTTTGGCCTATTTTGAAAACTTGAAACTCAAGGAAACCCTATAGATTTCCAAATTTCGGTTTGGAACAAAATTGAATTAGCTACAAATTCTGTTATTAATATTTTGTGATTTGCCCAAAAGTGTCTGCTAAAGTAAGAGACGTACAACACTATTTGCAGTTCGTGGCGAAAAAGTAAAAAATTATTTTTTTTATTATTTCAGAAAAATTATTAAATGCAAAATTTCTAAGTTTAGAAATTTTAGATCTCAAACGAAAATATTTGTATTTTTTTTATAGAATGATATTAGAAGTTAGAATTAGGCCCAAACTATAGAGATTGACGAGATAGAACGGAAAAGGTAGGGTTGTCTATAGTTACGAATGTGTCTTTTAAAACACGCCGTTTTTAAGCTATGATTTAGCCCATCTGAATGTTTAAACAGGTAACAATTGAGAGACCCATGAAACGAGTGCAAACGACTGCCACAAAAATAGGTTGATGTACAGGGTTACCATCAAAAAGAAATAAAATGCACGGTTGATTTTATATTTAATTTTATATTTTTTATGCTTGATGTAATAAATCGAAGAAAGTGGAAAACTTGTTTTTAAAACAATTCTTATAAAATATTTAAGCACAAAATAAAGAACGTATCGCACCGCACACGCGCAGTCTGAGTTCATCCAAAAATATGAATTCTATACGAAAAAAAAAAAATTAAAAATTCGTTGGAATGGTTTTCATTAACTCGTTTTCGAGATAATTGATTTTTTCAAACAATTTTTTTTTACAAAAATCCAAATCAATTTGTATATGTATGAATGTACATTAGGTATATATTTTTGAAAATTTGTTTATGTGAGTTAAGAAAACTTTATTTCGTCTTTAGGGGAGTCACTTAAATACCTTAAGTTGAAAATGTTTAGAAAATCGCTTCAATGGCTAGTTTGAACAAAATTTCCAAGGTCAATGTTTTTTACAAATCCAAAACTTGCTTTGCTTTTAATGGGAACTTTAATGGTTTTAAAATAACGACCTTTATAGACGCTCTCTATAAAACACAAATCTTCTAAAAGTTATGCCATTCTTAAAAAAACACCTGGCAACTCTCCTAATGATGAGTTATCATTTGATTTAATTGCATATTATCATTAAAATTAAAACTAAATATCATTAAAATAATTTTTGTTATTACTAATAGACCAAGAGCCGGCAGCAAATTTTGGGAGTGGAGTGATAACCAATATTTATACACATGTATATGTAGATATACGCAACATTATATCAAATTCAACCGTCTGGCAGATTTTTTTTTCAGCCGGGGGTGGGGGTGGGCGTTCGAAAATGGTAATTTTTCCGACTTTGGGGTCGAAGTGATAACCACTTAAATTAATATATAAACAACAGATTAGGGTGCACTGATGTCAAAAAAGTGTGTCCAAGACGTTTTACTTTCAGCCTTCCCCCTGCCAGACGGCCACCAAAATGCGCGAAAATCAACTTTTTGGGTCGAAGTGATAACCACTTAAATTAATATATGAACAATAGAGGAGGGTGCACTGATGTCAAAAAAGTGTGTCCAAGACGTTTTACTTTCAGCCTTCGCCTTGCCAGACGGCCAACAAAATGCGCGAAAATCAACTTTTTGGGTCGAAGTGATAACCACATGAGTGATACATCAAAAAATCAGAAAAATTCTCCTGATTATGAAAATGTGTGTCCAAGACGTTTTGGTTTCAGCCTTGTGCTTGCCAGACGCATTTTAACATTTTCTTAATGCATTTTTCAACTTAAAACCTTATAGTATATAGACTTATAGTAAATCTATATTTTTATTGTTAAGGTATATACACATAAATGAAATGTTTTTTAATTTGGGTCCTACGCTTTGTGCTGCGTTTCACAGCTTTACTGGTTGTGACTATACACCAAGTTTTTTTAAGAAAGGAAAAGTGGAACCCTTTGAAATTCTCAAGGATTCGGTGGAATTGCAACACACTTTTTCAAAATTCGGACAATTTTTTTATATAAGTGAAGAAGACATTTCAATTATAGAGGAATTTGTTTGCAAAATGTATAGAACAACCGCCTTCAAAGTAAATGACGCTCGATATTAGTTGTTTTACAAAACTTGTAAACCGACTTCGAAAAAAATTTTCAAAAACATTAAAAGTAAGCTAAAAATTTTAAAATTTTTCTTTAAAACCTTAACAGCCATATAATTGCTTTGTTTCAAAACTAGTTTCATTGCAAAACTAGTTTTATAGAAGTTTGTAGTCTCAATTTTTGTCCGGTTTTATGAGTCTAGAGTTTTATCCAAAGCTAGGTTTTGGTTTTCGATTTTTAGGTGTCAAAATATTTTTGAATAATACCGATTTGAGCACCTCCAAACATCTATAAAACTAGTTCTGTTATGAAACTAGTTTTGAAACAAGTCAATAATATGGCTGTAAGTAATTATATGCTTAAAAATTTTATCGGAAGGTTTTGAAGGAAGCTTATTACCGCCAAACAGAAGCGTTTTACTGCAACAAATTAATCGTTGCAACTATATATGCCATATTTGGAAAAATGCAATATTAAATACAGGCATACAACTTTCCCCATTTCACTGCGGCTGGTCCATGGAGGATGACATGGTCAAACTGAAATGAATGAATATTTTAAAATAAAATTCATATGTTATGCCTTAGAGGAAAAAAGTTGTTTTTGTACATTCTTTCTTATGGGTCTTCTGGCAAACTTAAGGCCGAAACCAAAACGTCTTCGACACACATTTTCATAATCAGGAGAATTGTTCTGAGTTTTTGGTGTCTCAGTCTTTTGGTTATACTTCATAGGAAAAAAGTTATAAAGGTTTTAAGTTGAAAAATGCATTAAAAAAATGTTAAAATGCGTCTGGCAAGCACAAGGCTGAAACCAAAACGTCTTGGACACACATTTTCACAATCAGGAGAATTGTTCTGAGTTTATGGTGTCTCAGTCTTTTGGTTATACTTCATAGGAAAAAAGTTATAGAGGTTTTAAGTTGAAAAATGCATTAAATTAATGTTAAAATGCGTCTGGCAAGCACAAGGCTGAAACCAAAAAGTCTTGGAGACATATTTTCATAATCAGGAGAATTGTTCTGAGTTTTTGGTGTCTCAGTCTTTTGGTTATACTTCATAGGAAAAAAGTTATTAAGAGTTTAAGTTGAAAAATGCATTAAAAAAATGTTAAAATGCGTCTGGCAAGCACAAGGCTGAAACCAAAACGTCTTGGACACACATTTTCATAATCAGGAGAATTTTTCTGATTTTTTGATGTATCACTCATGTGGTTATCACTTCGACCCAAAAAGTTGATTTTCGCGCATTTTGTTGGCCGTCTGGCAAGGCGAAGGCTGAAAGTAAAACGTCTTGGACACACTTTTTTGACATCAGTGCACCCTCCTCTATTGTTCATATATTAATTTAAGTGGTTATCACTTCGACCCAAAAAGTTGATTTTCGCGCATTTTGGTGGCCGTCTGGCAAGGGGAAGGCTGAAAGTAAAACGTCTTGGACACACTTTTTTGACATCAGTGCACCCTAATCTGTTGTTCATATATTAATTTAAGTGGTTATCACTTCGACCCCAAAAACGGAAAAATGAACATTTTCGAACGCCCACCCCCGCTCCCGGCTGAAATAAAAACCTGCCAGACTGTTGATTTTGGAATAATGTTGCGTATACCTACACATACATCTATATGAATTTTGGTTATCACTCCACTCCCAAAATTTGCTTCCGGCTCTTAGACTATAAACATATACAACAAATTTACACTGAGGCTCTCCTCTATCTTAAAAAGTCTAAGCCAGGTGATTGGTGCTGGCAACCCTGGTTTAATGCAAACATGTACCAAAAACACAACTTTTTCAACTCAAGTTACCAAAAAATAAGTAGATGTTTGTAGTAAATAAAATATTTCTAACAATAATATGTATGTTGTTATAGTAATAGGGTTACCACGTACTTCCAACCTATTCTAAAGTGGCAACCTTTTTTTTTGTTTTAAATATATTGTAATATTTATGTTGGAACTACGTTAAACCTTTTTAAACAGACTATTGTTAAGGTGTTAGCATGAGACTAGTTAACATTTTCCTAACTTTAAAACTCTTTACTAAAATGTTCTTAGTTTTAAACAATTTTTAACTAGTATCATACTGTTTTCTTAATAAAATCCAGCTGAACACACCTAAAACAGTGACAATTCGTGCAAAAAGTAAACAACCATAACTTTTTCACATTTTTAATTGTCAAAGTGACATATGGAGTTACGAGTTGGTATGATACTAAAAAGATAAAATATGTATTTGGTGATTTTAAATTTCATAAAATGTTAAAAAGATAGTACGATGCTAACACGTTTAAAATTTGGAAAATCCTCTTTTGAATCGCGCATCATACTAAAAGTAATTTAATGTTTTACTTAATCGTTTAAAATTTTGCCCCCATTAGGTTTAAAAGAGCTATCGACTCTGCACTTACAAGTATATTATTTTTATTTTTTCATCTTTCGAACCGAAAGGATTTATGAGCTCATCACTTTAAATACATTTCTATTTTAATAATCTTTATGGCTTTTTTGTATCTATATCTTACCCAATATCTGCAAATAATATAAATTACCTGCAAAAAATAGAAAAAATTAAATTAATATATTTATTTAATTAACTAATATCTTTAAATGTATTGTAGAATTTACAAAATAATATTTCTTAATTATGCTTTTGAATGAGAGGAATGTTAAATTAGAAGAAGAAATATTTGACTGTTAACAGTCGAATTGTTTTTTCCTGAACACCGTTTATTTTAATAAATATGATTTAAAATCACGAAAACAAAAAAAAAAAACAGCATTGCTCTTTGTAGCTCGGATTATATGGAATCTCGATTTATTCGGGAAAATATGCGTCAAGACAAGGTGTAATGGGCATCTTCTGATGAGCCCAGCCATTACATCGGGGCGAAACGCATATATGAACACTTTTATGCTGGTTTTTTTGTTTTCGTGATTTTAAATCATATTTATTAAAGTTAAATTAGACTTTGTCCAGAATATTTTTAATCTTATCCTCAGAAATAATTTACTTATGTAAATAATGACTTCACAGATCACGTTCCATTCAATTATCAGTGATCCAGAGATTTTGGAAATACATATATGTTTAGGAGCAATCGCTTACAAAAAGATTTGAATGCATAATAAATAGGAATTGGAAAGAATGTTTAATGGTCCTAGAGCTAACTCTGTTTTTCTTACTCAATCATTTTATTTTTATCCACAAAGCAAAAGCTCTGATTGGGTGGGTGGTGTCAGAGAAAAAAAACACGTCGAAGTAAAATAAGTAGTAGCCGGAGGCGCAATGGTCAGTGCGTAGTACAATAGCGTAGGAGAATTGGGTTTGATTCCCTGCCTCGTCCATAAAAAATAATCGACTACTGACTCTTCCGAGGAAATGACAAATCCTCCAACAGTATCTTTTGTCATGGATAATTACTTCTCACCTAAGCTGTTGAGATTCATAAAGAAATTGTAGGTCCCCTCCATTCCTGACCATAAAAAAGAGAGAGTTTTAAGTCTCCTTGCTTGCGTCGAGCTTTCACGCCACCAAATTTATTTATTAATTTTTTTTTTGACTTAACTCAGCAATACAATACAATTTATTCCCTTTTTCACCTGATTCGCATATAGACGTTTAAATTACTTTGTTTCCCCTTTTTGGTTCTAAATGCATTCATGTTTGATTTTAAAGTGCAACCAGACATCTTATCACTAACCTTTCTTCCAAATCCTATATAAACAAAAAACGTCCACCTTAAGGCCTCATTATACATATGCTGGTATAAATTTAAACGATAAACCCTCCTTTATCTATTAACTTGAAGGGCCAACTAAATACACCAGCAAATCTGGCTTTATCTATTAATTTTAAACCAACACATTTTGTCCCACAAATATAATTTCGTCTTCAAAATTCAGTACATTTGTTTATTTTTGTAGAGAAAATCACTAATTACTCACGGCCAATCACCCAATCACAAAAAAAAAAAAAAACAAAACAGAAAACGTTTATCTTGAATGCAATTAAAACCCTTTTTTCCAATTAATCTCCTGCAAAACCTTATCGCAATTCTGTCAAATGATTATCTGCAGCAGTTCACCATCGGAGCACACACCACAGAGCCTAGCTGCAATCTGAGTTCCATTATCTGCGATTCGAATCCGCACAACCTTTCAGCACTAATTATTCCATTCGCAGGAGGACTCTGCTCTCGTCCATAGGTATTATATGGATGTGTTCGGAGCCACATCAGATTGCCATGTCACACACACCCATGTGCTGACTGCTCAGCTTAGCAACTCATGCCCATTGCCCAATCCCAAAAGCGCATCTACAGTAATTAAAGGGATCCACACAGTCCGCCAGTGAGTGTCCTGTTTTGTTACTTTGACCGCAACAAATATAGACTCAAGCCAAGCGACCAACGACCATCACTATCTCTTTCGTCTCGATATTGAAAATCAATTCCAGAAAAAAAAAAAAGCGAAAAGAAAAATCCTCCAGAGTCTCTCCAGATCCAGACCTCTCCGAACAAGGATCATTCACCCAATCATGCTGCAGCATCACCAATTCATGAATAATAATCGAACATGGGCGATAATTAAGAAGGATTTCGCGCGCTCGTCTGATTGTTTTTTTTTTTTTTGATTTTGATTTTCTTCGACCAAACGTGTGTCTGTCTGTCCGTCCAACCCAATGGGTCTTTTACTTTGTCCCGCTTCTATATGATTTCGCTTGGAAAAGGACTGTTGATTGCTGATGGCATTCTCCTATTCCGACTACAACTCTGTCATTTACTATTGCTGCTGTAGCTTTTGCTGCTGCTGTTGCTGCTGCCACATGTGGCCAATCAACAAATCATGTTAAAAAGTTTTGTTAACAATTGTTCGTTGAAGCCCCTGAAGCTGGAACTGAGGCTAGAGCTACAGTGCTAAAGCCTGTGCCCTTCTGTCTTTCACTTCGCCGATATACGACAGTATCAATCCATTAGCAACATTCAAACCAAAAACCACGACAAGACTAAACGAATCGCCGAGCTAAAATAATAACTCCAATGAAACTTAAAAAAAAAAACTATAGAGGAAGAGATTTTCTGAAAAAAAACACAACAAGGAGCAACAAGTTAAAGGAAAAGTGTTGGAATTTGAATATGCATATACCCTATGTTTGTGAGTTTGTAAGCGCAGTAAAAAAAAAACCAGGGTCTATATAGTGACTTACAACCAAATGCCACCACAAGGCATGGAGGGGAATTACAATTTTCTCAAGAATCCGAATGGCTAAAGGGAAGGCTTATTCAAGTTCAAATTTCTGAACCGTGGATCAAATTTGAACCACTTTGATACAACTGGTCCTTGAAGGCATAAAATAAATCAAAAGAATTTAAACATTCAACAATCTTCGAGGTGTCTTCATCTCGGCAAACGCGATCCTTCTAAAGGATATTAGGTAAAATGCAATTTGAAAATTCTACTTCGCATTCAAAATTATTAAAATGTTGCTTGCTTCGCAAATTCGCATAGTTTTCAAATTAAACTTTGACGCAATTATTTCGTAATATGTAAAAAATTCAAAATGATCAAAAGAAGAAATAAGTTGGCTACGTTTTTTTCCTCGAAATTATGTGGTCAAATCTTATTTCGCAGAGTAATTAGTTTGTTTCGCAAATTATTTTTTTATCAAATTTTAATTTTCTCCTTGTTTTTGTTATTTGCAATAGATTTTCCATTAATTTAAAATTTCCCTTATAAACGATGTTTTTTTAGACGTGTGGTTTTCAATCTGGCAATACTTTTTTAGTAGCTGTTTTTTTTTTGACAGCTGTCACTTGATTTATGCTCAGTTTGGTTTGCCATTTCATAATTAATAGACTTACTTTCTGAACAACGTTTGCAAATAGTGCAAATTTATTACTAAAATAATGGTTCGGTTCGCGCGACTAATCATCACGCGCTGCGTCCAATATTCGGTCGACATATTTGCAAAATCGCATAAATTTGAGCAACCATGGATCGGTTTCGCACCGCGTTTACTCTAGTGGATAATGCGCATCCTCAGAAACGCCGTACAGTGCTCACCGAAGACGCTATTGCTGCTGTGGAGCAGAGTATCGAAGAAGACCCGAATGGGTCCATCCGCAGTCGCGTGCAACAATTGGAGCTGTTCAAAATTGGGCCTCGCGGCTGGTATTTATTCGAGCCAGCCGCGGCAGCCACTTGCCCGAAATCATTTCTAAAACATAATGGCAAAAAAAAGCTAATTTCTTGGCCGTAATATGAAATTATTTGCGTTTTATTTCTTCGTGAAAACCACACGTCTAAAAAAAAAACCCTTTATATTATTATTTCGCAATTTGTTGTTTTGAAAGAATTTTTTTTGAAAACGGCAAGTTCATGTTATTCATTTTGTCACCGGCGCATCTTAATAAAAAAATATATTTTGCCCAGTACTTATCGTGTTATCTTTTTTAAAAGCTTAAAGAAAAGCAAAATACTTTACCTAATGCGAAAAAGTACATTTTGAAAAATTAAAATGCGAAATCTTTTTTTTTTTAATTTTAATGCAATTTCGTCAAGCAATCGGAAAACGACTTAACTATGCGGGTCACACATTAATCCGTTTTTGGTCATTCTTGCGGTGCGATGCAGCACTGGCCAAATTTTAATTTACCTTTATAAAGTTATGTCCAGATTAAAAACAAAACTATCAGAACATCACCCTATGGCCGAAGAACCATCTTTACTTTCGCTCGACAGTATATTCTGAAATGTGATTGCTCACTGAAGAAGACAGAAGATTGTTGCGGCTGTCATCGCTGACCACAAAGAGATAATAAGTGCCCCATTGGAGCACAGGCACAACACACCACCACCGGCAACAAGGTACATATTAAAGCCCTTACTTGCGCTTTTCTATAAACTAGCTGCTGATGCACTAGCTAGCTAGAAGAGCATCAGTACCTATATAACGCAAAAGCAGCAAGTCAGCAGCGCCGCCGACGGACGGACCGGACGGCAGCGACGCGACGGCTTGCGTTGAGTGAGATAGATCCAAGGGAATAATATGTTTTACTATGACGGCCGGCAGGTAGACAAACGGCCGACAAACGAAATGCCATCCACCATCAGCAGATGGCGGTCGCTCGGTCAGCGTCAGAGAGTCCCTTTCCTTGTCATGGTTATCATCATCGTTGTCCTGTGATGTTAGCGCGCCAACAACATTGTATTAAATAAAAATCTGTTGAAATTTTTACTTTCAAGTTTTTTTATTTTTATCATAACTATGCAGGTGGTATAGTTCTGGGAAGGGCTTTTGTATGTATGTCCAAATACAAAGTATATAGGAAACTTAATACCCATGTCTGTTTTTGATGCGTCGTCGTCCGCACAAAATTTGGATTTTGTATACGTCATTAAAATATAAGGATTACAAACGTAAAATTTTGCGACTTTAAGGTTCAGTTTTTCAGTGCGAGATTAAAGATAAATTTGAGTTAACTCATCAAATTTGGTGAGTTAACTCAGAATTAACTAAACAGATGCTTTTGATATTTTATCCACCGAGTTTACTGTCGTTCCGCGTGCATTCTCCACTCAAAAACTGTTTACTCAGTTAACTATGTGTTAATTTACTTCTAGACTCAGCTAATCCTGGTTTAACTCACCACTGAAAAACTGGGCCTACAGAGCCGTTCGCTGATACGAAACTTAAATATTACATAATCAACTTAAATGCTTTTTTTCTCTTTTTTCCTCAGCGTAAACTATCACATAAGCTTTTATGTTTAACTGATATATTAAGGATTCGTTTAAGCACAGGTTTATTCCAATTATGGACTCTTTCATTAAGACCTTCACTTTATCTATTTCTTCAACAAATTTAAATAAATAAAGAATTCAAATTTATTTTAACCCTTCTCGCACACAGGAACAAATACATATCCGCCGAAGGACAACTGATCAACTCAATCAATCAAGGATTATTGGAACTGGTAAATCATCAAAAATGTGCATATAAATGTAAACCAAAATTTGTATCAATGAATCAATAATTTGAGTTGGCAATCATGAAAATTGCTTATCAACCGATTTTGGTTGATTAACGCCATTTAATTAGAACCTGAGAATGTCATGCCTCAGATTTGAGCAGCTGTGAAGAAACTGGCGCTTAGGGTTTTGGTTTTTTGAGAGGAGCATGAACTTCGTCTTACGCGTAAAGAGTTTTGAACTCATTGTTTTCATCATAGCAGCAGTTCCCTAGGGTAATTCTTTGCCAAATCTGTACTAAGATTTCATTCGTCGAGTTAATGTTCAGTACAAGGTTGAGATAAACTCCTTAACTATTTCGAAGTATCAATTAAGTAAAGACATTTTTACTTGCTCTATAGGGGAAGTTAAGGGGAACAAATAAATTGAGGTTGTAATCAAAACTAACACTACGATAATCGAGAAGTCCAAAAAAGTACTTTTCTTCATGCCGTAATTGTAATTAGAGCTAGAGCCTAAACGGTTTGACCGATTTGCTTCAAATTTGGTAAAGAGCGTTTTTATGTGATTCCCTAGAGGTGGAATTTGAATTTTTGTTTTTGCTCATCTAGAACGGGTAGCCGCCATCATACAAATATTTTGGTTTTTTCAAATTTTCTCTAAAACGGCTCTAACGATTTTGATTAAATTTTGAACCTGCTATATTCAAATTGATTATAAAAAAAACTGCGTTTCAGGTTTTTCTCAAAAAATTCAAATAACGGAATTAGGTATTCTACGTTTTTTTGAAAAAAAAAAAATTATCTTATTTTGGGGTTTTCGCGTATATCTTTGCCATGGTTCGACCGATTTTAATGTGATGGTTTTGAAAAGTTTAAACAATAATGCATTTAATTTTTTTTTAATATTTTCTTGTAAACAACAAAAATAAAAACCAAACAAAATATCCATTTTTTAGTGCTTTTGACTCTTTTAATATTTTCTCGTTAAATATACGAGAATACATTATGCATCTTCAATGTTGGAATACACACAGTATTTAACCACAAGAGCAAGTTCGTGCGATCCAGTCGTGCATATTTTTTTTTTAGGCGATGATGGACAGATTCGTGTTTGTTTGTTGAAAGCAGCTATTTAATCTGGTCTTGTCCTCGTTTACTTCTAGACCAACACGTTTCGTATATGTTCTTCAATCACGCGCCGTGCCGTGTAAGACTCTTTACCGGAATGTTGTTGGGACGACAATGTGCCTTATAGCTGATAGGTTAGGGTAGGTAGAAGTGGCTGTCGACGGAGAGTCGACACACTTAGACCAAATGTTGGCCCGTTGTAATACCACATAGGGATAGTTGTAGCAGAATTCTCCTAAGAGCAATCTACGTTCTTGGGATAGTGCAGGACATGTACAGAGTAGATGAGGAATCGTCCCCTCTTCCTCTTCCTCCATACAACTCCTGCAGAAATCGTTTGAGTAGACGTAGTTGTAGTTCCCTCTTTATCGAGTTCATCAGCCTTACAGTTTCCTGCAATGACTCTATGGCCCGGCACCCAGCAAAGGTGAATGTTGAACTGCTGCGACATCTCAATGAGAGATGATCGACAGTTAAAAAAATAGCTGATAGTCAAGGCATGTAGGATGCTTTCTTCCACCATATATGATTGTTCATTTGATGCATGCACCTTACCAAAACACCAACTTCCTTACTCAAATAGTTCAGCTATTTATTCATCATAAAATCTTATTCTAAAGATTTGTATATAGTTTAGTCTATCTTTGTTATATAGGGTTGCAGAATTAAGTCTTCATTGACTGCTGGTGAGTTTTCTTCTTGCCCTATCTCTTGCTCTTCATGATTCTTACTTATCAGCAGCTGGAAATGCTACTTGAACAAGTCAACTATTCCCTGTGCTTCAGTGATTTGGTTACTTTTGCTGTTTAAAAAAGCCTGCGACCCGGTTAAAGCCCAACAGCCAGTTGCTCGGGTTTTTTTTATAGAACCTTGTTTTTCCGCCAAATTCTTATATCTCCCATTTTTCTACACTTTCGTCCTATTCCCACCTTCTCTAATTTTGTTTTTGCATTGCAACTTCTGTCAAGTTCTCAGTCTCTAGAATCCCATTTTAAGTATCCTAATAAGTTAAATAATTTCAAGATCTAAGTTTTTACTCTTTGAAATTATTGAAAAAATCAGTTAGAACTGAACTAAATACTATGGGTGATATGAATAAAACGTAGCGAGTACTCAGAACAGGTGCTCCATAGGAATCAGAGAAATGTAGATTCTCAATCCTTGAGCACCTTCTCAAGTGTTTTATTTATACCAAATGGAGCACCTGCTCTTAAAAGCTTAGTTTTTGAGTAAGTGCTCTTTTTTATTCATATCACCCAGTTCAATACTTCATTAAATAGATTTCTAATAATTCAAACTTGGTCAAAAATCCCCGAATATTTAATAACATGTACTCTACGCGTATTATAAGGCACAGACGAAATCGAAGTACGTACCGGCTACTTTCTCCGATTGATCCAAAAGAACGCCTTTTTGTTTGTTGTCTTTTTTTTCGAATCCTTCATACGATTGCTTTATAGTATTTTCTTTAATCAATAAGAGGTTCTCAATGTGAAACTCATTAATTTTATTTAACAATTTTAATGACTGACTTTTCGTCACCCAAACACACACACACGTCGAAATGTATATATGACTTCACCACACCATCACAACACAATGCACATTTCGTGCTGATTGCATATAATTACATGCCATTATGGTTATATGAGTGTAATAATATGGTCCCGCCCAAGGCCGAATAACTGGCTGTCCCAAGTCAGTGATCCCTTAAAAACAAAATATACACCTCTACAAATGTATCTCAATTTTTGATCAACGCCCGATCTTGATAGCCAAGTTTGAGTTTCAACAGTATTTTGAAGGTATTGGTTTGGTATAGGTATATTATTCCCTTGCCCGCCTCCAATCGATGGCAATCGGCGATCTCTTATCGTTTCGCCTTCATCATCATCTGCAAGAGCCAGTAAAGTATTAAGACATATACGATATATGTATGCCCAAGCTACAGAACAACAACAACAACAAAAACAAAACAAAAAACGTTAAAGAAGGTTCATGACCACTGAGTGCACGACTTTGGTCGTCCACTATACATTTCGTCGTTGAAACTGGCAACTGCTATAGCTCCTCCAGTCACTGAACCCCCAACTTCTCCCCCCCCCCCCCCCCCCCTCCCCCATATCATCTATTCTGAATATAGTTTATATCTACACCATAATTCTGTCGAATATATTATGACAGTTGCACTACTTCAAGAACGCCCAGACCAGGGTTAGATCTTTTGGCCCATGCCATGGATGCCTAGATCCGCGATGGCTTATCGTTCCATCTGTGGCTCACATATCATCTCTGGGTAGGGTTGGGTATGGTACCTACATACCCTGTACTGTACATTGCCGGCTACTGTGGGCCGTGACAAAATGAATTGTGGTAATTGAAAAATCTTCGTTTCGGGAGATCGTTTGAGCTGGGCTTGGACTTTTTTTAAGGCAATAGCTTAGCTGCTGCAGTATAAGAAGTTTTTCTATGTATGGGGCTGGAGATTGCTACTGCATTGCGCTAAACGTGGCAGTGATGCAATTTGCACAGCATCAGCAATCGTTGGTCATGTGTGCTACCTGACTTTACTAGGAAAACACATTATCATGACAACAACAATGATTTGCAGGAGTTTTTGTTTGTTATTTTATATATATGCTCGAGCTTGAGCTCGTATATGTTAGTCTGAATGTGCTGAATTGCCAGTTGTTGCTACAGCAGATGACTTCCTTAGAATTTCAAGATGAGAATCTTGAGAGAATTGCACATGAAATCCTAGGAAGCTATGTGTACGTTTTTTTTTTGTATTTTTGCTTATGTTTTTAGCATTGCTAGAAATTTGAGAAAGAGACTGGATGATATTTTTTCTTCATAATTGATGGAGGAATTTTGAATGTTTCTCTTGAAATTTTTTTTTTTTGAAAACAATAAGTGTGAGGTTGTTTGTAGAGTTCCTTTGAGAATTATGAAAAGTTTTAGATGATTGCTATGAACCCGGTTTATTCGATTGCGTTACGGTTATGACTACGTTTGAAGTTGTTGCAATGGTTCCATTTTTTTTTTTTTTTTTTTTGTTCTAAATAGAAATGCTCCGGTATCTTAGCACCTCATAAGTCGTATATTCTCAAAAAGTATGCAATCTAGAAGATCAGTTATTGTTCAAAAAAGGTCAATTAGTTGCCAGTCTTTGTTTTTATTTTTTTGCACAAAATTTTGAATTCATTTGTTAAGTTGTGACTGTAACGCAGAATTTTGATCAGTAGGGGATCGGAGCCAAACTCATTTAGGCCCAGTTTTTCAGTAGTGAGTTAAACCAGAGTCAGCTAAATCTAGAAGTTAAATCACACACAGTGAGCTGATGAAGCTGTTTTTCGATGGAAAATAAATCCGAAACGACTAAACAAACTCGGGGATAAAACTTCAAAAGAATCTGTCCATTTAATGATGAGTTAACTCACCAAAATTGATGAGTTAACTCGGGCTAAGTCAATTTAATCTCGCAATGAAAAACTGGACATTAAAAATATGGATGTGGGGAGAATTATACAAAAATTCTTCCATATTAATAGCAGGCCCTCACGGCCGTAGCCGTTTTCAGTAAAAAGTATAAAAAGAGGGTCTTTTTTTTTAAAAAGGGGTTTGGTTTTTAAACTGTCGATACAGTTTCTAGTGACATTAAACAAAATTTATAGCTATGATTTGATGGCAAAGCCTAGTAAATTTTTCATGATATCATATCACAGTAATGGCAGAAAGTAGTGTTTTGGTGAAAATGTATAGCAAAAAAAAAAGTATTTAAGAATCACTGTTTCGGGGTTTTGGACACAAAACAACGTTTTGACGTAGCACTCTTTTTGTTGTTTTTTCTATAGTTTTGTAGTTCAACATTTAAAATTTCAAAAGTTATGACAAATTTTATAAAATTAATTTTTCGATCCCCAGGGCACAATATTTTCTCAGCGACTTTATGTATTTTAACATCAAATAATATTTAAAAAAAAATGTTTTACGAACAAAATAAAAAAGAAGGGAAAATTTCGAAAAAAAAGAAGAGCTACATTGGGGGGCGGTATGGAAGATTAGGTCAAAAACAAGTTTAGGGGTTTAAATCCACATTAAAAAAAAATAAGCTGCGGAAATGAACTAAAAAATTTTATAACTGACATCATTTTCTATCAGTTTTAGTAAAATTTATATTTTTTCTAGATACTATAATTTTAATAAAAAATTAGCTCCCCCAAAATGAATTTATAAAAATTTGGATACATTTCGAAAAATTTTGTGTATTGATTTTAAAAAAAAAATCATAAACTTCCACCCTGAATCAATAAATAGTGTTTTCATTAATGTTTTCCAAAAACCGGATCGAGACATATGTACATGCATTCAAAGAAACATTTTAAAAGACTCTGTAACTCTGCACCTCCCAAAATCTGGCTGTAGGTCTGGTTCTCGAAATATTCCCATCCAAAGTGATATTACCTATTCTTCCACTCTGGCTATATCCCGAAGTCCAAAATTCCTCGAGAACTGAGTGCAATGTAGTGATGGGTTGAATGCGACTGCAAAGAAAGTTTCAGAATTTTTTTTTTTCATTTTTGAAGATAAATTGGTACAATGAGCTCTTCAAAAACTCAAAAGTTATTTTTTACGGGATAGTTAGAAAGGTTCAAATTATGATGGATTAACAACTAAAGGGTGTTTTTTTTCGACGTGTGGTTTTCAAGAAGAAATAAAGCGCATACAATTTAATGTTATGGCCAAAAATTTAACTTTATTATAAATATAAGGGTTTGCCATTATGTTTTAAAAATGATTTCGGGCAAGTGACCGCCGCGGCTGGGTCGAATAAATTCCAGCCGAGAGGCCCGATTTTCGACCACTTTTTGAAGCAATTGGAACCGTATGTCAGCAATAACGGGCCGATTATTCTTTTCCAAGGCATCAATCGTCTCGGGCTTATCTGCATAGAAAAGCGACTTCACATAACCCCACAAAAAATAGTCCAGCGGTGTTAAATCGCACGATCTTGGAGGCCACGCCACAGGCTCACCAAAAGTTTCCTTCCATAAATTGATTGTTTCGTTGGCTGTATGGCATGTAGCGCCGTCTTGTTTTAACCAAAGGTCGTCCACATCAACATCCTCTAATTCAGGCACGAAAAAGTCATTAACCATGGCTCTATAGCGTTCCCCATTGACTGTAACATTATGGCCGGCTTCATTTTTGAAGAAATATGGACCAATGATTCCCTCTGCCCATAGAGCACACCGAACAGTGACTTTTTGAGGATATAACGGCGTCTCAACAATGGCTTGTGGATTATGATCACTCCAAATACGACAATTTTGCTTATTAACGTACCCATTCAACCGAAATTGAGCTTCATTGCTGGACAAATTTTTTTTGTGAAAATCGGGAACGGTGGCCATCTCGTTTTGGGCCCGTGCACCGAACGTGCGACGCGTCGTTCGGCTATTCAGTATGAAATGGCAATCCAAGTGACAACTGTCAAAAAGACCAACTCCGAAAAAAGTATTGCCAGATTGAAAACCACACGTCAAAAAAAACACCCTTTATATACCTACTTTGTTTTCATTGGTATCTGGACTCTTTTGATTTTTCAATCTCATAGGAATTACTGAAACATACAATTTGTGGATGTTTCTCTTATTCTATTAAAGAACTATTGCTTGGAATATTTTCAGTTTTTATCTGCCTTATCTACACGGTTTTTCCCACACAAAAATTTTAACTCAAAATTGCACTCAACCTAATTGTAAATCAAACAACACATTTTAGTTAAATCATAGAGCAAATATTTCACAATCAAATAAAGTTATTAACCAAAGGTAAACATTTTCAAACTGAAAAAAAAAACAACAAACAAGCTAGCCATATAGCCAAACAAATAATAATAATTAATCATCCTGATAACTGTTTCCACATTATGAAACAAACAATAATTACGATAAACTATATGCGGACTCCTGCGCGAACAGAATCATTGAAACAACGTTGCTATTTTAGATATCAGAATAAGAGTGTAAAATAAAATTCAAACCAATTTCACTAAAAGCCACTGCATCAGAATTTAATTAAGTTAATTGATCTAAGCAAACCAAGAAATTAATTCCTAATTAAAATTTAATCAACTCATTTAGCAACTCAACTAAATTTATATTGAAATTTAATTCTCATTCATATTGCAAAAAAAAAAATATGTATCGTAACTATAACTATACTATAATCAATTATATCTAGGTATTTATTAAGCTTTTGAGTTGTGAGAAGAGAGATATCCATTTTTAATTAGTAAGTGCGGTTTGCATTATAATAAATTGGAGGATTTGTTTCTGTTCAAAAGTCATCCATAAAATATATCCAATGATTTACTGTCTGGCACTCATATGAGTGCGTTGGAGTGATAAATTGTAAATTAAAAACAAAATAAGTGTAGAGGCAATAAAAAGATATAAAACTATCCAATCAAACCCAGTGACCACCTGAGACTCAGTGACCCCCTCTTGCGTCAGTTGTGATGTTTTTTTTTACCATTTCAATTTGATTTATAATTTAATATTCACATCAGATATAGGTGTCTACTTTATTGTTACTTTTTTGTTGAATAATTTTTTATTGTTCTTTTTTTGTGTTGAAACATTACAATGTGTCTATATAAAATGTCAACAAAAAACCCACGACAGTATTTTCAATGCAGCGAGGACTTTATTCTTGGAAAACCCACAGTCATTGCGCGCTTCAATGTCAATCAAGTTGATTTTTGGAAAAAAAAAAATAGAGTACGTAATTCAATTGGAATGAAGTGGAGATCTTTTGTTGTTGAAGCCACACCTTTATGCTTTAGTTACAATATTGACTAAAAAGGTATATTTTTTATATTTACAAAAATGTTAATTGGAATATTTTCATGAACCGATGTGCCACTTGAGAATGTATTGACGAATCTTCCAAAGATGACCGACCCGCTGGAAATTTTAAGACTTGGAATAAAATTTTTATTATTAAACTTAAGTTAAATTTATTTTGCCGAAAATTGACATCAAGGTAACAATTTTAACTTGTGATATACTTGTAGGTTTTTAAGGAATCGGACAAAAAAAAATATGCACGACTGGGTCGCACGAACTTGCTTTTATGTGCCATCACACTGCTCCTTTATTTTATATAAACATGCACGGAAATTAAATTATTTAAACTGGAAAATTGTTTAAAATCAATAAAATTACAAATGAATTGATTTAAAAACTTCTGAAAAACCCAACTGATTTCTTATATAAATCTTAATCTATCAGAACAAAATTTTAAAAATCGTACGAGCGGTTTTAAAATTCATGTATTTTTTTATATATAAAATCTTGTAAGCAAATTTTTCGAAAAAAATATTGAACGTCATTTTTAAGTTAAAAATTGAATTTAACAAAAAAAAAATTGCGTGAGTGGCGGGACTCACGGTTAATATGAGTAAACACCAACGTGAGCGGATCCAAAACGGACTTGTTTTTGCTTGAAGGGGATCTTAAGATTTGTTTCACTGAACGCACCCATCCTAGTATGCAGATCGTAACGTTGCACACCGTAACGTTGCACGACGTAACGTTGCACACGAACGTTCACGTTTTTTTTTCACTCCACCGCCAGCATAGATGTTTACACATCAAAAATCAGTGACCCATTTTCGAAATATCAAGTTTTTGGTAGATGCAATTAATAACCATTTTTCGAAACTATTTTTTGATATTTAAACGTCTATGCCGGCCGGTGGTAGAGTGAAAAATAAAAACGTATAGAATTTCCTCTGTGCGACCGACGATACGAGGTTACACTTTACGATGTACCACGTTACATTACGAAAATCTGCATAGTAGAATATTGGGTACGTTCAGTGACAAAAATATGAAGATCCCCTTCAAGCAACAACGTAAGGACGACTTCGCATACACATAAAGGGTCCGCCAAATAACTTCTTTTTTTTTTTTGAAAATGGCGCAAAACATCGAGTGTAGCTTCGGCTGTGTGGCACGTAGCGCCGTCCTGTTGAAACCAAATGTTGAAAATATCCTCCTCCTATTCGTTCAACATGGCCTGATAACGATCGCCATTGACTGTAACGGCCACTCCTTGCTCATTTTCGAAAAATGGCCCAATTATGCCTCTGGACCAAAATCCGCACCAAACAGTGACTCGTTTTGGGTGTATCGGCTTTTCAATGTATGCGTGTGGGTTTTCTGTGCCCCAAATGCAACAATTTTGCTTGTTTACTACCCGCCAAGATCAAAATGAGCTTCATCTGAAAAGATGATTTTTTTGGCAAAATCGGCATCTTCTCTAAGTTGATCGCAGGCCCACTTAGCGAAGCGTATACACAACCATATTCGTTCAGCGGAAGGATAAAACTAATTATCTGTCAAATCAGACATGGGCTAAGTGTAACCATTCACGAAATAAGCACTAGTTGAAAAAAAAACGTTAGATGGCGGACCCTTTATAAACAGTGAGTCCCGGCACTCACACAACTTTTTTACTAATCGGCAGCTTCTAACCACAGATCAGCCACATGAAGATGAGAATGTTTCGTACGTTTCACCCATCAAAACCCATTTGTTAACATTGTTTTTTTTTGTAATTTCATCCCGTGTCGATGAATAGATGTAAATTGCAACAACAATTTAACCAGGTGTGTGAAGATCCCTACTGTCTATGTGTGAGGTTTTTACAAAAACATTCTCATTTTTATCTGCAATCTGACAGTTCAAGCTTGTAAGCAAATGGCTGCCGGGGATTCCTATATTCATGTGGGTAATCTGTGCTTCATTTTTCGATTTTTTTTTTTAATCTGTGGAGCCGATTTTGAGAAAAATATGATTTTCCTTTTCGGACAGCAAATTTTGTATGACAGGTACCGTTGTCTTTGGTCCTAAAAAAATGAACAAAACGTGTAGGCGAAATGTCCAAAAAAACACTAGATACCAAGTTTAAATAAAATCGAACCATCCATTTAAGCTGTAGTCGAACAGACAGACAGGCAGACAGAGAAACATACAGACAGACTGACGGACGTTTTTGCGAGACTCATTTTTTTCGTCTTACCTATAATGATAATGTCAAGTTTGATCAAAATCTCGAGTTCGATTTTTTTAAGTTGATGCATTTTTTCGAATATCCCACTTGCTAAGATTTCGGAGCCAATCAAAGTCGGATCAAAATAATTTATTTAGTAAATCCAGAGTTAATTCACCAAATTTAGAAATCGTTTAACTCGGGCTTAACTTTTATTTCTAAATTGCTGGAAAACCTTCAGTGGCGCGCAGCTCTCGGAGAGCTGAGGAACCTTACTCTCTCTCAGAGGACATTACAATTCCCAACTATTTCTGTGCGCGTGTTGTTTGTTTGCAGTAATGGAGGGGACCTACAATTTTTTGTTGCATTCGAACGGCTAATGTGAGAACCATTTTTCCATGACAAGAGATACTCTTGAAGGATTTGTCAATTCCTCTTATAGAGGCTCTAGCCAGTTTTATTTTTATTTAGGTGGACGAGGCTGGAAATCGAACCCAGACCTTCGGTATGACAGTCCTTCGCATCAATCATTGCACCATCACCGGCTACTCTAATTTACACTATAAGTACATCCATTAACACATTTTAACTATATCTAATGAACTCATTTAAACCTATTTAAAAACTTTCTGGACAAATTGTATTTTCTTCAACATAAATATGGGCGTGTTAATGAAAGGTATAGCCGTATAGGATCTCAAAAACTCCAATCCATGTCATGGGCAGTCTCATAAAATATTGTAACTCTATCTCTGTATATACTTTGCATTTGCACTGATGACGACAGCATTAAATATTATCTCAGGTCGCATCCCACACTCGGCTAAATATTATTGCATATACTTAGGTATAGGAATAAGTCGAATGTCATTCCTATAAACGTTTTCGTTTCATGCCACAATAAAACTTAAACAAAATTTTAATTGCATTGTCATTGTCCCACTGCAGCGATACAAACAACAACAACAAAAATTAACTCCACCCAAGGTTCTCTTTGCGTTTTGTCTGCCCACAATTACCACAAATAGTGACCGTCAAGGAAAATTTATAAAACAAACAACAAAAAAATATAAAATAAAAAATTCAATACAATACAATACTTTTGCCCACTTTGCTCCCAAATAAAATGGTCCAAACTGACAGCTGGGTCTGCATGCATATTATATACAAATATATGTGAAATGGCTTCCATTAACTTTACATCAAGCTAAACTTGCTCTACTCTATACAGTTGTGGTTTATCTTTTTGTCGTTCAGACAGAAACCAGAACTCATCGAAAACACTCTGCCACTGCCAGAGTTTATATACAAGCAGAATGGAGAGCATCACAGATGTTCTCGGAAGAAACAAAAGCAACGCCGCAACCAAATTATTGTTCACACTTTTTGGGCGCATGGACATAATGTTGCGCGTGTTAATGACGACTATAAAGAGGCAGACAATTTACTCCGAATAAAAACCGCAGCATTGCATCACGTCATCATCATCGTATCAGCAGCAGAAGGAGCAGGAGAAGCAGCAGCAACCAGCTGTGAAGGGTCCGTCAAACGGACGGACGGAACGGACTTATCGGACAGTGAGAAAAATGTTCGACGGTCACCATAAATTTGACTTCTTCTAATTCAAACACCGCCTCCCCAGATCTCTCAAACCATTTACTCTATGCATTTTTCTGACTGAACAAATGAGCGTGACCATGAGCTGCCCAGTCTCCGAACTTCGGTGGCGGCAGCGAAGCACGACGCACGATGCGACGTGTTGGCCGTCTCGAATGAGATTCTGATGCCCCGTCAAGAATTTCCGTCTCCTCCACCACCAACCATCATTACATCGGTTCCCATTTCTATCTAGGAATTGGTTTCTGTTTTACACCTTTAAATGTGTGATTAGATTCAAGGTAAAATATCCTCCTCTTAAAAAAATAAATTAATACTTGGTACCGGGTCGCAGGAACTTGCCTCAATGATCCGATGTTTGAAATAATATAGAGGCCGTGTGACAATGGGCTTTAAAATCCAACCCAAGCTTAAATTTTGACACATGTCCTGGATTTACACGACTGAAAAATTGACAGAATTTCTGTCAAAAAACTTTCACAAGAATTCACAAATTCATTACCTCTGTTCGTTTACTTTCCAAACCTGCCATTTTCTACCAGTTTCAGACCGAAGTTCTGTCATAGTCCATATAAAAAAAATTAAATTGGACTAAAAATGGTAAAAATGGGTGGTTTCGAACTATTACGCGAACACACCTATTCTTGGGTTAATTTTTGACAGACAGCATCTAATATGTCCGCGTGTAAATCCAGCAATATGATGTGAATCTATGCGTGGAAATGACAAAACTTAACCTAGGGATAAAATTTAACCATAATTTGAATCCATTTGACAGACGGTTTATGAATTAATATCACCAATTTTATTCTAGATAACAGATGGAAAACAGATGGTCAGTGTCAATATGACAGATTTAGGTTCCACAGCTTATACCATATTGGTAAATAAACGTCAATCCCTTGTGGAACTTATACTGCATTATCAATCATATACTGTTGATTGGTGAAAAAAAAAAAAATAAAAATAAATGTGCCTTGAAAGCAGAGTGCGGAACGCATTTAAGCTTTCAATTCTCTAGAGGTGAGAAGGTAGGTATATAAAAAAAAAATATGGAAAAAATATGGAAAACCATTTAAAAACTTGCTCTACTCTATACAGTTGTGGTTTATCTTTTTGTCGTTCAGACAGAAACCAGAACTCATCGAAAACACTCTGCCACTGCCAGAGTTTATATACAAGCAGAATGGAGAGCATATAAACGTCAATCCCTTGTGGAACTTATACTGCATTATCAATCATATACTGTTGATTGGTGAAAAATAAAAAAATAAAAATAAATGTGCCTTGAAAGCAGAGTGTGGAACGCATTTAAGCTTTCAATTCTCTAGAGGTGAGAAGGTAGGTATATAAAAAAAAAATATGGAAAAAATATGGAAAACCATTTAAAAAAGCTGAAAGTGTATGTGCAAATGAACATTTGTTATTATTAATTCTAAATGAATATTTATTTTAAACGTTGGCACCATAAAATAAAAATGAAACAATCATGTAAGAACTTCACTGTAATTTTGCAATCCACATCTTTTATTTCGAAACAAAATAAATATTAAATAAATATTTTTTCCAGCTATTTAAGTTTATTTCTTTGATTTTTGTTGCAATGTGGAACGTAAAACTTGAAATATACATTCAATTTTACAATCCACACCTTCTGTTTCAAACAATATAAACAGATTGGTAATATTTTTTTTTCTATTTCTTTCATTTTGTTTCCAATGTGGAACGTAAAATTGGAAGTATAGATTTAAAGAGATTGTGGAACGTACAGTTGAAAACATAAGATAAGAACATATTTTGGAACGTCTTTGTTTTACAAGACATAAGGACAGGATGTAATTGATATATTTTTCTTAATAAAATTGAAGTCTATTTTCCATCACCGAGAAGTGAAAAATAAATACGATCCACAATTTTTCTATGCAATAATTTAAATATTACACCAAGCGACGATGTGTTGAAAAATTTAAATAAATGCAAAATATTATAAAATTACTATTTGAACGATTTTTTTTTTTAAATATAAGCTGTTATTTTAAAGTCTACTTAATTCAATCTTTATCAGAGAGCTTCTCTTGTAGTTTATTTTTTTCGAATTCATTACGTTACCTTCATAACTCCAGATCTCTTCAAGTTTAAAACAAATAGTGTGCAAAAATAAATAAACCATTGGAGTTTGGAATCAAATTTAATGTTTAGTGCAACAATGTTGCACTCTTGTATTTTATCTCAATATTCTATCTATCTATAGCAAGGCATATTCTTGATCTATAGGAAATGCTGGTTGCAGATGCAATTTTTATATATTGTGCATGTGAATCAGCAGGTTCTTCTTCTACTTCGTCGAGCAAAAATATTTTAAATTCATTGGAAGCGTTCGAATACGTACATTTACTATACATATACATACAATACATATAGGTAAGCATTGTATGTATCAAAGTTTATTGGGGTTTCATGGTTGAATGCCACTTAGTAGGTAATGGAGTCTTCTTAATGATAAAGATACAGCATGTCATGAAAGTGCATACCCTGTCCATATATAGAATAAAGTTTAAAAATGTGTATATCGTTTAGTAAATTCAATGTAAGCATGATATGGGCTCTGAAACATCACAAAACCACTCAACTAATTCAGCTATATTCTAACCAGAGTGTGTCGTTCAAGTTTGGTCAATATCAGTCTATGGCTTTTCCAACATCTGCATTTTTTAGTGACACAACGTGTATTTCTTTTTATTAGGCGCAGTAACGCAGATCGGGTACACGCTGTCACCTATAGACTAAAACAATACCGAACCGGCTCTATTGAAATGATTAGAGTTCGTTTCCATAATCATGGCTTAGAAATTGGTTTCAATAAAATCCGCCCACAGCCACTCTTCCACGTGTCTTCTAATTGAATTTTATGCGTAGACAATTTCATAAAGAAAAAACTTTGTAACTAAGTTCTCTTGAAACTAAGGCGCACTTTTACGCCCACTCTCCCGCCCAGTTTTCTTCAAAAACGACGAAATTCTAACAAAAATTTACAGAAACATCTGATGGAGAAAAATCCTGGGATTTCCATATTTAAGCTACATAGATAATATCTCTTTCTTGTTAGCCATACTCTCTTCACCACTATAAGTGCTCTCTCAGTTGCACAACGAACCAGTAAAGACATTAAATGCAATCACAAACATGTTACTTGGCGGTAACAGTGATCGGAAATTGAATTCCTTTTGTTTAAGTGTTGATTACATTTTTCACTGTGCAAAACATTGATTACCCATCAGGATATAAGAGAGGAGAGAAAACTAATTCGGATTCAATTTAAAACTTAAAAAAAAAAAACTTCAGGGTCAGGGTCAGTGTGTCTGACTTGGGCAGTTTTTTCTCGTCAGCATCAACTACTTTGTTGTAAAAGACCTTAACAGATCTCCCCAATGAGATTTATAGAAATCTAAAATAAAACTATGTATGTATATAAGCAAATATGTAGCTATGTGGGTCGTCCACTAAAAGCACTCTATAGGCATGCAAAAGAAAATATTCATGCTGAGCGACTGACTCTTTTTAGTTGTGATGCTATCCTTGTTTTCCGAAGAACCTCTATTTTGGTTGACAACCTTAGAAATTTAAGTCATGAAGTATTTTTTTTTAAAGGTCTTTCCAAATGCGAGGGTGATTAAATCAATTAAATTGCTTTCAGTGACATTGTCAACTGTAACTGTTACATTGCAACAATGTTGCATTGAGTTATTCGTATAAACTATATACACATGCTGCTTCTAAGGAACTATAAGGTTTGAGAAATCACAGTGGACGAAATGCTCTTAACACTGGAAAGTAAGTCAAATAAATTTAAATGGCTATGGCAGGTATAGCTTTGTTAATTGAAAGGTCCAATCAATGTATGTATGTTTTTTTTTTTTTGTTTGTTAACAGGGTAAATTAACTAAAGACTTGGACATTTTTTGTTAGATCGAAGACAAGAAACACAATGAAAATTCTTGACTGACTTCAATTGAGTTACAGTTATGGCCAAATGTGAAAGATGTTAGAAATGTCTCTACGGACTAGACATTGAAATCAACCTTCATATACTAACTAAATTTGTCTAAAAATAAACACGGCAAAAATATAGCTAGATAGAAGCCGTGAAAAACAAAAATCTTTTTATTTAGGTTGAAGAGGCTGGGAATCAAACCTCCAGCGAGACACTCCTATGCTTTCCAAAATTCTTGTTTAAATATTTTTAAAATGATTCAAACAAATTATTTTAATTTTATTTAATTTTTTTAAGGTTTGTGGACATAAGTAAAGGGTGATTTTGTAGCTGGTTTGGTTTTGGCAACACTGGTTTTGACAGCTGACGTGTGTTTAGTACCTTGTGTCACTGTCAAACAGCTTCAGTTTGGTTTGCAATTTAACCATGGATCGTCTTACAAATGAACAACGCTTGCAAATTATTGAATTTTACTATCAAAATTCGTGCTCGGTTCGAAATGTTCATCGCGCGAGTTACATGTGCAACCAAACCGCCCCCACACCATAACCGATAACCTGATTCTGATTAATCAACACTATTTTACTTTTTCGCTAAATAAGCAATTCCTACTTTTAAATATTTTTACTTCAACATTATTTTACTTTTTCGCTAAATAAGCAATTCCTACTTTTAAATATTTTTACTTCAACATTATTTTACTTTTTCGCTAAATAAGCAATTCTTGCTTTCAAATATTTTGACTTCCAATGAATTTGTATTTTTAATAAGTAAGCATTTCCCTCAAAGGTTAATGCATTATTGTTTCTAAGAATTCTAAAGACTTATGTATTTTTGCCTAACTAAACAATTTGTATTTGTAATATTGTATTTAATTATTGATTTGCAATTCAATTAAAGTTTGTCTGTCAAAGAAGAAAGTTGGTTTTTTTTAAGCTCCCGTTTCACGACAAACATAACTGGCGCAGTCGGTAGTCCGCGGTGAACAGCTAAGACAATTTTTTGATGTGAAAATTATAATAAAGCAAAAAAAAATTAAAGCAAAAAAAAAAAATAAATAAAAAGCAGTGTTAGTGACTAATCCAATAAAAGGAAAGAAAATATATAAGAAAAGTTATAAACTCTTACGAACAGTGTGTTTTTAATTAAATCTAACTATTTGGAACTGTTAGCTGTTGGGTTTTGACCCTTTATCACCGAAAGAACCTACCACATACCAAAAAAAAAAAATGGAAAAAAGGATAATTCTTCTTGGGTGCATGTGTTTGTGAGTGCTATTACAATTTGTATAATTAAAAAAAAAAAAAATATATATAAGTATATCAATCATTCCCTAAATATTAAATTATAAATATATCTCAATTATATTATTTTAAATCTCAAAACAATATTTTCAAAACAATATATGAATTTTTTTTAAAAAAAATACATATATGTAACTCGAACAAAATCACAGAATATTTATTCTTTTAAAATCGAATTAATGCCTAAAGAAAAGGGACCTCCTGTAAAACCACGACGCTCATTTTTCCCCTATAACTTTAAATATCTCTCTAATAATCTAAATCGCTTTTCAAGAAGTCTTAATTCCATCCCTGAAAATATAGATTCTTCATTCTCTAGTACTGAATCATTTAACATGACTACCGAACAAGACAACACTACACAAACTACAGAACGAACTATAAATCACAGTGAAATTTTTAATTCTCTTAGGATACCCGATGCCATTAAAGATCTTCCCAAGTTTGACGGGAATCCTCGTCTCTTATTTGAATTCCTAAATAATGTGGAAGAAATTCTTCTTCACATTAGAGGAACTGATAACACGCCTTACGGCCAAATACTTCTCAGGGCTATCCGGAATAAGGTTGAAGGCCAAGCAAATGAAATACTTAACATGTACGGGACCCCTTTAATTTGGGATGATATAAAAACAAATCTTATCCTCCACTATTCCGACAAACGAACCGAAACATCCCTTATTAGAGACCTCCATAATATAAGGCAGTATAATAAAACGATTCAATCTTTCTACGGTGAAATAATTGAAATCCAATCTGCTTTATGCAACAATATCCTTATTCAGGAAATAAACCCGTCTGTAATCCAAGCTAAAAAGAATTTGTATTCCGAAATGTGCCTTAATTCATTTTTGAGTGGACTAAATGAACCACTTGGTTCGAGAGTAAGAACCATGCAACCTGACTCATTAGCTACAGCCCTATCTTGTTGCATTAAAGAACAAAATATATCTTATCAAAGATACTCGCAACAGTATAGGTACAGACCATATAACTACAATTCAGGACAAAATCAAACATATCCATATAATTCAAGGCAAAATCCAAGATATACAAATAATTCAGACCAAAACCAAACATATCCATATAACTCAAGACAAAATCCAAGATATACAAACAGTTCAGGCCAAAATCAATCAAGGACATACTACAACAACCAAAACCAATGGCAATCAAATAATCCATTTTCCAAATCACCCCAAATGCGAAATACACAAAATTTTAATGAGCCAAGTCATTCCCGACCATTCCAAAAGAAAGAGACTCAATTCAATAAATTTCAGAATCCCAATTCATCTCCAAAAATCAAAACCAGTCCCAGCCAACAAATAAAGAATACAAATTTCAATCTTCAAGAAGTTCAAGACGACAATCAAGGCTCCTTCCAACAATTGGACAAATATTTTGACAATGAACCCACAAATATTAATGATAATCAAAATTTTTTCTATACAACCTCCAAGAGTCCACCGGATATATAGACTCAAAATCTCACCCAACCACACTTCCCTTTATTAACATATCCTCTCCTTTTGGTCGACCCTTGAGATTCCTTCTAGACACAGGTGCATCAGCATCCTTTATCAATCCAGAATACATACCACATGAAAAACTTCTTCATTGTGACCCTGTTACGATAACAACAGTATTTAAGAAATACCAACTTAAAACTCAGACTAATGTCAAAATATTTAAAGAATTCAATCAAGATGGTCTCCTTAAATTCCTTATATTCAAATTTCATAATTTCTTTGATGGCCTCCTCGGATTAGATACACTGTTGCAATTAAACGCTAAAATTGACCTTGAAAACAAGATCCTTGTCACGAAAAACTCTGTAGTCGAAATTCATTTTAAACCAAATGGATCATCAGACGTATTAAATGTCCCAGCTCAATCCAAGATTCTAGCAAAACTTCCCGTAAATAAATTGAATGGTGACATAATTTTAAATACCATAGAACTTAAACCAGATGTATTTATATCACAAGGCATCTACAGAGCAATTAATGGCTACAGCACCGTCGAGATAACAAACTACTCCGAATCCGACGAAAACATACTTTTAGAAGAATCATTACAATCAACAGAGTACAAACCAGAGGAATACTTAGAACTTAACAATCTGCACATTACACCGGAAGAAGAGAAAACTACTGAGAGGAAGAACATAGAGCATCTACTTCGTACCGATCATCTAAATAAAGAAGAGAAAAATCAACTTTTAAAATTGTGTAAACGGTATAATGATATCATATACATAGAAGGAGAGCAACTTACCTTTTCTAATCAAATCAAACATACTATTAACACAACTGATGACGTACCCATCTATATGAAATCATATAGATACCCATATATACATAAACAAGAAGTACAGGACCAGATTTCGAAAATGTTGGAACAGGGAATCATCCGCCAAAGCTACTCCCCTTGGAGTTCACCTGTGTGGATAGTACCCAAAAAATCGGATGCCAGTGGAAAACAAAAATGGAGACTCGTTATTGACTACAGAAAAGTCAATGAAAAAACAGTCTCAGACAGGTATCCAATTCCCAACATCACCGAAATACTAGATAAATTAGGTAGATGTATGTACTTCACCACTCTCGATTTGGCAAGCGGTTTTCACCAAATCGAAATGGACCCAGCTCACATTCCCAAAACTGCATTCACGGTAGAAGGTGGGCATTACGAATATCTTAGGATGCCATTTGGGCTGAAAAACGCCCCATCCACCTTCCAACGAGTGATGGACAACGTCCTCAAAGAACTAGTAGGCAAAATATGTCTCGTCTATTTAGACGACATTATTATATACTCCACTTCCTTACAGGAACATATCGAGAGCATAAAAACAGTTTTCGATAGACTACGAAACTCCAACTTAAAAATCCAAATGGATAAATGTGAGTTCTTACGACATGAGATTGCCTTTCTAGGCCATATAATCACACCGGAAGGAACTAAACCTAACCCAAATAAAATTGAGGCCATTAAAAATTTCCCACTCCCTAAAACTAACAAAGAAATAAAATCATTCCTAGGTCTTATCAATTATTATAGGAAATTTATAAAAGACCTGGCAAAAATAACCAAACCACTCACTAATCGACTCAAAAAAGGAGCCGATCAAACTACAAATCAAACATTCATAGAAGCGTTTGAAACATGTAAGAACCTTCTTACGAATAACCCCATTTTAGTCCACCCCGACTTCTCAAAACCTTTCATAGTTACTACCGATGCTAGTAACTATGCAATAGGCGCAGTTTTGTCGCAAGGCAGAGTCGGAAGCGACAAGCCCATCTCCTTCGCAAGCAGAACTCTTTCTTCTTCCGAATGCAATTATTCGACAATAGAGAAAGAGCTTCTCGCTATTGTTTGGGCAACCAAATATTTCAGGCCCTATCTTTTCGGACGAAAATTTCTAATTGTTACGGATCATAAACCATTAATGTGGCTAATGAACCTTAAAGAACCAAACTCAAAATTAGTTAGATGGCGTTTAAAGCTAGCAGAATTCGAGTTCGAAATCGTTTATAAAAAGGGAAAAGCAAACACAAACGCCGACGCCTTGAGCCGCATTAGATTGACAAATCCGGATGGAACTTATCATGAAATTTTCACTAATGATGAAGACCTTCAAACAGTACACAGTGCTCAGGAAAATCTAAACGACGGAATCCCAATATCAGAGAAACCCTTAAATGAATTTAATTTGCAAGTCATACTAGAAATGAATGACAAAGGTTCCCCGACGACAGTCGAAACAATTTTCAAAAATAGACAAAGACGAACAATACGTAGAACGACATATGACGAGAATATCATGATAGATATACTCAAGAAATTTTTTCCACACAGAAAACAAACTGCCGTTTATACTACAGACGAAATTTTCTCTATATTACAAACAACTTTTTCCAAATATTTCTCCCAAAACAATAGCCTCCGTTTATTAAGATGCACAGAGATCCTTAAAGACATCCGACAACCGGATGAACAAGAGCAGATTATACGTGACTACCATAATCGCTCGAACCACAGAGGAATAAACGAAACATTACTCCATTTAAAACGCGAATACTACTTCCCTCGTATGAAGGAGAAAATAGAAAAAACCCTAAACTTCTGCGATCATTGTAAAAAACTGAAATATGATAGAAACCCTCCAAAAATCAAATATGTCCAACCCGAGAATCCCCTAAAACCGCTAGAAATTATTCACTTGGATATATATACAATAAATAAAAATCAAATACTAACAATAATTGACAAATTTTCAAGATTCGCATGGGGATTTCCTCTCAACTGTAGAGAAAGTGTAGCCATACTCAAACAATTCAAAACATTCATAAGCCTTTACGGCATTCCGAAGAAAATTATATGCGACCAAGGTTCCGAGTTCATCGCGAACATATTCCAAGATTATTGCAAACAACATGAAATCACCCTTCACTTTACATCGTTTCAACAAACCTCTAGTAATAGTATAGTTGAAAGACTCCACTCAACCCTTACTGAAATTTATAGGATCATCTATACAAAAAGAATAGAAGAAAAATTAAAAGTTGACCACGAAGAAATTTTATCAGAAACACTCATAACTTATAATAACGCTATACATTCCGTTACAAAACTTACACCATACGAACTATTTTTCGGTAGACCATATAAATTTCTCAAAACCCTTAAATTCTCAAATGAACACGAGTACCTTCTTAAATTAAATGAGTTTATTGATAACATCTACCCTAAAATCAAAGAAAAAGTAGATACCATTACAAAAAATAGAACTGAAAAGTTGAATGGTAACAGAGAAACACCAAAAGACTTAGAAGTCGAAGACACCATCTTTCGCAAAGAATGTAGGCGAAATAAACTCACACCTAGATTTTCTAAGCAAAAAGTTAAACAAAATAACAAATTTACATTAATTACTCAGAACAACAAAAAATTACACAAAAGTAAAATCAGAAGAATGACAAAACAATAAAAACCTCTCCACTATCCTAATACTACTTATTCTTATACTTCCTTTTTCCCTATCTCAACTGTAAATCGTGGTACATTACAAAAAAAAAAAAAAAAAAAAAAAAAAAAAAAAAAAAAAAAAAAAAAAAACCTAAACTCATTACAATCTAATGAGAATTTAGTGCATTTGTAAACCCTTCTCTTATCCAAGGCATATATATAAAAAAAAAAAAAAAAAAAAAAAAAAAAAAAAAAAAAAAAAAAACAATAAAAAAAAAAATATAACTAAGCTTATATTAAGAATATGTAACCAAGGCATATGGTTAACATCATTCAAATAATACAAAGCTTATATTTAAATACACATGTATATACAACAAAAAAAAAATATAATAAAAATAACTAAGCTTATATTAAGAATATGTAACCAAGGCATATGGTTAACATCATTCAAATAATACAAAGCTTATATTTAAATACACATGTATATACAACAAAAAAAAAATATAATAAAAATAACTAAGCTTATATTAAGAATATGTAACCAAGGAATATGGTTAACATCATTCAAATAATATACAAGCTTTTATATTATATAAATACAAAAAAAAAAAAAAAAAAAAAAAAAAAAAAAAAAAAAAAAAATCTAAAACATAATTTAATGTAATCTTTTTACAGCATTCCGTTGGTAGTAACACAACTAATAGAAATCTTCAATTTTCCAAAAGATCGCGGCGTACTTACCCTCCGACTAGGACCCTCAAGATCAATTATTAACTATAATAATTTAATCCATATCGTTAACCTAGAAGACTATCAAAATAACATACAACAAATTACTAACACATTAAACCTTTTCGAAAAAAGAGCTACATATACTAACTCAATTCACGTAACAAAACTTAAACTTAAAGAACTAACAAATAAATTTGCTACATTATATCCTATGAAAAGAAACAAAAGAGGTCTTATTAATGGACTTGGTTCAACTATTAAGTTCATAACCGGGAACATGGATGCGCAAGACGCACAAACTATAAACGAACAAATTCAATACCTCAATTCAAACCTTACCAATATTACTAATACACTTTTATCCCAAAACGCAATTAACTCTCAAACAATAGAGAGATTTAAAAACATCACCTCACACATTAATAACCAACAAAATAAAATTGAAGAATTCCTTTTAAAAACTTATAATGCTGTAAAAAGAGAAAATCACGTTTTTCTAGAAACACAATATCTAAACGAAATAAATTTTAACATTGATTTACTAACAAATCATATTTCAAATATTGCTGAAGCAGTTATTCTCAGTAAATTAAATATAATTCCTAAATTTCTATTAAATACAGAAGAACTCTATTATATTGAAAATAAATTTATCAAACAAAATGTTAAAATCGAATCTAACGAGCAAATTTATGAATTTCTAGGCTTACAAGCATATTACAATGGCTCTAAAATTATATTTAATGTACGAATTCCAAATTTGTCTAATGAAAAATATTTTTTTTATCATGTAGTCCCTCTTCCAATAAATCAAACAAAATTTCTTACAATTGAACCTTACATAAACATTAACGAAAACAAAATACAGCATTTTACAACACCTTGCCCCAAGATAGAAGGTACATTTTACTGCACGAATGCACATCACGAAGAAGACATCAACAACTCCGAATGCATGGGAAAACTTATGAAGAACGAAGCAGCTAATTGCCCTTTCACCGACAAAGGCAAAACATCAGAAATTTTACAACCAGAGAAAAATTATATTTTGCTATTAAATACACCAAAATTAATAATTAACTCTACTTGCAGTACAAAAACTTCCGTGCTAGAAGGCACAGCACTTATTCATTTCCAGAACTGCAGCATCGAGATAAATGGTCTCACATATGAAGATAATCCTAACACCTTTTGGGACGAAATCCACATTCCACCACCCCCAAACAGCCATATAAAAGCTACAGTTATCAAAGAAGACCTTAGTCTGGAAAAGCTAAAGGAGTATAACTTCATCACTAACTCCAATTTTGCAAAATTCTATGCAAAAACAGAAGTCCTTCACCTTATATCAGCATCTACAGCATTATATACAATACTCACCATCATAGTCATCATCATAGCCGTTATCATCATAAGAAGAAAAACCCATCGCAACGAAGATCAACAACCAACACTGATGTCTTTCGCTCCATCCCCAATTACGTCATTGTGGCCGTCGCTCTATTCTAAGGGGGGAGGAGTTACATGTGCAACCAAACCGCCCCCACACCATAACCGATAACCTGATTCTGATTAATCAACACTATTTTACTTTTTCGCTAAATAAGCAATTCCTACTTTTAAATATTTTTACTTCAACATTATTTTACTTTTTCGCTAAATAAGCAATTCCTACTTTTAAATATTTTTACTTCAACATTATTTTACTTTTTCGCTAAATAAGCAATTCTTGCTTTCAAATATTTTGACTTCCAATGAATTTGTATTTTTAATAAGTAAGCATTTCCCTCAAAGGTTAATGCATTATTGTTTCTAAGAATTCTAAAGACTTATGTATTTTTGCCTAACTAAACAATTTGTATTTGTAATATTGTATTTAATTATTGATTTGCAATTCAATTAAAGTTTGTCTGTCAAAGAAGAAAGTTGGTTTTTTTTAAGCTCCCGTTTCACGACAAACATAACTCGCGCTGCTTCCATTTTATGATCGGCATTCTCGACCTTCTGAGCAGTCTATTCGGAATATTGTGACCAAATTTTGCACCAAATTTACTTTGTTGGACATTAAACCACCAACACGTTTACGTACTGTGCGTAGTGAAGAAAATATTGCGGCCGTATCAGCAAGTGTGACAGAAGACCGCGAAATGTCGATTCGGCGCCGTTCCCAGCAGTTAGGCCTTTGTTACAGCACTACGTGGAAAATTTTGCGGAAGGATTTGGGCGTAAAGCCTTTTAAGATACAGCTGGTGCAAGAACTAAAGCCAGCCGACCTACCACAACGCCGAATTTTTGGTGAATGGGCTCTTGGAAAGCTGGCCGAGGATCCGCTTTTTATCGAAAAATTGTGTTCAGCGATGAGGCTCATTTTTGGTTGAATGGGTACGTAAATAAGCAAAATTGCCGCATTTGGAGTGAAGATCAGCCAGAAGCATTGCAACAGCTACCAATGCATCCCGAAAAAGCCACTGTTTAGTGCGGTTTATGGGCCGGCGGCATTATTGGGCCTATTTCTTCAAAGATGATGCGAATCGCAGCGTTACTGTCAATGGTGAACGCTACCGAGCGATGATAACAAACTTTTTTTTGCCCGAAATGGAAGTTCTTGACTTGCATGATATGTAGTTTCAACAAGACGGCGCCACATGCCACACAGCACGCGAAACAATGGCGCAATTGCGAGGCGAGTTTGGTGAACAGTTAATTTCACGTTTCGGGCCGGTCAATTGGCCGCCTAGATCGTGCGATTTGACACCATTAGATTATTTTTTGTGGGGGTATGTCAAGGCTAATGTCTATAGGGACAAGGCCGCTTCGATTGACGCACTGGAAGCCAACATCCATGCATTCATTCGTGAGATACCGGCCGATATGTGTGAAAGAGTATGCCAAAATTGGACTCAGCGGATGGGCTACCTGAGACGCAGCCGCGGTCAACATTTGCATGAAATTATCTTTAAACATTAAATTGCAAGGTTCAAACTATCGATTCAAATAAATATTTCATTCATTTTTTCGAATTTTGTGTGTTTTTTTTTTTAAAAAGTTCTAAACCTCTTAAAAAATCACCCATTATAAATTCCTCAAGCAAAACACATGGCTTAGGGGGGGGTAACTGGGGAAAGTTTGCCAAGGGGCAAGTCGGCTAACTACCAATAACTTAAAATTGACACCATTATAACACATTATCTTCCTTTTAGCCACCAACTATACCTACTTACACCCCTATTACGACTATCAATTATCAATTGAAAATCGATATTTAACAACCCAATTGATAAATGTTTTGATCATTGCGAAAATGGTGCATGCCGTCGTGAATTGCAAGAAAATTAATAATTATCACCGAATAGTTGTTCAGTTTTTTTATAAATTAAGTTTTAATGTACCAAATTTCAATATTTATCAACTATCAATTCATAATTGATAGTCGTAATAGGGCTGTTAGCCTCATATGGTCTCATGTTACAAATGTAGAATATAACGACACGACGCGACGTAAGCTAACTTACCCCAGTGGCACTATGGGCAATTATTGGCCAACTCTTGGTGAAAAATTAAGAAAAATGAAATATGAATATAAATAGTTTAATCTAAGCGTTTTAAGAAAAATACCAAGATGTTTCGTTTGAGGAAGCATATACATTTGGATTTTGGTTGGAAACCTATCTTATTTGGGAGCACTTCGATATAACGCAAATCTAAATCTCGCGAATAACGAACTCTCGATTTTTTTTCGAAAATCATGAAATCTAACTTATTAATTAGTCCCATTTAATATAATCTCGTTATTTCAAATTGCCGATTTTAGCAATCTCGCAGTTAGAATCTCCTAATCAAAACCTGGGAAATAAAAATCTAGCAGTCCCAGAAAACTGTTGAGATTGGCACCTGCCTGCCTTGCCTACTAATACTAAACATACCCTAAAAGGAGCCACGGAGTTGCGTGAGCGGGTCTGAAGACCCAAGAAGGATTTAAAATCATTTCTCCCAAAGCTGAAGGGCCATCCAAGGTACCTATTGTTGTCAGTTGTCATAGGTGCCTGCCTGACTTAAAAGTGCATTAAAGTCCAAAATTTTGCTTTGTATTGGACTTAATTTCAAAGCACCACATTGTGCAATTTATACTTGTTTTTTTTTTTTTTCTTGGTTTTTGTTTTTGGAAGTTTGTAAAAGTGGTATTTTGTAATATTCTAAAAAGTTATTGCCCCAAACTCTCATCTACCAATATTGCATTGATTTCATATAAACAAATAAAACAGGAGAGACAATAGTTAAGTTTTCCACCAAAAAAATTGATTTTAATATTAAAAAAAACCTCGATTTGGTTAGCTTCAAAAAGTTATAACTTGGCTTCTAATGGCTGCATCTTTAAGATTGACATATTTAAATAAAGGTAAAATGTCAAGCTATTTTTATGTATACAAATTATTCGAAGATTCCAAAAAAATGTCATACTTTAGAGGTGATTAAGAACTTTTTGTCATACATATTAAAGATTATGAACATTATTATGAAAATTATATAAGAAAAAAAATCCATATCTTACAAAAACATTCCTTAGAATCATTTAAAATTGTGTAGGTACCTTTGTATTAAAAATTACGATAGAAAGCTTGTTAATCTTTTCATAACGTAACCAAAAAAAAAAAATCTAACATTTTGTAAGCGTGCAAATCAAACTTTGATCTTATCTAAATATAGGCGTGCAAAAACTAACTACTTAAATCGCGCAGAGACTTTTCATGCAAATCATTAAAAAAAGACAAGTTATTCGTTTGGATGCTTTATTACAACTGACTTAACATTAACAAAAATAATAAAAGTAGAAAAGCTTTTAGTAAGCATAATATAATACTGTATTAAACAGTAAAGTTAAGTACATAAAAACTGTCTTGGGATCGTACGATCATTCTGTTACAATGGATACATACATAATAATTATTATATGTTTTGAACTAAAACATAATGAAAGCTTTTTAATTTTACATACTTGCTTGCGATCGTAAAGAGTTGCCAGATACTTTATTAAATTGAAATTAATTCCAAGGTCTTATATCGTAAGAAATAAGATCTCTTACAACTCGATCATCCTGACAGTAAATCGTCCTCGATTTACGATTGCATGCATTTACATAAATCATTCGTTTTCTTGTAATTACATATAGATACATATTTCTTTTTATAACGAAATTACATAGTAATTGTTATTATCTTTTGATTTACAGATACACGTAATATTTATGTGTTGTAATTTTAATGAAAACTCGGAAAAATACTGATAAGAGAAAATGTAAATTCATACATAGAAAGTTTTTTTTTCTTTTTTTTTTAAATAATAAAACTAATAGGTACACGTACATGAATACATTTAAAATGTTTTGAATATTTTAATTCAGAAATTGATGATTTTACATACCTACATAAGGATAGCAAAAATTATATTATACGGTAGTATAACAACTACATAATTTATAATGATTTGGATAATCTGTTTTTTTTTTTGTTTTTAATTTAATAATTATATTTTAAGTAATTAATATTTCATAATTGAACAACATTTTTATGAAAAGTTAAGATTAAATTTTAAACGATATTAAATATTGATACATACAAATGTGCACGAATAAAGATTTATGCTTGAACATAAGGCTTCATATTTTCAGGGCAACATACTCCTTCGTACGGCACGCGAGATATTTGTAAATTTTCTAAGTCCTTTATGAGATATCGATCATTAGGTAGTATCTTTACAACTCTAAATGGACCTTTATATTTAGCCAAAAATTTCTTGTTTAGTCCAGGAGTATTAACAACATTTTTAATTAAAACATAATCGCCGACTTTATATTGCAAAGGTTTTTTGCGGCGCCTATCAAAATAAATTTTCTTTCGATTCTGACTTTCAACAGTCTTTTCATTTGCTTTCTTCCTTAGCTCTTCCAGATTTCGAGGTTCTTGTTCTATGACATTTTCATCTAAATATTCTTTTAGGTTATCCATAATTTCACCCTTTTGGCAAACTCCAAAAAGCAAAATGCTGGGACTTACACCTGTACTTTTGTTTTCAGTGTTGTTAAGAGCGAACTCAACTTTTTGCAAATATTTCATCCAACTACCTGATTCAATTTCACTTTCTTTCGACAACATAGGTGTTAAGCACCTGTTAATTCGTTCAACTTGGCCGTTCGATTGAGGTGAACTCGTAGCCACCTTAATGTGTTGAATGCTACATTTTCCACAAAAAGTTGAAAAGTCATCCGACGTGAAACAACTACCCCTATCTGAAATAATGCGTGTTGGTTTACTATAAAAGCAAAAATAAGATTCAAGGCATTGGATCGCTTCTTTAGTTGTTGTACTTTTTACAGCATAAAGTTTCGTATACTTCGAAAATCCATCAACTATAACAAATATATGCCTTTTGTTATTTATAGTACAGGGTGGCAAGGGACCGTAATGGTCAATGTGTATAGTTTCGAAGGGTTTGTCTCCTTTGGGGATATTGTGTAATACCGCTTCCTTCTTTCCGCTAGGTGGAGAAAAATGCATACATTTTAAGCAATTGCTTATGTATTGTTTAATTTTGTTTTTCATGCTAGGAAACCAGTATGTTTTCCTTAAATAATTTAAACATTTTTCAACACCAAGATGACATAAACTTTCATGGTGTGTTTGAATGACATTTCTTTCCATCATAGCCGGAACTAACCTTTTTATAACTGGATCTTTTTGCTGGGATGCAGCAAGTGCGTGCTCAAAAGTTTCGGATTCGACGATTAAAATATTGTGACACCGACTTAAGGCGTCAACGTGACCCATTCTTTTACTGTCTCTGTGCTCAATGAAGTAATCAAAATCCTGAAGCTCCAAAGCCCAACGAGAGATTCTTGGATTTAAAGTCTTTTTATTCAGAGTTTGAGTCAGTGACCTACAATCGGTGACAATTTTGAACCGGATGCCTGTGAGATAAACTCGAAATCTTCGTAGAGCATAAATAATGGCAAGAGTTTCCAACTCGTAAGAATGGTACCTAGATTCTTGATCAGTGGATCGCTTAGAGAAAAAGAAGATCGGATGGAGTTTCTTGTCGTCTTGACGCTGTAGTAAAACAGCACCAAAACCCAAGCTGCTAGCGTCGCAGTGAAGTTCTGTATCAGCAATTGGGTTGTAAATGCTCAAAAGTGGAGCATCAAGAAGTTTTTGCTTCAATATGTTAAAAGCTTCCAGCTGCTTTTCGGCAAACACAAACTTTGAGTCCTTTTTCAAAAGATCGTTAAGTAGTTTTGCCAACAGAGAAAAATCTTTTATAAATTTTCGGAAATAAGAGCATAGGCCCAAAAACGAGTGTAATTTCTTTTCATTTGTGGGTATGGGAAAATGGGCATCAGCCTTTAATCCATCGAAATTTGGACCTATTCCATTAACAGAAACCTCATACCCAAGATATTTAATTTTTTCATACATAAGTACACACTTGTCAAGGCGTAACTGCAAGCTATTTTCCGAAACGATATCTAAAACCTCTTTCAGAACCACAAAATGCTCCTCTTTTGTCTCCGTAGCAACTAACAGGTCGTCGATGTAAATTAAAAGTTTACCAGAGCTTATAAGATCTTTAAAAATTTTGTTTATATAGCGCTGAAACACGGCAGGGGCGTTCTTCAGCCCGAAAGGCATGCGAAGATATTCGAACTGCCCCATAGGAGTTACAAAGGATGTTAATTTTATTGAATCTTCAGCCATTTTCACGTGATGAAAACCGCTTTTAAGATCGAGCAATGAAAAATATTTCTTGTTTCGCAATCTATCAAGATGATCTTCGATCAACGGTAATGGAAAATTATCCTTGACCGTGATTTTGTTTAAATGGCGGTAATCTATACAAAGACGAACTTCACCGGTCTTTTTCCTAGTCAATACAATTGGCGATGCATACGGTGAACTACTCTCGCGTATGATATTATTTTGAAGCAAGTCATCTAAAACTTTTTGTAATTCAATTTTATGAGCGTACGGGAGACGCCTAGGCGCGCAACTGAAAAAACTGTTTGAGCTAGTTAAAACTATTTGCATTTCATAACTATTATCCGAATACTTTGCGTTAGTTGTAATACTCCCGAAAACTAATCTTTTTAATTTGACATTTTCATCGTAGCTCAAATTTTCATTAATTTTCAAGGAAATATTTTCATCGCGGATATCGCATGTATCAATTTTTAAAATCTTTTCGTCAAATTCTAAATCTTCAAAATCTTTATCATCGTTAATATCAACAAATTTCAAATCATCATCGCAAATTTTAACATTATCAATTTTTTTAACATTATCGAAATTTTGAACAACAGCTCTTTCGTTTTCAAAAGTTTTTAAGTTCAAGTCTCCAATCATCAATTTAGTATTTGTTTTACGTAAAAAATCTCTACCTAATATGATTGGATTTTTCATAGTTTTATCATTCACAACATAAAGACATAAATTCACATAATTACCATAAAATTTAACTTTACATAATAATTTACCTAAAATAACCAATTTGGAATTATTTATACCAACGAAATTAGTTGTGGATGGTTCTAGAGATGTCATCATAAAAAGTGGCACGTATTGTTGTTGGATGAAACTTATCGGGCTACCAGTATCAATGACAGTCATCACATGCATGAAAACTCGAACACTTCCAGCTTCACAATTCGCAGACTCAAACTCATAGTCCAGAATTCCATGAAAATCAGTCATCAACGCAGACACGTGACATTCTTTTGGCAACTCTTTATTTTGAACGACGAGAACCGATGATGTCTGTGGGCAATTGCTTACAACATGCCCTTTTTTGCCATAGCGAAAACATGAACCCTTTTCTCGACGTGGTTTTGGACATGTGGTTGATATGTGACCAGCTTCGTTGCAGTTATAGCATTTGACTTTAGTTTCGATTCGTGGCGGAGGTTTCGAATGTTGCACGGGTCTGTTGTAGCCAGACGTCGATGGTTGCAGCTCAGATTTCATTTTTTCATATTTTCGCAGAATAGATTTTAGCTCAGTGAGGGTGTTCGCCGTAAGCATAAGCTGCTTATTGAACAAGGAATCAGGGATTCCCTTGATTATGTAGGCAATCACGTCTTGCTCGTCGATTTCAGCTGAGGATGCTATCTCCTGCATAGCCAGAACGTACTGTTGATAGTTTTCGTCTTTACGTTTCTTGCGGTTTCGCAATGCGTTGTGGACATCTGTTGCAGTTGTATGATGGTGAAATTCAGACAACAGAGCAGCTCTAAGCTCTCTCCATGTTCGAAACGTCCTAGACCTTAGAAACAACCTAGCAGTACCTTTGAGAAGCCTTTTGAAATAAATGAAAGACTCTGACTCACTAAGATGGTAAGTGACCATTGCGTCCTCAACATTCTCAATCCATTTCTTGATAGGATAATCATCATCGCCAGAGAACGTTGGCAAGGAATCTTCGATGTCACGAGACGAGCATGCACCAGCAGGGTGAAACTCTCGAACAGGGTTGTTAAGTTCAGCCAATCTTTTCTCCAAAGAAAGAATCTCCTCTTTCTTCCTAACCATTTCACGAAGTCTCTCTAAACGTTGTGAAACATCTTCGTCTTCGTCTTCCAAGTCACTATTATCGCTTCCATCAACATCGTCAGGAAACAAAGCATCAATTTGATTGAGCTGAAGCGAAGTAATCGCTTCATTTAAGCGAGACTTAAGTACAGCCTTTGTACCATTCGTAGCCAAACCCATTTCAGCTAATTTGTCTTTTAGTTTCTGCCCAGTGGCAGTTTCTAAAAAACTTGATGCACGTGCATTAGCATCCATTCTCATAAACTAATTAATATTTTGCGAGAAAAAAAAATCGATAAAATACAAGCGTAACATGCAATTACAATACGATTAAATTTTCGGTACTCTATCGCACTTCTGATAGGTTGTAAGCGTGCAAATCAAACTTTGATCTTATCTAAATATAGGCGTGCAAAAACTAACTACTTAAATCGCGCAGAGACTTTTCATGCAAATCATTAAAAAAAGACAAGTTATTCGTTTGGATGCTTTATTACAACTGACTTAACATTAACAAAAATAATAAAAGTAGAAAAGCTTTTAGTAAGCATAATATAATACTGTATTAAACAGTAAAGTTAAGTACATAAAAACTGTCTTGGGATCGTACGATCATTCTGTTACAATGGATACATACATAATAATTATTATATGTTTTGAACTAAAACATAATGAAAGCTTTTTAATTTTACATACTTGCTTGCGATCGTAAAGAGTTGCCAGATACTTTATTAAATTGAAATTAATTCCAAGGTCTTATATCGTAAGAAATAAGATCTCTTACAATTTTTGATTCGAAAATTTGTCCATACCTAAATAAACACAGCTTTTCATACAATTCCATTATATTTGTCCTACTTGCCTTCGCAAAGCTTCCTACAATTTTTTTTTCAATCTTTGACAGAAATCTTCAAAAAAAAAATCCCACAAGAATCTAACCTCTATGGCCAATAAATATTTCTTTCTCGTCACGTTAAAAGCCCAGCTTCTATGTAGGTATATCTCTAGGTATTTCCATTCAGTTCCTTTTCTTTATATAATGATTGGCACTCTCAATTTGTGCATTTACTTTATTCTATGTCCCATCAAGCGGAAAAACCTCCTTCTGATCCTAATGTGTGCTTTGCCATGAAATTAGTTTAATGGATCAAGAAATGCATTCCAAATTGTTGTGTAATGACTTGGAAGCAATTGAAATTGCTGCTCAGGATTCCTTATTCGAACGCCATGTACCATAGAACAGAATATATGGTGAAGCGCGAGGTAATGGAAGAGAATATAATACTATTTCCCGTCGTGCGACTGTCGCGTCGTCATGTAGTTTCGTGTCGTGTCGTCCAGATCCAGACTATATAAAGAAAAACCAAAGAAAAGTCGGAGCAAAATCTATATCGAGAGCAAAGAACTATAGGAGCAACACAAAAAACATAAAATCAAAGTCAAGCTCTCCTAATCGATTGAAAGGAATTTTCCATCCCCTTGGGGGCACGGAAGGGAAGTCAGTCAGTCAAGGTGGGTAATAATTCTTCGACTGAATTGAGTCGCACTGTACAATTTCAACACGCGAGAACAAAACGCCGCCGCCGTCAGGCATCTATGACCAATCCATTCAATCTCTTCTTCCACTTCCAGCCGGTACTGGCTCCAGTTGAATAGGTATAGTATATAGTGTTGTTGTTTAGTTCCCGCAGTTCCAGTACCAGTATGCCAGTTCAGTCCCATCAGTGCCACCTCAAGACAGTCAATAGCACAAAACTTGTACAATTTATTATTAAAGAGTGCGAAATACTCTCAAGTCCCATCATCAGCCAAGTTGGATGGCCGGTCGGCTGGCGCAGCGTGGCACGGCTGGACAAATCTACAAACATACATATTTATCTTCATTTTAATTGCCTTGATGAGCGTAATTAGCGGTAAGTGCCATCACCATACACTATTCCCATTGTCGGAGATTGTGTGTGCGCGCTGCGCGCACCTTAAGGTTTGTTCGTTTTCGTTTTGTCCATTCGTCTCCAACAACAGAAGGAAAAACTTTTTATTTTTTTTTTGTTTTTATTTCATGTTGTTGGGTCTTTTTTATTTTTCTTGAGGCTTTCCTTGTCAGCGCGGACATCAGTTTGGATTTACAATGAACAAGCAGTAATGCTTTTTAGATCCTTTTTGTAAAGACCCCAAGTCCGTGCTTCTCTCAGTTTAGAACATTTTCCCTGGGATATAAAAAGGTCGTGACCAGTGCTGTCGAAATGAGAACAAAAAAACTCCTACTGCTAAAAGAATTGTTACATTTCTAATTCATATGTATATTTAAAATGCTTTTGTTTTCTTCATAGTCGACACTGAGAGAAAGACGCGTCTGACATGAATAACAATGAATTGCTTTGTATCAAAGCAAATGTAATTATGTTTAGCTTAATGTCAAAAATATGTACAAACGTCAATTTGAATTTAAATCTGCTGTATTTGGCACCTCATTTGGGTGGCTTAGAAGGTCAGGAAAAGGTCTGATTTCAGTCATTGGTCCGGACTGGACGCATTTTTATCAAGTTTTAAAGTTCTTTTCAAGGTAACATTAGAGGATGTTAACACCTCATGTGTCGAATTTTTAAGAAAGAAGTACCGATACTTTCTGAAATTTCAGAAAATGGAGATAAAGGTTTAGGCAGTTTCATTAATTGGTAAATTTTAAAAATAATTTTATGATTTTTTTATAAAGTTCTTTTTTTTATTTCTGATGACTTTCGGGAAAAAAAAACTCTAAAAATTCATAAGTGGCATCTACTGCAGTTGACTATTTATGACAATTTAAAAGATTCTCTTTCAAATTGTACGGTCTACTTGATTTTTTTTAAATTCCACAAATGAAATCTATCAAAATCCTCAAAATATTTTAGTACTAGCTATTTATATTAAATCTACAAAAGTAACAACGACAGCACTGGTAATAAGGATTCAACACAATAATAAGTTAAGACAAGCCATCCCAATGAGGTACTTTCAATGCAATTCAAGTGCTTTTTTTTGTGTTGTTGTTGTGACAGATGGATTTAAGAGGATGCTACTACTCTTCTGTTCTTTATGTTGTGCTTGTCATTTTGTGCCAGACACATGATTTATTAGAAGTTGGAAATTTGACAGGTGGTTATACCTAGTATAGAGGGCTCTTCAAATCAACTGATTAAATTTATCATTTTTATTATTAGTTTTTTCTGCTGTTGTTATTTTATTTGAAAATATTAATATTAAATGTGGAAGACAAAACACATTAATTAAAGTGACAAGAGAAGAAAGAAAAAGACATTCAAAGTTTAAACCCAACAAAAAAAATGAGAAAAAGATGCGAAAAATAAATAATTAGGTTTTGGTTTGAAGGCAAAAGAACTAACACGTACTTGGTTTACTCAAAAGAATCATTAATATATTAAGTTGCACAGAAACTACTTAGGATTACAACATACATAAATAGTTTTTTTTCAAAAAATGTTAAAGCTGAGTACAGACGACTGTCAGATCTTACAATATTTTCAAATCTGTCACTGCTCTGACAATTAATAGCTGCCAATGAGCTGACAATAACCATCAACTACCTTACGATGCTTAACTGTCAGTTCATTCGGTTGACAGATGTTGTCCCAAAGTCATACAATTTCATTGTCAAATTATCTTCTGGCAATAACCTGACAGTGACGTTTCTGACAATATTGTATGACAAAATTGTTCACACGTTCTTAAGATGTTTGGGACGATTTTTTACTAACAGATCTGACAATATCGTCAGGTGGAAGGTTAGAATCAAAGAACGAGTTGTGGCCCAAATTTTTCGCAAACTGCAGCTTTTTGTAGGGTGTAATGGGGTTAGGACAAAAAATGGTATCCTATTTTGAAAATTCTTTTTTGTTTTTGAGGAGGCTTAATGGCTAAATATTTACGTTGAAATGGGATTAAAACAACAGAATTTAGGTAAGCTTTTATTTATGCCAAGTTTTTAGAGATAATATTTTTTACAGCAACGAAAACAGACAAATTTTGACCTCCCCTATAACTTCAGTACCAATAATTTCGAAAACTTAAAATTCACATTATTTTAACTCCCTGTATATGAAAGGGTGTTTTTTTAGACGTGTGGTTTTCAAGAAGAAATAAAACGCATATAATTTAATGTTATGGCCAAGAATTAAGCTTTATTATAAAGATAAGGGTTTGCTATTATGTTTTAAAAATGATTTCGGGCAAGTGGTCGCCGTGGCTGGCTCGAATAAATTCCAGCCCAGAGGCACAATTTTCGACGACTTTTTGAAGCAATTGGAGCCGTATGTCAGCAATAACGCATTGGATATTCTCTTCCAAGGCATCAATCGTCTCGGGCTTATTTGCTTAGACAAGCGATTTCACATAACCCCACAAAAAAAGTGCAGCGGTTCTAATTTGCACGATCTTCAAGGCCACGCCACGACGCGAGATAATGCGCTCAACAAAAGTTTTCTCAAATAAAATGATTGTTTTGTTGGCTGTATGGCATGTAGCGCCGTCTTGTTGGAACCAAAGGTCGTCCACATCAACACCCTTTAATTCAGGCACGAAAAAGTCATTTATCATGGCTCTATAGCGTTCCCCATTGACTGTAACATTATGGCCGGTTTCATTTTTGAAGAAATATTGACCAATGATTCCCTCTGCCCATTTAGAGCACACCAAACAGTGACTTTTTGAGGATATAATGGCGTCTCAACAATGGCTTGTGGATTATGATCACTCCAAATACGACAATTCTGCTTATTAACGTAGATACCCATTCAATTAGCTTCATCGCCAAACAAAATTTTCTTGTGAAAATCGGGATCGATGGCCATCTCGTTTTGGGCCCATTCACCGCACGTGGAACGCGCTATTCATTATGAAATGAGCATGTGCAAACTGAGCATAAATCAAGTGACAGCTGTCAAAAAGACCAACTCCGAAAAAAGTATTGCCAGATTGAAAACCACACGTCCAAAAAAAAACACCTTTTAGAATGAGTGTTAAAAAAAGAAGTCCAAAAATTCCTAAAATCATAACTCACTGACTCCTTGGTTCACTGACTGGCAGAACATCAAAATCATGGAATACTTCCCAACACCGCAGTATCTTTTGCATAATTTGGTGAATTTAGGAGGCATGGTATCCGCCCACTTTATCCAAATTGTTATAATTTATATGAAGCACTTATGATTGTTGCAGAATGATAAAAATTGGAAGATCAGAAAAAATTGTATTGCATATAAAGGTAAAAATAGAAAACTTTCGATTTTCATTTTTAAGGACTTGAAAATTGGCTCAGTGAACTAAACAGATTTAAGTCAGAAACCATTAAATAACAAATCTCTCTCATAATTTGGAGTGGTTTCCATATTATTCTGATTAAAATATATATAGTGTTCCGAAATAAAAAAATGAAGAATACAAAAAATTAAATGTGTATCTATATCTATAGCTGGCACGATCAAATTCTTAGTTCCATAAAAGAATATAAAAATAAAAAACTAACGTCTCTATTACCTTTCATTTGATATCAATATCATTGTTCTACGTCAATTTTTCCGCCCGTTATGGACAATTAATTAATTAATTATTTGGAACAAAAAAATGAAATCACTATTTTGCAATCGGCAAATTCAAGCCCAAATATCTCGACTTTCCCATGAACGATTTTAAAAACATTTAATTAATGTCTCGGGCTTTACGTCACCCTCCTTTTGATACTAATCTCGTTTGGGCAATTCCCTTTGAAGTTATCGTTACAAGGGAAAGAAATGAAGCCATAGGGACATTTTATAGGAAATTGTAAGACTTCGTCAGTCTTCGCCAGAAATACTACTTAACTATTTATTTTAACAGATAAAGGTGTATCTAATATTCTTGTCTTATTTAAATGCAATCCAGTTTAATTGGTATCTTCTCTGACATTTCATTCCATATTAATCAAGCAAATTTGCATTCGCTTCTGAATCATTAGTCATAGCCAAATACTGTTATATCTCTCTCTCTCAAAATTCAAAGCATTTAATGTCACAAAACTTAAACATTTAAGTGTTTCCATTTAACATAATTCAATAACTTTGCCACCTCTCAAATTTATTTATGTCAGCACAGAAATCTCCTCATGACGATGTGCTTGTTTGATGATGCTTGTGTGTGCATTGATGTTCCTATGGCATTAATCAAATTTCAACGTACATACATCAATCAAATATTAATCGGTCACCTCACATCGAATTCAAATTTTGGTCATTCGTGGAATGAGATGGGTGTTCTGTTCAGTGCGGAGTGTGGAGGACAAAACCCAAGGAGCACCTTAATCAGCATTATTTCGTATATGCATATACTCGTATGGGAATGGATGTTGTACTCCTGATGAATATTAATATAATTATTCCATTAAATCACTACATGCACATTTCTCACAATATGCTTATGATTATTGCCTGAGTGGATGTGCATAGTGTAGTATAGTGTGTATCGTGTGTGTAATACCTACTGAATTGGAATTCCTATTTCTATCTGGTAACTCAACTCGACCGACCGAAACAAAGCCTCATTGCAAAAGAGCAACAACAAATCACATCATCCAACCAGAGAGCCCCATCCAGAGACCATCACGGGCCACACCTCATTGTGTGCCCGTCGAACTCGAATGCAAATGATTTTCTCCTGATTGACGGATTGGAAAATTTCGAAACCAAATAGAACCGAGTTCAATGGAAGCTCGTAGCTCGCCGATTGATAGTCGAAGCTGCGAGGCAATGTGTATGTGGGTTTCAAGGATGATGGAGACAGAGGGAGCTCGCGACCAATCAATCTGGAAGCCCCAATGTAGGTTCTATCGCGGCTTTGGCTGCTATACTTTCACTATACACGTTACTTCCCTAGTTGAAGCTGATGCTGCATGAATTCCTAATGGCCAAGTTGTGTTAAGCAAAACGCACTTGGTCAAGGGATACATAAATAATGGGTCAGTGGGACTGATGGATAATTATGGCCGGTGAATTTGAATTAACGCGTCCTTCCGTCTGTTTGAGCGTCGCGTTGCTCGGTCGCTATCGCCACGCCATCAACAGTATTGAATGTTCTGCTGGAAATATTTATCTATCGAACTGTCGAGTCGTTGGGTCGCATCGGCTGGCATTGTGCATTTGTACAAGAAGGATATTTGCCAATATTTAATGAATTGAAAGTGCGATTGCATGTTTGCTTTACAATGTTGTGCAAGACTTTATTATTCTATACCAACTCTTTAGAAATTCCTTAAAGCTAATGGTGGGCATGATGGGCATCCCTTAATGGAATTGTAACAATGCACGGCACACAAATTAATAACCCACAGGTAAGTGCTCCTACTGAATAATGCACTTTGCCAATGTTTTGTTGATGACGGAGACGATGCATTTTTAATGACTCTGCTGCTACTGCTATACTACTGCTCTGAGTGAAATGAGAGGGAATCTAGTTTTGGGAAGTGAAAATTAATGCTTGAACAAGAATTTTTTGTCAGCTTGAGGATAAAGTTAGTCCTTTATAAGATGTGGATGGAAATTTATCTCAATATTGATTAAATAAGTTTTTTTGTGTTGTTTTTGCTATTACCTATCATTTTGAGAAAATTTAATAGATGTGTGAGTACAGGTTGGTAAAGGTATGGATTGGAACTTTAGAAAAATGGTCAGATATTTGAGCTTTTGATAATATGGAATCATTTTTACTTTCATCAAAGGATTTAAAGGGTCTTTCAACAGGGACGCTACAAAAGTAGAGCAACAGGGACAGCAAACGACGCCATGTTTCTTGCCGCTCTTTTGACATTTCGCTTTAGTAAGATTTTCCATTTCATGATGGAAAGGTATACGAGCCAACAACGAGTCAAAATTATTAAAATTTACCACCGAAATTCGGAGTCAGTGGCCTCAACGTTAAGAGCGCTACGTCCATAATCGTCCTAGCAGATCAACAATTGAGCGTCTAGTGGAAAAATTTGAATCCACAGGCACAGTACAAAATGTTCCCGTGCCAGTGAGACAAAGAATTGCCCTTAGTGTCGAGAATATTGCTACCGCTGAGGCTCCAGTTGCAGAAAGCCCAAATGTGTCTCTCACACGTCGTTCTCAAGCGTTAAGCATCTCTGTGATGTCGTTGTGGCGAATTTTGAGAAAAGATCTTGGCCTACATCCTTACAGGATTAAATTGACGCAAGAACTGAAGCCGCTTGACCACCAGAAGCGTCGTATGTTCTTGAATTGGGCTGAGAAACAACTTGAAAATGATTCGGATTTTCATCGAAAAATCATATTCAGCGATGAGGCTCATTTCTGGCTGAATGGCTTTGTCAATAAACAAAATATGCGGTATTGGTCAGGCAGCAATCCACACGTACTCCATGAGTCATCATTGCATCCCGAAAAAATTAAGGTTTGGTGTGGTTTATGGGCCGGCGGCGTCATTGGGCCGTACTTCTTCCGTGATGATCAAGACCGGCACGTTACTGTGAATGGGGATCGCTACCGTTCAATGATAACCGAATATTTTTGGCCCCAATTGGATGATATGGACTTGGAGGATATGTGGTTCCAACAAGCCACACAGCGAATGTCACAATCAATTTATTGGAAACCAAGTATGGAGAACGTGTTATCTCACGAAATGGTCCAGTCGCTTGGCCGCCTCGGTCGTGCGATTTGAAGCCGTTAGACTATTTCCTGTGGGGCTACGTCAAGTCTATGGTCTATGCCAACAAGCCAGTGACGATTGATGAAATTCGTACGAATATCGAACGTGAAATTGCAGCAGTATCGGCGGATTTATGCTTGAAAACCGTCGAAAATTGGGTTCAGGGTCTGGACTTCTGCAAGCGTGCTCGTGGTGGCCATGCATAAGAAATGACATCATAATGGCATCGAACGTACTTTCACAGGAATAAAGAATTTTATTGATATCCAAAATCGTTTTTGTTTCATTTAAAAAATACTTTTGTAGCGCTCTTATTGAAATTTCCGAAACCAGAACAAGCTTCCGATTCCCATTATTTGTTTGATTTTTTGTTTGTTTATAAAAAACGTTTTTAAAAATTTTTATTGTTTAAACTGTTAAGAAGCTCCAGATTGCAAAATTATAACAAAATCGGTCCAACCAAGGCAAAGATATACGCGAACAACCTAAAAATAAGACCATTTTCTCAAAAAACTATTTATAATTCCGTTGTGATTTTTTTAGAAAAAACCTTAAACGCAGTTTTCTTAAAATTAACTTGGTTATTGCAGGTACAAAATTAAATCAAAGTCGTTAGAGCCGTTTTTGAGAAAATTTGAATAAAACAAAATATTTGTAAGCCAGCTACCCGATCTAGATGAGCCTAAAACGAAAATTCGAATTTTTCCTCTAGGGAATCTCATAAAAATACTCTGTACTTCATCCGTTTAGGCTTTAGCTCAAATTACAGTGGACGCACAGACGAACAGACACACAGACCGCGGAACGGCATGACGAAACCCTATTTTTTGGACTTCTCGATTATCGTAGTGTTAGTTTTGATTACAATCTCAATTTTTTTTCTACACGAAACCACTACTTGCCCTATAGAGCAAGTAAAAATTGACTTTTTGTTTAATTTTGTTCTGTTTAAAATGTTGTTTTCAAAACGTTTAAATGCAAAATTGTTTAAAATATTTAGAAGTAACATCTTGCAAAATTATGACAAAATTGGTTCAATCGTTGAAAAGATATACGCGAATATCCCAAAAAAATAAGACGATTTTCTCAAAAAAAAAATCTATTATGTGATTTTTTGTCAGAAACCTGAAACGTGGTCATTCCACGGAAAATTCTTAAAATCAAAATATCATAGTCTTAGGGCCAGTTTGGCAGTGGTGAGTTTAAACAGAGTAGGCTAATCCTGGACATAAATTTTACTGTTAATTCAAGAAGCAGTTATTTTTAAAGTTAGGGGATGCATGGCGAAACAAACTCCGATAGTAAAACATCAAAAGCATCTCTTCATTAAAACTCACCAAATTTGGTGAATGTACTCAGATTTTACTAACTTACCTAATTTTAAATACTAATTCACCATAAATTATGGTAATGTTTCATTTAGATTAATTGATTTAATTTGATCAAAGCTATGTTAAGGTTCTGGGATTTAAGCAATTCATATTTGGGATATTCGCAAAAACAGTATACCATCTGAAAAGTCTTAGGGACCTCATATAAAATCAGTTTTGAGTAAAGTTTTAAAGTTTTTTTTTGTCAAGCTCGTAGAGATTTTTAGAACCTCATTTATGGGATATTCGCATAATATTCGATTTTGGACATTCGGGATTAAAGATTTTCGGGATTTTGTGTTTTTGGATTCTAGATTATCGGAATTATGGGTTTTCTGGATTAAGAGCTTTCGGGATTTTGGGTGTATTGGATTTTAGGATTATGCCCAACTCACCACTAAACCCTTTCAGATGGTATACTTTTTTACAAATATCCCCATGGTGTGCTTAGATACCGGAGTTAAGTTGTACTCAAGAACTTCTAGTTCGCCTTAATCATAGTCCATATTTTTCAAAATAGGTGAGGGTATTTTTGTTTTCAAAAAGTTTTTATCTCCAATATGACATTTTTAGGAAACTAAATAGATTCTAAGCTATATACAAATTGTAGCATTAATATTTTGTCTATAAAAGTAGCGTTTAACAAAATATTCACTTTAGACGTTAGACCATTGGACCTTGGAATCGCCCCAAGAATTTATTTGCGTACGAAGCTTTCAGAGTATCATGTAATTTGTAAATACTCATAAAGGTCGTATCGCTCTTCTTGTCCAAGCCAAATTAAATTCACCTGTATATCGCTTGGACACAATAAAATGTGTTATCTAAAAGTATTTATATTTCCACACTTGTAGCATTAGGCAGGCAGCTTTCGATTAAACCAGTCATAAAGAATACAAACTTACATCCGTAAAGCTATAACAATGGGTGGCATAATTGACTTATCAAAGAAACATCAAGACAAGTTCTGCCTCAGTGAATTCACTGTTCAACTGAATGTTTCTTGCGGGGGTACATCCTCCATCACTGTTTATTGACTGACCCGCATTTCCATTCTCATATACATGCATATACTCGCACATTTGAATAAACATTTTCACATTTTTATACATTTAAACTTTTGATTGTAATAAATCACTCACCTTGCTTGTCCTCGTAGTGGGTTAATAAACCTTTCTCTTCGTTGACATCAGCTGGACATCCAGATGATGATGATGACGAAGATGATAATGATGATGACGATGTTGAATTTGCTAACGATGCCTGTGTTGTTCTTGTTGTTGTTTTCGGTGTTAATGTTGATTCGAATAATGACGATGATGGTCCTGTTGACGTTGATGACTTTGACGCCTCTGGACCAGCTTGACTTTCACTAGTCGTCGTCGTCGTCGCTGTCTTCGTTTTTGTAGTTGTTTTCACTTTTGATTGAAATTCGTTCGAAGATTTTGCATGTCCGTCTGGATTATGTTCAACACCTAATATTATACGTTCCATTGGTTTTGGTTTAGCTGTCACTGCAATGGCGGCCACAGCGGCGGCGGTGGCGTTGACAGATGCAGCTGCAGTTGTTGTAGGCAGCACTGTTGTCTTACATTCTAATCCATTGGGTTCAGTACGGGCTTCAGTTGGTGGAGTTGGTGAAGACTTGTTCATTGATTTCATTCGAGTGTCCTTCGAATCGATTGGAGTCTTCTTCATGACGTCGATTATTTTGGCTGTGAATTCACGAGGCTTTGCTTCGACTTTGTTCGAAGGCTTTGCTTCAGCATCGGATTTGGATTTCTTCAGCACTGGAGTTGTGTGTTCTTTATTAGTTGAAATCGTTTCGATTTTCTTATTTTCAGGTTTTGTAGTTAAAGATTGATCATCGGGCAAAGATGCCAGGTCTTTGATAGAACGAGTCGAAGTTGATTTGGGAGTTTTTATTTCAACTTGGGATTTTGATGGAGGAAGTTCTTGAATCTTGACAATTTCCTCAACATTTTTAACATTGGAAGAAAGTTTTTGATCTTTGAGAATCTCCTCAACATTTTTAGTATCGATCTTGTGAGACTTGATTTGATCGTTCTTAGACAATTTTGAATCTGATGCACTTTTTATAGGTGTAGAGCTTGAAATAGGTAACTCAGCTTCAAGTTCGAGCTTTGACAACGTTTCAAATTCAGGAACACTATTAACCTGAGTATGAAGTACCAGAGATAAGTCTTCTGTGGCTTCAGCTTTGGTTTCCAAAACATCCTTCTGAACGAGAGGTTTCAAAAGAGAACTTGCTTCGACGGTTTCAGAATTCGACTCCATAATTTTGCTTGTCTTCAAAGGCAATATTTCTTCCATCTTCTTTGAAGATCTTTCAATCAAATCATCGTTTTCAACATCTGCCGTTATAGAATTCTTCTGTTTTTGCAGATCTGTCGAAGTAGCAGTAGTAGACGAATCAATAGCACTTTTTGGAAAATCAGTTGATATTTCTTCGATTGCATTCGTTGTTTTCTCAGCAAGATCCTTTAGAGGATCACTTAAAATTGGAGCTTCTTCAGTAAGCTTCGAACTTGATTTGTTTGCTGTATCATCTTGTTTTGGAGGATCACAGTGAATAATATTTTTCCGTAGAACATACAAAGGAGCCGGATCAGGATTATTGAATATTTCCTCGAAATCTTTAACTTCACCTGTTAATTGTGGTAATTGAGGTTCTGTCTGAATTTCTTCAATTATAACAGTTGTTTCTTCAGTTATTATCGGCTCCTGTTCATTTAACTGGGGGAAGTCGTCAGCAGACGACAAAAGCGGAGAACGATTTTCTTCCAAAATCAAGATTTGATCTACTAAAATTGCTTCTGTGACTTCTTTTGGTTGTTCAGCTATTATTTTTTCTGTGACTTTTTCAGACTTGGCTTTTGATTCAATATCAGTTGCAGCTTTTTGGGCTGATTTTAAAGTCTCTGGTAGAATTTCAATAGCTGTTTCATTCTGCAATTTATCTATATCTTCCGAAGATATTGAAACATTCGAACTTTTGTCCTTTAACTTACATTTTTCGAAAGTAACAATGTTCTCTACTTCTTCAATGGGTTCCACTGATTCACTGTCAAGCTTCGGCAGTAATTCTACTTCTTTTCGTTGACTACTGTCAAGCCCTTCAGGGGCTTCGGATGGTTTTTCTTTCAATTTACATTTTTCGAAAATAACTTCGCTCTCAATTTTTTCGAGAGATTCCACAGGTTTTGTATTTTTTAATGGATATGAATTTTCATCTTTAGTGTTGATTGGTTCACTTTCAACAGTTTTGCTTAACACTTCCTCAACTTTCTTTTCAAGTTTAAGAACTTCTTCCACCATCAGATTTTCATTAGATGGTTCCAGGACTTCCTCAACTTTCTTTTCAAGTATAAGAACTTCTTCCATCATCAGATTTTCATTCGATGGTTCCAGGACTTCCTCAACTTTCTTCTCAAGAATCAAAGCTTCATTCGATGGTTCCACGACTTCGTCAACTTTCTTTTCAAGAGTTACAGCTTCTTCTTCCATTAAGTTCTTTTTCGATTCCTCACCTTCGGTTTTCTTGGCAGAATCCAAATCAATTTCATCACCTTTCAACGATTTTCTGATTTTCTCAGACATTACTCTTTCATTTTCCTTCTTCTTCAAATCCTTGACCAAGTCCATCTCAGCAAAGCCTTCTTGCTTCTCATGCTTACATTCGACAATTTCAATTTGATTGGATGTTTCTTTTGTCCTGATTCCGCTTTCTGATAAACTCAAAATACCCGTGACAATACTTTCCCTTTCATCGGACTCATCATCGTCACCTTTACCACCAACTTCGATAAGTCTCGTCTCGGTCGATACTTTGACAGTTATTCCGTCTTTGGTTGGATTATTGTTTTTTGACGACAAAGGTTCTTCTTTGGAAGTAGTTTCCTTAAGCGTAGCCTTAATGGCAGCTTGTTCAGATTGACATTCAACCGATTGATGAACGTGTTCCCTATCATCTTGTCGTTCAATGGTTTGTGTACTGGCAATTTGATCACTTTTGAAGGTCTCCTCCATTACTGCAATCTTAATCAATGGTTCCATAATCGAGCCCGATTTTAAATCAGCGGGAACCTTGACTTCTTCGATCAGCTTTACAGAACTGCTGGATTCCTCATTCGATTCACTCTTATTGATTACACTTATCTCGGGTGTTTCTGGATTATTTCCATCAATTTGTTCAAAACTCTCAATCTTTTGACTCGATTTAACAGTCTTTTGGGTTGTAACGGTTTTCACAGTTTTTGTAATGGTTCGGCCCACTACTACTGCCTGACTGTCATCACTTTGATTCATCTCGATTGGACTAACTTCCGGCGGCGGCGGCGACTGTGATTGCGACGGTGGCAATGCTTCGGATACACCTTTGCTCACAGAACTATCACGAGTACTAATTCCGTTATCAGCGCAATTTGTGGCGTTAACCTGTTGTGGGTGGGATTTTTCTGCGATAAGACTGATGGTTGTTTCAATGACATTCGTTTCGGTGTTATCGTTGTCATTAGTCTTGCTAGTTTCACATTCTTTCACCTGTGGAATAGTTGTTGTTTTTGTTGTCGTTGTCGACGAATCAATATCGCCTATCTTATCATCTGCATTTTCATTGTCAGTGTTTTTCGTCGTTTCATTGACAGCGGCAGGGGATGGTTTGGTTGTTTGACTATCGTTTTTCTTGTTCTCGCTTAAATTGGAAGTTTCAACAGCGCTGCTGGTATTGTTCGGCAATGAGATGGCAGAGGAAATAGGCTTCGGATTGTTATCATCATTTTTTGTGACATTTATTGTTTCAGCTTTTATGAAATTAGCTGTTATCTCAGCCGCAGATGGGGGCTTCTTTTGTTTGTTCGAACTCTCATGATGCTGTTGTGGTTGTTGTTGGTGTTTGGGTTGTTGGTTTTGAATGACATCGTTAACAATAACAATGGGTCTAAAAAATTGAAGAAATAAAAACGATTGTATTAAAAGAAACTTAATGAATTGAATATAAATACATAGATATATAAAGCTTTAGAAACTTTAATTTAAAATTGAATATTTTGTCGAAGGTTTTTAATACATTTTACTTAAGTATTCTATATCATTTCGTCATCATCGATGATTTTTAAAAACTGGTTTTTTGCATGCATTTAAGAATTTTCCGAAGTTTTTTTGTATAGGCATCTGCAAATTTCTAATTTGTTGCTGAATTAAGAGTAAAATTAAGTGGAGCTTCAGTGGAGAATGGCAAAATCTTGAAAACAATCGATATCAGAGCACTTAAGAGCCTTAAACTTTGGATCTAATTATCGGATTAACAGTATTAAGGCATTGAATTGAAGGTTAAATGTTGGGCTAAAATTGTGTACCAAAATTGTTGCAAAAGCACACAATAATCATACTAAAAACGTGGTTGAGTGTTTTCTTATAATTCATTTTTCTCACGACAAATGACGTTCTTTCACACAAAATAAAGAACAAAAAACAACCACTAGAACAAAAGAAATATCCAACAGAAATATCCAACAGAAATATCATTTTGGAAAAGAACGAGGACGAGGACGAGGAGGTTGTGCTCGCGGTCAGACACATTTAAGTATGTCGCTAAAAAATATATGTATGTAGGTAAGGCAGTGAAAATAAGATTGCCAATCGAAGTCAAGTCGATGGTACATGCCTTTAGAATCCAACAACTTCTGTTTAAATAAAGTGATCTGTAAGATTGAGGTCTTGTTCAGAATTCGGGCCGAATTACCGCATCAGTTATCGAGTAATACGTTACTGAATTATGTGAGTTTGGAATTACCGCTCACGTTATGGAGTCATCATCCCCATAGGTTTTACTCGTTCATTCGATCACTGATGGCACTCACTCGATCAGTCACTGATGCAGTAATTTGGCCCCAGGATGGTTCAGGGAGGCACCACCATACCAATCCTTAGTCTAACCTCACCTATATCCTGGGGACCAGATTCGAGTGAGATAATGCGACTTGTAGTATTATCACCTCTCCTTACCTAACCTAACCAAAGTTTGAGGTCTTAAAATATAGGAAAAATGTCAAGCCACATTTAGAATTAAGTCTGCAAGGCGATTGATACGGAAAAATCAAAGTATAATAATGGTTAAATCTCAAAGGTTCAGATCTATAAATTTATGTAAAATATCAAGCAGTATAATAGAATTCAGTCAGAGAAATGACTCTAAGGAGTAAATTGCCTAGATTTATAATTTGAGTTTTAGTGGCTGGATTTTCAAGGTTAAGGTTTTAAAATGATGGTAAAATATCAGGCCAAACCGTGTAATAAGTCTGAGAAGCAACTGACACGGAAAATTGGCTGGATTTATAACAAATGTTGCAATGGCTGAGATCTTGAAGGTTAAAGTCTTTATATGTAAATAAAATTGTAAGCTACATCCTGTTTTAAGTCAGTGAAACGACTGTCACAGGCATTCGGCTAGATGAGGAACTATAAATTCCTGATGGTTAGATCTCGAAGGTTTATGTCTTTAAATAATTTAAATAAAATCTTTTGCTACACTGGATCCTGTTTAGAGATTTCAAATCAAATGACACAAATATTTGACTTCATGTAGAATTATGTCAGCACGATTACTCTTGGGCATATTCACACTTTTTAGCAGATACAATGAACGTTTCAAAATTCAGGCTTTAAAAAATATAAGATATCTACCTTGTTGTTTTTTATGATTCACATTCATGTAGATTTTATTATAAAGTAGGTACAGGAGTACAGGAGTAACCAATACAATTAATTTTTGATTGTTTGTGGTGTTATAAATTGAATTCGTTTTCCAATTTGTTGTGAAAGGGTTCTTCACACACAAACGAATATAAAATGCTAATTGATAAAATTCCAGTTAAAATTATTTTCCCATGAAGCTTAAACCATTTCAATTAAAGCATCGAAATAAAAAACAAAATGAAACTGATTTTTCATATGAAATGAATAGTCAACAAAAAGCAAAATCAATCGAATCCAACAGACACTTTCAATTAACTTTTTGTTGCTTGTATTGTATTATTTAATAATATCTCGGTGATATATAAAGAGTTAATTGTAACGAACGCAAGATAGGTATGTAGGTAGGATTTGATTATTTGACTGATGCCGAAGTACTGTCGTATGCTTAAATGTATACGCAGATAAAAGCTACCTGTGTACAAATTTGTACACTCTGGCACAATTGATTGATATAATTTTTTTCTAGAGCTTACTTTTCCCCGTGCCTTATATGTCCAATGAGCGGTGCCAAACCTGCGTGTAGGCAAAACAGGCAATTGCCTAGGGCAGCACGATAACTAGGGCGGCAAAATCAGTACAATAATTTCAAAGCGGAAAAAGGGTTACACATCCGTCTGCTTCAATAAATACTTTCCGGTACTTTTTTCGTTATTATTTGTTGTGCGTTCCATGTGGGATTATTGCAAAAGCATGTTAAATATCTACACTCTTCTATATCTATCTAGTTATCAATCTGAACAATCTCTTGAAACAATCGATCCCAAATTTAAATTAAAAGCTGATAACGTATATCGATGCTACGCTAAATTCTCTAGATGAGCGCTTTGAGCATGCAGTATCAATTTTTCAACCAAAATTTCGGATTCCCTTGCGATATTTCAAAGGAGGTAGAGTAAGGAGATAGAGTTAAAAGACTGAGAACAACTTGAAGCAATACTAACAGCAACAATTGAAAACGTATTGCAAGAGGATATTATAGCTAAAGATCGCTTCAATCAAATTAATATAATGTACTTAACCAAATTTCTGCTGTTGTTAATTTCAAATCCCTTTGTAGCTTATTACTTCCTACTTGAATTGTATTCAAAATTATTAATGGAATTTAAGATACTATTAACTATGGGCGTAGCTACCGCGGTATCAATGAAATGGGACCCCGAAATACACAGAAATTTGTATTGAAATACATATACGAATCACAATGTCAGTTATTTAACATGTACTTGTACCGCAGATTCTATTACTTTTACTGTCCAACTTGACTGAAAATCTAATGTTGGCAAACTTCGGAGTTGGTCTCAAATCGAGATTTTATTGACAACGACTACTTCAACTTATTCAACTTCAATTTAGAAGTTGAAATTAAAAAGTTAGCTTACTTGCAGTTTTGAAAATTTCCCTAGATAATATCATGACAAAGTAATTTGTCAGTCTCAACTCAATTTCAAGCAGTGAGGGAACGGTCCAAATGCAGAGTTGAAAACGACAAATTACCAAAACTTTGTCAATTTTGTCGAACGAAGGTGCAGTTGTTGGCCGTACTTTAATTTTCTTAAATTGAAATAAAGAGATTTTAGAAAGCGAGAAAGAACGCTACAAATTTGAACGCGAACGAGCTGCCTTAGATTTCAAAGATTTCAAAGAACAGAGATAAATCGGGCCCCCCATTTGTTTAATTCAACACGTTGAAGAATTTTGTATTGGCGTCTTTCAAGATATTAACGTTTCCTGTAAGTGTTGCATCAGCTGAAGATAGTTTCTCGAAACTTAAGCTTATAAAAACCTATTTTCTTTTATTTTTAAAATTTTGTAAACATGTTCTTTGATTAAAGCCTTTGATTGTTAAATAAAAGCCTATGTAAATGTTATATTCTTGTCGTTATCTTTTTTTTTTCTTTGAGGCGGCAAAATAAGAATTTTTGCTTAGGGCGGCAAACTTCCAGGTTCAGCACCGCCAATGATACATACCACAAGGCTGTAAACATTTCAATGCAATGTGCCTTGACATTTAAATCTGTGGCCTATTTCACCAAATTACAATTACAATCACAAACTGTTTCACAAACAACAAACATAATTCCAACAAATTTGTAAAAAAGAGTAAGAAAAGTAGAGGAAATTGTAGTTGTGATTTGCAAATAAAAAAAATCGGTTTCACCACTTTTTTGCCATATTTGTAAAAAACAATTCTTTCTCATAAAATTTGTGAGAATCTACTGAGTAGGTATCAAGCGTATAGAGTGCACTATATAGCCTTCAATATTTTCCAAAAATACATCAACCACGACTGCATAAACACGATTGACACATCTGAACACCGTGTAGATTTATGCCGAATTCCATTCAACAAATGAATCGATTCTGTTCAGAATTTTTTCTAAACAAAATCGATTTTTTTCTGTCAAAACAAATCTTGTTTTTTTAGCAAGATTTCACACTGATTTGCACACACACTATAATGACTTGACATTTATAATACGTCAAATTGATTCGCGGAATTTTTGAAGACGAGTTGTTTATTTTTGGTTGCAACGAATTCTACATAATTTAACAAAATATTCAACAGTATATTTAGTCAATATGGCTATAAAAATAATTTATACAAATGATTTAAACAAACATTTGACAAAAAAAATACCTTTCGCGAGTGAAAGACGTCATCAAAACTTTCAGTGCTAGTGAAATCTTTTCAATAACAATTTTCTTTAAAAATATATGTGCAAGCAGAAGTTCAAACAAATAAAATGCACCAACAAATTTACCCCACAAAAAAAAATCGATTCTTTTTCGAAATTCGAATTCCTTTCAATTGACAGAAACAATTCGTCTCTGTTTAGAAAAAAATGGATTCTGTTTAGAAAAAATATGCACGACTGGGTCGCACGAACTTGCTCTTATGCGCGATCACATTGTGGTTCTATAGTCTGAAATAAATTAGCTATAGGAGTATATATTTTATCCATTTGCCAAATCTTAGTTTAGTTGCAGGTGATATTATGTGAGTATAAAAAAATTAACAATATAGCCTAGTGTTGCACATATGCAATATGCATGAAAGGAAATTATATTATTTAAACTGGTAAATTGTTTTAAATCAACAAAATTAGAAAGAAATTGATTAAAATACTTTGAATCCGTTTTAACCCAACGCGATGTACACCATCTGATTTCTTATATAAATCTTTATTTATGAGAAAAAAATTTTGAAAATCGTAGGAGCGGTTTTAAAAATAATTAATTTTTTATATATAAAATTTCTATAACATTTTTGAGAAAAATAATTGGTACGCCAATTTAAAGCATTTATTAATGTTGCGTTAAAAATTGAACTTCATAAAAATATATGCTACCAGTTTTCGAAATATCGAATTTTCAAAAAATAATTTGGATTTTTTTTTTAAAAATCCAAAAATCATTTTTTAGAAAATTTTGATACGCACTTTTATTTATATTTGTTACAAGCTTCTGTATAAAAAATTTAATTTTATTCGATTGATCAGATATTGAGATAGTCGAAAATCAAAGAAGCCGTTTTATGAGAGGTACTGTTAATAAACGTAAAATATAAACTTTAAAAATTTTAAATGGTAGATCGTACTAATTTTAACACACAAAAAAACTTTTATGAAAATCGTAGGAGTCGTTTTTGAGAAACAAAATATTTTTCTTAACGGTTTTTTAACATTTGTATGGGAGGCACCGTTATTTTTGGGTATTAGAATAATTTTTGTCAAAAATCTTCTAGATAAAGTTAAAAAACTGCTATTTACCAAGTTTAATAAAAATCGACCAAGTCGGTTTTGAAATATTGAGTTTTCAAAAAAGAATATTAAAACTTTTTTTAAAAATCTAAAAAATATTTTTTTTGAAAATTTTGGTAAACAATATTATTTAGAATGTGTCAATACTTCTTCATAAAAAAATTGATCAGAATCAGTATAACCGTTTTCAAGAAAAGCGAAAATCAAAAAAATGGTTCTTTGGGAGGTACCATTAATAACCATTTTTGGGAACCATTTTTTTTATTAAACGGCAACTTATAACTATTTAAATTTATTGAGTTCTTAAAAACAAATTCGGTAGCGCTGGATTTGAGAAAAATAAGTTTTTCCTTTTAGGCCAAGAAATTTTGTATGACAGCTACTGTTAATTTTGGTCCTAGAAAAAAAGAGAAAAAAACGGGTGGGGGGAATGTCCAAAAAACGCTAGATACCAAGTTTAAAGACAATCGACCCATCCGTTTAGGCTGTAGTCGAACCGACAGACAGACAGACAGACGGACGTTTTTGCGAGACCCACTTTTTTTGACTTCTCTATCATCGTAATGTAAAGTTTGATCAAAATCTCGAGTTCGATTTTTTGTACGAATCCATAACTTCCCTTATAGTACCTATATCGCAAGTAAAAATCTCAATCAAATGACGCGTAGAGTAACGATAAACACTCTCTGATGGAATGGTAGCGAGTTGAATGAAATTTTGTTATCTGTTTGTGTGGAATTTAATTAATATAAATCAGCCAACTCAGATAAAGGTGATTATGCATTTTTGTATTATCTATACTCGTAACTACCTTATATTTAGAATAAATAAAATGCACATCTAGTTGAGAGAATTAAGTGTAAATGCCAATAATCTTCGGGGTTTAAAAATATGAGAAAATAATAATATTTTACCCGAAATTGAAGTTTGAATTTCTTTTCCTCTAAGCGGTTGCTCCGGGATGCTGGAACAAACAATGCTTGAGAACCAATTCAGCAACTTGCCGTTAAAAGAAACTTGTCTAACATCTGCCGCCTGTAGATGTTTGACGCCATTTTTAAAAATTGTGGCACGTTTACATTACGAACCATTTTGCCTGATGCATGTACATAGATAATTTGACCAGAAAGTTTGTTTTTGTAGCATTGTTCTACAAAATTACGACAGCAGAACATTTGTCCTTCCTAACTGACTCATATTCAGTAAAATTATAGAGGGTGTCAAAGATCCCCAAAAAAAATTCAATTAGAATATCTCTTCAACTAAATTTTTTAAGTAAAAATATTATAAAAACGAATTATTGTAGCTTGAAAAATATTCCCACAAAAACGAACAATTTGACGATGAAGTTTGAACTTGCTGTTGAGGGGGGAAATATTCCCTTTTTGCTTGTCCAAGACTGGTGTAAGAAACTAAGTATGTTTGTTTACGTCCCAAAACTACGTATTTCCACCAATTTGGCTCAAATTTATTTTTTTGTATATGAACTTTGAAAGAAAGTGCGATTAAAGCTTCTAAAAATTGGAAGTTTTAGGAAGTAAGCAAACAGAGGTAATGTGTGTCATCTTAATTTCTCCATCAACCGCTTACTCCTGTTTTATATATTTCTTACAAACAAAAAAAGAACTCACCCATTCGAGACTTGTTGCAGTTCCATCGAAGAAAACTCCTCTTCAACCTCTCCGATGGTCGGCAGCATATTCGAATGCCAATACATATTGAAATATGCCTCCGATGGTCCTGGACCATTAACCAATTCTGGTGGTCCCAATTTTTCGCCATCTTCTATTTCGTACTCCTTCTCATCCACACATCCTTCTTCATCGTCGTCGTCATCACTACTGCCACTCGAACTAGACGAATAATAAGTGTCTGTTTGTTGGTGATCGTTAGTGATCTTGATGCACTTCTTTACAATGACCGGGCTTTCCGGGTTCTTATCTAAGTTTTTTGAAACCTCAGCTTTTGATGGTTGTGGGTCGCCTTCTTTTCTTGGACTTGAGGGACTGTTTTTTCTCACCAAATCGAACAAACTTGGCACTATTTCGTCGCTGCTATTGACGTCTATGAAGGGACTATTTTCGCGTTCCCTGTCCTTTTCCAGCTGGCTGCTTTCGTAGGTTTGAATCTTGAATTTTATCTCACGATTCTGTGGTGGTGAGACGGCCTTGAGTGCAGGGGTGGATTGCTTGAATGTTTGCATTGTGGGCGTGGGTGGTGTCACGGGAATCATTGTTGGTTCCAAATTATTCACAATCAGTTGAGTTGTATTGCTTGGACTACTTACGACGGCTTGGCTTCCAGCTTGATGGAGCTTTGGTATTTGCGTCTTGGCCAACGATTGAACCCTCTCTGGGGGCTTTGGCTTGGGACCCTTGACCTTAGTTGGAGAACCTGGCTCTGATGAAGGTGATGACTGATTCAAAACTGGAATCAATGTCCTTTCAGGAGATTTGAGCAGTGAATTCTCTTTCGCCTTGGAATCCGCAGAATTTGAACGCTGAAGTATTGGTTTAGCGGGACTGTTTGTTTTCAGTATCGGCAGATTTGTCGGACGCTGGTCCTTTGGACGATATGACATCAACTTAAGATCGGTTTCCGACTTCTGTTTCTGTACCATTGTTCGTGGTTTTATAAGAATCGTCTCGATTTTAGGAGGAGCTTCCATCTCCAAGGATCTTCTTGGAGACAAAACAACAGGAATCTTAGATTTACCAGCTTTACCATCATCAGACGGCTTCTCCACAGCCAGATTTTCTTGTGAACTTTTGACTTCCGACTCAATGAAACGCTCACACTGCTTTCTCAAATCCGACGTACTCCTTGAATGCTGATTCAGCTTGAGTTCGCTCTCTGTCTTTGAACGTTCCATCGATACTTTGGGTGAAGATGCTCCAAAGACAGCTGCGATGGCCTTGGGAATTTTGGTTATCAATTTAGAATCCTCAGACTTTGGAGACTCCACAGATTCCTGAACTTCCAGCTTTATGCCATTGAACTTTCTTGGAGTTGGTAAAATCGAACGCTTCTTTGGTTCAACAATGGCTATTTGTCTAGGTCTCGGCTTGGGAGCTGGAATATTGTTCTTCTCAAGCCCATCTGTAGAATCCTTAAGCTTTAAATCCACATTTTCATAGACAATCGTTTTCTCCACTTTCAGATCAATGTTTTCGTAGTTGTTAGCAGGAGGAGCTGTTGGAGTCTTCGTTCCGCCATCATCGTTCTTTGTAACTGATGATTCGCCAATTTTAAATTCCTTTTCGAGCATTGTAAAGGGCTTAATTACCTTGGCAAGTTCTGCTTTATTCAAAACAGAATTTCCATTCATGCTGGCGAAACTAGATAGATCCGTTTCAGACGAATAGCTCGATCCTATCGAGAATTTATCGATAACAGTGGATATGGTTGAAATAGTACTTGCGGTGTCATCACTCTCTGACCCTGCAGCCTTCAGGGCATTCTCATCCGAGAACAGATTTATGTAATATTCGGCATCTGGCGGTGGAGTGAATGACTTCTCATCCACTGTGGCGGTCTTACCATCTTTTATCTGTCTCCGTTTGACCAGTTTCCTGGGTGGAACCGGTGGCGGAGGAGGTGGACTCATTTTTGTACTCCTAGACTCTTCTTCGCCACTTCCATCACCCGTCGGCAATTGACCATAACCATTTCGAACAATCAATTTAATGGCAACGTTGTCTTTCAAACATCGCACGCAATCGATACGCGTCATCTCACACACGGCCTTGCCATCGATAGACACAATTTCATCACCTTCCCGCAGATTGCCCCAACTAGCCTCGACGCGCGAAGCAGGACTATCTTTGGCGCAGGATTGTATAAACAAACGCTGCACTCGCTCGCTGCTTCTTGTTCCGCCCTGGAATTTCAAACCGAATCCCAATCTTTCACCAGGCAATCGATAAACTAGCACAACTTCGATATCTGAATTATTATTGTTATTGTTCTCATGTAATCGATTGTTATCGGTTGCAGCATTTGTATGTATAACAGATGTGGTTTGTGCCAATGGTGGTACATCGTTAATTGATAAAACTGTTATAAATGAAGAGTCTTGAATTGAGTTATTGCGTTTGACTGCTTGATGTCGCCCCGAATGGTTTGTGTCCTTGGAAGTCGGATCGTCGACTTCAACCACTGTTATATAGTCATCCATGTTGTTTTTTTATTTTAATTTTGGGTTTGTGTCAATAACTGGACGAAAGTGTTCTACGATTGGTTGTTGGCTTCGGTTAAGTGGTTGTCTTTGTTTCGGACATTGGTGACAGGTGGCGCTGAAAAAATTAGAAAGAATTTATAGATTAGAAGAAGTGTTATTGGCAGTTGGATTTGAATATGTATTCAAAATCAAATTAAGTGCTTTTAACGAGAAAGGACAATAAATTTCTAAAATAATAAGAGATGTTGGTGTATCAAATTGAGTTCTAAGAATACGTGTTTGTCAAATGATTTATTCTTAATTTGAATGTATGAAAAAGGTAACATATGTGTCCAAAACACATGGTCTGCGGAACTTAGGGCCGGTTTCACAATCAGAAAAGTGACACTTAAGTGGGGAATTTGAAACATTAATTCCCAATATCACCGTTCACTGTTACCTGAATAAGTGGCACTTAAGTCTCCGATGTTGGTGACTTAAGTTCCACTTACGCTAGCTATGAAATTTAGCTTAAATTCCTAATATGGGAAACTTAAGTGCCACTTATTTCGGTTAAGTGTCAACTGTGAAACTGGCCCTTAGTGTCACAAGCCCCAAAAATAAGGAAACGGATTTTATAAGATTTACCTTAATTTTTAAAAGTAGTTTTTTTTCTAATATTTTCAATATTATTTGTTTTGTTGCTACCGTTAACGAGATATTAAGTATGTTATTTAATTAGCCGTTTTACCTTCTCTATAGTGGAAGTGTGGAAAAATTTAGAGGTTGTAATCAAAACTAACAGTACCTACGATGATCGATGAGTTCAAAAAAGTGGGTTTCGTAATTACGTCCGTCGATATGTTCGTCTGTGCGTCCACTGCAATTGGAGCTAGAGCCTAAACGTTTGGTCCGATTTGAATGAAATTTCATACACATCATTTGTATGTGAGTCCCTAGAGACAAAATTCGAATTTTTGTTGTAGCTCACCAAAACCGGGTACCTGCCATACAATTTTTTTTTTTTTTTCAAATTTTCTCAAAAACCGCTCCAAAGATTTTGATTTAGCTTCGTTCCTTGAATAAACAAAGCAATTGTAAAAAAAACTGCATTTGGGGATTTTGACCAAAGATTCACATAGCAGAAATAGGCAGCACACGTTTTTTCAGAAAATGCGGTCTTATTTAAGAGGCTATTCGCGTATATCTGTTCCATGGTTAAAGCAATTTTGTTATAATTTTGCAGTCTGGTGCTTCTAAATAATTCAAACAATAATTACATTTAATTTTGGAAGAAAAAGATTAAAATTGAAAAAAAATTCAAACAAAAATATCGATTTTGTGATACTTTGATTTTTGATACTTTGTGATTTTCTCGTTAAAAAACCTTTTTAACAAACATATTTTCTTAAATTCAATTGCAAGTATTTTTGACCTTTAGTCTATATGCACGACAGTTGGGCTCATCAGTTTGATGCTGTCGTACCCTTCTTAGACCCAAGATTTTAGTCGATTGGATTCAATAATTTTTATCAAAATCGTTAGAGCCGTTTCCGAGATAAATTATTTCTTTCATAACTGTTGTATGCCACGTTTCGCCATTTTAATGTCAAGTTTAATCAAAATCTTTGTTATTAAGAATTTAAAGGGTGTTTTGTTTTAGACGTGTGGTTTTCAATCAGGCAATACTTTTTTCGAAGTTGGTGTTTTTGACAGCTGTCACAAGATTTATGCTCAGTTTGGTTTGCCATTTCATAATTAATAGACTTACTTTCTGAACAACGTTTGCAAATCGTGCAAATTTATTACCAAAATAATGCTTCGGTTAGCGCGACGCATCGCGCGCTGCGTCCAATATTCGGTCGACATAATCGCATAAATTCGAGCAACCATGGATCGGTTTCGCACCACGTTTACTCTAGTGCGGATAATGTGCATCCTCAGAGATGCCGTACAGTGCGCACCGAAGACCCTATTGCTGCTGTGGAGCAGAGTATCGAAGAAGACCCGAATGAGTCCATCTGCCATCGCGCACAACAATTGGAGCTTTCGAAAATTGGGCCTCTCGGCTGAAATTTATTCGAGCCAGCTGCGGCGGCCACTTGCCCGAAATCATTTTTAAAACATAATGGCAAACCCTTATTTGTATAATAAAGCTAAATTCTTGGCCACAACATCAAATAATATGCGTTTTATTGCTTCTTGAAAACCACACGTCAAAAAAAAACACCCTTTATAACTTGATAATGGTGGTTTGCTATACATAGAGCCTCCATAAGGGTGTTGTAAAATGGAACAAAGATTTTGAGTGTCTCAAACATGAGAACCACCTGTAATATCTTAAGTAATATGTCTTACCACTCACATAAATGTCTAGGCGACAACTAAGACAATTGAGCTTAATTAAAACTGAAATGTTAACTATTAAACTTAGCTTGATTTTCTAAAACACTAAAAAATGTTACTTGTTTGTTTAATTTCTAGATTAGATAACAATCTTTTTTTTTTTCATTTTTTAAATGTTTTGGTCACAGGTAGGCAATATAATGTACATAATTAGTAAAGGTTATTTTTGTATACCTGATTCCAGTATCCCAACTCCATCTGCTATTAGTTAATTACAGCAACATTCTACTTTTTCGTTGTCACTTGTGTCTGACTTTCAGATTTATGTCACATATAACAACATAAATCCAACTCGTATAATTCTGACTCTTAAAATTCAAAAACCTGAACGCCTTCTCAGTAGTTATGGATAAAAGAGATAATAGCGACCCTTTATGTCTCGAATGAAAACGAAATAATAAAAGAAAAAGTAGAGAAAGTCTTGACTGGTTTTTCAGAATTTATCTTTTCAAAAAATAAAAACAAAATTTGACACCTTACCAATCGGGTTATGCTTGCAGTCTCCAAGTTACATAAATATTAGTTTAAACCGTCCAACACACCAAGACCAAGACCATACCCTTAATCTCTTCTTAAGCCTTAATAACGGGTGATTTTTTAAGAGGTTTAGAACTTTTTTTTTAAAAAAAACACAAAAAAATCGAAAAAATGAATGAAATATTTATTTGAATCGATAGTTTGAACCTTGCAATTTAATGTTTAAAGATAATTTCATGCAAATGTTGACCGCGGCTGCGTCTCAGGTAGCCCATCCGCTGAGTCCAATTTTGGCATACTCTTTCACACATATCGGCCGGTATCTCACGAATGAATGCATGGATGTTGGCTTCCAGTGCGTCAATCGAAGCGGCCTTGTCCCTATAGACATTAGCCTTGACATACCCCCACAAAAAATAATCTAATGGTGTCAAATCGCACGATCTAGGCGGCCAATTGACCGGCCCGAAACGTGAAATTAACTGTTCACCAAACTCGCCTCGCAATTGCGCCATTGTTTCGCGTGCTGAGTGGCATGTGGCACCGTCTTGTTGAAACCACATATCATGCAAGTCAAGAACTTCCATTTCGGGCAAAAAAAAGTTTGTTATCATCGCTCGGTAGCGTTCACCATTGACAGTAACGCTGCGATTCGCATCATCTTTGAAGAAATAGGCCCAATAATGCCGCCGGCCCATAAACCGCACCAAACAGTGACTTTTTCGGGATGCATTGGTAGCTGTTGCAATGCTTCTGGCTGATCTTCACTCCAAATGCGGCAATTTTGCTTATTTACGTACCCATTCAACCAAAAATGAGCCTCATCGCTGAACACAAGCAGCGCGCGATGAACATTTCGAACCGAGCACGAATTTTGATAGTAAAATTCAATAATTTGCAAGCGTTGTTCATTTGTAAGACGATCCATGGTTAAATTGCAAACCAAACTGAAGCTGTTTGACAGTGACACAAGGTACTAAACACACGTCAGCTGTCAAAACCAGTGTTGCCAAAACCAAACCAGCTTAAAAATCACCCTTTAGTTCATTAGAATAATTATGAAGAGTGTTAATTAATTTACATATTTTTTTAATTTCAAAACAAAAGAACTGAACTCACTCTGTGGCTCTCATGGTGTGCCCAACTCGTGGGATATTAAAATTATCATCAAAATGAAACAGACAAAAAAAGAACATAACCGTCATTTAAGTTTTTTTTTTTTATTTTTCTTTCCATTGTTGATAATTTTTTTTTGTTGTTTCTCAAAAATACAGAACGTCACTATTCCCACATCCACAATTATGTATTATTTAGAAACAGCTTGAATAGGTACAAGCGTGAAATTCAATGGCAAAACTCAAGTACTCGTCATCTTGAACTTAATGGGGTGAATTTTTCTGCAATATTGCATCAGAAGATCAAGAGGTACGGTGAGGCGATGGGCTCGCGATAAAGAAGCAATTGTCTCGTTAAATGTTTGAATGAATGGGGTGTCCCTCAGGTGGCACCCTTTCGAGATGCCAAAAAAAATATAATTAACAATTTGGTTGCTTCTGTGGCACGAAACACTACACAAGACAAACAACAAAAAATGGAGTATGCCGAGGTAGTAGAGATGGCGCAATTACTGGCCCGTCCAACCACTGCGTCGCAGTTTGTGTTTGGACTGAGAATACTCGTACATATACTATTAGTATTATGTGGTCATCAGAGGTGCTGGAGACGGAGATTATCTGTTATAACAAGTGAAGATTCGGAATGAATGTAATTTGAGATATAAGTTCAGTCAATGGGTGTTTTATTTTTTTTCTTTCAAAAAAGTTGCACAGTATTGTACACGGAAATATCGGAAGACCAGTTAGGAGATGAAAATTCTTTGAAATTCTTCTCAGATTGTCATCCCAAAAAGGTCACCAAATCTTGATGAATTAAAAATAAAATTAAAAATGCATGCATGTCTTTTACTACCTACCAGAGTTACCACTTTGACACTATAGTGTCTCCGGGGACTCTTTTTTCTTTAGAGGACTCGGGGCACATTTTATTTAAAAAGGACACATTTTGTCATTCAGTCAGAGGGACATATAAATAACTTCGCCTGCAGTAACACTGCTACCTACACATAAACCTTAGGGCGAAAAGGGATATGTGAACGTTTCAAGAAACGATTTTGGATATGATAAATATTTAAGGGAAAAACTCATTAACTTTTTCCAGCCATCAGCTATAGGTGTTTCTTCAGTTTTACACGCTAATTTGGATGAATCTGCCCTTCCAATTTCGTGCGCCATTTTTCTTTCATGCGCCATACCTCAGGGATGGATTCAAAGACTTTTTAAGCATTCAAGAAAGAAATTGAACATTTAGGCAAGGAAAATATCTTAGTTAGTTTGACAACTTTTGAAAAGGTAACTTTTGACTAGCCCATAATTTGAAGTAAATATTCCGTGAAAACAAAAAAAAATTCGAGCTTTTGTTTCTGCCAAAGAATGGCCAAAAAGGGTAGACAAGGGTCATCAAAATTTGCAAAAAGGTTTCATTTATCAAAAGAATAACAAATCAAAGGTAGTTTAAAGGTTTTTAAGAGAGCATTATCAGACTTTTTGGATATGTAATGCATAGAAAATAAATCAACAACAAAAAGCCTCTGAAAATAAGCCGGTAAGGTTAGCTTAAAAAGCTCATATCTATTAACCGGATTGTCAAAATTAAAGCCTTTCGACTAAGGTAAAATAACAGAGCACTAATATTGTTTACATAATGAATTTAAGTTATAATCCTCCTGAAAAAATCCATATTTGTTGTACGAAAAAAATTGAAAATCAAAAAAGAAATAGTTCATAAAATTTTAAATTCGAGTAAGAATGCTAAGTTTGGCTATAACATAATGTTAATAATTATGTAATATACCTATATACGAAATATTAGGTAAAAAGTTTGCATTTATGTTCAATTCAAAAATTTGTTCAAGTGTTGTAAGGCTTAAATTTCAATCTTAGTAAAGATTTTAATTTGATGCTGCTACGCTGTTAATTTGAACACGTATGATAATTTATTCAATTTAAACTCATGCACAGCTTAATTTTTATTGTATTTCTGCTCTGATATCAAAACATTATTTTAAAATTTCCATCCAACAAGCTTAAAAATGTTCCACATACGCCACCTCACACCTTTAATATGCTTCATAAAATCTTTGTTTATTATTTTTGGGAGAACCAATAGTGTGGAAATTGTTTTGTTTTCACTGAAAATATACGACAGTTAATCGATAATTTATGTGTTAGCGAGAAATTAATTTCTCGAAGTTTATCATGCTAATTTTATACGGCTAAATATCTTAACGTACAAGCACTTTTATAGGACAAAATTTATTTTTGCTGAGTATCTGCGATTTACAGGCCATATTTGCAGTCGAAGCCATTAAAAACCTAACCAAAGTATTTGGGGCAGTGCTGGGGGAGTATTTTACAGAGAAATCCTTCTATCTAGTGGGAAAATTCCCTTTTTGTCCCACAATTTTTTTGTTTCCTCTTTTCCTCACAGAAAATACAAAGATATTTTAATTTAGTATTTAAGTATAATAGTGGCTTTTTAAGTAAATTAAATTCCTTGCTAAAAATAAGTAGCATTCACTTAGGCCCAGAAGTCATTAAAACAATATTTTTTTTTTAAGTTTAGTTTATGCTTTCGCAGTTGAATTAATGACTGCTTCTTAAAAATGTTTGCCCGAATAATTCATAAAATATTTTAATACGTTTACATGCTACAAATGCGGTCGTTGAAACTTTATTCACTTTCGTAAAATGTGTTATTTCTCAAGTTTTATAAAATTTTCGAAAAAAACAAATTCTGGTATTTAAGCTTATTTCCCATTATTCTAAAAGAATCGATGAAAATTATTTTTGATAATCGCTTTCTCCGGAAATTCCCACAAAATGAGTAATTTTTACCTTTGTCACTTTAGAGTTAAAAAAATTCCCAGAGAAAGGGATTTTTCTTTTGATCCCCCAGCAATAATTTGGGGTACTTTTATTTAGAAATGATAGGTCTGCTTGGTAACGTGAAATTTATTGCGAATGTGCACAAATTTTCACAAAATTGTTTGTTAACTCGAAAAAAAGATGCAACGAGAGAGCATATCGAGAGAGACAAAAATTTCCCCTCCATTGGCTAACTTGCGAATTGGTGCTACATAAATTTCTGTGTGCAAGAAGAATAAAGACTGTCAAAACACCCAGCTGTTAGCATTTTTTGTTTTTAATTTGAAATTGTGGTTTCTAATATGTGAAAATTAACTTTATAAATAATAAATAACTTAGAAAATTTATAATGTATGTAATTTTTTTTTTAAATGCAAATAGTTAACAAAACCAGACTTTTGGTATGTGATTGTTGATGTGAGGAGTAAAATTCTGATATTTTGTACATAAAAGTGGTTCAAGACGTTCGTTAACTTTCTTATAAGCTTGTCAATTTTTGAGAAATTTGTTGTCTTTTTGGTGTTTTGACAGGTTTTATACATTTTGCTGAAAACAGATACCAAACAGACCTGATAATACATCAAATCAATCCTGATGTGGCATCATCCATCAACTCAAAATACATGGATCCAAATAACCTACATACTTTTTCTCTAGCAATGTATGGGATGGACGAAAAGCTTGACTTTGAAAAAAGTAGTAAGTACGCCTTTTTCATGAATTACACAATTCAAGTCAATTAGTTTACTGTACGCCTAATTCGGTGTTAATTTTGCTACTTATCTCAGGTGGCAGAAAATCTTTGCTATATCCCTATATACCTTCAAAGCTTAAAGGGGAAAAAGAGATATCTATACGTATTTTGATTTTGTCCCAGCTTTTGACTCCATCATCAAAGACTGATGACATTTCAAAAAAAAAAAAACTGCGGTTAAAGTCATTCCAAAGTACGATGTCGTCACATTATGTGCATCGTGATTTGGTCATAAATACACCAGTCACACCTAATTGACTTAAACTGCATCAACTTGTTGACGAAACACGAAAAAAAAAAAACAAAAATTGACCAAAAAGTCAAACGGTTACATAAATAGAAGATAATTATTCAACGAGTTGTTTAACCGCAAATTTTGTATTCCTGACAGATACCTTACTTACTCACATAGAAAACCATGTGAACACGTCCAATGCGACCAACCGACGTGATTTGCTCTGTTTTATTGCATTCAGATCAACATTCCATTTTCTCACCTCGTTTGAGAGTCTTGACAAATAATCCTCACAAACTTTTTGTTACATAGATTCCTTCACATACAGCAGTGTGGGTTCGACCACATTTCTTAGCTCTTAACTCTAAAACTGTAAAAAAAAACTTATCAAATTCTGATTTGTCAACTCTTTGACAGACAAGGAAAAGAATGCAACAGTAGTCTAGTAGGTATATAGTAATGGACAACTTTTCTCTTATGACATCATAAATGAATGATTGTGGTTATTTCCTTTTAACGGGTGATTTTTTGGCTGGTTTGGTTTTGGCAACACTGGTTTTGACAGCTGACGTGTGTTTAGTACCTTGTGTCACTGTCAAACAGCTTCAGTTTGGTTTGCAATTTAACCATGGATCGTCTTACAAATGAACAACGCTTGCAAATTATTGAATTTTACTATCAAAATTCGTGCTCGGTTCGAAATGTTCATCGCGCGCTGCTTGTGTTCAGCGATGAGGCTCATTTTTGGTTGAATGGGTACGTAAATAAGCAAAATTGCCGCATTTGGAGTGAAGATCAGCCAGAAGCATTGCAACAGCTACCAATGCATCCCGAAAAAGTCACTGTTTGGTGCGGTTTATGGGCCGGCGGCATTATTGGGCCATATTGGGCGAATCGCAGCGTTACTGTCAATGGTGAACGCTACCGAGCGATGATAACAAACTTTTTTTTGCCCGAAATGGAAGTTCTTGACTTGCATGATATGTGGTTTCAACAAGACGGTGCCACATGCCACTCAGCACGCGAAACAATGGCGCAATTGCGAGGCGAGTTTGGTGAACAGTTAATTTCACGTTTCGGGCCGGTCAATTGGCCGCCTAGATCGTGCGATTTGACACCATTAGATTATTTTTTGTGGGGGTATGTCAAGGCTAATGTCTATAGGGACAAGCCCGCTTCGATTGACGCACTGGAAGCCAACATCCATGCATTCATTCGTGAGATACCGGCCGATATGTGTGAAAGAGTATGCCAAAATTGGACTCAGCGGATGGGCTACCTGAGACGCAGCCGCGGTCAACATTTGCATGAAATTATCTTTAAACATTAAATTGCAAGGTTCAAACTATCGATTCAAATAAATATTTCATTCATTTTTTCGAATTTTTTGTGTTTTTTTTAAAAAAAAAGTTCTAAACCTCTTAAAAAATCACCCATTATTTACTAAGAGAACTATAATTGTGACAGATGTGACATTGGATTTATGCTTTAATTGGTAAACAGTTAAAAAATGCATCAATAAACTTTAAACCAGTTATAAATAATATTGACAGCACTCCATACACACACAACACACACACACTCACAGAATTCAATACAAACTGGTTGGCATTCACTTTTAGCCATCTATCTCTCTCTTCAATCTATATTCTTATCGTTTTCGATATTTCTACAGAAGCCGCATAAATGACGTGAGATTTGACTTGACAGTACGAAAGCTACAGAATCTCTTCGAAATGTCAAAAGTCACTATTGTTACAGAAATAGAAACAGAGATAGAGGAATAAATTGGAATAATCTACTACAATAAGGAAATAAATTGCACTCAATAATTATATCTGCATCACTGTGCCGGTGAACCTAATAACCAAAAGATATAATTTCTAGATGAAATGAACCCGACTTTAGCTATACAGAGTGAGCATAATTACACGGTGACGGTGAGTGCAATTGTCATGCAATGGAAATAGGTTCACGATATAACTATATTTTTTGCCACAACAACATGCTGCTGCAAAGTTAAACTGACCATGTTTGGTTATTGTATTTGTATTTCTTCTCTTTTTTTTTTTTTAATTAAGTTGCTGTAGTTATATATCAATTTATTAATGTGTATGTTAACTTTCAGTTAAGACTTAAAATTTAGACTTATGTAAGATCGTTTGAAACGATCCGTGGCACGTTCTGCCTTTGCCTCACCTCCAAGCTCCTATTTTTTTTTTTTTTTTTTTTTTCTTATTAGATTTATTGTGAAGCATCAGATATTATATAGAGTTAGCAGCGTTGCTTGATAGCCTTTAAGGTAAGTATGGATGTAGTTTTCACCGTCTACTGAGTTTGCGCATATAGAGGTTAGCCGGTGTAACCAAACACGTCAAGATGCAGTATCTATGTTGGGAAATGTTTAGTTTTTCTTTTGATTAACAATAAATATCTTTATGTGAGAGATGCTATAGTATATACATGAGTTTAGATGCTTGTGCATAGCTGTTAATTTTTTTTTTTCTTCTATGGAATGGAAAGTGAGAAAATTACACCGTTACATTGGAATGTTACGTTATAAGAGCAAAATATTTTTAAAACAATAAAAATAAATAGTTTTCTTTTACTGTGACGACCTTCATCATGATGAATTCATTGAGTGTTAAGCTTATAATTATTCAAATTTAAATTATTGCAGCTTTAATTAAGAGTTTGTATCTAAACATAGATTTTGTTCATGGCTATTCGTTAAAATTGCGTTAAGCTTTTTGAACCTTGCACTTTAAAATCAACTCTTTTGATTAGTGATTGGTGATTGGTGATCATAGTTAGATAGAAAGTTTAAAAAAGGCTTTGGAGAAAAAAAAAATAAAGTCTTTATATGGGAGGTAACATATTAAGAGCCCTCTATCGATAAAAGCGAGTTATTTTTAAGGCATGGATTAAGTGCAACTTGCATTAATAAAATGTCTGCTAACTGGTTTTTACTAACTTCCAGTAAGCTTATTCTCCGAAGAGGGGGTGCATCGAAGCCAAATTTGTCAAATCAATTTTTTTTTCTGAAATTTTTGACTCGCCAGTTAACTCATGGATAAGAGGTTAATTAGGCGTTTTTTTTTATTAATAGAGCTGTAAACAATTATTTTTCCCTCAGGGAGAGGGAGTGGCACAAATTGATCTGTACCAAATATGAATCAAATTTAGTCATCCGTGTAGAATTAAGACCTCTACATTTTTTTCACAAATTCAGTAAACCTATACCATCCCTTTGTACTTAGGATGGAGCAAGTAAAATAAGTGAAAATATTTGTGTCTAGGTATGTATACCTAAGGTATCCTCGATTTTTACCGGGTAAAATTCACGGGTGTTTTGCAAAAATTAATTCCACACAACTTCAATTTAAATTGTTAAAATTTACCTCCATCCCACAGCAAATAGTTTTTTTATCAAGGGTGTTTTTTTTAGACGTGTGATTTTTAAGAAGAAATAAAACGCATATAATTTAATGTTATGGCCAAGAATTTAGCTTTATTACAAAGGCAAGGGTTTGCCATTATGTTTTAAAAATGATTTCGGGCAAGTGACCGCCGCGGCTGGGTCGAATAAATTCCAGCTGAGATGCCCAATTTTCGACCACTTTTTGAAGCAATTTGAGCCGTATGTCAGCAATAACGCACTGGATATTCTCTTCCAAGGCGACAATTGCCTTGCGATTTCACATAACAACACAAAAAACAGTCCAGCGGAGTTAAATCGCACGATCTTGGAGGCCACGCCACAGGCCCACCACGCGAGATAATGCGCTCACCAAAAGTTTCCTCCAATAAATTGATTCTTTCGTTGGCTGTATGACAAGTAGAGCCGTCTTGTTGGAACCAAAGGTCGTCCACATCAACATCCTCCAATTCAGCCACGAAAAAGTCATTAATCATGGCTCTATAGCGTTCTCCATTGACTGTAACATTATGGCCGGCTTCATTTTTGAAGAAACATTGACCAATGATTCCCTCTGCCCATAGAGCACACCAAACAGTGACTTTTTAAGGATGTAACGATGTCTCAACAATGGCTTGTGGATTATCATCATCATCGTCGGCTCGACAACCGGGGTCCGGTCCTGGCCTCCTTCAACAAGTCTCTCCACCCATCCCGGTCTCGAGCCGCCGCCATCCAGTTGCGCACCCCAAGGCTCCGGGCGTCCTGGTCTACGCCATCTCTCCAGCGCAAGCATGGTCTACCACGCTGTCGTCTACCATAGAATGTACCACAAAGAACTTTCCGAGCAGGTTCCTCTTCGCTCATGCGAGCTAGGTGCCCTGCCCACCGGAGTCTACCGAGCTTAATTTTTGTCACGATATCTGCTTCAAGGTAGATTGCGTACAATTCATGCTTGTACCGTCTCCGGAATCGTCCTTCCTCACATATGGGGCCAACAATTCTCCTTAAGACTTTTCTCTCGAACGCGGCTAAGAGGTCGGAGTGCCTTTTGCTAAGCACCCAAGTCTCGGATCCATATGTGAGTACTGGCAGGACCATGGTGGATTATAATCACTCCAAATACGACAATTTTGCTTATTAATGTACCCTTTTAACCAAAAGGGAGCTTCATCGCTAAACAAAATTCGCTTACGAAAATTGGGATCAACGGCAATCTTGTTTTGAACTCAATTTGCACAATTTGGAAGCGTTTTTTAAGAGTAAATCTATTAATTATATATATCTCTCTCCGACAGCAATAATGTACAGGTACAAATTTCGCAAAATTCTTCAATGGCCCACATTAAATCTCATTATCTCATTCGACACACAGTTATACATAAAATATACAATTCCCTGAGGTGCAGTTTTGTTTGGTGTTACAGATACATTGGATTTTACTGCCACTTTATTTCAACAAATTCGTACCGCACTTGTTTCTAAGTTGGTCACCATCACTAAGCGCCATTGCTTTGTTCGCTATTTAACCGAAAACGTGAACCACAGAGATGGACTGTGCTGTGCGGTCTATTGTGTCGATTCAACATTATTTTTGTATACAAAAGCGCATTCATGTCCAAATGAAAAAAAAAAAAAAATAGGCAGGTATAGCTACGTATACTATAATTTGCATTTCATTTTCATCTATCAAAGCTTAAAAATGTTGGTTCATAAGTTCGCCTTTGTTTTAATTGTGTTGCTACCATTTTTGAATTTATATTCGAAATTAATTTAAATATATGATAAATGTATTATTTTACATAGACCGTCTGCGAATTGGGTTAAAATCGTGTTAAATTTTATGCGAAGATTAATGTTTGACATAAATGAGCCGAATCTGTACGTGGAAACGTCAAAATTCAATCTCCGATAAAATTTAATCGAAATTTTAATGCAATTCACAAACGGCCTTAAAAGAAATGCTATTTCCGTAAATATCTGTGTTATGATTAAGAATCTCTGCAAGGCTGAAATCTGAAAGTTTTTTTAAAAGCTACGTTTCGAAGAAAATTGAAGAAATTCGTCGTGAAAATTAGACAACGATTTCTCCTACACTTAGCCCCTGTTTGTCAAGGGTGAGTTAAATCAAGGTTAGCTAACTCTAAAAGTAAATTATACCATACTTAACAAGATTCGATTTATTTTAACTTTGAGAGATAGAACGCGCGCCATTGGGCCATGACTCGCGTCTATTGTGTTCATTGTGGTCATTGATCTGTCAGATTAAAGTAATTTCTTTGGCACTTCAATGAACTGTCACATTGTCTAAAAGCATCGCCCTGCCTGTCACTTGGGTTTCAATAGAATATATGTAACTTGGAAATGATATCAAAACTAGGAAAATTTTATATTGAAAAATTACATTTGAGATTACATTACACATCGAATAAATTTGTCTCCACCAAACTCGCTACGGCATCTGAAATAACTAATAATTCTCTCCAAAATTAATTTTAAATCATTTCAATACTTTAATTCATTTTCGAAAAATATTTAGTTGGGATATTCGGCAGTTATAAAAAAAGTCAAAGTTTATGAGCCACTAAAGATTTCTAAGAAGAAAGATTCAAAATTAATTTTCAGACGCTGACGCTGTAGCTGTAGAGTTTTGATGAGAAAAATTAATTTAAAGAATAGAATTGCATTAACATTCAAGACGAACAAATATTGGCTCTGGGATCTTAGGCCCCATATATGGGATATTCGCAAAATAAGGTCATCATTAGTAATTGACAAAAAAAGGCCAACTTCTTTCAGTAATTGGTCAGCCGTAGGTTTTTGTTTAATACATTTTGTTCAAGTTTTTTATTCAAGGTCGTAGAGATTTATCGAGGTGGGATATTCGCAAAAAAAAAGTGTACCATCTAAAAGGTCTTAGTGACCCTATAAAAGTCAATTAGCTAGTATTTTAGCCGTATTCACAATCTATACAACCTTTAAAAGTAAAGGGTGTTTTCATAGAGGTATAGAACTTTAAGTTGGCAACACTATTTTAACTGGCGGCCATTTTGTCAGCTGTCAAGTGATTTATTTTTAGTTTGGTTTGGCATTTCAACATGAATAGACTGACGCCTGAACAACGCTTCCAAATTGTGCCCAAATGGGCCCAAAACTAGATTGCTGTTGATCCAAATTTTCATAAGCGAATTTTGTTGAATGGATTCGTCAATAAACAAAACTGTCGTATTTGCAGTGATGATAATCCTCAAGTGTATGTTGAGGCACCGTTATTTCCACAAAAACTGACTGTTTGGTGTGCTTTATGGTTTGGTGGAATAATTGGTCCGTACTTCTTTAAAAACGATGCTGGCCACAATTACAGACTTTTTCGTTCATCAATTGAGAACAACCATGATGTGCAGGAGCTGTGGCTTCAACAAGACGGCCGGCGCAACATGTCACAAAGCTCGTGCCACAATTGATTTATTGAAGGGAACGTTTAGTAACCGCATAGTTTCGCGTTACGGACCCGTGAATTGGCCACAAAGATAGTCCGATTTAACGCCATTTCACTATTTTCTGTGGGGATATGTGAAATCGCTAGTCTTCGCTGATAAGTCCGAAACGATTGACCACTTGGAGAACAACATTCGCCGCTTTATTGCCGATATACGGCCACAAATGTTGGAAAGTCATCGAAAATTGAACCTTCAGATTAGACTACGTCCAAGCCAGCCGTGGTGGTCATATGCCAGCAATCATATTTAAATTATAATGCCAGAAGATTATCTTTCGAATTAAGTAAATTTCATGTCAATTTTATAGTTTTATATCTCTAAAAAAAAAAAACACCCTTGATATGTTAATAAAAATTCTATGGCTGACCAATTTCTGATAAAAAATTGATTTTTAATGAGGATTTTGTGATTTTTTTCAGATGAAATATTATTTGTTTTGCCTTTTTAGACTGGAGGAATTCTTCGAAATCGAATTCAGGGCATCAAACTTCAGAAAAGTAAATTCTAGTTATTTGTTGCCCCAGGATAATTTGTTGAACCTAATTTAGGTTTTCCTTAGTTTATTATTAATTAATTCAACTATGCTCACTTCAATGATAGAAGTCAACTGAAATTTTATAAACTTTTCTCATTAAATTAAAATTTTGGAAACGAAATGAATTTTTTTTAATGACCTTTACTCCAATAGTCGAAATGTGTTTTTTTTTTTCATTTGTTTGAAGGCCCATCAGCATGTTTTTGTCATTCAATTGAATTAAATAACCATGGCTATCAAATTAACTGAAGTTTCATCGAAGTTATTAGGTTGGTAGAAGTACTCATTGTTAGAAGTTAAATCTCGTTGGTATGTCATTGTAATCATATTTATTATAATTACAAATAATTAATAGACCCACTTCACTAAGTCTTATACTACAGGGCGTTATTCAAGCAAAGAAATTTAACTTTAAATGCAATAAACCGGAATACTTATACACTACTTATAATTCACTATTCAAATTCAGTTGGTTTTCTTTGAGTGTCTGTTAACAGTGTTTTGGCTTAAAGGCTAACAAGTTTTACCTTGTAGATCTGTCATCAGCATTTTGAGCATGGTGTGCAAAATAAATGCACGCTGTATGAACACAAACAAACCTGTTACCGTTGCTGATGGTGATTTTTTTTTGTTTTGTATTATTTTGTGGTTAGCTTAGGTAGGTATGTTTATTAACTATAACTTGCTGTGCTCATTGCTTGGACCAGTTTGAATTAAAGTGGGGGTGAATTATTATGGTAAAAGGGGGGTTTGCTCAGCTAAAAGTATTTATAATTGTATTTATAATATATTTTGACCAAAATAAAACGTCATATTTTTCTTGTGATTGTTATAGAGGTACGATTGCACCGGATACTCTTATAAGTAGGTACATGTTATGTTCAACTGTGAGTTAAGCTTATGTCAACAGTTTGACGTTAGTGTTGTTATGTATGTCTACTTGGAGGGAAATATTTGAAATCTTGTAAGAAATCTGGTATTGGACAACAAGTGTTTCAAATTCCACAACATTTTTGTATTTCTTGAAACCGGATTGAAAAGAACTTATTATCACATATAAATAACTAGGAAACATATAATAAATAATGTTAAAGTATGTTAATTGAGTAGATGGTAGAGATAAAATTCGTTTGCAAAAGCTTTTAAGAAAGCCTGATGGGTTTTGTGACTTAGAGACTCTGTTGCTTGTAGTTGAAAAGATTTGTTAATGTGCTGGTTTCACAGAAATATAAATTAAATGGACGACTGGATCGCATAAAATTGCTTTTGGGGTACAAATTGCTCAGAGAAAATGGTAAAAAAGAATGCAACTATTTGTATAGTTTTTTAAATTGCTTAAACAATTCCTAAAACAGTTTGGAACTCAAAATTAAGAACACTGTCAAAATTCTTTAAAAAAATATGAATACATTTCAAACAAAATTTTAAAAATCGGTGTAGCGGTATAATTTGTTTAACATTAAAAAAAATAAAAAAAAATAGTAGATATGCCATTTTGAAGTACAGGGTGGGCAAATAAGCCCTGCCTATGAAAATTTAAACAGCTCTAAAGTACTCTAAACGTTATTCTGACGATTGAGCTTCCTTTTGGACAAATTTGAATTTTTTTAGGGTTAAAGATCCAGATCTTTATTCAAAATCGTGATATGCGGTATAACGAACTGTGTTGAACGTCGTCGTGTCAAGGTTTCAGCACCAGTATGTGGAAAAACTTTCACGAACGTCCTGGATCTTTTCGCCCGATCGTCTATAACAATGTCTGTCCGTACTTCTCTCATCCCTAACGTTCCCATATCGATCAAATCTGGTCACCACTAGGACTAATTGTTGCAGCTGTTTGGAACATTTTTGAACACTATAAAATGTGTAAATTTGTGGAAAATTTTAATATGCAATATTATTTAAACTTATTAAAAGCTTCTGTATAAAAAATTTAGTTTTAATCGGTTAGTCAGATAATGAGATAGTCGAAAATAAAAAATAGAAAAAACGTTCTATGATAGGTACTGTTAATAACAGTAAAATTCAATTTAAATTATTTAATATGGGATTTTTTTTTATCAAAATCCAAGGAGTTTTTTCTGAGCGAAAAAAGATTTTCCTTAATGATTTTCAAACATTTCCGTTATTTTTGGTTATAAGAATCATTTTTGTTTAAGGTCTTTTAGACATTGTTAAGATACTACTCTTTGCCAAGCTTAATAAAATCGATCAATTCGTTTTTGAAACATTGAATTTTCAAAAAAAAAAAATTTCAAACTTTTTTTTAAAAATCCAAAAAATATTTTTTTGAAATGTTTGGTATAGCTACACAATTTAGAGTCTATCAATAATTTTTCATAAAAAAAAATTGATCAAAATCAGTTGAACCTTTTTAGAGGAATGCGAAAATAAAAAAAAATGTTTCTTTGGGAGGTCCCATTAAAATCCATTTTTGGAACCATTTTTTTTTTTATTAAAAGGCAGCTTATGCCTATTAAAATTTTAAAATTATTTTGTAAATCTGTGGAACCAATTTCGAGAAAAATAAGATTTTCCTTTTTAGGTAAAAAAAAAAAAATGTATGACAAGTACCGTTACAAATATGAAAAAAAAAAATATTTTGAAGAAATTTCCAAAAAAACTCTAGGTACCAGTTTAAAGAAAATCGACCCATCGGTTGATTTTGTTTGCTTAGAAAAGGACCTTTTGACCCACCCTGTATTTAATAATATCTACATATCTGAAAATGTAATTTCATCAAAATTATTAACCTGTTTTCTAAATATTTAGTTTAAATAAAGAAAAAGAATCTTTTGTTTAAATCCAAAACTATTTTTTTCGAATTTTGAAGGTATGTATATGTCATAATATTTTGATTTAAAAAATCTTCTGTTTAAGTTTTTTTTTTTAAAAAGAAATCACTCAAGTCAATAAGGAGAAAATCAAAGATAAAAAAAACGGTTCTATGGCAGGTACCTTTAAAAAAAAAGTTTTTTGTAGTTTTCTTTTCACCAAAATGCACGAAATTTTTCATCAAAATCATCAGAGCCGTTTGTTTCCAAAATAAATAACCGCTTTCATAACAATTGCATTAAAGGTACCGTTATTTTTGAAGAAAAACACAAAAATTACTTTTCGCCTCTAAGGAATCAGTTAAAAAAATAACGTTAAGCTCAAAATTTCAAAACATTCACTTAGTGGTTTATTTTGTAGTTCGAGGTACACACAGACATCACCGTCTATATATCTATATGTTAATTGATTTTTCTTTAAAGGTTCGATAGATAAAATCTGGCAGGTCTCACCGAAGTACTCGATTAAGCTTCTATAAATTTTTTATAGAAACCTTATTAATATCATTTTACAGCAACCTCTATAAAATCCTCTATGGAGCTTTTATAAAGTGACAGCTACTTTAACCTTCTATTATATCATTTATAGAGCCTTATAAGAGTGTTAGCTCTTTTCCTCTGCTAGTCTTCCTTTTCTTATTTCCAAACGGCTTAACGGAATCAGTTATCGAAGTATGACTTCTATAAGAATTTCTTTTAAACAGAAGGCTGTATAGAGGCTTTATATAAGGTTAAGCCTGCAAATATTTCTAAGCTAAAAGAAGCTGAAATGTTAGTGGGGAGAATTATGGAACCCACAGTTTCTGGGAAGAAAAAAGTTAGCCGTTAAGGTAGAAGAACCTCGGCGCTGCGGTATTTACAAGTTATAACAACTTTTTTACTCATAAAAGATATCTTTCAACTAAACTTAGGCCACTGCCTTAAAGAAAAAGTCTCATTTTAAGTTAACGACCGTATCATCATCGTAAAAAAAAAAAACAATTTAAATCCACAGACAAAAGAATCATAACCAACCATAAAAATTCAATTCAATTTAAAAAAAAAGGAAAATTAAACGAGAACGACAATTTCCTTCAGTATGGTCACTTATTCCAATTAGTCTGAGTGGAGAGCTCGTTCCTCTTCAGACCTAGTTTTTTTTTTTCTGTATAATAAATCGCTTCACCACGATCATTATTAGGGCATTCCACTTTGCTCAACAAAATTATGTTTTGTGTGTTTTCCAAAGAAAAAATGAATTATCTCTTAAACCTAACATAGTAATTGAGTGTAGGTAATCATGAGGAGTTTTTTTTTCCAGTGGTGGGCGTTGTAGTACACACCAATACTCCAGCTCTCGAATTCTGGAGCACATTTCTCGTTTAAATATCGAAATTCAAAGACAAAATACTAAGCAATCGTCTAGTCTGGTTGAATATATACGTTACGTTGCACCGGTTAAACCGACCTAAAAAACAGATCTCTTTCTTTCTCAAGTAAAAATTAAATAAATTTCAGCTCGAGGTATTTTTGTTTTATAAAATAAATTTAAACAAAAAATATATAAACATAAAAACCTACACAGGTGACCTTCTTTTATGATCACCTGTCCCCCATTATAACCGCGACTGCTATATGACAATATTAAAACGACCTCTGCATATCTCTGAATACTCGTACCTTCCTAACGCAGGTAAACCTTCTATTTGTATGGATTCAAACTATGCATTTTTACTTAAACTGGTTTTCCTTCGTTTCACAAGCCGGTGCGGTCGCATGTATCTTATATTGGAAGCCCACAGCAGAAGAGATTGTATCTAAAAGATGCAGCACGACGGATATGTTTCTCCCACGAATAAGCCCAAAGAGAAGATATAGGAAGAATCAGGAAGAAAAGTCTAAAACAGATTTTATTTTAACTCCGGAATTATTGTTGCTCTATGGCGAGATATAAAGAAGTTGCTGTTGCTGGAGTTCTGAATCCGGATTGAAAGGTACAGGTGTTCTAACAAAAATGCATAGATAGATGCAGGCAGAGTGTGTTTATGGAAAGACTTTCCATCGATTTGGGTCATTAAAGGCTATCGTGATGGTCGTTCGTATATAAGAGATGAGTTTTTCGTTCAAACGATATGATTTATCGAAGGCTTCGGATTTGTCTTCCATAACCCTGAGATGAGTTAAGTTTTTAAAAGAAAATCGAAACTTTTTTCCAGCTTTCTATTTTTTTTTCTATGAATATTCATTAAAAAATAAAAAAAAAACACTTTTATATAAAAAGCCTCATACATATATCTCTCTTTTATTAGGTTCAACTAATAGATCATAGTATTATTAAACTGTTCGATTAAAGAGATTCCTCTAAGAAGTGACATTAAGTGTGATTAATTATCATGGTCGTAGCTTAAGAGTCTGATGTCTTTTAATGGTTAAGTTGCATTAGTCTACTAACCTACATGACAATTTCAATAAAAAAAAAAAAAACCATTTGAATAGAAACGTTTATTGGAGGTCATATACATAGGTTCAGGCTTTCATTAAATAATTCAAGGTGGATGTGGGTAGTAATGGGTGATTTTTTAAGAGGTTTAGAACTTTTTTTTAAAAAAAAACACAAAAAATTAGAAAAAATGAATGAAATATTTATTTGAATCGATAGTTTGAACCTTGCAATTTAATGTTTAAAGATAATTTCATGCAAATGTTGACCGCGGCTGCGTCTCAGGTAGCCCATCCGCTGAGTCCAATTTTGGCATACTCTTTCACACATATCGGCCGGTATCTCACGAATGAATGCATGGATGTTGGCTTCCAGTGCGTCAATCGAAGCGGGCTTGTCCCTATAGACATTAGCCTTGACATACCCCCACAAAAAATAATCTAATGGTGTCAAATCGCACGATCTAGGCGGCCAATTGACCGGCCCGAAACGTGAAATTAACTGTTCACCAAACTCGCCTCGCAATTGCGCCATTGTTTCGGTGCTGTGTGGCATGTGGCACCGTCTTGTTGAAACCACATATCATGCAAGTCAAGAACTTCCATTTCGGGCAAAAAAAAGTTTGTTATCATCGCTCGGTAGCGTTCACCATTGACAGTAACGCTGCGATTCGCATCATCTTTGAAGAAATAGGCCCAATAATACCGCCGGCCCATAAACCGCACCAAACAGTGGCTTTTTCGGGATGCATTGGTAGCTGTTGCAATGCTTCTGGCTGATCTTCACTCCAAATGCGGCAATTTTGCTTATTTACATACCCATTCAACCAAAAATGAGCCTCATCGCTGAACACAAGCAGCGCGCGATGAACATTTCGAACCGAGCACGAATTTTGACAGTAAAATTCAATAATTTGCAAGCGTTGTTCATTTGTAAGACGATCCATGGTTAAATTGCAAACCAAACTGAAGCTGTTTGACAGTGACACAAGGTACTAAACACACGTCAGCTGTCAAAACCAGTGTTGCCAAAACCAAACCAGCTAAAAAATCACCCTTTATAAAAACGAAACTAAAGTAGTTCATTTTTTTATTGGGGACTTTTGGAATACATAAATGTGTTTAATTCTTGTTTATTTATTTCTTAATAGCTATCGATGCATTTTTTATGCAGGGTGTTTTTTTAGACCTGTAGTTTTCAATCTGGCAATACTTTTTTCTGAGTTGGTCTGTTTGACAGATGTCACTGGATTTATGCTCAATTTGGTTTGCCATTTCATAATGAAAAGACTTGCTCCTTAACAACGTTTGCAAATCGTGCCCAATCGGGCCCAAAACGAGATGGCCACCGATCCCGATTTTCACAAGAAGATTTTGTTCAGCGATGAAGCTCATTTTTGGTTGAGTGGGTACGTTAATAAGCAAAATTGTTGTATTTGGAGTGATCATAATCCACAAGCCATTGTTGAGACGCCGCACAGTGGTGCGAGAGCGGAAAAAAGTCTTTTGAAAAAGTCATGTCTATCGTTTTAAACTTTATGTTAAAGTACTCTTAGATAACCAAAGCGTATGATTTAAAAGTATTTTTTAACATATATATTGTATGTTCTGATTTACAAGCAATCAAAGTTGAAAAATAATTTTACTCAAATCGCGAACCGTATTTTCAACAAATTTTGAGATGTTTTTTTCCGAAGTTCCTGCAGATAAATTCTCTAGTTTCTTAAATAATTTAATTGGTCTATTTTCGATTATCTAAAAATAAAAAAAAATATTGATTATTTATAAAAGATACCTTCAATAAGTAGCCTGAAGCTTTAGTACTAAGAAAAAATGCTTTTTTTTAAAACTTTTTGATTTAAAAAAACAGCTCCAAAAGATACCAAGAAAGTAAGTATGCCACCATATGCTCCATACATTCATGTTAAAGCACAGAAAAAATCAGCTGCAGATACGTGCAGATGTGGAAGTTATGCTCAAAAATGTTTCACTTAATCGGATTTCAAAAAACTCCGTCTTGACGGTGGTGTCTACCAAAAAGTTTGATTACTTCGGTATTAATTGTCAGAATGAACTGGTTAGGCCCATTATTTTAAAAAAAAATTTCAAACGTTATTTTAAAAATAAAACAAAATTAATACATTGACCCAGGGCTGAGAATTTCGATTTTTGCGAAACCATTTATTTCTGCCTGGAAAATTTTTCAACTTTCAACTCAATTTTCTTGAAAGCAACACACGAAAAATAATATAGTTTTATGATATTTTGAATTATATGATAGAGCTTAATACAAAATAAAGAAAGGGATTAGGGATAATCTTTTATTTTTTTTTAATTTTTCGCTAAAAGTAGGGCAGGTAAAAATAAAAAAAGTGTTCTTTTTAAAGTTTTATTGCTTTGTTTTTGTTCTGTATTGCGTAATTTTTTATTACCTGTAAGGATTAGTAATGGCTTATTAGAATAATATCTCTTACTTAAATCTATTTATATAAAGGATTAATGAAAAAAAAGTCAGTATTGAGTTATTGAGCATTTGTGCAAGGTGCAATAAGTGAAAGTGAAGTTAAATATAATAACAAACATATATAGTGAATTCAATACATTAAAATGGATTCAATCGAAATTCCTTATTCGGTGTTGTGTAGTGAACTTATTACTAATGGGTAAGATGTTCAAAATCTTCGACCATATTTTGTAAGGAAATACCCCAACTTAATTTCTGAGCAAATAGAAACTGTGCTATCAGAATTAAAGAAACGTTTTATTTCTCATTTTTTAAGTCGATGGAACGCAGTTCATAGAAAAAAAAGTCATTTTAAAAAAAAAATACACTTATTGGCTCGAAGGAGTTTTCCAAGTAGACCTAACCCAAAGTGTATTGCCCGAAACGTCAACTAATATGGGAAGACCACGAAAGAGTTTTGACGAATGCTGTGATCGAGCTAAAAGGTATAAGAGGGACGAAATTAGAAATATATTTCCTCGAGAAGAGATAAACTATGCAGCAACATCAGAGAGCTTTTCCTGTTCACAATTTGATCCGGATAAGGCTCTTGCATTATTTATACAAGCAGAATTGTCGAAACGCCAATATGAAGTATTGAGACATGCACTAAAAGACGAAGGACATGATGTTTTTCCACCTTATATTAAATTACTGGAAGCAAAGAAAAAGTGCTATCCTTTAGATATAAACATTACGGAAAGCTCAGCAAGTGTGCAACTACAAAAATTGTTAGACCACACTGTAACAAGGTTATTAGAAGGAAAGACATCAGAGGAGATAACCAGAATTGTAGGACAGTCTTTAACACTGTTCACTAAATGGGGATGCGATGGTGCCTCTGGACAACCACAATACAGTCAAACATTTGACAATGAAGAAACTTCGGACGTTTATGACATCTTTGGTACCAATTCAAATGACTATGGAGGAAAACAGGGATATTATTGTGTGGAACAACGATCGATTATAAATTTAATTTTATAATATATATATATATTCAAAATAAAAAGTTAAGATTTTACTAAAAAAAACTTTTATTTAAATATAACATTAAAACCCTCAAATTTTATAAAAATGTCAATAACTTTTTTTCTAACAATTTTTTCTTGATCAAATTTTGACCAAGCATGTATAAGACTAATTTTAACATGTTTGTCAAATTTCATTAAAATTCGTTTAATAGTTCAGATTTTACAGACTTTTTTCCGCTCTCCCATACAAACATCAAAACACTCAAATTTTAGAAAAAAAAAGCCAATAACTTTTTTACTAATGATTTTTTCTTAACCAAATTTTGATAAAATGTGTATAAGACTAATTTAAAAATGCCAATCAAATTTCATCTTAATCCGTTAAACAGTTCAGATGTTACAGATTTTTTTTCCGCTCTGCCATACAAACATCAAATCCCTCAAATTTTAGAAAAATGTCAATAACTTTGTTTCTAATTATTTTTTTTCAACCAAATTTTGACCAAATATGTATAAGACTAATATAAACATGCTTGCCAAATTTCATTTAAATCTGTTGAACCGTTCAGATAAAACAGACTTTTTTCCGCTCTCCCATACAAACCGAACCACTGTGCGCCGTTACATCCTCAAAAAGGCACTGTTTGGTGTGCTCTATGGGCAGAGTGAATCATTGGTCCATATTTCTTCAAAAATGAAGCCGGCCATAATGTTACAGTCAATGGGGAACGCTATAGAGCCATGATTAATGACTTTTTCGTGCCTGAATTGGAGGATGTTGAAGTGGACGACCTTTGGTTCCAACAAGACAGCGCTACATGCCATACAGCCAACGAAACAATCAATTTATTGGAGGAAACTTTTGGTGAGCGCATTATCTCACGCCGTGGGTCTGTGGCGTGGCCTCCAAGATCGTGCGATTTAACACCGCTGGACTAGTTTTTGTGGGGTTATGTGAAATCGCTTGTCTACCCAGATAAGCCCGAGACGATTGACGCCTTGGAAGAGAATATTTGGGGCGTTATTGCTGACATACGGCCCCAATTGCTACAAAAGTGGTCGAAAATTGGACCTCTCGGCTGGAATTTATTCGAGCCAGCCGCGGCAGCCATTTGACCGAACTCATTTTAAAAACATAATGACAAACTCTTATCTTTATAATTTAGCTAAATACTTGGCCATAACATTAAATTATATGCGCTTTATTTCTTGTTGAAAGATACACGTCTTAAAAAAAACACCCTTTATTTTTTTATGAATTTGTGTTGTTATTGAATAAATATAATTATTTATGTCAAAACAAATTGGAACAACTTTGTGTATCATGACTTGTAATTATTGTTTTCTTTATTTTCAATCGAAAGCCATAATAGGTTTTGTTTACAAACATTAAAATCCAAATGAAAAGTTTTCGATTCAATTTGAGGACATATAATGTACATATAATCATGGAAAATTGTTGTGACAGAAGAATTATTATGAGAGAATTTGAGCCCAATGAATTGGTATGTCCAATGGTTAGCACCGAGCTATTATAGCATGCCCAAGAAAGCGACCGGTGAGCTCTTTTCCTGTCATTACAGCAGTGCTGTCGAAATGACTACTATAGTTGCATTTAGTTAATTCTACTGAGCTATAGACTTACATATGTATATGTCTTTTAAAGAATTCCACATTTTAATAAACGTCTTGGTTTGAGTAGAAGATTGCACATCTCCCTTTAAATCTTGAAGTAGAAAGCGAAGCTGTCAAACTATCGAAAAAATTGCAATTTTAATTTTCTAAAGAACTAGAAGAGATTTTAGAGTCCGGTTTTTTGTGTTTGGCTTAGAATTATTAATAAAAGCATTGAATATTAAAAATAAAAATACTACTTAATAACGTAAAATTCTTAACAAAATTATTCAATTTTTTCCGATATTTTGAGTTTGAAAATTAATTTTTCAAAAACTATTCTCTAAAACAACTTTATTTAAAAACACAGTAAAAGAAGAGATTTCTGCTTTTACAAAAAGGTGTATCATGGCATTGTACGTGTAACTGTTGTTTTTTAATATTTTTTTTTTTTCTGTTTTAAGACATTTTTTTAGAAAATTTCGCCTCATGGCTAAACGGGTTGGAATAGACCTCCCTCTTATATGATGTTTTTCTTGACTCAACCCAACCTACACCCTCTAGCTTTTTGTCACACCGTATGCGAATCACTCTGTATAATTTAAATTATATTTTTTTTAAATTGTCCAAAAAACGTTCAGTTTCATAAAAGAAATGTCAAAGAAGTAACACGTTGGCAACCCTCAATCAACAGCTTCTTTATTTGATTTTTGTTTTTATTTAATTGACATTCTTATCACAGCTCAACAGAACATTAATCGGCAAATAACTGTCAAAAAAATTTTCTTTGGTAGAAATTGTCTAAAATCTTAAAGCCAAATTGTTTAAACTCTCTCTCCTGAGCGCTCCTTCTGCCCAAAACTAGCCAAATTTGTGGAGTGTTGGAAACAGTATTTGGCAAAAATTGGAAGGAACTTCTTTTGTACAGGGTCTTTAAATTTCAATAAAACAAAGTGTGAGTGAAATATATCATACAAATTTTGTATTCGTTTGAAAGGCCTATCGATGCTATTGTGTATGCAATATAACATCGTTCAAATGTCCGCCGTGGCTTCTCTGAGTGGCGCGCATCCAAAATATCCAATTCTCCATGACTCTAGCGCATAAATGAGGCTGAATTGAACCCATAACATGGGTTATATTGGCTTTGAGGGCCGCTGTGGTTTGTGGCTTATTCTCATACACCTGCGACTTCAGGAAATCCTACAAGAAAATGTCTAACGGGATGAAATCGCATGACCTCGGTGGCCAGTGCACATCACCTCTACGTGGGTGACCCTGACCATGCCCTCGAATCACTCGTGCAGAATTTCCAATGTGGCGTAAGCTGTGTAGTACGTTCGGGCCAAAAGAAGTTGGTAATCATCGACCTATAGCGGTCACCTTTGACGGTGAAGGCCTGGCCAATGGACCGATGACGCCGCCAGCCCCAAAATCCACAACAAAAAATGACGTTTTCGGGATGCATTGCGGACGCTCTTGGATCTCATGTGGATTGGTATCCTCCCAAATTCGAAAATTTTGTTTCTTGACGTACCCATCCAGAAATGGGCCTCATAGCTGAAGATTCTGTAAATGGGAGAAGCCAAAACTATTAAGTGCCGAACTTTCACCGTTGGACACTTCACCACCAGATTTTCACCACCAGGCTTTTAGTCCTTGGAATTTTCGTTACAGCGGTTCCGCCACTGGGTATTTCAATATGGTCATTGTTTCTTTTGAAAGGAAAATGTGGTTAGTCGCAATACAGATTTGTCAGTAATACCCGTGTTTTTTTGACAACATTTTAAAACATTTATTTATTCATTGCTTGCTAAACAAGCGAATTCTGTATATGTTTTGAAGCAAATTTTATTTTGCTATTATTGACAATAAAACAAGAAAAAAATTCCCCAGATAAGATAAGTATTTCCCACATTAATGTCCACTCACTTCAACTTGTCCTCATCGAACTACAATTATTTACACGACAATTGTTTAGATTCTTTAAGTTATATCCGTGATACAATACATCCTCTGCATAAACATGTATACGGCAACAAATGCCAACAAAAATTGTCACGCTAATTGACTTTTATAATAATGCTCGTGCGTTTTTTAATTACAATTAAATAATTCATACAAACGAACCAAAACCAATTTGAGTGATTTAATCCCAAGAAATGCGTTCCCCGGTAAAATATTGTATAATAAAACTGTAAACAAAAATCATATCCCAGTGCTGCTGCAAATCAAACCGCTGCGCTGTGCTAGAGTGCTTCGCAAATCAGAATCCAATCAAATCTAAATAAATTGCTCCATATTTTTATATATCTAGGTACTTGTATGTACGTGCCAAACTAACACACAACATATACCGTAAGAAAAATTGCTTTAGCTTTTTTCTGAGATTAGAAGTACGAGTGTAATCATACAACTTGTGTGTCCATAAGTATAAGTATAGCGTGTTCCATTTATAGTCCAAAACTGATGAGCAAGTATCTCATCTTATTTCATCTCCCACCCTGTATCTTTGGATTCTATTTTTATATATCAGGTGGATTTCACCATCAAAGCAGTTCATTGTTGTCCTTCAAATTTTAAGTGTTGCATGAGATTAGATTTGGAGGATATAGCGCGAGATATTAAGAAAAGAGGATCTATGCGACAACAGGTTTTTGATAAGTTTATAAGGTCCAGTTTTCCAGTACGAGATTAAAGTTAAACCCTATAGTTAAATCATCAAATTTTGTGAGTTAACTCAAGACTAACTGAAAAGATGTCTTTGATGATTTGTCAATGGAGTTTTTTCAGTCGTAAACTGCTTCTGCAATTAACTGTTTACTTCTTAGAGTTGGCTAACTCAGGTTTAACTTACTATTGAAAAACTGGGGCAAAGTGTGTTTGTTTACAGACAATAATCTTTCAAATTGTGACAGTGACAGGTGGAAGTGTCAAACAGTGTTTTTTTTTTATTTATTTATGTGTGTTTCAATTGCAGAAGGCCTGTTCTTATTTTGTATTCCTCAATTCTAGATATAAGTAAATTAAAAATTCTAGCTCACAATTTTATAGTATTTTCTTTTTAAACACAAACTTAACAGTTGCAAGTTCCCAGCTGTTGAAATTCACCTAGTATCCCGCCCGTATATGCCCATCATCACGAACAAATTGCTCAGCTCGAATTCGCGCTTTAGAATCTCGGTTGTTGCAATGTGTGCGGGGAGCTGTGAAACCTGAGTCAATTCGAATCCGCACAGACTGATCGGAGTTCGGAGTTCGGAGCGGAATAGCTAAAGCATTGCAACAAGTCGATTTGTTAGCTATCTATGTCTGTTTGGGAACATTTTTTGCAGTAATTCTTTATGTTGTTTCTTTTTGATTCTTCCCGCAAAGGCTACGACGCGATCGACGAGAACGACGACAACGAGCATGGCTTGGAAGACGACAGCGACATGATGGAAAATACAGGTCAATAGGGATTTACGGTTATTTCTCCTGGTTTAAAACACACACCTTCCTGTTGGATGATGATGATGATGATGGTGGTGGTGATGTTGATGGTCGGGGTTGTCTGTCTATACGGCTTTGGGTGGAAGCCATTTATGGTCCAGATATGCAAGAATTCAATCTTGATGATGATGATGATGGTAGGTAAGTTGTATTCTTTGAGAGCAAGCGTACGCGCACATTTTTATTTTTTATTTTTTATTTTTTTTCAATTTTCAACTTTTTTATGGGGAAGACCTGATTTCTGGAGTTGCGGCACAGTCAACCATGTATACGCGTGATCTCATGTTTAATGCATTTTTGATGTAACCAAAGTTAATGAGTATTTCCTAGAGGTGTAACACGTTTTAGAAGACGACTTTTTTTTTAGTTTTGTTCGTCGAATAGGCCACATATAATGTGTATTTATTTATCACATAAACCTGCGAACATAATTTCGAGGTTTTTGACCTCCTTCATTTCAAGTTGACATGAAATCTGTCTACTATAAAGCAACTATAGCATATGGTAGAGGTATAGATGTAGCCAGTAGCGAAGCTTTTGAAAAATGATGTAATTATATGCCTTAAATCACCTCGAGGTGTGGTGAGAAATAAATGCGCGCGATGAAAAATAAGACAGAAATCACTTTATAACTGTTGTTGCTGGTTAGGTATAGGTAAATGTTCCTATAAAGGTTATACAAAGAGGTTTTAAAATAACACTGAAGGTGTAAATTTGTTTCGTTTAGTTTTAACGATCGGATTTTTAAGAAATGGTAATTCAACTTGGAAGTGAATGTATAAATTATTTGTTGAAGTTTGAAATGACCAAGAGGTACATATTCGAAAGTTGGTGGTTTTTTAAAGGCATTTTATGGCTTAGAATATCAGGAATCACACATAGTGCGCTCTGTTAGTTGTTTTTTTTAAAGTCAAACAAAAACATGTTTATTTAAAAGTTTGTATTCTTGTCACAGAAAAGAATTGAAGTCCATTAACGTTTTTACTGCAATTTTATTACTTATTCAACTTACTACAAGTATCTTGAGAATGGGTAATTTTATGGCGAGCGAGGGTTTGATATTATAATTAATTATTATTTGCCAAAGATCATTATTTAAAAACATAACTTTAGAGTGACACAGGTTCAGCAGTACCTACCTATACGTAATGGGATTGAAACAATTCTAAAATGCATGGCTATTTGAGAATAAAAATGCTGCGGGGACCCTCAAGTTCCTGTCAAGAGAAAACTAGCAAGTAGAGAGTACACATAGTCTTGTGGGTAGCTCGCGAAAAAATGACTTTTTACTCAATTTTCAAAGTGAGGTGAAAAGAGATATTTTAATGCGAGATTTTGTAGCCAATCCATGAAAAAGTGCGTCAGACTGCGTTGGGTATGACAGAATCCATAGCAAAATCTCGTTTAAAAAATCTCGCATATACAGTCGACTCTCTCTAAGTCGAATTTTCACGGGATACCAAGATTAGTTCGAGAGAGAGGAAGAATTCGAGTTATGGAGAGAAAGATTTTTTTTTATTTTTTTTTATTTAATAAAAAAAGGTTACATACTTACAAAAAGTTAACAAAAAACATAGCTTCTTGCTTATTTAAAAAAATAATAATAAAATAAAGACTCATGAATTCATCGAAACAAAACAAAAATATAAAATAAAAAATAAAAAACATCTTCTGAATAGGAAGAAACAGACGGTGATGGCCGCGATGCTACAAATACATATTAAATGTATTGAAGTGTGTAGGTACTTGATGGTTCGTAGTTACATATATCCAAATACGAATTCCGAAGGGGTAGTGTTTTTTTATTTTGTTTTGTGCTAAACAAAATTCGACTTAAGGGGTGAAAAAAAATGCCAGTAATCAAGAGAATGTGTTCGATTTAGAGAGAGTTTCGACTTAGAGGGAGTACGACTTAGGGAGAGTCGACTGTAATTTGCTTTATCAAAATTTCACGTTATTGAAATGGCGTGCGAGAATTTAGTTTGCGGTCAATCGTATCATACCAATCTGTCACCCAATCCGTTCAGATTCAGCAAAAAAAAAGCGGTCAATTTGGCATTTGTTATAGTTTCTTGTTTTCAGATTTATACTTACTTTAAACTACTCAGCCCTGTTTTGAGATCGGACTTCAAAAACTTTCGAAAATATAGGCATATTATCTGCCCTTATTTTTTAAATACATTTTTGACCCCAAATTTGAAGATCGAATATTTTTTTTTAATAGATATTATTTAAGTTTACCTTAAAAATTTTAGAATTTTCATGGTGAAAATTGACAAGTCACTCATACGTAACAGAAACAATTTTGAACAAAAAAATATATACCAATATGTTCTTATAACAGAATATGTATGTATGTACCTATAGCTCATTTTCTGTAGAAAATATAATTTTCTAGCTTTAATGGATCTTTTTAATCCTCTAAAATATGACATAAGTTGGTGAACAAATTCTAAAAATATGACAATTCCAAACTTTTTTTAATTGAAATCGTATCTTTTTAAATCAAATTTGTTGCGCAAGCTCCAAATATGTAGACCAAACAGTTTGTTTTTTATAAGCGAGCTTACGATAAGATAGACTTATATATCTAAGGCTGAAAACACACCAGATGAGTTTAAACCGTGTTTTTCGGTCTTATGGAACGAGAATTGATTGATTCTTACGAACTAAAACACACCAATTAGGCGAAACAAAAATCATGTTTTTGTATAATTGAGTTTCTATATGGCTGTTTGTCAAAAATTCATGGCATTGTATACGGCCAACGCACACCGAATAAAAACACGTTGTTTAGAACCAACATCGTTGTCGATTATAAGGACACATGTTCTTATGACGCAACCCACACCACACACCACAAAACAAAACAAAACAAAAAAACATGTTTTGTTGTCGATGGCTGAAACTGTTTTCAGAAACAAATATTTGTTGTTGTTCTTTATTTGCCACTGATGGCTTTCTAATCATTTAGAAATTCTCATTGAAAATTTTATTTTATTTTTATCTCAAAACACACCAAACGAAACAGAAAATTGAAATGATTTTGTTTGCTTAAGGTGTTTCGGTTGGTGATGTGTGTTACAACAAAACAAGTTTTCATGCCTCATGAAACAAAATCTTTTTGTCTCATATCCGGTGTGTTTTCAGCCTAAGGTTACTTCTGAAGCAAGCTGCCAAAATTTTATATTTTAAAATATGAATAAAATATGTATTTTGAAAGTGGAATGAGCGGAAATACGCGTTTTAAAGTTGGAATTTAAAATTATTTTTTACTCACCAAAAAATTTATCATCAAATTATGACATACACAACTTTTAAATTCTATTTGTATCTTAGACTAAATCTATTTTGTTTGCTATTTTTTAAACGTACTCAGTGAAAATACGCATTTTGTAAATTGATTTTGAATATTTTCAATTCTATAAGTTAGAAAATGTTTTTTTCACAGGAAATAAGAATTTAAAATAGCTACAATTTTTTAAAGGAAAGGAATCATTTTTTTGGCCCACTAACTTTTGTATTATTTTACTGAAAATTTGAACAAAAATAAATAAAAATAAAATTTAAATAAAAATCCTTGCGAGCTACAATATCAGGATGTGAAACGTACAAAAATTGTGATTTCTGAAAACATTTATTTTTTTTTCAATATTCTTTTTATTTATATATTCCGAACTTCTCCTTAGTTCAAAATTTGTATAAAAAAAAATTGTATAAAAAAGCTCACGAAAAAGAAAATACTATTTATATATTCTTTTCATTCAAATAGTATACGTTCAATTTCAATTCACGTTGAGACGGTCCCATTGTAGAAAATAAATAGTCGCATACAAAGTAAGACCTCAGATAGAATTTTAAGTTTGAAATTTAGTGCATGATCTGAAAACTAGACAACAATCGGTTATTTTCTAAATTTTGTTATAAACTGTCAAATAATTTATGGGGCAACCGACGGACGAGCAGGATCTACTACAATGCGACAGAGCATACATTTTTCTTTCCCACAGGAATTGGTGCCTCGATTGTATGAGGATCACGAAGAACGAAGTTTCCTACTATTTTTTCTGGACCGACGACTATGGTCTCGTGTTCGGATCCGGCCGGTCGACAGTGGTGGGTCTGATGGAGAGGTTTTAGAGGTGGGACTGGAACTTTGAAAGACGTTCTGGATCGATCTGGGACAAAGGTTCTTAAGGTGGATCTGGAACCGGGACAAAAGTTCTGGAAGTGGCTCTTGAACTTGGACAAATTTTTTGTTTTTGGAAACAACTTTCTTACAAATTTAAAAAAAAATTCTGAAGGTGGGTCTGGAACTTGGACTAAGGACAATTTCTTTTTTTCGAAACAAAACATTTTTCATAAACTTATTAAAAAAAATGCTCTTTCAACTCCCTTTTTCGGTTCTATCTTAACCGCTAACTCCGTTCCTCCGCTTAGGGTATGTTCATGTTCAATCGCCAGGCAGGCGCCTATGTCAAAAATTTTCCTACGCAACAGCACGTTGGGTGGCCAGCTGCGCGGGTTCTGAGGATTTTAATTGCCTTTTGCGGATGGTCATCCCGGTTATGTTCAGTCACCTGGCAGGCACCAATGTCAACAGTTTTCAATCGAAAAGAAACTATTTTTTTAATATTTTTTTTTTTAAATTCAATTTTTTTATTGTTTTAACTTTTGTCAAAAAAGAAAAAAAATATATTTTAACAATCTAATTATTTTTGTCAAAAAAAAACACAAACAAAGAGTTTAAGAAAACATTTTTTTTTTAATTTGATTTTCTCTAAACAAAATTTGAGAAAAGTTCATCTTTTTTAAATATTTTTTTTGCAAAAAAAAAATGTCCATCTCTATCCAGGTCCGGAACCACATTTGTCCAGATACAGAAGTCCAGAAAAATATTTTATTCGAAATCACCAACATTCTTTCAATTATAGCCGTGTTTTGTTGGTAATTTTATAGCCAGCTCAGTAAAATTTCCCTTGGCAAACAAAAATAAAGAGTGTCGATAAATTAGCCAGTAAAAGAATGGATATAAAAGTGGTTATGCATAGTTAGAACTTTGAAGATGACATATTTTATTTGAAATCACCATCAATATTGTTCAAATCGTATATTTTTTTAAAAAGTCTTGAAAATCCTGTAGCGTACTTTCTTGCGGGATTTTGTTGTATTAGTAATCTGCATGATTTTGTGCTGGGCGATTTCGTAACGATCCCAAACAAGATATAAGTCCATATAGCGCACAAAGAAGTCTTAATATTTGATAATAACTGTCATGTTGTTGAGCTGTATTTTGAATTGGTAACAATTTATTTCACTGTCCCTGTATTTCACAGGTATATTGAAATGGAGAAAATTTAAGTTGTTATTTCAATTTTAATTTTAGGACTAAAAAACTCATTAAATTTAAAATTGTTTTGACCAATTATTGTTATTATTAAACAAAAATACACAATGATGCTATCTTTGTGGTATGCCAAAAACGATTAGTGTATTATGAACGCCACTGGGGCTGAATGCTGATATGACATCAAACTCTTGGTCAAGCCAATTGAGCCAATTTTTATTGTAATTTTCTCAGTCAGTAAGGTAAAATCAATACATTAAATCGATCTTGAACAATCACAAAATTACGTAATCATTCTGTTTTGTTTTTATATATTTATTTATGGTTTCTCACATACGATTTCTAATTAACTACACAGTTTTAATTGTTCCATAATTAAAAAAAAAAAAAAATAAAAACATAAGGAAAACATTAAGTCACATTTATATGACACAAGACTGTAATAATCATATGCATCGCTTACCTTAAGGTAACTTTACTACTGGCAAATGGTTTTCTATTGTTATTATTAAATTATATTTAAAAAAAGAAACTATATAGGTACGTACATATATGTATGTATATGAGAATATATTTCGCAGTTTAAATTATAAACACAATCGCGACTCGCGCGACTCTTACAATGCTCGTGTGGTTTTTGCAGTGTTATACTATTCATTTGAAAAGCATTCCGCAATATTTTTTTTTTCCACAACGAATGCGGTGGATACGATGGTGAGGTAATTATTTAAAAAAAAAAAATTTACTTAAGTCTTCTATGGGAATCTGTGGGATGCACTCCGATGCGCATTAAGTAGATATCTATATACCTGCTACTTACTGACTCACATCTCACATGTGATAATATGGTTGAGTGGAATGACGTCAATGTCAAGGCCGCCGCTTGCACGTTAAAGTAAGTAAACAATAACAAAACAAAATTACAGCCGAGTGCCGGTAAGGAATTTGAAAATTTTTATTTACTTAAGGTACATCTATACCTTCATCAAATGGGGGTAATATGGATATCTCCAACATCACAAATTGCTTAGGTAAAATCTTGGATTAAACTTACCTGATTGTGATAAATGATAAGAATATTTAACTGATTAAGATAGAGTTATAGCTAAATATAGGCGATTCTATTTCTGATATTATCTTGCGCTGTAGAACTTTTTTACTTGCGATACAGATACTAAGGGTAAGTTTGGGATTCGTAAAAAAATTGATCTCGAGATTTTAATCAAACCTGACATTACGATGATAGAGAGAACACGAACAAAGTGGGTGCTGTTGTTCTATCTGTCTGTCTGTATGTCTTTATTTCTGTAGTTCTGTCTATACCCCGACCTACAGCATAAGCTACATAAGCTACATGATTGCTCCTTGAAATTAAAGTCAATATCTCTTTGAGAATCATTTTCGGTCTAACACAACACTTTAGTTATAACACTCCATTTATCACACAAAATTTAAAATTAAATTCACTATGCTATCCATTTTTTTTTAGCAAAAAGCTATGTTTTTAGCTATATTTTTTCAAAAAAATCAACTTTTTCCATTTGCATCTTGTTCTTAAAAACAGCTTGAATGGTAGATACTCCACCAATATGCACAAAAACAAACATTAACACAATAACAAAAGTAAAGGGTGTTTTTCAAGAAGAAATAAAACGCATATAATTTAATGTTATGGCCAAGAATTTAGCTTTATTATGAAGATAAGGGTTTGCCATTATGTTTTAAAAATGATTTTGGTCAAGTGGCTGCCGCGGCTGGCTCGAATAAATTCCAGCCGAGAGGCACAATTTTCGACCACTTTTTGCAGCGATTGGGGCCTTATGTCAGCAATAACACGCCGAATATTCTCTTTCAAGGCGTCAATCGTCTCGGGCTTATTTGCGTAGACAAGCGACTTCACATAATCCCACAAAAAATAGTCCAGCGGTGTTTAATCGCACGATCTTGGAGGCCACGCCACAGGCCCACGTCGCGAGATAATGCGCTCACCAAAAATTTCCTTCAATAAATTGATTGTTTCGTTGGCTGTATGGCATGTAGCGCCGTCTTGTTGGAACCAAAGGTCGTCCACATCAACATCCTCCAATTCAGGAACGAAAAAGTCATTAATCATGGCTCTATATAGCGTTCCCCATTGACTGTAACATTATGGCCGGCTTCATTTTTGAAGAAATATGGACCAATGATTCCCTCTGCCCATAGAGCACACCAAACAGTGACTTTTTGAGGATATAACGGCGTCTCAACAATGGCTTGTTGATTATGATCACTCCAAATACGACAATTTTGCTTATTAATGTACGCATTCAACCAAAAATGAGCTTCATCGCTGAAACAAAATTTTCTTGTGAAAATCGGGATCGGTGGCCATCTCGCTTTGGGCCCGATTGGGCACTTTTTTCAAACATTGTTCAGGAGCAAGTCTTTTCATTATGAAATGGTAAGCCAAATTGAGCATAAATCAAGTGACATCTGTCAAAAAGACTAAGTCAGAAAAAAGTATTGCCAGATTGAAAACCACACATCTAAAAAAAACACCCTGTACAAATCTTCAAAAGAAATATTTTGTGTATTTCAAAAGAACTAAAAGAAAGTGGAGCCAGCTATTTAGGGATCCACCTGGATTGAGAATTTTTTAAATTGCGCGGTGGTATCCTTAAATAACCTTAAATTTTCCTCAAGGCAAACATTTTTTTCATAAAAAAGTATTTATTAATTTTCCTGATGAAAATTCTGTACGAAAAAAGAATTTTCATCAGGAATATAATTGAATTAACCAAAGAAATTTTTTTCCTGATCGCTATAACAGGCCCCTTACTAAACAGAATTACCCTATTCGTAAGCCTAAGGCCTTCACAACTTGTATGGTAAACTGCAACTTTATTGCAAATATAGTTTGAAGCGGATGACGACAACTGGAAACTTAACACTTCCTTTATTCTTGCAGACCAACTCTATTCAAATTCAAAGCCAACTCAACATTCTTACGCAACGAACATAAACAAAAGCATATGAAGCCGTATAGCTATATCGTACTGTATACAGTAGTTGATGGTTGTTGTTAAACGTCGCTCGTCGACAAGTTTACCCCATTAAAATCGACAGATAATCGAATTATTTTCACGATTTTATGCATTAAAAATGTGTCGAAAGACATCAAGACAGGAGTTTCAGCTCTTCAAGCATGAAAAGGGTAAGGGGATGAAAAATAAAACAGGATACTCGATGTTGGCTGCAACTGCAACACGTCAAAATTCCACACAAAAACATACATACATACACATACCTACATATATGTATATATGAAATATCTTCCGTGTATAAAATTCGGACGCATGGAAGGAAGGAATGCTGGAGAAATGCAGAAGCACAAGGCCCAAAGAAGGTCTCCACTCAAAAAAGCAAACTTACCTCGATTTAAGCATTTCAACATTGTTTCAGCAAAAATCTTGTGAAACTAAAGACCGCCGAGCACCGACCGACACCGAAGCATCTCATTGGAACCATCAGTTCCGTATGTAAGTATATGTACATACAACATAAGATTTAAGTCTATACGTAGGGTGTTTCGAGATTATTTTTTTTTTATTTTGGTGATTTTGTATTTCTGGTGTGCACCTCACAAAACGGGCTAACACTCTTTTCTGGGATATGGTGGTAAACTGGCAATTTATGAAACAGGTTGATCATGATTATGTCCCAGAAAGTAAAGTAATATATACGCAATGCAACAAGTGCATTGGTAGGTTGAGGTGAGGTATGTATATAAGTGCGAATGTAAAGAGGAAACCGGGCAACCCAACGCAACGCAACGGCTTGCTGTATTGCTATAGATGATGCTGAAAAAGAGGCTCCTCGCAATTTACTTGATTCATGACTTGTTTTATCGAATGCTTGGCCTACACTTTTTATGTCCTAGAAAGTTTTACTATTCGGCCAAAGAAATCAAGCTTTTTCAATACGCAAATTAACTGTTTTCTTTTTTTTTTATGTTTTGTTTGTTTTCTACCGGAAATGCTTATCTAAATATTTAACTATACCTACTCTTGTGCTAGTGACAATTTGAAATACAAAATAACATTAAATACACGTACATATAGCTCACATCCACTTCACTTCTTCTATTTGGTCTTTTGACAAGATTTGTGGACAATAAACCAACTTTACTATTTTAATATGTAGTGTAAGAGAAAGTGCAAAAATATGAATTTGTTTAGTAAAAATTTCTTAATAAACTTTAAGCTATAGACGAAGTACACTATCTGATACTTAGATGCGTTAATGAATGTGAAAGCGGGAGAATATATTTTTAGGTAGGTATTAGCGTTTTTTTTTTTTATGTCACAATTTTAGTTATCGAGTTGGCAGCATTTTTATTGGGCGAGTAATTTCGTGTAAAATACGATTTTTGTATAACATTCCTTCCAGTTAGAAGTAGATAAGCCTCAAAATTTGAATATTATACAATCGTCATTTGAATTTGGGTTGAATTTGATTTTTGTCTTTTAAAGAGAAAAATCTAAAGGCCAATCTAATAACACTACAACCAAACAAATTCCTTATTTATTCTACTGAATTTATTTTCATAATCGACCCGATAACCACGCAGCCTAGACTGTAAAATCAACTACAGATGCTGTTATTTTCACAAATCAGTTGTGGAATCTTCAACCATGTCTCTGTTAAATTGAAAAAAAGCTGACACTCACTTTTTTCAATTTAACAGAGACATGGTTGAAGATTCCACAACAAATTGTGAAAATAACACCATCTGTAGTTAATTTTACAATGGAGATTGTAGTTTTCGGGACGATTATGACAATTAATGCAGTAGAATGAACAAGAAATTTCGATTATGGAGTAGAAAAAAAAAATAAAAAAAAAACTAGAATATAATATGTATAACAAATTTCGTTGGATCTACATCAAAAACTAGACTTTGTTGATTTAACTAATACGACGTTTAAGGTAATTATGTCGTTATAAGAACACTCTATTAAGTTATCTATTCATTCTCTCCCCATTAGTTAAATGGCATCTTTAAATTTAAATGGCGCAAAATGGACGACTAAGTTCAACGTTAAAGCATTTTTAGCATTTTATTTAGTTATGTAGGTTAAAAAGAGAATTTCCTATATTTTAAACGAGTAAGCAACATACTATCTTTTTAACATTTTACTAAAATTAAAAACACTAAGTGACTATTTTATATTTTTATTGGCATACTAGCTGCATATGTCACTTTGACAAATAACAAAAGTGAAAAAGGTATGTTTGCTTACTTTTTTGCACAAACTGTCACTTTTTTAGGTATGTTCGGTTGAAGTTCATTGACAGAACAGGTTCAGTATGATACTAGTTAAAAAAAATGTTTAAAACTGTGAACATTTAAGTAAAGAACATTAAACTTGTAAAAATTGTAAAGTAGAATTATATACTTACACCTTAACACCAGGCTTTTAAAGATTGTGCGTTCATTTTTTTAAGAAACAAGCTAAAATATTTGTTGTTGTGACCTACCTACCTATCACTTGAGCTCTCTAAATGATATTTAATTTAGCTTGTATTCTCTCAATTAGAATTTACAGAATCGATTTATTTGCATATTTTGTTTGTAATATCTATTTTTTTTGTACTTTTTTTAATGCATATCTCAAAAACCTACAAAATACATAAGTCATGAAACGATTTCCATGTCGGATTTGGATTCGGCACATCAAAAAAATTCAGAAAAAATATCATACTTTGTTTGAATTTAGTCAGATTGATGTGTATCTATATATCGCACTTTCCATCAATTACAAAAACTGAAAGTAAACAAATAACTGACTGTCAATCTTAATTTAAAGCGAATATATAGGGAGATTCGCATGAGGTGTGACAAAAAGCAAGAGCGCGTAGGTTGGGTCGAGACAAGAAAAAATCGAAGGGGGTCTATTTCCCAATTTTCTAAAATAGTGACTTAAGAGAGAAAAAACATCATTAAAAAACATTGGTAACACTTAAAATGCCATGCTATACTTTTTTTGTAAAGCCAGAAATTTTTTCTTTTACTTTCTATTTAAATAACAAATGTTTGAGTTAACAGTTTTTGAAAAATAAATTTCCAAACTCAAATTTTTGAAAAAAAAAAATTATAAAAATGTGTTCACACTAATTTTGTTCAAAATTTTACATTATAAAGTAGTATTTTTGATTTTAAAATTAAATGGTGTTATTAATTTTTAGTCAAACACCAAAAACCAAGTGCTAAAATCTCTTCTAGTTCTTTAGAAAATTGAAAATAACAGAATTAAAATTCCCTTAATTTGACTCCAATCCGTTGCTTAAGTTGTTTGAAGGATCTTATTTCCACTACGTGGGTATAGGTAGTAAATTACATAGACATAGCATCCGGTTTTTTATTTTTGACTAAAAATTTATAAGAGCATTGAATTTTGAAAACAAAAACAGTACTTAATTACGCAGATTTTGAGTTTAAGAAGTCGGTTCTATTGGTCATATACTTGCTGTTAAGATCTTAAAATAAAGATACAATTTCAGGTTAATTCACACTTCTTAAATTATGTCAATTATGTTTTAGGATCAATTCAATAGGACGCTAGGGTTGGTTTTAAGTTTTTTATTTTAACCAGAGAAATCGATTTCAATATTTTTTATAATATGAACGAATTGCATGAACTAGCTCTTGTAGTAGCCACACATTGAAGATGCATATTATGATGTTATGATATCTTTAATAAGAAAATACTAAAGAAACTAAAAAAATTGATTTAAAAAAAAAAAACGATGAAAAAATTATTCAAAATCGACCATATATGGTTGGCCTTCGAAGCTATAACTTTGATTCTAATAGTTGGATGCTCTAGGTTGAGGTCAAAACCTTGAATCAGGCTACATTTTTATGTATACAAAATGTTTGGAAAGTGGCAATTCGATTTCGATATTCAAAATAGAAAGATTTGTGAAAAGTTCACAATTTTGAAAAATGACATGTACCTACCTATTTCAAAATCTATTTCACCAACTCTCCTATACAAAACTGTCGCATTCCCAAAAAAGTAAACCAAATTCGACTGATAGCTTCGAAAATGTCTATAGATGCCTTATTTCTGATATGTATACCTACCTACATATTTCTATGAGTACATAATATGTAAAGTATGTATATATGTATGTACATACATATTATGTAGTATACATACCTATAATATTTTGCGCTTCTCAGTTTTAGCTCAACGATTATAAATAAACAACTCCGCGTATTAGGTATTAATCAATTGCTGTCAAATAAAATATCAAGTCCACTGAACTTCGATATTTAAATTCACGATTTGTTTTTCTATATTGATTCATCTGGTTAGCATAAATATGTACCTAATATGTCACGGTTTATAAATTCTCACACGCGAAATTTATTTCTAGAAATTGCGTAATAAAAAACTAGTTCCATCTAGCAAAAATGATCACCACAACATTTTGTTTTAAAAAAGTATATAATTTGTGAAAAATATTAAAAATTAAATAACTAAAAGATATTTTTTTTAATTTTTAAGCTTGAACTAAATTAATTGCACTGTACTGTATTGCACTCCACTTACCTTGTTCAACACAAAGATTTTATCCTATTTCTATATCTGTACGCGGCTTATGATCGATGATGATGATGATAGCTTCCTTATGCACTTTCTCCAACTTGAAAATAATCCAATAGACGACTTGCAGCTATTCCAAATTCAAAAAGAGTAATTCTTCAACTTCAAATAAATAAACACTGTTTGCTTAACATTCACTTCCACTTCAGAAAATTTGTATTATTATTTTTTTTTTTTTTGTGTCACAAATCAAATAAATTTCCATAAAACAAAGAAAGCTGAAAAACAAACAGAAAAATAAAAAAAAAAAACACCTTTTCGATTATTTATTATTATTGATCTTGGAAGATCTTTTCTCACAAAGAAAAAAATACACTTAATCAAATTTAAAACAAAATAGGTAACAAGTTTAATATTTTTCTTTCACTTGATGATGGGATTGCAATGAAATGGAAATCACTACTCGAATCTACAATTAGTTGAATTCTTTTAGAGAAGGGAATTCAAGGATGTCAGTGATCCAAGATCACTGCCTCCGATCAAAATAAACCAAAGAGAAAGACACAAAAAGACAAAACAATCCAACCCGCAGCGCATTCATCGAGCATCTTTAGCTTTAGCTTTGGTTTTTTTTTTTTTGTATTTTTTGCCGCGCTATTTCAACATTTTTTTTGCGATTCCAATTCGAAAATAAAACATGTTCCGGGTGCTATTCCCGTCCCGATCGATTTCGAATCGAAAAAAAAAAAAAAACAAAAAAAAATAGATTCACTTTCAACTCCGTTGACGTTTGTTTGTGTTTCTTTCTTGTCGCAACTCGATAAATTTATCTTATGTTACTTTTTTTTGTATTTAATTTTAAAAATTTAACAAATTGAAAAAATATTTGCCCGATACAAAAAAAGAACTGATGTTTTATTAAACACACGCAATCATAAATAGGCACGATATCGCTGGACACAATTATACACTAAAGGCTACGCACTTTTCTTTGATGAAGACGGAGGATCGTAATTAATTAATTAGGGCAATTCAATGCAAATATAAACGAAATGAAAACCTACACGTAAATCGAGATCAAGACGCCGAAGAACGGTAGCGATAGCGGTAGCTGTCGTGGCTTGCTGCAACGCGGCGGTGCGGCTTCGTTGTTGTATACGTAAGCACACGGCGGCGATACAACAAAAACAATTCTTGTTTATGTATCGAAATGATTGTGTTTCTCTTGTTTTGCTTTTGATGCTTGTTTGTTTATTCGTCGGTCGGCGGTAATTTTTGTTCTCAATTTGCGTTACTCCTCTACGTCTACTCGTGTATCGGACTAAACTCTAACTGAACGCTGGATTATTGAAGTTGAAGGAGAACGTCTCTGTCTCTACCGTGTAAAAGTGTTGTTTTGGTTTAACTTGACGACGAGCGAGAGCGACGAGTGTAAACCATACGAGTGGAGTTTTAACTTTAACTCTTTCGAAACTTTGGTATAAGTTTGTGTTGGTTGTTGCTGTGGTTAAAATGAGTGGTTTGAGTCAAGTCTATGGCCGGAGCTCTTTTTGTATTCTTTTTTACGTTATTTGGCTTAATAGTGATGGCGATCTCCTGATTCTTGTTTTGTAAGCTTGTTTTCAACGATGTTGAGTCCTGAGACTTGAGCTTACTTAAATTAAAAAGCTTCAGTTTAGGGAATGGTTGGTAAGTCATAGCTACACTTTTGAGGTATTCACGCAACTGATAACCAGTGTGAACTTCATATCGCATATCAGGACAGGATGTGGTTAACGTAGGTACCTATACAGTTTACCAGAGGGTTTATAATATTGGTTTATACATTGAATTTCATGTGTTTTAAGTCAGGATAATATTTTTTTTTTTCAAAATTATGATAGCAATAGCAATAACTTGCAACAGTATACAAAACATTCAAAAAATCTGCGGGTTCTTGGAGTTTGAGAAATAAAAGCTTCTCATTTTAAGTAAAATTAAACATTCTTCATTCTTCATGGAAGTAGAAAATGCCTTCAAGTGCATTAAGATTACAACAAAAACTAAAAGCTATCATTGGATCCTGTAGGTAAGGTGTGGACTATCACTTTATTATTTTTTTTTTAATTACATTAGTGCTCATTTTGAACTTTGACATAGGTACTGTTATTGAAATAATTGTTTGAGCCTAATAGCCCATGACAAAAAGGTCAAACTTCGTAAATACTCCGACGAAGCTGGAAGTTATCAGTTTCTTAGAAGAAATATTGAAATTAAAATTGTAACTTATGTTTAAAATTATACACAAAAAGATTCTAAACCTTTTTTTCGTGAGAGCAAAAGATTTTGAAAAAAATGGAGGCAAACACTCAAATATCAGCTGCTTTTTTTAAGTTACTTTTTCCATCTAACTGTGGTCAAAGGTAAGGCGGGGTTGGGCATATTTTTTCTCAAACTCTATTGCGCTCATTTTTGAATACAATTTCATAAGATTTTAAAATTTTAAAATTTCTTCCATAAAAATGATAATTTCCGAAAAACTTATGTCATTTTTCATTGAAATGTGAAAAATCGCTTCTCAAAATCGAGAATTCTTTTTTTGAATAAAACATGTGAGCATAGAAAAATTTTATCTTTTAATTATATGGACCCATATTGCATCTAGACTGTCAATTCAGTGAAGAATGAACTGTTCACATGTGTGGGTGGAAGCAGATCAAATCTCCATAGCTAGAAAAATCGCATAATTTTAGAAGAAAACATGCAAAAATGGAAAAATGACAAATTTTTTTGCAAAAACATAAGATCTTCTCTACAATGAACAATGACATTAGGAAGTACATATAACTTATTGTCATCGGCATACATGGAAGGTTTCACAATAAGATTTCTAACAACAAAACTGCCAGCGACAAGCTTTCAGACACATTTTCGACTCTAAAATTATGTCTTTTTGTACCTATGCGAGATCGAAAAAAAAAATCGTATAGGAGGGAGATCTCTTCGCCCTCCTCCGTTCAGCCGGGAGAGCTAATTAAAAAAAAAAAAAACAATTAAAAAATTTAATAAACTTTAAACTTTTTCAAAATTTTATGTAATTAAGTACTGTTTTTGTTTTTAAAATTCAGTGCTCTTATAAATTTTAAGTCAAAAACAGAAAACCGAATGCTTAAATGTCTTGTACTTTTTAAGAAAATTGAAAATAACTAAATCTGCTTTACGACCTACATAGTGAAAATATGTAGGATCTTTAGAGCAACAAGCAAAGGATTGGAGTCAAATTAAGAGAATTTTATTTCCGTTGTTTTGAATTTTCTAAAAAAACTAAAAGAGATTTTAGCATTTGGGTTTTAGTGTTTGACTATGAATTGATAAGAGCATTGAATACTAAACACAAAAATACTACTTAATAATGTAATTTTTTTTTTCAAAAGTTTGAAATTAATTTTTCAAAATATTTTTACTAACAAAATTTTACATATTCAGGCATTGTTAGTTTTATTGTTGTTTTTTTCTGTTTTAAGTTAAGTTTTTTAGAAAATTGCCCTGGAAGCTAAATGGGTGTAGTAGAATAGATCTCCCCTTCTATGCGATCATTCTGTATTGTCTGGAACTACATACACATGCTCTAGCTTTTTGTCAGACCTTATGCGAATCACCCTGTATATAGACGAACAAAATTTTAGATGAATATTTTTAATAGAATCGCTGAAATAGCAAATAGTTACTATTTACAAGTTATTTCGCCGTTTTCAATATTAAGCTACTTGTATGTTTTATTTCATTGCAATTCATGCACGCGTTGTAATACTAAAACCTAAAAATATGCTAATTTTATCAAAATCAGTCCGTTTGTTTTTAATTTAAATTTTAACAACTTAGAGAAGCTATATTTGATAGACTTCTAATGGTATTAAATGAAATTTGACATACATACATATATACACATGAGTCTTAGTTTGAATGGTTCAATTCAAAGGATACAATTTCATATAAATCAGCAGAGTGGTTCTCAAAATAGCTGATGTTGACAGGTACAAGTGAGTTTTAAATACTACGCCTTAAAACATACAACAAAATTTAAAGTACGAAAACAAAGTTTTTTTAGACATTTTGTGTTCTTTTTCGACGTACAGAATCAGAAAACATTCATTATAAGAAAGACACCAACAAAAAGTTAATTTTTGTTCACATGAAAAGTATGTTATTCTCCCTATACGTATTTTAGAGAATTTTACAGACTAAGGTTCAGTATCACAAATATTTAACAGGCTTTTAAATTTTTAAATGACGTATGGAACAAACGTCATTTTAAGATTTAAAAGTACGTTAAATAGTTAAAAGCGGTTTATGAAATCGGCCATAAGACTTTTATTTGAGCTCTTTTCTTCGCTAAAGCCTAGTACGCTGCTGATGCGAAACGAAAAATCCCATACAAAAATGACACAACGAAATCATAAACGAAAAATTTCGTCCTCCTTTTCGTTTTGCAGTACGCTGTTCGATGAGCGAAATCGATAATTGTAGCAGATTATTTGGAGAGGTCTCCGCTCTTTTTCGCACTCAATTAATTGCCCGGGACATTAATTGTGTGCGGAAAAGTGACATTTGAGGTTGGCTCGTGTTTGTATTTGTTGTTTCTTTCAATACAACATGGCTTTCTGTAATTTTTTTGCGCTTGTGTTTGTTTTTTTTTTTTGCTAATGGTGACGCTTTCAATTGTCATTTTTTCGCTGAGGTTTTCGTAAGCATTTCGCTGTCGTGTTGGAGACCACCGAAAAATTTCGTTTCGCATCAGCAGCGTACTAGGCTTAACAATTGATGCTTTATTTAAAACTATCATTTTTAATCTCAGTTGTGTGTGTTCTGTTGTTTTTTTTTTTTTTTGACCAATTTCTAATCATTAAATGAACAAAATTCTTTCTTCTAATTTTTATAAGATTATCTCAATAATCACAAAAAATCTACTCAACATAACTTTTTTCCTCTCTCTCTCTATCTCTCTTCAAAATAAAATGAAAATGAGTTAAAATAATAATCAAAACAATACCACTGGCTCAACTTCATATACATTTTGTATTATCTATGTTGTTTTGTTTCTTTTTGAAAGTCAAAACTGGTAAATTCATTCCAACAAAATCCACACTTGTGATATTATAATGATAGCTTATAACGTTATAACCTATTCCCAGCTTCATTTAATGCTTACGGGCTCTAACTTCATTCCATTCATTCACGAAAGACTATAATGAAAGCATTTTTGTGGTATTTATTTCTTCTTTCGTTAGTTGTTTTGGGCCTAAGACATTTTTTTTCTTTGGAATCGCTAAGCACAGCACAGATCTAGCTATTGTTTTTTTTTCTTGATTATGTACTTTGAATGGTATTTACATCAATACTTATTAACGCGTTTGATAAAAAAAAAGTATCACTAGTAACACCTTCATTGTTCATTTAATTATAGTCTGGATATTAGTGTTACAAAAATAAAAATGGAAAATTGATTAAGTTTTTTTAAGAAGGGTAAAAATGTATTTTTTACTATGAGGGGTGGGGTCTATCTCCCCCCGTTTTGGCAGGAGGGGAAATTTTCTAAAAAATACTCAAAATAGAAAAACAAATATTTAAAAACAACGCCAGTACCTACTTACAGTAAATTTCTGTACGTGTTTTGAAAGGCAGAAATCTAATCTCTTATTTGGTTCTTAAATAAAAGTTAGGTATTTCTATCAATGTTTTTTTTTTGGAAAAAAATGCTTTCAAAGTCAAAATTTAGAAAAAAAAGTGAAAATCATTTCTTTAAATTAATTTTTTTTTTTAAATTGGGAATCTAAATACTAAAATGGATATCATTATTTATTGCTCCTAATGATTTTGTATCGAAAACATTAAACCAGATGGTTTTATCTTCCATAGTTTAAAAAAATTAAAAATTACGAATACTACTTTTTATTCGATTTCTTTTTGGGTAATTACGTAATCATACTTTCATACTTTCGGGTGACTAATAATTGAAAATAAGTTAATTTTTATATCTGAATGGAGTCATCATCCCAATAGGTTTTACTCGTTCATTCGATCACTGATGGCACTCACTCGATCAGTCACTGATGCCGTAATTTGGCCCCAGAACTCTATCATTCCAAAAGGTATTAAATAAGACGTACTTTTTTTAAACGTGTCGTTTTCAAGAAGAAATAAAACGCATATATGTTAATGTTATGGCCAAGAATTTAGCTTTATTATAAAGATAAGAGTTTGCCATTATGTTTTCAAAAAGATTTTGGGCAAGTGGTCGCCGTGGCTGGCTAGAATAGATTCCAGCCGAGAGGCCCAACTTTCGACCACTTTTTGCAGCAATTGGGGCCGTATGTCAGCAATAACACACCGAATATTCTCTTCCAAGGCGTCAATCGTCTCGGGCTTATCTGCGTAGACAAGAAATTTCACATAACCCCACAAAAAATAGTCCAGCGGTGTTAGATCGCACGATCTTGGAGGCCAGGCCACAGGCCCACGACGCGAGATAATGCATGCGCTCACCAAAAGTTTCCTTTAATATATTGATTGTTAAGTTGGCTGTATGGCATGTAGCGCCATCTTGTTGGAACCAAAGGTCGTCCACATCAACATCTTCTAATTCAGGCATGAAAAAGTCATTAATCATGGCTCTTTAGCGTTCCCCATTGACTGTAACATTATGGCCGGCTTCATTTTTGAAGAAATATGGACCAATGGTTCCCTCTGCCCATAGAGCACACCAAACAGTGACTTTTTGAGGATGTAATGGCGTCTCAACAATGGTTTGTGGATTATGATCACTCCAAATACGACAATTTTGCTTATTAACGTACCGATTCAGCTAAAAATGAGCTTCATCGCTGAAACAAAATTTCTTGTGAAAAGCGGGATCAACAATGATCTCGTTTCGAGCCCAGTGAGTCTATTTTTTATGAAATGGCAAACTGAGCATAAATCTAGTAACAGCTGTCAAAAAGACCAACTCCGAAAAAAGTATTGCCAGAATGAAAACCACACATCTAAAAAAAAACACCCGTTATAATGTTAACTGATACCGTTGTTTTTTAATATATTTTTTGTAATTTTGAATATTTTTTTAGATAACTGCTCCTACCGTCAAAACGGGGTGAGATAGACACCTCCTCTTTTAAAAAAAAATGCTTGTATTTAACAGTTCTACAATAATCTATTTTTATTTTCAGCCGCCCCTCGTAGTTATCCTGCTCTCCCCTGAAAATTCAATTCATTATAAATCAAATTCAAATAAATTAAATGCCATATAATATCGCAATATCAATTCTAATCTTTTAAATCATTTTCCAAAATGCAAAATTGTAAAATTAAAACTAGCAATTTTCTATTAACCTATAGTATCCGGCGAAAGCTTGATATTCATTAAGTGGTAAATGAATCAAATTCCATAGTGATCCATTATATATAATGGTTGACTATACCATATAAAATTGCATTAAAGTGAAACCTTCGCTATCATTGTCTGTCTAAGCCATCATCATAACCACCATCAATCAAAACATTGGTAAGATGAACCAAGAGCAAGTTTAACTTTTTGTAGGTTCATAGATATAAGTTAAGTATGTTAATAATGTTGAGAGTTTTATTTCTTTTTTTTTAATAATGACAAGACAAACAGGGTGTGTCTTTTGATTGTTATATTTATAGAAATTTTACGAACCTAGTCTTTATGCCTACGGCATAAATAATAACTGACAGAACGTAAGTGCTTAACAGAAATATAATTCACTTGTTAATTTTTTTTATTCGTGAGGTTTTCTTCCTAGATCGAGCACAAAAGTTTCCAAAGTTTAAAACGACGGAACACAATTTTGGCATCCAGTGTTATAATATCTTCAATTTTGTGATTGATAATAAAGTAGTTTTGGAGATTGTTGATACATACACATTTCACAAGAATCTGTACGACAGTTTCTTATTTTATCAGAAGCTTTGAGTTAAAACTGTCAAAAACCCGATTCAGCCAAACACACCCTGCATATTATAAAGCACATTTTCTGACAAACCATGTTGTTGCCAAAATTTGCTCAAATTAGTTCCACTAGCTTCATGTTAGTTTAATAATATGTCACTTTCTCGTGTCAGTTGTGACTCATGAACACAATAACTCGCAGTGGATTATAACATTGACATCTTTTGTTTGGTATAATTTTCGGCAACTTATGAAAATTTTGGGCTTCAAAATTATATGTTGTTTTGTTTTCACTTTCATGTATGCAACAATCGATTATAATAATATTTCAAAAGCAGACACAATTACATAAGGTTTTGTCATGCATTCAAAATTGTCTATCTTAGCCACTCTATAGCTACCACAAAAGTGCCATAACGTGTTTTGAATAAATGGTCAGGAAATATATTATATATTTTTTTTTTTCTTTAATTTAATGAATGGGCAGATAATTGTTTATTGCATTTATGTATGTGACATGAAATTTGTATTATTTCTCTTCTTGTTCTCTTTACAAAGAGTATCTACAAATAGATATTTCGAAAGCAATGGTGTTTAATAGAGAATATTTTGTTTTCTTATATTTCTGAATTTAAAAAATAAATGTTAACATGTTTGTAAGAACCAAAAAAAAATCATTGACCATTAAAGAATGGTTTTGGTTATGATTTGATGGCTTATTGCGTCATCGAGTGTGTTGCAAACTGTTAGTATTTTTATGTGGGTGTTATTTATAACAATTTTATGGAGATTTTTAAGTTCTCTATTCATTCTTTTGGAATTTTTTCACGAAGCATTTAAACGAGTTTAAATGAAAGACGAAAAATGATATAGATCTTGAATAATTTCTTTTATTTAAAGCCGCCTCCCAGGAACTCATGAACAAAAATGTTTGATGATTCATAACTTCTTCAAGCTAAATTTGGGCCTCATAACAGCTGTTTTATCTGATTAAAATAAAATATGAACATATTTTTGGGTAGGGTGTAATATGTTTTACAATAAATACTCATGTAAATAACTAAGCAAAGTTAGAAACTGTGCATATTTACTTTTAGTTTCATGTATAGAAAACAAATTTCGAGGTTTTAATCAAAATTAACATTACAATGATGGACAAGGCCAAAAAAGTGGGTTTCGCTACACCTTCCGACGGTTTGTGCGTCTATATGAGCCTTCAGGTAGTCTGATTCTCTTCAAATTTGGTCCACATCAATTTTATTTATTCCCCACGAGGGGAAGAGGGGAAATACGAATTTTTATTTTAGCCCATCTAGAACAAATAACTGCCATACAACAATTTTGCGTTTTGTTTTAAATTGTAATAAAACTGCGTTTAAGGGTTTTTGTCAAAAAAATTCACAAAACGAAAATAGCCATTCGCATTGTTTTGAGAAAATGGTAACTTACTGTAGAAGGGCAACCTAACAAATTGAAATGCATGTCTGGGTCATACAAACTTGCGATCAAACTGAGATTCCAAAGTCTGAAAAAAACCACCTGGTAAATATATAGTTTAGTTGATGGTAGTGATTATGTGAGTATACAAAAAAGAACAACATAGCACCATGTTGCAAATATGCGTAAGTACATGCAAATTCTATTATTTAAACTGGAAAATTAGTTTTAGAAAAAAATAAATAGAAACAAATTGATTTCTGTTTTTGACTAAAAATTTAAATGAGTATTGAATTTGAAAACAAAAATAGCACTTTTTGAATTGTTTATTTTATTTTAAAAATATTTATACATACATTTCTTACAAACAATTAAAAATGACATGGCCAAAGGTCGTCTGTCTGAGTAATAGCAAGTTGACCATATAAAACATAGAAAGGATTTGGTCCTTCCAGTATGATGGGGGTTTGGTTAGCACCGAGCGCCTCTTTTTGCTCGTTGTTGGAGCTTCATATGGACCCTCCCCCCTCATCATCATCATCGTCGGCTTGACAACCGGGGTCCGGTCCTGGCCTCCTTCAACAAGTCTCTCCACCCATCCCGGTCTCGAGCCGCCGCCATCCAGTTGCGCACCCCAAGGACCCTCCCCCCTAACCATTTTAAATAAATAAATACTTAAATAAATAAACAGGATTAAGTTAGATTTCCTCTGAAAACAATTCTTTACACTCTTTTAAATTAAAATTCTGAAACTTTTAAATCGGCTGTGGACTAAAATACAGCTGAGGTCTAAATATAGCTTTAAGTTACATTTAACATTAAAATTAGGAAACCTAAAAACATTCATTTATGACTTTTTTCTAGGTATACAAAATTGCTTTCCTACAATAGCCTTTGAGGAGTTCCCATTAGCACTGAACGTTGAGAATTCGTCTAATTTCATTTTCTCGAAGAATGGATTTGCTCCAAAAGATTTTTCTAATTTCTTAAAGTACAGGGCATTTTCCAAAAACTTAAAATTTTGAAAAAAATGTAATTTAATTTTTTTTTTTTTAACTTTGAACTTGAAAATAAATTTTTAAAAAAGTGTTTACTACAACAAGTTTATTTAAAAAAAAAAAACAAATAAAAGAAAATATTTCATGCTTTATAAAAAGGTATAGCATGATATTGTAAGTGTTACCGTTGCTTTTTTTAATAATTTCGTTTCTGTTTTAAGTCAATTTTTTTTAAAAAATTGCCCCTCCCATATTTACATTTTTTTCTTGTCTCGACCCAACCAACATGCCATAGCTTTTAGACACACCTTATGCGAATCACCCTGTATGTATGTACGTAATATGTATCTAGAATGTTGTAAACATTTTTAAGAAAAAAGTTTGGAAGGTAAATTTTAAGTATTTATTAATTTGAAGTCAAAAATTGAATTTGAAAAAAAAAATTATTCACCGTTTTTGAAAAATCGAGTTTTCAAAAAAAATATTTTGAATTTTTTTTAAATCCCAAAAAAATTTTTTTTTTTTTAATTCAGATAGGTATGCACTATTATTTAAACTTATTACAGGCTTCTGTATAAGAAGGTCGGAAGTAAAAAAAATCGTTCTATGAACGGTCACTCCAATAGTTTTGTCTTTGAAGGGTGGTGTATGGCGTATGAGTGTTTTTTTTTCACAAAAAAGTGGAAAATTAATTCAGCCTAAAAATTATGTAAAGGGTTTTCCAATAAGAGGTGTTATTTTGATATTCAAAGAAAAATGGCATTTTTTGAGATAAATGATCGGATGTTTATTTCATTATAAAGAAGAAGGTATGCCGTTAATAATGGTACACAACATCAGCCAAATGGCCGCCACGACCACGCTTACAGGACCATATCCTTTTCATGAAATTTTCCATAACCAAATCGCAAAGTGGCTGCCCTATGTCCTCGATAGCCTCACGAATTCCACCTTTGAGGTCTTGAATCGACGCTGGGCTGTTGGCGTAGACCTTATCTTTCACGTGGCCCCAAAGGTAGAAGTCGCAAGGTGTTAAATCACAAGATCTCGGTGGCCAATTGTGATCACATCTTCGAGAGATAACACGGTCCGGAAACTTTTCCCGTAAAAGATCGATGGTTTCATTGCTTGTGTGGCACGTAGCGCCGTCTTGTTGAAAGTTAACGTTGTCCAGATCAATACCATCCAATTCCGGCCATAAAAAATCATTAATCATCTCTCGATAGCGCAATCCATTGACCGTAACTGTTGCTCCAGCCTCATTTTCGAAAAAGTAAGGTCCAATGACCCCGCCGGACCATAAACCGCACCAAACAGTCACGCGTTGAGGATGGAGAGGCTTTTCAACAATAACTCTTGGGTTTTCCGAGGCCCAGATGCGACAGTTTTGCTTGTTGACGTAGCCTCCGAGGTGGAAATGGGCCTCATCAGTCAAGATGATTTTTCGATGAAATTCCGGATCATTTTCATGCATTTCAAGGACCCAATCAGCAAAGACACGACGTTGTTGATGATCAGCCGGCTTGAGTTCTTGTGTTAACTGAACTTTATAAGCCTTAAGACCCAAGTCTTTATGCAAAATACGGTGTAATGACATTTGTGGAATGCCTGATTCCAAAGAACGACGAGGAATGGACAAACCTTGGTTTTCTTCAACACTTTGGGCTACAACAGCAATATTATCAGTTGTTCTTGAGCGACGTGCGCGGGTTTTATTCTTCACATCACTAACTTGTCCCAACAGCTCGAATTTGTCCACCAATTTCTGTATTGCGGTCCGACAAGGTGCTTCACGACAACCCAAAAATGTTTCAGTTTTACGAACCGTCTCTGCCAAATATTCACCATTTTTATAGTGAATTTTAATAATTTCAATGCGTTGTCGAAGCGTGTATCGTTCCATTTTTATTAATGGCGTAGTTTCTACTTGTCAAATGTCAAAAAATGACAGCTTCAAAAGTGACAGCTACCGAAATAGCGGGCTGTTCAAAATAACACCTCTTATTGGAAAACCCTTTATTAAAAATGTTGAGGGACATCTATCTCCACCGGAATTACATCTCGATGCTATTGGTTCGTAGACCAGAGTTCATACATTTTTGCCTATGGTCTAATCAGACCAGCTCTATCCAAAATCTACTTATTTTCTTAGAAGTGAGCTAAAACATTTTTTTAGTTTCAAGAATGGCTGGCAGCTATTTATCTTTCTTTTCAGGTGGGTCCTGTAATGCCACTTTTATTTTATTGTCTTGACATATGATTGTGTGTATATCGATGACCTCTCACAAAAGCAATAGCTCTCTTCAAGAGAGAGCGATCCTAGGGTTAAATTTTCTCATTAAAAATTTTAAAACAATTGTTATAACGATTTTGTTAGAAAATAAAAAAAAATCATTATAAAAACCTTTCATAAAATGCAATTGCTGTTAGTCTATGTATTCCCACGTTAGTATATTTTTTTTGGGAATATTATTAACCGCGTATACCCAATCCACTGACACTTAACAGAAAAACCTCTGACATTGCACGATTATTTTTTTAGAACTGCCACTTTAATCGGCCTTGTGAATCTGCCATATGAATACTTTGTATTGTAAGCTTGACTTTACACTATACTCATACAATGTTGCAATTTTCAACTTATCACCTAAACACCACTAGAAAACTAATGACAAAGCCCACTTTGAATGATTCAAAAATTGCAAATTGTCTATATTAATTTTTAATTTGATTGTAACCTTGCGTAGTTGATTTTACTCTCACCCACTTGAATTGTGTTTATTTGGTCTTCATTTGCAGAAATATATACAATATCTTATATGGCTATTTTTATCACGCATCACGCTTAAACCAGCTGACATCAACATATTATAGATTGCATGAGTCAAGAGTCAAGATATCCATGTAGTGTATAGCTGCAGCAAGACATTAAGAGGCAAACCTATGTGGATTTGCATTTAATAAACCAAAACCACCCAGTGAAAGTATTTTCTTGATTGTGGTTATTAAATTTAATTGCTTTGTGGTTTGCAAATAAGAGAGAAGGTGGTACCGCATTAAATCTTATCAGGATTCCAAAGAGATTTCCATCTGTGCTGTGCTTAGTAAAAAGATGATGATTATAGGATGTTTTTCTTTTTGTTGTAGTCGGTTTTGCAGTGTGTCTCGCCTATGACTGATTTATGAACAGACGCAGTGAAATAGTAATGGATTAATCTTTCAGATAAAAACGAAAACACTGACATGTTGAGAATAGGTTTACGGCCGGCGGCGTGGTGGTGTCTTTTAAAAAAACGCTAATGAACCAAATGTATCGTCATACTGCCTTAGGCAGTCAATTCGGTTGATTCATTTATTTATTTTTTCAAACAAAGTAACAAATTTTAGTCCCTAAAAATAATAAATTAAATAAACCGTACTCAGATTTACTATTGGAAAGCTTACTCCAAGATAAGCCTAATACGGTGTTGATACCAAACGAAGTCATTCTGTGGTCCCCAAAAAGACAACGAAATGCTTGGGAAAATACTGCTGAAAAATATCCATAAGAGTCTAACTCATTTAAAAAAAAAAAAAAAAAAACAAAAATAAACGCAACAAATCACGAACAATGAAAAAAAACAAATTCAATAAAACTCAAATGGCATTTTTTCGAGAGCAATTAATGCTGCGGGCAATTAATTCAATACCAAACAAGAGTAAGACTCCTGCCAATAATCTGCTACATTTTTTCATTTCGCTCATCGAACAGCGTTGTCCCAGCTGGAAAAACCTTGAAAAGCTAACCAATAACCTATAAATTGAAAAATGGCAAGTTTTTATCAAGTTAAGTCAAGGCCCTTGAATATTTTCAGTAAGGAAATCTTAGGCAAGGAAACCTATAATATACTCGTAAGGCCCTTTCTGTTTCATCTAGATACAAGAGACTAGCAAGGGTTACTATTGAAGTTGTCTAGGCCCTCGTCATTTCTCGAGAAAGAGAGCTTTCCAGGGACAATCAAAAATGATTCCACTCAGCATTTTATATCCAAAACAAGAATAGCAAAAAGCTAAGATTAAATGAAAATATTATGAGGATTATCCTTCCTACGCAAAATTCAGATTAGTAAAATATTGCCATTTAAGAATTCTTAATCGTCTGAAAGGTCATCAACTATTCAAACATGAGAAGATTCTATATATGTAAAGCAAAAACTTATAAGTGGGTAGAAATTAAAAAAAAAAATTATTATTTCAATAATTTGAAATAATCATCAATCTGTCATTTTAGCTGTCATAATTAATAGCAGCTATTTTCATATCAATAAAAAATTCTAAATCATCTCCTTTATGTTTATCATCTTTTACTTTGACAAGCAGAATAATATGTTGTCCAATTCTGAGGAAGAAATATCTCTATGAACATGAACACACATTCTCCTCACAAATTGTTGTTAAGAAAAAAAAGTATGTCAGAGCAGTCAAAGATTAACCATTCCAAAATCCAATATGAAAGAACACAAAATTCCAAATTTATAGAAAAACGCAAAATAAACAACAAGAAGAAAAAATAAAAACCGAAAACAAAAGAGCTGACTTACAAACTTGAAAATCCAGTTAAGACGCGCGTTTACATGGGCATAAACTACTCTTCTATAAGGAATTTGTTGCTAATAAGGTTTTGATCAATGGTTATACTCTACTAAAGTATTCATTCAGCACATGGAATGGTGGAATTTTTGCAGTCTTCTGATGGGCCCTACAATAAAGAGAGGCGATACTAAGGAAAATAGAAAAATAATAAACCACCACGAGTATCGTTGATCTTCGATGGTTTCTTATTCCAAAAGTCCCTTCTCCATCGCGCACCTTTAACGCCACCGTCGCATCATCGTAGTGTTGTCAATATGAGACAGGCCGGGCATATAGTACCTTACCTATACTCCACCATTCATGCGCAACATTGATTCTTCCTTGGTTACCTTCGGTTTTGAGGTCAGTAGTATGATGATGCGGCACATTGCGGTCTGCGACCGTTGATGATCATTATATTAAAGGTTTTATGTGCGGGGAGTTTCGTTGTTTCACATCCATATCGAGACCGTACCAACGTGGTTGCTGCCATTTTTTTTTTATATTGCTATCGTGATCCAAAGGTGATGAAGTGGTCGCCATTCCAAGCAAAGTTGCGTTAGCTGCTGCTGCTGCTAGAATGCAGGTGTGCAATAGTCCGGCATACCTCTGTGTCTTTTGCAAGGTGACTTGTTGTACCATCAAGTCTTTTTCATCTATGTTCAACATACATATATATTCATTTATATATTCTCTTACTATCTTCTCTTTGATTCCCTTTTTCTTTTCTATAATGTACATAGTATTTCGTATAGATGAATTTGCTTTCTTGTAGATTCTAACGGGAAGTTGAAAGTTAAGTTGCAGAGGAGATAGTATAGTATTGTAATATATGTATAATAAGTTTAGGCTTCATGTTCAGGAATATATATCTCTCTGCTTTAAGATAGATTTGTTCTTCCATTGGGTGTGTTTTTTTTTTATTTTGAAATTATAATGAATTTGTCTTTGGGTCTAAGATTTATATATGTTGAGTTGAGTGTGCTGTGGACAAACAAGTATCTTGCTGTCTAAAGAATAATCATTTAAAGCTAAAGAAACTATACTACATCAAGGTGTGGTATTTTCAGAAAAAATAAGCAAACAAACTGGTTAAATAAACTTTATAAGGTAATTAAGGTTACATTCTAAGAACAGAGAGGTGTGGTGTTGACCGTGACCTAGTGCTTAAAAGTATTTCTGCACAAAAATGGAGTTATATATATGTCTTATACCTTTATAATTAAAGTGTATTTATAATCCACGAGAAGTTTTCTTTTTTTGGGTAAAGTTGCTATAAAAACGCAAATCAAATTTAAAATAAAGAAGATGAACAAATAATGGGTGATTCATTTAGAGGTACATACTTTTTTCAAAAGTTAAAAAAAGTTAAAAATTAAAAAAATTTATTTTCTTTGAATTAAATTTTAAAGGATTATTTAATTTAAAGGTTAACCGTAACTGAGAATTTGAAGTGATATGGGGCCAATATGATGCCATAGTAACATTAGCTTTCAATAGTTCAATCATAGCCTTGGTTTATCTAAGTAGACTTTGAACTTTGCGTATCACATGATCTAGGCGGCTGCAAAAAAATCACTAGTCCAAAGCTTGAAATTAACTGGTCTACTGTTCCCCAATTTGTTCTAGAAATAAAGTTTGAAGGGAAATGTGACAGGTAGCGCCATCTTGTACGAATTAAAAAAGTGGTTAAGAACATGGGCTTCAATTTCAGGCAGGAAATAGTCCGTTATCATAGCGCGATATTGGATGCCATTCACAGTAACGTTTTAGGTGGTCCCATTTTTGAAGAAATATGCGGCCGTTTTCGAAAACGTCGAATCAACGTCAATATTTGATCGTCAAATGATCGTCATTTTGACGCAGATATTGCTATCGTCCAATATGGAATCGTCCTTTTTTTCACAAAATTAGTTTGATCAACGTCAGTAATTTTTTTTGCAAACGCATTTATCGTTGACGAACACGCTCTATTGCTGTATGTATTTTTGACGCCAATGACTTTTTCAAAAACGACATTAGAATCGATGATTGCGTCAGTAGGCCACATACCATATACCAAACCGTTGTTTTGTGTGGATATATGGCAGATCTTTCTACCTTTCAGCTTGTTCTTCAACCCAAATATGGGAATTTAAGCCAGAAATGGGCCTGATCACTGAACAATATTTTAAATAGGGAATCTTCTTTAAGTGTTTCTAGAGGCCAAAAACGGAAACGTTAAAATGTGCTTATTCTTTCCATGATAAAATGTCAAATAATATACTTTGAGAGTTTGACACGATTGACCAGACCCACGCGTTATCCTTATCTTTCATTAATCCCTCTTTGAAAATAGCACCTCTAACTGGATCACCCATTATTATAAAATTTGTGGAAACAAAATACGCAATTGCATAAATTTTTTTTTTTTAAATAGAAATGCTTATAAATTTGTTTATTTAACGCAGACTTAATGCAATCAATTTTTTAGTAAACAAATTTACATTTTTATATCTATACTCTCAGTATGGTTTTCATTAATGAACCTTTAGCTCAAAGTTGCTTGAACTCCATAATTAACTGTTTTCATTTCCGTTAAAATAGAGAAAAATTCCCATAAGCACGTTTGTCTTTAAAGATGCACTGTATTTCATGTGTAGTATTGCTATACTTAAACTTTTATGTAGACGTGCATATGTACATATAAATGTTGTATCTAGTCCTAAATTAGTTGCTCTCATAATAAGCACACCTAAGAGTCACACAGCAAGACATTAAACCTTTTCAAAGTCATCACAAAAGCTATTTAAAAATTATGAAATATTTTTCTGCCTCATCGCTCTTTTGCTTTATACACATAGTTGGGTGCGATGTTCGGTGTTGTTGCCCTCTTTATGATGTAAGCGTTTTCAGAACATCATAAACTCTAGATACGGATTTTTATAGACATAAAGAAGCAAGCAAATGTATGCTCTTCAACACCGAACTGATAGATGATAACATACTGGACGGATATTAATGAATTCCACAACAAATGAGTAACAAGCAAGACGAGAACAGAACGAAATTCAAAACCGATTGGTATCGTTTGATAAAAGAGCAAAAATTGGGTCATGCGTAGTATAAAACTTGAATAAAAAAAAAATAAAAGTTTCAGCATCAATTAGTATTTTAGACATAAAATTCAAGCAAGATGAAGAGGAGGATGTTGAAGAGAAAAAAAAAAAAAGAAGATGTCAATGTGATAGAACTGAGAGATATTATTTAGGTCATTCTGCTCATAGATGCTGCTCCAGCTCCAGTGCTAGCTTAATGCTGCAGAACATTATTTAGGTATGTTAATTTAGTTAAAAGTGAAAAGTTGTAAATATTTATGATATAACACGTACATAAAAGAACTGTGTCACCTACATGTTTTTTTGTGTATTTTAAAAGTAATAAAACAGATGACAACCATTTAAGATTGGGCGCACCATTTAAGAAATTGACTTAGATTTCATTTTAGAACTAAAGGTTCAAGGCTGACCAGAAGAGAAACTACGCATATCTTATAAAGTCACTGAGCCACTGAGTCATTAACATTATTTTAAGCATAGCTGACATTTTATTGGACAAGTGGTGATTTGGAGCTTTAAGAAAATTGTAATAAAAGCATTTCGACTTTTAAAAAATTCTTCTGGAAAAATCAAAACTCTTAAAGTCAAAGAGAATTATATCAATCTTATCTTCAATACATATATATGTAATTGTCAACTTTATTTGTCATACAAATGTGACACTTCAAAATTAAAACGGACCTATCTCGACCTTTTTGAAAATATGGAGTGTCATACCTTTTTTTTCAAATCAATCTATTTTAAAAAGTTATACGTACTTGATTTTGTTTTCAAAACGGACCTTCATATTCTCCATTTCAAAAGGGATCTATTTATTTTTTTCCCGCCAAAATCTGACAGAAGGAGAATTTGTGAAGTTCGATTTCTTTAACGAATGTAACTTTCCATATAGTACTAATATATTGCAAGTAAAAATTATCCGGTAAAACTATAAAATTCTTGCGCATAACAAATTGGCATTTAAAAAGCTACAATTTCTGGGGAAACAATTCTATAATTCGCTTTTTTTTTGAAAATTTTTACCAATACGCATGGGTGTACCGTCTAATTTAAGCGGAAACTTTTTTGGCGAAAAAAACTATGCAAGCTACAAAATCGGGGGTTTTGCCATAAATTTTGTTTAGGGTAACTTCAAATTCTTGTAAAAAAAATATCGGATTTTCTCCTTTTTTTTAGATTTTTAACTTAAAATTTGAATATAAAAAAAATAAACCGTTAGAGCGACAAATTTCGGGTGAGAGAAAATTCATTTTATTAGATTTTGTAAGTCATCTTCCGTTTTATTTGAACTAACCGGAAGTGGACTTTTTAAACTTCAAAATTATTTTTTGCGCAATAAATTAGCATTTTAAAAAACTACAATTTTGAACACCAAGAGAATTTATATTTTCGTACTTTCATCCGCTAACTTAAGAATAACTTTAGCGAAAACTTGAATATTTTTTTAATATATTTGAGCTACAAAATCAAGGTTTGCGCAACTCAAGAGCATTTAAAAAGCTAAAAAATTAGATGCCAATCTTACTTTAAAATTCTTGATTATTTAAGATTTCATCTGCTAATTTCAGACTCATTTTAGCGAAAATTTAAACAATTATGAAGCTATGTGAGCTATAAATTTTTGGTTTGCGTAAAAAATTAGCATTTAATTAGCTAAAAATTCAGATTTCGACATTTTTCGATTCCACTAAAAAGTTTCCGCCAAAGCGAAGGACGTAGTTTGATCGAGAATATACCTAACGTTTCGACTGACTCAGAAGATGGGTGTTCTAAAAATAAGTCATTAGTATATAAACACGCTTTAAGACATGATGTTACCCAAACCTAAAGTTTTAAGTATTCTCTCTATTATAAACGATCTTTGAAATAAAGTAAAATATCTAACCTCAACCTTAAACAATCCTATGATGGCCCTGTTCTATCCTCTTATCCAGTTAAATCGAATAAAAGAATCCACACTAATGGGCTTCATAACTAACAACGATTATGAAAAATGTTATACAACTTCTCAATCGAGCTAAAGATACTATAGAAGTGTGAGACTGCGACTTTCATAATGCAAGAAAGAACAAAGGATAATTAAACAACCTTCTTTGAAGCTTTTGCGGTAAAAATGATAGATAATTCAACAAATCCAGCCAAATTTATTGAGAAAAATGATTATGGTTCTTGGATCGACTACACACCAACAGCTGTGTGTAGGCCTTGACATTCCCTCCTCTTTTCCAAGGACGAAGATTCCATCTGGGAAAACACAGACACAAGAAGTACCTGTCAATTGTTTAACGAGTAGAGAGGAAGTCTTCTAAATGCATGTGGTATAACAATGGACTATCTAATGGTATAAGTTTTTCGGCATTCTTCTAAGAAGCCACTTCAAGCTAATCTAGAAAGCTTTTTTTTTAATATAAGACAACTGGGACACCACTGCAATAACTGTTTCAAAATATTTTCTTTTTGTCTTAACACCTTTAGTCTGTTTAAATCACCAACTTAACTAAATCCTTTGAAGACTTTATGAATTTAACTTAAAAAATGTTCCTACCATGAATTTTAACATATTCCTATAACTAAGATAAAAGAAACTTTAAATAATTGAACTGTATTGTTAATTATAAAAAGCAAGAAAATGAATTAAAACTGATGAATATGATTTTTTTTTTTTTTGAAATAGAAATGTATTGTTTGTTCAAAAATCGGGTTTTTCTAAAAATAACCAATACAGTTCTGATGTTTTCATTAAGATTAATATTATCAAATTCAAATATTGTAAGAAATGTCATTAAAATTTTGATTTGAGAGTAAAAATATAAAAAAGAATGACCATATTCTTCTAGTGATAAAGTTATTCATCACTGACACACATTTCAAAAACAATCACGTTATCCTTCAATTAAACCATTGAGAATTTAAGTAAGATTTAAAAAATACAGTAACTTCATTCAAATTGTATAAAAATTGTATACTTTTTTTATTGTTATAATAATTATTATCTTTTTTACAATTTTTGTTTTCCATCTATATTAAGGTTTTTGGTTTTCTATTTTCAATCACAAAATGTTTTTTTAGTTTTCTTAAATACATTAAATAACTTTTCATTCATATATTTATTTAAGTTTTTTTTTCAAAAAAAATGTCATTTTTAAAATTAAGTATCGACTTTTATGTATGTATATACTTCCAGTTATTAAGTACTAATGAAATTATATTTAATTCCTTTCTTATCGCTGTGTTTTTGTTTTGCTTTCATTTTCAATATCAAATAACAATTTTTGTTTATTTCAGGCACTTGTTTCATATCTTAGACCTATTAAGATTTTTAAAAATTAATAAAAAATAAAAATTTCATCGAATTAAATATTAGTTGTTCGATTTCGAATTTAGGTAGGTTAGGTTGCTGCCTTGCTTGAGCATCTTTCACGTATTACGACATGCATTTGCATAGGCTACAGCATCATTCAATGTGGCAAATACTTCGAAAGGACCCTCCCCTAGGGCCATGCTGTGAACAATTGTATCATACACACGATCCGCTGGACTGGCAATAAATACTCTCGCTCCAAGGAGACGCATTTCTTTTTTAATTTCACTAAGTGTTCGGCAACCAGCCATATCAACGTGGGCAAGACATGAAAAGTCCAAAATAAGGACACGGAATGAATTGAGCATATTGCTATCACCCTCATTAGCTTCCACTGCTATTAATGAAGCCCTACGAAGTTTCTGGCAATCAACGTTAATGGCTTCGTACATGGATTTTTTGAAGAAGTTTCTTGTTGCGAAATTTAAGGAACCTGTGTAGCGGAAGATTTTTGTTTCAGGAATTTCCACTGCATTGTTATGATGGCCAATGTCAACGTAGACACCATCAATGCCAGAAATTGTTCCAAGAAGCGAATTGTATGGCTTTAAGCCCTTCACATACAGAGTCATCAAGGATATACAAATTCCAACAAGAAGCCTAAAAGAAGGTTGTGGGTATAAGTAATCAATTTTAATTGAAATTTATTTATATAGAATCGCTAGGATTCGTTTTTGTTGTATGAGCAAGTTGCTCCCAAGTCATTTCCTTACCCAATATCGATATCAATGAAAACCACGCACATGAACGTCGAAAACCACGTGAGAAGTTCCAGCTTCCCTTGTTGTGAGAAATTTTTCAATTGCCGTGCTTGCATGAACATGGGTTTGAGTGCCACAATAATAACTCCAGACAAGACGCACTGCAATTTGAAGAAAAATAAGGTTGTAGAACAAATATCAAGCTCAAAGATCAACTCACCTTAGGCAGAGTACTAAAAAAAGGTCCAATCCATAGAACTGTTGCCAGTAGAAGCATAGCCGAAACAAACGATGCAAACTGCGTTGCACCGCCTGTCTGTTCTTGTATAACAGAACGTGACAGCGAACACGCCATTGGAATGCACGAAAAGCACCCGCCAAAAATATTTCCAACACTCATTGCAAAAAGCTCCTGATTAGGTCGGACCTCATACGAATGCTTCTTGGCAAATGTTAATCCCATTGACATAACAATGGAGTAACTAACAACAGCTATGGCTATCGAATCGACAGCCACCATTGGCAACAGTTCGAGAGGTGGGATTTTAAATGTTGGCAGTCCTGTTGGAATACTGCCGAGCAAAGCAACATCATAGTTCTCTTTCAGGTGCATATATCGGGATATCAGGGTTCCACCGACGACAGCCATCAGCTCGGCAGGAATGGGAAATCGGGTGTGTTTAGCCAGCCAAGGCTTAAGAAACTCATTCATTACAACCATGAAGATTATAATACAGGCACAAATTTTGATGGCTGCCAAATTTGCCACTGGTAATGACTTTGCCAGATCAATGAAAGTGTACACAATCTTGAAGGCACCCTTATGTCGAGGAACCGTTACTCCCAGGACATCCTTTAACTGGCTTGTAATAACATGAACCGCGGCCGCTGTTGTAAAGCCATTAACCAAAGGATCACTGAGCAGAGAAGAGAGTGTACCCAACCGCATGAGTGCCATTATCATCTGTCAAAGAAAACATCAGAATTTAAAATCAATTATGTTTGTGTCAATAAACTTACATGAACCACTCCTGTCATCATAGCCGTGGCAGTGACAACCTCCAGCGGCGTATATCCTACTTCACCTGGTTGCAGATCCTCTGTCGCATATGTTTGGACCACTTTGTATGTCATGATACTGATGACGGCAAATGTGCCTATCGATATGTGCTTCGATGTGCCTAGGAACAAGTACACTAATACTGGAAATATGGCCATATACAATCCATTGCTAGCCGTCACGCCAGCTAAGATGCCATATGCCATGCCATGCGGTATATTCATAATGGCTACCGTGAAGCCAGCTATAATATCTCCCACAAGATCCTTTTGCACTGAGTATTTGGGCAGCCATTGGAATATCGGAATGATGCCAGTGAACAGACTGAGGAAATTCCAAGTACTCCAATATGTACGCAACCCATACAGCACGCTCTTGTCTCGAGCTGTATAGCGTGTTTGTTTGATAACCGCCTCTTGGTTAAGGACATCTCGATGGATATTCAATTTGGGTTTACCTTTCGGCTTTTGGTCTAGGAAGGATTTCGATAAAGCTTCACTTCTATAGAGAAATACAAAAAAAAATAACAAAAATTATTTCAAATGGAACTTAATGCATAGATGGTTTGTACTTTGCCTACTCAGTGCTTAAGTCTTTGTCCACGGAATTCATCTCCAATTCATATACATCTGAAAATTTGAGAGAATTGGTTGTATGGTTGTTGTATTGGCTAGTTGATGGCGATTTGCTAGACGTACAACCGATGGAGGGTCCTCCTTGTTGGATTTTCTTTAGATGTTCAACTGCAAATTTCCGTACATGCCTAAAATCAAATGATGGCGGGGGTTTCTGCAAAAATGAAGAGTGAAAAATCATCAGTTAAATAAACACTATAGATATTTTAAAGGATAAAAAGCTTTAAAATTAAAAATTCTTTGCTAAGTATATGTCTCTATGGGAAAGGTTTCTGTAAATAGGGTATCTGTCTAAAATGGAGAATGCACATGAAATATTTTCCAGAATGACGAAAACAAATAAGTGTATATGATAATCTTTTAGCTTGATAATTACTTAAAGCTAATTGGTGAAAAGGAAGCCTGATTTAATCGAATACTGGTGTGGGTGAATTTTAGCAATACTTCATGATGAAGTATTTACCCGTCCATTGCTTGAATGCTTTTCCATATTGACGAGTATTTGTGAGTAGAATGATCGGTTAATAGAGTGGCCTGACTTTTCTAAAGTAAAAAATTATTGATTAAATAATATTAAACATGGTTTTGGGCATACTTAAGGTCGATAAATCAACGCTCATTCCACAATTTAACCGCAATCCTGGAATACCAGAACAAAGTTAATCTTTTTTTTTTTTAAGTTTTAAAAATATTTAATGATGTCTTGGGGGCATTGAAAATAAAGATAATAATAATAAAGTAAGAAGTGAGGAGTTTGTTTGACGATTTAGCTATCGAATAGCTGCTTTTAAAATCCTTTTAAACCTTTATCTCTAAAAATTGGTTGCTAAGTGAAGGATGTTGAATAATAATTTTTCGATATTTTGAAATAATTGTCTTTCCCTTTAAAATAGTATTAAAGGTGTTGCAGACAAATCGTTCTTGCACGTTTTCAAAATAAGTCTTCTGTTCTAAAGGTATTTTTTTTTTATTTTATAAACACGAATGTCACGAAAGTAGAAATATGTAATTATTTTGTAATGTTTCCAAGCAGACACTGAGTCAAGGACTATAGTTACACTACATAAGTATTTCATGTAATCAAGCATTTATTTAATAAGAAGACAGTTGTGCATTTCTGTCACGCAATGCTTTGGAATCCTTTAGCTAATAAGTAAGCAACCGGGTCACTTGAGGAGCAATGACACTACAAAAAATCACAACAGTAAAGAAAAAGGGAAAAGAAGAAAATAAAATTTTTTGCTGGACATAAGTATGAATAACTAATATACAAAATTTTAAAGGTTTGTCAGAGCTAACAAAAATTCGGAAATCCAAAATCATAATTAGAACTTAATTAATTAAACCACTTCTGAAATTTGTATAACCAAACCATAACCATATTTATATTCAAGAGCATTTTTTTGTTGGATTCTGATTGAACCAGTAAAACACACTACGAAAATTGGAAATTTCGACCGAAACAGTTGGAAAATCCGGAAAACCCGAAATTGCATACTTTCAGGGGCTACGGTATGTATTGTATGGGAAGGAGAAAATATTGGCTGCGTTCGGGCAACTATGCAAAGCTATCCGGATAGGTTTGCGTTGGTGTAATCGCATAGAAAAATTCACCTGATGAACCGATCAGCTGTTGTTAGAAACATATCCCAAGCTATCCTAAAATGTTCGCGATACTAAGCTATCCGATGGAAATTTGAGGAACAACTGATCACAGCTGATTATACCTACAGCCGACTAATTATTTTGCTTTTTGGTGTCGCGTCTGATTTTGTTCGTTTAAAGAATAAAAAAACAAATAAGGGTTCAAATGAAATGGTCCTGAATACCTGATTGATGATTCAGAAGGGATTTGCAATAAAATGAGAATCAAATCGTCGCTTTAAAAACTCAATAGTTTTCCCTTTTTTAGCGCTGCCTTGTCTTTTGACAGCAAATGTAACCTATCTGGTTTTGGTCGTTCGAAAACATATCGGATGCTAAGGTATCTTGGATAGCCTATCGGATTGGCATTCGAATGCGGCCATTGACAAACAACGCAATTGACAATCGCCAACAGATGGCATTACGCTCTCGTTTGACAGCTGAGTAGTAAATTAATTTTATTATTTTAATAAGGTATTTTATGTTTTTAATGCAACTGATTGACAGTTGACGGTGAAATTTTGTATTCAGGATTTTTCTGTGTTAGTGTATTAATGCCGCCTATAAGACGATTAAATATTGGAGATCGCAATAATAATAGGAGATAGGTGGCTAATCTACGTGCGATCAACAGCATGCATATCACAATGAACATGCCCGTTTACGAATGGCTAACATGCATACCTACTCGTCGTCCAAATGCGCCACCTTTTAACTTAAATCGAGCTTTATTTTGCTATGATTTCACACTCGCATACAATGAATGATCTTCCGTGTGTTAATATTGGGCCATTGAATGTCGTCTGTCAGCATTGCAATCTCCAAAAATCCACTTGTAAATAAAATGTATTGAATTTAATTTAATTCCAAAAACAGTTTCATGCTTTCAATAGAGAAGCTCGACTTTCACAAGGGACAATAATAATTTAATCAATTTTATTATTAATATCTACCTATAATAATTTTCAAAAACTTATTTTATTTTTTTTTTAAATCAATAGCAATTTTTTTGAGAATTTAAATATGCAATATTAATTGGACTTTTTTTGAAGCTATCGGTATAGAAAATCGGTTTAGCTGATAACACGAGAAAGTGAAAAATAAAAACAAACATTCTATAAGAGGTGAAATTAATATCTAACTAAATATTTTTCGGAATTTATTTTGTACTTAAAGATGGCCTAGACCTGTTATTTAACAGATTTTTTTTTAAATCTTCGAGCACATTTTTGAGAAAAGTAAGATTTTCCTTAACGGGTAAGCAATTTTTTATGGCAGGTTCTATTATTTTTGTTCCAAAAAAAATCTTGTCGCGGGAATACCCTAAAAACGCTAGGTACCAAGTTTAAAGAAAATAGACCTATCGTCTTCCCCCTTTTTTACGAATCCACAACTTGACCTACAAGTTCTATGTATCAATTTCAAGTAAAAAAATGCAATAAAAGTAATTATTTCTGTGGTTTAATAAATTTTCTTTCAACACTCAAAGCAAAACATTTTTTATCAAGCGCAAAAATGACAACACTACTTACTATACAAAACTTAAGTAGAGACTGCCAAAGAATACGCTTTCTTAGTTTCAAGTTACTATACACTAATAAGAAGTGTATTTAATATCAGCAAACATTGTTGTACACGTTTTGCTTTATAAATATGGAATTTTGCAATATAATTAAAAAAAGTTAGTTTATCTTTTTTTTTGTATTTACTGAAATTGACGGTTTTTTTTAATTAAACACCAAATAGTTTATTGTTGAGTTTTTTTTTTGTTACTTCACTCGTTCAAGATTATTATAGAAGCAAAGTTTATTGCCTTATCAGAGAGTGAACTCGTTTGTAGGAAATTGACTTTGTATATAGTTTTATTGATATTTTATTAGAGATACGTATGTACATATGTATGTATATGATTTAGTTTATAAGTTGCGGAGATAACAATATCTTTATGTTTTTAAACAAAGTTTATAAAAAATATTGTTTTTTGTCTGATTTTTTTTTGTCTGACAAAAATGAAAATAACAAAATAATAAATAAAGGTTTATCAAATTACTCAGAGTATATCAACTTCATAAGATAAACATATATATGTTCGTATATGACTCGCTTTTGATAGTTTTTTTTTTTTCTAAAATGTATGTCATGTATCACTAAAATAAACATAAACATTGGAGCATATTCATAGTCACTTTTAAACTCCAGTTTATCTTAGACCTGGGTTTATCCTATCTAAATAACATTGAATAAACCCCAGTCTAAGATAAACTGGAGTTCAAAAGTGAATATGAATATGCTCCAATGTTTATGTTTATTTTAGTGATACATGACATACATTTTAGAAAAAAAAATCAAGATTTTACTTTTTTGCGGCGTAGTCATACACCCCAGATTATTTTGTATTCCCAAAACTGGTATTGGCATGTGAAAGAGTATACTCCTTTTTGCCTTCAAAATTCATTTGAACGATGAATTATTCATGACAATTCCCTCCCCCATAATTGTTGTTTTTTTCTTTCGATTTTCTCGACCATCAATTTTCTTTACAAAACCCAAGTTTTAACTGGATGCTACTTGTAGGATGATAAACACCTTGTTCTCAATCCATTGTGCCAACAAAAATTGTATCCTAACCTTTTATTTTTTTTTAAAACACGTTAGTGATTTTTTTTTTACTTAAAAAAAATTGATAAAAAGGGCAAAACTTCAAACAAATTCCGACAAACCTATGATTTTAGGTGTAGAGCTTGATTTTTATGTTTTAAGCATTTTAAGCAAAATTCGGACGATATTAGTGTTTTGTTTTAATGTACTATTTACACAGCGTAAATTACCTACTGGCTGGTGTGTGGACTTTTTTTCAAATTCTGATTCTCGTACAAAATAAGTGTAATAAAATTGTTTGTTGAGAATTTCAAAAGCTACAATGTCCCAAAAAAAACTTAATATTTAAAAAAGTTCCTTTTACCACGCAAAATCGAAAGCTCTAGGTTCAAAATGGCGGTAATTTTTAGGAAATCTATATAAAGACTTACAAATAAAGGTCTCTATCTAAATCAGCTTTGTTAGGAATTTTTTGAAATGAAAATCCAATTTTACTGGACTTATTAAAATTACCAAAATTAAGCATTACAAATTTTTTTTAACATTTTATTAAAAAAAAAATAATTTAAAAAAATCCCTTAGAGCCGTTTTCTGATTAGAAACTGAAATACATATTTATGTTCAACTTATAACGCTTATGTTCTACTTTTTCCTCAGCGTAAACTGTCACATAAGCTCATATGTTGAACATAAATTCTTAAGTTTCGTTTCAGAAAATGGCCCTTAGTTACCTATATACTTCTTAAAATTATTTATTTAACTTTTAACTTAAAATAAAAATATAAAAAAAAACTGTGTTTAAAATGAGCTTTTCTATAACCCATTTTGCTCTGCTCAAATACCTTGATGCAGTTCTGGGGGACCGTTGGAAAAATCCCTTTTCTTGGTAATTTCGACCTCAAAAGGGACAAAAGGTAAACAAGTCATTTTCTGGGAATTCCTTGTTTATAAAATTTAATCGATTTTTTTAGACACATTTGAAAATGCCAAATAAGGTAAATGAAATGTCATAATTATTTCTTTGAAAAAAACATAAGAACTTCTGACAAGTTAGTCTTATTGTATTTATTACTGATCAAAAGTTTATTTAATTACAATCGAACCCTTGTAGAATAAAATTTAAATGTAGGTTTTCTTGAATCATTTACTTAAGTAAGAATTTTAATCTTCTTAATATATAAAACAAAGTCGGTTTAGTTACAACACTTATAACTCAAGAACGGCTAGACCGATTTTAATGATCTTTGATTTGTTGAATTCGTCTCCGCCCAGAATAGCGGAATAACTATAAAAATATAGGAAGAATTCAATTTGTAGGGTGGGGTAAAATGAAAAAAACGTATGGCTTCAAGGATATTTTGTTTTAAATTTCCAATTTGTAGGGTGAAATGGGGTATAAATAAAAAAAAATGTCCGATTAAAGGAATTATTTTTTTAGTTGAAAGGCTTTTTTTAGGATATGGCTTAGGGATATTCTTTTTCAACTTTTTTTATTTGTAGGGTGAAATGGGATAAAATGAAACCGATTTAGGTACCCGACTTACAAGATTTTGTTGGTGTTTGAAAGGGCTTTCCTACAGAAATTGCTTTGCGGATATTCTTTTTCAAAATTTTTTTATTTGTAGGGTGAAATGGTGTTAAAATATAAAATTGACCGATTTAGAAACTCTTATTTTGTTTGAAAGATTGTTTTTAGGAAATGGGTTTAGGGATATTCCTTTTCAAGTTCACATTACACATTTTAAAAAAAAATGTAAGGAGGTAAAAAATTAAAATTTTTTGATTATATACATTATTTTGGTGTTTGAAATGTAATTTTTAATGAATGGCCTTAAGGTCATTTTTTTTTCAAAAAATTGGTAGTTATAGTGTTTCATGGGGTAAAAATTAAATATTGTATTCGATTTCAAAAATTCTTTTTTGTATATCAAAAGTTTTTTCTATGCGATGACTTTATAGGGTGATGTGGGGTAAAAACAAAAAGTAATAAAGGTTCGGCTTAGATGATCATACTTTTACGAATTTCGCCATTCATAACTGGGTTAAAACCCAGAAAGTAGAATTCATTTACAAAACAACAACAGCATTTATCTCGAAACAACACATTTTGAGTTATGTCGGTCTTGCGATATAAATATATTTTCTGTTGTAATTTGTATGCGAAGCTTATGTTGTCTACCCCTGCGAAGCCGGGCGGGCCAGCTAGTTTTTTTAATAAAATAACTTTAATTACATACGTCTTAATGAAAATATTTGTATTTCTTCACCGGAAATGAAAAGGGTAAAACGAAAAGGGATTTTACATACAAATGCCACCCAGGACTACCTTGATGGACTAAGCTCTGAATTATAAAAATAGTTTAAATTTACAGTGGCCGAATTTTCTAGTCCCGATCTTTTGTTCCTAGGTGAAGGGATTAAAAAGTGAAAATAGTGTGTTCCTCAAAACTCAAACGATTTTTCCAGGCTGTTTTGGTTCAGTGTCTTTTGTGTGTATTTAGTGTTATGTGCCGTTTTTCTTGTGCTAAGATTGAAAATTAGTGTAAAATCAAGGGGACAGCAATGAAAAATAAGAAGAGAACAACGACAAAAATTTCAATGAAAAAATCCTTCAGTGTACAAATGTGTAAAGAAAAAACATTCATTGAAAAATAAACAAAGTTTATCATTTAAAGAATAAACCAAATAAGTAGTGGGATTTAAATTTGAACTTTAAACAGAGTTTAAACTTGCAAAGTAAAACTGGCCCACTCGAACTTAGCAATGAAACTAATTTCATTGGCTCTTTTTATGGAAGTTGCCACAAAATGATGGCGTGACTTATCTTTATTCTCTCTTGCTATACTTTAATGGCCAATCATATAAATATTGTATTAATATTCACTTAATTCACGGCTAACTCAGTATGCACTTAAAAGATTAAAATAAAAAAAGTTAAAAAAAAAAACAAATAGTTTTAACTTAATAAATTCAACAATGACTCTTGAAACACAAGTGAAAAATATTAAAATGATAAGATTGAAATCAGAGCACTTGAACTTCTTTTATTATATTTATGAGAACAGGTGTTTTAAATAAATTGATAAACAAAATAATTAAACACACTGGAGCTTTTGGGTCCACCATTCTGCTATATTTAAATTGATTACTATTTTTCATTTTTATTCAGAATTTTATTTAAATTAATCCGACTTATGGAGAGCGCTACAATCAACTGAGATATTATTTCTAACTAAATTTACTATTGTTCTAACTTCGAGGAAATATTTTTCTAATTCATAGTTATCTACGAAGATGAAGTTGTAAATCAAAATAATCTTAAAACATGTATTAAGGGAATATATCAAGTTCACGACCGGATAGCACAAAATTTACTACTCTGATAGCAAATATTTTCCCATCAGAAGCTTTAAATGTTGAATAGAAATTTAAATTTGAAGAAAAAAAAACAAAAACAATAAAATATTTAAGGCCCATATTCATAGTCATTATTAAACTATTATAAGCTAAAAGTGAGTTCAAGCGAATTTTTTAAAATAATTTAAACTTGTATTGTTTGTCACGCCAAAAATTGAAGTTGAAATAAATTAAATAACTTATGTGTGTTTCAGTTAATACAGATGGTTATTTGGCTACGATAGGTAAGTAGCTATATTCATTTATCTATTTGATTTGAAATTGAAGTTTAGTAAAACAAACTACTATGAATAATATGTCCTATAGTGTTTCTTTATAGATGAGTTTGGCAGCGACGAGGTTAGAAACGTGTATTACATAATAAGTCATATACAAATAATTAAATACGAATCGATTTTTTTATTTACTAACAATTTCGGGTTTTATTTTTAAATCCATAAACATGCATTTTTAATTTGTTTTCTGTTATGTACCCGATATAACTGTTTAATTTAGCAATATTTCTATTCGAACCTACAAGTTTATACGTATATTTAATGAAAAAATGTCTACTATACGTACATATACGTAAATATTTTGTTTAAAAAAAAAAAAAACAATTGCATTTAATGCTTTTATTAAAAATATGAAAAACTTCAATTTTCAATATTTTCTGTTTAATTTTAAAATGTCATTTTCAACTAACTATCAATTTAGCCAGGCAATACTAAAATACTATTGAATATCAATGGAACACAAACAGACTGCACTAAACACTTGAACACCGTTTCGCAGACAGAATATTACTGTTGGGACATGTTTTTAGATACCTAACTTTATCAACAAGATATTCTTGCAAATTCTGCAGCACACATGTGGTCATCACTTCAATCTCGTGGATTGAATCACGAGATCGAGGATCAATTTAAAAAATGCTTCGATGGGCCTCCTTTTGATTGTCTTAATTGAATTTTCCAAGATCACATTTTTTGTATGTACACCATAGTTTGAAGAAGTATCATGCTAGTTGAAGTTAAAGCAACATTTCGAATAGTTAATAGATTATTGGTATAGGTATAATTTAAAAAAGTAAACACAATTTTTTTTAATAAATCAAGTATTGAGGTTATCTGCAGGCAATTTAATAAAGATAATTAGTTTTTTTTACTACTCACGCACATGACATTTTTCAAACAAAATATATAAAAATAAAAATATGTATTTTGAAAAAAATAACTGTTTGATAATTTTATTATATTTATTTACTTTGCGTCGAAGAGTAACTTTTATTGGAGGAAAATCATCTTAGGTGTTTTAATAATATATGTTTATAGACACGATTAGATAACGAAAGTACAAGAGTTTATGGTTAAATTGTATCAACATCTTAATTTTATGCCTACAAGTGTTTATTTATGTATACGATGAAAAACATACAATACAAGTTTGTTTACATTTTGTATTTGTTTTTTGAATTTTGTTTTTGTTCATTAAATATAAGGGGGATGTTTGTACCTTTTTTTCCAAAGTGCGTGAAATATGATGTTTTGCATGGTTTGTATTACTACTGTTAACGGAAGGGGGTTCAATTTTGCTTTAGTTTAGAGGAAGGGGAAATTTTCTTAAAAAAAAAAAAAAACTGAAGACAGAAAAATTTTAAACAAATAACGGTAAGTATGACTTACAATACTTTACCATCTTTTTTCTAATTTCTTACAAAACAAGAAGATATTTAAGCTTCTGGTTTTTAGTGTTTGGAAATTGATAAGAGCATTGAATATTAAAAACAATAATACTACTTAATTGATATAAAAACAGAATTAAAAAATATGCACGACTGGGTCGCACGAACTTGCTCTTATGCGCGATCACATTGTGGTTCTATAGTCTGAAATAAATTAGCTATGGGAGTATATATTTTATCCATTTGCCAAAAATCAGTTAAGTTGCAGGTGGTATTATGTGAGTAGCTATACAAATAACCCAGTGATGCACATATGCGATATGCATAAAAGGAAATTATATTATTTAAACTGGTTAATTGTTTTAAATCAACAATATTAGAAAGAAATTGATTAAAATACTTTAAATCTCTTTTAAGCCAACGCAATGTACACCATCTGATTTCTTATATAAATCTTGATTTGTGAGAAAAAAAAATTGAAAAGCGTAGGAGCGGTTTTAAAAATAATTAATTTTTTATATATAAAATTTCGTTAACATTTTTGAGAAAAAAAATTGGTACGCCAATTTTAAGTATTTATTAAAGTTAAGTTAAAAATTGAACTTTTCAAAAAAAATATGCTACCCGTTTTCGAAATATCGGATTTTCAAAAAATTATTATGAATTTTTTTTTTTAAATTCAAAAATCATTTTTTAGAAAATTTTGCTACTCACTTTTATTTATATTTTTTACAAGCTTCTGTATAAAAAATCTAATTTTATTCGAAGGAATCGTTTTTGAGAAAAAAAATATTTTTCTTAACGGTTTTTAAACATTTGTATGGGAAGCACCATTATTTTTGGGTATTAGAATAATTTTTGTCAAAAATCTTCTAGATAAAGTTAAAAAACAGCTATTTACCAAGTTTTATAAAAAATCGACAGAGTCATTTTTGAAATATTGAGTTTTCAAAAAAAAATTTTCAAACTTTATTTAAAAATCCAAAAAATATTTTTTTGAAAATTTTGGTACACAATATTATTTAGAATGTATCATTAATTCTTCATAAAAAATTGATCAGAATCAGTGGAACCGTTTTCGAGAAAAGCGAAAATCAAAAAAATGGTTCTTTGGAAGGTACCATTAATAACCATTCTTCGGAACCGTTTTTTTTTTATTAAACGGCAACTTATAATTATTTAAATTTATTGAGTTCCTAACAAAAAATTCTGTAGCGCCAATGTTGAGAAAAATAAGTTTTTTTCCTTTTTGGCCAAGAAATTTTGTATGACAGCTACTGTTAGTTTTGGTCCAAAAAAAAGAGAAAAAACGGGTGGGGGGAATGTCCAAAAAACGCTCGGTACCAAGTTTAAAGAAAATCGACCCATCCGTTTAGGCTGTAGTCGAACAGACAGACAGGCGGACGTTTTTGCGAGACCTACTTTTTCGACTTCGCTATCATCGTAATGTAAAGTTTGATCAAAATCTCGAGTTCAATTTTTTGTACGAATTCATAACTTGCCATATAGTACCTACATATATTCCCAAGTAAAAATTGATTTCTGACTAAAAAAAAGTACAACAATTGTAAGAGCTGTTTTGGATTTTAAAGGTATTTTTTTCTACTTCAAGTCGATTTTTTAAATAATAACCCCTCCCGCCTAAAAAGGGGGAAATAGACCCCTCCTACACGATTTTTTCTTGTCTTGACTTCACCTACACGCCTTATCTTTTTGTCGCTTCTTATGCTAAGACCCTGTATTAAATGTACAAATGTTTAATACATACAGTCTTTTAAATTCCAAGCAAATTGAACCACAAGAGCAAGTTCGTGGGATACAGTCGTGCATATTTTTTTGAAACTCATTTCTGGTTTCAAGGAAATAAAAAGGAAAACCGAAAATTTTTTTTTTTTTTAGATCCCATAAATGTTGATGTACAAATTTGACACAACGAAAAAAAAAAAAAGTGCTTGGGGCCATGATAGGGGGCACTATTTCACTTTCGGTTAAGATCGTACAGCTGCTATCAATTGTAAGTCATAATTTGCTTATTTTCTTTCGAAATAGTTCTACTTTGAAGTAATTCTTGAAATTAATAAGTGCTTGTTTATTATTTTAAAGATTTCAATATTTTTTTTTCGTTTTTTTCTCCAATGTGCAGAAAACTCAGTGACCGAAACTTGAACAGCGACCCCTATGAAAGGTTCGCATTCGAATATAAACAAGCACTCCATATTATATTTATATCCTCGAACTCTGAGTCCCATGACGGTGTTCACATTGGACTGCCTCCTCCGATTTTTTTTTTTTGACGTCTCTGTGCTTTTGCTCACTTCCACTTCAAGGTGAGAAAGAGATAGCCAGGAAAAGCAGGATTTTTTAAAAATCAGTGGATTTTTTTTGACGTCTTCTTTTGTGACATCTGTTTTCTCTGTCTGTGATTTATCTTTGGCATTTAAATCTTACATAATACAATTTTTTTCAATTGGAAACATATTTATTTAAGAAGATTTACATTATGTAAGTGAAAAAATTGAAATTTATCCCTCCAACTGCACAGATTTTTGTTTTAACGACTGCTAAACGTCAAAGTAAGTCCGATGTGTTCACATTAGTTTGTGTCTGAACAAAACAAGTTGGATTCACGTCAAAAAAAATCGGATGAGTCAGTCCAATGTGAACACCGTCCATGAATGAAAGAATACAAGATTACGCCACTTCTATTTTTTCACTTTGTTGTTGAAATTTTGACAACGCACCGTGACGCAATTCGAGACAAAAAAGAATCGCTTTTCGTTTAATTTTTATGAGGTATACATATAAGAGCGTGAAAACCTAAAGCTTTTTAAATTTGTTTTTAAAGTGAATTGTTTTTTATAATGTATGTATTTGAAAACCACTTTTTTACCACTTTGGCTTTTGAAGGAATACTGAGACGATTTTTAACTACTGATGAGCTATTTAAAATGTACCGTATATGTTTCGAATTTTACCACAGTGGTTTCTCTCATAACATTGGCCAAAATTCCAAGGTTGAAAATTCACATATTGTTTTTTTACAAATGTTATCTCTAATAATCGCAGCGTTATTATCACAATCAAATAAATCTTCTGAGTTAAGTTGTTGACGCTAAGATCAGTCGCTTAAGTTGAGTATTTTTTTTTTTTGCAATTGTTGACGATCAGTAAAACAAACAAGACAAAAATAATTATCGCAGTATGTTTAAATATTTTTTTTTCTTTGATGAAAATATAAAACAATATGTTTCTTATAATTTAAGGGATATTTAGAGATAATTTGTTGCATGTTTAAGGTATTGTTTTTTTAAACATTATATTATGATAATTTTTCTTTTATTTTTCTACTAGAAATTTAGAAATCAAAATACTGCTTAAAATAACCCCCAAAACATGGGCGTGGGAAAAAATTTTGTATCGGCGAGTTGTTAAAAAGATGTTTGTCTATATTTTTCTAAGGAACACAACATCTATTTGTATCGTCGCTGAGTACTTGATGCAATATAGTCATGTACACATAAATATGCAAAATATGTATTAGTTTGAACCTTTATTAACTATTTTTTTCTCATTATTGGCCGCAGTTTATATGCTTACACATGCCAATTCTCCTTCTCCACAATATTGATTATTATTTTTAAGTAGATCATTAAATTTTCATGCGGAAATGATTTTAGCTGAATTATCCCTTTCAAGGACAGGAACACAAGAACATTGTTTGACAGTAAATTATTTATTATTATTACTGGCATGCAATTTATATATTAGAATGAGAAACTCATACCTAATCGTTGTTTATTATTTATGAAATCTCAAGCAAAGAAAGCATGACAAGTCATTACGTTGATTTTATAATGACGATTAAGTAAGTTAATAATGATGACAATTTTGATAAAAGCTTGTTTTTTAATATTTTGTTTCTATTCTAAGTAATTTTTTTTTGAAAATTGTCCCTCCCAGCTAAAAGGTTTATAACATGTTCTTCATTAAAAACAAAAAAAAAAAAAAACAAATATTTTATCACTACAAACACTTATAGCCTTGAAATACAAAAACTAATCGTGCATTCTACTACCCTAACAATTGAAAATAACGTGATCAAAAATATTTTGTGCTTTTCAACTCATATTCAGTTTTAAATTTAGTTGGCCTGAGATTGGATTTATATATACGCTCACGAGTTTGCAAAACTCGTGATTTTAATTACTCTACTGTCTACTATTTAAGCGTGACTTATAGTATTTCCGACAAGCTTGCTTGATTCATAGATATCAATAACAAGTCATCAAACAGCATAATGAACTATGTATATCTTTTGCAAATTGCACAAGCATATAAAAGTGCTTGATGCTAAATAATTTAATTTCCATTAACGCACATTTGTTATATTTCTTATCATGTGATAGAAGTATATGCACAAAACTATACTCATGTGTAGTGTGACCATCTGTTTTGTATTTTATACAAATCAGCTTTTCTTGATTTTTTTTGCATACGTATAAAAATCTGGTTTTTATTTTTCTTTTGTATTTGTTGCGAACTTCTTTAAGTATGTATTGGTTTCGGGTAGCTCCTATTCAAGCATTTATTGTTTTATTTCTTAATCTTCACAAAAAAAAAATGTTTTGTATTTATTAAAATGGTAACCATAGTCATTGTTTACAGAGGTTTGATTCAAAGTGAGTTATTTAATGGCGAATTCCTTACAACAAAGAAATCGAATTTTTTCTAAACAGAATCGAATTTTTTCTAAACAAAATCGATTCTTTTCTGTCAAAACAAATCTTGCGTTTTTAGCAAGATTTCACACTGATTTACACACACACTAAGAAGACTTGACATTTCTAATACGTCAAATGAAAAGTAGCGGATTTTTTGGAAGACGAGTTGTTTATTTTTTGGTTGCAACGAATTCTACATAATTTAACAAAATATTCAACAATATATTCAGTCAATACAGCTATAAAAATAATTTATTGTGCGTTGTTCATTATCAAACACAAATTTGACAACGTAACACAAATACAATCACACCAAAAAAAATCGATTCTTTTACGAAACACGAATTCCTTTCAGTTGACAGAAAAAATTCGATTCTGTTTAGAAAAAATTCGATTTCTTTTTTGAAAGGAATTCCCCATAAGTCAAATAACAAAAAACAATATTTTTTTTATTAAAATCTGAATTTCGATTTTTTAACAAATCCAAAACATGCCTTATAGAATAGCCCCAACGCATGTATGTACAAAACATCGCTTATAAAAACTTTTCCACCAAGGAAAGAAAAAATCACAAACATTTGCTTTGCCAAAAATCATATTACGTATCGCATAAAGCGATTACAAAAAGCTTTGAGTGATTGAAAGTATATTATTATTTGCATAAACTAAACCTATGTATATATACAATAATAATATTTGTCCCCCGAGTGATTTACATAAATTATTTGCTGAATCTTTATGATAATCACTGTTCAAATTTAAATTCCCTTTAAATATATTTTTTTCAGAAAAATTGTTTATTTTTTTCTATAGGTTCTATAGGTTATGGTATAATTCTTCTTATTCATCTTATCAGTTTTGGGGTTTCAAATTCGAGCACGCTCCTGAAACATGTCATCTGGCGATAACTTAGAGTTAACCCACTGCTTATTTGTTGAATTACTAAGAGCAACCTTATTTTCATCACAAACAGAGCTGTTGGATCAAAAAAAAGCATTATTTGTCTATATTTGCATTTTTTCGAGGTTTAAAAACTCAACCCTTGTGAAGTTTTGAAAGACAAAACCGAAGAATATATCTTTGTAAATTTGCTCTACCATAGTTACACAGGGTGTTTTTTAAGTCCTATGTAAAAAGCATTAGAAAGCATTTTTTAATGAATATCTTTTTCTATTTGCGAACAGCCATTTGCTTTTAAGAGAATACCTTCTAATTGAAGATTTTAATGAAACTCGAAACAATTTTGTTGCTGTTCCTATATCTTAACAAATCTTCTTTAAAATTGTCAAATGTATTTTACCTGTCAAGTTTTTTTTTTTTAATTCATTTCCGCTGCAAACGAAATACCCACATAAAACAACTTCATTCAATCATTAAAAATATAAAAAAAAAACTCAACTCAGCTGTGTGATGTGCACTTTTTTCCATTAAAAAAAGGCATTCGAGCGTTGCACGTTCATTATATCTAATTCGCGTGACTAAAAAAATAGCTTCTTTATTTATTTAGAAATTTCAGAAATAAAACTGTTTTTACTGTTCGAAATATAATTGAATGTAGCTTCGAATTACACGACATTTGTGCCTGACGAGTAAACAAAAAATATCACAAACACACTTAAACCCTAAACATCCCCTTTATAGGCTTTGTCAAGTCTACATAAATGTAAGCAGATTAATAACGACTTGGCACTTAGGTGGCATACATTTTTATATTTTTCATTATTTTGTTTTTTATATTTTGTTTACACTTTGACTCTGGGCTTTTAAATATAATTTAGCCATTGTGTGATGCGTGCTAACTGTTAATGGGAATTCCTGTTGGAAACTGAATTTTTTATACAAATGTTATTTTATTTCATGTGAAGGTTAGCATTTATTTTTGTTTTTGTCTTTATAAGCGCCTTCGCAATAAGGTGTCAACGATCTGATTGCAACAATTCGTCGATATGATTCGAAAGGTCATTGTGTCTATCGGACTGTTGATAGGGCAGAGCTTGTGAAATATTGGAAATATGGATTCGAATAGATATTTTTAGATTTATAAAAGATACTATATTTACCGTTATATTTTTTTCAGTTAGGGGAAACTAATTTAATGGCGATTGTTTTTGTTTGTATATTTTCCAGTATTTTATAAATAAATTATAAACGAAACTTCAGAAATACAATGGCAAAAATAAATCAATTTAAAATCGTATTCAATTCGAGAAAAAAAAAATCAATTTTTTGAATTGAAATTTGAATTAAACTACTAATGGCAAACCTTATTAATTAATTACATTTTAATTTAAAGTTATAGAAACTCTGTGTTCAGCAAGTTCGAGAATTTAAATATTTTTAAAGATTTGCTTCTCTGAGAGAATTTCATTTTCAAAATTTGACAGACTGCCAATTTTCGTGCACCTTTTTGAATACGTGCTTACTCGTAAGGCGACGAATTTAAAATGAAAATTAAAGTTTTGTTCAGTCTACCTACTGGTCGTGCTCATTAAAATCTTTTCTTTATTTTCATTAATTCATATTTAAGTGATAATTCATTAGAAAACAAGTAAATTAATCTAGTTTTTGTCGAATAACTACAATCTTCATTTAAAAATCAACAAATCAATAATCGTTTATTATTTTTGTATTGTGGAATTGTTTCCAATCCTACCTAGTTGTACTCGTACTTCTGATAAGCTCAACCAATCAATAAATCAACCACTTGCACTCTCATTACTCATTCAGAAAACAATTAATCACACAAGCGTTTCAATGAACCAAACGACTAGGCCAGCAGTTCTGGCTATAGGCAGCTTTCACATCAGTCAGCAATTCATATATGACTGCCTACAAATAAATTGCTAAAAGAAACCAAAAGCAAACAATATATCGAAATGTTTATACAAAAAAACAATATCCAAATAATCAGCGAACTTTCCCAAGAACTTCATCAAGTGTCCTATCTGATTGATAAATTAAACAACACAACTGGCGACAGTATTGTTGGTCTCCCTATAAAAATCGTGCTAATAAGTTGAGCAATATCGAAAATCTACTAACCACAATCAAACCAGAAAAAATAGAATTAATCAAAAAAAAAAAAAATATTTAAAAAAAACTATAATGCGCGCCCAGATAGGAAAAGAATAATCACGTTGCTTTCGGATTCGGATAGTTTGGCGCATTTCTGAGACAACAATTTCAATTCAATTCAGGGCAAGTGAACTCCCCATGGCCGAGTAACAAATGACGATGACGACAGCCATTTGTTATGAAGCTTAGCTTATGCTCGCAGAAAATGCCTTTTAAAGCTTCTTGTTTTAATAATAATTGATTTAGCTTGAATTAGTTGCTTCTGGTCGAATTGCACCTCACACTCGCATATTATAGCGACAAATCGGTAGCTGGTTAGATAATAACATTTTTGTAGTGCTGACCTTGAGGCGCAGCGCAGCAATGGTGCTTCAAGACCAAGGCAAGGCAAAGATGAATGAATTCCGCACACAAAACCGAAGAAAACAACAAAATCGATAGTTAATTTATTTAAAATAAAAGCAAACATAAAATTAAACATACTTTATGGGCTTATTTATGGCGAGGCAAGTTATTGTTTTCCAATGAAAATGATGAATTTGATTGAGGTTTCTTGGATGAAATAGAAGATTTCGTTGAACAGATAGATATATTTTTTTTTAAATTCGTTGTCATATATACACACGGAATTGATTTTAAGGAGATCACATTTGTTTTTGTTCTTTTTAAGTATACGGAATTTCTGATTGAGGTATATTTTTGTTGTTTAATTAAAAATTATTGTTTCGAACTGCGCGAGCAAATTTTTCATGATTTCAACACCGAAATAGCACCGACAAACTGGCCAAAAGGCATTTTTTCTACTAAACGAATAACGAACTGGCAACGGCAAATTGCCAGAAATTGACAGTTTGGTTCCAATAGACAAGTGGTTCGGTGAGTTTTCTGCGCAACTGTGGGAGTAACAGCTGGTTTGATTTATGACAGTTGTTTCTTTTGTTTCTTTTTTCGCTTTTTCTCTTGAGTGGACTGTTTTAAGCTGGAAACAAGGGACTTAATGTGTTCCTTGTGGTGAAACACAATGGAGAGTAGGCAGTGATTGTCAACAATTATTGTGTTGATTGGTTTATGTATCGTTTTTTTTTTATTTAGAGATTTTTAAAATAAAATTGAACAAATGATTCTCTTTATTAGGGATCGAAATATTCGCAGTCACATAAGAAACCCATTCCAAAGTGTATGCCAAACTTTTGCCTTTTTATACATTTTTTTTTTAACGACTTTAGGAACAGAAATAAGTTGTTTAAGGCCAGGCGCGTACATGCAACTAAACAGTTTGGTTTCGATTTTGAGCACTCGGGATTATATGAGAGTCCACCGGTTTATGTGCGCAGACTCTCATATAATGCCATAGTGCTCAAAATCGCAACCAAACTGTTAAGTTGCATGTGCGCGCCTGGCCTTACCTTTTCGAATTTTAACATGCCACCTACACTGTTCATGAAAGATGTCCAACATCACAATCCAATCCACAATCTGATTTGTATGGATATGTCCGCGCATGGACATGGATTTGTGTGCCCCCATTGGTTTTTTTCTACACATGTTCATAATATGTCTGTTTGGTAACTTGAAATTCCTTGAGAATTTGCACAAATTTTCACAATTTGTCACAAATTCCTGTTTGTTAACTCGAAAAAGTTGCAAAGAGCGCTCCATAAATTTCTGTGTGCAAAAAGAGTAAAGACTGTCAAAACATCCAGCTGTTAGCATCATTTGCTTTTAATTTGAAATTGTGGTTTCTGATGTGAAAATTAATTAATAAATGTGAAAATTAACCTTATAAATAATAAATAACTTAGGAAATTTATAATTTATGTAATTTTTTTTTAAATTAAACGCAAATTGTTAATAAAACCAGACTTTTGGCATGTGATTGCTTATGTGAGGAGTTAAATTCTGACGTTTTGTACGCAAAAGTGGTCCAATGCGTTTGTTAACTTTCTTGTAAATTTCTCCATTTTTGAGAAATTCGTTCTCTCTTTGGTGTTTTGACAGATTTTTCACATTTTACTGAAAAAGATACCAAACAGACCTAATCAGAGCATCGTTCATAGCCAGTGGAGGCGGCATTATTTGATAAAATTATTTATTGTGATCCATTTATATATGTATTGATTTGGTCAGGAAAATGAGCCCAGCAGCAATCTCAGTTCCATGAACAGGATTCTTTAGCAAAATTTCTCAGTTCTGCTGTCGAAATTCTGAGGAAAAAACATTTTGGATTCGCATTCTCAATTTTTGGCGGAACGAAATCACTGAAAGAAGAATTTAGTAGTGATTTTTAGGAAATACAACATCCACATAAGGATTACTGTCAATAAAAGTAGAAATAGAATCCTAGTGTGGCGTTTATTTGAGCACCGAATTGAATTGTATATTTTATTATACTAGAATTAATTTTTGGTTTTAGTTATTTTTTTTTGTTTGCTTTTCATTTGTAGCAAATTTTCTATTATTGGTGTTTTTTTTTTAATTATTCTGACAGCTCTGTTCGATAGCATCAAATATGAAATATAAAAAACCGGGATACTGCGGATGGGTATTTCTGGATTTTTTTTATTATACCTACAAACCCAAAAAACACTGCTAGTGCGATATTTTAAAAGCAATTATAGTTCATTGAGTCGTCGTGTATTCATCAACTTCATCCTATCGCGTAAAAAAAATGAAGTGAAAGCAAACCCTTACAGCTACACAGTCCACATTTCGACTCTCGAAAATTAAATTGACATTTCTCTTGTTTTGGCATCGAAAACAAAATTTTATAAAAAAATATGCCTGTAGCGGTGTGTAGCATTTCGTAGCAACACATTTTTATTATTTTCATTTTATTTCAGTTTAATCGATCAAACAATTGCATTTAGTTTTAATCCATTAAAAACAGTCAATACACCATTTAACGATGAATAAACCACAAATCATCGAACACATTGGTCATTCTTTGAATTACACAATTTTCGATGTTAAATGGATACCATGTTCGGCGAAGTTTGTTGTTATTGGCTCCAAGCCAAATGGAACTGGAATTCTTGAGATTTACGAATTAAATGAGACAAAAGTGGATCTGGTTAAATCCATCGAAAAGAAGACATCGCTCAAGTGTGGCTCGTTTGGTGCGTCAAGTCTCAGGAATCGACATCTTGCGGTTGGGGACTTCAATGGACGGCTTCAAGTTCTGTGAGTAAAATTGGTCTCTAAAATTAAATAAACGGAAGGACATAAGAAAACGGTAATTTTTTAGAGATTTAGAAAGACCAGAAGTCCCAGTGTATAATGTTGAAGCCCACAAGAGCATCATCAACTCGATAGACGCGATCGGAGGCAAGCAGGTCGATTGTGGAGCTCCAGAAATTGTTACTGGTAGCCGGGATGGTTCAGTAAAAGTGTGGGACATTCGCCAGGGCAGTGCTCCAGTGATTGATATGACTCCAGAACCTTCGTCAGACGAGGAGGGATCACCACCACAAACTCGTGACTGCTGGGCCGTAGCTTTCGGGGATTCATACAACAACGAAGACCGTTCAGTGGTAGCTGGCTACGACAACGGAGACTTGAAGCTCTTCGACCTAAGATCTTTGGCTGTGCGTTGGGAGACAACTGAGAAAAACGGAATAGTATCTATTGAATTCGACAGGAAAGACATCCCCATGAACAAAATGGTTGTGACCACCCTCGAGGGCGGCCTGATTGTCTACGACATGCGCACCCAACACAAAGACAAAGGATTCGCTTGCGTTGAGGAGAAGAACGCCGGCAGATCAATTGGATCCAATGGCATCATAAGTGGACCGAAGTCGACTGTTTGGAGTGTCAAGCATTTGCCACAGAACCGAGATGTATTCCTTACCTGCGGGGGTTCCGGGTCGATTCGCCTTTGGGAATACGAATATCCAGACAAACGACGAAAGGAAGCCGGAGATGGGCATGACATGGGCGTTGCTGGGAATATTCAAATGCTTAATGCCACAACCATATCTAGTCAACCAGTACATTGCTTCGATTGGAATCCGGACAAGATAGGACTTGCTGTGTGCGGATCTTTCGATCAGACTGTACGCGTCTTGGTCACTACCAAAATGAATTTACTTTAATTTGTGTTTTCCTTATTTGTTTTGTTTAGATAAAAATATATTTATTTTATGTAATCAAGGATGCGGTTATTTTATTTAAATTAGTGAACCTCCAGTTCTCTGAAAGTAAACTTCTCATTCGTCGGGGCCCCTCCCCAGCGTTCATGACTGTTAGGTTTTGGTAATAATCTTCTGACTTCTTGTGTAGGCAGCTTAATTGGAAATTGGTCAGTTGAAGAGTGAATATAATCCAACATGTTCTGAGGAAAAACTACGACGGTTGAAACGATTTACATTTCTCTCTATAAAAGATGTTTTACATTCAGATTGTTGGCGAAAACTGGAATCAGTTCGAACTCAATTTATATTTTTAGTAATTTTTATAACTTCCAGAAAATTGATATCAAAATTACTAGAGGCCTTTCGAAAAAATATCTATTTCTCTCACGGTTGAACCATTGGAGCAAAATTTTAAACAGCGGGGTGTTAAAGGTGTTAGCATGATACTATAGTTAACAATTAATTAACTTTAAAACTCTTTACTAAAATGTTCTTAGTTTTAAACAATAATTATTAACGAGTATCATACTAGCCTGTTTTCTTTATAAACTCCAGTTGAACACACCTAAAACCACAGATTAGCCATAATGAAGATGAGAATGTTTCGTAGGTTTCACCCTCCAAAAACCCATTTGTTTAAATTGTTGTAACCGGTGTCTGAAGATCCCTACTGTGTATGTGCGAGGTTCTCACAGTTCAAGCTTGTAGGCAAATTAAAATGGCTGCCGGGGATTCTCATCTTCATGTGGCTAATCTGTGCCTAAAACAGTGACAGTTCTTGCAAAAAAGTAAGTTGTTGTCGAAGTGACATTTGGAGTTAGTATGGTGCTAAGAAGGTAAAATAGCTATTTGGTGATTTTAACTTTTAATGAAATGTTTAAAATTTGTAAAATCGTCTATTTAATATAGCATCACATTAAAAATGCTTTAACACTATGATAAATCGATTAAAATCCAAGAGATTTTTTTTAAACTATAAAGGGTATATTTATTTCAAAATCAGAGGCCTTTTGGTTTTAAATATAGTTATTTCAATGAATGGCTTATTAAAAAAATATCTTCAAACTCAAAATTAAAAAAAAAAGCTATACAGATTTTTACCAAGAATGTATATATTAAGAACATGTTCGTTCAATTATTGTTCAATACTATTATCAATTTTTAGTCAAATCTAGATACCTTAAGATTGTTGTCTTAATTTTTTGCGAAAAATGAAAAATACGATACTTAGGTCCAGTTTTTCAGTGCGAGATTAAAGTTAAACCCGAGTTAACACATCTAATTTGGATTTACTAAACAGATGATTTTGATGTTTTATTCTTTGGTCGTTTAGCAAGAATTCTCCACCGAAAAACTGCTCCCTCAGTTAACTGTTGGTTAATTTAATTCTAGAGTTAATTAACTCTGGTTTAAGGCCTGCCGCCCACTAGGCAACTTTTAGTTGCTCACCCCAGCAACTTTTAGTTGCTCCCGGTTCAATTACATTGGCTTATATGGGAGAGCGCCCACTGGGCAACTTAGTTGTCGGCAACTGCTCGGAGTTGCTCGCGGAACTTAGTTGCCGGCAACTCCGGGCAACTTTTAGTTGCTGACCCCCGCCCACTAAGCAATTTCCGAGCAACTTTCAGGAATTTGCGAAAATTTAACGATTTTATTAGTTGTCCATTGAAATATTACATTGATTTTGCATTTTAGACAGGTCAAATTGAGATAGGTTTAGGTGGAGCACGTTTTTATAGAAAATTAAATACAAAAAACACAAATATTAATTCTCAAAAGTTGCTCGGAAGTTGCCTAGTGGGCGAGGGCAAGCAACTTTAGTTGCTCGGAGTTCCCGGCAACACCAAGCAACTTAAAGTTGCCGGCAACTAAGTTGCCTAGTGGGCGGCAGGCCTAAGTCACCACTGAAAAATTGGGATTTGGATTTTGATTAGCTGTGTTTATTTAAGTCTTAAGCGTAAAATACATCATTTATATACTCGTCACCCTTCCCCTGGGTTAAATACTTTATTTTTGCACGTGAATCGTAATTACATGTTCATTTGGGTCCATTCACAGAAAAACTCAAATAGAAAGGCAAATTGTAAATCAGTTTGAATTATTTTAAAACCAATACTTTACGGACATAGCCCTGATGTTTGGTTTTGTCAGCTTTGACTTTCGACTCTCGAACAAGCATGTGCATATGAACTGTCACTGTCATTTAAAGTTCCATGTTGCTCTTGCTTTCTCTCTGAATAAAATTCAAAACAATTCCAATAAAAAATGTTTAAAGACGATTTTTCTCCTTTTTATTTGTGCAATTTTAAAGATAATTCGAACGAAAATGGTAAAAGCCAATATAAACTTGTTATATCATCAATTAATCAAATGAATCCTTTCCTAGATTTTCCAAAAATACAACTCAAAGAACTCTGGGCATGCAAATGGGATTTAGAAAAGTTCGAAAAAATCCTGCAGAATTTCCTCAAATCCGACGATTCCAACAAGTCTGATGATGTACACGATGAATTTCTTTCAGCCATTTCATTTGTTCTTGTATTTGTACAAAATAATTTCACAGGTTCATTTGAGAATTTAAACGATTTCAAAGAAATCATAAAGAAAACGTTTCCAAACGATTTCGAAGCTGCAAACAAATTAATGGTAAATGGAGAAGAAATCAATTTGAATGTACAAATTCCAGAATTTCTGCATGTAGCAGAGCAATTACTGAAGCGAGTCGCAGCTAAATGTCCAAATTCTGTTGTGGGTTTGTTTGTTATTTTGACTTGGTTCTAGTTTTTGATGATTTTCTGAATTTTTAGATCGTAAATTGGTGGAAACTTCGTGTCATATGTGTTCATCAGAACATCCTAGATGATCTAACTAGTGATTTATATGAAGACCTCAAAAAAACATGTGACTTTCTCCTGGCCCATGGAAAAACATTGGATGATACGGAATTGGAATCTTTGTTGTATCTGGAGATGTCTTATGGATATTTGCTATTCCATCGGGTTCAGAAGTGTGAAGAAGTGTTGAATAACTTATGTTCCATGCTCGATGTTGAACTTGATATTGAAGGTGAGTTCAAGATAAACGCTTAGTAACTAATGATATCGGACACGTTACAGTAACAGGCTTAATGTTATAACAAGTTATTCTATTACGTGTATTGAGTTTATTGAAAAACAAAAATCCGGAACTGCGACGATCGTTGATGCTTACATATTAGAACCGCGTGAGTCCCGGAACTCACAAATTCTTTTTCGATAACCTTATACCAAATCTGAAATCAAATATTTTCCATTTAATTTTTATTTGTTGTATTTACAAATTCAATTAAAATACAATTCCACTATATTCAGGTCTTCTTGGACTAAGAACGAAATTCCAGCAAAAGCCACTGCCACAACTGTGTCTGAAAGTGAAACAAAACAAAGAACTAAATGTGCCTAAATCTTCTGTTTCGAATGGTTCAACGAACCTGCCTAAATTGCTCAAACTAGACGATGACACTAGACTTGAAAAGATTCGTTTCCTCAACGTGGAAGATAATAATGTGATGTCCCTGCCCAGCATACTGCAAGCTGTTGTCCTAGCCAAAGTGTAAGTTAAAGTATTCTGCCAACACTTGAAATTAATAAATTTTCTTTAACTTGTTTCAGGAAGCTTGTGAAGCGTTCTCAACCGACAGACCGCCTAGCCGAAGAAGAAATCGAACCCTACCTCAATACACTACTTTACCAAGACCATGGCCCACTTGCTGTACGTTTGGCTACGCTGCTTTTGAATATCAATCAGGAATGCAAACAAAATCGAACCGTTGAACGGAGTCTCAAGCAGTGTGAAGAAGTTGTCAATGTGATCAATGGCACCACGTATACTCTTTCCGAAAGGTTGTCCTATGGATTTGCGTCTTTTATACTCCCCAAATGGGAAGTCCAGAAGCAATTGGGTGAATTGATGGTCAGTCTGGGTATGACGAAGTCGGCGCTGGATCTTTATCTGCAAATTCAGGCCTGGGAAAAGGTTATCGAGTGCTATACCAAGCTTGATTTACGCCACAAAGCTGCGGAAATTGTCCGCCAGGAGCTGGAAAAGAAACCAACAGTTCTTCTGTATTGCCTTCTGGGCGATGCAACCGATGACGTCAAGTGCTATGAAACAGCGTGGGAGTTTAGTAAACAAACCAGTGCCAAGGCCCAAGCTCACTGGGGTAGCTATTTCTTCGCACGAAAAGAGTACGACAAGGCATTGCCACATTTCGAAAAATCCGTTGAGATAAACTCGTTGCAGGAACGAATATGGTTACGATTGGGCTATTCGGCAATTACCCTGGAAAAATGGGAAATTGCTGTTCATGCATACATAACTTACACTCATCTAGAACCTCTGGGCTATGAGTCTTGGAATAATTTGGCAAAAGCGCTTATCAAGTTAGGAGATAAGAAACGGGCCCATCGAGTTCTCGGCGAGTCTCTCAAGTGCAACTATCACAACTGGAAGGTGTGGGAGAACTTTATGTTGGTCAGTGTCGATACGGGGAATTTTGAGGACGCCATCAATGCCTACAATCGCTTGAGCGAATTGAAAGATCGATATCTGGACTTGGAGGTTCTATCGATAGTGATAACGGCAATAGCTAAGGACACACCTGACGCCCAAGGCAGATCAACACAACGTTTAGTAAAGAAGGCAAATACCCTACTTGGCCACCAGTGTGTTAAATATGGAGCTGAATCGCGATTGTGGGAGTTATCTGCACTTTTGGCTCCAACACCTTTGAATAAGGCACAGAAACTTCAACGAGCTTATCGGGCATACACACAGAAAGATCTTGCTTGGGCAAGTAAACAACCTTCTTCCATGAAGGTCCTGCAATTGTGCAAGGATTTGAGTGAATATAGTTTAGAAGCTATTGATAAGCACGAGGATTCTGAGAAGTCAAGTGTTAGCTCGCAGCTATCATCGGCCCGATTGAGTGCGCAGGGGTGTATACGATCAGTTGAAAAGGACATGGAAAAGTGGAATGAAAACGAGAAGGTTTTAGCTGAGCTGAAAGAATTATTTGAAAAACTTACAGAAGTTCTTAAAGAGAGAATGAAGTAAAGTGAAAAATAAATATTTTATATTAAAAATGGATTGGTGGTTTTATTGGGTTTGACTGGGAAAAGCAAAAAAAGACAACGAACTGATAGAAACTAAAGAACATTAAGTCATCAAATTTGGCAATAATCGTGATAGAGCCTAATGACTTACAACTCTGAACCATATTGTGTGGGTGTTATGGACAGGAATTGAGGTAACCTACAATTTTTTGCTGAATCCGAACGGCTAAGGTGAGAGAGAAAAGTTCATGACAGGAGATACTCTTGGATGAGTTATCAAAAAAAAAAAAAACATTTATATTTTTTTGTAGGTGAAAAAGGCTGGCATTCGATCCCATAACTTTCGGCATGATAATGGGATTTTACAGAAAAAAAAAAAAAAAAAACAATGTATTTGTATTATGTCTCTGCTATTTACGTTAAATGTCCGCAAAGCAAAATTTAGAATGAAAATGATAAACGATACCCAGGAATACAATCAGAAATAAAGCTGTTCCAATTTATAAACAAGTTATTGAAAACAAAAATGTTTTTCACATTAAACCCTTCCCAAAAGCATGAACGAACTTTTGCCATATTAACACCATTACAATACTTAATCCCTTTATTGAATAAATTTTATATATAAAATACAAATTTAAAGCCCCACTCTGTATGTATACAATATGTACATACAAGTAATGCTTGCTGATGCTGTACCGTGTCCTAGAGTTGCACGTGCATAGTCAACTTGTGTATTTAACTTTCATGATAATAAGGATTTTTTCTAAAACACTCATTTTTGCCTACGTTATCAGATGATGTGTAGGAGTTTATAGATGATGAATCCTTTAAATCATTTTGTTGTTTCAACTCAGCTCCACGTGGCTTGTCTGTGTGTGTGTGTAAGTAGAGGATGGGGGAGGGGGTAGCTGTTGAGCTAGTGGGATAAGTTACTTTGCCAATTACCTTGAAATGCCCTTTTAAGAGCTTTTCCAAGGGACAAGGTCATGGATTGTGTGTACAACAGAGTGTTTGTCCTTAACCCTCAATGCCACATGAAGGTGAAGTTGTAGGTTTTTCTTATTATTTTTGTTTTTTTTTTTTTTTTTTTTTTATGTGAGTGACTCTGGGTTGTGTTAGGTTTTACATATTATGAGAAACGTCCAGCGTCGCTAGAGACTTCTTACTTTTTACATTATTTTGTATTATTTTTGTTGCAACTATCAGTTTTGTTCATTCTAGAAAAATTGATTTACATACATTTATAGGTATCTTGTGTGGTCTCTCTTGTGAATTTTATAATGAAATTACTTATACATTATGCACATATTTGGTGTTCTTTCAGGTTTCAATTGGTGGAAACTGGTAAACTTAATAACAGACATATGTTTGCATTGAACTGAACTTACAGTTCGCCAATGGTAGGAGAGATAAGAGAAATGTGATTTAAATAATAAGGTTATTTTGGGGCTATGCTCAATTGCTCACTCCTCAAGGCAAGAGTATAACAAGAAGGTGAGACACCAATTTGTCACTAAAGGATAAGAAGCTGAGCTGACGATTGAAAAATGTGCTGGAGCTCTGCTTACTAATATTTATGTGTAATAGGACTCACTTTTCTTACCTCTAATTATAGTCCAGGAGACGTACGTAAGATTAACAATCTTATTCGCATATGTTTAAAAAGGAAGTGACTCTAGACATACGAATTATAACAGTTTTGGTTTTTAAAAGTAAAATTTATGCGGCCCCGCATTGCCAGGGCCCTCCGCCGGTTTGCATACTTCAGGCACCCAGAGTTTTTTTTTTCCAAGTAGCGCGAAGCGCGTAAACGTACGCCAACTTTTAATGGCAAAAAACTGTTATAACTGTTATAAATTGGCATGTCTCTAGTCTCGTCTGTTTAAAAAAAGTATAAATACCAACTGAATATTTCTACTTTATTACAAATATTAACAAAACCGTTAAGCAAGCATGTCATGACTACTTCGGTTGGAAAATGCACTTTTGCTGTTCGCATTTTGGGCTAGATAATAGCATCCTGCAAGATATTAAGGCAATTCATTGGTTATGAACATTTTTTGTTGCCTTTACAAATATACACATGTATAGAGATATTAAATCCTAATTTTCGACCATCAACCTTTTTAAGGGTTATCGCCATATTGAATTAAAGTGTTAGCAAATAAAAAAATCTTGTTTTTGATTTTTGACAAGAAAATTGGGTTGTACAATACAAAATAGGATAGACATTAGACATTTTTCAAGTCGAATATTTTTTTCTTTCGTTAAATACGCAAAACTTGAAAAACTATCGTTCATACAATTTTTCTAGAGCGGTGCATTCTTCTTTTCAAAAAATTTTCAAGTTGTATTTTCAACTACACCGAAAATACAGTTGTTATTGACAAGAGTTTTTCTAATAGTTATAAAAGAAGAGTTTTTCTAATGGGGTCTTCCATTGGTAAATTCAGATTTCAATTTAAAAATTGATTTTTTTTCGTGGCGAATAGAACACGATTTAAAATTGATTTATTTTTGTCATTCTATATGTGTAGTTTCTCTACGGAGTCAATATTTCAATAAAAATTTCATCCCTTTTAGAAGAGAAAGATGGGCTTGATGAAGTTATCGATTAATTTTAAACTTTTCCATTTATATTGAGCGATTATTTCTCACATATTTTGAAACCCAAATTTCATTCCTGAAATACCTTCATTAATCCTATAAAACAGCACATTTGCCAACTGACAGCTGTAAATTATGTTGGTGTAGGTACAGGGAGAGGGTAAATCAGCCGAAAAATTTAGATCTGCAAAATTGATTTTAAATCAAAAATAAATCAATTTATTTTGCCCGGGTGGGCCGATATACTTCAAGTTTGGCAAAGTGCATTTGTATGTGATTCCCTAGAGGGGGAATTCGAATGTTTGTATTAGCTCATCGAGAAAGGGTAGCTGCGATTTTGATTAAACTCCGTTCATGTGATGAACAAAATTATTATAAGAAAACTGCGTTTCGGTTCTTGGCAACAATTTCACATAACGGAAATTACCGCATTCCACGTTTTTTTGAGAAAATGCGGTCTCATTTTTATTTCTATATATTTTTAGTGATTGGACGGATGTTAATATAATTTTTCAATCTGGTAGGTACTCATAAACAATAGCTCAAACAACATATCGAACGAAAATTTAAATAAAAAAAATTTATTACTTTTGACTTTTTTAACATTTTCTCGTTAAGGATTTCATAACATTATTAACCATTAACAAGCATCCTCAATGTGTGGCTGGGGCTAAATTATAGTTTTTAACCACAAGAGCAAGTTCGTGCGATCCAGTAGTACATATTTTTTTTAGATATTATTCTTTATACAAAATTATTTCTCAATTAGGTATCTACCTATTCCAAAATTTTGAATGTCCTTAATTACATATAATTTACAGTTTATCAGTAAAAAAAACATAAAAATTTATTTATTTAAAATAAATATAAAAACTATCACACTAATTAACCAAAAGGAAAGTTAATCGGAAGATCAACACCTCGAACCAGCATAATACATTCCGATGATGGATATTATGTATAATCCGAAACGCGTATCTGAGAAAATTATAAATTTAATGTCGTGATAATTTTATTAAATATAAATAAAATATAAAAATATATCGACCATTAATATCCACACATTGTGGAGACAACCACACAAACAAATATCTAAATTAAAGCCAAAAATAACCCACATACGCCCCAGTAACCAAATATACTCAGTATAGATAAAAAACAACCACCTCTTTCAACTCCATTGCAGGATTAAGCAATTGTCTAAATCTAAAATATTGAAAACTTTGAAATTCAATGACCTAAATTTGTGTCCCCTTTTCAACAAACCCAACACCTTCACCTCCACCCCCACCGGCCACCATCAATCATATTCACCCAACTTTTTGCCTTGTCCTTCTGTTTTAAAACTGTCGATTGAAACGGCTGCTGCTGGTGTTGATGTTTGGAGTACGATAGAAGCAGAAGGTGAGTGAAGATGATAAGTGTGTGTAGTCCCAGATGCCTAAATCATGGAAACAACGTATCATTATTCTCTTAACAATAAAATTCCATGACATGTCAGTTGATAATTTGAATTTACCTTGAGACAGATTTTCAATTTTATGTATGTGTTTGTCAGTGTGAGTGTCGTACATAGATATAAATGGATAAGAAGATACATATATACATTATATAGTCCAAGACCTTGACACATGAAATGTGTCCTTACGTTATAGACCAATATCATCACTCACGCATTGGCGTAGGTACAAAGCTATTTTCAATAATGAACAACCCACTACATGACCCTCAAGTAAGGTATCGCATGTCCTTATTCTACAAGTCAATTAACAACCAGTGATGTTATACGAGAATATACAAAACATGGGGTAAGAAGTTATTTCAAAAATTGTTTGTTTTGTTTTTTTTTGAATGAAAGCGAAATAATGTGAGTAAAGCACGCCTGAAAAAAATAAATGCTATACCTAATGAGTTTTTGGAAAGCTGAGACGTAGAACCTTACCAATAATTAATTCGTGTGTTATGCTGACAATTGAATTGATTATTGTGTGATTAATTATTTAGAATTCACTTAAATATTTTAGTCATCTCTAAATTTGGTTATTCGTAAGGCCCATAGTAGATACATAACTGTTGTATGATATTTTTCTAAAGCCCATAGTTTATTATTTACCCTTAAATCAAGATTCAATTTTTTAGTAGATAATTCATATGCAGATCAGTAAATCCAGCGTTCAACTATAATCTCACACTAAAAAAATGGGCCTAAAGATATCTGTCAAACTGAGCATTTATCAACTTCATAGCAAAATGCCATTATTGTCACTATACTTCCCAAAACTGACAGTTTCTACCAATTTTAGTACAAAGTTCTGTCAAAGTTCATATCCAAAAATTAAGTTGGACTAAAAATGGTATAGAGATTGGTAGTTTTGGGAAGTAAACGAACAGACCTTATTAATCAAGTCATCATCACACTATCAAAATAATCATTTAAAAGCGGTAGATATAAATTATTCTAAATATAACGTTCCTGACCTCCGTGCTGTTCTAAGCTTTTGTGTTTTGTGAGCATCGGCACATACTCAATTTTAATCCAAAGCTTTATTATTGTCCTCCGAGAGCAGATTGAGGAGCAAGCAGTATATTGTAGTGCATGTGTATATTCTATATCCTTCTGTCCAAAGCATTTTCCCCATCGCTCGTTCGCCGAAGGACAAGGATAAGGACAGTCTCATTGAATGGCATTGTACCTACAAACAGTCATCCATAAAATTATAGAACAAAACACAAAAAAAAAACTCGAATATTCTAGTGCGGTGTATGGTGTTTGGGTTGTGTGCTGATGTGTTGACTGAAAAACCGGGCGCCCTCGATCTTTGTCCTCGTCCTGAAAATGACACTGAACTTTTCATCACAATTATTATCACAAATTGTGACTTTGTGAGTAGGTATAAGTATATGAGTGTAGGTATGTAGATATGTTGTGTCTTGTGTGTAAGGTACAAGTGAACTGCGCAAAAAGGAATTATTAAAGATATTTTTTTTACATAATTTTTTTTTGTTGAAAAGGACTTTCTTAGAACTGTGAGGGGCAATTTGTTGTTGTTGGATTAGTACCATGTCAAGGAATTTGAATTTTTTTTTCTGGTGTTCACACTTTGTCCTCCGACATGCCCGTCTGTGCCCTCGTATTTAATTCAGCTTAGAGTGTTTATTTTTTTTTGTTCAGGGTAAGGACACACCATCAAACTGGGGTGGACAGAGAGAAAGGAGATTTGTTTCTAGATAGAGGTTCGATCTGTGTACGAAATAATATATTTAAGAAGCTTTCACCTCGTTCCACTTTTTAAACATAAAATAATAATATCTTTTTCGAGGTTAAAATTAGTTCTGATGGGAGCATGGTTGGTTGATACCATTCATTTTTTTTTATGAATTAATGGTTTTCAACAAAAAAAAAAAGAACACACACTTATACAAATTGGGCAGGAGAATTTGTCATTTCGATTAATTTTATCCTTGAGGTCGGATTTATTGTCATTTGTTTGAAGCATCAAGGAGATTTTTCTTGCATCGGATTTTAATATAAAACAGACAAAAAAAAGAGCAAGACTCTGAGTCGCACGTAGTTGCTCTTATGTAGGTACCAGTATTTTCTATATTGCTTTCGACTTTGGGGAACAATACAATGAAGAAGTCCAGCCTGGTTCGAATTACATATTGTGATGTAGCCTCCATATATTTGTGTCTTAATTAACTGCACTAAATATATATTAACGCTTAAAAAAGAAGGAATTTGAAACTAAGTTTTACAAAGTTTATTGAAACTTATATAAAAAATGTATGTATACCCAACTAACAATTTTTCCTCTATAAGGTCCAATTTTTCAATTTCTTGAAGTTATTATTTCTATAGGGCTTGTATTCAGTTTTTGTATCGAAGTTGTGCATTTTCGAAACTATGGTTTCGTGCACAGCTTCTTTTAAACCTATTAGAAGTGGAATTTGAAATTCAATGCAAGCATAATGTGAACAGTTTCGTTAATTTTTCGATAAGGCCTCCTAAAATTCGTATATAGAAGCACAGGAAATAAAAGATAAGTGAAAGCTTCGATTAAAAAGCTCTGTCCAAGATCTTATTGTGAAGCCTGCTAAGAAAAGCTTTAAAGAAGCTATTAAATGTTTGGAATTAAATCCGAAAACCCACAGATTCGAAAGGTTTTGTGTAGGAAAACCTGATTGAAGCATAATTTCAAGCACATGTTTAAGTTTAATGAGCACAAGCCCGACACAAGCATAATTTTTGAACTGTAAGTTCAGATAAGTTTGTCTCAGGGAAGTTACGTCACCTTATTTTAATTGTAAAGGGTTTTCCAATAAGAGGTGTTATTTTGAATAGCCCGCTATTTCAATAGCTGTCACTTTTGAAGCTGACATTTTTTGTCATTTGACAAGTAGAAACTACGCCATTAATAAAAATGGAACGATACACGCTTCAACAACGCATTGAAATTATTAAAATTCACTATAAAAATTTCATCGAAAAATCATCTTGACTGATGAGGCCCATTTCCACCTCGGAGGCTACGTCAACAAGCAAAACTGTCGCATCTGGTGCTCGGAAAACCCAAGAGTTATTGTTGAAAAGCCTCTCCATTCTCAACGCGTGACTGTTTGGTGCGGTTTATGGTCCGGCGGGGTCATTGGACCTTACTTTTTCGAAAATGAGGCTGGAGCAACAGTTACGGACAATGGATTGCGCTATCGAGAGATGATTAATGATTTTTTATGCCGGAATTGGATGGTATTGATCTGGACAACGTTTACTTTCAACAAGACGGCGCTACGTGCCACACAAGCAATGAAACCATCGATCTTTTACGGGAAAAGTTTCCGGACCGTGTTATCTCTCGAAGAGGTGATCACAATTGGCCACCGAGATCTTGTGATTTAACACCTTGCGACTTCTTCCTTTGGGGCCACGTGAAAGATAAGGTCTACGCCAACAGCCCAGCGTCGATTCAAGACTTCAAAGATGGAATTCGTGAGGCTATCGAGGACATAGGGCAGCCACTTTGCGATTTGGTTATGGAAAATTTCATGAAAAGGATATGGTCCTGTAAGCGTGGTCGTGGCGGCCATTTGGCTGATGTTGTGTTCCATTATATACGGCATACCTTCTTCTTTATAATGAAATAAACATCCGATCATTTATCTCAAAAAATGCCATTTTTCTTTGAATATCAAAATAACACCTCTTATTGGAAAACCCTTTATAAGTCCTGTGAACACAAGCCCGTTAAAAGCATACTGCATACACTAATTTTGTTTGTATACTTTAGTTTGAGACTTAGATATATAAAAAGTGTTTAAATAGATATAAATAATTAATAAATATTTTTTCGAGCTGCTAACATATGCATGCGCTTCTGATGGACTTCTGATTGTAGGAAGTATGTGACTCATATGGTTTGATATTCTTATCTCGAAATTATGATGAATGAAAATGTAATATAATTGAGAAGAGTCATGATATAAAACGAAGATTAAGTTGCACTGCAGGCAGAATTTTTGTGGTTACTTGATGAGTATTATTATTATCGAAAAATTCCAGGAAAACAGAAGATTTAAACAAAATACTGGTTTAATATTCATTTTTTTTATTTTATAAGAGATATGTTGATTATTCTGTATCCTACTGAATTTCTAAAAAAAATGTGTATTTGGTATTCCAAGAATCTGGTACGGGAAAATACCAAACCAAGTCCCATCAAGATCATGTAAAGTTAAATTATGATGCTTAATCCAAATCAAAACAAAATCGTCTAGATTATTTACATACATACTTACATAAATTCGCGAGTGTAATAATTAACAATTAATTGAAAAATCAAGAGCGGGCAATTCAATGCATACAAGCGTATGGCGGCCTTGAAAAAATTTATAAAAACTCATTACCAACAAAACATCAAACGCTATGCTCGTCCCTTATATTCTAGAGGCTATCCCAGCCACTATAGAAAAATATTTAGACTACAAGCATCATTTCATGTTTATAGTATGTAGCTCGCGCCAGCTACGTGACCCAACCGAGATCAGTTTGCAAAAAAAAAAAAATAAATAAATATAAAAACTGCAATGCACTAATTCTAAATTTAATACGCGGAAACAATATTTCATTGTTTCATTTCATTGTATGTATGCATTTATGTATGTATACATTATTTAGGATGCCAAGGGAAAAATAATAATTGAAATATGTATGTATACATATTTATGTATACATCATTTTAAAAATATTAGAACATCAAATTTCATATCGGCAAAGTGGTTGCGTTTTCGACTTTATAACACGTTTCATCGAAAATATTGCACTTAATCATGTACTTGCAGCATTTAAGAATATTATTGTTTTGCATCAATGTCAGATAGATTGTTTCAGAAAATGAACATAAACCCGGAAGAAGCCTTCAAATAAGCACAAAAATTTTTAGCTTGATGATGATTTGTATATGAACTTATATTTCGATCAATTTGTTAATAAATTATATTATTTCACTTTAAGGAATTTGGCAAAAAAAGAACAAATACCTGTTTTTCCTTCCAGTTTAACCATACCTACTCTAAGATTATTTTTTTAACTTTCGGAAAACAATTTCATTTTTATATATTATCCAGGAGTTCCTATGTTTGAATTTTGACGAATTTGGTTGAGTTATTAACGCGAGAAACCCGAAATCACGAAGCCATGGAAGAGTAGATGGCACTATCGAAAATGTGATACTTTTGTTTGCTTTTGGTTTTGCTGTTAACGATTAATGCTGCTTTCCCTCTTCCCCCCTGTGGTCGGGTACATTTCGCATTTGAAATGTACATTCTCATCTTTTTGTAATAAATTAGGGTATTTGTGATATTTGGATACCCCTTAATCGATATTGTACGCGTGAAGATTCGGTATCACCCGCAGTAGTAGGGTATACCCGCATAGTTGTTGAGATGGGCAGTATCCGGTTAAAATCAAGAGTGCTATAGTAGTTCCTACATAACAAGGACTATAACGTTAAGGGTAGTCGAAAGTCTTGGTTTTAGTGTCATTTGATTCAGGATTAAAATAAACCTTAAATCCACATATGCTTAGATTTGACCAAATAAATATTTCAGTTTGATAAACTTCTATCTCCCTCCTATCCTCTTCTTTGAAAGTATGACTGTAAAAAAGGCACTCCAAAGATTATGGGGAATTTTGGATACCCATATAGAGGGTGAAATTCTGCGTCGGTACAATCATTACAAACATTTTAATTAATTTTTAGCCTAAAATCTATATTTCTTGGTCTAAAAGCCTAAACGCTCCCACTGTGTTTAGGCATTTTAAGGGCAGCGGTCGCGTACCATGTATATTTAGGTACATCTGCCAGTGTTTGGACATTGGTATGTATTATTTATTCGTGATTTTAAAGTCTTAGCCTTATCTATGAGTAGGTAAGATACTTGAGTACTTATGGCCGGAACTTTAAGATTGATTTTCCTACCCAAATTGAAGCCGATCCAAAAGTTAAAATTCTGCATGGTAAAAAATCCCTTATTTAGTAAGGATACGACATTTTTCACAGTCAAATAACTCTTTTGAAGTAATTTATTTATGTAAAGATCCAGTCGCTTAAGTTGGGTGTTTTTTTTTTTTGCAACCGTTTAAGATTTTCAAAACAATATTTATAGCCGTCGCTGGTATAATGGAGTCGGATAGAATCCCGAAATCCAGAAAACGCAAAATCCAGAAAATCCTTAAATCCCGCAAACCCATACCCCGGAATCCACAATCTAGGAAACACAAATATCCAGAAAACCCAAATTTCAAAAAACATGAAATCCCAAATATCCAGAAAACCCAAATTTCAAAAAAACTTAACAAAAATTGAGTTACTATCCTTTATAAATACCTAATTCCTGTGAATTTGATCAATTTTAGAAGTGATGGGTCAGACTTTATTGACTTAGACCGACCTCTCCATTAACAAAAATTTTGAAAAATTAATAGAAAAAAACTGGCTGCCGTTCCTACCGTTTGGTAACCCTAACTGTGAAACTTACATATGCGAGAACCGGTAATTTCAAAACCACTTTTTTGGATTTTTCCATCATAGGAACCTTAAGTTCGAATTAAATCTCTATAGGTATACAACTACATATTCAAAATTTCAAGTTTGATTTAAATTTTCGTAAAAATATACGAATTCAAAGCTTATAAAGGGTTTTTCAATAAGAGCGCTACAAACAAAAACGGTTTTGGATATTAATGAAATTCTTTTATTCCTGTGAAAGTACGTTCGATGCCATTATGTATGGAACTCGATTTCTTTTGCATGGCCACCACGGGCACACTTGCCGAAGTCCAGACGCTGAACCCAATTTTCGACGGTTTTCAAGCATAAATCGGCCGATACTGCTGCAATTTCACGTTCGATATTCGTACGAAGTTCATCAATCGTCGCTGGCTTGTTGGCATAGACCATAGACTCGACGTAGCCCCACAGGAAATAGTTTAACGGCGTCAAATCGCACGACCGAGGCGGCCAAGCGACTGGACCATTTCGTGAGATAACACGTTCTCCGAACTTGGTTTCCAATAAATTGATTGTGACATTCGCTGTGTGGCTTGTTGGAACCACATGTCCTCCAAGTTCATATCATCCAATTGGGGCAAAAAATATTTGGTTATCATTGAACGGTAGTGATCCCCTTCACAGTAACGTGCCGGTCTTGATCATCACGGAAGAAGTACGGCCCAATGACGCCGCCGGCCCATAAACCACACCAAACCGTAATTTTTTCGGGATGCAATGATGACTCATGGAGTACGTGTGGATTGCTGCCTGACCAATACCGCATATTTGGTTTATTGACGAAGCCATTCAGCCAGAAATGAGTCTCATCGCTGAAGATGATTTTTCGATGAAAATCCGACTCATTTTCAAGTTGTTGCTCAGCCCAATTCACGAACATACGACGCTTCTGGTGGTCAAGCGGCTTTAGTTCTTGCGTCAACTTAATCTTGTAAGGATGTAGGCCAAGATCTTTTCGCAAAATTCGCCACAACGACGTCACATAGATGCACAACGCTTGAGAACGACGTGTGAGAGACACATTTGAACTTTCTGCAACTGAAGCCTCAGCGGCAGCAATATTCTCGACACTACGGGCACTTCTTTGTCTCATTGGCACGGGAACATTTTGTACTGTGCCTGTGGATTCAAATTTTTCCACTAGAGGCTCAATTGTTGATCTGCTAGGACGATTATGACGACCATAAATTGGACGTAGCGCTCTTAACGTTGAGGCCACTGACTCCGAATTTCGGTAGTAAATTTTAAAAAATTCGACTCGTTGTTGGCTCGTATATCTTTTCATCATGAAATGGCAAACTTTACTGAAGAGAAATGTCAAAAGAACGGCAAGAAATATGGCTTCGTTTGCTGTTCCTGTTGCTCTACGTTTGTAGCGTCCTTGTTGAAAAACTCTTTACCTAGGTAATTAAGAAAAAAGAACTCAAAACCAACAAATACTTTTGGTACTGTTATTACTTCACTGGGAGGGTCAAAAACCTCAAATCAATGAAGTCATTTGAGCACTTAAACCATTTATTTGCATAGTGGAACAGGATATCAGTATTTTGAGTTGCTAAAAATAAGAAATCACAGCGATATAGTGATTGTTACTGTGATTCTTCAAAATATCTATGAATTCAAAACTCTTTAAAAATAAGAAGATAGGTATCTATTCTCTATTTGAACGTTTTTTATACAAATAGTTCTTAGATAATTAGTTGAAACCAAAAAATTCCATCTCTATCTATATATGTAAAGCTTGTTGTAAAATGTGTTGATAGGAATTTATTACCTAACTCTTACAAAGTCATAATCCCATATGCGCGGTTTGCGAAATTACATGCCTACATATTCGTTTTAGAGGGTGATAAACTGATAAGTCACTTAAATCACCTCTTCTAAAGCCTTTAGATACAAAACGTCATCTTTGTATTTCACCCACCACGATGGGTACATTCTATATCATCAACGCCACCCCGCGCCACTACCGCCATTGCTGATAATTCTATAAAGTGTCACACAAAATATTTTCATAACACGGAAATGCCATATTGAAGCCGGGTACACAAAGCTTCACTATCTACCTAGAAATAATAATTCTTTAGCTCTCTTCTCTAACTATAACGTGCTTTATATGTACCTTCTTACTATACCTACCTATACGACTACCTGTGACGAGAAGCACAAGCACTATTATAGAGCTCTCAGGCCCGTTGTGTGTTCTGTAATTTACCCTTGTAAATTATTTCATTTTATTATATATGGCGTAGGTATAGTCTAAAATTAAATTCACGGTCAAGGTCTTAAAGCGAGTCATATTTGAGAATCGTATATCGTTAGCTTTGAGTGCAAGAGCGAGATGTGACATTGTAAAAGCCCTCACATCGGAAAGCATAGGCATGACAACGACTTTTTTTTGGGGGGTTTGAGTTTATATGTTATACAGTAGGTATATTTATCTACTCGTATTCGTAGTATTCGTAGTTTCGATGAAGAAGGTGCTATAGTTGAAGCTTGAAGGGTGGTTGACTGAAAGAAGCTTGCAGCTTTTGTTCTTCAAGTTAACTTTGACTCTACGTCTCCAGCTCCAGGGAGAAATTGAGCTTTTTCCATAAAGAGAAAATAATCTTTAAAAGAGCAGTACCTTTTGGACGTAAATCCACCACACGGTAAGAGAGGCGGTGTTTTCTTTAAGAGCTTTCAGTTTCAAGAGTCTTTTGTTTTTAACAAAGAGACTTTGTGAGCGTATTTCCTGTATTGAAAAGCTTTGTATATGAGGTGAGCGGTGATTTTTGGCGCGTAAATCAAAGTATCCATCTTTTATGCTCTGGTATTCCCGTCCCGGGGTATATTTTTACTACCGGCACGAGAAGATGGGGCAAACGACTTTTCATGTGGATACCCTATGGCTTTTTGATCATTTGTTTTCTTTTTTTCAGTTGATATTTGTTAATTTCACGCTGCCAAAACGAACGAGGCAGAAGGCTGAAATGTGCGAAGTAAACAATTTTCAGTTCCTCCTAGGTAGGTATACCTACCAATACTTAAACCACGAGAAAACCATTTTCAAGAAGGAACAACCTCAAGAACACTTTAATTTCAATGTCAACCTTGAAGCTTTTGTGTTTTTTTTTTGTTGTTGTTGTTGCAGGTATATAGATACATACAGAAGGTTAGTTTGTCGAGCCTACAATAACTGAGAATTTTGTTGTTTGCTTTAGAAATAGTTAAAACCTCCTTATAGATACATACCTACCTAGAAGCTTTTAGTCTTGAAAATATTTGTTTACTCAACCTTGAATCTTGAAACGATAAGTTTTTGTTAGTTTTCTATTTTATATTTCACCAACTGAGTTCATACACTCATGTAGCTATCATTTTGGAAAAAAAAATAAAAAAAAATTGTTTGAGCACGTGGTTACTAATGCTTCTTTAAAACATCAGATTGGTCTCTGGAGAAAAAGAAATAATAAATTTATAGATAATAAAAAAAATAATACCTACATGAATCATTTTGGCAAATTGTTTTGATTAAGCTGATTGAATTCATTGAGTCTTCATAGGGTATAGGCTTTTAGTCATTGAACTCAAAGGAAAGATTTTTTTTTTGTACCCTACAACATTTTGCCGGCATTCAATCTTTTTTATTTGCCAAACATGATGTCATGGCTTTTTCGTTTCAAGATACATATGTAGGTAGGTATGTATCTGGATACCCATACCTACTTATTTTTTTTATTTCACTAGTTTTGACCAAGGTCATTCCTCATCCAAAGTAAGAACATTTTAGATATTTATACGCTGTTGTGTTTGTTTCTGCTTTTGTAGTTTAATTAATGAACGCAGGAATTAGACACAAGCTAAGATATATAGAAACTTAGTTAGTACCGATAAAGAACAGGATGACCTTGATATTTTATTGTGACCCCTTGGGAGCGAAAATTATTTGAAAATATTAACTTGACGATTGATTTGAAAAACGCGTTTGTTGGATCTTTTTTGTCTTTGTTTATTTCTAAATTCATTAGAATTGAAGATTTTTAATTTATGAAGCTTTAGCGAAATGTTTTGATAGCTATACTCTGTCCAACAAAAATAGGCAGTACCTACACGTCATATGGGAAAGCTTTTTCAAAATCAGCAGCGTGCCATATTTGTGCACCATATTAAATTGAAATAACTCCTCCATAAAAAGTGTTTGCCCGCCCGTGAATTTCCAATAGCATCTGAGACAGACCCAACGTCCTATTCAAGGTCCGTCTGAGTGTGCATGTGCACTGAATTGCTGTGGCCAATGGCGATTGGCTGCTGATGCTGATGTACATTTAGAGTTACCCTTACCCGTGTCCATTTGGTAATTCGTTCAGCTTTTTTTCCTTGAGTTTCTGTTAAGGTGCTTTTGATTTTCGAGCTTTCAGAAAAAGCTTTTAATGATGAGTTTTATCGTGTACACTACGACAACCCTGCGAAAGCTTTTATGACGGACAGATTTATGCAATCCACTGTAGCCAGAATGGGAGGCAAACGTCCCATCTTGCCTACACTGCCAATTTTTGTTGGACAGAGTATAGCACCTTATTTATTTAATAATAATAAAACATTATAGGTAGGTATAACAAAACGGTAGGTAGGTACCTATACAGATTATAGGTAGGTATAACTACGAAAAATATGTTATTAAAACTACCTTCCTAAGGGTAAATCTTTGCCAACATTAATGCGAACTACCAAATCATCAAGAAGTCTTGCTAAATATTTTTTTTTTTGATAAAACAAGATTGTTTCACATATTTTTTTTAGATCCAATAAAAACAAATAAAAATAATAGTCCAGTATATTTATTCATGACTCGCATGGAAACTTAATATGGAGATGGGGAAGACCGGAGTCATTTTCTTTTTGCCATCGAGATAGTATAGGTACCCACCTTACAGAAAGCTTAATCCCAAATTTTCCGATCAAGCCGTTTGTCGATAGGCTTTGTAAATATATATACTTAGAAGAAATTCCTAGGTACCTATAAAAAAAAATTGTAAAAATCTATGAATCGAGATATGAACAAAATCGGGATATAAGACATCTAAGAAAAAATAGTATTGACTTTTTTTCTGATAATTTATTGTCATTTAATTTAAATTGATAATCCTACTCCTTTAATAAGAACGCAAAATCTGAAACACAAATGAGCACATTCTTCTTGTAAAAAATGGTTAAGACTGTTTTAAGCTACCTTTATAATGGTACCCTACAGAAATCGAAACAAAAATGTCTTCCCCAATGAAATATTAAAACAAAAAAAAAAACATAAATATATACTGAACAACCAAGTGGGCGTTTTTTTTTTGCAAAGTGTTTGTTCTCATGGTTTTATTATTCAAACTTTCGAAAAATAGGTTTTAAATAAGCAATAATCATTTTAAATATTAGGATGGTTAAAAAAAAACGAATTTTAAATGCTTACGCTTTGGTTCAGTTTTATGTTCGTATTTGGCAAAAAAAATGTTTATAGGTAGATATACCATAAACATAAATTTTCTCATGAAAAATAATTGATATATTTTAAATAAGATTTTGTACCAAAATTTTCAAAAACTAATTTTTTTTAGTTTTTCAAAAAAAAAAGATAGAATATTTTTTGAAGCCTCAAACTTTCAAGCCCAACTCAGTCGTTAGTTTTGTTTCTCAAAAAATAAAAAAACAACTGTGGCAGGCATTTCCAAAAAAATGCTATATATAGGTATAGGTACCAAGTTTAAAAAAACTTGTGTCAGTGCCGGGAATCACGGTTAATATGTGTAAACATCAGCGTGGGCGAATCCAAAACGTACTTCTTTTTGCTTGAAGGGGATCTTAAGATTTTTTTAACTGAACGCACCCATCCTAGTATGCAGATCAGCCGAACAGACAGACTTAGGCTTCAGTTATAGCTTTCATTGAAACTCATCATTGAAAATATTAATGATTGGTTTTGAGGCACTTAAAAGGCAAAATTTGTAATTATTTTGATGCCAATATAAAGGTAGTGACTTAATTATTAATATTTGCCAAAAAAAATTTAAAGTTCAAGCCATCAGCTTTATTTTTGCATCAAATTAATTTCTGAATTCACTTCCTAAACGTCTCACAACGAGTCATTAAAATTTCAATGATAGTTTTCAATGAAAGCTATAACTTGGGCCTTATAGTAGACGAACTCTTTGTTTGTCTTCCCTATTTCTTCGTAATGTCAAGTTTGATCAAAATCTCGAGTTCGACTTTTTTTTACGAATCCATAACTCGCCATATTGTACCTACTACATACATATATGTAACGGGTGATTTTTTAAGAGGTTTAGAACTTTTTTTAAAAAAAAAACACACAAAATTTGAAAAAATGAATGAAATATTTTTTTGAATCGATAGTTTAAACCTTGCAATTTAATGTTTAAAGATAATTTCATGCAAATGTTGACCGCGGCTGCGTCTCAGGTAGCCCATCCGCTGAGTCCAATTTTGGCATACTCTTTCACACATATCGGCCGGTATCTCACGAATGAATGCATGGATGTTGGCTTCCAGTGCGTCAATCGAAGCGGGCTTGTCCCTATAGACATTAGCCTTGACATACCCCCACAAAAAATAATCTAATGGTGTCAAATCGCACGATTTAGGCGGCCAATTGACCGGCCCGAAACGTGAAATTAACTGTTCACCAAACTCGCCTCGCAATTGCGCCATTGTTTCGCGTGCTGTGTGGCATGTGGCACCGTCTTGTTGAAACCACATATCATGCAAGTCAAGAACTTCCATTTCGGGCAAAAAAAAGTTTGTTATCATCGCTCGGTAGCGTTCACCATTGACAGTAACGCTGCGATTCGCATCATCTTTGAAGAAATATGGCCCAATAATGCCGCCGGCCCATAAACCGCACCAAACAGTGGCTTTTTCGGGATGCATTGGTAGCTGTTGCAATGCTTCTGGCTGATCTTCACTCCAAATGCGGCAATTTTGCTTATTTACGTACCCATTCAACCAAAAATGAGCCTCATCGCTGAACACAAGCAGCGCGCGATGAACATTTCGAACCGAGCACGAATTTTGATAGTAAAATTCAATAATTTGCAAGCGTTGTTCATTTGTAAGACGATCCATGGTTAAATTGCAAACCAAACTGAAGCTGTTTGACAGTGACACAAGGTACTAAACACACGTCAGCTGTCAAAACCAGTGTTGCCAAAACCAAACCAGCTTAAAAATCACCCATTATATCGCAAGCAAAAATCAATATGACGATGTTGGAATATACTTACGTCAAATGCACTTCTGCGTCATAAAATGACCATCATTTGTCGTTTTAGAACACATAAAATCAACGTCAATTTGACCGGTAAATGATCGTTATTTCCCTATAGGAGTAACAGTCAACATTACAACCATCCTAATTGCACAAATGCTTTTTGTTCAATATCAAAGTATTTTGCAAGTGCATATGACATTTTCAAACTAAAGCGTTATTTTTTTTTTTAAATACACAACTGTACCTTATATAATACCTCTTAAATTTTCAAACATGTGATTTGAAAAATTGCGTTATCGAACACAATCCCTAGAGGCCATAGAATCCATCAAACGCGTTGCCCCAACGGATCCTTTGCAGATGACGGATGAGAGAAATAATGGTGATCCAATGTATATGACGTTGTTTAGAGTGTTTGGAATTATTTAAATTAATAATAATAATTCACGAACAATTCATATTTTGATTTGCTATGCAAGCTGCAACACAAAAAAAGAATAAATAAAAAACAAAATGTAACTTACTGATGTAAGCACATCTGCCGGAGAGAAAAGTTAAAAGTTCAGCGAATTTTTCCGTCGTATGCGGTGCCTAGCTATGGATCAAAATTTGTTTAAATCTGAATCAAAAAATTGTCCAATATTATTTTTATTATTTATGCATGTATTGAAAACTTTGTTAAAAAATCTGTGCTTCGTTCATAAAACTGGAGACATCAAATTGTAATTATTATTATTCGTTTTTGCGCAAAATTGACTCATATATGCAGCATATCAAAGAACCTATAAATTACCGTAGCACGCAGCAATTCTGAGATGCATACACATTTTAATAAATCTATCGAAGATCTAAGAATGAATCATTTTAAATTCGTTTCCAAGAAATAATTATTCATAAAAAAATTTGTTTTTCTCTGAAAAAAAAAAACAATTCAAAAACAAAAATTAAATTAAAAAAAAAAGAAAAAAATCACACAGAAATAAATTTCTACAGTTTTTCATTTTCATTTTACAATAAAATCAAAGAACATATCGAATCATCGCCCCCATTTACCGACGACGTGATTTAATCGTGAATAAACCACAATACAATTCCAAAACAAGTGCAGTTCACGAATGCAAAAAATAAAATCACGCAATTATTTATGACTTACATGAACTTTTGTTTGGCCGGTATAAAAGCGATAACAATACAACAACTCATTCTCGCTGTCTCAGAATGCTCGTATAGCTATATACAACTTCTCTGCTCCAAGGCTCCTAGCCCTCGCTTATATGTACTCTCAGCGTAAAGTCGAGTAGTCGGCGGTTGCATTGTTGGTTTCACTCTCGGAAAGTGCATTGCAGTCATGCCCTCGGTTCATGGATAAGACGACACTCGCCACCCGTTCAACGGCTCTATACTCTATAGTCTATACCCTACTGTCACTTGAGAGGCCTTGGGGGTCAATGGTTTCGGAATGAATGTCTTTATAATTGCAAACAATTTCCCTCAGACATTTTTTATATATACACTGAAGTACTATTTTCCGCCAGGGAATTCAACATAAATATTTTCCCAAGTGGATATTAAATTAGGCAACAGTATACTACATGTATTATATATGTACATAGGTACTTTCTTATTTTTCTTTATTCCTTCTTCCATCAGTATCATAATTATTTTAGTCAGCAATTTGACAGATCCTTAATTGCTTACATTAATTTCTCCTCTTCCTGCTACTCTTGCTGACTTGGCTGACTTATTTGAATGATTTCTATTTTGATGTCGTGTAAAAGACATCAGCAGGGGTCAGTGGCCTAGTGAAACTTTTCCTCCAAGCCCAAAGCGAAAGTGAAAAATATGCTAACCATTTCATCTAAGATCGTTAGTGGAGCATTGACGTTCGCTTTATAGTCTGAACCATTGGGTTTCATTTAAGATAAAACGTTAAAGTTAGGAAGGTGCAACCTATTGCATAGCGGCTTTTTTGAAAATTACACACTAAATTATTCTATACTTTAGTCAGAATATTTACAATATCACTGGTTGCACGATTTTTCGCAGACTGCTTTGGTCAAAAAAACAGCCACTTCCGGTCCCAAAGGGATTTGGATAGATGCGGACATCAGGTATCAAATGAAAGCTTATCGCGGAGACGTCTTAAACGCTTTTGATACAATATAATGTGTGTACTATAATTGTAGATAAGGTCTTCATTTTGGTAAAAAAAAATCGACAGCTTTTTTTAAATTTTCGACATTTTCGTTAACGACTTGAGTCAAAATAATATTGCATATAAAAATGCTCTTGCTTCTTTACCATTTTCTATTTTTTATCAAAAAAAATGCGTGTTTTGTAATTTAAAATCTGTAAAATTCTCACCACAAGAGCAAGTCCGTCCGATTCAGCCGTGCATTTTATTTTTAAATGAAAGATTTCACTACCAGCAGTATAGATACCTTTTCTTTACAACGCTGTCGCCCAAACTATATTACATACTGACATAACGGGTGATTTTTTAAGAGGTTTAGAACTTTTTTAAAAAAAAAAACTCAAAAAATTCGAAAAAATGAATGAAATATTTATTTGAATCGATAGTTTGAACCTTGCAATTTAATGTTTAAAGATAATTTCATGCAAATGTTGACCGCGGCTGCGTCTCAGGTAGCCCATCCGCTGAGTCCAATTTTGGCATACTCTTTCACACATATCGGCCGGTATCTCACGAATGAATGCATGGATGTTGGCTTCCAGTGCGTCAATCGAAGCGAACTTGTCTCTATAGACATTAGCCTTGACATACCCCCACAAAAAATAATCTAATGGTGTCAAATCGCACGATCTAGGCGGCCAATTGACCGGCCCGAAACGTGAAATTAACTGTTCACCAAACTCGCCTCGCAATTGCGCCATTGTTTCGCGTGCTGTGTGGCATGTGGCACCGTCTTGTTGAAACCACATATCATGCAAGTCAAGAACTTCCATTTCGGGCAAAAAAAAGTTTGTTATCATCGCTCGGTAGCGTTCACCATTGACAGTAACGCTGCGATTCGCATCATCTTTGAAGAAATAGGCCCAATAATGCCGCCGGCCCATAAACCGCACCAAACAGTGGCTTTTTCGGGATGCATTGGTAGCTGTTGCAATGCTTCTGGCTGATCTTCACTCCAAATGCGGTAATTTTGCTTATTTACGTACCTATTCAACCGAAAATGAGCCTCATCGCAGCGCGCGATGAACATTTCGAACCGAGCACGAATTTTGATAGTAAAATTCAATAATTTGCAAGCGTTGTTCATTTGTAAGTCGATCCATGGTTAAATTGCAAACCAAACTGAAGCTGTTTGACAGTGACACAAGGTACTAAACACACGTCAGCTGTCAAAACTAGTGTTGCCAAAACCAAACCAGCTTAAAAATCACCCTTTACTTGATATAGGTACTGACTATGAAAGGTCTATTAACTTCTTTGTTGTTGGTTTTATATTAACTGTTTTCAGCTTAAATGAATGTAGGTATGTTTCGTTTTTTTAAATGTATGTATAATGGTGTTTATTTCGAGATTTTTTTTGTATATCAATAAGGAACGACAAAGGTAAGATAGTTCGTGGAAATCCAAAATTGGAGTCAAGTCAAGTTCAAAAGCGCATTATCGTGCTGCATTGTTGTTGTGAACGCCACCGAACCGTTTCTCGTCAAGAGAAAGTGAATTCACTTTTTTTCTTGAATTTATTATGCTTGTCCGTCCGTTCGTGCGTCAATACAATATGGCGATGGGAATGGCAAAATGTTGCATTTTCTATTATTACAACAACAATCATGGTGCCCTGCTGCACTAAATTAAAATTTAAAATGCATTGTGTGTGGCGCTAAATTAATGGATCGATGATTTATTTTTGGCAGTGAGTGGTAGGTATAAATGAGACTATACGAAAAGCTATGTGGGTGGATTTAGATAGGGCGATGATGGAAGTATGTATAATTTTAGAAATTTCATGACCATGCAGTGAAAATTGGCAAACAAAAAAAAGGTGAAAATAGGTTGTGTATGATTTTTTTTTTTTTTTGATAACAAGATAGCCTATATCCGCTTATAGTTAGCGGTGATAAAGACGCCAGCTTATGAGCTAAGCTGATTTAAGACTTAATTACAACTATACAGTGTAACTTTATAAAGGATACGGATACCTACTGTTAATCATGGCGAAATGGATCATATATAGCAAAGTAATTTGTAGAGATATAAAAGAAAATCTATAATAGTCGTGTTTTTTTGGGATTTCATATAATATGGTAAGAAATTTCTTAAAAAAGCCCATCCGCAGTAGCGGATTCCACATTTTGTATTATCGGACAGCTGACAGAATAATTTGAGGAAAAGAAACACAAATAAAAGATAGTTTGCTACAAAAGTAAAGTAAAACAAAAAATAACTTCAACAAAAAATAATTTTAGTTACATAAAATGGAAAATTCCATTCGATACTCGAATAAACGTCACAAACCCATCCGCAGTAGGATTCTAATTTTGTTTTTATTGGCAGTAATTCTACTGTGGAAGTGGATGTTGTATTTGTAACTCGTGTAAAATGCTACTGTACTGTGGACCAGCTTTCCCAAAAAAAAACACGACTAATGTAGGGAATTTAGGTTCGCACAAACATAGAATTAAATTGAGTAGGGTTAGGCGCCAGTTATAGCTTTCAATGAAACTATAATCATTGAAACTTTTAATTTTTATTTTTGAGGCACTTATAAAAACCCAATTCAATTATTATTTTGATGTCAATATAAAGGTAGTAACTTAACTATATTAATTCTTGCCAAATAAATTTATAACTGGCACCTTAAACAGGTGAAGTTTGGGTAATTGTTTGAAAAATAAACTTGATTTTCTCAAAAAATTATCTTGCATTAGTAAAAAGTATATACGCCAAAAATTTCATCACTTGTCCCATTAAAAATGTAAATTCGGAAATAACCAAAAAATAAGAAAATTTCGGAAAAAAACTTAAAAATCGATCTCACAAAAGTGTCCCTTTCCACAGAAAAATTAATTTCCTACTTTCATCATCATCGGCTCGACAACCAGAGTCCGGTCCTGGCCTCCTTCAACAAGTCTCTCCACCCATCCCGGTCTCGAGCCGCCGCCATCCAGTTGCGCACCCCAAGGCTCCGGGCGTCCTGGTCTACGCCATCTCTCCAGCGCAAGCATGGTCTACCACGCTGTCGTCTACCATAGATTGTACCACAAAGAACTTTCCGAGCAGGTTCCTCTTCGCTCATGCGAGCTAGGTGCCCTGCCCACCGGAGTCTACCGAGCTTAATTTTTGTCAAGATATCTGCTTCAAGGTAGATTGCGTACAATTCATGATTGTACCGTCTCCGGAACCGTCCTTCCTCACATATGGGGCCAACAATTCTCCTTAAGACTTTTCTCTCGAACGCGGCTAAGAGGTCGGAGTGCCTTTTGCTAAGCACCCAAGTCTCGGATCTATATGTGAGTACTGGCAGGACCATGGTCCTGTACAGCAGCAGTTTTGAAGTTATGGTGAGATTTCTGGATTTGAAGAGCTTTGACAGACTATAGTAGGCTCTGTTGGATTTGAGAAGCCGCCCGCGTATTTCTTCTTCTATATTGTTATCGGCTGCTACTATTGACCCAAGGTATTTAAAGGATTGCACCACTTCAAATTCGTGCTCCGCTACCTTGATTGTTTGACCAACTGTTCCTCTCGCATTCGACGCCACCATGTACTTTGTTTTACCTTCACTAATGTGCAGCCCCAGTTTTTGTGCCGCCTGCTCGTTCTGGTTGAAGGAATAATGTACAGCTTGCTCGGTTCTTCCGATGATGTCGATGTCGTCTGCGTAAGCCAGTATCTGGCTGGACCTGTTGAAGAGGAGGCAGGCCAAACCATCCCCTTGTCGGAGTTCATTAAAGATGTTGATTGGTTTGGTTAGCAATCCGGCTATTTTTACTTGGCTTGTTACGTTGGTCATGGTCAACCTACATAGTCGTGTCAATTTATTTGGGATGCCAATTTCTCTCATGGCTTTGTAAAGTTCTACCCTGGATATGCTATCGTAGGCGGCCTTAAATCTACATATACACAGATGGTATGTTGGGATGTTAAATTCTAGACATTTTTCCATCGCCTGCCTAAGGGTAAAGATCTGATCAGTTGTTGATTTGCCTGGAATGAAACCACACTGATATTGTCCGATGATGGTTTTAGCGTATGGGGTTATCCGGTCTTGTAGGATAAAGGAGAGTATCTTATAGGCGGTACTCAACAACGTGATACCTCTATAATGGCTGCACCTTGTGACATCTCCCTTCTTATGTATCGGGCAAATTATACCTAATTACCCATTACTCCAAAGACAATTGGGTAGTTTGAATTATTTTAATTACATAGAGTAATGGATAATTAGAATTACTACAGCATATAATGGGTAATTTGAAATAGACTAATTAAATATTATACAAGGCTGATAATTATTTTTAAGGTAATGCTCATGTAGAAATGTTGTACACATAAAATATAACCTTTCCATTTCCCACAGGGACGACTCAGTGTAGTTGACGCACGCATGTGGAAAAAGGCATACCAATTGTCAAGCGCCTGGTCCACTCCAGACTCTAGAGCTACCTTAAGTTCATAAGTAAGCTTTTCAATATTAAATTTCAACCGTCAAGACTTTTCACTTAACAGCTGCGAAGTATGCAGCCTTTTCATGCTTTTATTCAAGCTTCCTCGATCTCAGTTTTTCCTTTCCCCATCATTCTCTGACGCTGGCCGCCACCCCGCACCAGGCCGTCGATTAAAATCAAAATAACGCCAAGTAAAATTAGCTCGATTGATTAATTGCCCACAAGTGGAATTACCGACTGTTGTGTCTTGCACTTGTCAGAATAGTCGTTTATAGTTGAACGACCGACAAAACGATTGCACCCACTGCATTAAATCCTTCTCCACATTCTTACATGAATGCATCTTCCATAAATGCATTTTGTATTTTAAATAATAAAATAAATTCAAAAAAAGTACTCTCTCCCGTAGTCTCGGCTGAGCTTCAAGTTTAATATTTTTCAATTTCCTGATTTCATGGCGAAGCCCAGCAGCCACTTCCTACATACAAATTTTTAGTTTTTCGGGGGCGTTCTTGGCGTATCGCTATATACAAGTTCGAGATCATTTTGGATGATCATTGAAATTAACAAAAAAAAATTTAAAAAAAAATTCCAAGATCATGGCTAAGTATATGCAAATCACGTTGGCAAAAAAAAAACAAAATATATTTATTTCAATCGCCCGCCGACTGCCCCTCAAAAGTGATTAATTAAAAAAGTTAAATGACTCTTTGCCTCCGATAATCTGTATTGTAGGAATTTCTGGTGATTAAAAATTGACAGCAGTTTTGTTTCGGTGTGACATTGACAGTGAACTGACAGAAAGAAAGGTTATTTTGATTTGCCAGAGCGCCGACGCCTGACGACGGCCACGCTCGCTGCCCGAATTATTTTTCTTTATTGTGAATGAAAAAAAAAAATACTTACAAGACAACCAACGTATATACATATGTAGATAAGAAAGCTTTTTCACTGATCGTAAAAAGCGCCAATTTGAATGTTAATGTGATCGACCGGCACGGCGGCGCTCGGTGATGGTCAAGGTTCATCCAAAAGCTGTCAAATACAAGAGATACAAAATAAAAATAATTTATTGTATATTAATTTCGTGTTGTCAACGCTATTTAATGTTTTTTTTAGCACTCGCCTGCCGATCAAGTTGCATGGTGAATTACAAAGGAAGTGCAGGGGGAGGCGTGATTCAGTGCAATACCAGGCCGCATTATTTTTGTTTTGAATTAAAGCCTGTTCAAAATATTTTGTTTATGGCGGTTCATTTTTTTTCATTTTTTTTTTTTTTTAACGAATCGATGCGGTTTTTTTTTCTACACAAACACTGAAAGTCTAGCAAGCAGACAGAGTGATGAAAAAAAAAATATAAATAAAATATTACAATTTTCAAGGTTGAGGTTATATTAAGTAGCGACAAGATCAAGGTGAATATTTAACGTCGTCGTTTTAAGTGTCCCACAGAGGCGGAATGCCAAATTTTGGGGGCAAAATAGCTTAAAAATTATGGTAAATGTGAATAATATATAAAAGATGCTAAAGACGTTTCATAGTGATGTGGGATTGACCCTCTGTATAGTGTTAATTGCTCTGTCATACGAATAAGCCTCGCTCGTTTGAAAATCGCAGACAAGGTGACGCATATAGTTAAAGTTAAATGCGAAGAAGGCCCTTTTTATACCGAGAGTGTCAGTTTTATTAATATATTTTTTTTGACTTATTAATTAAGAAATTCATCAGAATAATGAAAGAAAATCAATTGGATAATCTGAGTGTTACCTTAGATAGTTAGATAGATAATATATTCAGTGCAAATAAAAATTATCACTTTTTGGTGCATCTTCTTCTTTAAAAACCCAATTGGTTGTTCAAACTATACCTATACTGATGGCTGATAGCTGATGTTTTTGTGTGTATCTGTGTATATCACTATCTTTTTAGCATCATACCTATATAGAATATGGTTCACAAAAACTTGATCAAAGTGGGACGTATTAATGCATCCCACTTGAAAAGTGATAATTTTGTTTTTTCTTCACGCGATATCTATGGAACTATAGTAGCTGTGGTATCACTTACAAACTAACTTTTAGTGGCAAAAATCTGTTATAAATTCGCGGTTCGCTAGTTTCGTCCAAATTATTTACTTAACGGGCTCCCGACAAGTGAAGCGGGATATCAGTGGCGGCGAATGGGTTTTGAATTTCGGAATATACCAATAAGAGGAAGAAAAAGAGTAGGGTAATACATTCCACATTCGTGTAGTGTGATTAAAGAAAGAATCTCTACACTCACGCCATAAATTTAAATTGTTCCAGAGAAGAAATGCTACAAGCTATTTTATTGGTACAGTGTTTATAGAAGACGATTCCGGAGACGGTACAATCATGAATCTACCTTGAAGCGGATATCGTGATAAAAATTAAGCTCGGTAGACTCCGGTGGGCAGGAAAGTTCCTTGTGGTACATTCTATGGTAGACGACAGCGTGGTAGACCATGCTTGCGCTGGAGAGATGGCGTAGACCAGGACGCCCGGAGCCTTGGGGTGCGCAACTGGATGGCGGCGGCTCGAAACCGGGTTGGGTGGAGAGACTTGTTGAAGGAGGCCAGGACCGGACCCCGGTTGTCGAGCCGATGATGATGATGGTGATGTTTATAGAAGAAGGAAGTGAAGCGAGGAAGTGAAATATCCTCCAAGAGTATCTCTTGTCTTAAATATGTGCCTCTCGCCGTTGAGAATCGACAAAAATTGTAGGTCCCCTCTATTTCTGTAAATAAACAATCTGTACACAGGAATGGTTGAGAGTTAATCACTGGGCCTTGGCTTTCCACTAGCTGTTGCGCCACCAAATGTATTTATTTTATTGATGTGTAAACATCCATGCCGGCGGTAGAGTGAAATAAAAACGTGTATTTTCCTCTGTGCGACGTAACGAGGTCACATTTTACGATGTTGCACGTTACGTTAGAAAATCTGCATTGTAGGATATAGGGTGCATTCAGTGACAAAAACTCTAAAGATCCCCTTCAAGCAAACTAGTCCGTTTTGGATCCGTGCACGTAGTCAAGAACGTAGGGACGACTTCGCATACGGATCCAAATATGAATCCTCAAAACGTCGCTTGGACAAACTTTGATATTAACCATGAGTCCCAGCACTCACACAATCTTTTTTTGTCTGGCTAGGGTCCTGATTGAGTCAGGCTTACGATTTTATCACTGAGTAATGTCAAAGAAGTAAACATATTTATTAGATTTTAAGATCAAAAGACATACAAAATAAATTCAATTTGAAAATTATGGTTAAATAAATTACATTGTAAATTACTCCGCTGATAAGAAATGGTTAATCCCATATAAAACCATGTTGTACGTTGCTGTTTGATTTTGTTCTCACATTTTCACACACTTTTGTTGTTCTGTTCTGATCTAGTTTTTTAAAAAAAACAGCAAATTCTAAATTTATTAAGAAAGAATTCACTCACGTGAATGCCATTAATTTTCCAAAAGAATATCATTCAGGCATGAATGACCAACACTGATACAATGTATGTAAGGTTTCAATACACGATATAATTATTGTACCGATTATCGTACAAAAGTTGAATCGCATACGATGATTGTATCGTGTGTGTAAACCAAAGTATCCGCTGTACTGAAATCGCATCGTCGAATGCTGTCGAGCGAAAACGAGCGGTTGCATACGAAAGTTGATGAAATCGTGTGTTAGTCGTATGGTGTGTGTGCTCACTTTCGATATCGGTACAGCTGTTATGTACGTCGATTTATAATAAAACTTTAAGCCAAATAGTTCTGAAATTAAACTTCCGGAATTTTTATATCTCTCTTTGTATGTGTAATATTTACACCAATATTTCACTCACGTCTTCAATTGCTTGTAAAACATATATAAATCCCACAACCATTAGCATTTTGCTATATAAAACTAAACTATAACACAACGTCATTAGCTAAAGCTGAAAGTCAGCTAAGGGATACCTACACATACATACATAGTTCTTCTAATATCTAATTAGACATCTGTGGAATTTTTGATATTCAAGTTTATGACCTTTGAGTCGAAATGGCAAGCAAAAGTTTTGTCACGTCGGTCGTCATAGAAGGGGAGGCACATTCAATATAAAATTGTAAAGATAAATAATTTAAATAGACCAAATAAACGTTGGCCATTTAAACATTATATTTATTATATGATGTGTAGGCAGTCTAGAAGTAGTCATAGGGAAGTCAGGAACAAAAAAATAAAATAAATTGATTTATGAACAAACAGAACAAATAAACATATTTTAGTGAAGGACAAATCTGGGCGATCTATAGCGAAAATTAAATATAGTTGCCAAACTTATTATTGCCAGGGGAAGAGTGTTCAGAATAAATTGATAATAATTGGCACGTTTTCGTTACACAATAAAATTCACTAAACAAAAATGTATCTATATAAAGGGTGTTAATTATGTTTGAATAGCTCTCAATTGTATAATTTCCTCCTGAAAAAAAACATTTGACTTAATTAAATTGACAACTATCTTAAAAGCGTATATTTATGTACAAGGTGGCGCAAAAGTCATCACTCTATCCAAAGATGCTATAATTTTTGCAAATGGCGGCAGATGTATATTCTACTTTGAAATTAGCTGTGTTTTATTGGTAATTTATAGCTAGCGCAATAATCAAGTACCAATAAAACGCTTTGGCTGTATTAATAAAACGCTTTAGCAACTTTTTGCTGTGTTCGCTACAAATATCATAGATCACATCCATTTTGTCTCCACCAAACTTCAAATATCATAGATCACATCCATTTTGTGAGTGAAAAACAACATTAAGGTTCAAGTCATGAATACTTTTCAAGAGCGGCATCTTCATCTTCAAAGTTCTAACTATGTATATTCACTTTTATATCCACTCTTTTCCTGCCTAATTTATCGACACTCTTTGTTTTTGTTTGCCAAGGGAAATTTTACTGCGCTGGCTATAAAATTACCAATAAAACACGGCTATTATTTGTGAAGTAAACAGTTACAAAATGCACCATTTAGCATTCGGGATGTTGGATAGTCTGTTCGTCAAAGTTAAAAAGTGAAATTGTGACGGGGCAGGAATGTAATTTGCTTCTCAATCATAATTTATAAAGAAGAACATTATGTCCTCCCATCGTAGCAAAATCGTACCATGATGTAGGTATTATAAGTGGTAAGTTGTGGGTGCCAGGTCTCTGATTCTGATCCGACTTTTCACATAATAATGAGGAGACATTGGACAACGAGTTTGACATACTACCATATGTGAGTCTTTGTGCACTAACTAAAGGATTGGGCTCTTAATCACTCAACGCCTTCATAACAACAATAACGGTGGCAACAAATCGGTGCTGGTGGATGATGGGAAAAATCACTTTTTCGGGGAATTTTCACCTCTAAGGGGATAAAGGGAAAACCAACTCATTTTGTGGGAATTTCTTGTTAAGCAAATTTTTCTTTGAAAAGCCATTTTAATGATTTCTATTAAATAGTTTTATCAAAATTTAAAAAATTGATTTCCTCTCAAAGATAACTCAAGCAGTCTTTATTTCAACTGAAAGACTAAGATTAGCAAACAATAAAATATAAACATTATTTAATCTGAAACTTTTTAAAGATATTTTTTTTTTCAAGTGATGACCACATGTCCTTCGTTCTTAATGATATTGAAAAGCAAAAGATTCCTTCAATAATATAGAAGACTTCTGGGATAAAGTTGAATCTTGTTTATTTTTAACAAGGAATTTAATTTACTCAAACAAATCCAAATATGTACATAAATTGGTACTACGTGAATATATTTTCTTTTATGATGTCGATGTTGGAAGTAAAATGGGAAACAAGAAAAGATTTGTGGGACAAAAAGGGAATTTTCTGACTGTTTGAAGGGATTTTTCTTAAAAATGCCCCCCAGAGCACTGCAATAAATGCAGAAATAATTTGACGTCTCATGCCAGTTCGACTGACAATAACATGCAAATTCTACGTCCTATTTAAAAATTCAAAATGTGCTAAAAATACTGAAAGAATAAACTACAAAAAAGTAAAAATAGAATATTTTCACAAAAAATGCTCTTTAATTTAAAGTTTAATCAAAAAATTGTCCTATCCGCAGGTAAAATTACTCTTACTGCCAATAGCCGTCGAATGTCACATCACAGATAAGATACTGTTATATAGTAAATAACAAAGCTTAACAAACAAACTATACATATATCTATAACCAACCGAAATGCACCCAAAGGTTTCATTCAATAAATAGAGCACAAAATGTTAAAATATTGTTTAATGTTCAAATAAACCTTCATATTCTAAAACACACCTTCTTAATAGAGTTATGTACCAGTTGTAGGAAGCATTATTTTTGTTTATTTTAATCAAAATTCAAAAGGCCAATGTTATGGGCGTTCATTTCCTATTCAATATCGTGATATATACAAGTATGTTTGTACTTCAAAATATGTTCCCTTTGTGCTTTGTTTGTTTTGTGTGTTTTTTGTTTTAATTGTCAATTAATAGACCTTCAAACTGTGTCGCTCTATAATGTTTTCTTGATCACTTCTCTTTTAGACACCTACCTATATACTAAACTTTTTAACGATTTTTTTTTGAGCTCAACGAAAATCATCAAATTCCAAACAATAAATCTATGAAACAATTTTAAAGCGGTCAATGAAGTATACCTATGCGTTGTATGGTATGACACAGTTTTTTTTTTTTTTTTTGTAGTGAGATGTGTTCTTGACCCACATACACTTTTTTGTATGGAGATTTTGTGTTTACCCGTTCGCAACCAAAAATGGTTCTTTTCATATCAGTGCTGTCGTTTTAAAAATCCCAAAGGTATATCACATTTTAAAGTTTTGAGTAGGATTTTCGAAACAAATATAGAACTCATACTGAGAAAGTAAAAAATCATGACTACGGTTCCATAGGAGGTTATTGTTCATAGTGGTTGGTTGGTTAGATTGTTTTCTACAGATATGTTGAAAGTACCTATTTAAACACACAAAACCATTTTATCAAAACACAAAAAGCTGATTTTTTTCATCTGAAAAAGGGCTATTTAAAGAAGTTTAAGTCCAGGTTTTTGGGATGCAAGAGGAAAGATTTCTGCAAAATCGACAATTTTTTGAAGTACCTACAACTTATTTACGTTTGATAGAGTTTACTCGATTCATACTACTTATCTTCTTAGTATACACTTTCTGTGTTAAAGGAGCAATAACTTACTTTATTTTCTATGGTAGCAAAAACGACATCAATGCTTCACATCACGGGAATCTAAAACCACAAGATGATTTTATATTCTTCTCATTTAACCTTTGTCTGGCTTGTTGATCCGTGTTTTATTTGCAGATAGAAATCGAAATCACGATTAAAAAAAAAAAGGTTCAATGTCATCGTTTTATTAATAAAGAGCCAACCCAAAAAGAGCAAACCATTCCAGACATTCGTTCCAGGAATTTGCCGCCCAAATGATTCAAATTATGTGAGAACGAATGTCACCTTTGGCTTTGACTTTGACTGTCGAAGCAGAAAGCGACTTAGTTCATATAATAATTTCGAGGTTAGATGCTCGACTCTTCTGTAATGGAAACAAAAAAAATATGGCAAAGGCGATGATGATTTTGATGAAGAATTGCTCTACTGAAGTTGCGACTGTGACACCAGATAAACACAAAACAAAACTAAAAACATCATCGTCGTAGCGACTGTAGCCATCATCAGAACCCAGAGTCAGAACCCAAAAGCTAAAATGATGATGATGTTGATGATGACGAACAATGAGACGTATGGCCCAGAATAAATTAGCGAAAAATGACTCCTCCCGTTTGATTAACTGGCAGTTTAGGAGTCATGGTCAGAGCGTGGTCGTTCAAGGTAACATTTTACTGATAATAATAAAATTAAATAAAAAAAAAAAAAAAAGAATTACCGTCTCGAACTGGCAGGCTATTGTTTTGTTTGTTGATTGTGAATTTTTGGTTTTCGGTATTTGGTATAAAAATAGCAAGAAATTTAAATACGATTTGATTTGGAAAAAAAATAATGTTTTATTTTATTTTGTTATTTACTGTTTTTAGGCTTAGACTTGGTTTTTATCTAAAAATATATTCGACCAGACAGATGTGGGACAACAAGAAAATATCCAGAAAACAAATCGAAACTAAGCCCAAGAAAACAAATTTATTACGCCTGAATCAAAATCTTACATATTTCGGAGAATAGAACTTCAAAATACAATTTTGCATTATAAACATCTTAAAGTTATACACATAATGCTTGTTTGGCTCAGCTGATTTCGTTTAAACTTAGTACCAAGCAGTTAATGCCGTTTTTCCAGATGTACCTACTTTTCAAATTTTTCACACTAGCGAACATGTCTTCACCAAAAAAAAACACCAAAATATTTCTAACGTTTTGACGTCTTCAACAAACATTTACGTGATGCGTCAATCAATTTACAACGTTTTAACATTTAAAGTGTTGCTATTGAATTTTGTTTTCATAAAAAATAGTACAAAAAAGGTTTTGCCCCATGTGCGGTTTTGCCCACACTTCCCCTATGAAAAAAAAAACAAAATTTACGTAGGTAACGTTTCAAAACACCATTTACTATTGCATCTTATTTTTTTTCTTTAAAACAGCTTCTATTATTTTGGCAAAATTGCCTATGGTTTGTGGAAAAACATTTTTTAACTTTAAAAATTAAAATCTGCAATTTTCTTAAAAACTAGAAGAGATTGAAGTGTCTGGTTTTAAATGTTTGACTTAAAATTTACAAGAGCATTGAATATTAAAATCAAGAATATATTCTTAATGACGTTATAGTATTTTGAGAAAAAATTTTATTAAATTTTTTTTTTCTTAAATAATTTTTCAAAAACTATTTAACTAAACAGTTTAACTGAAGAACAGATGTAAAGAATGAAAAAAAAAATAATTGTTGACGTTGCTTTTTAATAATATTTTTCTATTTCAAGTCGATTTTGTAGAAAATTTAAACAGAGAGAGATGAACCCCCTCTCCCCTACAATTATTTTCTTGTCTCGACTCAACTTACAGGCTCTAACCTTTCGCCACATCTTATGGAAAACACCCTTGTTGTTAACTTTAAATTGCAAAATATCGTTTACATATATGTTTCTGTTCTCCATACATATAAATCTTCAGAAGGTGCCATTATTTTTTCTTAAATTCGCAAGTTTAATAAAATACGACTATCACACAAATATCAAGACAAATTTAAAAAAAGAGTGGAATTGTTCATACTCATTGTCAATCGACAAAGCTCAGTTGAGAATGGCTCGTTTTGTGTAAAATCATAAAAACAGTCGATATGAGTGCACTTAAAAACCTATAACTCTGGTTATAATTGTCGGATTATGAATATTAATGTCTTTAAATAAAGATAAAATTTTAAGCTACAATTAAGGATAGAAATAATTCATAATAAACACGAAATTGAGTTATTTGAGAACTGATTTCATTCAATGCAAATGACGTTGTTTAATACAAAAAAAGAGAAGAAAACCACCACAAGTACCGCACAAACTTGCTCTTATGGCTAACAACTCTAATGTACCCAAGCATTGAAGATGCTTCGTAATGATTCAATAACATAATCACTTCTTTAACGAGAAAATGTTAAAAAAAAGTCAAAAGTACTATGATATAGATTTTTTTTAAAAGTTTTTCAGTGGTGTTGTTAAAATATCTTTCGAGACAAGAAACAAATTGCAAAAAGGTCCTTGTATGGAGCTAAAATTCCAATCAATATCTACCAAATTTGAAACAAATTGGTTCACCTGCTTAGGTTCTACCTCAAATTATAATGGACGCACAGGCACACACAGATGCACAAACACACAGACCGACTGACGAATGGTATGACACTTTTTCGAACTTCTCGCCTATTTAGCAATAGGTACATGTCCTACAGAGCAAGTTTAAAATAATACATTATACATATTTATTTTTAAACATTTAAAGGTAAACAAAATAGATACAAGGATTCGGAAGTATTAACAGAAGAAATTCTATACCAGTGCAGTGTTGCCACACCTTTTTATCGCCAATTGGGCTACTTTAACATTTCATTCGCTCCTTCAAAATGCAATTTGAAATGCAATTAGAAGCTATGTCGTATACTTTTCTATTCTCTGTCTAATTTTAATTTTATGTTTTCACTAGAAGCGAAATTAAGTAATTTCTCAAATTATAGAAAAAGTGTGTTCATTTAAAATTTTCTATATTCGCTTTTGACAGCTAAATTTCTTTTTGAATTTAATTTGGTCTAACTATTTTTTTTGTTGCTTTCTCTTTCTGTTTCCCTTTTTTATACAGCGGGTTTTGACATTTGCAATGGATTCCACTTGAATGGATTCCATTTGAGTGTGTTCGTAAGCTTTGAACGGAATTTCTAAGCGAAATTTGTGCAAATTTAGTTGAAATCACCTTATTTCCGGTGGCGTATTGGTTGGTGAGTCGGACTGTTCTCGATTCCCCCTCGTCCATCTAAATAAATAAAAAAAAGGATTCTAAGCGAAATTTGTGCAAATTTAGTTGAAATCACCTTATTTCGAAATGTGAATTTGTACTGAGTATCGAATATGTTTTTTTTTTTTTTTTTGTTGGAAAACGTAGTATGTAGTAATACACGAACCGTATATAAGACTTAGAAGTAATTATCAACTAAGATTTTCTGATCTTTGCATAAATTTTAAAATTTGATAAACTAAATAGAATAATCTTATTCAAAATAATATTTACTTGCTACTCTATCTCGAACAACATACCTTTTGCTTCTTCCCATTATGTATGTATTTAGCTGTTTCCATTTTTAAGAATATCAAGACAACTATTAAAACAATAATGGTTATTCTATAATTCTAAAGTCCATTAAAATTATGTTTTTCTCAAACATCTTTAATGATTCATTAACGAATATATACATATGATTCTTATCGTTCGAAATGTCCGACATTGAACTTCATTCAATTAATAGCATGCGATGAATTCAATAACGATCCACTCAGATCAATGACCATTTAATCAAACAAAGTCACAGATCGTCATAATCTCTTTGACTTGAGCAACTATACTATAGCCCTTTGTCATCGACACTGGTCTGAGGCACTTACATTTATAATGGTATACGACACATTAAAAGAATGACTCCCCGCGGCATATAACGTGGGCCATTACACCCATCACACCACCCAACACATCATACTTGATGCGGACAGCCTTACATACGCAATTAGTATAGAGATACATTTCCCTATCAGCATCGTTTTATGATAATTTAATTAAACTTCTTGAGTGCTCGAAAACCAATTGATTAATAACAAATGAAAGTGTAAGAGAGAGAGAGAGAGAGAGAGAGAGAGAGAGAGAGAGAGAGACAGCCAATACAAAATAAGTTAGTAAAAAAATGAAATAAAATACACAACCCGGTCGCAAAAACTTGCCTAAGGAACAAAATTTGTGTTATGAAATAAATTATAACAAAATCGCTTAAATTTTAAATTAAAGTTCTTAAGGGCTTATAACAAAACCTTTCCCTAAAATGTCTTTAATAAAAATGTATTAAAACTTTTAGGCTAGAGATTATTTGTTCAGTGTTATTTTCAATATTTTGGGTGTAAATAAAGGCTGTTACCTTTCTTGGGATAAACTCAAAACTTTTCGGCTCAGGTAGATGTGCGTACAGTAAAGGCTGACAGAAACCAACACACAAAACATGGAGAGAATTCATCTTCACAATCAACGAATGTTTGATTAAAATCTTGAGTTGTTTGACTTTTTTTTTTTTTAATGAAGGCATTATCTGCCCATATCCCTTATGGTACATTTATCGCAAGTTTTAAGTAGAGGGAGAGAAATCAACCCAAGAGTGGAGATGGAAAAAAAAATTAAAGAAAAACATATTCTGGAGCAACGAACACCGAAAAACTCTTGTCTGGAACAAAACAAATTTCATTGTATACATATTTGACTGTATGTAGGATTGTAGATACTACATTCCCAGACATCCTCTGATTTAATTTATCCCTCGAACGAAAGAAAAAAAATACAAATCTGATGGGCAATATGCAGAGTAGTCATTGAGTCATCTACAGATCAGACTTCTCCTTCTTGCGATGACCTTGATGACTTTGTGGTAGGTATACTAGTCAGTTTTTTAGTACATCATTCATTGTCTTTTGTTTAGTGCCGCTTTGCTCTTGGCCTCGTTTACTACAATATGCGGCTTGGTGATGGAAATAGTCATATTTCAGCAAATCAAAAGACCTTAGGATGGTCATAAGTTCATGCAAAGAGCTCCATAATGTGAGTGGAGTGTGTATGAAAAGTCTGGAGTCTGAAGGTTAATTTTATACTTTCTTTGGCTTTTTTATGATCCTATACATATATAGAGATCTGGGTGATTGTAAAAGGCCTCCAACGTTGAACTTGAACCGTCAGATTGACTTCGACTTAGACATTTCCAGTCGTGAAGCCGGTGGCGTATTGGTTGGTGAGTCGGACTGTTCTCGATTCCCCCTCGTCCATCTAAATAAATAAAAAAAAGGATACGGCCTCTTGGGGGAAGTGCCAAATCCTCCAAGAGTATAATTTTGTCATGGATAAGCGTCTGTAACCTTAGCCGTTAGTGTCTACTTCTGTCTATAGCATCAAACTACAGAAAAATAGTTGAGTTTCAATTCAATTCAGTAAAAGTGAAGTTCCAGCAACATCACAATTCAAGATCAATTTTTTTTAAAAATTTTACCTGCCTGGGGTTGTGACTACCCTTATGATACACTATATGCGAGCGTTTAGGAAAGTTGGAGAGGATTTGAAAGGAGATACCGATGCAAATTGGTTTTAAATGTCTGAACATCGCAATGGCTAGGAAAAATTGAGCAGCACAAAGCATTTCACATTAGTGTAATACGACTAAAGAAAGAATCTCTGTACTTTACAGTTCGTGAGAAGTTGGGCTCAAGGGTAAACTGATGCACATTCCTTAAAGTAGGAGTATTACGGTTGAATTGTTTTATGGGAGGAATGCAACTGGCTATTACACTAGAACATCATCATCATCATCGTCGGCTCGACAACCGGGGTCCGGTCCTGGCCTCCTTCAACAAGTCTCTCCACCCATCCCGGTCTCGATCCGCCGCCATCCAGTTGCGCACCCCAAGGCTCCGGGCGTCCTGGTCTACGCCATCTCTCCAGCGCAAGCATGGTCTACCACGCTGTCGTCTACCATAGAATGTACCACAAAGAACTTTCCGAGCAGGTTCCTCTTCACTCATGCGAGCTAGGTGACCTGGCCACCGGAGTCTACCGAGCTTAATTTTTGTCACGATATCTGCTTCAAGGTAGATTGCGTACAATTCATGATTGTACCGTCTCCGGAATCGTCCTTCACTAGAACACCGTTTATAAAAATAACGATAAAATAATGAAAGACATGAAACATTGCGGCGGTGTTTCAGAGTTGCAATTGCTTCCTGTACAGTTTTATCGCCGATCTTTTTTAAAGCTTTTTTTGAATTCTTTTTAATAGACTCAAGTGGGATATTAGAGCACCTGCCAAAATATGATAATTGTATTCCATTTAAGGACGAATAAAGGCGACAAATTTCTTCCACCGACGCCGACGGAGAAAACCTAAATACTTAGCAGCGTTTTTGGCGACATCGAATATGTATGGTCATTCCACAAAAGGTATTCAGTCTCCTCAGTGCAAGTGCGGCTCATAGATGGGGTATTGGGGGTGGGTTCCGCTTAAACGACACAAGCATTGAATTCTACGCGATTTTTAGTTCCCCATTTGAAAATGCTGTCGAGATCAGAATTTAATGAGGTTATCGTATGCTGCCATTGAAGTTCTGCATCCGAAAGCAAGGATGTGAATCTAGAAACGAATTTGAATTCTGAGGGTACTCTCGTCAGCAAGACAATTAAATGGATTAGAAGTTTCAGACAAGAGATCATTTATCAATATTAGGGAAAGAGTCTGAGACAAAACGGTGCCCTGGAGCACACCACCGTTTACAGCAAGCTGCAAGCAAATTGGCTTTATCTATAGTTAACTGACATAAGGGGTTACGTTGAAGACGAGCGTTGGAACTGAAGACGAAGAAGTATTTCTTATATTTTTTACAAATGGCCAATCATTCTTAGTGGCATTGGGACATTGCATTATTTTTTTGCTTTAAATTTACGATCATGCCAAAATTTTGTTCGTCAAATATGACCATTGCAGGTTTTTCTATAGCTTGCTTGAATTTATTCCGGTTTTCCTCAATGGGGTTCGCTTTATAACTCCGGAAACTTACTTCTCTGACCCTGATAGCCTCTTTTACAGCTCAAATCAAATCACGCATTTTCTTTCGGTTTGATTGATGTTTTCCTAAATCGTTAGGTATGTTCAGTACCAATTGTACCACTTAACTCTTCCTGTGCTTTTCTTAAGTATTGGATTGCAGTAAAAATCATTTTTTTTATCACTCAAAAGCATTTTTCATTTTAAATTCTCAAACTTAATTTAAAAATGGATAATATCGAATAGCTTTCATCAAAATGTCACTGAAAATTCCCTCTTCACCCCTCACCCCCCCCCCCCCCCAAATACTCTATACTCTAGCTGGTGGTTATGTTTTCTGTTTGTGATAGATGTGTCATAAGTGAAGTCTCAACTTTGTCCCACGCGTTGCACTTTGCACTTGGCTCGTTTCTCTTTTTTTTTCGTATATAACTGTTAACAGCTAAAAATAGAACTTTACTGTCGAAAGAGCTTTTATATATATGTATGTATCAAGGCTAAGTCTGACACGAGCCCGGCGTTTATTGCCATTGCCATTGCCACCTCCTACTCACAGTTCAAGTGCAAGGATTGTCAATGTGCTATGATAAAATTAAGCTTTGTGTTATTACTTTTACCTCACTTACCTTACTATCACATGCAATTGAAGGTCGCATACACCAACACACCATCATATCGCATCGGATTTAATCAGCCGCACGAGCATCGTCCTTTTAGTATAGAATATCTGCCTTGCCTACCCATGTATCCACTATACTATATGTATAGAACGTAGAAGGGATTATTGGATGAGAGAGAGAGGGAAGTAGGTGCGGGCAATTGAAAGTGGGTTTTGGGTGCGTTTCACATCAATGATCAGCAAACTGTATTGTCTACCCGAGCGACGACAACAACGACGACCTACGACGACGAGGATGACTATACGAGTTCATAATAAAAGCTTTCCAAGGCCAGTAATTGAATCCCAAACAACTTTGCAAGCAAGGATATTCCACCTACACTTAATACACTCCATGTCAAATGATAGAGGTTATATAATTTATTTACAATTCTTTTTCTTGAGTCTTTTTTATTACGAGGATATCTTCAGAAACTTTTGATGTTTTATCGAAAAGAAACAAAACCTAAATGAAATTCTGAATTTTTGGAAATAAAGTGTGGGTATCACTTTACAGAAAATTTTGACATTTGACAAATCCTGAACAAATAACATAAGGTGTATTGAACAGTGCATTAGCTCTTAAAAGCAGTGGAAATTAAATTTTTTAGAATTTACGGTCCATTAATTTACTAAAGGAATTACATTTTTTCATCCAAAGAAATGAAAAAAAGACAGTTTCTTTTTATGGTACTTCCAGATTTGAGTTTCTTTCACCTAATATTGGCTGGAGCAGTCATTTAAGGATCTACTATGTGTGAATTACTCGGGAAGGTATGCCATCTACATAAAAGGTCAGTAATTGGTCAAAAAGGTCAAGTAGTTTCAAAAATTGGTCAGGGTACAACCCTGTTTTTTTTTTGTAATATTTATGTAAAGATTTTTCAAGGTCTCTATAGGATCGATTTGAGCTTATTTAAGAGAATTTCGCATTGACTGTTGTTGCTTGATGCTCGAATCGATGCTAGATTAGTTTATAGAAGCTTCAACATAAACACACCCTTAGAGATCTCATAAAAGGTCAATTAGTTTTAGTAATTGGTCAGTCATAGGTTTTTGCATTGATATTTTAAAAGATTATATCAAAGTCACAATCTGACCAAATTCTGAAACTAATTGACCTTTTAGATAGCATACCTACTTATGCTTAAATCCCGGATCTAACCAACTAAAAGATTTGTTCGGATTAATCGATGTAAGAAATTCAGACCTCCATTAAATAACGTGGAGTGTACGAGCATTTCATAAAGATTCTGATTGTGCAAAGTTGAATTATTTGAAGGTCAACACGCATTTGAAATACCCATAAACAGACGACAAGGGACGGAGTATTATCTTCAATCGCACTTTCTTTTATTTCTAATTTATTTGTAGACTTCTATTAGCAGACAGGATAAATGACGTCTATCGAAGAACTTTTATATAGATTTTAAATATGCCCAGAGGCTTCTTTTGTCCCCTTGAGGGTTTGTTTCACAATTTCTATATGTGAAGTTCTGATAAGTTAACCGAAATATACCTGAATATATGGGGCAGCGGGTGTTATAAGTCCATTGGAGGGACAATTGGTAGAACAAAACCACATCGATGAGCTTGATGTGAACTTATGAATAACCTGACAGAAAATGTATGTACGACCAGTTTTTTACAGACCAGTTAAAGTAGACAAAAACCAAGAAGTCTATATTGACAGAAAGGCCTGTTATTTTCTATTCGGCACTGCAAACGAAGCTTGATTGCGGATTTATCAAAATCCAAAGCAAGTTTAAGAAAGGTCTTGAAAATATGTATAACAACAAAATTTTAAAATTGCAACCGGTTTCGAGGCTCGATTGCGGAAATATCACTATCAAAACAGTTTTGTAGGGTTTTGCACAGAAATTCAGAAAATCACTTTGGATGAAAATAATTCGAGAACCAGACCTTCCACAAGCTGTGCGGATAAAGTTTTTAAAGACCTTTTCTTTTGATGTAGGTATAGATCGATGGTTTTCGGAGACATTTTCAAAAAACAGTCGAAAAAATATTTTTGTTACAAAGGGTTAGCCAATAATTTTTTTCAAAAATCAATTTTTTGTCGAAGTTTATCAAAAGTTTTACATCGCCCGAAGGGTCTGTCAATTTTCTACTCCGCACTGCAAACCGTGTATTGAGGAAATATCGCCATCGAAAGTCTATTAAGGGTTGCATCGATGTACATCAAACAGTATACAATCTTGGATAGCCGTCCTTTGGTTTGAAATGTTGAACAACAATTTTACTATTTTTTATTTAAATTTTTACTTCACCTCTATTCACTTTTTATTAATAAATTATACGTTAGTTACAAGGTAATTCTTAGGTATAAGATGCCACAAAAAGCTATAGATTGTGTAGGCAAGGACAAGACAAACAGAAAGTCCTTTGCGGAAGGGTCTTATTTCCCCTCGTTTTTAAATTTTGTTACTTATATGGCGTTTTTCTTTTTTAACTCAGAGCAGATCACGGAACTGTCAAACAAATATTCTATGTTTTTTTTTACGCTCAGACATATCAGAGCATAAAAAGTGTGTTTCTTTTTTCCATCGGAGATAGTTTAGAGCACAGATTAGTCATATAAAGATGAGAATGTTTCGTACGTTTCACGTTCCAAAATTTTTTCCCGCGTCCATGAATAGATGTGAAGATGTGAAGATCTCTACTGTCTATGTGTGAGATTTTTATTCACACACTCTCATTTTTTATCTGATAGCTGGCAGTTCAAGCATGCAGGCAAATTAAAATGGCTGCCGGGGATTCTCATCTTCATGTGGCTAATCTGTGGCTTAGAGCTTGTTTAATTAGCTCAGAATAACTGGCTGAACACAATAGAAGAGCGTTCGAACGCACGCTCTCACCTGTCAAAGTTAAAATACGTGGTTTCTCGTTAAAGTGAATACAATGGAGACGCAGCCGTGAACGCGACGCTGGGAGTTAAATAAGTTTTAAGAATCACGCGCGTGCGAACGCTCCTTCGAACGCGTGTCTATTGTGTTCAGCCAGTAAAATGACCGAGCAAATCGAGCGAAACGCTGAGCGAAGCCAACTTCACACATAATTAAAAATAAAAAATGGATTCCCTTTAAAATGAGTGCCTGATTACATGGGTCGTTTTACTGAAGAGCGCATCGCATGAGACAGGTAGATTTGATATGCGTAAAAAGAGAAGGTAGATTCCACCTTCTCTTTTTTACGCACATAAAATCTACCTCTCTCACGCGATGCACTCTTCAGTAAAACGACCCATGTAATCAGCCACTAACAGTTCAGTGCTCAAGTGTGTTTCATAATTAAATCTGAGGACTCTGATCATAATCTGCTCAGAGCTCTTATCTGATCGCTCTGCTCAGAGCTTAGCTCAGAGCCAAAAAAGAAAAACGTCATTAGTGAAAAGTTTTCACCTGATGAAATACTCAGCCTTCCCGTTACTTTTGTAACTTTTTCCTCATAAAACCTCGCGTAACTATAACTAATCTCAAAGTTTACAGTTTCTAGCATATAGACAATCAGTGAATCTATAGCAGCTACCAGCACTTCTTCAAAGGACTTTGGTTTGTAAGATGTTTCTGTCAATTCTTAGCTAAATTGTATACTTAAATGACCATCCCATGGATTTATGTTTATTCATCATCATTCATCACAAAGTGGAATTTCCTTAATATTTTCAACAACATTATTATTTTTTTTTTCAATGTTTCTAACTTATCGCATGCTCATGTATTTCAGGGACACTAAATAAACATGAGAATAGCTCGAAAAAATAAATAAATAAAACAAGAAAGCCACCGAAGGACATCATCCCAAACATCACTCCATACCTACCTACCCAACCTATTGTACCTATACCTCGCTCTCTATATATTGGTGTTGCTGTACAACCTGCTTCTGGCTGTTCTTTAAGTACTTTATTCGTATAGAAACCGGCATCGACAAGAGCAAGGTGCATCACCAACAACAAACTAAAACAAAGTAGAAAATAGAAATGGGGCCAGAAAGTCAGCCTTAACCGACTCCATCATATAGCCTTTGTGTTTCACATTGGCCAAGGATAAGTCGCACCAAAAAATGAAGGTTTTTGCGTCATTGCCATATGTATGTATATGTAGAGTTATATTTATATTGTGATGCTTATTTGCTCCTATATACCATCCCATCGACCGTTATTCTGAATTGCTTGGTGTATTTTTGCCGGCTTGGCATTCCAGTAAGGACAAGGCCACAGGATTCACTGACTTGTTCATTCACTGAGCCTTTTAAATAAAATGACGTCTACACGAGCCGGCTATGAGCGAAAATATTTTTATCATATACCTACCTACCTATACCTACTCGTACATTTAATAGGTTTAGATTGGGGATGAGATGAGAGAGATCGAGATATTTTTTAACCTTAAGCCCATGAAAGATACAGAGCGTATAATGTAAGGTAAGAGTTTGACAGAAAATCATTCCCTCTGTCTGCAATCAATGTCAAATAGGATTGAATGGTGCAAATTCAATGTGCTTAGTTTCAATGTCCTTCGAATGTCCTTTTCATCATCCAGAAATACCTATTCTTTCTTAGACAACACAGAAAAATAAAACCTAAGAAGGGGGTTCTCCTAAAATGAATAAAACTCGCAGGCAATTATTTACACGAGCCGTAGATTTGAAGGATTTCAAATTCTACCTTCTCTCCCCAATCTCACTAATTTATTACCACCACCAAAAACAAAGCCAACAGAAAATAAGGAGAAGCTATATGATGAAGAACAGAGGGAGAGAAAAAAATTAAATAAAATAAAAATTTTCAAATCCTTGTATCCTTAGCCTTGAACTTAACCAAGCTCGAAGTTTGTGTCCTTGCCCAGTCTTCAAGTACATATCGTCCGGTTGCCTTTAAATTTTCTTCTGCCGATGCCTGCTTACCCATTCGAGGTCCTGGTGTTGATTTGTTGTTGTTGTTGTCGGTTTTCTTTATTGTTATTCTGTGTGTGTAATTGTTTGTCTTATGGAAGTAAGTGTATAGATGAAGGATAAATATCAAACGATGCTATAGTGTGAAAGGGGGTGGCCGTTTGGATGTGGACATATATTGAGTTTCGATAGAAGGTCGGTCGCCATCGCCATCGCCATCATATCAAAAGAACTTAGCATAGGCTCTATGGGACTGAAGGAAACCTTTCTCTTTCTGTCTTTCTCACTCTATCGGTATTTTTTTTTTTTTTTGAGAGAGGGAGACAAAGATAAAAATCCTTGGTGTTGAATTGTCTGTGTTGTAAAAAGCAGTTGGAAATGTTCCATATATACTTGAACAATCCCTGGGACGTTAATTAGCAAGCATTTAGAATGTTGTCTCTGTAAATGAACAGAAAGTAACTGTTGCATCAACCCGGAAGAGAATTCAAAAGTTTACTATACAAATACGGAGAGAAGCGAGAGAGAGAGAGAGAGAGCAAATCTGCATCTCCTGAGCTTTTCATAAAACTTTCCAGAGGGAATTCAAGGGGAATCAAACCCAAGCCAAAAAATCAGAATATGTATTTCTAGGAATTTTCAAAAAAAGTCTGTCCGGGGTTTGTTGACGTTTGCCATTGAACAGGGCCGATCTCACTATACGTCGTAGGTGGCTATATTGGAGACTAATCAAGAGTGTGGCAGTGTGGGGGGCTTATATCATCCCTAGTGACTTGATATACAAAGTATGTGTTGGTATATGACCGGTAGTGGTATGAGGCGTGTTGCCGGGAGTTTTTCAACTGATTTCCAATTACCACCCATCCTGAGTAACGGTTGTTTGTATATGTGCGTCATTGGGACTATAGAGTTTTGTTAAAAAAAAAAACAAATTAGTTTTCAACCTTTTTATTTAATTTCATATACCTATCTATGTATAGTTCTCATTTCTTACATGGGTGGGTGTGGGTATACCTATTCCAAGCGAGGTAGATGAACTAATATGGCCTTTTTTTAATTGGTAGGTATAACGAAGAAGCTTGAGAGAAAAATAATAATTGGAATTATAAAAAGTTTTATACTGCGTGGGAGTCTACAGTCTACAGGTTGAAGATGCCGCATATTGATATATGCATGTATGTATTTTTAAGGATTCTTTAATAATAAATAATCCCCTCGAAATATCCTTTTAAAAATCCACTTGAAATTCCTTAGGTATTTAAGGGTTCCTTTTGGATTTATTGCGCATTAGATTGTTTAAATGTAGAAAGTTTTATTTACCTATCGCATCGGAAGGAACCTACTTAAATACCATTTATATTAAAAAGTTAAGTGAATAACATGGTATTAATGTAAGTACGCCGTGCGTCGTATTTGCATACTTGGTCTATACATGGGAAGGAGAAGGTACACACAATTTCGAGATTTTAATCAAACTTAACATTACGAAGATGGAGAACTCCAATAGGGTCGTTTTCGGCATACCATCCGTCGATCTATGCGTCAGTACGTCTGTCGGTACGTCCACTGTACATCAAGCTAGACCTTAAATTTAAATTTAATCTTGTTTTACTTTTATTCAATAAGAAATGATATCTCAGACAGACGGCAGATATTGCCATGACCTTATCCTAAAGAATCTTATTGTAAATCCTTATTATGAAAAAATAAAAGAATCTATCTAATCTAATCTAAATCTAGACCTTAAATTGGTGAATCAATTTGCTGCGAAAAGAAAAAAAATTTAAAACTTTTTTCAACAAAATTTCCGAAACCCATCGAGCTATACATCAAAAAAAAGGTCTGTTCAATGCATACGGGCATCTTTAACCAAAAACTTGGGGAAGGTCTGGTGCTCGAAATATTTTCATGCAAAGTGATTGTTCGATTTTACTGAATTTCTGTCCAAAATATTCAATAGCGTTTGTTTTTGGATAGCGATATTTCCGTAATGGAGCCTCGAAATGGGTTGCAGTTTCCAAAATTTACTAGTTAAATTTTCAAGAGCTTTCTAAAATTCAAAACCAAAATACTCTCAGAGGTTTGGTTCTCGATATATTCACATCCAAAATGATATTACTTTTTGTACTTCGATCCAACCTAAAAAAGGGTGTTGATGGCGATATTTCCGCAACAAAGCCTCGAAACAGGTTGCGGTTTGCAGTGGTGATTAGGAAATTAACAGACCTTTCCAGATTTTTCCAAAAATTTTTTATTGATTTTTGAAAAAATTATATTGCATCTTTTTTTTCAGCTTTTAAAAAATGTTTTCAAAACCCATCGAGCTATACATCAAAAGAAAAGTCGTTTCAAACTCTATCCGCACGTCTAAGCCAAAAGCGTGTGGAAGGTCTGCTGCTCGAAGTAAAGGGTGATTTTTAAGCTGGTTTGGTTTTGGCAACACTGGTTTTGACAGCTGACGTGTGTTTAGTACCTTGTGTCACTGTCAAACAGCTTCAGTTTGGTTTGCAATTTAACCATGGATCGTCTTACAAATGAACAACGCTTGCAAATTATTGAATTTTACTATCAAAATTCGTGCTCGGTTCGAAATGTTCATCGCGCGCTGCTTGTGTTCAGCGATGAGGCTCATTTTTGGTTGAATGGGTACGTAAATAAGCAAAATTGCCGCATTTGGAGTGAAGATCTGCCAGAAGCATTGCAACAGCTACCAATGCATCCCGAAAAAGCCACTGTTTGGTGCGGTTTATGGGCCGGCGGCATTATTGGGCCATATTTCTTCAAAGATGATGCGAATCGCAGCGTTACTGTCAATGGTGAACGCTACCGAGCGATGATAACAAACTTTTTTTTGCCTGAAATGGAAGTTCTTGACTTGCATGATATGTGGTTTCAACAAGACGGTGCCACATGCCACACAGCACGCGAAACAATGGCGCAATTGCGAGGCGAGTTTGGTGAACAGTTAATTTCACGTTTCGGGCCGGTCAATTGGCCACCTAGATCGTGCGATTTGACACCATTAGATTATTTTTTGTGGGGGTATGTCAAGGCTAATGTCTATAGGGACAAGCCCGCTTCGATTGACGCACTGGAAGCCAACATCCATGCATTCATTCGTGAGATACCGGCCGATATGTGTGAAAGAGTATGCCAAAATTGGACTCAGCGGATGGGCTACCTGAGACGCAGCCGCGGTCAACATTTGCATGAAATTATCTTTAAACATTAAATTGCAAGGTTCAAACTATCGATTCAAATAAATATTTCATTCATTTTTTCGAATTTTTTGTGTTTTTTTTTTAAAAAAAGTTCTAAACCTCTTAAAAAATCACCCGTTATTTTCATGCAAAGTGATTGTTCGATTTTACTGAATTTCTGTCTTTGGATAACGATATTTCCGCAACCAAGCCTTGTATGAAAAATGAAGTCTGCTTATATATATTACATTATATTTAATTCTTAGGGAGTCTCGAGTCCATCGAAATTATGCAGTGGTGTTCAACAACAACGAACTAAAATACGAACTACAAAAAAAAAGCGTACAGATCTCACTGTATTGTGGAAATTGTAAATAAAGAAAGCGTGTATGTGTAAATGAAGAAAGGTTATGTAAGTTAAAATTCCGCCCAAAATCTATGACTCTTATAAAAACATTAACAATATTATATACTAAAAAAAATTGAAAATACAAATTTCCGAAGCAATTTACAGTGGGATCTGTAAGCTTTTTTTTTGTAGTTCTACAAAGTTTAGTTGAAATTTTTTCAGATATCATAGTAAAAAAAATTAACACTAAAAAAAAAAAAATCACGTCTGTAGATTTGGTAATTCTATTTATGACATATTTTATTTTTCAAAAAAATTTTTCATAAAAAAAAAAATATTAAACACTAAAATTAAAAAAAAGAAGACGTTTAGAAAAATTTACGCCTAATACAATGCTTTTTAAATTTTTGAAAAATCATTTCAAAATACCTTCAGATTCACCAACAAACGAAATTTTTACTTTCGATGTAGCGATCTTCAGCTTCATAACTTTTCATTATTTTTCTCTAAGGAAATTTGAAAAATAGATGTAGGTACTTTTAAGATTATTTCTGCAAAATCTACATAATTTTAGAGTAGGTATGGACAAACTGTAAACAGAATCAAAAGCAAAACGTTGTTATACTTATATTTTAAGATCTCCTTTCAAATTTGTATTCTTTTTTCTGATTTATTCTTGATCTTGTTTTGATTTCCAAAGAATTTTAGCTCATCGTCGTACTTCATTGTCATTGGTAAACATTGAGACCTTGAAGAAGTTCATTTCACGTTTCGGGCCGGTCAATTGGCCACCTAGATCGTGCGATTTGACACCATTAGATTATTTTTTGTGGGGGTATGTCAAGGCTAATGTCTATAGGGACAAGCCCGCTTCGATTGACGCACTGGAAGCCAACATCCATGCATTCATTCGTGAGATACCGGCCGATATGTGTGAAAGAGTATGCCAAAATTGGACTCAGCGGATGGGCTACCTGAGACGCAGCCGCGGTCAACATTTGCATGAAATTATCTTTAAACATTAAATTGCAAGGTTCAAACTATCGATTCAAATAAATATTTCATTCATTTTTTCGAATTTTTTGTGTTTTTTTTTTAAAAAAAGTTCTAAACCTCTTAAAAAATCACCCGTTATTTTCATGCAAAGTGATTGTTCGATTTTACTGAATTTCTGTCTTTGGATAACGATATTTCCGCAACCAAGCCTTGTATGAAAAATGAAGTCTGCTTATATATATTACATTATATTTAATTCTTAGGGAGTCTCGAGTCCATCGAAATTATGCAGTGGTGTTCAACAACAACGAACTAAAATACGAACTACAAAAAAAAAGCGTACAGATCTCACTGTATTGTGGAAATTGTAAATAAAGAAAGCGTGTATGTGTAAATGAAGAAAGGTTATGTAAGTTAAAATTCCGCCCAAAATCTATGACTCTTATAAAAACATTAACAATATTATATACTAAAAAAAATTGAAAATACAAATTTCCGAAGCAATTTACAGTGGGATCTGTAAGCTTTTTTTTTGTAGTTCTACAAAGTTTAGTTGAAATTTTTTCAGATATCATAGTAAAAAAAATTAACACTAAAAAAAAAAAAATCACGTCTGTAGATTTGGTAATTCTATTTATGACATATTTTATTTTTCAAAAAAATTTTTCATAAAAAAAAAAATATTAAACACTAAAATTAAAAAAAAGAAGACGTTTAGAAAAATTTACGCCTAATACAATGCTTTTTAAATTTTTGAAAAATCATTTCAAAATACCTTCAGATTCACCAACAAACGAAATTTTTACTTTCGATGTAGCGATCTTCAGCTTCATAACTTTTCATTATTTTTCTCTAAGGAAATTTGAAAAATAGATGTAGGTACTTTTAAGATTATTTCTGCAAAATCTACATAATTTTAGAGTAGGTATGGACAAACTGTAAACAGAATCAAAAGCAAAACGTTGTTATACTTATATTTTAAGATCTCCTTTCAAATTTGTATTCTTTTTTCTGATTTATTCTTGATCTTGTTTTGATTTCCAAAGAATTTTAGCTCATCGTCGTACTTCATTGTCATTGGTAAACATTGAGACCTTGAAGAAGTTCATTATCTACAACTCTCCCACGACTCAAGTATAGTACTGTCTGCGTCCTATTTTGGATCAACACCAAAAAGAAAAAAAAACCTCAGCTTGCATTATTTCAATAATGAACTTAAACATGGCTAATTTCGAGCATCAAATGCTGTTGTTGATGCACTCAGTTTTCTGTTATTGGAACTGCTACAGTAGGTAGGTACCTATACTCTTGACTTCATACATTTATACATCCCACTCATTTCTTAATAAAATAAAAATAAAAAAAGGAAGTTTTTAAAAAGGGATTAGAATTTCCCCGAAGATATTATGATGAACTCATATGCAAAGATTAGCTTCAGGTTCCATTGTCAACACAAAGGAATCGTTTTACTTTATACAGCTAGTTGTGTTTTCACCATTTTTTTTTTTTTTTTGTTAACCTTTGTTTAATTTCATGCATTCGGTTAGCGTTCCAGATTTTGTATTTTATGGGAACCCAGGCGCAACCACAACAAAACAAAACAAAAACAATTTTTGTACCTCCATACATTTATATCATATAAAATGAATGTTCCAATTCAAGGACGGTTTGAGCTGAGGATTGCTGGGAATGGGGAACAAAGTCATCAAAAAGGTGTGAAATGGCATTGAGTGATTTGCGATTCCCACAGACACAAACAATTCAAGGAAGCGATGAGTCTTGAGACTTTTATATTGTTTTGGTTATTTCGTTTAAAATAAATTTCTTGAGTCATCATTTATGACTCATGATAATGCTGGAAGATGATAGAGTATAGTCGGATTTTATTCTAAGAAAAAATAACAGGGTTTGAAATAGATAAAACAATATTCATTTTATCTACAGAACTACATTATCTGATGTGATTCCTTATCTGCGTTTATTTGACACTTGCAGTTATAAACTGTACTAAGTCAAAAAATTGAGAATTTTTTTGAAGTGATTTTTGGACGACTGTAACTGGGTATAATGGTTGAAAAAAATTTCAAGGCATTGCGCTCGGCATAATTTAGAAAAAAAAAACAATCCAATTTTTTTTTTTTCAAATATGTCCTTGTGCTGAAAAAATGTTCCCTCCTTAATTAATGCCGTAGAGAGAGATTCTTTAGTTTCAAGATGTTTTTCTTTTAGTGTGTGCCACCCGTTTTTGCTGGAATATCGGTTTTTGATTCAAAGATACATTTCATCTGAAATCTATTTCTGAAACAAATGATCGTACAGCAAAAAGAAGAAGAGTTTTGGAAGCTTGAATCAATCTTCTTTCTTCTTTAGGATTTTTCAATAAGGGCCAGTTAATGTTATTAAAGGTATTAACACAATTAGTTTTCATTTGAAAGGCTCATGTATTCCATTATGTATCGAATATGACATCGTTCAAATGCCCGCCACGGCTTCTTGAGGTGGCACGGATCCTAGTGGTCCAATTTTCAATGACTCTTCCACATAGATCCGACTGAACTTGAGTGATGGCCTGTGTTATTGTTATGTTCATCGGTCGGTTGTGGTTTATTGGTATTAAGAACTGCGACTTCAGGAAACCCCACAAGAAAATGTCTAGTTTAGTCAAATCGCATGATCTTGTGGCCAATTCACTTCACCTCTGCGAGAGATGACCTAACCCTCAAATCGTTCATGAAGAATGTCCCTTATGGAGTTTGCAATGTGGCACGTAGCGCCGTTCTGTTGCAACCAAATGTCGTTCACATCCATATCATCCAATTCGAGCCAGCAAAAATTGGTTATCATCGATCGGTAGCGCTATCCGTTGATGGCAATGACATCTTCGTTTTCGAAGAACTATACTGACTCTCACAGACAGCGACGATGTTTTCGTTTGATCTTGCGTTTCGTTGACGCAAGGGAATATTATTCGTAGAATAGGCGTAGTTTGGTAGATTTTACTAATATATTGTATTCGTATTCGTACAAAAGCAAACGTACATTGCACGAATACTATTGGTAAATCTACGCATGGTCCTTATACCCATTCGTACATTATACTGTGCCATTCGTACATTGTACGAATGTTATTGTATTATTTACTAATGCTCTTACTATTCATTCGTACATTTTACATTGCCATTCGTTTCAATTTCGCTCAGCCACTTGCCACTTGGTGAAATTGTGTATTAATTATTTCTCACATGTATTTAACTCAATATATTATTGATTCAAAATAGCTTTTAACGGCCTTTAGTCCATAAAAATTGGCGTTTCGTCCCGGCGGTCTCACTTGGACTCATCAGTTGACTAGTGAGGGCCTTGTCAATACGGAATTTTTATTTACCAAGTAAGACCGCCGGGACGAAACGCCAATTTGTATGGACTAAAGGCCGTTAAAAGCTATTTTGAATCAATAATTCAACAAGTCCAATTAAATAGTGCTAAGTCTTCTACTTGGCTGATGTATTTCAGTAGTATATAGAATTTGTATTATAAGAACCTTCATATAAAAACAAAGCCTGGCCCTGGGCAAAAATTTCCAGCTTAATGTTTAAGAATTTTAATCTTGTTTAATATAGTTCACATTGGATTTTTGTCAAAAAGTTCATGTAAGTTGAACTGAACTTAATAAAAATTGCGTATTGACAAGGCCCTCACTAGTCAACTGATGAGTCCAAGTGAGAACGCCCGGGACGAAATCCCAATTCGGAGTAAATAAAGATCGTTAAAAGTTTTTTTGAATAATTATTATTTTTAGTAAAATATGTATATAGGTATGTGTACGTCTTCATATAAACATATATGTACATAAGTAGATATGTATGAGTATTGTACATGCTACCAAGTCGTTGGTTTTATATACATAGCTTAAATCTTACCTAGGTAGGTATACAGCCTATGGTTTTTACCATTATCTGCTTCCCTCTATATTATACGAAACACGATTCAGTTATACCTACCTATATACCTATTTGAAAGCATTTCCATTAATATTATGACACCAAATTTATTTCCAAGTAAAAGCAAGCCTATTCCCACGCAAAAAAAAAGTTTTGACACAAAGCACATCTTGGTTGTTGTCAGGCAAACAAAGCAAAACCAAAACCATCGCCCAGCAGTAAAATGTAATTATCTGAACGAAAGAAGATACGCGCGGGGCTTGCTTGCAGATCAAAACTCTCTGCAAGGACTTACAAATCTTTGAGTACTTTTCACCTTGAATCTTGATACATTCAACCGCACATCAATAACGACTTTTCACAACGCCATAATAAGTGATGGGGTCTTCGTTAATATGCCTTCTATACGCACATTTTCACACAAACGCGCTGAAGACAAAGTTATCACTATACACTTACATATATACCTACACTGTGTCAATACAAAAGTATATATTCTTATTCTTCGGAATGCCGTTTAGGTGGCAAAGAAAATTGTCTGCGGTATGAGTAGCGAGGAGCCTTCCCTTAATCGAGAATAAAAATAGAAGACGACGAGAGTTCAATTAGGGACATGTTTATGTTTCCATTTTGTTTTGCTCATTTGCTAATGATTTCCAATTAGGAACTTGTTTGCTCTCCTACCTTTTCATCATTTAATTGAGAAAGAATCAACTTGAGCGAGCAAAGGCTTTTAGGCTTGTCAACCATCATTGTCAACTTGCAAGGTTTATACCTATACTTATAACGTTGCCTTCGAAATTGCCTACACGCGCTACCTCACTCACCTTTTTCGCAGGTGCATGTTGTGATAATGTCCTTTTTATCTTTAGCGCTTGATTCTTTCTTTAAGAAACCGAAGAAGAAATAGAAAAGTTAAAGCCTTATTCAAGTTCAGCTGCGCAAGTAATCCATATACCACCCCATCCGCTCCATCGACCCATCTACCCTCCTCCAGTTAACGATTTTCATTTCCCTATCCCACCCGCTGTGCCCGCCAGTATACTCATACTCAATGAAGCAACGAACATTGCCCACTTGTGTGCATATGAAGTTCGAGGTCGAGGTACTGTTAGAGGCTGAGATTGTAGTGGTATTGAAAACGGTACTCGTGAATGACATTGAGCTTTTATTGAAAAGCTTTTTGTTTATCTCCAGCTCCTACCCTTTTTACCCTCTCTACATCCCTTACAGAATTACAGAAAAACAAAACGTTTCTTTCGTCAGAAAACAAGAACGATTTATATAAAACGAATAAGACGTGAACCTTTTTCTACTGCGTAGCATTGTCTCCCTGTCCTATGTACTTTCATACATATCTATGTAAAATGATATTTTTGTTAATGTGTGTTGGAACGGGGATATGGAGATGGGTATGAGCTTTTTTCAAAATGGTGGGTGGATTGGATAGGAATAGGATAGTTTTGCGATGACAACAACTTACCAAGCGACACGACGACGCACGGCCATCAGCATCAAACACCGAATCGCGTTCGCGTACACTCAACAAATCGATGTAGTAGTAGTATACGAGGCTATGACTTTTTACGGGGTGAATGTAACCTTGACCGGGATCGACCTTGAATACAAATTATTTGTATGTATGTATTTTAGCTATCTCTATACATACCTAGACATTTTTCTGTCCTCATTTTGTTGTTGTTGGTAGATATAGATACATTTATATTGAAACTCAATAGATGAGATTGGTTTTATTTGTTACGAAGTTTGTAGGCGTAGGTATACCTATATGTGAGTGCTTTCGATCCTGATTTAAAAGATTTTTATTTTATGCTAAATAAAATAAGAAACGAAATTTTTGTGAAGCATATTTCAGAAAAATGTCCTTTGATTAGGAAATAAATTGAAGATTCGGTGAAATGAAGGTAGGCATTTTTTGTCCAAGAAATGTAAGGCCTTATTTTCTTAAGATTTAGAGTACAATAATTAAAGAGATAAGTTCAAGTTAAAGGTCCCAGCTCAGTTTTTTTCTGGTGCAGGGAATCATCATTCCACTTTGATGTCACTTTTGGCGGGAATCTCTTCCATTTTTCAAAGTTAAGTTGAAAGAGATTTTATTACATTTTTTAATAAGATAAAATCGTGAGTTCAAAGGATTTTAACTCCCTATTTGGGTCCTCTGTACTGTACACACAACTCGGCTCCGGGATCTTGTCACCCCATATGTGGGATATTCGTAAAAAAGTATGCCATCTAAATGGTCAGTGGATTGGTCAAAAAAGTTCAAATTGTTTAAAAAAAACGTTCAGCCATAGAGCATTTTTAATCAATGGTTAAGGTTATTCAAGGTATTCAAGGATTTTTAGCACCCCATTTGTGGGATATTCGGAAAAAAAAGTATACCATCTGAATGGTCTCAATGACCCAATAAAAGATCAAGTAGTTTCAGTAATTGGTCAGACCATATTTTTATTTTAATAAATATTCAAGATTTTTGGGATATTCGAAAAAAAATATACCATCTGAAAGGCTACTTAATTTTCATAAAAGGATAATTACTTTCAATAATTGTGGGATATTCGAAAAATAAAAAAATATATTATCTGAAAAGTCACTAAATCTTTATAAAAAGTCCACTAGTTTCAGAAATTGGTCAGCCATAAATTTTGTTTGGGGTTTTTTACGGTCATACAGATTTTAGCACATCATTTATGGGATATTCAAAAAAAGTATAGAAAAGTCAATTCCTAGATACTCACTTTTTGCCAATATCCCATAAATTGGGTGCTAAGATCCCCGAGCCTTTTTCCTCCGCTAAGGTAATGGTCAATTGTTATTTTTAATAACTAGCACCTTGAGTACCTTTTTTAATTAATAATTAATGGCTCCAATCAATTTGTCAAATCAGTACCTATGCCCTTTTATCACCAATTTAGCCTTTATTTCTTTCGAATATCCCACTTATGAGGTGCTCAGATTCCGGAATCCAAAAATGTACTTCAATTACATCACTACCTATAACTCCACATTAATATTTTTCTAACCCAAAAGCTTCAATCCATATCCTTATGTGACAGTTGTTTCAACTATTGGATTTTATTTTTTTTCTGTAGGTACATAGGTATATAAAGAGAATTGTATACCATTGACCTCGAATTTAATATCCTGTGTTCATTTGTAGGTAGATATATCTTAAATGAACATCTTTTGAAAGCTCTTCCATCACCATCACCAACACACACTCACTCTGAAACACAATATTTTGCCCAAATAATTTGTATTTATTACACTTGCTCTGCTGGATGCGTATATCGGAAAAAGTTTACCTTTATAGTATTCTCATCCTACGCGTTTAAGCTTTTCGTCTTAACCGCCCTGGCAAGGAGATAACTTTTTTTTTTTTTGTGAAAATATGCGCGTCCGCTAAAAACTCATAAAGGTTGCGATTGTGAGATTCTTAAACAAATTTATCCCAAAATAAAATCCCGTTCCTACTAATGGTAAATATATACCTAATCTACCTACACCATTTCGAATGAATAAAGCCTTCCATTATAGTAACACGCAAATCGGAAGGGAGCACCGAATTTATCGAATCATCTCCGCGTGTAACGGCTAACGCGCGCTTTGGCGTCGCTGTCGTATCCTCCGAATCATACGTGAGTCGAAGACGTTGGTGTTTGATGATGATGATGTTGTTTAAGAGGCTTTGCTTGGTGGATTGCATGCTGCCTTACCTACCACATTCAATGTTGCCGCTTCCTGGCGACAATGGGGCTGATGATGATGATGATGCGAAGGTTATTCACTTGTGCGCAGATTCCCATCATCTATACCCGGCATTTTTGAAATTTGTCCATGCACGGTTTCTTGATTTATGAAGATTGAAGATGCCTTAGGTACTTAATTCAAAGTGTAGGTCAATTCAAGGGTAAGAAATTTACCCGTGCGTGGGATGAGAATAAAGAATATATACCTACTCGTATATTATATGTAGATATAAGCATAGATGTTTATAGGTAAATGGTACAAATAGAGCGTTGGCGGAAATGGCACATTTATGTGAAATAAATAATGACAAAACGAGTAGGTTAGGGTGGAAATCCTGATACTTATACGAAAAGTTTTGGAAAACTTTCAAAATAATATTAACACATAAACTAGTCAATAAATTAGTGATGAAACTTTTTTTTACAGGTTACTATTTTTATACATATCCCTACCTAGAATGAAACAATAATTATTAAAATTAATTTGAGGAAGTTGTTTTGGAAGTATAGAGCAAATTAATAAAGGATATTCAAAGGCGCAGTTTCACAGTGCTCACTTACCTGAATAAGAATGAGTGGCAATCAAGCCTTAATGAATTTGGAAAATAAAGTTATTGCCAATGTTATTCTTAAATTTTCTTGATGTTTAAAAATTTCAAAATTAAATCTGTTCAACTTAAAAAAAATAAAAATATTCGTACCTAGATTATAAAGGGTCCGCCATCTAACGTTTTTTTTCAACTAGTGCTTATTTCGTGAATGGTAACACCTAGCTCATGTCTGATTTGACAAATAATTAGTTTTATCCTTCCGCTAAACGAATATGGGAATATGCGATCGACTTAGAGAAGATGCCGATTTTGCCAAAAACAATCATCTTTTCAGATGAAGCTCATTTTGATCTTGGCGGGTAGTAAACAAGCAAAATTGTCGCATTTGGGGCACAGAAAACCCGCACGCATACATTGAAAAGCCGATACACCCAAAACGAGTCACTGTTTGGTGCGGATTTTGGTCCAGAGGAATATTGGGCCATTTTTCGAAAATGAGCAAGGAGTGGCCGTTATAGTCAATACCGATCGTTATCGGGCCATGTTGAACGAATTTTCGTTCACAAAAATTGAAGAGGAGGATATTGGCAACATTTGATTTCAACAGGACGGCCGGCGCTACGTGCCACACAGCCGAAGCTACACTCGATGTTTTGCGCCATTTTCAAAAAAAAAAAGTTATTTGGCGGACCCTTTATTATGTAGATACCTACTTTTTATTCTTTATATCTTTTGTCAAGACGGACATTTAAGACACTTTAAACCAAAACTTGCTAAATTAACTAGATATTGGGCTTAACCAAATCATGCATGAAAGGCGAGATATGCAGGGTATGTTTTGCCTAAGATGCTACAGAAGGCAAGAGTGGTTTTGTTCTCGAAATATTCGCGTCCAAAGTGATATTCGAACCAACCCTAAATAGTCTTTGGATGGCAAAGCCTCGTAAGACGTAAAAGGTTGCGTGTTTCAGTGCTGAATAGAAAATTAACAGACCGATAGTTTGATAAATTAAAAAAAAAAATCGATTATTAAAAAAAACAGGTCAATTACCTAAATAATTAAATAAAATCCTTAAATGTCTAAATTATCATCTAAATCACAAATCAACTAAAAATTTGTTAACAAAATTAATCCAAAAAACAAAATATCCTATTTAAACAATTTTAACTGCTAATTCACCTTATAGGTACTAAATCTAAATCTTAAAAAAAAATCTACTACAATCAATAAGAAATCTCAGTTGTCACCACAGAGTTCCATAGAGTACATATGTATGTACATTTTCTCACAAAATGTGAGCTTTCGGACACACACACTCTCATTTGAGCTTGAGTCTTCTTTAATCGAGATTAAAAATGTAATCCGGATTTAAATTATTTTAAATTTTAAATTCCAATATCAAATCCAATTTCATATTATTCACATTGAAATCTAAAATACATATATGTATGAATACAATTGAATTTAAACTTCCGTCAGGAGACCAATGTAAGTACTTACATCCAGATTATTTTGGACAAAGATTAAATGAACATAAATTACTTAAATCCGGATTAAATAAATCAGGATTCTAAGTCCATTTAAATCCAATAAGTGAGTAATTTTGGAGGAAAAATTCAAAATTTAGTTGGTTTAAGGTTTAAAATGTTACCTAGGGTGTTATCGACATCACATAAAAAGCAAGAATGACTAAGTTTCAATATTCTTCACGTTTTATCAAAATTCATAAAACAAATAAAAAATTTTAAAATTCCCTTATTATTTTTGAACCACTCTCTATAACCAACAATCGAAACGGAAATATTTAAAATTCATTTCCTTAAAACAAAAACAAAAAATAATCATCCAATAAGTATGCCAATTATAGCGAAACCTACCCTATGTATAAAAATAAAAACAAAATACTTAAATAAGGAAGTAGGACAACAAAAACATAAAAAAGCCCTTCATTTTATATTCAAGGTTGAGGGTGGTATATAAGAATCACGCAATGATTTTACAAATTCCTAACAATTTAAATAATATCCCTTACACCCAACCAACGCACATCTAAACCTCCCGTATACCTATATACCCTATTTCAAAAGGGGAAGTAAATAAAAGTAAAATTAAAGGTTTTCCCGGTTTGCTATAGATTTTCATATATTGTAGAATCCTTAAAATAGTCAAGGAGAGCTTTTTGTTTTGGACTATTTCATTTTTTCCACTAGAATAATTTTTAAACGAAAATTTCTAACTATGTATACTTGAAGCGGAAAAGGAAACGCAAAGTAAGCCTTAACATAATTTCAAAGAGATATAAGGCGTAATAATGAGAATCGTTTTTTTTTTCTGGTGAAAAATTGTATAAAGATGCCATGTTGCCAACATAATAATAATGACAACATTATATGCAAAACAAAAAGAAGACTTTTTTACGGCATGTTAAACTTAGTTAAGTAAGGCACGTTTTAAATGAAGAGGTTTCTTGTCGTTTGTCGTCCTGCTTAGATTCACAAAACGTAATATTAAACACGTGCCATAGAAAGGTATGTACTTACATCCGTATTTCCTCAATATTAAAATGTGTCCTAAAGTTCATTCGAAATGTGATTCGCGGTTTGGGGTTAGGGTGGAACTCTTAACTGGGCCCCCACGCATTTCTCCAAGATGTGCGGAGGAAGTCAAGGAGTTAGTGATAGGACACAAAGTGATGATTTGAAGAGCACTTGCTTCGAGAAGTCACTTTGTATCGACATGATGCCGTAAAAATAAAATATACATACGAAATTCAAGTTGATTCGAACGAACCCACACGCGCTGCATGCTGGCGTGTGGGGGTGGACTTATCAAATATCAATACAAAAGCCGACAATAACGTATTCCAGGTGCCAAAAACTGAGCATATTTGATATTGGCATATAAGATATGGTTTCGCCCAGAGTCCATGTTTGTTTGTTGTTGTTTTTTTTTGCAATATTTATCCCAGGAGTCTATATACTCGTATATGGAGATATTATATTATTTGAGAGAATTCCCAATGGCACGTGTATACGCAATCAAAATAAACGGAAATACTGGGATTCGTTTCATTCTAACTGTGCGCGAGTATATTGCTTTTGAATTATTCCTTTTGCATAAAAAAACATTATTCCTTTGTATGCATAACGAATATTCACTGGAGTTTTTGTTTTACATTTTTTCGCTTTCGGACAATTATTGTAGAGGTTCGAAAATTTGGAATTTACTTCAATAATTATGACGAAGTTCTTATTTGTTTGTGTATAGGTATACATTCTTTTCAATTCGAGTAGGTATCTTAATTTATTGGTGCAAATGACGATATAAGTGCGTTAAATTTGATCCTTTGGAACACGTAAAAAGTGGGTCCTGTAATTCTGTTTGTCTGCCTCTACGTCGACGCACAGTACTGTAAGCCACTGAAGAAACGAAACAAATTTTGAACTTTTGGTTTTCAGTGATTTCCTAGAGGCGAAATTGAAAATTTTTTGTAGCTCGAAGAATAACGGTAACTGCCCTACACTACAGCCTTTATAAAAGAGGTTATTTATCACGGAAATGGCTCAAACGATTTTGACAAAAAAAAGGTGTGTTTTGTTGAAAGTATATGGTCTAAACTTTGTTAAGAAAATAAATTTAACAAAAAATGTTAAACGGTAGGTACCTGCCACGACGATTTACCTGATTTGGATCAACATTTGTAAAGAAGAATTTTTTTTTAATCGAAATAATATGAAAAATCTTTTAAAAGAAATCTTTAAATAGAAGACCACTCTCCCACCAATAAAAGCCGTGGTCCTTTCGAGGTGGCGAACTCCTCATGAGTAGATGCAAACAATAATCTAGTACTACCAACTACTCGTGCTCTCATGACGAGTAAGTAGATAAGGTTTGTAGGAAAACCAATTTTGTATGTTACATTCAAAATGGCTAGCAAAGTACTCTTGAGTACTTCGCCACCTGCAAATGAACACGGCTAAAACCGTAATTATTTGTTGAGCTTCCCTGCTTTCCGACAAAAGTAAATCCTCGATTTTTATCACTTTCGTTATTCACTTTATCTTTCTTGCTTTTTCGTTTCCAGAGCTCCAGTACTAGCGTTTAAATCGCCAATTATTATTATACTGTGGAAATTAAGCGAGCATAAAAAGTTATAAAATTTATCATAATTTTTGATGCCAGTTATTGCAGTTGATATAACCAATATTATCCTCAATTTTTACTTCAAATAGTGAAAGTATCTTGTTTTTGATAGTTATAATTGAACCGACAACTTGCTCTACCTATAAATGCTGTTTTCTTTGCTGGCATCCAAAATCATGCATGGGGAAATATTTTGTAAAGTTTTTACTTTTTTTTGCTCTATTAAATGAGTTTCGACTAAGAAATAAATTAAAATTTTAATAGATTTAAAAAAATCTGTTATATGAAGTCAGCCAACATTGTATGTTAAAATTCACTGCAATTATCTAGGTATGGTATTAGAATCTCGTTCCTCCATGACATCCGTGAGCTATTGACCAGAGCCACCTGGCCGCACTGAGGTATCCTAAACATTGATGACATCTATTCCAAACTTCGCATCTGTCAACGTTCTGTCACTACCATCTGTTTCTTAAGCTGTGATTAGACGGTCAATGTAAATGGTCAACGCATTGACTCTCTGACTTCATCAAAAATGTCATCAACACACTGCCAATGAACCGTCAACGTTGACTATGTCAACGCATAACACATTGATGATCACATGAATGACGCTAGTCAGTCAATGTCAAGCAGACTACATTGACGTGTCAGAAAAGTATGCCATGTCAACGTTGGGATTATGGTCAACGCTTTGCGTCAATGTGTCCTAACATTTGCTCAGGGTGATTACACGTTCAACAAAAAAAAAGTCAATGCGTTGAAGGTAAAAACAATGCCAACGCAGCTGTCAACGCACATGGACATTATTTTTCGTTGTCGATCACACGACAAGACAACTTTGGGACGGAATTTGACGTCATTTTGAGTCAGAGAGTCAATGCGTTGACCATTTTCGTTGACCATCTAATCGTAGCTTCATAGCATTTTCTGTGAACAAACTCGGAAGACATCGTCGGGAAGATACACGAAATGCATTAGGTACACGTAAGAGTGAGTTCGGGCTCCGGGCATGGCACTGTCGCACAGTAGTGAAATTTTTGGTTCAAGACGAATTTTTGAAATATGTACATAGATATTAATTGTTTATTTATTTCTGACATGACCTGCGAAAAAATTAATACTAAAGTCACTACCTATTATATTGGCATCAAAATAATTAATAATTTTTGTATTTAAGTGACTCAAAACGAAAAATTAAAATTTTCAATAAATTCTATAATTGGCGCCTAAATGTAGAAATTTCTTTTATTTTTTGTGATGAAACAAGAAATACCTACTATTGATGTGTAGGTATTAGATATGAAGGAAGTAGGATGGATCAAAATCGTTCTTAAATCTTGCAAAAGTTAAGTCCACGGCTCCCTGCTGAATCATGTGTTTTTTGCAAAAATAATAATTTCAGCGTATGTATTTAATTTAGGTACACATTGACATACAACTATGAACTTAATTACCACAATCATTTTAATTCATTGAATTTATACAAATGTCATGTTTCACTTAACTTTCGAATTCAGTTGTTTCTACAAATATTTAAGCTACCATATTTAACTAAGTCCCTCATTTCTAAAATAAGTAGGTATACCTATATAATGTAGGTTAATTCTGAAGTATCAATATAGTTAAAGCATCACTTCGTGTAAAATGCTTGAATATTTCCTCTCGAATTTGTTGGTAGGTAGGTATAGTGTTTCATAAAGACAGCTTTTCTCCAATGTATATATTTCTTGCTCCATTGCCCTTCAAAATTTTCTAAGTTTGTACATACAAACTTAACACATATATAAATGTGCGTAAAATGTTATATCAAAAGCGCCTAATGTTCTTGAAATTGACAATCAGGTTTCCTATATAGCTCATCCTTATATGTAAGAATATACATAAAGTTAAAAAAATAAATAACAAACCTATTTACCAAAACCAGAAGAGGGTGCGGAATTCTAAGCCTAAGATACATGTAGGTATATATACCTAAAACTTATATACCTATCTGTATACATTGTGTTGTGTGTATTTACTTTGACCTTGAGCATGATGGCGTTGTTTACAAAACAAGCCCAAATACATAATAACATGAAATCTACGGCGTAGTACGCAATTCTCCATTTTGGTTAACATTGTTGGTTGATAAGATATTTTGGCACAAAAAAAATAGAAGCTTTTTCCTTTTTTTTGTTGTTGTGTGTTCTTCTGATGCCGCCTGAATTCGTAGAACCTTTGCCTGCGATAACCACCCCACACACGTGTGATATGGCAACCTGCTTTATGTACAGTTATCCCTGAAAATTGCTATACCAACCCTCAAGAACCCACCCTAAGGCGAATACAATTGTACCTACCAGTTGTGCGTTCTCAACTCCCACGCGTGCCACAAACAGTGTTGTCCTTGATTTTCCCGAGGGATGAAAAATGCTTCGATTTAGGTAACATGGAGGATTATATAGGATAGGCATCAGGCTTGTTCTGCAAAAATTCCCGCGCAAAATGCCCAATTGCCTTCTAACACCATGACAACAAGAATTTTTGTTTGTATAGGTATACGGTATACCTATTACATCTATATAAAATGTAAGCACAAACGAACTAAGCAAGTGGGTTTGGTAACGGGTCGACTCAAAGACACGCATAAGTGCTTAAATTTTTTCGGGTTAACTACATGTGTCAAGGACATTCTTTTTCGGTTAGGCTTATAAAAGTTAACTTTTGGTAAATTTTCATCCCCGGGCAAATGAGAGAAAATAAAAATAAAAAAAAAAAAACATAAAATTCACCCCCTAATTCTCAAACTTTCCAGATCCCACGTCTTTTATTCGTTTTACTTTCAGTTATTCTCTTATTTGAGATATTGGATCTGTTTATAAGGGTTAGCTATGGATTCGTAATAATTTATAAAATTAGGATGACTTAAGCTTCGAAATTCTTGAAGGATGAATGCGAAAGGATGGTTAGATTTGGTCAAAGGTTGATTGACACTTAGGATGAGTGCATTGGGTGTTCTTGTGGGCCTTAATGCGAAAAGTGTCTCTCTTTAAAACAGGCACAGATTGTTCTGGCTCTAATGTGCGATCACAATGTGGATTTATAAAGTCTTTTGAAACTATTTTGAACCGAACACGATGTACAACATCTGATTTCTTTAATAAATCTTAATCTGTGAGAAAAAATTAAAAAAATCGTTGGAGTGGTATTAAAATGAACTAATTTTTTTATATATAAAATTTTGTTAATATTTTTAAGAAAAAAAGAAAAAAAACTGAATTTCACAAAAAATCTTCCAAACGTTTTCGAAATATGTATTAAATTTTTAAAAAATAATTTCGAAATGCCATATTATTTAAACTTATTACAAGCTTCTGTATAAAAAATTTAGTTTTAATCAGTTATTCAGATAATGAGATAGTCGAAAATAAAAAAAAAAACGTTCTATAAGAGACACTCTGTTAATAAATTAGTAAAATGTAAAATTTAATAATTTAAAATGGTAGATCGTACTACTTTCGATACACAAATTCTTTTTAATCAAAATCGTAAGAGTCGTTATTCAGCAAACAAAAATTTCTCTGTCCCCTTTCACACGAGGAAACTGAGTTGCCAGCAACATTCAGTTTGTTGGTGAGAAGGGCAAGAAGTAAGAGGGGAAAATGAAATCTCGCTGGCCAACGATTCGAGGAGATTTTTTTGACATTCCTCTTCACACACACAGTTCAACCAAGCTATTTTAAAAGGAAACTACAGAAAGTTTCCAGGATTTTTTTTCTTCGTGTGAAAGTTATAGGAGATTTTTAAGGAAATTAAAAGAAAACGTAAAAAAAATCTCCAGTAACTTGTTTCCTCGTGTGAGAAGAGACTTTAACGTTGTTTTAAAATTTGTATGGGAGGTACCGTTATTTTTGGTTATTAGAATATTTTTTTTGTTTAAAATCTTCTAGATAGTGTTAAAAAACTGCTTTTCGCCAAAGTTTAAGAAAAACTCGACTGGTTATTTTTGAAATATTGAGTTAAAAAAAAAAAATAATCAGATTTTTTGTAAAATTGCAAAAAAAAAATTTCCAAAATTTTAGTAGGTACACAAATTTACTTAGAATATACCTGTCATTATTCATAACAAATTGATCAACACCAGATAACCCGTTTTCGAGAAAAGCGAAAATCAAAAAAAAAAATGGCTCTTTGGGAGGCTTATACATGTTAAAATTAATTTATTTTTTTTTTAAATCTGTGGAGCCGATTTTGAGAAAAAATATGATTTTCTTTGGTGGACAAAAAATTTTGCATGACAGGTACCGTTATATATGGGCTTCCCTATCATTACATTGTCAAGTTTGATCAACATCTCGACTTTGATTTTTTTTACGAATCTATAATTGACCTCTATACCGCCAGTAAAAATTACATACCTACCCGTAACTTTGGGCAAAATGAGGTTGAGGAATATGCCAATTTTTAGATTAGGTACTTAATGAATTGATCGAATTTCAATAAAACCGAAAATCCAGCTTCATATGAATTTGGCAAATGATCAGAAAAAAAACATAGAAAACATAGAATGACAAAATTGAAATTGTCACAACTAATTCACGTCTATAATGAACGACAAGCCCGAAAATCCAACTTCATATAAATTTGGCAAATTATCAGAAAAAACATAGAATACATAGCATGAAAGAATTGTAAATGTCACAACTAATTCACCTCAATAATGATCGGCAAATTATTAAGCAATAAAAAATTCCATATGGGTGATTCGGTTAATTCATATGAATTTAGAAAATTAGCAAACAAAACATAGAAAACATTGCACGACCAAATTTGTATTGTCACAAATTATTGAGTAGAAAACTATATTCAATTTAGAAAGTTTTTACCCATTTTTGAGAAGGTTTATATCAACTAAGCGAGACAGCAAAAAAAAAACATAGAAAACACGGAACGACGAATAATTAACGGCAAAGTTATCCACCTAACCGCTTTTCGATCGGTGAATGCTGTTTCGCTCAGTTGACACTCATCGAAAATAAATCTCCAATCAAAAATCACCCCAAAACAGCAAAACTGTGCAACCCAGTCATGCCCTTTTTTGAGATAATATTTTTTTTTTAAGAAAGGTTACCTACCTACACAATACACCCATATATTTTGATAAAAATTTGCGCCGTATTTTTCTACACGGTTTACACACAAAAGCGAAAATCCTTGAATTAGAAATTTTGGAGCCTAAATTTTGCGCGGGCATTACCTCTCTACATCTACATATAACATTGTAATATTTTGCGTCGCACTTAATTTCGGGGAATATTTTTTTATTTTTCTTGTGAGGATTTTTTTTGTTATTTTTGTTGTTGTTGTTGAATAAAGTAAGTATTTTGGATGTACCCGCAAATAAGAGGAGAACAAAAGTTTGATTTTATTTCTTTTTTTTTCATGTTTAGAGATGGCCTTGAAAGTTTATTTTTTACGTGACGTCCTAAATACCAACATTATAATATGGTGTGGGTTTTCGAGAACATACGCCGAACCTAAGGAGCCAATTTCTTAACCGAAATGTCATTCTTAAATTAGAACGACCGCACAAAATGGCAAGAGATTTTATGGGGGTCGGGGTAGGTATTTGAATATCAACATTATGTCCTTGAGAATATACGAAACAAATATAGGTCCTTGTTAATTTAACACACTTGTTTATGAAAGTACAAGAGGGTGGTTCGTGAAAGTTGTGTCGAAAAATGTATGTAGGAGGTAAGTAATGTTTAGATATTTATGTTTATTGTTTTTTTTTACTAAAATATGCTATTTTCTCAAAGAAAATGGTTTAAGCTGTGTATAAATTTACAGGGTGTATTATTACAGATTTGAAGTATGCAATTCGGTTTTAAAACAAATTGGTCCTTTTATATTCGAAAAGGCAATGTGTTTGCTCATAAAGGGGACGATAGTGCCAGCCAAGCCAAGTTCTCTGCCCAGCCCATTTAACAGGAACACCAAAATAGTATTCAGCTCTGAAAAATTAGACTTATAGTTATGTATGTTAGTTTAAAAAATTACACAAAGCCTTGTTTTGTAGTAGAGTAAGTGCTGCAAATATGGCCCATGTTGATAATATGGCCCACCGTAATATTTCTCTACTGAAAGGGCGTAGGTTACCCGCTGTGCATTTATTTCGAAGATACCCTTTGTGGTTTTGATATATTAAAAAGTGGAGACTCAGGAGCAGGAAATGTGAGCGGAATAGGAGGTTTTATTTTTTTTACATTGGCCATATAATTTTTTGTTAAATTTTTGTAAGTGTTTTTACACTAAATTCTGCGCAAATATTTAAATATTATTTTGAGACCTTGTTGCACTTAGATTTATATTTCATTATATGAAAACATAATTTTAAATATAATTTTTAAAGTGGGTTAAAATTAAAAGAACAACGAAAAGGCTATATCCAGGTAATGTGGCCCACCACATGCACCATATACACCACCCTGGTCCATATGTAACACCGAGCGAAAAAACTACGTGTCGGTAATATGGACCACCACATTTAGCATATAACCGAACCTGGTCCATATTTAACACAAGGCAGTATAGGTATTAGCAGCACTTTTTTGAAAAGTGTTAAAAAGAGTTTTTTTTAGTTTTTTATTTATTTATTTTTAGTTAAGTTATTTTTTTATGTTTTTTTGTTATGAAGACTGATTATAAAATAATTTCTTTAAATATTACATTAAAAAAAAAACCTAGTGAATTACTGAGAAACTGTGTTTTATTTACAAAAAAGTACAAAAAAGTTAAAGGTGGGCCATATTTGGGACACTTTCTCTATATAATGTACGTGTTAAGCATTTTTAAAATGTATCCTAAATCTGGACCAGAGCTTTTGATATAGTGGTGTGGGAGAGAGTCAAAATTTACGAAGACTTTTCAGTTTTTGTCAAAGCCAACAACATAAAAACAAAAAAGGATGTAATTTTTTAGTGGCGTACGTAAGTACATATTTACTTTTCAAAAAAACTAAAATTTTGGAAATTTTGTGTATGCAATATTATTTTAATTTAAAAATCTTCTTTAAAATTTTTTATTGAAATCCGAAATCGAAAGGCGTTAACAGGAAAATCAAAATTAAAAAAGTTCTATGAAATGTACCGTTAGTAACAGTTATTGGAAATTTTTTACCTACAGTAGATTACATGAATTTTTTTATAAAAATCGTTAGAGCCGTTCTCGAGATAAATTATTATTTTTCATAACGGTTGAATGGCGGGTACAGTTATTTTTAGAGTGAACAAAAAATTTCAATTTTCACTTAATTACTTTGAGTTCAAAATTTCAAGAAAATCGCTTCAGTGGCTTAGGGTGTAGGTTGTAGTACAGACAGACATACAGCCATACAGAAAGACAGAATTTTGGGGCCCACTTCTTTCGTGTTGTCTTTAATCGTATTGTCAGGTTTGATTAAAATAACAAGGTCGATTTTTTTTACGAATTCAAAACATGCCTTATATGTAGCACCTACGAATTTATATTGCAAATAAAGATACAGTGGCAACACTAATAATATTATAGTTTTTTTTTTTTTAAACTCAATTCTTTCATTTTATTTTTAAATCACGTTATTTTATGAATAGATAGTTTTTGAAAAAAATATTTTTAAATACAAAATAGGTACCAAAATGTATGTTAAGTTTTTCATATTTAACTTAATCAATCTTAAAAAAAAAATTTTGGAATCGTTTCTGATCAGTACGATGGAGTATATTCAGGTCCACATACACACCCAAATCGAGGTTTTTGTTGCCTTTAAGAATAGCTACGTAGATTAAACCTTCTTTTAGTGGGTGTCTTCAATACCTTCTGTACATCAACTCTGGAGAGACTTTTGCCATGTAACAAAAAAACCGACTTTTTCCGATGAGTTTGAATTATGGAAAAATCCTCAGCGAACTTGATCGATTAGTTTTTCTCAACTTATTCCCCCAGTCCAGTTTCAAGTCTTGTTTGCCTTTCTGACAAAAATACTGCTTTAGTACAATATTCCAGTGATCAATGTGAAGCTTAAAACAATTTTTGTTTATAAATAAATAAAACACTTTGCCTCTTTTCCTTCAACAAAAAGATACTTACCTACCTATATCAAAGCTAGTTCGTTTCTCTGTCACCGAAATAGTACGAATTTTAAAGCTTAATATCTTTCATTTTTATTTTACATTCAATTACTACTTTGACCACTACAATTGGTATTGAATTCGAAAGTCAAACCATCCAGACACAATTAAGCTTTACCGTGGTTATATTTATTATTTAAAAAGATAAAATGAATTAAGCCCCATGCATCTTCTCTAATGTGTATATAGAAAAAACGTTTGTCTAAATTTCTCTCCGAAATAATTTAGAAATTGGTCAGAACACTGAACTATCTCAAATTTCTTTTTGTACACACACTTCCACCTTTCCAAAATCAAAAAAAAAAAAACATTTGTGCCAAATTTCTCAACGAAATGTTTGCCCTCTTTATTTCTGAAAAAAACTCATAAACTCCATACAAACTGTGTGTGCATCTCGATCTCGTTGGCCTAGAATCACCCAAAACTATCATCGTCCAACATCCAAACAAACCAACCATCCAAGAAAACCTCAACACCAATGACACGAGATGGATAGACGTTCGTGTATATATGACTTCTCTGTTAATAGCAACAACACTGTATCCGGAAGTTCAGAGCCGTAAAATCGTACGGATAAAATAATAAACAACCAACACAAGAGGATGAAGACCTCGATAAGCTAAGAAGTCATCGTCAAAGCTTGAAAGAAACAAACAAAAAAAAAAAGATTTCATCTCTTCATCCAAATCTGAGTTTCTGAGTCTCTGAGTCTATGCCAATATAGCGACGAAAATGAAACTGGAACACTAGGTTGGCGCGCTGGAGAAAGACTCAAACCTGAATCGCATGTTGAGTATGGAACGGCCGCCGCGGAGCGGAGCGGCGCGGCGACGGCACGCAGGCAGGCGTGATGTAGAAACCGTGTTAACTGATTTTCACTTTTACTCGACATAATTACTTTGGCCTGACCTACATTTAGGCCAAATTCACTTTCTTCATCGACGTCGCCGTCGCTGTCGCTGTCGACGACGACAGAGACGGAGACGAGTTAACGATCGTCGTCGTCATTTTATGCTTTTACTAGATACAAAGATGGCGTCGTTGTCGTTGGAGAGAGCCTGACTCAGAGAGGGAGTTGTTAAGTGACATTTTTAGGTTAGTTGGTGTGGCAGAAATGACAGCGAACAGATGTATGTGGAGCTTGTTCAAAGTGGGGCCCAGCCAGACAGCCAGCTGGTATATTGGCACCACAATATGCGGTGCAAAGAGGTGCGGTTCCGAAGGTTTAAACTTTTCGGTTTCTTTTGTGGCGCTTGGTGTATACCTATAGTCGTAAAAGCGTTCAAGCTTGTAAGGTATTCGTATGAGCTTAACATGAAACATGACTACTCACTTATCTTGAGGTTATTGTACGATCTATTGTTTATTTTTGGATTTTCTTCTCTTTTTTGTAAGCCGAGGTATATAATAAGGGGTTCATAATAATGTTTGCTCATATTATATGGCCGTTATGAAACTATCACGCATAGAATGCGCTCAATTAATAGAGCTTTATGTATACATAGCGGCAATAATTGGTATGTGAATAAAAAAGAAAATCATTTCACTTTTCACTGACCCACTAAGCGACGAGATGTTTGTTACCTTTGCAGTTGATTGTTTATCTTGATTCTAGGCCAACATGGAAGTAGGTACACATTTCGAGTTGGTTTGTTTTTTTTTCGCCTGAGGAATTCCAGCTGTAATTAATTGTTTCTCAACTTAAGCCAGTTTGAATTTTTTTTCGTTGAGTTTTCATGAATTTTATAAGACATACACGAGTATGTAAGATATTTAAGAAAAAAATTTCGATAAAGATCATTTGGTTAAATGGAACTTTGTAAATTGGTTTAAATTGTTCCCACGTTGGGCGCCAACTTGACAAAATAATAATAATAATTTTTTTTTAACAAACAAGTAATATTTGACACTTCAGCAATGAGCGATTTTGTCTACTTTGGGTTTTTGATACAATTTTAAATTAGAAAAATTATTAATCTTGATATAAAAATAAAATATAAATTTGGCAGCGCTACAGCTCGTTGGGAGTCAAGTCCTACTAACTTACAATTCTCAACCATTCCTTGGTGTGTGTTGTTTGTTTTCAGGAATGGAGGAGACCTAAGTTTTCTGCCGTGGGAGGCACTTAGTCATGGCAAATTTTTTCTTGGAGGATTTTTCACTTCATCGCAAGAGCAGTAGCCTTTTTTTTCATTTATGTGCAAGAGGCTGGGAATCAAATCAAGACCTCCGGCATGACAGTCCTATACGCAGTATCTTACCATTACGCGACCAGCTTCTTGATATAGCTGCTGCTGAAAAGCTTTCGTGCAAGTGGGGTTTGGGATAGTAAGAAACAGAAATTTCATGTCTCTTTTTGTATTTTTTAAAAAAATATAGGAAATTAATTGATACCTCTGAGCTTTGTATGCTACTTCAGCAGTTTTCTACACAAGGAGTAAACTTATTTGCCATGGAAAAAAAGGTGACATGTTTATAAGTTTGGTTTATAAGTACCTAATAAAAAAAGTGAACAAAAAGCGTTAACGTTGTTGTTATTGAACTACACGAATATTTAATGTTTTTGTGTTGGGCGCCACTTAAGAATAAAATATTTAATTTTTCAATATTCGATGAAGAACAAATTAAATAAATGAAAAACCCAACAATCTAGACTTTATTCAATTAGGGTGTAGAAAGTTATGATTATTTACTCGAGAAAAACTTATTAAAAGTTACTCTGTTCTTCAAAAGTTTATTTTGGAGGAGTTTAAGGTTTTGAACGGTAGAGTAATTATTTTATTTCAAAGAATTTTTATTATTTTTTTGTTAGAACTCCCATATGTTTTTAACTGACGTGAAATAAAACTTAATATTTGCTGCGTTGGGCGCCATTTAAAAACAAACATTTTAAAATATTAGTAATAGCTTAATTGATTGAACACAACAGACATGAAGGAGAATGTAAACACTTTTAAAAACCGCAATCGCAAAGTTGAAATAGATACAATCACGACTAAATAAATACAATAGAGCTTTAGTCTAGCGAGTCACGACGCTGTATATTGGTAAACTTTTAATAATCAATTTTTTTTTTTGAAATTTAAATCAGATTGAAAATAAAACACCGCATATTTCCATTTTTTAATACAAAATATTCATTCAAGAAATCACAAATTCATCCAAACAGTTAAAAACAAATGTTAACAACTACTAGAGATGCGGGTTTCTTTATTTTCATTTTTATTTCGCAAGCATCACGACTCAACACATCTGTAAGGACACGCGTTCTGAGTAAATCGTCTTTTATGTTGAAGCAAGATAAATGTAATCTTAAAATAATTTTTTTTTTTAAATGGCGCCCAATGCAGGAAATTCTTCTTTTTTTTTAAGAAATAATAAATGAGACCAGTCATACAAGTTTCATCAGCATCAAACTTCAGATTAATTTTAAGTTATAAATTGAAATGCTTGTATAAGCCATTTCAATGATCGTAGTATATGAAAAAAGGTTGTTAAACCTTTTTGTAGAATGCTTTATCATACGCTGACCCAAATATGTATTACAAAAAAATATATACATACCTATATAAAAATCCATAAATGAAAAAAAAGTTTGTAAAAGTTTCACTTTAATCTATACCATAATGAGGCTGCGCGCACCGCATGTTGCCTTGACAAAGAGCAGTTCCCCCAAGCCAACATTCACTTCAAAATAATAATATGTAGGTACTATGCTCCTCACTACGTCATTATAGTATAGATCGAATGTAAAACTCTCTCGATTTCATTTACATACCACAATTTTGCCATGAATATGTGACTGCCATTTGGTAGTAGGTACGCTGTATATAGTAGATACCTATAGTTGCAACAGTAAGTAGCGAAATTATAACATGAAACAGCGCATACAGACTTATATATAGTTTTACTATAGTAGTACGTATAACCTCATTTTTGACCTCAAAAATGCCTGAACGCGAACGCGCGACGACACAACATAAAAAAGTGCCTACTTTCGCTCATGAAATCGAAAGTCATCGCACTTTCGTTGTAAGTGGAGTAGGTATACCTAGTGTAGATGGAAGCAAGTGGGGCTTGAAAGGCAAAGTTTGCACCTCAATGAGGCCTCTATATGCTGTTTTAGTTGAGCTATGTGAAATGAAATAGAAAAAGGTGGGTTAAACCATAAAGCACACCAAACACTCAGTTTTTGTGGATGTAACAGTGTCTCAACATACACTTGAGGATTATCATCACTCCAAATACGGGAGTTTGTGTATTGACGTATCCATTCAACCAAAAGTGAGCTTATCGCTAAATAAAATTCGCTTATGAAAATTGGGATACGTATTTAGAAAAGAACCATGATTTTCAAAATAAATTTCCACAATTTGGAAGCGTTGTTCAGGCGTCAGTCTCTTCATGTTGAAATGCCAAGCTAAACTAAAAATAAATCACTTGACAGCTGACAAAATGGCCGCCAGTTAAAATAGTATTGCCAACTTAAAGTTCTATAAAAAAGTTCTGCAAAAAAACTATCGATGTATGTAGCCTTTAACATGAGTGAAATGTCAGGATTTTCTGAGTCGCAAAATTTTGTCGTAAGTCCTTGTTAAACGTCGAGGCCTTGCTTTTCTTTTCTTTTAATTGCTGTATAAGACTGTGTTCGAAAATCCCATTTAGTTTCCTTAATTAGTAATTTTGCACCCTTCAAAAAAATAAATTACCCAACAGAGAAACCTTCATTTTAGTAAAGAGTAAATTGCTTTCCATTGCCAAAATCATTATGCTTATAGTCTCTTAGTCTCACCTTAAACTATATGTGGACATAAGAAACGATCCATTAACAAATTACTTATTTGCACAGACATTTTTATTTACAGAAGCATCACCTTGTATGGACCGAATGAACACCCTGACCCTCGCCCAATTCAATATAATATACAGCACGTCATGCTATGGCCTCTTAATAATTATTATAGCTTAATAAACTGACTTTTTTTTATCTGTCAAGTTGACCATACATATTGTATCTAAAAAAAAAAAACTCCAATGTAATCTCAAATAAAATTAGAGCGGTTTTTTAGGTCATAAATCAAGATTTCAATAGCATTGGTATTATAGGGTCTTTTTGGTTTGTTTTCTCAACAAATTAATTATCAAAAAAATCTACATTGAAGGGTCAAGAACTATTAACAATGAATAAAAAACAATGTCGTTTAAGGCTATGTGTCATTTTTGTCTGGAGCCGGACATGTAGATAAAAATATTATTCACGATCAACACTAGCTATCCACGAAGTTATGAATTTGAATAAGGTCATGATGATGTCAAAATTATACTCTCTACCAGCATACGCCATTCAATTATTATAAACAACAGCTTGATAGTTGGTATCCATATATCTAGTGTGAAAAAAATACCCACAGATCCTCTTTTTTTCAATAACGCTCATCGATCAGAAGTAAATTATATTATTTGTGAATAATTGTGACTCTAGTCGCCCTAGAAAAGATGTTTATCTTATCATTTAACGAATATATTTGTAAGACACATTTAATTTGTAAGATCATAGTCTGGAACATAGAGTTGTATTTTTGGATGCTGAGTAGATTTTTAATGGAATTAAAAAATAATTTCTTTTTGGAAGGCTATGATTCAATACTAATTCTTCAATATTTTCCTTTTTCTCAAAATTTCAGGTAAAGTTTCGGTTAAAAAATAATTGTATTTTTCGTAAATTTTTTTTTTAATTAACTTTTATCATGTATAGAATTTTTTTAGTGAAAAACCACTAAAAAGGAAAATAAACTATTTGTCTAAGAATTGTACCTATATATACAGGGTTTTTCAATCTAAAATAGCAACGCCATCTACAACTTCCATTGCTATACAAAAAGATTTTATACTAATGGACAAGTACTTACTTAACGAGTCATTTAAATCACATCATCAATACTCAAAACTAGCCAAACTAGTCTCGAAAATGTCTTCTTCATTTGCAACACCACCGCCCAGACTGTTGTTGATACACACATAAAACAATTCGGGCTACTTTGGCCCTAATTAAATAGACCTCGAAGGCGTAAGTTTTGTGTGTCTACCCCATTTAAAATTGTATGGCTTTTCGATATTTTCATGAGAGTGTGACTCCATGGAAACATAAATTTATGGAGTTCAATGGACAAAACCTAAACTACATAAAACGACTCTAAAAAATTGTGGAATTATTTCAAATCCTAATTTGATTAAGAACTCAATTAACTTATATTTTTTATTGACAATATTCAACTTTAGTTGGTGACTTATGTATCTTGTAAATCTATAATACTCGTATGACTTTTAAAGCTTGATATAAGCTGTAAAATAATTGTATTTTAATTATATATTCCAACTATTATTTAATTTTCCATAAAACAAAGCACTTGGGCAAAGTTTGGGCGTCTTGAATATAGTTTCTCTGAAAGCGAACTCTTGAAAGAAGTTCTAACTTCGATAAGCAGAATGCATTTTTGACTTTCAGATCTATGTAATTTCGGAAAATTCAATTACAAAAACCCTTAAGAAGATACAGATTGTTAAAAGCTGCAATAGCATAGTTAAATAATTTGTTGTTCCTATGATTCTTGTGAAAGTAGAAAATTGCATTTCTACTACAACAATGTACTCTACTCGACATTAAGGCCCAGCTTTTCAGTGCGAGATTAAAGTTAAACCCGAGTTAACCCAAACAATTTTGTGAGTTAACTCTGGATTAATTGAACGAATTTTTTTTTGTTGTTTTATCCTCCCAGGTTTTTAGTCCCTTCCGAATGCATATTTCTATAAAAAAAAACTGCTTATTGTATTAACTAACTCTGGTCTAACTCACTGCTGAAAAACTGTGCAATTTAATTCTAAGTATCTCTAGTGAATTATCTATTGCATGCGCCCCAGGTTTTTCGTTTAAAAAAATTGGGGCTATAAATTCAATGTTTAAAACTTATTGCATAATTTCTCACAAACAAGACTAAAAATCAGAAAATATTTTTTTTAATAAATACAAAAGTAGCATATCACGTTTTTAAAATTAACTTACTATATATTTCAAACGAAAACACTGGGGCGCATGCAATAGATAATTCACCGCAGAGATATTACAATTAAATTGCACTGCAAATACGATATGAACTGTTGTGTGAGTTATTTCAAAGACATCAGCAACTTTCTAGAGACTCGTTATCGTTAGTCATTGATATCATCTATTGCATGTGTACCAAGTTGTTTGTTTTAAATATTTGGGGGTAGGAGAAATTATTTTATTCTCTTAAGTGAATTTTAAAAATATGGTAGGCATATTAAAATATTTTTATAAAAAAATTGTATCATTTATTGCCTTACACATTGCAAAAATAAAAATAAGGTGTGAAAAATATTGTGGAACGTATTCAAAATTTTTTTCACGTTAGTTATGCATTACGACCAGCGTACCAGGAATTGGGAATGGGCGCGAATTTCAACAATTCATTTGCATGAGTGGTCACTGAGAACTGCGAATCGTCTTAAAACATAAACAAGTAAAATGAGTTTTTGAGTTCAAAGTCGAACGAATTTTGCATTCTCTGATCTTTGGAATACGTTCTATATTGTGGATTGCGAATTTATGTTTGACAGTTCTTAGAAAATATTAAAAAAAATTCCAATTAAAACTAATTTTACGCAGTGTTTTCTATTTAAGTCAATTGGAGCATTATTAACTTCTTCGAAAAGTTAAAATAGAGATATTGGCTCAAAATTTTAGACGATTTTGCTTATTTTAAATGAGTTTAACATGATACTATCTCTTAACATTTTACTAAAGTTAAAATCGCCAGATTGCTGTTTTATCTTTTTAACATAGGTATTACTAAATCCATATGTCACTTTGACATAGACAAATTTTAAAAAGGTATGTTTGCTTCATTTTTTGCACGAAATGTCACTGTTTTAGGCGCGTTAAGTTTGAGTTTCGTAAGAAAATGAGTTTAGTATGATACTAGTTAAAAAGTGTTTAAAAGTTAGTAAAGTGTTAATTAGTATCATGCTAACACCTTAACATCAGGCTGTTTAAAATTTTGCGCCATTGATTTAAAAGATTTATTCGCATACGCATCAGGTAGCGCTGATTTATTTGCATTTTTGCAAGGAACTAAATATATTAAATATGTCCCTCAATATTTTTTAAGCGGTGTTTTTAATTAAGAAGTATATTAATGACAAGCTGATCCTGTAACACAAGACAAAAAACTCTTAATATAAGAGAAAAAATAAGTACATATATTTTGCCATATTGCATAACGTTCCGCAAGCTATTGAATGTACAATTGCAAATTACCTTCATAGTTTTTTGTTGGAAATTTATTTTTCACTTGAACTTTATTCTGTAAGATTAAATGGAAAATAAAATTTCTTATATTTTATCCACACTAATCAGTATAGTCATACAGTGGACGGCCCTGAATTAAATTATTCCATACAGTGAAATTTAATCATCTACCTACGTTGATCGAACGCTTATATTAAACATTTAAACAAAAAATCGGCACCCAATGGATTCTTTTCAAACATCCCCGGGACCAGATGAGTGCCGTTATAGGGGAAGGGGCAATGGGGGCAAATTTAGGCATTCTGGAAGTAAATCCACTTATTTTAAAATTCTTCGCTACCGTCGGCGTCGTTGTAGCGTATTGGGCGTCAAATTTATCGCCCCATTTATCGTCAAGCTAATTCAGTAAACCATCTTCACAGAGTATCAATTTATGTACCCCTGCTAGATTTTTTCAGTGATATGCAGGCTTGAAAAAATACTCTGAGTTCCAGAGAAGGCTGCACATAAACAGTATAATAATTCTATAATCAGTACTATTATAAATATTTTTAATCACTTTCTTGAAGAAGTTTAAAGGCGAAAAAAGATTCTAATAAAATAACTATATTGTGGACATTTAATTTTTTTATTGGTTAAAGTAGATAAGTGAAATTTTACAGATATACGCCTCCCCACTCAGCAACATCCAGTATCCGTCCCTGAGACATATCCATAACTTATCTGCACATCTATTTTGGAAGTAAGATTAAAAATACACGAGCCTTACTTTTCGGCCATGAAACAGGTCCAAGCTATATTCTATATCCTGTACCAAGGTGAAAACTCAGCTGATAATGTAAATTCTTGTCCCCCAAAAAGTCTCTCGATTTATGATAATATATGTCTTGGCATTGTCAAAAAAGATCAAAGCCTCCCATCCCTGTACCCTCCAAACCCCTCCCCCACCCAAAGCATCCTTGTAAGTTAATAGTATTCTTTTGTTCCGGTTGTCATTTTGACTGTATGAATGAAGTAAAGAGAACTCGCGTGTGTTGAATATGAATTGAATAGGTATGTCAATAAGTGACATAAGAGCACGAATCACGATGACACTACGGAACTAGAATTTATTTGCATGCTTACCTACCCGATTATTTGACCCTGGAATTGTCGTTTTGGTTTATTTAACTCTTAAATAAACTTCAAACTAAATCCAACGTCAGTCATCATCACGATATGAACCACTGAACGAGCCCTGGCAGTGACAGCAACTTTGACAGTTTGTTGTGTATAAATTTCAAAACAAAATACCTACCCAATGACTTTTAAGGAAGTCTCTTTCTTTATCAATTTATCTGAATGCATACAAGGCAGCAATACAGCGCCAGCTATCGGCGGTGGCGGAAGGTCATTATCAAAAATATTTTATTTAATTTGTGTTCTTATGAGTCTGTGTTTGCACTCTCAAGGTAAAACATAAAATTCTAATCTAAACATTTCGGCAACAATAAAATAAAAAAAATAAGGCATACATATGTTAATTTTTTTTTCGACTTCTGGACTTTTTTTTAAAACTGTCTAAACACCTATTGAATTGTGTTTATAGCTGCTTAGTCAATATTTAGAACATGAGTTAGGAAGGTATAGGTATGTAGTTGGTGTATAAACAAATTTTTTGTTTTGTTTTTTTTTTGGCCAATTCTGACCTTGGCAGTTCTTGATTTAGCGGCTTTTTGTATCTTTGGGTTTATGTAGATAAATTATTCATTATTGCGCTGAACAAATTAATTTATCGATTTAGATTTTAAACGGTGTCGGTTATCAGATATCAGTGAATGCGGGTGTTGGACGAAGGAAATAAGACTTTAGACTTAGTTAGAATATGAACTAATATTTAGCAAATTTATACTAAAAAACATATATGTAAATGTAGACTCGTTTTCTCTCTTGTTTGTGCCTAGGTTATATCTTTTTGTCGACGATATAGAATAGCTAAAGGCATAGGTACATTTAAACTCGTCGTTTTGTTTTTTTTTTTTTTTTTTTTTGATTTTGCTTTATTCTTTATTTTAACTTTCGGTTTTGTAGGTTTTTAGAGCACAAGAGAAAGTAAAATCTCATTTTTAATGCAGTTGGAAGAAAGACTTTCGTTTTCGTTGGTTTATACATATATATTTACTTTCGTTCTTTCTTTAGGAAATTGAAGTGAACAAAAAAAAATTTCTATTTTAAAATTCGATGATCCGAATTATTGTTCTGTAGGTTTGGTGAATTTTAAATAAGGCATTTATCATTAAAAGACGTCGATTTTGGGAATGAAAGGTTAGTTTTCGCCTAAATAGAAAACTATAAGCACAAAGCGGCTCGCGGCGGCCGGCACACAGTGGTTTACTTTGTATGGAGGAGCTAGTCATAGGTGGAATGAGATGAAATTTGCATAGATTTTGATGAAAAGAAAAATTAATCATAACATTAAAATTCAGCCCACTGACACGCCGCAACAAAGCCTCGTTAGGGGTTGCGGTTTGCAGTGGCGAATAGCAAATTAACAGACCTTTCCAGCAACGTAAAAATTTCGCCAAACTTTTTCCAAATTTTTTTGTTGATTTTTGAAAAAAATGATGGACTAACCCCTTGCAACTTTTTTTCGGCTTTTAAAAAATGTTTCCAAAACCCATCGAGCTATACATCAAAAGAAAGGTCTTTTCAAACTCTATCCGCACGTCTAACCCAAAAGCGTGTGGAAGGTCTGGTTCTCGAAATATTTTCATCCAAAGTGATTGTTTGATCTTACTGCATTTCCGTCCAAAACATTGTTTGGATAGCGACATTTCCGTAATCGAGCCTCGAAATCGGTTGCGATTTTCAAATTTGTTTGTTAAATTTTTAAGAGCCTTGCAAAACTCAAAACCAAAATACTCTTCGAGGTTTGGTTCTTGAAATATTCGCATCCAAAGTCCTACTTCTGTATTTCGATGTAACCCTAAAAATGGCTTTGGATAACGATATTTCCGCAACCAAGCCTTGTAAGAGGTTTCAGTTTTCAGTTTCGTATAGAAAATTAACAGGCCTTTCCGCTGATATAAATAAAAAAATTAAGCAAGCTTTGGTTCTCGAAATATTCGCATCCAAAGTGATATTAGTGTACTTCAAACCAACCCCAAAAAAGACCTTCAATGGCGAATTTTCCGCAACCAAGCCTGGTAAGAGGTAGAGGCTTGCAGTGCCAAATAGAAAATTGGCAGACCTTGTAAAAATTTTAACATATTTCAACTAACCAAAAGCTTTTGAAAAGTCTTCTCCTCGAAATATGTCATCATCCACATTGATTTTACAGGAATAGGAGTCAACTTCTTGAGTCCAATTCTTGTTTTCAATAATTTACCTAGTCACCAACGAAACAAGCTACCATAAGGTAATTTTTCAACTTAACCCATAAACTGAGGTCCGAATAAACAACCATATCTACTGCAAAATCTCCTTAAAATATATGTACAATCAAATTGAAATAAATGAGAACAAGCATATGTGAGTAAATTTTATCCCATGGCTATAAACATGACACTTTCACCTGCCCCATAGTCCGAATCTCAAATATATGTAGGTATAGTGTGGCATCGAGGCGAACATCCTCTTTTTACTCGGACGAGTTGACTTTATCGAAACTTGTCTTCCTTTTGCGTATACACAGGAAACAAATGACGAATGACCAGGAGACAAGCAAAAAAAGGGTTGACTTTCACATATTAAACCCAAGATTTTATATCAAGTTGCATGGTCAAGCCAACGTGAGCTCGCTCGCTCGTTCACTCGCTAAGCTATCTTCACCTTAACCGAATCAATTTCTTTACCCGATGATGGTCGATATGCGTGTCCATTTCAAAGTAGGTAGGTATTTCCTTCAATTCCTATACTACAGCTCCTGTATCTCCACACCAGCGAACCAATCAACTTCTTCTTCTTATTCGCCACAATATGGATACATTTTCACCATTAATTTTTCCTTCAATTAGCGTTCACTGACCTCGACGTTAAACAAGCCTAATCTACAAGAAAAAAAAAAAACACTAAATTTGATTCGATGAGATACAAAAACAAAACGCAGCTACACTTTCAAAATCCTACAAAAATCGACTTTCGTGCCAACGTGCATACTACATACATACATATATCCTACACTTTATCCGCGCCGTGGCACCTACATACTCGCCCTTATCTACATTTTATATGTACTAATTCAAGCTCCCCATATAGTCAGCCAATACTGACTTACTCTATACTGACTGTGTGACTGTCCGTCCAGCTGTTCGGTCGTTTGCCCAATTAAAAGCAACTTTGGCGCAGCTGAAAACAACAACAGCATCTCACTTCAGCCTGGTTAAATGATGGATGAATGAGGGGATGTGGTGGTGGTGAACTGGTGGTGGTGAACTGGTGGTGGCCGTAGAGCGGAATCGAATTTTCACTCTTGACGACGACGACGACCACGACTCTGGGGAGGTTCAACAAACTCGATGAACTCAATTCCGTTCGTTGACTTCGACCCTAGCTGAATATAATATATAGTGAGTGGTGATGGTGACTAAAACACTAGAGGAGCTACTTTCTGATAAAAAAAAAAAAATAATAAAATAACTACTTAAGTGGTGCTGCTGATGGAAATCACATTGTGTGCTAACAGTATGTCGAAAAAGTTTCGATACAACGAAATATCAAAAACAGAGCGCCTTATATCTTCTTCCATTCACTTGGAATAGATAATATTGAATTGGATACACTGAGGCCCAGTTTTTCAGTAGTGAGTTAAGCCAGAGTTAACTAACTCTAGAAGTAAATTAACCTACAGTAAACTGAGCAAGCAGGAAAGACTTAACAAACTGGGTGGATAAAACTCAGATAATCCTGAGTTAACTAACCAAATTTGATGAGTTAACTCGGGTTTAACTTAAATCTCGCACTAAAAAAACTGGACCTTAGACATTAACGGCCTTATTAATTAAAAAAAAAAACACAATCAGCTCCTTAAAACATGGTTTAGCTGGCACACGGATAAGAAAATTCTCCGCTTGATAATTTTTCTTATAAATAAACATATTTTTGCTTTATGATATTTTTCCAGTCTTTATAACTGGAAGCAAGGCAACACTTCATCAAAATGTAGCAACATTCATGTGTGTCACATATCTTCATACACTGATTTATGAAAACTATGGCTGTAGTAGTAAACGGTTCTAACGGGTGATTTATAAGCTGGTTTGGTTTTGGCAACACTGGTTTTGACAGCTGACGTGTGTTTAGTACCTTGTGTCACTGTCAAACAGCTTCAGTTTGGTTTGCAATTTAACCATGGATCGTCTTACAAATGAACAACGCTTGCAAATTATTGAATTTTACTATCAAAATTCGTGCTCGGTTCGAAATGTTCATCGCGCGCTGCTTGTGTTCAGCGATGAGGCTCATTTTTGGTTGAATGGGTACGTAAATAAGCAAAATTGCCGCATTTGGAGTGAAGATCAGCCAGAAGCATTGCAACAGCTACCAATGCATCCCGAAAAAGCCACTGTTTGGTGCGGTTTATGGGCCGGCGGCATTATTGGGCCTATTTCTTCAAAGATGATGCGAATCGCAGCGTTACTGTCAATGGTGAACGCTACCGAGCGATGATAACAAACTTTTTTTTGCCCGAAATGGAAGTTCTTGACTTGCATGATATGTGGTTTCAACAAGACGGTGCCACATGCCACACAGCACGCGAAACAATGGCGCAATTGCGAGGCGAGTTTGGTGAACAGTTAATGTCACGGGCCGGTCAATTGGCCGCCTAGATCGTGCGATTTGACACCATTAGATTATTTTTTGTGGGGGTATGTCAAGGCTAATGTCTATAGGGACAAGCCCGCTTCGATTGACGCACTGAAAGCCAACATCCATGCATTCATTCGTGAGATACCGGCCGATATGTGTGAAAGAGTATGCCAAAATTGAACTCAGCGGATGGGCTACCTGAGACGCAGCCGCGGTCAACATTTGCATGAAATTATCTTTAAAGATTAAATTGCAAGGTTCAAACTATCGATTCAAATAAATATTTCATTCATTTTTTCGAATTTTTTGTGTTTTTTTTTTTTTTAAAAGTTCTAAACCTCTTAAAAAACCACCCATGAGATGAATGCATGTGTGTGCTAAGAAATAACCAAATTTGGCAAGTTAAAGTAATCCGCTCGCTATAATTTAACATTTAGTAATATGAATTGCAAGTTAACAGATGGGTATGTAACTTCTATCACTTTGTTGTTCACTGTTTATTAACATAAGGTTAGGTAAAAAAGATAATCCATAACAATCTACTACTAAAATTTACAGCTAAATTAATACAAACATTTCCGAACACAGGGCACCTACTGCTTTTCAGATAAAAAATTCCAAATTCAAAAAGCTGATATTCAATAAGTGTAGGTCAAGAAAATAGTACACCTTTAGTGTAATGGTTATTATGCTGGACTGATCCACTCAATCGTTCCTTTTTCAGGGATACTGGCTTTGAGAGAAAGTGATAAATCACCCATAAGAGTATCTACCTCTTGCTATGGTCTTTCTGTCTAAGCCGTTCGGATTCGGCACATAATTGTAGGTCCCCTTCATTCCTGCCAACTAAAAACACCCACACTGAAGTGTTTGATTGCTTTAAAGTCAAGTCACTGGGACCACGGCGCGGCGCGGCGTCCTTCATTAATCTCCCAACCATACTTGTTCAACCTACTGTGTTTCTTACAAACAAATATTTTTTCCGTAGGTACAAACTGCCTTCAGTATTCAGTTGCAACCAAACAATAAAGCCATAACAGTCACCCCGTTTTAATATTTCGGCAAACTTTTACTTGCTGCACGACTTTAAAGAAACAACAACAAACAAATAATATAAAATAAAAATAGAAAACCAAAACGAAAATGAAAATGAAAATGAAAACAAAAAAGTCAAAAAAAAAAAAAAAGATACTCGCACTGAAATCGAAAAGAAATTTCCAGGTGAAACCGAGAGTTTTTTGGTCGATATCGTCGCGTATCTTACCATCATCGGGCTTCCAGTAGCTGTGGAGTGGCAGCAGCAGCTTTTATTTTTATTTTTATTTAACTATTTTCTGTTTTGTGCTTTGCTTTAGTTTGTTTTTTATGTTTTTCTTGTTTTGGCCAACAAAGTGGCGATATGATTCACATTCCAAATGGGCTTATAGACCAAAAGTTGTGTGTGGTGTGAATAGATATGTAGATACAAAGATACAACTACCAAAAATAAACTATCTGCATAATAGATAGTGCGATTTTTTCGGTGAGGGGAAGGCAGGGTAACTTTCTTTTTCTTTAAACTTTTTAGTACCTAGTTAGTTTTGGCGGTGGAGTGTGAGGACTTGAGACATCTACCTACCTATAATTCTGGCCAAAACACTTTTTCTTCAACAAAACGAACAAAGAGACAGACACTCCGTCTCCGTCTCGTGCGGTATAGTCGTATATAAAATATAGTAGAGATGGAACGCAAAGACGTGATATGTCTTTTACGAGAATTCGAATTCGAAATGAATCTGCCCCGCTCTGTTAGCTGCATACGAAACGAGCAAAGAAAAAGTGAAAACGAATTACACTTTCGATTAATGCGTCTAAAATGACGAGTGAGTGGGATATTCGGCCAAGTGGTTGGAGGGGGGATTTTAGTTTTTTGGGGGAGGTGGTTTTACGCTATGATGGTGATTGCGAGATCGTATTGAGGTCAATCTAGAGTGACGTGAAGGGGATTGTCGGCTCTTTCGTCTAAGGGGCATTGACTTTACGGTTTATGGCCTTAATGACACTTTGTCATCGATTTAGAGCCAAAGCATAACTGAAGGAGAAATCACAAATCAAAAGAGTTGGGGTGCCATGGCAGCTGGAAGGGGGTGATGTGGGCTCTGAGCTTGTGGGATGGGGGGGGGGGGCGAATCTGTAAGAAAGATAACGGTGTCAACAGCCTCTTGTAAATTTCTTTTTCCGATGCAATCTGTTTGTTATTTTTGGTTTTGGTATTTTTACCACGGCTTAAGGTACCGTAAAGCCGCTTTTTACTTTCTTCGACATCAGGCTTATTGGAGTAGTAAGTAGGTAGGTATTTTTTTTTTATTATGGAATTTTTGTCGGTTTCTTACATACTTTTGTATACTTCGTATAGAGAGGTAGGTAGGTATTTGTGTTTCTGTTATTTTTTTTTGCCAATACATATTTTGTTTCCCTCCAAATAATGTGGTAGAAACTACTATAAAGAAATCTCAGATCAAAAGCCTTTATTTGGTAGTAAGCCCAAAGAAAGTTTGGTCACAAAATTTTTTTTTTGTAATCGTACTTGTTTTAGCCTATGTAATCGGGCATTTGGAAGGGATGTTGGAGGTAGGTAGTGGTCGATGAACTCAATGTCGACGAATACTTGTGGTAAGAAATTTTAGTGTGTGGTTTGGAATTATTCAATTTTTTCACAAGCTGTGAAGCAACAATGTAGGTATGTATTAATAAACTCATTAACAGGGGGAGTTGAAAAGTTGTGTTTTTTGTGTGTAAAAGTATAAGAGTTTGTAAAAAATTGTTGTTTAATTGATGTGAAAGTTTTTTTTCCGTTTTTCTGTGGATTAATTAATTTTCTTTAAGTTTTTTTGAATAAGTCTTTTACCCAACGAGGTCATTGGCATGTATTAATTAGCTGTAGGTATAGGTAAACGTACAAGCTTTAAGTTTTACGGCCTAGAGCCAGGGAATAATTTGACTACATAAAGCATTTCCGCAGAGTTGAAATTTTGTGAAGTCATTTCTGTGATATCACTGAACTGTGAATTAAAAAAAAAACGGCGTAATAGCCGGAAACTGATCAGTATTAATAGCACCGTACAAGCTTTTTCCAAAGGACATTATTACCAAATACGTTTGACATAATTTCCTGTCAAATATGACACTTCAAACAAAAAAATTTCCAGAAAATAGTGCTTGATAATAATGGGCATGTTCATCAGGAAATGAACGTGAGATCTCGTGGCAACCTCAGCAATATCAGCTACATGAACTTGATTCATCAGCAATATTTCTCAGTTTTGCTATCGAAATCCTGAGGAAACTAACATTTTGGATTCGCTTGCTTGACGGAGCAAAATCTGTGCAATCTCATTTTCCTGAACGCGCCTTATATTTCTTTGTACAAGGTGGGTCAAAAGAAATGTCGTAATGTCATAAATTGGTGCTTTCAAATCTGTAATATTGGCTGAGCTCTGTGTGGGTATGGTTGCTCTATTCCGCTGGAACCAAAAATGTTCGAGACTCGTTTCAGTAAGTATTTGTGGCAAAATATCTGTCTGTATAGACATTTGATGACATTTTCAAATATAAAGGCACATTCACGTTATGACATTAATTTTTCTTTATCGACAGCCGAACTTATTTCGTCATCGCCGTTGTATAGTTTGCAGAAATGATTTTTCCATTTTCTTAGCATCAATTGCGGCTTCGCTCCAATTCCTGTGAATTTCTTTTACCAAAACAAATTTTGGTGGCGTGACAGATCGTGGTGAGCCAGGGCCTAGTGACTTACAACTTGCAACCATTCCTGTTTTTTTGTTTCAGTGCTGGGAGATCATGGGAAAAATACCTTTCTCGTAGAATTTTGACCCCTTAAGGAAGAAAGGGGAAACCGACTCATTTTGTGAGAATTTCTTGTTTGTAAAATGTTACGGGGAAAAGAGACGAAAACTATAACCGCTGTAATAATCTTTATTAAAAAAAAAATTGCTCTCAAAGATAACTAAGAAGTGTTTATTTCAACTGAAAGAATAAAATTTGCAAAATCTAAAATATTAAAACATTTATTTATAAACTTTCTTAAGTTATTGTTTTAAGCGATGACCACTTTCCTTCGTTTTTAATGATACTGAAAAGCAAAAGATTTCTTCAATAATATAGAAGACTTGTGGGTACTTAATACAAATATCTTCTTTTATGCTGTGGGAAATAAAAAGGGACACACGAAAAGATTTGTGGTACAAAAAGGGAATTTTCCGACTGTCTGAAGGAAATTCTCTTCAAAATACCCCCCAGCACTGGCTTGTTTGCCGGAACTCATCTATGGCTCGGGGCCTCAAGAGGGTAAAAAAATAAAGCTTGAGCCAATGCGCCAGAGTTATATAAGGACTAACCCTTCAAAAAAAAAACCGTCCTTGTTACAAACCAGATTAAACGGTCAACACATTTTGCCTTGGTTTTTCGAGAATTGACAACATTTCCTTGCAATAGACATTACTCACATTTCTGCCTTTGGCTAACCGGAGCCACTAAAACCCCAAACTCAGTTCATTGGGGGTGCTCCACCTGCTTCAGTTAACTACTCAAGATATTGTGAATTCCGTTTTATCTTTTGATTTGTATAGCTGTTCAAAAAGCCTTTCGACAGCTCTCGGTGAGATTGATTTACGACTATAAATCTCCGTTACCTGAATGATTGAAACCCAACAAACCGTACAGCAGGCAACTACATTTAAGGGCAATTTTTTCTTCTGAATGAAGCTTTGTGGTAGGTACATTGCATCATATATACACATACATTTTAAGGTGGTCTTAACATCAGGCACATCTAAATATACATACATTTTTTAAAAAGTTTCAAAATTTCTTCGAAATTCACTTTATTTATCTAACAATCTCTGCGTGTGACGCGCATGATTGACATACATAAGTGAAATCACCAACCGCATAAAACAAAAATGCAGATCATCATAAAAGAAAGACTTAAATTACCAAAACAAAAATGTCATCCTCTGGTAACAATCTCCACAAAATATATACCTATCTTTATGCAATACTAGGAATATAGTTTCACATCCGACCCCAAGCTTTTTGTTCATAGACACAAAAAAACGTGAACTGACGTTTCCCCAAAGATTTTTGACCTTTTCTCATCATGGTGACGACTGACGATGCGATGGCGAGGTTGAATGAAAATGAAGTTGCCTAAATTGCATGAAATTTCTCTAAAAGATTACTATCACTTTTGGTTTAAAGAGAAGAAAAGTTGTGACGAAAGCTAAAGAAGATTTCATCGCAATGATTCTTGCTATGGTTAATAGAGATAAAAGGGTCGTTCATGCTACTTAAACCATTTTTTTTTTTTTAATTTTTGTTGTTGTATAGGAACTATGGTAGTGTTCCGTGGTTCAATGAATCCAATAAATACCTTTCAAAATGAAAAAAAAGGTAAAAGTGAAATAAGAGAAAATATTTATGCTGCAGTGCATGCTGAATTTTTATTTTGGCAGAGGAACAAAAACTTAAAAACAAAAAAGAAACATAAATTTACCTTTCGCTTTCGCTTTTTTTCCACCTCGAAGTGGAGTGCGATGGTGAAGATAAGTTACTACAGCAGTTAGCGGCTTTAATTAATTGATATTTTATGCAAATGGAATTATTATTTCCTCAAACTGACTGTCATCATCACAACAACTTAATACAGATGGTTTTTGGAAACGATGCGGTTCATCTCTGCATGACATCGCGATGTTATTAATCAAATATTATTGAACTTTCTGACGCATCTGACCTACATTGTGGTGAGGTGAGGTGAGGTGATTGGCTTTTTATAATTGATTGTACGAAATTTAAATTGATTCCGATACGTATAATAAAACAAAAGCAGGTGTAGAAGGAATTTCACTATGCGAAAATGACATTTTTGTTGGTACTTAATTTTTTCTTCGATAAAGCTAAGTTAAGAAGAACATCAACAATCTACTACACAAAATTTCCAGGCCTTCAGGCCTTCAGTGGTGAGTTATATTCTAGGAGTAAATTAACCCACAGTGAACTGAGGAAGCAGTTTTTCGGTGAAAAATGCACGCGAAACGATTAAACAATCTCGTGAATAAAACATCCAAAGCATCAGTTCAGTTAATCCATAGTTAACTCAAAAAATTTGATGAGTTAACTCACTAAATTTGATGAGTTAACTAGGGTTTAACTTAGATTTCACACTGAAAAACTGGACCTCAGAGGAATAGCTTGACGAAGTGAAAGAGACAAACTACAAATAAATGAGTGAAAAGTCCCTCAAAGCTTGTCTAAGTAACGATTTAAAAATCTTATGTATGGTTTTTAAATCGAAGAAACTAGCGGGAATCCAGTTGTCACGAAATACGCAGGCACACATACTTTGTATGAGAACTCTTATGACAATGGGTCATGCATTTGTTAGTTCATATGGTGGAAAGAACCAAGTTCTCACGTAAAAATATTGGCCAAAAATTTTAGACGATTAAGTACGATGCTAGGTAAAAAATAGGATTTCCCAAATTTAAACAAGTCTTATAGCATCGATCTAACTTTTTAACATTTTATTTAAGTTAAAATATTAAAGTTATTGTCACTTTGACAATATAATAAATGTGAAAAAGGTATGTTCTTGCTAACTTTTTTGCACGAACTGTCACTGTTTAGGGCGTGTTCAGCTGATGGAGTTTCTTAAGAAAATATGTTTATCATACTAAAAGTGTAGTAAAGAATTGTTTAAAACTGAGCACATTTTAGTCAAGAGTATTTTAGTTAGAAAATTGTTAAGTGTAGTATCAAATTAATTAACTTAACATCAGGCGGTTTAAAATTTTACGCCATTGTCTACCGAGAACAGTACCTTTGCAGGTAAAATAGTAAACAAAATCCATCAGATAAATAATTATCCTTCGCGGATGCTGATAAAACTTGGTAAGAACGTTTGACTTATAGACTATCAACCATTAGATTAAAATGAGTCCGTTAAAATATATCGGATGGATGGGTTTTTGGAATTTAAAACTGACAAATTTGTACTCATTCTTAAAATTGCTAAAACAACTTCTAAGAAATTTTTAATCTGAAAATGACGAAGAAAACTTTCTGAATTATTGAAAAAAAAATATCTTAGGGAAAAAATTCAATTGGAACAGTTTTTTTTTTTAATATTTTTTTATAGTTAGAGAGGTACAGCATATAAAATTTATCATAAATTTATTAGAACATAAAATAGGGGTGCAAATTTTAAGTATTTAATAATATACCTACATCTAGAAATTTAATATCAAAATTATCACTTATCTGTTTATAAAATTTTGGATTTTTCAAAACAAAAAAAAATATTTTATTTTTTTAATCTAAAAAAATTTTGTACGTAGATAATATTTTTTTTTCAATTTTAAAAGACTTTCTGCATAAAAATCATTAAAATTGGTTTAGTCGTCAACGAGAATGTCAAAAAACCCGTTCTATGACAGGTATCGTTATTAACATTTTTTAGTATTGTTTTTTTTTTTTATAAAAATGGAAACCATACGTACAATAGTGCAATAGTTCGTGAAAATTATTTGTATAGCAGCTTAACGTTCTAGATGAGCTGAAACAAAAATTCGAATTTATCCCCTAGGGAATCTCATAATTACAGTGGACGCTTGTCTGACGGACGGCATGATGAAACCCACTTTTTCGGACTTCTCGATCGTCCTAGAGTTAGTTTTGATTACAACCTGGAATTTTTTTTTACACGAAACCAATACTTGTCCTAAAGTTCAAGTAAAAATAAAAATGTTACGACAAAAGTTGAAAAATTAATTTTCTTTTTCATTCCAGACTTTTTGGTAAATGCCAAGCGTTTATCTCGGCATAAACGTACAAACGATGGAAGTGTATTGCACACAAATAAAAACACACACATACTAGACATCACATGATGTTCTCCATTGTACCAGTGCCGTCGAAATCAGATTAGCGTTTTCGGTACTTTTCTGAAGAACGCTGCCCCAAATTCAAAATTTGAAAAATAATAGATACAAATTTTAAAATAATGTTTTAAAAAATGTGTGCAAAGCGTTTAGTTAAAATCAAATTTGTCCAACTAAAGATCAATTTTGGGTGAAAATTGAACATACGGGCGAATAGCTTAAAACACTAACCCACATACCCATCAAAATCATCATTTCAATATTCCTTTTCCGCTTGACGGATTGCAAAGACTAAAGCGCCCACTGGATGACATCGGCTCTCAATCAGAATAGGTGGAAGCACATTTTGGATGGAGACTATGACTAGAAATCATTTTAATGCTTTATAGGTTTTTATAGTAAAATAAATTTTCATTAGATTGATGTTGACAACTGATAAGGGAAACATGTACCTAACGAAATTTGATTGCATCAAACAGTTTTGTTCAGATCGTAAATCTGGCAAAAAAATTATTGTGGAAGAATATTGCTTGAATTTTTTTTTCAAAAGTGTCATCATACCCTAATAATATGTAGATTTGTACATTCCATACTGAATATCGGAGCATCTGATCAAGTTCCCAAAATATCTACATGAAAAGATGAAGCTCTTCATTTAGTAATGTTCTTCATTTAGTAATGTTCACATAGCTATATAAGATAAAGTTCGTATTAGCCGGTTAGGACCGTCATGTCGCAGGTCTGTGCCTATAGGTCGAGAAAATCTGAAAAATAAAATGACACTCATATGATTTGTTTTTATTTGTATCGTTTCTCGACTTATTTTATCGAGAGATACAGAAAGTAGGCACTGGGTTCGATTCCCAGCCTTGTCCTACTAAAAAAAAATGTGTCCAAAAATTCTCCATGACTATCTATTTTTTCATAAATAAGTCTCTCTCACTTTCGCCTTTCAGATTCCACAGAAAATTGTAGGTCCCCTTCAGTGGTTGAGAAAAGAGTTATAAGTAAAAAGTCGCTGACTATCCGCGAACTGTCGCGCAATCAAATTTTAATTTTAAGATAAAGTGTGTCATACATTATATTTTGGGGCAGGGTCATGAGGTATAGAATATATCTCTGGTTGTATATAAAGGGTCCGCCAAATAACTTTTTTTTTTTTTGAAAATGGCGCCAAACATCGAGTGTAGCTTCGGCTGTGTGGCACGTAGCGCCGTCCTGTTGGAACCAAATGTTGCCAATATCCTCCTCTTCAATTTTTGTGAACAAAAATTCGTTCAACATGGCCCGATACTGATCGCCATTGACTGTAACGGCCACTCCTTGCTCATTTTCGAAGAAAATGGCCCAATTATGCCTCTGGACCAAAATCCGCACCAAACAGTGACTCGTTTTGGGTGTATCGGCTTTTCAATGCATGCGTGCGGGTTTTCTGTGCCCCAAATGCGACAATTTTGCTTGTTTACTACCCGCCAAGATCAAAATGAGCTTCATCTGAAAAGATGATTTTTTTGGCAAAATCGGCATTTTCTCTAAGTCGATCGCAGGCCCACTTAGCGAAGCGTATACACAACCATATTCGTTCAGCGGAAGAATAAAACTAATTATCTGTCAAATCAGACATGAGCTAAGTGTTACCATTCACGAAATAAGCACTAGTTGAAAAAAAAAACGTTAGATGGCGGACCCTTTACAGCTAAAAGAGCCACCTTTGACTTAAATGAAAATTAACTATGTATGTCTATGCATATTTTGCAAATATTAGTAGGACAAAATTTTGAAAACAAAAGTAATTTTTTTTCGTATTTCATCCTGATAATAGCGTAAGATTATAAAAAAAATTATACAAAGGTATTCAGCCTTCAAATTGTTAGTAAACATAAGCTTCTTTCTTTACAGCACAGCTATGGCCTGTTTATTTGTTTTTAAACTCCCCTAATGACGTTTGCTTCTTTTTCAAACAATTTTTAATTTCCGGTGACGTATATGTATAGGCAGGTACATTGGCCGACGAAAGGTCAATGATAATTATTTCAAATTAAGTCCCCAATGACGTCATTTAAGACTCAATTATTGCTATAGCTAAAGTCATATCTCTATACCTACCTACAATTCGTTTATTATTATTCTTGGTATTTTCCATTTTTATATAAATTCAAAAGAAAATAATTCTATTCCATCGAAAGGGAAATATGGTATTTTACTGCCACATCTTACATATACATATACACCAATCCTCGCGACCCTCGTGACTTTATGGTTTAATGGAAATTAGTCACTTCTTTTTCTACAAAACTGACTACCTATACAAAAATAGAATAGAGCTTCTGTTTCGCGTTCACTAAAAGCCCATGTGCTATTCAATGATATATACACACATAAGTACCTACAAAATAATATAATGTATAGCAGTAAACTCCCTGTTTATTTTTGATATGTTTTTATATGTATATAATTGAAGAGTAGGGGTAAGTAGGTAAGTGACATTGAACGTGGCCCCAGCATGAACCTGTTCCATGGTCAAAGGTCAGTGCGCACAACCCACACACGTTCTTTGGATATACATAAATGAAGGTACCTATATAATATTATTGAGAGATGAGTAAATGCTTTCTTCCCTTCTTTACCTTCGTATATAGCTTAATGTTATAGGCATGAGTTAGGAACGTGCCAGGAAAATTTGCCATTAGTCATTGAACGCGAAATGATGTTATGCTGTTTTAACAAAATAATTCCCCGAACTGCCAACAATAATGGAAATATATCTATGGGTGGGCATGGGCAGAGAATATAATAATAAATTAACTGTAAAATGATGACGATTAGCCTGAAACTTTAGTTTTCTGGAAAACAAATAAAATTACACAAAAACAAAAGATTACAAATTTACAATCCAGATGGATGTTGTTTTGCTATTTCTATTTTCTTCTACTACAAAGTTTTTATTCTATTACTGTTTGCAGTAATGGTCATTTACCAGAATCTTAAAATTGCAAAAAAGCTCTTTTCAAACTCAAAATCCCAAATTGGGATGAATTGGAAAGAAAACGCACCTCTTTTTTTAAAGAACATAAACAATAAGTAATAGTAGTAGTAGTTGGTACCTACCTGTGTACTTTTTCAACACAAAGTGCGATGTAGTTTCTGCTGACTCTGACGATGCATCACTTTTCCGTCGTCATTGTTATCTAATAGACATCTTACGAGTGAAAAAATGGAAATAATAATAAATGAGAAAATCAAAGGTTAAATAACAGCCATGAAACTTCAAGGTCAGAACTTATAAGTATACAAATCCAACTTCCGCATGACGTTTTACGTTTTACGTGTTCGCCGAAGTCTCATTTATTTTTAATAACACTCGACAAAGCTGTGATAATTCATATAGAACATTACCCTCAGTTCGTAGGTATATAATATATAGTGATGGGGTGCAACAAAACTTAAATTGATTTCCTCTGTTTTTCACAAGTCACAGTAGCTATAGAAGCACAGGTACAGTAATACCAGTCAGTCGTACACAGAGTACTAACGGGTGATTTTTTAGCTGGTTCGGTTTTGGCAACACTGGTTTTGACAGCTGACGTGTGTTTAGTACCTTGTGTCACTGTCAAACAGCTTCAGTTTGGTTTGCAATTTAACCATGGATCGTCTTACAAATGAACAACGCTTGCAAATTATTGAATTTTACTATCAAAATTCGTGCTCGGTTCGAAATGTTCATCGCGCGAGTTACATATTTGTATGGTGACCTCCATCACCATTAGTACATTAACCCTTTAGCCATTTGTCATATTGCAAATAATTGTAATACGAGTATAAATTAAAATAATTGTAAAATAATATAGTAAGTTGCTCAGTCAGCATATATAACAACGAATGTCAAATATATCTGATTGAACAACATAATAATATAAATCTAGAATAAGTAGTCGTAAGAAAGCAGTTGATAAATAAAGAACTTCATATTATTAATAGTGTTGCATTTTTACTGCTCGACCCTTTTACACTTAACTCGCGCTGCTTGTGTTCAGCGATGAGGCTCATTTTTGGTTGAATGGGTACGTAAATAAGCAAAATTGCCGCATTTGGAGTGAAGATCAGCCAGAAGCATTGCAACAGCTACCAATGCATCCCAAAAAAGCCACTGTTTGGTGCGGTTTATGGGCCGGCGGCATTATTGGGCCATATTTCTTCAAAGATGATGCGAATCGCAGCGTTACTGTCAATGGTGAACGCTACCGAGCGATGATAACAAACTTTTTTTTGCCCGAAATGGAAGTTCTTGACTTGCATGATATGTGGTTTCAACAAGACGGTGCCACATGCCACACAGCACGCGAAACAATGGCGCAATTGCGAGGCGAGTTTGGTGAACAGTTAATTTCACGTTTCGGGCCGGTCAATTGGCCGCCTAGATCGTGCGATTTGACACCATTAGATTATTTTTTGTGGGGGTATGTCAAGACTAATGTCTATAGGGACAAGCCCGCTTCGATTGACGCACTGGAAGCACACATCAATGCATTCATTCGTGAGATACCGGCCGATATGTGTGAAAGAGTATGCCAAAATTGGACTCAGCGGATGGGCTACCTGAGACGCAGCCGCGGTCAACATTTGCATGAAATTATCTTTAAACATTAAATTGCAAGGTTCAAACTATCGATTCAAATAAATATTTCATTCATTTTTTTTAATTTTTTGTGTTTTTTTTTTTAAAAAAGTTCTAAACCTCTTAAAAAATCACCCATTATAAGCTCGAAGTAGTATGACTATGACAAGGGGCATAAAACGGTTTACGGTCAGAGAGAAGAGTGTATGAATAAGATTCGTGACGAGCGATAATTGATTTTCACAATCAGTTTGCTTCCCCCTCGCTTCAGCAATGACCTTGGAATATATGCACACACGCTGGCGATGAGCTATATGAGCGATAGCATTTCGTATATTCGTTCTTTCGTAGAAGCAGTATCATATCAGTTCGTCTTCGTTGGCCATTATTGTCGCCGCCGTCGTCGTAGGTTGGCTAATGTGTTTGTTGTGGAAAAAAAAATTCGTCAGAGCAGTGGCAACGTCCCAAAGCCTATAAGCGGTCGAGATAAGGTACAAAGTATACTTATAGCCTATCTCGACAAAGTCAATGTCAACGGAAATTTTGATAATGAAACTTGGGGATGTTCACTTTCTCTATCTCTATCTCTGTCATTATTATTAGAATAAAAGAAGATGCGCGATATGAGTTCATTCATATTTAGAAGAATGTGTTATATTTGATATACCAATAGGGGTAACACTTTGAAGAGGGTTGATGGTTAACACTCTTGGCTCTTGTGAGTTACATATTTGAAATTTATGGGATAATGGTGATGAAGGCACAAATTAATAATAGATACTTTATCGTTTTGCACAGGTTCTGGTGATGAGAATTATATGACTTCATTAGAATTTCGAAACCCGGAAGTTACAATTTTATTGCGGGCAGCGTTGAATCATAAGAATCCATCAGAGGTGTGATTGAGATATAATAAAGGGTGCGTTTTTTAGACGTGTGTTTTTAAATCTGGCAATACTATTTTCGGAGTTGGTCTTTTTGACAGCTGTCACTTGATTTATGCTCAGTTTGGTTTCGTATTTCATAATTAATAGACTTACTCCTGAACAACGTTTGAAAATCTTGAAAATTTATTACCAAAATATTGATTCGTATCGCGCGACGCATCACGCGCTGCGTCCAATATTCGGTCGACATAATCGCAAAGTCGCATAAATTCGAGCAAGCATGCATCGGTTTTGCACCACGTTTACTCTAGTGGATAATGCGCATCCTCAGAGACGTTTTATTTCTTCTTAAAAACCACACGTCTAAAAAAAAACACCCTTTATTAGGTTTGCACAAGGAAGATCACTATCTTTATCTCTCTCGAAAGAAAATGGAATCAGAAAGATAGTCAGTAGAGTAAGCAAAAGATTCATTTTTCCATTTACCTATAGTTTTAGTATGAGCTTTAGTCCAATGCGTAAGTTTTCCGGATTAAGGTATTTTTTTTTTTGAGACTAATCTACTGGCCAAATTGACATTGGAATATGAGCTCTTAAACGAAGTTTTGACAACTTGTGAGGAATATCTTTTAAAAGGCGTAAAAAGCACTTTTAAGTCCAGTTTTTCAGTGCGAGGTTAAAGTTAAACCCTAGTTAACTCATCGAATTTGGTGAATTAACTCAGGATTAACTGAAAATATGCTTTTGATGTTTTTTTCCACCCAATTTGATTTGTCGTTCCGCATGCATTCTCCACCGTAACACTGCTTCCTCAGTTCACTATGGGTTAATTTACTTCTAGAGTTAGCTAACTCGGGTTTAACCTATAACTGAAAATCAAAAAAAAAGAAACAAAATGCAAAAACTTTTCAGGTAAAAATCTATTTTAAGAGTTCAATTTCTAGGGTTCAATTTTTGTTTAGAATGAATCATATTTCACGTAGCCATGTAAAATTAATCAAAAGAAACCTATACAGGGCTTGGTTACGGAAATATCGTTATCCAAAGCCCTTCTTAAGGTTGCATTGGAATACAGTAATATGACTTTGGATGCGAATATTTCAAGAACCAAACCTCGAAGAGTATTTTGGTTTTGAGCTTTGGAAGGCTCTTAAAAATTTAATAAACAAATTTGAAAATCGCAACCGATTTCGAGGCTCGTTTCGTTTTCAATCAGGGGGCGCGGATTAGTAACCTCCCATTTGATCTAATTTAATTTTTTAAACAAGATATCCGTAGGTCAAAAAATCATAAACGTTAATACAGATGAATGAAGCCTTTAATAATTTTAGTGTTTTTCATTTTCAGTTAGGTATGCCATAAATATTCAAAAAGAACGACATGGCATTCCCACAGCTAGTCTATAGAATCTAGAAATGAAGTTAGTTTAAAAAATATAAAAAAAAAACAATTTATCTTACCCCCTGGTAAAATAAGCGCCCCTAACTCACCCCCCCCCCCCCCCTTCCATACGCCTTTGCCAACAACATTAGAATAAGTAAATACAAAAACTCAGATACAAATGCGCAAATCTTTTGTCTGATGGTTTAATGTTTTATCTTATTCCTTAAATCTTTGTTTATATTTTTTTGAAGTTGCGATAAAGATATTGTTTAAAACGTGCCAAGTATGATTATTTGATAGACACACTCCAACCGAAAACAAAAAATAATTCTAAATTCATTTGATTTGTTAACATTTCAAATAAATTTTGTAGCACACTTTAGTTGTTGTTGTTGTTTTATTAAGCAAAAGTTCAAGAGCAACAGATGGTATATGCTTCACAACCTGTTTTGCGCTCTTATACAAAATTCCTATTCAAGGGTTTTTGCTAAGAGATAAGTAATAAATAAATAAAGGAGTTTTCCTTAGAACTATAATAGTCTGAGCTTTGTCTGAAATTTGAACACAATTTCTTTGCAGAAACGTCTTAAGTTAGCGGAGTTAACATATAACGACAGTACAATTTCTGTCAAAATGAAATGCAATTATGGAATAAGTTGAAGTTATCAGAATTCTTTTGCAGTGTGACCAGGATTAGATTCTTATAGATATTTCAGAAATCATGGACTATTTACTTTTTGGAACCCCTTATATGCAGGGACTTATATGAGATGAGAAATAAAGATTATATGCCTCTGACTGACTACCTGACCAAGGTAATTGATATTTGGGTTCCTGAAAAGTTCGCTTGTTTTTTAGTAGTTAGCTTGGAAGGGTATCAAAGAGATTTGTTATTTGATGCCTTAAAGGGATCTCCAGTGTGATTCAGAATTGAACCATCTCAAAAGATTTGGGAGTAAGGAAGTGTCTTGCACGGAACAACAATATCAGACCACAAACTAATTAACCAAATCCAACGATCTGACTTATATAGTATACCACGGAACTTTTAGTTATTTACGCAGAGATAGGAAGAGTCGATTTTTATTTTATTTAGTTTGTCATCTGTTTTGTTTTATAAAATATGTATTTAGCTAATGAATTTTTGAACTTCTAGTATTGGTTAAAAATTGGGTTCAAATCTTTTTTTTTTCTATTAGCATTTATTATGACAGTCAGGGTTTCTGTTTTTTTTTTTTTGATATTGAACGCAATTTAATTTTAATTACAAAAAATACAATTCCTGTTTAACAAAAACGTGCTCAAAATATAAAATGAAAAATTACTTAATTTTTCCTTCCGTATTAAAAGAAGCCCTTCATTAATTTTTTTGTTGATTTTAAAATGACGACATGTTTCGACTTTAAAATTATTATGTATAACACTTTTAATAGATTTGTATACTTTTATAGATGCATTGACGTACATAAGTTGTTTTTTTTTTTGTTTTACAAATGACCAAGTCAACTAATTCGTATGTATTCATGTATTATTTTTACCTCGTTTGGCTTCTCATATCAAATATTTAAATACATATGGTATCATAAATATGATTCAACTATAATTATGAACTGTCGTGCAAGTTCAAACTTCGTTTGATGACCAATTAAAATATTAAAGGAAAAAGGTAAAGTAACAAAACCACCATTATTGCTTGCTGGTGACAGTTCACACTTAATACTGTTATAATAGGCATGGTATTTATGTAGTTCCTTCCGTATACATATGCCATTACAATTATTAAATTCCATCGAAGGATCGCTACGAGCTACGATGAAAAATCCAAAGAAAATTTGCATTTAATTGTTCTCCGTCTAACGTCATAGTATATTCAAGATATAAACTCCCAAAGTCGATCGAAAGATGGTTACGTTGTTCAACTTCTATTAAATGTCAAAATAAGAAAGAAAAAAGATGGGAATATACAAATTCATTCTTTTGGCATATTAATGACAGAAAACTGCAAATTTGTTGGTCTGTAAATCTAGCGTTGTAGACAAACTGTCATTATTTTCTTTTATATTCTGAAAATGTATAACTTTATCTTGTAAATGGTCTAAAGGGCCCTACACACCATCAAAATATTACTTGCCAGGTATTATTGACGTTTTTATTTTGGTCAGAAAGCATTGATTAAAAAAGCCTCAACAATGAACAGTGTCAATGTTATAAGGAAATTCGACGCGTTCTGTAATTCTACATTTGTCAATAAACATTGAAGAAACTAAAAATAATTTAGCACTAAGCCAATGTACCAATATTACCTGTCACATTAAAGTGGATAGAAATAAGATATATTGTCAGGTTACATTGATGGCCTGTAGTACCCTTAAGATCTGCCAGTATTTTCGTCATAAAAACTGACAAGTGTTCAACTGACGCTTAATCTTGACATTTGACAGGTGGTGTCGTTTAAATATTATGATCTTTCTTTTCTTTTTCTTTTTTGAGTTCGTGTAAATGTATTTCACAAGTTTTGTGGCAGAAATTCGGCCAGTCGTGTTTCCAGCATAAACGAAAATCCATTTGTTTGCGTTTTGAGTTGATAAACAATATTGCCACTTTATTTTTCTTAAATAAAAATTGAACACCTTAAGCTAATTTTGAATGTTGTATTAATAGCTCAAGTTTTGTTAAAAATACTAGCGCAAAATTTTAGACGATGTTAATAGATTTTTAGTATGATGCTACGTAAAAGAGGATTTTTATTCGTTTTAACATTTTATTAAAGTTTATGTCACCAAATGGCTATTTTATCTTTTAAGTATCATACTAACTCCATATTTGTCACTTTGATAATGACAAATGTAAAAAGAGATGTTTGCCAACTGAGTTGCATGAAATGTCACTGTTTAGCTTGATTTCGTAAGAAAATAGGTTAAATATGAAGTATGATACCAGTTACAAAGTGTTTAAAATTAAGAACATTTTAGTAAAGAGCTTTAAAGTTAATAAATCGTCTCATTCTCTGTATCTCATTTTTGATGTATTTCAAAAAATCAAAAATGACAATTAAATGTGCATAAAATAATCATAGAATTTAGTTTACGAATTTTTAAAGTAGGTAAGTAAAAAAACTTAAGAAATCCTGAAAAATTTCTTAGGCTTATAATTTTTGAAACCGATTTTTAGACCTATTCAACATTCATTTTAGTTTTTTTTCTAGAATTCGTTAAACGAGCCGAAATTGTCTCATAAATCTAATGACACAACACAAAAACTGTTCAAACTTTGAAGTTTGATAAAAAAATGTGTCATGTACAGGAATATTAAAAAAAAACTTTGACCTACTAATTTCTGGGTAAAACAATATTTTTTTTGTATTTTCCCCTCCATCAACAGTTCCTTAAAACTGAAGGTTGTTTTGCATTAAAAAAAAAACCTTCGCACATAGCCTTGTTGCTTTTTATACTATTTATTTTTATCTTGAAAGTCCCCTTTTTTATATAAACAACAACAACAACAGCAAACAAGCAAAAATTAGGTCAACTGTTGCTATAAAAACTCTTGCGACTTACACATATAGGAGTATTATTATACTAATGAATTTATTGTCCGGTCACAAAACGTTTATAAATATATATCAAGAACAAACAACAAAAATTTACCCACAAAAGAGCAATGTGTTCATATATTTAAATAGTAACACGAGTTATTATTCTTCTCTACACCATATTATCCTACATCAGCGATAATACTTATTATAATGAATCGTATCAAATTTCCAGAACTTCATCATTATGCTTTATCTCACACTATTCATGAAGTGTCAAGAAGAAGCTCCTTTTCTAAATATCCAGGACCGTAGCCGAAGACAGAAGAGTCAGCCATCAGCGAGGAGATTTGAATACCCCAGATTTGTTCGGGATTAGCACAAAATTCATTGGAACACGTTGAAAGAAAATACTGATCATTTTTTCGAGAGAAATTTGCTGTTTGGTATAGAATATCGCAATCCAAGAAAATATTGATACATAATTCTTGTTTCAGGGCTAATTGTTTACTAACAAATCTAATAACTAGTCACCTTAAAAATCAATCTAGTTTTCGACAAGGCTCCAGAGAGCTTTGCATTAAAACTAACTCGGGCTTATAGAAGGGCAAACTTAGAGGAACTCTCAAGGGCCTTGCCAGTTATGTAACCTTTTGTCTAGATAGACACAAATTGTCTGTTTATTTAGTAAATTTTCTCAACGAGGGACTGCTAAGGGTCATGATTTCATCGTCTATATACTCCCTATTAAAACTAATCAATGCCCTGCCTGAACTAGACAAAAACTTGCCATTTTTTGAGGCGGGTAACTAACTTACTGACGAATTAATCATCTTACCGGTTCGGATACAGCAGAAAATTGTATTTAGGTTCCCTCCATTTCTACTGACTCACAATACCAACAAAAAAAAAAATAGTTGAGAGTGTAAGTCACTATGTTGTGGTTCTCCACGAGCTGGTCACGCCCCCATTAATGTTTTTATTTATTAAAATGAATCAATAAATGAATCTTAGGGCTTGAATTGATATCCAGTGGAAAAAATTCAATCGCTCAAGTTCCCAAATCACGTACAAAATATTTATGACTTAGAATCATCACGAGTGCCCCCCCCCCCCTTAATAAGCTACCGCCTTTGTAAAAAAAAGACTTATGTTTATCTTCCCTGATGATGGCTGTCCAGTCCACCAGGGATATTGTGTGGCCCTTTTTGTTGTTGTTTATACCGCATCACAAAGCCGATTATCAGCATTTAACGCAAATGTTTACAAATACGGGAATTAATTTCATATGAATCCAAAAGTTCCTGACCTAGATACAGCATAATATGACGACTCCAAGGTATGAAGATAAATGCCTGACACGCAAATGAGTAATGTTCAAGGTTAACATTTTATTTATCAAGCTTTATATAGGTACACTCTGATATAACAGTAATGTGTTGGAATATACCCTGCTATGCAACCTATAACTACTGTCTTGCCTTAGGTTTCCTTTTCTTGGAACTTTGTAGATTATGATGATGTGGCAGATAAAGATTAAAAAAAAAAAACATTTACGAAAGATGAAAAGTATAGAATGAGAGTTATTTCAGGAGGCACATGATTAAGAGACGAAACTTGTAGATTTCTTCAAGATCTCCCTTTTTTTTAATGTTAAGGTCTTGCAAGACAATTTAAAAAAAAAAAAACATTCCTTTGAGTTTCGTTTGCAATTTTTCAAAATCAGTTATAAGTAGTTTTGCTGCCCCGAAAGCTAGGAAAGTTCATATTTATGAATCAATTTCTCAGAATTCAAAACAACTTCGATGGCAATTTATGAATGAAAATACTTTAAATGTCTAAAAATACTTTTTTGAAATAGATAATTTTGGTTTAGTTCAAAACGAATCAATACGGGTGGGCCAAAAGTCACTTCTCTGTTCGTCTAAAAGCTCAATCCTGGTGATCTTAGATGTTTACATTTACATGGGAAAGTCTAATTTGGCCCACCCGTATATATAAAAAATAATATTTATTTTATTTATTTTAATTTTTCAATATAACCATTCTAAAATATTAATTGCTCGCGAGCAATAAACCAACTCGCTCTAGTCTCACGCTCACGAGTCGAGTATTTTTGTTGTCGATCATTATGAGTGTTCATGGCTTGAACTTTTAAAAATCGAGCGCTCGTGACTATTATTTAGTAAAAATTAAAATACTCACAACTAATAACTCGTGAGCGAAAGCGAGAGCTTCTTATAAGTTCTGAATGCACTCACGAGCAGTTCATGAGAGATCATGAACGTAACCTGATAAAAGAGGAGTTAGGTTTCATAAAAATATTATCGAAGGAGAAATTGATCCTCTGTTCTTGGGCTATGAATATCAATGTGATGATTTTCAAAAAAGGAATTTCAGCCTGTTCATGTTCATCCGATTGGCATGAAACTTTGCCAAATTATTGCTTGCACTTGCGCAAAGGTAATAGGCGTATTCAAAAATTTGATATTTGTTGGGTGAAATGGAAGTGTTATTCGATCGATTTAAAAATTTCTTTTTCTTTTTTAAAGGATGGTTTCAAAAAAATTGCTATTTTTAGAGTGAAATGGTATAAAGACAAAAAAGTGGTTTTCTATAGCAAAAATTCTTTCTGTTTTCTGAAATTTTCGTGAATTTAGTATAAATGGTCAGGTGAAAGTAACAGCTTAACAAGAGAAATAAATTATCAATCGACAAACTCAATTACTCAATTTGTTGGTAATATGATTATGTATAAAAGAAAATATTCAATTTACTTAAAATAAAAGTTTGATAAAAACAATAAATAAGCCAACTTTTTTCTTTAATAACTTCAAAAATAAATTTTCCTTATCGTTTTCACTTTATAGTTAGATACATAATGTACGTAGACATACGTATATTTTTTTCGACAAGGGGATGGGGAAAAATTAATTTCATAAATGTAAATTATGAAAAATAATATAATTATTGTTAAAAGTTCCATCGAGTCAAGGCCAGGTCCAAGTTGTGTATAACAACTTTACTTTATGGTTTTCTTATCTTTATATTTTTTTGGTTAAATTGTGGTTCGAAAATATTTATATCAATCTACTTAAATCTTAAAAAAAAAACGTAACGTACGTCGTTACAAAAAAAAACATTCTATTATCGCTTTTTTTATAAGCTTTTTTTATTGCTTATCTAAACAGAAAATTTTTAAAGCTAACTTTTGGAAATTGGTCTCCTTAGCCAAATTCCAGTTAAAAACATCCATGGTAAAAGTTTCTTTGGAAACCAGTTTTTTTTCTAGGAAACTCAGACAAAGATTAATCGCCAAATTTGTTCACATTTCTGAGGCAGTCTTTATTTGACCTTGAAATGTTGGATATTTCTGTAAAAAATACCTAGGTTTTACACGATGACTCTTTGCGGCCTGACTTTTTCGGAAGTACCTACTGGTATATCGATAGTGCTATGGTTTTTTCGGCTCTTTAAAATTTTCTCGAAAACGACTCTATGGATTTTGATTAAATTTCGTGCAAGTAAATATAATGTCTAAAGAAATTGAAATAATTCAGCAGTTTAAATTTATGAAAACAAAATTCGCTCGCATAAAAATAGGGGCGCAAAATTTTAAACAACCTCATGTAAAGGTTTTAGCATGATACTAGTTAACACTTTACTAACTTTAAAGCTCTTTATTAAAATGTTCTTATTTTTAAACACTTTTTAACTAGTATCATACTAAACCTATTTTCTTACGAAACTCAACTTGAACGCGTCTAAAACAGTGACATTTCGTGCAAAAAAGTAAGCAAACATTCATACCTTTTTAAAGTTTTTCTATATCAAAGTGACATATGAATTTAGTAATATGTTAAAAAGATAAAACAACAATCTGGCGATTTTAACTTTAGTAAAAGGTAAAGAGATAGTATCATTTGAAACTTTTTTAAAATTAGCAAAATCCGCTTTTTAACCTAGTATCATATTAAAAATGATTTAACACTTTACTAAATAGTCTAAAATTTTGCGCCAGGGTTTTTACCTTTTTATCGATTTTTCCGAAACTCATCGAGCTGTAGGTACATACATCAGAAGAAATTTTTTTTTCAATTCATACGAGCATCTTCAACCAAAATCTTGTTAATGGTCTATTTCTCGGAATATTCCAATGATTTTATTATATAAGTGAATTTTGATCCAAAGTGTTCTTACTACTTTTGAATTGCATCTTCAATGTGTGGCTTGGCTTCATTAATTACAGTTGTTATCAACAAAATCAAGTTTGTATGATCCAGTTCGTGCATTTTGTTACAACTTTATTCCTTAACTCTTTCTTATTTCGAGGCCGTCAGCCTTATTAGCTGTGTTCCGCACCTAGTTTCAAACGTATTCAGACCGCCAGATTTAGTCATTTTTAGTCCGAAGCCGTTCCAAACATCAAAAACTGTGCTATTTCTTGCTAAAGAGAGCACTCAATTGAGAGTAAAACATTTCCCCTCCTTACCAGTTTTAGTCCGAGAAATTTCTTCTGGCTAATTCTTATGAGGTTAACGTAGGTATATATGTCAGATGACAGGATTTTGTCGGTTGAATTCAAATATTTATAACAAGGTTTCCCTAGTGTTATTTTGATTAAAATTTTAGTTTTGGTAGATGGACATGTTTTTTTTAATTATCTTATTAATCTTTTAACTGACCAAATAATTTTTATAAAATATAAATCATTTAGCAAAACTGTTTCTGAGGAATAAAATATTAAATTAATTATTACATATTTCTTGTATATTTAAGTGTTTTTAGAAGAAAAAAAAAACACTGAGCTTCATAATTTAATGTACCTTTAATTAAAGAACTTTTGTTTCGTTTTTATATCAATAAACGTGGGATTAGTACGTTTAATTTTTTTTCAAACATTTACTGTCTTGAGTTGTGATTCCAAAATGTTGATCATTATTTATCATTGATCTACGCCAACCCTAGTCGAGTATAACTGTGACGTTTGGTCCGAATTAGTGCAAAGTAGTGCGAAAACCGTTCCCGACATTTTGACAGTTTTCCTTCTTATCTTCCACTCTTCAAAATTTGACATTTAGCCAGATTAAGTGCGAAAAATCTCGGAAACAGACCTATTGTAAATTTCACCCGAACAATATTCCCCTTTAAAAGTGAAATGTCAGTTATTTCGGGTGGAATTTAGTTCAGGTGAAACTGACAGTTAGGCTGAATAGGATCCAAGAGCTAAACTTGATTTTAATCCGTCTCAGCCAATCCAATCAATAGATGCTTGCTGAATTTTTCTTTTAAATTTCTTTTCCTTCTTTTCATTTCATATATTCACCAATCAATCAATATTGTGAACATCTTATCTACACAAATTATTGACATTTTCTACATGATTTTTGGCATTTACTGTTTGTTTTCAACGAATTTTTGACATTTTAAGATCGATTGTTGAATTTTTAATTTCTGCAAGAATTGTAACCCTGTTTTTGACATGTTTTTTTTTTACAACTTGTTGAAATTGTCTACTCTTTTCCATGCACATGTATTAGAGGTCGTATCTTTGTTGAGTTTTTCTTCAGATTTTTCGAAATTGTCTACAACAGTTATGGCATTGTTTTAACTATGTCAACTCATTGTTGACATTGTTGAAATATCCGTTAAAGCCGGTCTTTATATGTTCAAATGTAAACAATTAAGGTCGAAAGGGCTACGAACAATAGGTAGGTACTGCCTTCCACACTATTTGGTAAAAAAAATGCTAAAAAAAAAATTTACTTATTCTCGTTAGTATAACTACTCTATGCCTTTGCATAATATGGAGAAGTTAAGAACATTTGAACAAATAACATACATACATACACACATACTTATCTACCTATTTATTTAAAAAATACACACATTTCACCAAACATTTGCGTGTGGCGATAAGAAGAAATAAATGTGCGTAAGCTATTCCATAATTTGCGGTTTCAGGGTCGTCTCACAGAGATTTGAATTTTTCTATTTAACCGTTTCTCACCCTCTTTGCTTGTTCTTCCTAAGTAAATTTGTTTATATTTTCAATGCCATTGCTAAAGCTCAAAAGCTGATTAGAACAAAGTGATAAACAAAAGTATAATTATTTTAGCAAATACACAACGATACAGCCAAACAAACAACAACAAGACTTAGAACGATATGATCATGATGATGAGGAAGTGCTAAACAAAAAAAAAAAAAATAAAAAAAATCAAGCACACGACGACAACAAAATATAAACGAAAATAAGTGCTCGCAAATCGCAATTCTTTTTACTTCAAGTTGAAGTTCAATGTGAAGGAGAAGAGTGAAAAAGCGCGTAAAACATAATAAACGAAGAACACACACCCGGCATTCGATTCGATTCTGTTTTTTTTATATTTTTTAGTACTTTTCTAGGGGTGGTGTGAGTGCGCGCGTGTTTACTTCCGCACCCCACCACAAACCATCCACACCCACCAGCAAATTATGAGAAAAGCGTCATAGAGTAAAAGTTACTCGCATTTTCATATCAGTAGTAGATATTTGTCTTTGCGAACGTGATGGGGCGAAGTTTTAAATCAATTTATTTTACAGGTTGATCTAATTTGCATTTTGGCCTTTTCCGTCTCTTTGATTTTGAAGTCCTTTTGAAAAAGGGGTGGTTGGTAGATGAGTTCGGCGCGTATAGGAGAGTAATGCGCTGGCGACAGGTAGAGTATACCTATACCTAGGATCCATTATGTTAAACAAGGGCGGATTGTTCCTTAGTATAATTAGCAGAATTATTTAAAATACTTTGGGACTGAGGCAAGAAGACATCAGTTATTCTATCATGTTGTTAATAGGAATTTTGCGATGTAGCGAATCAAGCGAATAAATGGTTTTAAATACTTTGAAATGCTATAATGTATAGGTAGATATTAATATGAAAGGGTGAAAATAAAGTACACATTTGCAGTTGTCGTTCTAAATTAATGATCATGCTGGTGAGTATCTGCTTCAACTTTTGGAGAGAACACTCAAAGTTGATGTGATTGAATTTTGAAAATAAAAAGCCAGTTGAGGGTTCTCCAAGTAATTAAAGGGTCCGCCATCTAACGTTATTTTGATGTGTAAACATCTATGCTGGCGGTAGAGTAAAAAAAAAACGTGAACGTTCGTGTGCAACGTTACGTCGTGCAACGTTACGGTGTGCAACGTTACGATCTGCATACTAGGATGGGTGCGTTCAGTGAAAAAAATCTTAAGATCCCTCTTAAGCAAAAACGAGTCCGTTTTGGATCCGCGCACGTTGATGTTTACACATATTAACCGTGAATCCCGGCACTCACACAATTTTTTCAACTAGTGCTTATTTGGTGAATGGTAACACCTAGCTCATGTCTGATTTGACAGATAATTAGTTTTATTCTTTCGCTGAACGAATATGGTTGTGTATACGCTTCGCTAAGTGGGCCTGCGATCGACTTAGAGAAGATGCCGATTTTGCCAAAAAAAAACATCTTTTCAGATGAAGCTCATTTTGATCTTGGCGGGTAGTAAACAAAGCAAAAAAAATTATAAGGATTAAACACTCTAAAATGTCCGGAACGGCAAAAAAAACATTAAAAAAAAAAGAATTGTTGAATTAATTTATTTTAAGGGAATAACTGCTCAGAATTTTTTCAGATTTCTGTACAGTCGGACCAACTTGGTCTTTCAATATCGCACCATTTAGCGCTAGCCGTATTCAACGCTTTACTTTTATTCAGATGATTCCAGCTTTGAACTCGGTATGTGATTAGACTAACAGCAACCTAACAATTTTGTGCAATTTTATGTTCAACTTTTTACTTGGAAGGTGCATTTGACATCTTAAAAATAAGTTCGTACATTTATTGTAAGAACCGACGCAACCGGAGCGTAGGCAAATATTTTTAAATTGTTCTAAAGAACGAGTATTTATAACCATATCAGGAATCTTAAGGGAAATTTTATATCCCCCGGAATATTTACTTCCACTTAATTTTGTCTGCTATAGGGAATCTTCCTAGGAATAAATTTCCTTGGAACAAAAATCCAATGAAATCACAGCCTAAATCCCCTGTCAAATTTATTGCCGATACAAATAAATTCGGAGGGAATGTTTCGAGCAGAATTCACGTTCTCGAAACAGGAAGACATTCCTAAGGAAATTTTATTCATAAAAAACACCGAAAAACCCAATTGATTTCGTTTAAAAAAAAAGTATCAGTTTTTAACTAAACCTTAGATAAAGATGTTACCATTTTGTGTGAGCGTGCTAGAGTCTAAATGAATTTGAAGCAGCAAATTTGGTACAGAACATTTTTTGTCATAATTTTCTAGAAGGATTTTATTTAATTTTCATTTTTTTATTTTCTTAAAAATCCATTAAAAGATTTTGATTCAACTTCATATTTCTGCCTTAGTAAAATTGCATTATTTCAGCTTTTTGGCTTAGAGCTCAAATAATGGAATACGAATAGTAAGAAAATTCCCTCATTTCGCGTTATTTCCTTATTTTTTTGTTGATGGCTGAGTCATTTCTAAACATAATTTAAACAGTCCAAGTTATAACAATTATTCCTAAAATTAAAGTTAAACATTTTCTTATACAAACATAAAAACAAAAATCAACCTTGTTTTAAGAACTTTATACTCTTTTCTTTCCAACATTTCTCTTTAGATATGATTTTCATTGTTTAATATTGCTAAGACAATGTAACGTTGTTTCCATTTACACATCTTCTATACACACTTACATCATCTTCACTCACCTTCTAGGCAGCTTTAATACCGAAGGACAAGATAAAACCTTGGGTAAAGGGGTAGAGAGGCGTTGGTAAGAGGTGTAAAAGGGGTCAGAAATGTAGGTCATTGAATTTGAAAGTTTTCAACACCTAACATTAGACGAAATAGCTATACATTTTAATGATGGATTATCTTTGTTGTTGGATAATATCTATGGGTTGTTTTTCTATTCTAATGGATTGGTTGGGTTACTGGGGCGTATGTGGGTTATTTTTTTGTATTATTTACTTGCATTGTGTTTTATATTGTGGACAAGTTTTGGATTCTTAAAAAAATCAAACTCGGAATGTTGATCAAACCTGGCATAACAAAAATAAACAACACACAAAAGAGAGCTCCGCAAATCTTCCTGTCTGTAATTAAACCTCTACATTCTTAACAGGTGAAGCGATTTTCTTCAAACTTGGTTTTCTGGTGATTTCCTATAGAGGGCAAATTGAATGTTTTGTTAAGCCCCCAAAAAAAAGCTGATTTGCGTAAGGAAAAAGCTGTATCTATTCATCTCGAAACAGGCTCAAAAATTTTTGATAAAAAAGTGTTTGTGTATTTATCAAACTACTATAATTATTGTGAGTAGTATCAAAACTGTTATAAGCAACCTTGCTGTTTAACGTTTTTTTTTTTTTTTCAATTTCTCCACTAATGGCTATATGGATTTCAATCACCCTGGCACAATTGCCAGAATTTCTGGATTATTTTTCAAAACTATTTTTGGCTTTTATTAATATTTTTAGCAAACAAAAGTTTCTGACGATTTTTCCAAAAATATTTCTAGCGTAATTTCCGGGAGCCTTCTATGTCATGGATTTAATCTAATTTATGTCCAAATTCTTTAATTTTCTTTATTTAAAAAATAATTTTCAGAACAAATGTGATAAAATCTGATCAAAATTTGACACTTCCAAACCAACTTATTTCAATTTTTTTTTCTCGTTGTTGCACCTATTTGAATCTGATTAGACTTGGCCTAAAATTTGATATGCAACTTTAATTTGTCAAAATTCTCATTTTTCTTTCAGATTTGGTTTGAAATTCATTTTTAATTAGAAACATCTCAAAGCAATAGCAGAAAAAAAAAACTTAGTTCTAATGCTTTGGGAACAACATTGCAACATTTTGGAGTTGCTTTTCGAAATTTGGTGCATATATACAAAGTTGCATCGAAATCACTTTCATAAAAAAGTATGCATTGAAGCAGAAATTTTTGTAAATTTCAGGCGTAAAATTTGTAATTTAGACAGAGCCTTTCTTAATTTTAAAATGTCAAACCATAAACCAAATCAATTCTTTCGTCAAAATTTTCGAACATCTCTTCCTCGAGCTTGATCCAAAATGAATGGACTAAACGAATGGTTCAGAGCCTCATCTAAATTGATATTGATTTTCTCAACTTCCATTTTCGATGCAAAAAATAATCCCCTTCTGGCTAAGAAAGAAAATGGCATGAATTTCCTCTTTGCTATCGACAGTTTGTGTGGAAACGTCTAATTTTTTTCTGTGATGGAGTCGCTAAACCCCAATTTTATTTTTGTGAATCGCTTCGGTTTTGCAAAAAAAACACGCCTTCGAAATTTAAAAAAAATATTTGTTTTATTAACAGAAAAATCGGCTTAAAAGTGTTTCTGACACTTTTTTTTTCAAATTTTGTTAAGTCATTAAAGGCTCAGCCACGTATTCAGCCACGAGTTCAAGCGACAACTTTCCATTTGTTGAGCGATAAATTTTTTCAAGCAGATAGGTGTGAAAATTCCGTTGCTAAGTAACCTTCTTCAAGAATTGTATTACTCCTTCACTCTGGATTCAATACAAAATAGAACGGATTTGAAAGCAGAGAGACGTCACCCTTTCGCTCAGAAATGTCGCCTTGTCGCTCTGTAACCTAACGCTTGTCGCTTGTCGCTCACTGCGTGGCCGAGTTCTTAGGTGGTTTTGATTAAGCAAAGCACCTGTTATTTTCAAAACTCTGATCCAGGGTTTTCTGTTTGCATACAAATGTTTTTAACGAAAATATGGTCATTCCATTCATTCATGTCTTTTATTTTCTAGAGTGGTAGTCTCAGTAGGTATATGTATACTTAGCTAGAGAAAGATAGAAACCACCTTCTTTTAATTTCCCACTCTTTTAATTTCCTACTCTATTGTATTGTAAGAGAGCTCTAAAAATGATAGGTGAAAGAACTATAACGGAAACATTTACATCTCTTGAGCACCGTCGCAATGTTTCATGTCTATAATTATTTTACCGCTATTTCTATAAACAGTGTTCTAGTGAAATAGCCAGTTGCATTCCTCCCTTTAAACAATTCAACCGTAACACTCGCGCTTCTAGGAATGCTCAACAGTTTACCCTTGAGCCCAACTTCGCACGTACTGTTAAGAGTTAAGTACAGAGATTCTTTCCTTAGTCGCACTACACGAATGTGGAATGCTCTACCCAGCCCGGTTTTCCCCTCTCATTATGATCTTCAGACATTTAAAACCAATGTGCATCGGTATCTCCTTTTCAATCCCCTCCAATCTACCTAATCGCTCGTGCTGTGTATATCATTTTAAGGGTAGTCAAAACCCCTTTAGTGCGCGCTAAATATAAAAAAAAAAAAATCCTCAAAAATTTATAAATCTACCAACGCCTGCCAACTTTAAGTTTTGTATTACACGCATATGAAACACTTGCAGTAATAATTGCTGTTAACAAGTAGATAATTGTAGTTTTGTCTTAGGCTCCATGTATTAACACTTCTTAGCGATTAAGGCCCTCAAAATACATCTTTATACCTGCATAAATATGCCCTCTGTTTATTATTAGTTATAGGTAGGTACATTTCTGAAAATGTGCGAGGGTGACTAGCAAGAAATCTCGTCAAACTTTCGGATCTCATCTTCTTGTTTGAAGCCAACTAAATAATGGGTGATTTTTTAAGAGGTTTAGAACTTTTTTTAAAAAAAAAACACAAAAAATTCCAAAAAATGAATGAAATATTTATTTGAATCGATAGTTTGACCCTTGCAATTTAATGTTTAAAGATAATTTCATGCAAATGTTGACCGCGGCTGCGTCTCAGGTAGCCCATCCGCTGAGTCCAATTTTGGCATACTCTTTCACACATATCGGCCGGTATCTCACGAATGAATGCATGGATGTTGGCTTCCAGTGCGTCAATCGAAGCGGGCTTGTCCCTATAGACATTAGCCTTGACATACCCCCACAAAAAATAATCTAATGGTGTCAAATCGCACGATCTAGGCGGCCAATTGACCGGCCCGAAACGTGAAATTAACTGTTCACCAAACTCGCCTCGCAATTGCGCCATTGTTTCGCGTGCTGTGTGGCATGTGGCACCGTCTTGTTGAAACCACATATCATGCAAGTCAAGAACTTCCATTTCGGGCAAAAAAAAGTTTGTTATCATCGCTCGGTAGCGTTCACCATTGACAGTAACGCTGCGATTCGCATCATCTTTGAAGAAATATGGCCCAATAATGCCGCCGGCCCATAAACCGCACCAAACAGTGGCTTTTTCGGGATGCATTGGTAGCTGTTGCAATGCTTCTGGCTGATCTTCACTCCAAATGCGGCAATTTTGCTTATTTACGTACCCATTCAACCAAAAATGAGCCTCATCGCTGAACACAAGCAGCGCGCAATGAACATTTCGAACCGAGCACGAATTTTGATAGTAAAATTCAATAATTTGCAAGCGTTGTTCATTTGTAAGACGATCCATGGTTAAATTGCAAACCAAACTGAAGCTGTTTGACAGTGACACAAGGTACTAAACACACGTCAGCTGTCAAAACCAGTGTTGCCAAAACCAAACCAGCTAAAAAATCACCCTTTACAATACTTACTGGTTTAAAAGAAGCATATCAGCCATTGAGTGAAATTCAGACTCTGGGCAAATTAACGCAGAAAGGCATAACCCACGCAAAACTAAATGAATGTAATGACTGGTGGGAGATTGTTAAATGAAAAGAAAAAAGAACCAAAATGCACATCACTAAAGCCATCATTCGCATTGATAGTTCAAAAAAGTTTCTAACGAAGAATCCAAACGCAAACGTCATCGCCAAAGAGAAAACTGCCAAAGTCCACGCCACCATTTGTAAATAATAAAACCGTTTTTTTTTTTTATTTTTTAAAACAAAAATTGTTTTTCTTTATTTATGATAATTTGTTTTGTTTCTTATTTTTTTTCTTCATTTTTTTCTTATTTTTTTTTATTATAATATATGTATATGCATATTTTAATCCACTCATCAACATTTGGGTTTATTTTTTTTTTGTTTTTGTTTTAGTTTTATGTTCATTGTAATTGTTCAAATTGTTTGTCTTCATTTTCTGCTTTGTTTTTTTTTTTTTTCTATTTAGGTAAATATTTATTTTTTTGTTTATTTAAAATTATGGACAAAATACATACAATTTTTTATTTTCTTTGTATTTACTTTGTTTATTTATCTTTTAATTTTTTTTTTAAAATTTGTAATATAAGTAATCATTAATTTGTTTTATTTATTAACTATACAATTATTTCAAAATTAAAATTTGTTTTCTTTATTTTTGTTTTAAATTTAGATTAATCTTAGTCTGATGGGGTTGATTTTCTCTGGCTTCACTGAGTGAGCTTTTGACTATTTATTTAATTTTATTTTATGTTTTTACAGTGAATACTTTTGATATAATTATGTTTATTAAGTAAATACAAATACACTTATTTTTTAACATTAAGAATTTTTTTTTTACTAGCCAACTACGAAGATTCTACCAGAATCGGAGTTTTTTTTTGTGTGTTCCAATTTTTTGTTTGTGTTATTTTTTGTTCAATAAATCTGAAAGAAAAAAAAATCTGTGGAAAAAAAAAACAAACGAAAAAGGACACAAAATTAACGAACGAACGAAAGAATCTCTGGAAAAAGGCAGCACATGCGGAGAAGAAATAAAGCAAAAAGCGAATGGAGGAGAACCAAAACATAACGAAGTTAAAAAAAAAATCATAATAAAACAAAACAATTTTTTTTTTTTCAATAAAAATGAAATATTTCTTTTTTTTTTATTTTCTCTTTATATAATAATAATAATTATAGTATAATTATAATAATAAGAATAATGATAATATATTGTATGATTTTTATATTTATAGTTTTTTTTTTCTTTAATTTTCAATAACAATAGTAAATTCTAGAATACACAAGAGAATAAGAAAACAGTTTTTTTGTTTGTGTTTTTGTTTATATATATACAGAATATAATAAATTTAATAATAATAATAATGTTTATGCTTAATAAAAAATCTTAATTTTTTTTATTTAAATATATCTTCACGTTCACAATAAAATTAGAAAACAACTTCATTTCTCGTTCATACTTATTACAAATAAGAAATTACAAAACAATTTATTTTTTTAAATAATAAAAAAAATCTCTCATGTTTTTGTATTTTTTGGGAGGGGGTATTGTGTTTTTTTTTTTTTCATTCACACTTAAGATGACAATGAAAAAAGGAAAATAAAATTTAACAAAGAATCGTTTATATTTAAAAAAAAAAGAGATCTCTAAAAAATAATAATTTTTATTTTTAAACGTTAACTTTAATCAATAAAATTATAATTTGTGTGTTTTTTTCTTGTTTTATAAATTATATCAATCTTTTAAGACATTTATGTAGTTTTTTGTTTTTGTTTTTTTTTTTTTATTAAAATGAAGTAGTTTGCATATTTATTTACAGCTTAAGAACTAAGTTAAAATTTAAATTATCATATATTTTCATTCATTTGTTAATGATGCTAAGCTTACAGCTCTTTTTCTTTGTAATTTCTGTTGGAAAACAAAAAAAAGACACCCAGTTTGTTTGTTGTTGTTTCTGTTTTACTGTTTGTCCGATGTCATTTTTTAAATGATTATCTCGCAGAGATGTGATTTTTATTGTTGTTTAATTAAAGGGGTTTATTTAATAATACATTGTTTTTATTATGTTTAAATTATTTATTTTGTGTTTTTTTTTTAAATCTCGCTTAAATTTTAAGGACATTTTTTGTTTTTAGTTTTTTTTTTTAATTTATTTTTTTTTCTTTAAATACAATTTGTACAACATTCAATGTTATGTCACCTTCTTTCTTCATCTTCATATTTATATCCCCAAATGTTTTTTTTTAAGTTTTTTTTATTTTTTTTTATAATGAAAATAAATAATTTTCGCTGTTTTTTTTTTTTTTTGTTTTGAGTTTTTAATTTTTTGTCCCCTTTTTTCAAAAAATTGTCACCCCTTCCCAAATCCCAATGCCTAAATGTAATTCAGTCTCGCTCTTTTTTGTTTAATGTTTTTTTTATATCATTTTTTGTTTATGTTTTTAGTCAGTAATTTTTGTCTCAAAATAAATCGATGTTTCTATTTGCATCTCTTTCATTTGTATTTATCGTCTGTCATCTCTGTCAGCCACTGGAGCACCATCTCATAATAATTATTAGGTGTGTTTGTTTTGAATTATTGAGTGTTTGTACAGGGAAACAGGGAACCAACAAAACAAAATGACACTATTTACAAAACGTCACCGTTATAATGATGCGTTGTCATGAGCTGCTACTACTACTCTCCGCTGCTTATTTGTTTGGCAGTTTTTGTTGTAGTAGCAGTTGTTGACGCACGGTATTCGTTGTTGTCTCTGGCTCTCTTGCGTGCGGCCACATGTTACGCTTCAAGAAGGACTTTGTGCACCTGTGCCGTGGGTGGTTGTGGTGAGGCGGTGGTTGTCGCTGTCACTGTGACATCGGCGGACATTGTTGGATATTTGTGCGCGACCAGTGCTTGGATTTTTGATGGTGGGGGTGTTGGAGACTTTTTGGATAGATTTAGCGGTTGCTGGGAATCGGCGATGTCAACTTGCAACTCGAGGAGTCGTGGTGAGTGCGCCGAGGGGGAAGGGCGTGGTGGTGAAACTGATGTTGAGTGGGGAGATTGAAAGTAATTGCTGCTTCCACCACTGCTGCTGCTGCCATTCGAATTTGGTGACACTGATTGTTGGCGAATGGTTGTTGTGGTGATAACTGAATGGCCCTGCCACCGCAAACCGTTTGGTGTGCCAGCTGGTGGTGGATGCAGTGTGGACGATGACGCCGCCGATGAGGATGGTGGTGGGGAGGCGAGTGTAACTGTCGTCGTTGAAGGTGAAGAGCAGTTGGAGTTCGAACTTGAGCTTGGCGAACCGGAGCTGGCGTAGTGATGTTGTGGAGCGGGGGAATTCGCAGTGCAAACAAGCAGACCGTTAGATTGACCTGTATTCTGATCGCGCATGATGTAGTTCTGGATGATGTCGGAGCGTTTCATTTGCTCGGGTGTCATGCGTGGTTCAGCCATTAGACTCTTTGCCAGCACGGAATGTGTGCTGGACAGAGTTGAGTGCTGCTGATAATTTCCGCCGCTAGCACTGCTGTCGCGACTACTGCTGCCATTGTTGGAAGTGGTATTGCGCGTCAGGTGCATGTGAAGCTGGCTTTGATGTTGATGCGGTGGTAGAGAGTGATGGTGAGATGGTGATGCAGTTGATGATGATGCTGGTGGTGGGCTCTGGAGGTGCTGCCGAGCTTGCGCTGGCATTGCTGACGATTGCATCGGGCTGGTTGCTCCTGGCATTGCCGATGTTGTGGAACCCGGTGTGCTGCTTGCATCAGCCTCAGCCGAATCGAAGTCTCTGTGACGGAGAGCGCGGAATTTTTTGTGCGGCTTATACGCTTCATCCATCAGTGAGTTTGTATCATACAATGGTGGCGCCTGGAGCACACGCTTTAAAACTGGCATATCTTCAACAATCTGTCGCTTCATAGCCGCACTTGATGAGCATGACGGCGAAGACGATGACGAGGAAGAACTTGCCATTGTGGTTGATGGACATGCCGATGAAGCCACATTGTTGGTGCTACTGCTGGAAGCTGCAGCGGCTGTCGTCGATAGACTTTGTGCGGAGGTTTCTGCGTCCAAAGCATCATCTACACTGGATCGAGGGCTGGAGCATGAAGAACTGCCGCCGCTGCTAACAGTTTTTGAGGATTCATTCTTCTCATTGCCACTCTCAATTCCCGAATCAGTCGGTGAGTCAAGCTTTCTATAGCGATGATGATGCGTAGTGCCCGATGTCAAATGATGGTGCAGCTGATTGTGGGAATGCGATCGAATGATCGGTGTGATTGTCAGACCATTTTGAGTGAGATGGGCATGTGGGCCCACAATATCGATATCTTCTCCGGATGAACCCGAATTGGCACGATTACGCAGCGGACAGCTACCAGACAATGAAGCTGCCAGCAATGGGGCTGACGACGCCAGCGATGATTGTGATGAATATTCCAAATCTCCAGATTCAGTGCTCGAAACCGATCCCAATGGTGATTTCGCCACATCGTCCATTCGCACATCGTCCCACGATGAGGCTGGACTCTTCGAAGGCTGTTCATCTTCCATTGACCACATTTGCTGACGCAACAACTCCTTGTGTTCCGTCCGGAAAACTACCAATTTCTCTGTGTGCAGGGTGCTCAAAGTACGCAGATCTGGCATTGTTTCCAACAATTTTGTCATAAACTCAGGTTGATCGGGCCGATTCTGATTGATTATCGACTGCAGGCATGTCTTTAGCCTCGAATACATCTTCTCAATCAGCTCAGTATTCCTCAAACCCGGCCGATCAGGGGTAATCAGAACAATTGCGCAGAACAAACCAATTTCAGCATCACTCAAATTCATAGAATTCATTCGCTCGGCAAAATTGAATGTAGAATCCACCAAAAAACGTGCATTCGCTCCATTTTGTATAGCATCGCGACGCATCACTTGTCCATTCAAACAGATAATACTGTTAATCGACGAATCGAACATACATATCAGCCGCACAAATAACGCATCAAATAATCCCGCCTTCAATAGTGTGAATTTGTCATCTTGCGTGAGTAACTGGAAGCCGGGAATCATGCCGGCGAAATCAATCACACCTCGAATGACATGGGCGAAACGCTGTGAGAATTCCTGCTCTGATTGTAGTTCCGGTGCAGGATTTAGAGGGCATGCCTAAGGAAAACAAAGAAAAAAAAAAGAAGAAAACAATAAGTTAGAAATCAGCTTAACTGTTTTATGTAGGTATTTTTGTAGTTTGAACCATTTTTAGAGAGCCAAGGAAAAGTTCACGCGAAGGTCAAATCGAATAGCAAAGCATGGGAAAATCAATACAATCTACCTATGTAAGTAGGTAGATTATATAGTTTAAGTTCATTGCTTTTTCTCTTCCTGTTCTATTGTATGCTGAAACAAGTAATCCAAAGCTCTCTCACCCGGCTACCCCAGCAAAAGCTTTCTCCACTTGGTTCTGTTTGTAAGAAGAGTTCACATAACAAAATAAAAATATCAAGAGAACTTTCAGAGGAAGACCGACAATTTTGTCACCATACTACCGACCCGTTTGTTGGGTTTGGTGTACAATGTAGGTACATGTGCAAACATATAGTTATAAAAATGATAGAATAGAGTAGAATGACATTAACGTCAAGGTCGACGAACCAGAGTTCAAGGTTCTTGAATGGTTTGCCTGCTTGCCTGCTTGCCTGCCTGGCAGCGGCAAGCTTAAACTATCAACAGTGTGAGAAGAGAAGAATTGTATATAGGTACCTACTATGGATGTTCACATATACTACCCTGATTGTGGGGAAAAGCTAGCTTTTTTTCAAAGTGAAAATAGCTACATACATAAATGTAGGGAGGTTGTATGTAGCGGTGCTTTTTGTAATTAAACTACCGGGTTCGTATATAGAGAAAATGATCAATTAGTTTGTCCGCCATGTGACGACCACGACTCTGCTGCTGCTGCTACCCGACCGACGACAACAACGCTATTTTTTTGCATGTCACATTAACATTAGAATCCACGTGGTTTAAACAACACGCCAACGCCAACAACAACCACCGTTGGCTAATTAGCTTCCGACTTATGGTCGACCATCTGCGCCGCCATTAAGTATTTTTAGCTATTTTGGGGTATTGTTTTTTTTTTTCTTCTTACTTTTTTTATTTTTTGTTTAATTTAAGCATCGCGATAACCTTGAATGAAATTTTAATTATAGAGAGAAAAAGAACCGGCAAATAGTTGAATTCGATTGTGGTGAGATATTTAAATTGTTTTGATAGGCCATTTCGTGTACGGAATAAAATATCTTTGGCTGGACACACACGGCTTTAAGTTGTGTGTTCGCAAATGCGCAGCACTAACTGCGCGCAATGATTTTATTTGACCTTCACAATAAATGACATCGACTACCTTAAACTGACATGAAGGGAGGTATAGATAGATAGATAGATAGATAGATATGTATAGATAGTGGTGAATAATAAAATAGAAATGAAATATATTAAAAAGCTACGTAGTTTAATTTTGTGCTCGTATTCGTATTCGTATATTAAAAATGTGAGATAGAGAGAGGGAGAGAGTATAGTTAAGCTACATGAATATTTTTTTCCAACAAGGAAGCAATAATATTCTAGGTGCAAATAGAACAGCCAATGTCAAACTTTAATGTACATATTTTAGACGCGCCACGCCGCGCCGCCAGCACTGTTTCATACCTACATATAAGCTTTATGGCAGAACAGTATATTGAACGTACATTACTCATTAATGTACGTATGTATATTCTGTTATAAAGATGTGAGGTGACATTGAATTTAATACGATGTACATAGCACTTTATTGACCAGACGCTATACTGGTTGATTTAATTTAACTTAAACTATTGTGTGCGATAAAAATTCAGCTCCAGCAGCCACCACTGCCATCGACACCGACGACGCGACGCTGCATGTGTACCTATTGTCAATGTCACGGCAAACACTCAAAATAAAACAAAATGTCTGGTATGGCTTTGTTCTTTTTTTCTCGCTTTTTGGAGATAAACGAATCTCTTTATCATCAACTTAACCTTAACCTTAACTAATTTGAAGTTTAATATAATAAACAACTTGAGCGAACTGTCAGAATGTGTTACTAATACATTGTCACTCGCTCGTGGTTGTGAGAGAGGTTTACTTAACAAAAAAAAAACTTATTTCCTCGTATTTCACAAGGTCGTTCTCGAATGACGTCGTCTGTCTAGAAATTTAGATGTTCTTTTTTTGTTTTTTTTTTTTTAATTGGTGTGTGGCTACTTAATATGTGTGTGCTTTTTTTTCAAATTTTACACATTCTCCCAAAAGGAGGATCAATAAAAATATAATTTTAAAATGTTTTTCGTTTATCGGCGCACGTGTGTTTATTTAGCGCTTTATTTTCTATTCCTATTCCTTGGATATATTGCGCAAGTGAGGTGAAGAGGGGTGACGTTTCGGATTTATTGTTATTTTCACAACAAAGTTGCAGTTTTTATCGGCGTGATGTTGATTGGTGAAATGTGCATTGCGCCCCAACAATGGTGTGTTTGATCAACTGATAACAATAACTGCATCCCCTGAGTGCGAATGACGGGGGTGGTTGGTTGCAAAGGCGGCGCGCGGTGATGCCCCTTTGAAACTCACCCCATATTCTGTCAAGATCTATATGGAGTTGTTGGCGTGGTGTAATCAAGGGGTTGTCACCATTATTATACACACCACCACACCACCACACCACCACCACCGCCACCGTCCGAATTAAACACAAACACATTATTAGAATTTCTTGTCTTAGTCAGTATGTATTTTATTATTAGCTGTTGCTTTGCTCGTTTATAATTTCAAGGTTGAAAAATAACTCGATACAAGGTCGCATGCCATTTTTTTTTTTTTTTGCTCGTTGATAATTTTTGCTCTTTCGTTCTGGTATTAATTTAAATAAACTTCTTATTATTGTTGTTGTCATATTCCTAACATATTTTGTGTTATAAAGACTTGTTGATTGGCGCGTAATATTTGAAAACGTTTAATATGATCAGATGACCGGAAATTTGTTTTTTTTTTTTTTCTGAAATCTTGGTTAGGACATTTTTTTAGGGATCAAAGTGACAGAACAACCTTGACATTTGTTGTGAATCATGGAATATTTTTTTCCAGTAAAATAAACAAAAAATTTAAAAAAAAACAATACTTTATCATTTTTATTGTTTGAGCTTTAATTCTTATGGCAGAAAGCACAGTAAACAGAGTAACCTTGATGCCGATTTTTGTTTTGTGGTAAAACGCGTGTATAGGTATTGGTGGGGTGGTTGTTGGTTCTACAATCGCGCACTTTGAAAGGATGATTTGAATTTTGGTATATTTTATGGGATTTTATCATGCTCGTGTGAGGGTGTAAAGACACGTTTGACATTATCGTTTAAATGTGCGTGCTAATGTTTTTTTTGTTTTTTTTTTTTTATGGAAAGCTTGGTGTTTGTCAAAATTGTTTGCTTTATCACGTTTAGATATTTGCGATTTCTTCAAAAATTTATCTTAACTTTTACCAAACTTTGTTTTTCGTTATGTATTATGATGATTCAAAATAATATACAAAACAAGAAAAAAAAATTAAATTGTTATTATTGCTACTTTGACATTGAACGGAGGTGTTAAGCGTGTGCATGATGATATCATATATAGTATGTGACATTGAAAATGAGATAAAGGAACTAAATTGCGATTGACTAAGTATTCGAAGAAAAGAATGCGCGCAATTAATTGATGTTTTTTGTTTTGTTGATAGCGGTAGTTACGTTGTTGAGTTTTATTCTTGATTAGAAAAAGAACGGAGTTTAGAATATTGGGTTATAGAAAACATTAAAATACACAATTATGCTGATTCTTTGATAATTATTATTATTAATTTTTTTTTAAATGGCGCCCATAGAGTATTTACTTTAAAGGACTTCATTAATATTCATCATATTCAGGGTCATATATCTATTTAAGATGCCTTGAAATTTTCAGGTTTTCAAATTATCACCATAATGATGAAGTGGCGCCCAATGTGGGACTTTACATAAAATATTGCCAATGCTTTTGTAATAAATAATCACTAATGCGAAATCTATCTATCGTTCCAAAGTATTCATATTTTAAAATTATCATGATATTAATAAAAATGGCGCCCAATACGAGACTTAAAAAAGAAGTTCAAAAAGCTTTTGTAATTGCCAAGGGCAATAAAAACTTGTCTATTACAAAAAAAAAACCCTATTTAAGTTATAGTTAAATAAGAAAAAAAAACCTTGAATTGTCAATAGGTACATACATACGAGTAATAAGGAAAATAAGTTAAAAGTCTTCACCTCGAATGTGATAATGTCAAACTAAGTATAAGCATTTTTCCTGTAGCGTTAATATGCATTCATTATCATTTTCAAGTACAATTTAATGGCAATTTGAATAAATTATTAAATACATTTCCTTGTTTTTTTTTTGTTTGTATGTTTGTATATATAAAATCAACGCAATAGTTATAAATACAAAACATTCCTCTATCAATTGTATATATCACACTGCTTCAAAATGACAGATTGTAATTTTTTTTTATAACTACTAGATACTATAAAAGAACGACATGCAGAGGGCGTGTTTATACATATAAAAGAACGAGTTGAAAAGATCATTTCACAAGCAATAAGAAAAGTCAAGGTTGTCTGTATTCTGTAATACTGTCACAACTGTCAAACGAACTCTCTGTTAATACTTTTCTAAGGAAAACAACTAAGTTTTTCCTTATATGAGTATTCATAAATCACAATAGTTTAAGGAAATTGCCAAATACCCATGGACAGATAAAAATTATTTGACAAGTTCACCTTGCACCGAATCAGTCTAACAAAAGTCATCGAACAAGACAAAATAATAATAAAACAAATTCAGAGGCCGATTGAAGTAAAGACATTCATATGGGGTTAAATACCGGAAATTAAGCAATTAGCAAACAAACACACCTACTTCAGTTCTCATTTATATGTACATATGTACGTCTCTGTCTCAATGTTGAGGACAAATAATTATCTCTGCCAGAGAGAAGAGGAAGTAAACTATAAAGGGCAGTCATACTTATTTAAAATTGATTGTGGGAGTGACAATGGAATTCTGTTGACAGAGAACAAACTTAGGTATTACAGCGGTGCAGTCCAACCTTGAGGTCCAGAAGTTCACAATAAATTCGTTTAGGTTTTGCTACTCGGTTTGATTTAATTTTATTCATAAAAATGTTCAAACACAAAATATATAGGTTTATATGTAAATATTAAAAAATAAAAAATTTACTCACCAAAAGCGTAGGCATTGAATATGATGGACACTCGCGTGCCCTTTGACGCATTGCAGCAACCTTTTCCTTGGTGAATTCACACGTTTCCAAATGAGCACGCAATACAGCGGCTAACAATCGAGGTTGATCATCAAGCTCAGTGGCTAACGCCCTTTGTTGGCCGCGATTTTGTGTACTTTGTTGCATGGCAGCTAATATGCGCGCTTTTTCGCGTTTCGGCACGCGACCAAATCGCACCGCTGTAAATAAAGAGAAAACACAAATCGAATTTAGTAAAATTACAATTAATTAGGAAGAAGCTAAATTTAATTGAAATATAATTGACATGTGCAGTAAAATTGGAGAAAAAGTAGGACCAAACAGACAGGTGGTGTGGCATCATCATTGTTGCGCCAGGTGTCGGTAGCTCAAAATACGTGTGTTCCAATTTCCACACACAGACAGAATTTTTCGCTGGCGGGAAGGACATCACGGTTTTTTTTTTTTTTTCCTTTCCCAAGTCGTCCCCCCTGTATCCGCAGCAACAGAAGAAACATGCAAAGCAACAAAAATAAAACCTAAATGCAACAACACAATAAAATGTGTAAAAACCTTAAAAGAGCCATAAACAGACCCTTAAGTAGGTCATTGTGTTTCATTTCATTTCATTTTTTGGGTGCAAGCATAATGATATTTTTATTGGCTTGCTCTCAATTTTGTTTGTATCATATTAAGGCGGCTGTTACACTTTCTCCAAAAAAAAAAAAAAAAATAACAGACGACTCTCATTCTGGCCTAGGGTTTCTCGTTAATCATTTTGTTTTAGCCCAAAAGTGTATAAGAAAGCAAAATGTGGGTGAACTTTCTCATCGCACAGCACACAACAAAAAAAAAAAAAACGCGCATCACGATCATGAACTCTAATGAAATCGTACTCATCGGGATCGTTGATCGTCTCCCACTCATCAGTGACTTTTTGAGTTCAAAGAGAGAAAATCAACACAAATCGAGCCAAAGCAGTCGTCGCAGTGAGCAGTGAGCAGTGAGTGAGAAGTGTAACACTTTTAACTCTAATCCGCGAGACTACATCGAAAGTCAATCAAAGAAGGCCCACCAGCCATCCCATCGCGCACCAAGTATAAAATCCTATTAATTTCACTTTGGAGCAGTGCGAGATGCGCTTTTAATGAAAACCATCTAAGAGGTCATGACCTACAAACAAAACAAAAAAAAGAGAGTGTGAGAGGTGAATTTACACAAACAAAAATCGAGTCAGAAGCATATCTACCTACTTCTTATTTTTTGCTAAAACAAATAATGCGAACGATGAATGAAAGAGAAAGCCACAAAATATATTGCACTACAATTCGACAGCTAATCGCTGTCCATAATATAGTGATACTGATGTGTCAAATTGATAACAGAACCCGCAGCGCACGCCAAATATCACCTGGAAGCACCCCACTACACGCCTCAAGCTGTGTGGGCTATGCGTATCTATTGTGATCGGAATAACTAAAGTGATGGATTTAAACGAGACCAAAAAAACAATATGGTAGAATAGCAGCATGAAAACGAAAATGAGAGCGCCACCTAGTTTCCTCGTTTCTTTCTTTATTTGTGTTTAACATGATAGAAATTAGAGAATGACAACGGCCCATTAATAGTGGTCCAAGAGACAAGCATTTAAAGCCGCATCTTGCCGATGAACATAGCATGATCATTTCATTTTTCTATATGGCCCCAGATAGAAAGGAGGAAGAAGATTCCGAACTGAAAGAGAGAAAATATAAAAGAGGTCGAAAAAGTGTGTTGGTTATTTATATTTTTTTTTTCTTTTTGCACGAAATGAAATTGATTGCAAAGAGAATTAAGAAAAATACAAAAAAGAGTAAGTACTATATAGCAAAATAAAAAAACTGGAGTTTAGAAAAATTATTGGTGCATGCAGACTTAGTGCATAAATTATGAGCGCTAATATGTAAACTTATAGGTTGCTGGGTTAGTTTAGTTAGTTAGTTATTGTCGATTTCTGTATTTGAGCTCCGATCTGGTGTTTAAGCGAAAATCGAAAGCAATGCAGCAACTACGACGCGACGGCTATGGCGCGAGGCCCAGCTGTGTGCGAAGTAGAAATAGCTTTTGAAAAAGAAAGTGCAACCGCTTTATGGGGATAGAGTTGGTAGGTAAAGTCGAGAGTTATCGCTTTGGCATACATTTCTTTTTAATCGTTTGGATCATATATAAATACTATATAGGGAAATTGTCACACATTTTTGTGCTTTTGACAGCTTGATTTGACGAGGGATTTTATTGAATTGAGAACAGAAAAAGGAGAGCTATTCGGGTGTGGGAAGAGGAATTGAGATTGGAAAATGTCAACAAAAATTATAAATGGAGTTTGAAATTTTACTGAGATGTCAATTTTGTTAAATGAAGTTTTAAAAAAAAGCAGAATTTAGAAAAGAAAACAGATTAAGAATGTACATGTTGGATTGGTCTTGATGACTTGTCAGTCAATACGGGTATCAAATTATGAATTCTTTCCATAAAGTAGAAAACATTTGACAGTTAGAGTTACTTTTTGACACTTGTGAGGTGGGTATTAAATGAATGCGAGAAAACGCAATCAAAATTAACTTAACATTAAAATTTAAACAAAATTTTAATGCTATATCCACGACTTAAGTAAATTCAAAATTGTGAGGAAATCTACAATTAGAAATTCAACGGTATTACACTTAACTCAAACAACTGCAAATCAGCAAAATGGTGAAAACTCCTTTACACCTATACTTACCTACCTACTGTATTTACTTTTTCTTTTGCGCAGTAGTTACATATGTGTAGGTGCTATGTTTTTAGTTGAACTTCTCAGAGTTCGTTAAGTTTAATTTTTGACTTAATCACTTCGAACGTTCCTACCTTCATCAATTTTGAACAAATATTTACACAATGAGAACTATATTCACGAAATTCCAAACAAAATATCAATCTAAACTAAACAAATCGTATTCAGTTCCGCAGTTAAGTACTGATATATCTTGGCAGCTTTCGTTCAGTTTGGTGAAAATGTATAAGCGTATTATGAATTCTAGAGCTTAAGAGCTATCTACGCTATAAAATGGCACTAAAAGCAATTTTTTGTTTAAGTTTTTAAAGCTTCGTTCAGTTTTTACAATACATATTTTATTTCTCTGTGTTTTCGTCAAAAAATTATATAGGCTTCGACTATAGGTAGATATTTCACAGTTAACCAGTAGATAATTATTTTTAAAGCTCTCTAAACTTTCGTTAAGTTTATTTTTAAAATATAATTTTCGATATGCCCTCCGCTTGGGTATAGTTTGCTCAACTTGTGTGAATAAATATTTAAAATGTTTAAATTGATCTAGGTTATGAAAATAATTTGTTAAAAAAAAAAGTTTTACAAGTTTTAAAGTGTTCGTTCAGTTACATTTTATCAATATTAAATGTTGAATTCTTTCAGGTTTTTCTAAGACCAAATCATTTATGCTAACTGTTCACTCATTGGATTTTTGTTTTTTTTTATATTTTCTTCTATTTTTAAAAAAAGTCTGATTTTACAAATAATGTCTAATAAAATATTCAGAAATACGTACGTGCATTGTGATAGTTAACATTTCCCTTAAGTATTCCTTTTAATATTGGTAGTTCTTCCATTTTTATTTGAATGATTTTTTTTAGTTCTCAAATGAAACTTTGAGTTAATTTATAAATAAAATTAAAATCATATAATAATCCACGGTTTATTTGATTTTAATTGTAATGCGACGGCATAAAAAGGCAATGTGACTTGTTTTTTTTTTTTGTATTCACTTTTCGGCAAGTTGTTTTTTTTTTTGTATTATAATCCGAATTTTTGGCACCTGAATGCTTCTTGTGATTTTTTTTAAATAACAAATTAACAATCAACAAAAAAAACTTAAACAAAAATCACAGTGAAATGAAATATTTAACTATTTTTTTTTCTTTTAACTTTTCAGGTACAATTTATATATAAATATTTTATATTTAAACTTTTTATTTAAAGTTATATTTTTCTTTTTAAATCTTTATGTTAATGGTCAAAATTGCATTGAACACCACTTTTTACTAGATTCACTTAACAATTCACAAATATTATTTATTTATTTTTTTCAAATTAAATATTTGTATTTGAAAACTTTTTCTTATATATTTTTTTTTTATTAATTTTTGTTTAGAAAAAATTTAAACTTGTTGAAGGAACTTTCTTTACATCACAATTTTTCATTTTGTAGAAATTTCGCGTAGTTATTTTGTTTTTATTTTTGTTTTGTTTAATAAACTTTTGGTATAAATAAATAATTTTATTTTTCCGGTTAATCCTTGTTTGTCGAAGATTATTTTCTTGTTTTCATTTAAAGATATTTTGTTTGTTTTTAATTCACCACACCGTTAATTTTCTGTTATTTATGCACTAAGAACGGTGAATGAATGGCTATTTGAATATTTGTTATGATTTTCTTTTGATTTAATTGTGCAAATGCAAACATGACAAAACTCGACAAGGTCTTGAACGCGACTAACTGTAAAAATTGCTAGCACGTTACGAATATAGGTAATAATCACACACAACAAAAAAGATTGTATTGTGTAGAGATATAGGTATACAAGATACAAATTATTGAGACCGTCGTCTCTATACACATCTACCACTTGGGGTATACCAGCGACGAGTGTAGTTCACAATTTAAGCGCTAGTCGCTCACAGTCACAGTTGTGTGCTTTTTTTGGAGCAGAGTTATTTTGTGGTTTTTTTTTTTTCTTCTGGTTATTGTTGGCTTATAAAAGCACAAAAATACACACGAAAAAGCCGCTTAAATGAAGAGAGAGTTGTGTTGTATGGTTCGTTGTCTTCCAAATAACCGCTCTCAATTACTGTCAACAAAAGATTGAAATATCAGAGGCAGCTAAAGTTACAAAATACTTTGGTACAATGCATACCAATCCCAATCTGTTGGAGCTCTTAAAACAAAAAGGTTTAGAGCTTTCATTAATGGGGGATAGGTACTTTTGTGAGCTTTCTTTCTTCATTGTGCAATAATTCTGCAAAATCAAACTAGAGGACTCTGGCGTATACGTGACTTTTCTCCGCATTGCTAAAGAGAACTATGTATGTGATATCTCATTTGAAAGCCGGCAAAATGTGCTGCTGTATTGTTGTTCTCTTAATGAACTTTTCACCACAATTAAGCGAAAGCTCTTAAAAATGTGGTGAATAACTATATTCTCTCAAAAGCTTTTTTTTTTTTTTTATTATTTTCTCTTAAATGAATCAACTGCAATTTGAAATTTTCTTTAGAAAAAAAAAAAAAAATAAACTGAATGCATTGCTCCCCAATCTGACAAACAAAAAGAAGAACAAAAATGTACTAACCTTGAACTTCAATTGAAAGAGAATGTTCAAATATCTGTTCATGTTTACAAAAATAACAACTATACTGCGCATAAAAAATATTCTTACCAAAGGTTCATTGGTTTTTAATTTAAATACCTTGTATTTGTTATTATTGTAGATAGGTATACCTACTTACAGCTGCAAAAGAGGACACAACAGTTTTTTTTGTTTGTAAATTTATTTTCGAACGTAACAAGACGCTGATAACTACTAAATACGTCGATATAAATAGGTAGGTAGGTACCTACATAGATGTTTTTCGGTTCATATTTTGACAGGCGGTGCATTTAATTGGAAATGTGTCATTTTTAAACCAACCAATATGAATGTACATATGTGTCAATGTATTCATTTTGTGATGACATTTGATCATTTACAATATAAACAAATGATTCATTCTAGGTACCTATGTATGTATGTATATGTATGCATTTATGTAGGTATGTAAATGGGGTTTTTACTTTGCCAAAAAAAAATTCTGACACTGTTGTTCGAAAATACTAAACAAAAAAAAAATTAGAACGAGACACAACGACAAAATCATTGCACTTTTATTGACAGAATTTATTATTGAGTTCGTTTGCATTGCAACTGAGCTTTGCCTTGAGTGAGTGAGGTGAACGAATTGACGTTCAGTGACACTACAAACAAAATGTGTGACATTTGAGAAGAAAGGTTAAAATTAAGCTCAAATTTGATACAATGTTAGCTTCAATTATGGAAAACAAATAAAATCCAACATTTTTAGCTTTGAACGTTGATTTTTTAAGGAGTGCTTTATAGCATAACTGAAATACATTGCACCAAAGTAAAATTTGATATATTATGTTTTACCTATGCTTGCTTAATAATTATGTCAAACAAACCTATTTTTTAATTCCAACACATGGTGAAAATAAAATAATGTGTGAAAGACATAAGAAGCTTCTTATGAATAATCATCACAAACTATAAAAATATGCCTAGTTCAAGGATGAATAGCGTGCACCAAAACACCTGCGGCTGTTAGTCAACTGCCATTAAAATCTTTTGAATTTTTTTTGACACTATTGAGGTGAGAAATATGTCATACGCGTAGCTGTCAAATTGCCCTAGGAAAATGTGTAAAATCTGTCAAAAAACCGGAGTGAGAGAAAATGTTGCCTTCTATTTTTAAGTTGCATAGGTATTCATTTAAATAAAAGTCTTATTAAAACACTCAAGTAACCTCGGTTGACACTAAATTTAGCTTCAAAAAACCTGATCAAACACCTACTCACTCCACTTGGCCTAAATTTCAACAAACTTAACTACACACATATGTACATCAATTCACGAAAAGGTACTTGACACTTCTTGTCATCATCAACGGAGTAAACCATCATAACATCTCTCTGTATTTACTTATGCCAAAACCATATTATTAGTAACGCAATAAATCCTCTAAACGGATTTTGAGTAAAATATTTCATTTCAAAGTAGATAGACCCTGAAGCATTATTATGTTAACCCATTACCCACACAACAAAGTCTTGTACAATCAGAAAACCAAACCAAGCTAAAAAAAAAAAAAAAAAAACAAATACAAAAATACAAAACAAACAATTCCAAGTCGTTGAACTATTAATGGGACAACATAGCCATACAATAACCCGCCACAGAGCTCAACAAAAATATAACGAAACCAGAGCCAGAGCAAAACAAGCAAACTCGAACTCACGAGACAACAACACAAAAAAAAAAAATGAAAAGTGAAAGTTAACATTTTGTTGTTGGAGGAAAAATCAGTTAAACAACAACAAAAAAAAAAATACAAACAAAAAATGTATTCCCCTCGAAAAGAAATTTATAATTTGCGCTCATCATTATCTTTTAGCGATGTGCATCCCATCTCTATAGCAGATTGCGTAACGGTTTGTGTCTGCATCTCTCTTTGTGCCATAATAATAATCAGGAAATGCCAAACGTGCATAAGTGGCAGCAGCAGTTATTGCTATCTCTTTTTATGAAACTGAAGTTTCCACATACTCGTACTTCAGCTGTGTAGAGACTAGAGATCCCCATTATCATCATCAGCCCTCCCTATTTTGATGTCAAAACCGGGAAACTAATCGTACGCCTCGTGAGATTTTTTCATCGAAATTGTTATCAATTTTGCTCTGCCAAACATACCTAGATATAGCGAGTAACGAGTCATATCAGAGTATCACTTTCACTTGAAGAAAAAAGTCTATTTTGACAAACTTCATCCAACAACATTTGTTGTATCTTTCTATACCTTATACTTAAATTCATTTCGCCATTACACGCATTTTAAAGAGGAGGAGAGAAAAAAAGTGGAAGGCCCGAAAGACCTCCATCACATAACGAGTTCGATGAACTCGTTACGAACTCAATAGCAAAACAACAAACGATTACATAAAAACTTGGTAGGTAGGTAGTTGTTTTTTGTTTTGTTGATTGGAGTTTGAGTTTTGTAAGCTATAGGTATAGTGAGTTTGTAGTTTAATTAAGTTTAACCTACATTTCTTATTTACAAAATAAATTGACCTCCCACCATCATTTTTGACGCCTTTCCACCATATAACTGTTTCCTTTGGCGATTTACTCATCACAAGTCAAAATGTTATCTACTGTTTTGTTTTTCTTTCTACAAGGGAATGTCAAATATATACCTCAGTAAATTTAACAAATTGCAATGACCAAGGATGAAAAGAGAAGGCAGGCAGTGAAACAACAAAAAAAAGAATTGGATTTTCTATCGCTATATGCATTGAGTGCAGAGTGCAAATTTAAAGGCGCGCATACACTCACAAAATAGCGAGCTCACATTTATTGAAGCCATGAGTGAATGACCGAGCATGACCTAAATTTGTGTCGCTGCACTCAGTGGTTCGGTTTTTTTGTTTTTTTTTAGCTTGCTTCAAGTCGCATACAAACACATACTGTCATAAAAGTGGGTGCATGCAAATATCCATCTCGCAACATTTTCACCACACACAAACCCACATAGAGTGCAAAATATTTCATATTCGAAAACTCAACACATACAAAATGCAATAGAATTCTCAATTTAAATTCGAAGAATTTTATTTTAAATTCGAATTTCGAAATACAAGTTGCATTCTCTTTCGGTCACTGTGGCGTATGTGTAATGTTGCGAAACATACCTACTATTCTGTATGCATATTCGAAGTGAAAAACCTTCGAGAAATATCTTGATTGTGTGGGGGAATATATGGGTTGTGTGGATTCGGTGTCGTTGACCGGAGCTCATCGTGGGGATACACACCAGATGTTTCAGAGTATAAGTTGAAACGGGGCTAACTATAAATGCTGTGTATCCGAGTGAGATAAAGAGCGAAGCATAAACTAGAAGTCATTGAAAAATGAAAGTAAATTTTTTCAATACATTTTTCTATGAGCAAGCGAGATGCTTATAGGTTTTGTTCGCTCATATTAGTTCGAGTATCGAAATTTGTGCTCGACGGTGTTGGTGTTGTTTGATTGTTTGTATGAAAATGACCCCGGACTAAATGAGAGTCTTGCTCTTCGTTCTAACTAACAACGAATCGACTGCTATAATAGTGCTGCTGCACAATTTAAGTCAGTTCATTGAGCAAGAGGTAAACAACCTTTTGAAGGTTCGTCCACACAACACACCACATGATTCTCAGGCGGAGGCTGAGGCCTGAGGGGAGAGTACGTTCTTTTTTTTTTTTTTTTGGTTAATTGACATGTACAATAGTTTTTTTTTTTTATTGCAATTGACGAGTTGTTTCTTCTCCTACTCGATATCTACAATAATGCTCTACAACTTGTTATTATTTATTCTCCTCACTCTCCTTTGTTTGTCTTTCATTTTTTTATTTACGTAACGCATGAAATTTCACTCGTTATGCAATAGAAAGCAGCAGAAACAGTGGCAGTGTGGCAGCAACGACGAGCAACGACAACATAAACAGCGAATAAAGTTTATTTTGGGGATCACAACTTGTGATGTGATTGCTCGTGATGTTGTTTATTTATTTGTTCACTGTTTTGTAATCGCACTCGATGCTGTTGCTTCAAATTGACAGATACCAAGCGCCATCAAATGATGGTGCTGAAAATTTACCGATTGACAAGTAGGTAGAGTAAAGGCGCCTTAAATCATCCATAAGAGGGGATTTTACTATAGGACTTTTTAGAAAGGAAAGATGTTTTCTTCATTTAGCTAGGTAAGATATGCGCTTCCGCATTTCCAAACAGAGAATGAGCAAACAACATGCACATCTACTTTTATGTGTCAAGTGGATGAACGATGACAAAAGTGTTGTGTGGAAAATGTATCTATCCTCCCCTTCATAACTCATCTATTTTCCACCTCACAACTTTAGTTTCACAGAATCGTTCGTTTCTACTACTGCTGCTGCGTGTGTCTGTATCTACACTCTTGTTTGGATGTGACCTGAATAGAGTTCAACATTTTCAAATGAACTTTACTCCCCCTTTTTGCTGACACAAACAGCACCAGCATCCATTCCACCACACTTTAGCCTCTAATTATTATTATTCTACGTACATAATGTAGTAGGTAGACGAGAATATACATTTTTTTCTAATTTAAAAAATTAAGTAGGTAGGTATACAAAAAACTCTGCAATAAATATCTTGTCTATTTTTTTTTTTCTCTATAAAAAAATATGTGAGTGACACATCTGTCTACAAGTTGCATAAAATTCCAACAATTTCAACAATTGAAAGACCTAGAAAACTAAACAAACACACATACACACTCATGCATCCACAAACACACACACACACAAACGACCATAAAAACGCAATAAAATAAATTTACTTTCAATTTGGTTAACCTCGTGCTAATTTGAGTTCATTTTAATTAAAATAACCGTCGACTGTCAGTGAGCTAGGCAATGCGAATAAAATGTCTGTCAGTTTTAGTTTGTGTTGTATAAATATTGGTATGAACTATGCAGCATGCGAGGGGGGGGGCGAGAGATGCTTGAAGGACTAGAAAATAAAAATTTGAATCAAATGGGCCCCCTGCCATGTTTTTTTTTTTTTTGTTTCATTTTTTGTCATCTTTCTGAAAGTGCTATCCACTTTTGGAATCCAGACACACTAAAATATGCAAAAGTATCAAAGTTTAAATTTGACATCTGACAAGTTGCGGCTGGGATATGGTGAATAGCTGGTTAAACTATTGTGATGGTTGTGCCTTAAATCAACATCATGGCTGATGCATCTGTCTGGAAATTAAGCAAACAAACTGAACTTTTTTATGCAAATTGATAAGCGCTCAGCTAATGGTATGCTGCTGCTAACTGTCACAGTGTGTATTTGTTTTTTTTTTCTCATATTTGAATTAGTTTAGTTTACCCATACAACTTCGAAGAAAGATATTATTGTGTATATGCTCTATGAGTGACCTAGTTTTTCGATGTTATGAACGTCAGACTTGTTTCGGTCAATGAACTCAGCCTCGACTGATAGCATGCGTACTGCTGTAGTTGTTGTTGCTGGTATATGAGGTGAATAGTGTAGATTTGCTCTTTCGGTTTCGTTTTCAACGAAAAAAAAAACTTTGTTACGTGTATTTATGAGAAAATAAAATAAAATTTGATTAATACATTTTTGGCAGATATAAATGCCAATTTCTTTTTATAACAGTAACATAATAAACAAAAATGAGGAAACATAAAGAGGAGACGATGAATATGGGCGGTTTTGGAACAAACAAATATTTTACATTTATTTTTGTTCGTTTGTTATTTAATCGATGAAATAAATTTTCAATTTTCTAGGTCGATGGTCAGTTTATTTAAGTTTTATTTTCCTCTCTTTTTTTTTGTTTGTTTATTATTTTTGTTTGTATTTTAATGTGAAGTAACCTCTTCTTTCCTTGAGAGATAATGAAAAGGGGAACACGGTCAATTTTATAAAATCGTAATGAAACAAAAAAGAAATAAAACACAACACAGTGGACAAAGCATCGACGACTATCAAAACGCACACGCATGACATATACGCATAAACCTATGTTGAGACTCATTTTGAAGGATTTTTTTTTGGTCAAGGATGAATGGATTTATTATAATGTGTTTAAAGCGCCAATTCACATACACACACACAAACGAGAAATTAATGTGTCGAAATTGGGTCATATCCGAAGATAGACGATGTGTGACATTACGCGGTATGAGGGGTTTTATTAGAATTTTGGACTCTGGAAGGTTTGAAAACAATCTTACAATTAAGATTGATGCTGACAGAAGAGAAATAAAAATTTTCCTACACGATCTAACATCAATTATTTTGTGTCAAAGATAAGTACCTACATCTGTCGAAATCTAAACACCTATAAGATTTACTAAAAAAAAAACAAAGCTTTAATATCCAATCAAAAAACAAAAACATAAATCGATCTATTTTTTTGTTAGCTTATATCTAAAAAATTCCGGCTGCTTCCGGTGAGAGAATTTTATTTTTAATTTTGAAATTTTGTGTTAAGGTGAGCAAATTAATTTTATATGAAACCAGTAACTAATAATAGAAATGAGTAATACAAAAACAAATAAAAACCTTGCTCTCAATAGATTAAACAAAATATTTACGCGAAAACAAAATTTGCTGATTATTTTTTTTTTTTTGGCGTATGGCAAGAATTTATAGAAAACTTAATAAGAAATTTTAATTCAATAAAGATAAAGTTTCAGAAAACTAGAACAGCGATAAGAATATTTTTCGGCTGTTTCAAATTTTATTGGAAATTAGAAAAAAAAGTCATATTAATAAGTAAACTATAATAATATCATTCTTTAAACTGAAATCGGGCGCCAATTTGTATGTTTTAATAAAGAATTCTTTTTTGTGCTGTAAGTGTGACGTCTAGATTATTTATTGAAAATAATATGGTTTAGCTTTTAAGAATTTACACAGTGAATCTTTGAGCTCTCAAAAATGTTCCTCATTGATTACATGTAGAATTTTCAGTACTAGAAGAGTAAATTCTGCAATATCCATGGAAAACGAAAAGGTTATGCTTCTACTTAAAATTATTTTAAAGAATTGATGCAATTATTTTTTGACTTCTCAAAAATATTTTTAATTGGGCGCCATTTTTGATTTCTAAAAGTAGAGTTCTTTGAACTAGAAGTGCATAAATCTAGAATATGGATTAAAGATTGTACTTTTACTAATTTAATTACACAATTACCTATTTGTCTATGAATTTTCAAAAATGTCCCCCAGTGGGCACCATTTTGTATTGCTAAATGTAGAATTCTAAGCAATAGGAGTGTTAAATCTAGAATATCCATAGAAAACACAATGGTTATGCTTTTTATTTAATTTATTTACCCAACTAGTCTTTGAATTTGAATGTTGGGCGCCATTTTTTGGATACCAAAGAGTAAATAAAAACTAAAACTAGAACTTAAACTAGGTAGCAGAGGCTGGAAATCGAACCCAAACTTCCTACGTGATAGTCCAACACACTAACAACTACGCTAAAACATTCGTTTTAAATTCAATTAAAGTTTATCACTTAAAGAATTTTAACAACGTTACTTTAGACAACATAAATGTAGATAAAAGATTATTGAATCAACATATTAATTTTGCGGTATTTTTTGAATACTTTGAACGTTGGTTATATTGAAAATAATCCTACGTTGGGCGCCATTTATCTTTATTTTGTACATAAAAACAAATCCTCCAATCAAACAACTGTTCCAATTCGTCAATTAAATCATCAAAAAACTATTCAAATCAACACAATCTATCTGGCTATCTAGAAGCTTCTTGAATTTCTTTGTTTAGTATAATACTCGAGAGGAATTGAGAAAACAACAACTTTCGATTTCATTACTAGAGTCATCGGCCTAGCTTAACCAAACATATTCTCCCGTCTTCGTCGTCTTTCTTTTTCTTTTTTTTTTTTATTCTATCTTCATATTGTATCGTGCGCTGTAGATGACTACAATAATTACCATGATATAGATGACACAGACGACGGGCTTGCGGCGGTAAAGTTTGCCGTTGGACAAAGTTTCAGATCTGTGCTACTTTAATTGATATGAAAAACAATCATACCCAAGAAATGCCACCTATCTTAGCTTAAAAAAAATAACCCAACATACACTTATTTCTGTGTATCTTTCCCCATCCAATTTGTTTTTATAACATCATTGTTGTGAGCTAATTTATTATCTCATTCACTCCTGTACTGGCCTCTTTTTTTTATTTTTTATTTTCCCTTTGCTGTTCTATTTCGAACAACTCAATTGCTATAAATGTGTATAGGTAATTCAACTGAAAAAAAAAAATTAACCGCGCCGCGACGTCTTTGTGTGCTCTGTGTGTTGCAGCAGCAAAAATTGTTCGTCGTTCACGAATTGGGTTAAGTCCGGTCATTCCACTCTTAGCACAATTCCACGATGATTCTACCATATTTCACCACCTCACCTCTCTTTACCAGGTTTGGATCGTTTCCTTCCCTCCGTACTCCTACAATTTTACAATGAAACAGAGCAACAAACCCACAGCACTACAGCAGTGTGTTTTGTGCCTTTGTTTATCGGTACGTTCGTTTCGTTTGTCGTTAATTTCATCGTATGGAAATGATGACGGTATGGTGAATGATTCTTTGTCTTATGTTAAATATGGTGAAAAACTCAACACAAATTAAATAACAACCGATAAGGAGATTTATTACGAAAATCATTGCATTTCTTTTTTTTTCATGAGTGTGACAACCTCTTTATTTTGTTCAATGAAAAAAATAAATAAACCCAAAATACCAAAAAAAAAAAAAAAAAAAAAAAATAGTTGAAAGTGGGACAAGCTACCTACCATATTATGACAGAAATAAAAAACACACACACACAAAAATCTAAACACCACTGGAACTCGAGTGAAGGGTACATTTCTGTTGTTTCGCGTTACGAAAAAATAATTCAAGCAACAACAACAAGAGCTACAGAAAATTTCGTTCATGGCTGGTCATTGAACTCGGCTCGCAACATGTTTGTTCGTCATGTTGGTTCGATTATAAGAGATTATTTCTGTTAATGTGTGTGTTATGCACTAGTGTGTTGAGTTGATGGTGATTGTGAAAAGAGGGTTGGCGGTTGGGGGGTATTTTTTTTAATTTTTCTTTCTGTGTGTTGTAATCTTATCTCGTTAGTCTATGATGGATTTTTGAACGTGGTGTGGTGAGATAAGTTATTGCCAAGCCAGGGTTTTCGTATTTTAATTTTATTTCATTTATTATTAAACTTACATTTCCAAATGTAGTTCAAAAGTGAGCGAGAAAGCAAGATAAAAAGAAATGACAAGGTGAAATATGGTGGGTGGTTTTCGTTTTGGTCATAGTCATAGTCATAGATAGATCCTACTATCGTGGTGTGTGAATGAGAAAATTATCGTGTTTCGCAATTTTGTTGCGGAGACATTGAGTACGAGTAGATAGGTATATATTGACAGAAAGGAGGTTAAAATTAATTTTGATAGAGTACCTACTTCATAAAAATAAACTAAGTAGGTACATACCTATCTAATTATCTGTCAAAAAGTTTTTTTTGGAGTTTTCTAATTTATTGCAAAAGACACAAATTTGACAACTCATTTAAAATGTCAAAAGAAGAATAACTTTATCTGACATCTTATTTTCCATCTCATTTATTTTAACACTAATTATATAGATACATACATAATAATGTGTTTGGCTGTAAGTACTTTGAGAACATTAAATTTGCAGTCACAAAATTTGTTTTGACACTTAACTATCATGCATAAATTTAAAAGAGTATTTTTTCTTTATCACCTATAAAGGTACAATAGATGATAGTTATCTAAAAAATTGTGTTTTTAAAAGAACAATGTTCAAAAGCTTATGTCACAAAATTTGACAACACAATGAGAATATTTAAGTCGCTTATTTAAGTTGTTTTTTTTTTGACAGCTAAATGTCATATGTCTATGTAGTTTGATTAAACTTGACATATAATGTAAGTTTCCTACTTTTTCTCCAATAAATGTATTTTTTTAAATATCTACATACATATGTATAAGATAAACAGAAGATAAATAATTCGAAAACTCACCATCTCTGCTCATTCCGACAGCTATACATTTTTTCAGACGGCAATATTGACATCGGTTGCGATTGATTCGCAATATACTGCACTGTTGGTTCTTTGTACATGGACGATATTGAATCTTTTGTTGAATAGAACGTCGGAAAAAGCCCTGAAAATAAAAGAATACAAAATACAAATTAAATAAAAAAAATAGTGATGGGACAAAGAGTTAATATAGAGATGGGTAAAATAATAAAGCTTTTATTTTTGTTTTAAATAAAAAAGAAGAAATAAAAACGTACATCACTTGTTCCGGACGCTAAATTCTGTGCTGAAGGTGCATTATTCTGACCCAGACACTCTGTCGTAATCTCAATTTTAACAGCATTATTGCTAATTTTATTCGTACAGTTACTACTTAAATTCTCATCGAATTTCTGACACAAATAATTCATTGTTATTGCCTGCTGATCGGATATAATTTCATCATCACACCCAGAGTCCATATCCATGGCTTGACAATTATTACACTGACATGGTGGTTCTTGGTCCATTTTCAATTGTTGTGGCGTGCAGGTGCAAGAGGACAATACCGACGACGCCGATGATGCTGTCGATTGAAGACTTGACGAACTCGACATACTCGAATTGCTATCCGAACTGTCACGACGATTGTGCGATGCAGAATCTTCGGGAATGATACCCAATCGCTTGGCTAGCTCTGAATTTTGTCGATCTATCGATATGGCGGTGACTTTTTCATCACATTTGCTCAGATGCATTTGCGTTGACGACGACGACGACGACGACGATGATGAATCTTTGACATTTTTAAAAATATTATCGACAACGACGACGTTGGTGCTTGTTTGCAGTTGCTGTTGTTTTTTCTGCTTCCACTCGCGAGCGTAACGAATCTTTTTCCACGGACACTGATACGTTGATTCGTAATTGCCCGCGGAGGTCATCATCATCATTGTTTGCTGATGATCGGCAATAAAATTATTTGTAACGGTTTTGTTACTATTTTTATTATTCTCACCACTGTCATTATTACCGCACTCACCCTCATTGTTATTAATAATCACCGCCGCCGCCGATAAAGCCGTTACATTGTCTGTTCTTTGCGATTGCTGAGGATTTTGAATTTGATTTTGATTTTGATTTTGACAGTGATGATGATTCGCGTCACTTTTACGCACTTTAATACTACTATGATGATGTTGATGACTATTATTAAAATTATCGTTATGATGCTCTTGGGGTGGTAACATATTTGTCGCCGTCGATGACATCGTCGTTGTTGTCGTTGTCGTTGTCATTGTTGAAGTTGACGTTGAATTTTGTTGTTGTATCGACTTCAGTCTCTTTCGATGCGACGACATATTTTGCGGATGTTGTACTACTATTTGACTGACATAATGTGCATTTGGACTAGTTGCCTGCTTATTACTAAGATTATTAATACTATTACTATTATTGGTGGTTGTTGTTGTCTTAATTGTTGTTATCGGCGCGGATTCTAAAAGTTTAACTAACGCCGAATGTTGTTCCTTTAATTGTTGACTTTTATTGTTTGTCTTGATCACCACAGGTGGCGGTGTTATTTTGTCACTTAAGCCAATGACAAGTGTTTTGGTTGTTGTTGTATTTGAAATTTGATTTTTATCCATAATTGTATTTGGATTTGATTTGGTTGATTGATTATCAGTTATGATTTCTTGAATTGCACAACCCATTTTAAAAAAAAAAAAATTTTCCTATAGGTAATAAACTAAATATTTGTTCACGTTTGAATATGAAATGGTATTCACACTAAAAGTTCTGTACAATAAGTGTTGAATGATTTTAAATTAATCCCAGTATTTTGTTTGTTTGTTAATAAGTATTATTTTTGTATAAGGAACATTTTTAATTCTTCAAACTGTTGTATCCACTCACGACCGTTTAAAATTTATTTTTTATTTTTTTTCTTTCTGTCTAAATTTAAAAACTGCAATGAGTTTATGTCAAATTTTGTTATTTTTGTATGAAAAAACGCGCACACAAAAATCTTTGTAACCGTTTCATTTGACAAACAATTTGCGAATGATTGCTGGCCCCAACGTCAAACTGTTTATTCGTTCGAATGTGAAAATATTTTTCTCTGTTTCTCTGTTCGACGGCGCGAGATTGGGTAGGTGTCAGTGCGGTGCGGTGCGATGCGATGCGGTGGTATGGTGGAGCAAGCCTTCAATGAGCAAAACAAACGAGTCTCGCTTTACATTCCATTTTAGTTTAGGTGAAATACACATAATAAGTATGAGCTTGGATGTGTGTATAAGTTCGATAAAACTAGAGTGAGAGAGAGCGATGCTGAGAGCCCAATGAACGAGAGTGAACAAACACTACTTTTAACGTATTTCCCTCGTAATTTTTCTCTGCACTCGTAGTTCATTTCGAATTCGCTTTTGACTCTATGTTTGTGGCATAGGTATGTGTGGTGTGTGGTGAGGTTGTTTCTTTGATGGCCGCCAACCTCGCGCTACATAGATTGTGGGGTAATTGAAGTCATTCACACCGAATCTATCGAATGTGGAAGGAAGGTGAGCCAGTAAGAGTGCGTGCCAGTGCCAGAGCTGGAGGTGAGGGTGGGTGGGTGTGTGGTAGGTTACAAAATTTAACCCTTATTAACCACCATGAGGCATTTAATTGTGTGTTATGTCAAAATATTTTGGTAGCTCGCATTAACTGTCATCAATCCACCTGTATGGTGAATGGATTGTCAAAAATAATTTCCCTTTTACCGAATTAGGACATTTTTGGTCCTCTGAGCACTTAGTTCGTTGAACTAGAGCTAAACCTCTCGCGAATAAAAAGATGATAAGAAGTTGCTACTTCCAATAATTGGGGCATTTGTTTGGTCACATTGAATGCCGAATGCAATGAGAGACACAGGGTACATTGCACTCTATTGACAATCATTCCCTACTCAGTTTTCTTAAATTTTCCTTCGTCTCTTTCGCATATTTTTTTGCTTCTTCTTGTTTTAAGCAATTAATCACTGTGCAAAACTATAAGAAACGACATAAAATAAAAAACGAAATCGATTCTCGAAACAATAATAGCCTCTCTTTCCCGCATCAACCTATTATAACATTTTGCTAATTATTTCTGTCTCTTTTACTCTTTTTCATGGCACTCTGTGTATCCCGCGAATTTGTATCTCGAGTAAATATACATCAGAGCTGCCTGCTGCTGCTGCTTATGATGGCGCTGCGATGTAGTGTGAGTGCGTTCATAGAGTCATAGCCAGTTCAACGAACTCGCCATTGTCGTGACCCACTTTTCGGTCACCTACCTCGAACCGAATGTGGAGCTCATTGCTGTCTTTCTACTATTCTATAGCTGTATGTGTGTGTACTTCTTATCACCTCGTTTTGCTCTCTGTTGTGTAGTTGTCGTCGTCGATGATAGTGTGTATAGATAGATGTGGGGCTATGATTGAGGGGGTTATTGAAGGGACAGAACTGAAAACAGCAAGGACTTATGTAGAGAGGCACAAATGACAGGAGGTGGATATTTTTCTGCGAAATATTTATATTTTCTGCTTTAGATTTATTTTGGTTGTTAGTTTCTTTTTTTTCTTTTTTTTTAGGTATAAGATACTTAGGCGATTGCATAGTCTTTGGCTTGCAATGCGTTCTTACGAGGGTTGGGCCTCTACTAATAGAATAAAATCATAAAATATTTTCATTTTTTTATTTTTTAATGTTTGCTTTGTCGAAATATCTCTTGTCATTTGTGTTTGGAAAAGTTGACAGCTTTTCGCTGTTTTGCCTTTCGCTGCAAGTCTTGTGTGCGTAACGCACTTAGATTGCATCATAGAGTGGGTTTTAAATTTTATTTTGTCAGCTCGCAAACTGACTGTGATATAGACACCAAAAATGGTGTTTTACAAAAAAAAAAAAAAAAAATACAGATACATTATGTTTGGCATAGAAAAGAAACAAGACTGCTAGTATTGCTACTTGATGAAGATATACCTAGCAGAGGCTGTTTACTATACAGTCTTGGAGTTCGTTGACGTTTTGTGGAGTTTCTTGTGCTAGTGTATACGCAAACAAATGAAACGAGTTTTTTTTCTTCTTCTCAAACGAAAGTGAGAGGGAATTGCACATAAATTGTGATATTACAGGACAGTCTTCAATATTTTAGTTTGCATATATTTTTTTTCTTTTAGAATTAGCTTTAGCTTGAAGATTTGTCTTGGGTGAGCTCAAAAACTTGAGATCGAGCCTATTTTTAGATAGTTGCCAATGTTAAGTTTGGATCTTTTTTAACAATGAGTTAGGTCAGTACTAGTTACATTTCTAGTCGGGAAAGAACTAACATTACCTGCATGATGTCTTGTATAGGTTTCAAGTATGTATATACTTATATTTGGTATGGTCCTTAATCCTAATTCATTCTCACGGAGACTTTGTACTTAAGACTTAAAACGTTCGTTGTAGTCCTTCTGTCAGAATGGAAAATTCAATGATAGGTAAGTATGTCGCATGTAAAATGTGGTGAATTTAAACAATTTGATTTATCATTTTCGCACTAGACTAAAATTGATTAAATAATATAACAAAAGAATACCTAATTGTCTTTTCGGTTACTGTCAGAATGACACCTCTTGCTCTAAAACGTAGAAAAAGACAACAAATAAATAAATTCAATATTCTGTTTCTTTCAAGTATCTCTTATCGTGATCTGATGTAGATTATAATGGGTGATTTTTTAAGAGGTTTAGAACTTTTTTTTAAAAAAAAAAACACAAAAAATTCGAAAAAATGAATGAAATATTTATTTGAATCGATAGTTTGACCCTTGCAATTTAATGTTTAAAGATAATTTCATGCAAATGTTGACCGCGGCTGCGTCTCAGGTAGCCCATCCGCTGAGTCCAATTTTGGCATACTCTTTCACACATATCGGCCGGTATCTCACGAATGAATGCATTGATGTGTGCTTCCAGTGCGTCAATCGAAGCGGGCTTGTCCCTATAGACATTAGTCTTGACATACCCCCACAAAAAATAATCTAATGGTGTCAAATCGCACGATCTAGGCGGCCAATTGACCGGCCCGAAACGTGAAATTAACTGTTCACCAAACTCGCCTCGCAATTGCGCCCTTGTTTCGCGTGCTGTGTGGCATGTGGCACCGTCTTGTTGAAACCACATATCATGCAAGTCAAGAACTTCCATTTCGGGCAAAAAAAAGTTTGTTATCATCGCTCGGTAGCGTTCACCATTGACAGTAACGCTGCGATTCGCATCATCTTTGAAGAAATATGGCCCAATAATGCCGCCGGCCCATAAACCGCACCAAACAGTGGCTTTTTCGGGATGCATTGGTAGCTGTTGCAATGCTTCTGGCTGATCTTCACTCCAAATGCGGCAATTTTGCTTATTTACGTACCCATTCAACCAAAAATGAGCCTCATCGCTGAACACAATTTTTCGATAAAAAAGCGGATCCTCGGCCAGCTTTCCAAGAGCCCATTCACCAAAAATTCGGCGTTGTGGTAGGTCGGCTGGCTTTAGTTCTTGCACCAGCTGTATCTTAAAAGGCTTTACGCCCAAATCCTTCCGCAAAATTTTCCACGTAGTGCTGTAACAAAGGCCTAACTGCTGGGAACGGCGCCGAATCGACATTTCGCGGTCTTCTGTCACACTAGCTGATACGGCCGCAATCACTACGCACAGTACGTAAACGTGTTGGTGGTTTAATGTCCAACAAAGTAAATTTGGTGCGAAATTTGGTCACAATCTTCCGAATAGACTGCTCAGAAGGTCGAGAATGCCGATCATAAAATGGAAGCAGCGCGCGATGAACATTTCGAACCGAGCACGAATTTTGATAGTAAAATTCAATAATTTGCAAGCGTTGTTCATTTGTAAGACGATCCATGGTTAAATTGCAAACCAAACTGAAGCTGTTTGACAGTGACACAAGGTACTAAACACACGTCAGCTGTCAAAACCAGTGTTGCCAAAACCAAACCAGCTAAAAAATCACCCTTTATAAAATGGATAGTAAAACGCGGCCATTATTGTACGCCAACACTTTTGTGATACTGACCTCTTTTAAACAAATTAAAGTATGAACGGTGTCTGTAAATTGTGTCAAAGGTACATTTAATTTAATCTTCTGGCTAACAACTTGACACTAGTAAGGTGAATATAGACGCAGAAACGTCAACAATTAAATTAGACATCAAATTTAATCAAAATCTTAATTAAAAATAACACACGGACTAAGTTAATAACTGTTTTATTTTTATTCACCACATTAACAATAATAATACCTACATCCTTAACAAAAAAGAATGTATTTTCCCCTTCTCAACTTTAGATGCATTTATCCATTAAATCTCGGGGGAAAACAAAAATAACAAGATCGGTTAAAGTAAACAAGATCATCTAATCACTTTTCAATTTGATGTAATGTTTGACGTTCCCAACAGTTCCAAAAATAAACAACAAACTCTCACTCTTTCTTGATGGTGCACTCATTTCTGTTTCTATTCCGTCAAAAAAATATAGACAAATTTTGTTGTAAACACTATCAGCCGCAGCATAGTGCATTTGTTAATTGATTACCCCATCAAAAAAAAGCACTTTAATGAGAAATAGAGTAAGCTTAGGGAAAACAAAAGAGGAAATAGGCGCCATCGGAAAAATAAAAACAATCAAGTGTCATTGAACTTTGAAAAGTGAATATAGAACTTTGTTCAAGCAGTACATACATAGATTGATTTAAGAATACATTTTCCCGAAAACAGGTGATATTTATAAAAAAGTTTAGATATTAAAAAGGCCTAGTCTTTGTTTGAGTTAACTTTGAGTTAAACAAGAGTTGATTAACTCAGAGTTAAACAAGAGTTGGTTAACTCTGCATATAAATAAGTAAGTCATGAATTAATATTAATAAGTAGGTCATGAATTGGATGGTTAACTCTGAATCAACTAGAAATTCAAATAAACTATTCTTTCATGAGTTTAATGCCAATCTGGCAGTGAAAACAAATTGTATTAAAATTCGCTTTCATTTAATTTTATGGAACTTTTGTACAACTCAATTATTTATTTTTATTTTGTTTGTCAGATTTTATTAAATTTTCAGCTAAAAGTTGATTTAAAGTTTGACAACTTAGTTCATAGCAAAATGGTAGATTGGCAGCATGTGATTTCACTTTCCTCATTTTATGAAGAGGTTAATATGGATAATTCTTTGTGTCAAGGTGAATTTAATTGTAAAGAAAACTGTGGCCGGTAGCCATAATAATCAAAAAAAAAAAAACAAAAGAGTTAAAAGTCCTAACAATTTTGTGTCTATACAATACCTTGACCACAGTGAGGTGAATATAGACGTCAAAATGTTACTAATAGAAGCAAAGTAATAACTGTCATTAATTGACAGCTGTTACTTTGCTGAGACTGACAGATGCAAAATTGTAAGGCCAAAATAAAGAGATTTTTCGATATTTGTTTGATTGCTTTGTATCCTAAAGATAAGTAGCCATTTGTTTTAGAGTGAAACCAACAAAATGGTGGTGAGAAATGTTTTGTCGAAGAAAAAGATTGTATATATTGTTGAACTTAATTCTTTAATTTACAATTTATTTTTTATTTCCAATAAAGATGTCTGAAAAAGGAAGCGTATACCTACTTAGCTTAGAACGATTTTTATATATGTATTGGAAAAAAAAACATAAACGTCAGTCGACAAAGTGACATTCTCAACAAAGTGAAGATTTTGATGTTTGTAAATAAACTAGAAAGCGATATAAATGAGTATTGTTATTAAATGTTGCGATGCCATATAGTGCCTTTTACCAAATAGCAATATGTATGTATATCTGTCTCTAGTTTATTCACAAACTTCACTTTGCTGAAACTGACATTTGCTAAGCTTTTTTTTGAGAGTAAAAACTGGCATGGTACGTTTTTAACAAAATGAAATTAAAAAATTTAAATTAAATTTAAAAATCAAAAAATGAGCAAATACATTTTAAATATGAAAATAACACTCATTATTTCCACTTATTGTCACTTTAGTTGCTAAAAGATTCGTATTATGTTCCCTTGTAATTGACAGTTATTGCAAAATCGCAACTTCGCTGGTCTTACATCTTTATAAAAAAGTTGTGCTCAATTTGTATATTTTTTGTTTAATTATAATAACAATATTTTTGTTATTTAAATTAATACGTATAACGCATGCCGGCATTTGCTTTCAAACATAAATAATCAAATGTCAGTTTCAACAGAGTAATGATTTTGACAGTTGTGAATAAGGGAGAGAGCGATGTATTCTTATTTGGTGAAAAGACATAATTAGACCTGTTTATAAACTTGAAAATACTTGAATTTCGCACTGTTTTTTTTTTTTACTTTGGGTTTTATAGCATTACATTTTGCAAATTGTTAGAAATGTTTCCTATTTAGTTTCATTTTTTTAAACTTATGTATATGTATGATGACATATCTTGGAAAAACTATCCATTTTTAATTGATGTCATTTCATATGCAAATTAAATTAAATTTAATCCCTAAGTATAAGTAGTTACATATATTTTTAGTTTAATTTCTGGTGGATTTGTGCCTGGAAACGTCAAAAATTATCCTAGAGATCGAATAGATACAATCAACATTTTAACGAAATTGACACACGGCCTTTCACAACTGATTTTATTTTAAATCAATAAATGTCAAATAATCCTTTGGAAAATTGCTTAACACTACACAAAAGGGCAATTTTTACCACCCACCGTTTCCTAGTACAATTACCTACCTTGGTTAAAACGACAATTCATTATTTGACATTTCCCATTTTCTCATTTATTTGTGTCAAGTGGCAATAATAAACCTCTCCAACTAACTTTACCTAAAATAATCGAATCGAAGGACTTAAGGCTATAGGTACCTACCCAGCAACAACCACAACAACAACAAAAGAAACCAATCCCCTATATTAATCAAAAAACAATAAAAACAAATCCATCCAACAAATATCCAATCAACGTCCTTAATCCCTTTGTGTTCTCTCTAATAATTCGCTTCCAATAACTGTTATATATATATATATAACACCAATAATACATTTATTTGTGTAGGAGGGCTATCTTATATCTGTCAGAATAGAGCTAGTAAAAGAAAAACCTATAACACGGAATAGGTATGGGGCCATACATGTATAGTAGGTATACTTTCATCGCCCGTTAGTCTCATGTCACCTTGTGTCAAAGCAATTGACGTCACAACGTGCTTCAGTATACCTACCTATAAATGTGGTATAAAAGTTCATTCACCTTAGGGTAGAGACCATAGCGATGGAGAGTCAAGGAAAAATGAGTACATTTTCTCTCTCGAAAGTATAATATTGGCGGGCTGAAAATACTATCCACTATTATTTAGGGTTAAAAACGGTTATGATTCCAAAGAGGTATAATTATATACTCACCACCCGCGTATTTATTAATATTTTTTTTTTTCGATTCGTTTTGGAAAACAAATCAATAGAAAAACAAAAATATTTGGGTTAATACAATAACCAATCAAACAATTTTGCCATCGAATCAGGGGTTGCAAGTACAAGCACACAAAAATCAGAAAGGAAATATCTAGAACTCCTCTTATAATTATATCTTGTGTGCGCGCAGGAGGACCAATTCTTCAACACCCCGGTCGGAGTCGGAGCAAAACATAGATATACAAAAGGCTGCTTATGCTGCTGCGAGCGAAAACTAGGTCAACGTACGGCAGTAACCTTACGTAGCGCGTACAACGAAAGCACTTTCTCTCTATAACCACCCCAAAAAGAACAAAAAAAAAAAACAAACAAAAAATGCCAAGTGGTTCTTATATACCACTATAAACCAACGAGTATCGTTTCACGTCCGCATTCCTATATTCCAACACACTATCCTTCTTTCCTTGCTTATAGATACCAAAGGATTTCACAGTGTGGATGTTGATGTGGATGTGGATAAAGGGGGGTACGTTTGTACAATGTGTATACACACCATCATCATCGTCGTCGTCGATGAAGAACAAGTGGAACCAAGCAGCACCATAAACGTGTGCAACTTGTGATGCTAACGCCCTCGAATTGGGTCACATCCAGGGTTGACAGTGGCATGGTGGGTTCGGGTTCGGGTTTGGGTTGGTTTGGTCGTTCGTTGGTCCGTTCGTTCATGGTTTATATACAAAAAGTATTCCAGATTTAACAGCAGGTGGTGCTGTGTTCCGTTCTGTTCTGGAACTTCTCTTCTCACTCTGGATTCCGTTTGGGTATAATTCCCGTGTTCTTCCTTATATTCGACATCGTCGTCGTCGTTTCTACACATATTCCCTGTAAGAGAGAGGGTGGTACATAATGATGTGAGACTATATGCATGGGTAGGTACGCGCCTGTTCCCAATTTCGATTTCAGCCAGGGGTTGTGATTTGCTTTGACCTAAATAAAGTTCAACGAACCATCCACTTGGAGTTCACCCCAGCGTTTTTCCATTTTTACATACATATACACACACCGAAAGTTATATATGGACCTAAATATTTCCCATCGCATATGGATGTGCTGTGCATCACATCGAAAAAAGGTCGTTGCACTTTTCTGCTGCTGCTGCTGCTGCTGCTACTGCTGATGGTCGAGTCCGTTTTCAACGGAATACCATTTTGAAATGTCAGAATTTGAAATTTATAGCTAAATGTCAAATTGACATGTACATGGATATATGTATAAATACAAGAACTTAACCACAGCACACACGGAGATCCGTGTAAATGCCATTTCAATAGAATTTTTCATGAAAACACACAAATTATGCTTGTGAGGACGGACGGACTAGAATCTAAATATAACAAAAGAACATTATATTGTTTGGTCACTGATGGAAATGGAAAAACTTAGGTTCGATCCATCATTCAGCTGCAGCCAGAAGCCAGCGGAGTTGGGTTTGCTGCTTATTTGTAACGTCTGAGCTCCCATTCCATCATGGCCATTTGCATATTTTGTCTTCTTTGGCTGCTGTTGCTGTTGCCGATGATGGTTGGTGCTGCACGGTGGTTAAACCAATATATACCTACCTTATACCTATACATATGTACATACATACCTATGCTGTTCTTTGTTATAGATTTCGATAAAGTTTCTTGCACTTTTGGTTTGAAGCCGAACCGAGCCGAGCCGGTTACCATTCTCCAACATCACGATCAAAGAGCCTATATTACTGAACCAAGAGTTGCCGCAGCCTGCAGCTACCTAGGTCTTTTGTTGCAATTAAGCCCAGCCAGGCAACAAGGTCTTTATTGCATGTTACAGAATTTTGTTTTTCTTTTATTATATTGCCTCGGCACAGGTGAGTGCAGTGAACTCTCAAAGACGTTGTCGTCGTCGTCGTAGTCGTAGTCCTCGTATTCGTCGGTCGCTGTATCATGATGGTGAATGCAACTCGCACTGCGCACAGTTCATCGAGTGTTATGTTATGTTATGTTATTTTGTGTGTGCCATTTGGGTTGGCAAAGTCGTGTAAACATGTTTGCTTGTGCCTGAGAAAAATAATTTGACACACAACAGTCAAACTAAATTAGACTCCGCACATACATACATACATTTTTGTATAAATATTTTTCATTAATTTCGATCGATATTTAGGTTCGAGGTATGGTCGTCTGTCGTTGTGTGGTAGATAACATTTTTAATTTTTTTTGAATATGGGCGGCTGTCAAACTTGTTTTAATTTTTATTTTATTTCTTTTGAAAAATGTATTATGAGTATGAGTAATACCAGAGGTGAAACGAAATAAAATAAAAAAATTGAAATAATTGAGATCGAAAAAAGACTGAGTCAGCAGAATGATAGTGGGGACTTTTTTGGTTTTATTTTGGCACTTAGTGCTGTGAATGTGTTTATAAATGTATTTCGTGTTGTGTGGGGAATTATTATGACACATTTTAAGAGGTTTAAGAAATTGATTTGGTTTTTGATTTATTATGATGATGAATATTGTTTTATAGAATTTGAAATTCAAACCAAAAAGGATTAGCGATATTTATGAATTATTTTTGAATCCTGCTGTCAGGTGGGTAATTTGACACTTCGTCGACCTCCGTGATATTTTCATCAAACTACTAACAGGAGAAGGGGACTAATAAGAATTGGGTGAGGTAATTCTTCCGAAATCGTATTCACCATGCGTTATCTTAAACGATAACGACTGTGCCAGTAGTAGTCTTATAGGGTTTAGATTATAAGCCCGAAGTACCCAACGTCTTTGAATATCAAAATTAGTTTTCGTCGTTGAAGAGAAAGGCAAAATCTTTAATAAAATGTCATGGACGTTGATAAAATAAATACATATGTTAGAATAGTGGAAAACAAAATCACTCTAAATTGTTACTTTAAAATGCCAAAAGAAGGTCGAACAAAAAACTCGTAGTCATTAATGTTTGTACCCAAAGAAAAAACAAACAAAAGGAGTTGGAATTTGATGTACAGTTCATCATTGATCAAAAGGTTTGTTGTTTCTGAAAAAGTTTCTCTGATTGAATGTCTCATGTTTTATTAATAAAACGTTTGAGAGACTTGATCTGCATTCACCAGTTTCTCCTGTCAAATCAAACATATCTTTTGAGGGTGTGTTTGAATAACTCCTCAGAAAATTGAATTGGATAATTCTAAGAAAAACATTCAACTGTAAAAGTTAACTCAGCAATATAACTAGCAGTCAAGCTTTAAATAAGACTGATTTTTTTAAAACTACGGATATGGAAATGTTTTTGACATATAACATTGGTCCGGTGGAATACCGACACAACTCAACATAATTGAATTTATAGGGGAGTGAAAAGAAGATTTGGAAAAAAAATGTGATTTCCTGCTGATTTGCTAAAATATCGAAACGACACAAGTGGTCTCTTAATGTGAAATGTTGAACTAGAATTTTGTCTTTTTTTTCAGTAGATACGTTTTATTCGGTACTAATTTCTGTTTTTAATTAAACATTGTTGACTTTTGACGGTCGTTTTCTGAACCCAAGACATGTTAATGTTTTGTTTACCATATGGTGAAATAAAAAAAAAAGATCTAATTGCAATGTCAATATTTGAACTGATATAGTCAAAAACACAGATTTTAGATTGGTCTATTTATAAGATCTTTGCCAAATTATAATCTATACCTGATGCGTTAAAACCCTTCAAAATCGATTCTGACACTAAACGTGGTGAATAATACCACAGTAAAAACATAATTTTTTCCCACATTTCATGTGGATAAAAATAAATTATAAAAGCATTCTCAAAACTATATGCGTGAAACACATATGTATATGCAGTGTCTTCTAACTGCAATACCTATACACATAACTTAATCTATTCCCCACAGAAGGTGAACCAAACAATGAACTCTGGCATAAGTCATGACTATTAAACTTACCTCCCACTGCGGGCGAATCAAACAAACTAACTGTTGTTTTTGAATCTTTTTATCTATACGACGCGACGATTGAAAGCCTAACAACTAACAAAATAACGATTAATTCAAATTGATAGCTATAGTTTCCTGTATATATGTATAATCACTATGGAATAAACCACCAATAGATTAATTGATATTCAAGTGCAGTGACATTTGTAATCACCATTACAACATAAGTCCTGTTTCTTATTATTGTTTATTTTGTTTTGTTTAATTTTTATTTAAACGTGCCATACTCTGTCCACTTTGTCGCCCTCCTAATGGATAATGGCTTTTAGAAATAATAAGATTATTATTATTCAATTCTGGCTTGGCTGATGGTTTATTCCCAATACCTATGCCTATGTATAAGAAATAATGAACAAATAATAATAATTAAAACCAATACCTCCACAGGTTTTTTTTTAAGCGTATGTGTCACTTGCCACGCTATCCATTGTTCAAGTGGGCTCAAATTGGGTTATATATTTTTATTTTATTTTTTGACAGTTTGAGCAAATGTTATAAAAGGTATCTAACTACCCACCTGCAAGCAAACACGGTATGTTTTTTTCCAATTTGACAAAAATAAAAGACCCAGAAACTCATATCTCAGTTAAAACAATCATTTTTTTTTTGCATTGAAATCAAATGGTTATCGCACAACACCACACACAATTCACTTGAATTAGAAGTCACCTCGAAAGGTTCATTGAACCGTCATCCATCCCACCACGACACTCACTTCAATTATTATTTTTATTATTACTGTGATTATCTGCGATAGTTGTTTTAATTTGTAGCAGTCACTGTATGATTGTGTTGAAAATACATTTGTTTTTATTGGGCTTTGCGCGTTTATGTTGTTTGCCTTGTAGTGTTTTTTTTTTTTTTTTGTTTTGGCTTCTGAACAAAATTGGTTAAATAACATACTTACTTTGATAAATAACCAAATGAATTTATTTGTAGATATATTATGATGTGTTTATAGGTTAAAGATAGTTATGTACATATACCTATATTCAACGCGATTGTTTGGTTGATTTTTTTGGTTTGAGGTATGCGAAAAAGTTTGAGTGTGTAAATACTGTTTGCAAATTATTATCAGAGTCAGAAATAAGGTCATCGTCGTATCATGCGAGTATATACCTATACCTAGGGGTTTTTTTTTTTATATTTTTTAACAAACGAATGTTTGATGTTTTTTTTGCTAATGGCGGAAATGTCTGGCTCTATCAGATTAATTTTTCGTTTATCATAAGAATTGATGGTCGAAACTAGTTCAGCTGATAAAAAAATTAATTGAACCTGTAATCATCGATCATTAGATATTGGTAGGTAGAAACAACAAGAATTAGAAATCATGTTCACAATATTGTGATTTAAGAATTTCCATATTCGATGTCATAAAATTGTGATTTTTGTACACGTAAGTACGCTTAAAATCAGCGTGCAAAACGTACATACAAATTATTTAGTTTAATTTGGCAGCACCGATTTATCCATGACATTAAATGGACACGTTCGGTTGCTTAACCGAAGTTTTTTGTATACCTATAGGTTTGTGTTGTTGTAATATTTTGTGAAATCACAGCTGATGGAATATCACATCTGTTTGGTAACATGAAAATTTATAAAAGTTTTCCCAATTAGCTGTTAAAATTTTTCAAGTTACCAAATAACAGAATTGAAAAAGAAGTTTATGATAAAAAAAAACTGGGTTACCCAGGTAACCGATAGCCAACAAAAGAAACATTTTAGCTGTAAACTGTGGAATTTAATAAAGATTATTTTCACAAAATAGGTAGATGATTTTTCAAACTTTTTGTTAAAAAATTAGTTTTAAGTTATGTAGGTACCTACTTTTATTCCTGACTCTTATCTAATCTTATTGTGTTCAGACATTTTTTATGTTTGTGTCAATTAATATGCCAAACGAATGAATCGATGACATTTAATAGTAGGTAATTCATAAAAAAATAAGATTTTGGAAGCACTGGCGCAAAATTTTAGGCGATTAAGTACGATGTTAAAAAAATTTAAATGTGATAACAAACTGAAATGACACTTTGACATTTATAATTGTCAAAAAGGGATACATGCATCAATGCGTGCAGAGACGCTGCACATCTGTTTCAGCCAAAATGGAATATCGGATTTGTTTTGATTTACATCCAAATTAATTTCTAAGCGTATTGTATAAAGCGGGATATACATTGTTCAAATGCTTGTCATGCATAGAAAGTGTATTAGTAAAAATGAAACACGTATACATTGTGTGTAAGCTTGAAGCAAAATCAAAAAGTTTTGATTTTTGTTCAATAAGATAGCCAGAATTGAAATAATGTATATTTGAGAATGATTGCTTGATCAAGCATAGGCACATTTTCGCATAGAAATTTAATTAAAAATAAATGATTGAAGACTCATGCATGAAGTGTGTATATGCAACGTCAAAAAAAATTATTAAATACACTCTTCGATGCATGACAAGCATTTAAACAATGTATATCCCGCTTAAGCGTGCTAAAATATAAACACGGCTATTATTTTTAGCAATGACTTAATAACAATAATTTTGCATCACTTTTGAAATTTCGAAACGTCATCGTACGTTTATCAATCACGAATGACAGTGGTGAATGTAGGTTTGTACGTTCTGAATGATGTTTTTTTTTAAATGCAATGTGTTAAATGCAACAACAATCAATTCCCTAGAGGCTTTGTATACATACATGCACCTAGCCTTATTATTTTTGGACATTTTGACAGAATACACCTGCCTTTATTATATGTAGGTTTGACTTTTTGATTTAAATTAATTTAAATACTACAAAAAACAATTAACTAAATGTCATTTATCTGAATTCGTTGGTTTCAAAAGGTAGGTAGGTATATAAAAAATAAATATAAATAATAAAATTAACTCACTTCATTTATTAAAGGGCAAGCTGTGACAAGTCAGTTCTGCCTACTCACAAAAGTGTTCATTGTTCCTTTTCTTTTTATAAAATCGAATAATATGCAAGTATATGACAAATATATGTCTACAGAAGCCTTAAACAATAGGTAGGTACTCAGTAAATCAGGTGGGATTTGTCCACAAACCAAACAGTCCCGCCTTTTCAATGGGATAGGTCCTGTCAATGAATTCTTCAACGTTCCTTTGTTGTGTATGACAATTCGCTGAATAAGTAAACAAACAAATTGAACTACCTGGCATTGTTTATAAAATGCGAACAAAGTGTCATTGTAGTAATAAAATCAGAACAACATTTTATTGGGTCATAATTTGTTAAATTAACAGAAACACAACAAAACACTAATAAAAATATATATGTAGGTAAACCGCTTATATTGGCAAATATCAATAAACAAAATTTTACTACCACATCATCGTCATCATAGCTAACCCAAGTCAAAGCTGAAAAAGCAACACAAAAAGCTGAATAATAATCAGGCCAAAATGAACCACAATAAAAAAATAATGCTAAAATAAACACGAAACGAAAAATTCAAGACAAAACAAAAAGACGATGTAGATAGGTATTCCTTTTCCTACCTACCTCACCACCCGTGGCGGTGTACTCATTGGTTTTCGTCGGTGACGGACCGAATCAATGCAAGCAGCAACCTAATTAACCATCGGTCATCGGCCCTTAGTCCCCTTAACAAAAAAAAAAATAAATAAATAAAAACATGCACATAACATAATATACACAACCAAACACACACCAAAGTATCGTAAATGTGTGATTGTTCTTGCTTGATATACATATAACGACAACGACGGCGATGGCGAAGATGACGAAGACGGGTGACATAAGACGACGAATTTGACGCTCCAAGCCCCACTTTAGTGTGTGCAAAAACCACCAGAAAAAACACACAAAGAACTTAAGAGGGCGGCTGCATTATAGAAGAGTTGCAATGCCAATGTGTGTACAGAGCCAGCAATTGCACATTCAGCAACCGAAACAGAGCCTATAGGTAATGACAGAAACGAGAAAAGTCACATAGATACACTATAGGGTACCTAGAAACAAAACGGTTTTCTCTCGGCATAAAATATAAAATTAGATTATTTTAGCTGTAAACTAACGCCTAATCAGAATATTTTATTTGCTTGTTGGTTCGTTCCATCTATCACAAAACGGCACGACCGACGACACAATCATTCAAACATCAAACAGCCAGCCCAACAAACTAACCGACCGACCGAATGACGATGACGGTACGATGGAACAACCTGACAGTTCAGTGCACTTTTATGCAATATTTGCATTTCATTCGTACCCATTGCAAGCATTCTATATGCACACATACAAGATTTGACGACTCCCGCTTCAAACACTAATCTATTGGTTGGGGTAGGTTGGGACTTGGGGAATCCTCCGGACGACGACGTCGACAACGACGACGACGACTACGATTGAAGAACAACGAAAGAATATAGAATAAGAAAACGAAGTAGAAAAAAAAATCCCAAGCAAACTATTTTGCATTCACAGAATGTGCTCCCCAAGAAACAGGCAGCCAGCAGCAACAACGATATCAGCAGCAGCAGCAGCAACGGCCTCAGCCAGGCAGTTTTCCAATTGCGAACTTTCAGTGAGTGTACTATAATGTGTGTAGGTATTCGGCGAATGACAGCTCTCTTTAAGTGTATTAGTGAGGTGAATGAACGGCACCGACCCAAACTCGCAATGTGCATATTATTCTGTGTGTAAGGCTCCCCTTCTACACTCACAGTGGGTTGGCCTTTGAAAAAACCTATCACGAGTGCGTTTTCGTACAAAAATGACAGCAACGAGCGAACATTCGCGAAACGAACGTCACAATTGTGCATTGCATTGCGTGCGTTCACTTACCCCAATTTAATGGTGTTAGAACGCACAAATTGCCGCCGCAATAGTGCATGCATGCTGCTTCCATATGTGTATTTATGTGTATATGTTTGATATGCATATGAATATGTATAGTTTGTGAATGCTGCGCTTAAGAACACTCAGCGGACAGAATGTGTGCTTGTACGCTCGTTCGCGCGTCATAATGTGCGCGAAAATTCAGTTCAAACAGGGCCACAAAGGGCATTGAACCAATGCAATCCGTAGCTCTGGCTGCACTTTTTTTAGGTTTGTTTCGTTTTTTCTTTATTTCCTTCGTCGTTGCACTCAATTCTTGTTGCTGTTTTTTTTTTTGTTTGTTTGTTTTTTGTTTTTCGAAGTTTTGGTTTATTTTTCGATTTCGCATTTGCTGTTGTTGCTTTTTGATTTGCTCCTATTTCTATAGTACGTTGTGAGTTCTGAGTTCCTTTGTTGATGGCTGCTGCTACTGCTGCTGCTGCTCGCACAACAACGGTAGGTATGTCTTTTGGTGAATGTGATGTCTGTGTGGGGTGGTGGAATAGGTTGTATGGTGCGGGGAATGTGTTATTAATCTGGAATTTTCGAAATTTTGTACGTTATAGAGAGTAGGAATAACCCGCTTAACTTTAACTCCAGCTATAAACTCTGTTCAGCTAGTGTTTAGTTTATGCCATGTGGGAAAAAGGTTTTGGCATGCTAATAATTCACCACACCATTGTGTATGGTTAGTGCTTGTTGGATAGATATGCATGGTAAAGAGCCATATTTAGGCTGTTTTTACGATTTTAGAATGATTGTTTTTTTTTTTTTTTTTTTGTTGCTTCGTCGAAGAGAAAAGGAGAGGGTAAATGCAATTTTTGCGTAGGCTGTTTGTTTTTGGAACGACCGATAAGATGTGTATAGTAGGTAGGTATGTGTGCATAAGAATTGGTAAAAAAATAAATAAAATAAAAAAGGGCGGTTTGTGCAGCGGATGTTGCTTAACCAATGTAAATGAGAAAAGGTGCATGATCTGTTTGCAATGCGAGAAGGCTGTTTTTTTGTAGAAATGTATAACTGTATAATCTATAGGTAGCTTTATAAATAGGTATATCATAAAATTGTTAATTTTTAGGTCAAAATTGTAGAAAAAGCAGTATTTTTTTTTAAGGTAAGGATACATACTTAGATCTACAAATCGGATAATATTTCACAGAACTTCCAATTTTCTCTATCTACCTACTTAGTCCTCCATTTTTTTAAAGTCAACAAGTGTCAAATTTATTGAAAAGTATTTTTGACAGGTTGATGTCGAACACGAAGGAACATCTATTTGATCAATATTAAATACGTATGAATTTCTGTTAAGTGTTTTTTCTTTGACAAATTGATTTATGTGGATTCGAACATGAGATACAAGTCGAACTTCGAAACATCTCCGAAACACGTAGGTATTTCTATTCTTTCAACCCAAATTCCTTAAAAGGCATCAAATTTATAAATATTTAAATATGATTTATAGAATCTCACAAAATAAATTTTTTTGGTTTAAAAATAAATTCTAAAATAGCAACAATTTCGAAATCTCTAACTAACCAACAAGCACAACTCATTTCGCACGCATAATTAATTCAAATATATTTTTCTACTTAAATACATTAAATATTTAAAATTATAAATAGAATTAATAGCCTCCTGTCAAATGTCTCAACATTAACAACATGACGGAAGAAAAATATACATATGCGAAAAAGAATCGAATTAAGAGTAGATAAATATAAATATATTTCATGCATAAAGATTAGTTGGTAGGTGAACACATAGCCAATGCATACACAACACACACATTATAGTAGGCATAAAGCATGCCAATGTGAAAATATAGACCAGGAAGAAATTGGCGCGATAAATTTTGTCAAGTAAACATTTATGAAAACATTTCTTGAGAATATAATAAATTAAAAAAAAAATATAGCTTCAATATTAAGATCCCGAATATTTTCTTTTGGTAGAAATAAATCCAATTAAACGTTACTAATAGGAGATATTGACATCTTTGACAGATAACAACAAAAATAATATTTTTAACTGATGTTTATGACACGATTTCGCAACTGTCAGTTAAGATTTTTATCAAGAAAATAAAATAATATCACTCACAACAGAACAGCTATAAAATTGTTTCAATTTGTATACATACCTAACATTTTATTTTTGGGTCTCAGTGGAATATCGTATTTTTCTGGCACTATGCTATAATTTTATGCAATCGATATCAATTTTTTAATCAATCACTGTCCGCAAGTTTTAAAAGTTTTGGTTGGATTCCAACTTTCAAGCAGTATTTATTTTGACATATTTGTCGGTTTTAATAGAAATGTCACTTTATTTTTTACTCGAACTATAAATGACCTACCTGAATATGGGCGTTCAGAAAAATGAGATCTCACGAATTTAGCTCAGCTAAAAAGTGAGCAAGCGATTCAAAATTGTTTTGCCATCAGTATTTGACAGATATACTGCTCGAAAATTTACTGGGGAATTCCGTTTATTTTTCTGAGATTGCTCTGAGATCTCATTCCTCTAAACTCGCCTTTATTTTCCATGTTAAGCGGGAAATACACTATAAAACGATTGTAGCAACAGTTTGACAGAAATGCTGTTGCATGCAACGATTTTGTAATGTGTATAACAAACAACCGACGGGCTATAGGTACATTGTGATTGGTGTGTGTGATACATACAACTGTTGGGCCGCAAACTTGGGTACAACCCAGGACATAACCACGGGACGATTGTATCGTGTATTTTCCACTTTAAACCGTCCTTTCCAAAAGGTCTTAAAAGACTCATGCAGAACATGAAATTATAACTTTGACATCTGTCAAATATTGTTTTGTCATAAGACCCAACCCCGTTTTAAAATGTTCAAGATTTTGACGTCTATAATAATAATAAAAATCCGTCTTTTTGAAAAACTTTAAAAATCAAATAAATATGACGAAAATTCATGCTTTAATGGCCGCTCACGTTCTCAAATATACTTCAGAAGCATCGCGTTCGTCATCGCCTTGATTTTGATAATGTGAGCGCTCAATACAGCAGCTTTTTAAGTCTGCTGAATGACTTGACAAGTATATTTGAGAAAGCGAACTCATGCTTGTCAAAACTAGTAAAGGAAATTTCATTTCAAGCAGTGCGCATCATGGAACTTTGAGCTTTGAACTTTGAGCTTGGACAAGTAGATATGTATAGAAATAAAAATTCTAACCATAACTGATAAGTGACAGCATGCTTAACAAAAGTGTAAGCGCTAATGACGTTTTGCAATCGAATATTCAATTATCACGCCACCGGCCGCATGCTTATCAAGCTTATTTGAGAATGTTAACTTCATAAGTATTATTTTTATATGTGGTTTAGAAAACCAATTCTTCATTAAAAATGATGTAGGTTCAATGGAAGTCAACATTAGTAGTAGGTAGACCAACCAAATTCAGCAATGATTCAGCGTTTGATCACGAATAAAAACTTCGATTAAAAAAAAAAAATGCAGCAATGTAAAATATCTATACAAATTATTACCGCTAGTTTCGATGAAATATCTAAAACCGTTATTTAACAAGAAGGTAGTGTGTGTATGCCTACTCGTAAGTTATACAAAAAAAAAATCAAACATAGCACATAATTCAAAGTGTCCATACCATACCTATAGTTAGGTACTTACCTACTACCTACCTACACATAAAATTGCAAATTAGAATTTCTAAGTTTATCCAGAAAAAATATACCTACCTACTAGTGAAGTGAGCGGGAGCGGGTGGTGGGTGGATGTAAAACGAGAGGAGACACAACGATACCGAATGCATATCAATTATGCAATCATCATGAGGGAGCGCAAACACATTTCAACTCGAAGCTAGCCGCTTTGCATAGTGATGCAGTGCACAACCAGCAGCGGCTATTTCCGTCACCAATTTATTTTCTGCAAAATTGTGCAGTGAGCCATATTCATGAAAGAAAAAAAAAAAAACAAAAATAAAACCTGCCATTCTAGCTAGCATTTTGCTTTTTGCATATACCTAGGTACAATTGGCGAGAATGACAGATATTGCACGCACCGCAAATAACTAATTCGTGCGCTACATGAGGCCACTTAAGGTGATGCACACATCACAACCATCATCATTATCATATCACTATGTGTGTTAGATAGTCATAGCCATGCACGCAGAGATTTATAGCATCTTGCGTATATAATATGATCTATTTTTGTTTTTTTTTTTTTTATAGAAATATGTAATAATTTCTATTTTTGTCATCTTTTTTTTTGTAAATGATGAAGAGGCTTAGTAAGAAGAAGTCAATGACATTTCGGGTCGTTGTCGTTGGCGAGAAACGTAACGTCATTATCAAGCGCACTCATTCGCAAAACTTTAACAACAACAATAACAACAAAACGTTTTTCTGTTGATGGTCTCTCTTTATCACTTTACTCAATTGTTGTGAGTTTTTCCTTATAAATATGTTTACTTATCGCACAAATCTGAATATAAATAGGTATGTGTGTAAAAAGTACATATAAGTATGCAATAAAAACTTTCATATATGCCAGTCAGCCATGTTGGAGAATTTTACGACAGATTATGAATTATGATAATAATAATGTGTGATGATGAGCAATTTGCAGCAACATTATATTGTTTCCCATCTGTCACTTGGCTACTTCAGACAACGACAGCAAACACATAATGGGGAATTTCCTGTTCTCATTTCGTGTCGATGATGACGCACTATCACACTCATGGTGTTGGTGACTCATTGAGCAAGAAATATAATAACCAACATTCATCATAATATTCTTCCGTGCGACAAAGTTATGATAACACCTCAAAGGTGGACAACACGATTGATACAGCAAAAACAAAAAAAAAATACGCAGAGAAATGAAAGAATAAGAAAGAAAATGCATTCCATGAAACTGCTGCACGTCATCGACCTCGCAACAACGAAAGTACCGCACAGTGCAACGACTTTCGCATGCAGTCGGCCTATAATATACAAGAACACACCAATAAAGAAGAAGAGGAAAAAAGAGACTTTGCACAAAGAAGAAGCTTAAAAAAAAAGAAAATAGGAGAAGAATTAAGTATGAAATAAAATAAACACACAACCTCGTGAAATGTATAAGAGTTCATTCACTCTCGGCTAAGATACAGGTTCCTGCTGCTTTGAACCCCCTCTGCTCTGGTGGCGAACTCACCACCACCCTCTCTCATCCTTATATGGTTCTATTAAGGCGCACACACGTTTGTGCATTATTATTATAACATCGGATTCTCTTGCACATCCATCGCCCGCGCGTCATCATCATCGTTATCATATCAACCAGCACCAAGTTTTTGCAACTAAAATTACAACAACAACGGCAACAAAAAATGAAGCTAAAGAAACAAGAAACACAGTCAGAAGTGGGAATAGTTATGTATACCTATAACTATACATCGTCGGCCATAAACGAGGAAGAGAACTAAAGAGCCTCTTCGCGAAAATGAACCACCACCAGAGGCATGCCTCTGTTGTAGCTTATAGATAGGTACTTCTGTTGCGTTCACGTTCCCGCCTTTATCGAGTTCTTGCACGTGAACAGGTAGCCGATCTGTGGTGGCCTGGTGGCTCTACTGGCTGGGCTGGCTGGCTGATGATGACGATGATTATTGTTTTGAGTGTTTGTTGCTGGCTGTTGAACCACAACAATAAAATAAATCGAACAAAGGAACGTTGACCCTTTCATGTTGTGTATATTTTTGTTCTCCATTTTGTGTCTTTTCTTACATTTTATTTTTTTGATTGATTGATTGCTATAAAAGGTGTTGACAGCTCGAAATGTCAAATAGAGAATTGTGTCTGATGAGATACAAACCTAGGAATAGAAAAGCAAACTAGGTAAGAAGTTCATTAACCTCGTATGACCTCGAGAGTGGTTAGTGTCCAGATGAGTTTATGTAGATAGATATAGAAAGGTAATCTATAGGTAATGTGGGAAGGACTTATACAATTCCCGGATGTTTTTTACACCCCCACTTGACACATTCACTATCTGTAGAAATTCTCTCATTTCCCGCTTTTACTGACACTACTTTATTGTGTCGATTTTTGTCTCTTTATACCAACATTATGTGTAGGTAGGTACCTATCATCAGTATCCTCCATTTTTTTCTTAACCACATATCACAGTGGCAAGACAACACTGAGCTCCAGCTCAGTTCATTGTACTATGCCCTCGCCCCAGTTTCAATGCATCTAGAATTCTTCATTGGATTTGTTTGTTTCTCTTTCTACCCTTAAATACCTAGCTATGTATAGGTAAAACCATGTCATCGACACAAAGTCGTCCAACAGACGGATAGCGGGGTACGGTAATGTATACTAAAATTGGCATACCTACATAAGATTTATTCAACTCGCTAGATCCACCACCTTCTCTATCACAACCAGCCACCCAAATAGCCTGGTTTGGTTTAACACAACGAAACATCATGTCGTTTTTATTGCTTCTTCTTCGTATTGCTAGCTTTTTCTCCACATCAGAAAGCAATATACTTTGACGTCATTCTCCCAATTTTCCAGCAACATGTATCGAAGCTTTTTTCGAAATTCACATAAGCTTTCGTGTTTTCATTGCATACCCCAAGGAGCTCCATACAAAATTTACAGCCTAAAAGTATACTACATTTATTTTTAGCTGCGCCATTAGAACAGGTAAAGTATATTCACTAAGCTAATGACGTCAATTCGCTAAAATTCCTCTATCTGTCCTATTTTATGTTGCAGAAGTGAATTTTTTACAAAATGAGAGCACACTCGCATACACATGCAATTGCGTCGTTGTTAAAGAGCGAGATAACAATAGAATTTCCAGGGACGATTCATAATATGCCTGTCGAAATTGCACATGCACATATAGTTGGATGAAGTAGCAAAAAAAAAAGAGCGCTGGAGTAGAGTTGGTGTTGCACATAAGCACGGTGGAGTGTAACCTAAATAAGTGAGGTTGATAACCTAAATTGTAGGGTGCATTGACCTGTATCTGTGTGACTTGTGGTGTTCTTAGAAAAAGTGGAATGAGATGAAGTTGAAGCAGGAGCAGAAGAACGGGGACGAGTTCTGATGGTGGCTGAAAAAGGAAGAGAATTGCATTTTCTTTTGCAATTTGCAGAGTAAAGGTTTTTTGTTGTTGTTGTTTGTTCTCGATTTTTCACACATCATAGGTAGAGCTCACTTTTTTCAGTTGACTTATCCCATTCCCAGTGTCTGAGCTCTGTGGATTTAGGTGTGAGGCTTGTGTAGATGGGGGCAATTGTGCTGAAAAATTCTGGGTAAATGGACTTAAGTAGGTAGGCACTAGAAACAATCACCTGAAAAGAAGACGGCATGATGATGAAGAATTATAAGAAGTAGGTAGGCAAAAGAAGTGAGGAATGGTGGCATGCAAATTTACGCGCGCAACAATGGACGAGAACGAGCACGCATGCAATAAATTCTAATGAGCGGATTGCGATAACATGCAGTAGGTACGTAGGTAGGTAGTTTTTTTTTTTAATTTTGAAAAGGTAGCTGTGGTCGGTTGAACTCGTATTTATTGGTCGTTTGGACGAATGGTTATGTGTAATTACATTTGGTAGGTACACAACAATAGGTGTGTGCATGTCGATTGTATGGAATACCAAATTTCAATTGCACTCATAGAATAAAAGGGTTAATATCCTTTAAGCTATGTAAGTAGGTACAAATAGGTATCTACATAGTTTCAATGCATTTTATAGTCACTGCGATATTGGATTGGATGCAGAAATTAGGTATGGTTGCACGCGAATATGGTGTGTGGACGTCGGTCGTCGTTTGGATAGATTAACGGCAAATAAGTATATGGGAACTTTATTATTATGTAGATGGGTAGGTACATAGGTACACATATAGTAATGGAGTGGTAAGTTCATTGACATGGGATGTTGATGTGTGACTGAAGATTATTATGTATTTAAGTTGAATGCGTTCAGCGTTGAAATATGTGTTTTTTTTTTTTTTAATCGTGCAGAGTAATTAGGTACCTAGTTGTATTTACATATTGAATGTTTCCTTCCCTTTTGAGACAGCTTTTTTACAATTTTCTGGTACCTAAACAAACAATAGGCAATAATATATTGCATCGGGTAATGCGGGCATCATACCAGCCAATATAATTGATTGATATCTAGTATTATGCAGTATTATTGACCGTGTAAGCAGGGCTGTATTGCGAAGTTATTGCGGTATTTTTTACTAGATTTTGAGCGATAATACTGTTTCGCGTAGGTACGTGTATAAGGAAGTCTCATTTGTACCTAATAGGAAGGTATATTTGGACAGTATTTTGTCTGGCTTAAGGACAGCATTGTTTTTCAACTTTAATCGCTTCGTCAAGTCACAATATTAGGGGAAGTAGGTAGCTATTTCTCTTTTCTTTTTTTTTTATTTTTCCGATAACACCAATTCTAGTTAGCTGTCAATTTTGCACATTGAGTTTTGACATTTCCATACAAAAGCTTTTCACAGCTTTTTAGTTTTTATACAAAAATGAGACCATTTAGAATAGGTGGATATTTTTGGACTTTTTCACTGAAATTACCTCAGGTGCACCGTTCTTAATTTATGTGCTATAGTTTAACCTAAAGCCATTTGTAACTCCTTAAAAACTTTTTATAAATTATAACGAAAGCAACTGACAGAGCTTAATAGAGAAATAAATTTTCTTTTAATTTTGAATTGTAAATGTCCTAAATTTGGAGAAATCGAATACACATTCTAAAACTCTCAGAAAATGTAAAGTCATCAAAACTACTAATCACTTCTGTTCTTAACTAGCCAGTTGAAATTTTCCTGGGAATTTATGACCTTGCGATCTTTGGCTACAACATTGCGAAACAAGCTCTTACTTTTAAATTGCTATAGCAAACAATAGGCGGGTGTTTTTGCACGCCCGGAAGGATTTGAACGAAAAAAACGACATCGGGGGATTAGCAACGCCATTACACAAAAAAAACAAAGTTGGAGTTTCCATACAAACTATCATGCATGTAATTCACGCCAGTGACACAGTTTTTCTCCAGGCCTAAGTTAAGCCCCAAAATTTATCTGCACTTAGCTAAGCCCGCAGGGGATAAGTTGATGTTGTATTAAACATGTTAATTGCTTGAAGGCCTCACGTCGTTTTTTTTCGACTAATTTTCTTCTGTGCTTGTTAAAAGCACGCCTAATAACAGATACAGCAAGTTCAGTTACATCAACAGAATTCCTCAATAAAATTTTGAAATTTTTCTGTCAATACTGAGGAAAAAAATTTACATTCGCTTGCCCACATTTTTGGACACAGCAAGATTTCTGAGAAATCTTCTCTTAATCTTGCCCTATTAAAACCCTTGAAAACATCAAGTCATTGAGTTAAACTTATAGATACGTGCAAAGTATCTACATCTTTAAAACTTTACTCCGAATATTGCAACAAACTCCCACTAATAACACCCGTATCTACCAATATACAAATCAAGAAAATCCTTCAAAGTCAATATTTAAAGAACTCCGCCAATGACATTGGTTTTCCAAAACACATTCATCTATCATCTTTGGAATTTTCTTTTCAAAGGAAATACAAACATACATACGTATCTATGTAATCCTAAACCAAATAAATATTCCTATATATACTCATGCAGAGAATGCACATGATGTGTACAAAAAAAAAGAAGAATAAACCAACACACAATTTGTATATACATAAACACAAGTTCATGTGGGTTCATTGGCATCCTCGACACTCAACCCCTTGTTTTAATGTTTTTATTTTCGCTAAGCAACTTCCTTATGTAGGAAAAAAAAATAAATAAAAATCCTAATCCTTCTTCTTTATCAGTGTTCTATTTTGAGGGCAAGAGGAAAAAAATAGATACGTGAAATAAAAATACAAAAAAATACCCCCATCTTACACAAACAGACCATAAAACCCCCCATCATCATTACACATGGGACACTGGGTGTAGAGCTGTGGCAGGCTGAGGCAAGAGTCGTTCCAGCCCAATGAAACAGAATTACAATACTATCTCCAGAAAATAGAAGAAAACCCATGAAAAAAGTATAGAGAGAAGGCAAAGGCATACTACACCACCACCACATTCAGCAGCACAAGAGAAACAGAAAGAAACGAATGCACTCTGTCAGTCGTTCAAGTGCAATCGAGAGCATTCACCCCAAAAATGCAACAAAACATACCTACACACACTCGCACTCTTCAGCCAGAGGTTTTTTTTTTGTGTTCATTCTTTCAGTTTTTATGTGTTAAAGCAAGTCTTCTTCATTATCTTATTCTCCATCTCCACCTTCATCATCGTGCTCTGCAGGACAGGACTGCAGGCAGCACATGGTGGTGTAAATATTATAAAAGAAGAAGAAACAAACAGAAGAGCCATGCTGCCTGCACAATTACTTTGGGTTTGTGTCTCGGGTTTGATAGAGCACAAAGAAGATAACAATTTACTACTGCTGCGCCCGACGATTCAAAGAGTGCTAGAATGAGAAGGAGTTGAAGACCAATTGCGATGGTTAGAACGAGACAGTTAAAGGGGGGAATGCACAAACGATGCACACAAAATACTCACATGCTAGTGTCGAGTTGAGTAGTAAGAGATGTTGCGTGCATTCTCATGTCCCTATGTACATCCAGTCAGACAACATTTTCGATGACGTTGACCTTCGCCGATTGGAATGGTTTTTAAACACACACATAAAGGCACTCATACGGAGAATACAGTATATCATTGCACCGAGCAACAACAATTCGCTGGCTTATCGTTGTTATAATTACAGTGTTGCAGCCCGCCGGACGCCAGGGGTTGTGTTGGGTTATCCCTGTCCCCCTTTGTATTTTTGTATTTTGTCGTTAATGCTTTGCGATTTTTCACAACAACAACAACAAAAAACAGCAAATATCTCAACCTTTTTTCTGTTGGTATTTCACATAAAGTACAAACAAGCAAAAGAATGGCTCACTCTCTGAACTGAGAGTGCAATAAACTCGAAAGAATTGTACAGGGGCACCAGCCCAGCAGCAGTAGCAGCAGCAGAATTACTGACTGACTGACTGTGTGTTCAGATTATAATTGTGGATGCATATAATGCTCTTTGTAAGCAAGCAAACCCTACTCAACCTGATTTTTTTTTAAAATAATATTTAACAGGGAGGATGGAGGTTAGATTGGAACTGAAACGAAATAAAAATACGGGAAATGGTACAAAAAAAGGGAAGATAGAATGATTTTTTCTATCGTAAATCAATTCCGTAACGAATATAGGCAGTTCGAATTCGAAGGAAGGTTGAATATAATTAACATGACTCAGATGTGATTTAAACACTATTTTGTCCCGAGGACAATCAGATTTTATTGTACCTAATAAAAGCAACGACGAGGCGTGCGTCGGCGGCGGCGGTCGTGGAGATCATCATCCTTATAGCGGGTGGATTTTTTTTTTTTTCAATTGTCATCAGTTTGCCCCTGGAGGCGACCGCGGTCATTGGGAGAGTTCATTAATCTTGATAACGTTATTGCATTGATGTTGTTGAATAAAAATAAATAATGAAGCAATAAAAATGAGGAGCAAAGGCTTATCGCAGAACAATGGAAATAGAAAGCCAATGAAGGTTCTAGAAAATGTTTCAATTATAGCGTTAATTTATTGTTATTCGAAAAAAAAGTTAAACTTCATTTCGAATGAAGAAATTATTTATTATCATTTTTATTCTGTTTTGTTTTTGTTGCTTAACTAACAGAATTGTTTTAATAAAACCTAATGGTGTTGATTAAGATAATCTCTGTGTATTTTATACATATCTAGATAAAATGCTGAAAACTTCGAATGTTTGTTTTAGTCCTTTTTTAATATTTTAATATTTTTTAATACTTTCTCCTTAACTACAAAATAAAGTATTCATTGTCAAGCGAATTAAACTAGGTATAATATCTACATATCAAATATTTGCGATTAAATATCAAAATCACTAAAATGTTAAATTTCATCAGAACGTTGGGCGCCACTTTGGTTTATCAAAGAATAAATAAGAAGGGGTAAGTGATAATTTAACACTTGTTTTTTTCTTACTGTTATTCATCGCACTATTGTTTCAGCTTATATTATGAAATCGATATAAAAAGTTAAGGCAACGGCTAGTGTAAAGTAAAATGAATACGAAGAAGATTAGAAGATAGGATTTTTTTTAATAAAAGGCAAAGCATTTAATATCAAAGGAAGCAAAAAAATTAGAACTTTTTATTCAAAGAAATATTTATAAAGTGTTGGGCGCCATTTAGAAGAAAATAAAATTAGTAAATATATTTTTTTTTCTACATAGAGGATAACAATCAATAATATATCTAAAAACAGTCAGTTCAGTTAAAGGGATGACAATCATTATAACAAAACAAACAAACAAGAAACGCAAAAGTAAAGTCAATAAATTTTAATTAAAAAAAGTAAAAAAATAAAATTGAGTTTCAATTGAATTTATTTTAATTTATTTTATTGAAATTACATAAAAATTGTAATATGTTTTCAAAACAACAGTGGCAATTATCCTCCCAACAAGAGCAAAAACAAAGAAAATAACTATTAATTGTAACAAAATGTTTAAATGGTTGGGCGCCATTTAGAAAAACAAATAAAAAATCATGGATGTTATTTTGTGTCTATGAAGAGAGTGACATCCTTAATGGAGAATTCAAAAGCACAAAGTCATTGGGCGCCATTGAGAAACAAATTATGTACAATCAAACAAAAAATTGTTTTAAATAGAATGAAAAACAATTATATCTACCTACTTAAGCGAACTCGAAAACAAAATCAACAACTTTCAATTCTTACTAATTTTTAAGGCGTTGGGCGCCATTTAGAATAAAAAATACAAATTAAAAACATTTAGGAAAATAATTCTAATTAATTATTAAAATGAAATATGGAAAATCTTAAGGTAACTAATATACTAATATGTATATTTTGATGACAAATTTTCTGAAAAAAAGTAAAATCTAAAATCTCTATTGGTATTTTTTGTATTACCCTTCAACTATCTTTGGTTGTAAATATTTGGGGTTTTGAAAGTTTGATTTTTAGTTTCAGTCGCATGATTACTCCCCGAAAAAGTTAGTTCTGAGAATTTTTAATAACATTATCATTTCTAGTCGACATGAACACAAAAAAACTGAAATTTGAATAACCATTCCCCTTGAATTCAATATTTTTGGATCTACTGTCATCTTATATTTTTTTTTTATTTTTCACAAAAATGTTGCTTAGAATGTTCACCCAAAAATGAATTGCAGTTATTAATCACTTTTAAGACATATTGAATATATAGACTAAATCAAAGTTTCACGTTGGGCGCCAGTTTTATACAAAAAATTATACAACAAACCCGGTAGAGTGGTATTAGATACTGTTTGGGACTTCGGCATTTAAAAATCAGTATCTACCATATGAAAAAAAATGTATTACATTTAGTAGGTAATTTTGTTCAAGCTCAAAACAACATCCTACAGTTGACGCTAGTGTTCAAGTTCAACTTAAAACACAGTCGTTGCCCCAAACGTTTGATTGTATAGGTATGCATTTGTACTTGAGAATTTACCTTCTGGCCAGCAGACCATTCACTTTTTTTGACATATTCTACTCTCTTGTTTTATTGTCTACTTATTAAATATCCTATTATCTCATATTATTTATTACGTATGTACAGGTTTTATTGCCCTCATTTCAAAAATACATCACATACACGCATATATGGAATTACCCACATAAATTATACATACCTATCTACATCTATCTATTTATCTTTACGTTCCTCGTGTTGACCCATGTAGGTAATCGAGGAAGTAAATATTTTTCTTTTATTAATGACTTTTTAGTTTTTTGTTGTAAAAAAAAAGTTAATAACAAACAAAAATAATGACACATATATTTCGTTTCCACCTTTACATTCTTAAATATCGTACTCGTAGTATTCAGCCATTTCTTTCAGCAGCAAGCTAGATAGGTAGGTATTTTTTTTTTTTTTTATTCTCCTACAACCAAATACGAGAACAAATAAATATTCAGAATAAAATAATAGTGGAATGAGGGAATATAACAACAACCAACTAGGTATACACAAACGCAAAATGAAAAAAAAAAAAAAAAAATGATTTTTAAATTCGAACTAACATTGAAGAAGAAAAACAAAAAAAAACGAAGCAGGGAAGAAGAATTGACATTGAACGAGTTCATTCACATTATTCCTGGTCAATTACCGCACATATATTATCTCATTTTCAATGTATGTATATGTATATGCTTCCATATCAACATATACATAGACTTGGTGTGTAGATTGTGTGTGCGTGCGTGCGTATTGACTTTCTAGATAATGTATGTGTGAAAAATGAGTATGATGCGTATTTTTTTTTCCATCACGAATCAGAGATTATGTAAAATAAAATAAAAAATAAACATAAATAATAAAAATAAAGCAAGAAAAAAAGTGAATTTGGCAGTATGAGTTTAGATATGGCCATCTGCAAAGGAGAAAGAAAACAAATTAGCAAACTATGTACGAGTAGATACATAAATAAAGGTAGGTATCCACGAAAGAATGAAAAATTTTAAGTTGGACGTTAATGGAGGTCAAATAAACACATCGCTTGACGTTGACGTGTTAAATGTCCAATTCTCTTTCATTGACATCTGTCAAAAATTATAAGTCTTATGATTTATGTCTTCGGGTGTTTATTTCTGAAAGACCTCTTAAAATCGGTGATTTTTCTCTCTCATTCCATTCAAAACACACATATCTACGCATGAGGTATACGATTTATTCGTAACCAACCATTAATCAGCAAATCAATAGTATCTAGGTGCCTATATCTTTATAGGAAGAGATTGTATACCTACCTACCTGTAAATTTAGCAAAAACGAACAAACAAAAATCAAGGTAAAAAACTACATTATTTAGTTAATTACCTGCCTATGTAGGTATTTAATTAATTATATTTTTTTAAAATATCTATTTCAATAAGGAAGTTACAAAAAATTTTAACATGAGTGTTACAATGATATCATCATTGAATTATGTCACAGATCACGATCTACATTAATATATTTAATGACAGCATTTTAAAAAGATAAACTTTGAAAGAATGAAGGATAACAAAAAAAAAAAAAAAACAAAGCAGTTAAGTAGGTGCTGACTTATTACATAAGCCAAATTGGAGGGTAACCTCTTTCTGTTTAGGTAGTTATAGTTAAGGTTACCACTTTTCAATTTATTTTTTTTTTAATGCGTATAGGTACTCGCCCGATAGGTATATCGATTTTATTTAAAACTTAAATGAATATGTCAATCCTTTATTTACAGAGCGTTGATAAGAATAATGTTACCATCTATTCATGACTGTTCTACGTGTTAAGCTTTAGAAAAAAGATAAGTTGACGTTTTTTAATGGCTTATTATTTTGCATACGTTTTACTTGTTCCAAGTGAAAAAAAGCGTTCACAATAAGGATTTCTTAAGTTAATATACTCACCATTTTGCTTCCATCGTAAAATACTACCATTATATTGTCATATAGAGCAAGTAAAAAAATATCACTCATACGCCATACATCACTTGAATTTTTCACACGAGATTAAATAAATTTCAGCGCAGTATCTAATAAATAAGCTCAAATAATCTTAAATCATATTTGCTGAAATCTTTTACAGACTGAAAAAAGACTGAGAACTGTAGCTAAACTTAACCATACCTACTGGTTGTAAAAGTGTGTTGGTAGTTTGTGCGTAGCTGTTGTAGTTTTGAATAATCTGTCAAAAGGTTTAAAATTAACAGAAAGACTTTAGGCTTAAAAATTTAAGTGAGAGTTATTTTAACTCTCAGCCATTTTTGTGTAGCTTTTTAACTCGGCTTTAACTACAATATTTTCTCCGCATCTAAACAGCTAGTATGAGAGGTTCTTAGTCATGATAAGAGATACATACCTATCTACTAGATATTTGAGCATTTGCCACTCTTCGCAAGAGGCAGTAGGTACCTACCCCTGAAAAGCATATTTAAGGATTCAAAACCATACCTCTCGAGTAACACCAAGGGGTACACTACTAATTTATTGACAGCTCTTCATATATTTTAGTAAATTACTAAAATAGATTTCACAAAACTGACACTAAGTCTCTTTTTACTGAAATTTCAACAAAAAGATCATAAACTGGAAATGGTACTCTCTCCATGTTAAATATTTTCTTACAAAAAAGCATAATTTTTGTCATTTAGTCAGTAAAACTAATTTAATCACATCTCAGCCAAATTATGTAGGTATTTATAAACGTACTGCTCTTCCCGCTCATTTTTTTTTTTTTTTTTTTGTATCCAACAAACTTGATTCTATCGCTGTCTATAAGATATTACATATTCATCACAGCCTATATAAATTATTTTAATCACCACTTATAAAGGTAACTGACATTTTAACGACATGTTGTAGGTAGCTTAATAAAAAAAAAAAAAAAAAAAAAAACGCTTAACATTTTCATAAAGACAAAAGAAAAAAAGTTCAACGACAACACTTATCATACCTACCACCTATATGTTCAAAGTCAGGGACAATACATTTTACGAAATTCAAAACACAACAACAACAAAAAAAATACAAAAGGCGCCTGCCTACCCGCTGTCAAAAATATAATTTTTTATTCAAAATTATTCCACCAATTTGTTTATATTTGTTTGTACGTACATATATTCTAATTCGATTACATACCTGCTAACACACACTGGGCTATCAAAAAAAAAAAAAAAAAAAACGTAAAAACAATTTTCAAATAGGTAAGTCCAAGGTGAGTATTATAGTGTATGACGGCCTTAAATTTTTAAAGAGGCCAATATACAAAACCAAGGTCTCTCTGTTCTTATTTGTGTCTTTTTCTGTTCTTCTATTCTTGATCAATAACTATACCTATGTACCTATCTATATTTGGCAATCAACTTTAAATGAATAATGATATCAACCGCCTTAAAAAAAAACATACATACATACATAATCTAAGTAACGCAAAACCAGCCTAAAAAGCGAGCTTTGTACATTTTTGAGTGTGCCTTCTTCTTAAGTTGTTTTCGCCCAACAGTTTAGTTTTTTTTATTTGGTGAATTTTGGTAATCTGGGACAGGTTTTCGAACGCAAGCAAGGTAAAGCCTAAACACCAACAACAACAACAAAGAACAAAAGATGGAAATTAACCTTGAACTTCAAAAATTATTTGGAACCAAACTTTGCTATCCATACTCTCACTCTTTCAATTCGCTATATAAATTGGTACCTAACTATTAAAAAAAGGGCCACGCATTAAACCTACTTACATATAAATTTTCCCCTGCCACTACTGTCTCTCTCGGTCTTCTGTATTTTTTTTTTTTTTTTTGGGCTTTGAAAAGAATAATCAAAAAATATGTTAATTTTATGCGAATATACTATGTTACCACGGTGAGCAATAGCAACAGCCAACAGCAACACACCAGACCAGACCAAATAAAGAAGAAAAGGTGAACAAAATACATTAACACTGACATTGGCATTGGAGTAGAGGACACAGCCACGAAAAGTGTCAACGAACCCTCAATTTATTTTTCGTTTGAAAATTGATCGCTTGCGCAGCAGATTTATACCTATACCCAAAATGGGTTTAGTTTTATACATACAAAGCATAATATTCAAGGACATTGCCAAAAGTTCAAGTGATTTCCACAAGGCCTTCACTGATACAACAAGAAGAACAAAAATTGAATAATGAAACCCGACTAAACGATCAAGATCATCATGGCGAGAGGCATAGTGTGCGGCAGCGGCCGGCGGTGGCGGCGGCGGCGATAAAAAAGGAAGGAAACAGCAAAAATATAATGATGGTAGGTCTAAGGGTCTAATCTGAGTCTGACATAAAGGCAGTGTGTGACTCCCTTATTAAGGATTAAAATAAAACGTAGTAATGTTTGTTGTTCGTTAACTCGTCCCAAGACTGGATCACCCTTTGGTTTGCCTTCATCGCGTCATCGTCTTTTGCGTCGTAGGTAACAAAATGTTCATTGAACAAAAGAAACAAAAAATTGAGGCGCAGAATAAAAAAAATAGGTAGGTACCTATACAACGTCAAGGATAATCATCCGTTTTAGGTTACCCGCGATTGTGTGCGTTGCAGTCTGTGCGCACTTTCATGATCACATTTCGAGTTCAATGTCATTGCTACAAGACTATATTATGTTCTCCGTCGGTCTGTTCTTCCTCCTTCGTCTCGTTTTACTGTGCTCTGTGGCACACGTTTCCGGTTTTTATATTATTTTTATTGTTTATTGTATAGGTATACCTATGCCCTCACCAGATTCAGGTAAAATGATGATCATGATGATAACATTCAGACACGTGTTCAGCACAAGAGATGCATCTTTTCTTCTTTTATTTTCGTTTTCTTTCTTCTTATTTATTCATAACACCAAAGATACGATTCTTGTATAGGTACTTACCTTGCATCCCTCACAGGAGTGTACGCCATAATGGAAACCGGAAGCTTTATCACCACACACCCGGCATAGTACTGTCGTTCCATCGAATTCTGCAAATAAAAGAAAGAGACAAAGAAATACCATCAGAAAAAAAATGAATTCACTCTTTTATAAAAAAGAAAAAAAAAAAACAAACAATTTAATTTAAACGGAGAAAGTACTGAAAGAGAATAACCAAACGCAATTTGACACCCAGCTGTCATATTATATGCCAAGATGGCTAACAAGTCTGCCAACTGCACAATCATTACCAATTGAATTTAAAGAAAAAAAAAATAAGCCTTCCAGTATAAATAAGAAAGAAAGTGAAAATGCCAACCAAAACAGACAACAAAAAATCAAGATCGTTCCCGTAGCCTAACAACCAACGAAGAAAGTTCAAAACACAAACAAAGAGAACAAGAATTTATCTTACATAACTTTCATCATTGAAAGCTAAAATGAATACGATGAACTTGAAGAGTTACACGAGACAGATGCAAAGAGGGAAACACAATTTTATATTAAAAAAGAAAAGGGGAAAGAGGAGTGATGACGTCGCCGTCGCGTCGTCGTCGTTGGTCTCATCGAGCAATGGCGAGCAGCGCAAACGAAGAAATGTCAAAAGAAATAGAAAGAAAGAAAAATAATTGTTGGAGAAAGTCAATGCAGATGGAGTTGCTGTAGGTTATTGTAGATAATTTATTTTTTTTTTTTTTTTACTTTTCTTTCTTTCTCTTCAATATCTATATGTGTGGTCTCTGTTTGAATGTATTTTTTTTTCCTCTTATTGTTGTAATATTTATCTTTGTAATAGGTATCCGATGAAAGTCTTTGTTAGCCTAGGTCCAATGCATCTTTTGTATGGAGATAGTTTTGTTTTTAATTTGTATTCCCACATAAAATATTTTTAAAAATTCGATTAAATATTTTTTTTTTTTTTTTTTTCAATTTGAATTAAAAATGATCTATGTATGTATGTATACTAGTATATGGATGACATTTCGAGTCTTTGTCATTTCGAGCCATCTGTTATTGTTAGTTGTATATTTTATTTGATCATGAAATTTGGGTTTATTTCTTTATTTACATAATTTCAACAGATAAGGTTTGAGGTAGATATTTTTTTTTTTTTAATTTAATCTAAGGTTATTGAACTTTGAAATGCTTTCAAGACTAGATAAACCTAGGGATTATTTGATTTGTTTTTGATATTTGATTAATGTTTATGATGAACATAAACAAATATTATGACATTTTTCCATTTTAGTTTGTTCGGGGATCACATGTTTTTTTCTTTGTGTATTTTTGTTTGTTTTTATATAGCCGTAGAGGGTACAAAAATAGAAGAATTTAAATAGAACTTCAAAAGTACCTTAATAAAAGCTCCAAGATTGTTACATCCGTGTGGCATGCATTTGTGGTAGATTTTCGTACAGATTTAGTACTAAACTCGAATTAGCGGTTTATTTTTTGTATTGATAAGAAATTTCTAATTTGTGAATTATCTTAAGTTAATTTATGAATAAGAAGATAATAATTCAATGTTTGTCAATTGCAACTCAAATGGCAACTCAATATTTAGATCAAAACTTGAGATTATCTCCTATGATGCAGAAGACGAAAAACGGACATCTTGCCATTCTGTATAGGTTCAGCTACATGCTTAACGGATAGATTGAAATTTGGTTCCAAGTGTATTTTGGATATAAGCTTCACTTATTGTTTCATTTTTTTAACCAAACATTTTTGAGTTGTTAACAAAAATCTTATTATTCTCAAAAACCGTTTTACTGATTTTTATAGAAAAAATGCCTTTGGCAATAGTTAATAATCTTACTCCCCATTGAACCACTTTTTTTTCTCGAAAATCGTTGAATTGATTTTGATAAAATTTCATAATGTAGAAGCTTCTAGAAAATTGAAATGTCATTTACTTATAAAATGTTTGTATTTTTTGTTTTTTAAAAAACTTTACATTTTTTTTAAAAAACCTTAATATTTCGAAGAAAACTTAGTTGATATTTTTAAAACTTGGCAGCTGGCGTTTTTAAAATTGTATCTAGAAGATTAAAAAAAAAAATCTTAGAACCAAAAAAATATTCATAATATACAAGGTGGCGCATAAGCTATCACCCGGCGTAAAAGTTGAACACCACCGACGGATTATTCCGCAAAAACATGGAAACAATTATCCCGCGTTCTTCAGATACAAAATACACAAGACATTTGAATCAATATAACCCTAAAGAACGCGGAATAATTGTTTCAATTTTTTTGCAGAATAATAATCCGTCTGTGGTGTTCAACTTTTGCACCGGGTGACAACTTTTGCGCCATCTTGTATTTACAACTTTACGTTAAGTAAATCTCAGTTTTCTTCAAAAACAAATTTCAATTGTTGATTATTGGCTCAACCAATTTAAATTATTATTTGTGTACAGAAGCTTCTAAATAAAAAGTTTAAATAGAGGGTGTTTTTTTAGACGTGTGGTTTTTAATCTGGCAATCCTTTTTTCGGAGTTGGTCTTTTTGACAGCTTTCACCTGATTTATGCTCAGTTTGGTTTGTCATTTCATAATTAATATACTTACTCCTGAACAACGTTTGCAAATCGTCAAATTTATTACCTAAATGTTGGTTTGGTCCCCGCGACGCATCACGCTCTGCGTCCAATATTCGGTCGACATAATCGCAAAATCGCATAAATTCGAGCAACCATGGATCGGTTTCGCACCACGTTTACTCTAGTGGATAATTCGCATTCTCAGAGACGCCGTACAGTGCGCTATTGCTGCTGTGGAGCAGAGTATCGAAGAAGACCCGAATGAGTCCATCCGCCATTGCGCGCAACAATTGCAGCTGTCGAAAATCGGGCCTTTTGGCTGGAATTTATTTGAGCCCGCCGCGTTTTAATTTCTCTTGAAAACCACACGTCTAAAAAAAATACCCTTGAATTGCATATCAAAATTTATAAAAAATAATTAAATTTTATTTTTCAAAAACGGTTTTAGGATTTACTTTGAAATTTCATTTTTAACCAGGGTACGGAAACGCTCGCACGGTTCCCCAAATCTACCAATTCCTACCATTGTTTAGTCCATTTTGATGTTTTTATATGAACTTTGACAGAACTCTGTACTTAAGTTGGTATAAATTGGCAGTTTTGGGAAGGAAACGAATAGAGGTAATGATATTTTGATGAACAGTCAATTTCTATTCACATACATTTTTGGAATACAAATTCACAGAGGGGAAATTGTTTATGCTCTCTCGAGAGGGCTCTAATGTGAAAAACTACGAATTATTTAAATATACGGGAAGGGTTTTTGAATTAAGTGCACACAAATGCCCAAAAGACCTCAGAAATTTAGAGGACGTAATGGAACGGACCTATTGTTCTTTGTATTTTATTTATATAGTATGAATTAAGTCCACATTTAAATAATGAAATTTTGTACATATGTATGTCCCCACGCCAAATAGGCAAATTGTCTTTAACATACAAACGTTATTATCCACACAATTATTCTTTTATTGCCTATCTACTATGGCATAGCTATTTAATGGCAATGACATTTCGAATCAATTTTCCCCTACCTATATAAAAAAAGTCTTTGGCTCTTCTTCGCATTGTTTTCCCTTCACATCAAAATAAAAAGAAAACAAAAAGAAAATTAATTCAAAAGAAAAACCCACAGAAAAACAGAAAAAAAACTCAATCTAACCTCTGCTTTATGTACTAAGGGGCCACTGACACTTGCCTCAGAGATCATTGCACTAATGAACGACGATCGCATCGGCTGGCTGGATAGCTGACTGGCTGGCTGACTGGCTGGCTGGCTGACTGGCTGGTTAACTCTATAAGCGATTACAACCTCAACCTCACACAAGAAGATCTTGTTTCTGTTTTATCGTCATGCAGTGTATAATTTAAGTGTTGCCATTGTGCACAGTTTTTTGAAAATTTTCTTCGTTTTTATTTATGTATGAGTGGGTTGGATAGATACATATGTAAATACATATGTGTGTATAGGTAGTTTTGTGGAAAATGGGGATATTCATGGAGATAATAAATTTGTATAGAGAGGAGGTTGATAAAGTGAAAAAGAAAAAAAAAACAGCATCAAAAAGAAAGATTAACTAGATTACATTTTTCTGCTTTTATAATCATATGGGGTGTATGGAGCATCAGTTGTTGGGTAAGGTTATGTTTCTTTGAGGTTTTTTTTGCATCATTTTTCGTAACTATATGTTATGTGTTTTTCTTTATTCTTTGTTTTCAAGTTCAAAGCAGCTGTTGTTGTCAATTTTTCTCGAAAAATTCTATTTTTGAATCAGAAAAAAAAAAATTAAACACTAGACGAATAAAACATTAATAACGCCCAGCTTAAGTGATATGAGTTTTTATTATCAGCAGCGCAAAAAAAAAAAAAAAAAAAAAAAAAATTTTAAATAATATATTTAGCGATAGGCATGATTATATGGGATGGCAAACGTGTTGTATATTTTTGTGTGTTGTTTATTTTGTTTTTGGGTGCCCTTGAAAATATTCGTTGTTTTTTTGCTTCATCTGTTAATTGGTTCTATACAGTTCTACATATACTGACATAACATTTATTTATTTTTAATTTTTTTTTGCTCAAAATTCAATAAATAAGAAAATTAAGGAAATTGATTGTACAAGGTTAACACTTGTATACACATATATGTAGGTACACACTCACACACATATCCATATACAAATAAATGAAAATTAATCACAACAACAAACTGATGAACGACGAAGAGTAACCTTACTTTTAAAATAAAAATACATTTGCGAAGAATAAAATGCGGAAATACGTTTTGAGAGAGATACTTGGAAGAGGTTTCGGAGTCCTCGAAAGGTCACACAACTTCAAGAGAACTCGTCGTCGGTCGGTTGTATATATAGTCATCGTCATCGCAAAGTTGTGTATACGAGACAAAAATGTTCTCAGCATTTAATTTAGTGATTTAAAATTAAACGATCATTAATATTCGAGGCCTTTTTATAGAGTTTAAAGTGTTTGTTTTTTTTTTTTGTTGTTGGTTGTTTTACGGAATAAAGCAATTTATGTCTGACTGTAAGTGTTATTTCATTGGTATGTGGGTGGCTATAGATAAGACTATGACACAGTCTTTAAAATATTTCGTAATTTTATTCAGAAAAGGGGAACACACGAAATCAGAAGAATGGATAAATTCGTTCTTTTGACAGTTCACTGACAAAAAACTGCCAATTTTGTCAGTATAATGTAAATCCAGCGCAAGCCCCTTTGTTGGTTAAAAAATTGACCCAAGGGTAGTTTTTGACGTTTATACTTTCCTATATAAAAACCTTTCTAATGTCAATATTCAGAATATCAAAATCAATTGTGTTAGAAAAGAGTGAGATAAAATCTCCAGTTTAATTAGTGACACATGTGAGGTGAATATATACTTTGAAAGGTCAAAAATTAACCTAGATAGTTACTTCCTGAGTTAATTTTTGAAGCAGTATATTTGACATTACTAGTGTCAAGAATAAGAAATAAAAGTCAATTGTGTTAAAAAAAATCGTTAAATTTCATCCTTCTGTATATTTTTTTGACAAAATTGAGGTGAATATCCGTGAAAGTGTCAAAAATATACCCAATTACTTCATAATCTAATTTTTGACGTTTTCACATCGATTGTGTCAAAAAATTAAACTCTAATTCCCTACATTTTATTGATCTACATATTTGAATTAATTAATAATTCATTTAAATACTTTTGGTATACCTATTATTATATTTCGTGGTGAAAATTCTCCATACTCATATGTGCCCATTGATGATTTTTGAAAAAATATCCAACGGTTCCATGCTAACGAAATTTCCCTACAAAGTGATTTCTTTTGTTCATTAGTTAAGATGTAGCTAAAGCACTACTTTTCTATTAGTTTTATGTTTTGTTCGTTCTTGAGATAATTAGGTATATTTGCTTTGTTTAAAAAAAAAAACAAAAATAATCAAATCATTCTGAAGGCCTTTTTATGTGAGAACATAAAACTGTGATTTTTAGTTTTTGATAATGTAACGGCCATATTAATGACATATCGATACAGGCATGATGAGAGCACCATTATGGAGTTCCCACCAAAAAACGAAGAACTATAAAAGGCGGAAGTTAATGTCATAAATTAATAAAAAATAACTTTGCAATTTGTCAAATGAAAAAGTCACCCATTATGTATCTAAGTGAATGCACGTATCTTTCAATTTGTATTTCCATTTTATCAACAAGAAACTTGACGAATGTGTCAACTTCAAAATTGACAGTCATTACTTTGTTGAATCTGACAGGTAAAAAATTGCAGTGTATAATTTTAATTAAAAAATGATACACTTGAGGAGCCAGAATTTGCTCTTAAAAATATCTACACAAGTGTCGGTTTTATCAAAGTCGAAATTTTGACGTTTTTGAATAAATGAGAGAGGGATATATTGCTTAGCCCTATATTGAAAAAATATAGCTACCACTTTTAGTTTTTTCTAAATTTCTGTGTAGCATTCTCAAAACTTAATCGTTGCCTGAAAACTTTGTGTTCATATTTGTGTTGGACTTAATCCCTAGATTAACTTTTAGCATTTTAACAGTCATATTTACTTTTCAGGCCTATTTAATTTCAACGAAGGGAGGGTCAGTGAAAGTGAATATGCATTCTATTCAATTGCTCCATATCAGACCGCTGGCGTTTGGAACTTTCCGCACAGATGGTTTTGAGCAACACAACTCAACAATAATGTCATATACAGGGGTCAGACAAGTCACCGGCTTTTCTACAAAAAAACCTAATAAAAAATATAACTTGTATATTCTCCGCTAGATGGCCAACGCATGTCATTCATTGCGATCAGTAGTTTGATGATAACTTTCGTCTTAAGTATAGTCGCCTGCGTGCAAGTAAATGTCAAATGCGGCAGCCATTTTTTGTACCAAAATTTTCGCGTTAAATTTTGTACATCCACTTTATTAAGAAACCGCACTGCACGGATGTAGTTAAATGCTCTATAAAACCGAATACAATACAAATATGCCCAAAGTCCGTATATAGTTACTATATTATGCAAATTACAATATAGTTGAACAAAATCTTTTAATATATGCCAAAAGTCAACACAAACCTTAATGAAGCGCAAAAAGTTCATTGCTATCACATTGCAAATTGCCTATTAAAAACAATTAAATCGTTTTCACTTTTCTCATAGTAAGTGTTTTTCAAGTTATAGATTTTCCAACAACAAATCACACAAGCAAAACAAATTTTACGATAAGTAAAACAAACCATCTCTGCTAATTCAAGTGCTTAACATCATCGTCGTCGTCAGCGTCGCGCCATGCCACCGTACTTGACTTTTCCTTTTTCCAGCAGCGCAGCTTTCACTCGCTCGATTAACTCTTATAAACCTACCATCACCTACATGTTGGTATAGGTAGGTATAGTATTTATGTATATACATACCTACCACAGCTATTTATCTCTTCTGCTCGCGTATACATTCAATTGTCTTGTGCATCAAGCACATAAGCATTATTTTGCAACTCGTTTCGTTTATTTCAGTTTTCTAATGCCAATAACACTTTCGATTTATATTACTTCATATTCTCATCTCATAAAAAAAATCAAAAGTCATATACATACCTACCTACCTAACTAACCATGCGGTAGGTTAACATTCAATAGATTGTGCAGAAAAGGCAAAAACAAGAGACACATAATCTGAAAAACAGCAACATCCCACAGAAACTTTTTATTAACTACAGCGCTAGTCTATTGAACTTGTTTATTATGATAGCATATAACTTTTCTTTTCCCCCTTTTATTCACCACACCGTGCCAGTACTAAAAATCAAAACATTTTCTCTCGTGGAACAATGAAAATATTTTCACTTTCTATCTGGCACCGCTATCAACATCATCATCCAAAGAGACATTGCAAAATAATTGCAACTGTTATACCTACACAACAACAAAAAAAGAAAAGGAAAAGTGTCAAACCAAACGAAAACCAGTGCCATCTGGCTGATGACATTACAAGTGCAATGACATATGTCGTTCTCCTTGTAATTTCAATTTATTTATTTTCTCCCCCTCTCGCACTCTCTCTGTTGCACTCTCTGTCAATCCATCACTTTGCTGCTCTTATCAGTGCGGAAAATACAAAATAAATGCAAGAGATAATAAATTTGCATAGAAGATCAGCCAGCAGACAGAAAAAAAAAAGAAAATTCCGTTAAAGAAATGAAGTTTAATGACACATGAATGAGACTGACAGAGCGCAGAGCAACAAGCGATACGTTGAATAAACGCACTTTCGTCGTCGTCGATCGAATTGGAAGAAGAAAACAAAAAAAAAATAACAAAACGAACAGAGTAAAGTTATTAAGGCGAATGTGCATGTATGCAAAATACAGAAAATAAATTAAAAACAAACAAAACAGCAAAATGGTATTCGATGAATAAAAATACAGAAACTCGTTGTAACGGATTCCAAGTTTAATTGATTGCTCTTGAAAACGAGCATTCATCTCATGCGAGTTCGCCGACTATAGCTTCTCATAAATATGTATACACACATGTTCATAATATTAAAATAAGTCGAAGTTGATTTGTGTAATTATGGTAAATTAATGAACAATTTGCATGCTTAAGTGTGTTTGGGGGACTTCCTCTTTGAATGACCGACCGCACAGAAGAAGACACGAAACACGATGCTTAGGTTCCGATGACGACGGAAGTGTCTTGAAAATAAACATGGTAGAATGAATTCTTAACTCACCACATGTGTCATTTGTTTGATTTCTTCTTACAACTGTCAAAATACACTTAGGCCTCTCTAAGTCAAGTAACGCCCCCTAAGTTATACGAAACAACAAGGTTCAATTTTTATAACTTAATTAACCGCAACGAATTCGTGCCTATGATGACCTCAGTTGAGGTTAAGATTCGTTATTAATTACATTAGCATACACTAGATATGTCGTTTTTTTTTTTCGTTTTGTGTTTGTCATTCTCTCATATTATCATTATTTTAATTCACCTTGACCATGTTCGTTACGTTGAACTGACAGCGATTATACCTACCTATTACCATTTTTTTTTTTTTTTTTGTTTTACATGTCTATATTCACACGGTGAGTTGATCTTCAAAATTGCCTAGAAGGTTATAACTTGAACCTTTTTATGTTAATTACATTTTTGGCGCGTTTTATACGCAATTTGACACATATATGTATATGTACATTTTACATACAATCATTAAATACATATAATGTACATACAGAGCATTACTTGTTCATGAGGAGAAATAACTATCTATAGAGGTAATTAACAAAAATAATGCGTAGATATAATAAATAGTTCTGTTTATTTTTAATTTTTTTTTTAGAGAAATAGTGTACCTAAGTTTTTCAAGGCAGAAAATAAAAAGTTCATTCATCTGTCAAAATAGTTAAACAAAAAAAAATGTTGTTTTCATGGATTCCGGAAATTTAAAGTGAATATTATTTCATTTTTTTTATATATATTTGCCATTGAACTTGAGACTGAGAAGAGTCAATGCGTAAAACGATGACATTTCTGAATATGTTTTTCGCATAAACTGGCGGATAAAGATTTTTTTTTAGCTATATTTGATTGTTTTTGTTTTTAATAAGAGATGATTTTTTTTGAGGAAAAATATTTAAGATTTTTCTAGGTCTCGGGATTTTAGAAAGCTTGTGAGTGTTAAATTCTGGTTTTATGTGTTTGGACTTCCTTAGGTTAAATAAATTAGATTCAAAATCACAATAGATTCAGTAGAGGAAATCAGTTAAAGTGCGAAGGATGGATAAAACAGTTTTTTTTAGTATTTTATCAATTCCGATTCCATTGTTTACCTCACAAAAACATGTTAATCTTAAAAAGGCATTATTTAATTTTAATCATAGCTGTATTTTATTGAAAAGTGTATGGCGAGCTAAGGTAAAGGTACCTGCTTAATACCACCAAAACAAGAAGTCAGTATAAGGATAAATGATTATACAGTAAGTGAATACCAAATATATGCAGCTAATAATAAAAATACAAAAACTTTGCATTACCAACTCAGTCGTGAAAATGAAATGAAAAGTGTATACGTAAAAGTAAGTGTAGCGTTTTAGGAGTTTGAATTTTTGACCAAGCCTAAATAAAAGAAAACAAATATGGTGGCAAGGTCGCCATTTTCAGTCTTGTTAGTTTTAAGTGCTCAGACAAAAATCTAATTGGAAATAATTGCGGAGCTCTCTCAATTTGTAAGCGTAATAACATTTAGCTCTTTGTAAGAATACTTTCACACTAAGCTAACAGCGAACTAATTTAGGTTACACGAAAATGTCTCACGTTGGGCGCCAATTAAATTAATTAGCTTAGAAAAAACAACAAAAACAACTTTTCAGTGCTTCAAAAATATTTCAACTGAATGAAGCTAATTTAATTTAATTGCCTTGAGGATTTTTCAGTTTTGTATCTTGGAAGAAAAAAAACAAAAAATGGCGTTTTAGAAATTTATTAAAAATTAGTTTTTTAGCTGCGAATTTTTAGTTTCCAGGCAACAGTTACATTTTTAAGATAATAAGAAGGCATCTATTTAAACAGAAATTGAATATAATTTTAAAACCAGCAGCCAACTATGTAATTTGGATTTTAAAAGAATATTCCACATTGGGCGCCAATTAAAAAAAAAAAAAATCAGGCAAACTTTTAAGAAGTTTAAAATCGAGTAGGTAGTAAGAACATTAAATGGGATATACACATACAATATATACATATTCGATATATTTTTCTGATTTGTAGGTACCTTATATAAAATTATTGGTACACATTACAAGACATTATTTAACATTACATTTTTGTAGCTTGGTATCTTGATATAGTAGGTATATTATGTGTGTTATATTATTATATTATCGTGAATTGTATTTTTAGAATGTTGATGTTGAAAATAATTAAAAAGGTATACGAATTTAAAACCGATTCATTGGACTCGGAAAAAAAATCCACGTTGGGCGCCAATTAAAAAAAAAGTAATTTGGTTGATAACATTAGCTTTAGTGGTTCGAAAAAATGTAAGGACATAAATAAAATATAAGAGACAAAGGAAGTATAGGTATGATAACATTTTTACTTGTACTAAGGACTAAGTTTTGGATTCGTAAGAAATCGAACTCGAGATTTTAGACAAGCCTCACATTACCAGGAAAGGAATAGGTATAAAAAAAAATTGAAAATATGTGTGTATGTCTCCCTGTATATTGTCGTTTGGCCTGAACAGCTTAAGTTTAAAAGGTTTTTAAGTATACATAATTCTCTTTAGGGAAGATTGAAATTTAGTTTTTACTCTTAAAATAATGTTACCTGCAATAAAACCGCTAAGATCAAAGGCATTTAACTCAAAATCGGCTCTAAACATTTTAATAAGAGTTTTTCTATGTTCTAATATGGTTCTAGTGTATGCCATTTTTAGAACAAACTGTCACCAAAGGTATATGTGTCGTAGAATCGTTTTTTTTTTTTTTTTACATTCTCGTTAATGGATATATGATTTTTTAAAAATTGAAATCATATTGCATACCTGAAAAACTAAATAAGTTGTATAACTAACAATTTTTAAAATTCAATTTGCAATAAATTCAAACTTATTGAAGAAATACAAACTTTTTACGGTATAATAATTTGAAGGAACGAATTTCATACTTTTTTAGACTTTTCTCTCTAAATACATTTATATTTTTATACAAAAAAATTTATCCTGTTAAGAGAAATTCTCTAATTGCTTAAGATTTAATTTTGAAACTATGAGCATTGTGTGGCTCAGGCTTTAGCTTATGCGAATTATAAACATTTTATCAAATTCTATTTTTATGCGCTAAAAATGCAATTGTGTGGGTGAATTTTCACAATGCCTCTATTGATTCTTTTTTTATTTAGTTCAATTAGTGAAAAAAAAATATATATGATTTGTTTGACTTTCTTTATGATGTTTTTATTTCTAAATGGCGCCCAACAGAAGATCAAATACCTGTATTTATTTTAATTTTCAATTATTTAGAATGATTTTTTTGTAATATTAATAAGTTTTCTCATCGGTAGTAGAATATTTTATGTGTGCTATTTTTAAAACTTACTATTTACATCTTTTGATTCTTGTTTTTTGAAAATTCCAAAAGTTGCATGAATACAAGCAATCACTTCACTTATTTGTTTGGGATTATAGAAAATATTTCTGAATGCTTTAAAAGTAGGTAGTTTAAAGAAATTTGGTCGGGCGTTGGGCGCCATTTAGGAAACAAACTTTACTACTCATCGAATCTACTAAATAGAATGGATTCAGAGAATACAAAAAATAAAACCTCAATAAAATCTAAAATATAAATGCTAACTGACGGATTTTAAAGGTAAATCATAATTTGTCACGCTAGTTTAGTGAATTTTGAGTTTGTTCGAGTTTATATTGCTTCGTTTAATGTTAACAACATACCAATATTCAATTCGGGTTCCCCTTTGACCGAACTGGCCACAGTTGTATCCATTACAGGGTAACTCTTTATATATTCCGGTGTTTGGGGTCTTAAATCCAATTGTTGCTGCTGCTGCTGTTGTTGCTGTTGCTGCTGCTGATGATGTTGATATTGTTGCTGTGACACATTACCACGACAATTATTGTTATTAAAATGGTTATTTATTGAATTGTCATACGGATTATTGCCACAACCAACATTATTACCATTTAGAACATTCATATCACTTGTACTGACTGCCGTGCCAGTACCATTATTATTATTCGGATTGACGAAATCACTGTTACTTATTAAACAATTATTATTATTACTGGTTTCAATCTTAATATTACATTTGTTTTCAATATTATTATTATTGCTGTGAACAATTTGGTTGTGATGTTGTTGTTGTTGCTGTTGGTGTTGATGTTGTTGATTGCAACTCATAATCGAAGAAGGAACTGAACCACTATTGCAAGTTTTATTCACGTAAATCACATTCGAGTGAGGCACTTTTCGGGCAATCACTGTTGTCGTTATTGCTGAGTTTGTATTACTATTACTCTCTAATTGCGACAATACCGAATCAGTGTTATTATTGTATCTACGAAAGTCCTGATGCACTGCCGGATACGACGCGGCAGACGGCAATGGTAACGACATTGATAACGACGACGATGACGATGAGGGATTGGTGCTATTGCGAACGACAATTGCAGTATCAGTATCCAATTTGACACTACTGTGGAGTTTTGTGTTTTGATAGTAAGTCGAAACACTGGTATTTGGTGGAAGTTTTAGAGCATTCTCTAAATGAGAACGCACCGTTATCGGTTGCTGTTGTGATAAACATAAGGACGTTGATGTTGACGATGCAACAGATCCTTGATGCGAATGCTGATGCTGATGTGATGATGCATTAGTGGTGTTATCCGATGGAAATGGAATGCAAATCACCGAAGTGCCACTATTTATATTGTTATACACTTGACCACTGCTGCTTGATGTTGGACAGTCTGAGCTGTCTGCTGACATAAGCATTTTCATTTTTTTATTTTTTTTTTTTTTTTTAATACAATTATGTTAATCAATTTTGTTTTGGTTAAATTATTGTGCGTATGAACGCACTGTTTTGGGAAAGATTCACTTACGAACGCACTGTGGCGAGGATATCGGAAATTCCTCCCCCATACGAACTATATACACGAGAAACCCTTTTTTTTCTTCTGTGGAATCAAAATATCTGACGAATACAAATTAAAAAAAAAAAAACTCCGATAAGACAAAAATAACCCTTTATAAGAATACTGCGACGAACAAACAAAATTTCAAAATATTGTGAGGATGCACAGAGCTACGAAACAAAATGATCTTCTCTGATCGAGGCGAACTTTGTCAATGAAAGGAAAATCGCTGGATCTGGTCTCATTGGCAAAAGCCACCACAACCACGGACACGGACGGAGCTACCAGAGCCAGAGCCAGAGCCAACCAGGCCTGCCTCAAAAACAAGTAAAACCTCCACTCTCTCAGCGGCAAATACTCGCATACACACAAACACATTCTAATACATTCTTATGCCTATAATAGCATAGGGGAGCGGGTAGAATCATATGTGTGGTAGATACTTTTATATCTTTTAGATACCTACGAACAAAATGTTACTGGCGATCATATTATAGAACCAGGAGGAACTTGTATCGTAGTGTAGACGGAGAGCAAGATCGAGAGAGTGAAATAAAATTAAATAACAGGTACTTTTACTTTAAAGTCGTCAGCGTCACATAGATACGGCATCATGTTTGAATGGCTTAGTAATAACATTGAAATTAATTCGCTCGTGGTTGGAGTGGAGTGTACTGCGAGAGTGATATAGAGAGGATGATGACGCGACATTTGAATTTCGCGCGGTCTGGTGCTGGTGCTCTTTTGCTGGTTGAACGTTGAAGTCGATGACTACCACAATCTCCGATGGTGGAGGCCGGAGGGTCGTGAGGGGAGGAGAAGGGACATCTATCGAGGAATTTACTCGGAGTTAAGCGAGCGGCCAACGAACGTTGATCGTGCCCTTGTAAATAAAATTATATCATCGATTTTCATGCAATGTCTTATTTTCGTTGTGTGGGTTTTGGCTTTTGATTGTAGATGTGGTCGTAGGTTTTTTTTTTGTTTTTCTTTTTTCTATGTTGTCTTTGGGGAGATCAAAGAAAGAAAGACAACAACAACAAAAAATGAATGGTAATAGAGAGATGCTAGTTGAGAAGTGAAAACTTTCAATCTTGGGGTGCGTTTAAGAGTTTATAGGCATCAGAGAGGTGGTAGGCGAGAGTGTTGCCAGATTGGTAAATGAGAGAAAGAGCGAGAAGGATAGGTAATGCACTTTTACTTTTGTCTGTTTTTTTTTCTGTAGACCCGAAAATTTTCTATCTTATCTTCCTTTCGATTAAATTCTATGTAGCTTTATGAGTGGGCCTCTTCACAATTTTTTATCTGTTTATACTTTTTTTTCTGTTGTTGTTGTTTGTGTTTAAATTGCAGTCGGAGGAGAATCATATACATACACACATATATATGTATATTGAGAATGCACTTTAGAGATAAGTTGAACGAGAGGAATGACCTAGACCTTTGTATTCATAGTAGGGAAGTGAGTTTATTTCTGAAGATTATGCATGATAATTTATTGGGATAGAGAAGAAAAATAATAAAGTTCTGGATGGGAATGATCTAGAATGGTGCAGGATATTTATTCGAATGTTAGTGGGAATTTACACGACTTTTAAAGGTTAATAAAATTCCTATTGGAACTGAAAAATTATTATACCCTTTTTAAACAAAAACTATACCAACATACCTTCTTTGGTTTAAAAAAATGTTTATATCTATTGTGTGGGAAATACATTTTTTTTTATATTATGTAAATTTTCGGGTCGAATTTTAGACTGGTTTTATCGGAATCAACGCTATTTTAATGTAACATACAAATTTATGGAGGTAGATAACATACCTCATATTAAAATCAATCACGCTTGGATGTCGCGCGTCGGACGTCTTTGAAGTTAGCATAACAATTGTCATCTAGACCAATGTGACCACGATTTGTAGTTTTGTTTGCACTTTGTTTGCATTTTTATGGCGGATTTTGCAGGTCATCAACTATTAAGTGTAATGTGCAGTGTTATGTGGTTAACTTCACTACAAAGTTATCTTGTTAGGCCTTTTATCAGCAACCACTCAACCCATGAGCTTTTAAAAGGGATCCAAATTTTCTGTTTTCTTATAAAGTTGAAGAAAAGTCTCAAATCAAATTTTGAAGTGGACAAAAAAGCCAATTTTTGTAGACTAATGGCCGATTTCATAAAGCCCTTTTAATTGTTTAAAAGGCTTTTAAATAGGTATTTAAATGACGTTTGTTCCATACAAAATAGGTACGTCATTTTAAAATTTAAAAGCCTGTTAAATATTTGCGAAACCGAAAATAAGGCGGTTAAAAGTAAATTTTTATAAATTTAAGTTTTTTTTCGAAAATTTAGAATTTAGTGAATAAAATTTAGAAATAGTGTTTACCATAAAACCGTGATTTTAGAACAAAAAAAAAAACTGAAATGATTTTGAATGAAATTTAATATTTCTAAAAGTCTAACACATAAAATAAGTTATTTCCGTATCCCCTTGCCAGTTTAAAAAAAAAAATGACAATTTTCGAAAAAAAATATTTAAAACAGAAAAAAAAAATCATTAAAAAAAAAAACAATTGTAAAAATTACAATGCCATGCTATACCTTTTTCTAAGGTCACAAATCATCTCTTTTATTTTATTTCTAAATAATGTTGTTTTAGTGAAAAGTTTTTGAAAAATTAATTTTCAAACTAAAAATTAAAAAAAAAAAAAAAATTTAAAAATTTTGCCCAAACTAATTTCGTTCAAAATTTTTCGTTATTAGATAAGTAGTATTTGTGTTTTTAATATTCAACGCTCTTATAAGTTTTTAGCCAAACACCAAAAACCAGATGCTAATATCTCATCTAGATCATTAGAAAATTGAAAATAACAGAAATAAAATTACCTTAACTTGCCTTAAAGATCCTTTTTTCACTACATACATACATATGTATATGTATGTAGGTATTAAAGTAGATTCAGTTATTTAGGATTTTTCTCAAAAAGTATAATACATTTAAGCATTCGGAATTTTGAAAACAAAAATAGTACTAATTAACGTTAAATTTTGAACAAATTTTTTTTTTTTTTAATTTTTCTTTTCTTCAAAATTTTGAGCTTGAAAATTAATTTTTCCAAAAATTGTTCGCTAAAATCACTTTATTTAAAAATAAAATAAAAGAAGAGATTTCTGGCCTTATAAAAAGGTATAGCACGGCACTGTATTCGTTACCGTTGTTGTAAATTTTTTTTTTCTGTTTGAAGTATTTTTTTTTAGAAAATTACCCCTATTGACTAACCGGAGGGGAGGGGGGGTAATAGCCTTACCTCCCATACGATGTTTTTGTCTCCATACCCAACCTACAAAGCTCTAGCGAGTCACCCTGTATATCGATGACCCATTCTGCTTTATCTTAACTTTTTGGATTACTGATTCTTTCATCTTATCTTTAGCTCTGCTTGGTAAACTGTCTTAACTCCAACGGGCCTGTTTACTTTGCCTCAACCTAAAAGTAGTGTTTTTTTATAAAGTTAAGACAAAGTTATAATGCTTATTGGAGTTAACACATTTTACCAAGCGGATTGGCTTTTGATATAAAATGATGCAAACGGTTTAGATCAAGGGCGTACGCAGGATTACGTTCAGGGGGGTAGGGGGTCAAACACATATTGAATATATTTTTTTATTCTCACCAAGTAAGAGATAAACACTTTAACTAAAGTGCTCGCACGCAAGTTTTTCCTAGACTAGGGGGTGGGGGAGGAAGGCACCCCTACCTTGCAAACTCCCTTGATTAAGAATAAACACAATATATTTCCTTTTTCTAAGCAGACGACCGATGTGTGTCTGTCAATTTACAGTAATTTTAGTAAAATCTACTTTTTTAATAAATATCATATTCTTCTCAAACTGGCAACACTTCTAAACTGAGTATTTTTTTCGCACACCCTCTACTACAAAAATAACTTCATAACTTTATATTTGCTTAAATCTCACCACCATTGAAAGAACAATATCGGAAGCAAATTATTTCACCTACACAGTTTTAATTTTTATCATTTTATTTTCATATTTTTAACTCCAACACTGCTCTGTTCTCGCCAACAGTCAGTGTAAACGACTCAACTCAAGGGTGCATCATCTTATCAGTCACTGCGGTCGTCGTCAAACACTCAGGAGTCCACACGTCGGCGTCGGTCGTCAGCTGGCTGCTCTGCTACCCCAATCAACATTTTTTGTTGTTGGCTCTGCCATTTAAATAAAGTGGGTGAGTGTGTTAGCAATTGCGCTCTTATCTCTCTTGCTGCTCGCTGTCTCGAAATATCAACAACCCAAGTCTGATTAAGCCTCACGGAATCACGATGATAAAATAATGATCACATATATATATATACATACATTCAAATACTACATGTAGTAGGTACATATAGCCGTCCCATTATGCGTGAGCTTGCGACCTTCATATATGATGACGAGTTCAGGGTTGTTCATTCCACTCAACTATGAGTGTATAGAAATAAGGCACGAGGCACTCATAGCATAGTCATTTGAAAAATCTAAAAGAGCAGAACCAAAAAAACTGGTACGAAAAAAAAAATATTATATTTAGATATACACACGTACATATGCATATTTTTGGCTAAAAATCTATTACCTCTGGAAAAGATAGAGAAATATAATAATTATTAAAAAAAAAACTGCACATTTATTATAGATAGATACACATAAAATTATATTTTAGGAATGTGTGTTTTTGTGTCGGAGAAGATTCTCCATGTTGATTTTATTGTTGTTGTTGTTTTCGCTATCGTTGCGGAAGGTCCTCCATGTTTAAAACATTTTACTCGTCTCTATCTGAAGCGGAAGTGCTCGATCCCAAGGAGAAAATACTTTTGAGTCGTTAAACTTTGCTTTAAACTTTGGGGGTTAAATTGGAGTTGATACACCTAGCTATAGGCAGGCTAGGCAGTTGGTTGGTGATAAAATTATAATTTAACAAAAAAAGACCAGGTGATCTTATAGTGACTAATTTTTTTGTTAAACGATGAACGGTAGCTTGTGACAAAATTCTCTCAATCATATTATACACCAAGGAGAAAGTTTATGACATTTAAAAGGACGAGGCCACCCCGGCGAAAACATCAATGTGATTATGAATTGATAATAATTTCATAGCTGATGGAAGAGAAATTGAACGTTTTGATAGAATCAACTTGTAGTAGCTCATATACCTACGGCCAAAGCTATCGAGAAGGCTGAATAATATGATGGTAATATCTATGTATGATGAAACATGCGAATATTTATTTTTTGTTTAAACGAAGGTCAAAGTTCATGTGAGTTTTTTTTATATATAAAAAGGTTATCATAATTAATAATGGTATGTGTTTTTTTCTTTGTCGTCTTCTTTTGTTTGCTTGTTTATTTGAGAGTTCTTTTATAAGTAAAGTATACTTCATTATAGTGTGGTGATGATTATACATATTTGACTTTCATGATGAATATTTTTTTTTTTTTTTTTTTTTTTTGTAAACTGCCAAGGACGGTTCTGATTTAATCACTGTATTTTAGCGTAACTTATGATTTATGGCTTTGAATTTAGGGTTATTTTTTTTTTTAATGAGATGACAAATTTTTTGTTTTTTTGTGGTAAGAAGTTTCGATATAAAAATGAATAGGCGACGGTGATGCACGGTTAAGATGTGCAAACATAAACTTTTGTGGCGAATTGTTCCTACTGAACGTACTTAATAGGATATGTACATAATGCAACTAAATGGTAACATATTACACGTATCATGCTAAACGGAACGTATCACATCTAAGGTTAACGTTTTTAGTTTACCTTTACCGCCCGGCAAAAATGTTTACCTACTCATCAAAAAAAGATATTAAACATCATGTATCGACTAATATTTTTCACTGTTGTTAAACAAATATGTAAATATATCTTTTTTTTACTTGAACATCTATCGCTATACAGTTATTTTTATTGATTGTTTTTAAGCAAGCAAAAATGTTCATGTTCATTTTTTTGGGAAACGATTTTTTTTTCATGTGATTCAAAATCAAGATAAATTAGTCGTTTAAACAAAAGGGTGTTTACATTGTTACGAGTGTGACACGGATACTCGTGATTTTATAAAATTATTCACAAAATATTCTATAACAATAAATACAAATTTGAGTAATCCAGAGAACAAATGATGTCTTTTTAAATTAACTAGTATAGGTTTACTGAGTACTGATTTTAAAAAATAAGCTGTTAAGTTATACCTAATAGATAATATCAGTTGCGTTATATATGTGACATAAGAAAACTCGTGATGTGGTGTAAAATATGTTCTAATTTTTTTTTGTAGGTATTTTCCTGAAAGTTGATCTTCAGTTTCAGTTTAATATTTAAAATAAAATTTATTTGTTACGCGAATGACTTAAACTATAAAAAAAATTAGCTGCTACGGGAGTGACAGATATTTTCTTATTTGTTTAAAGAATTTACCTGAATGTTGATCTTCAGTTTCAGTTAAATAATCAGAAATAAACTTTTTAAACAAATTTATTTGTTACGGGAGTGACAATCATTTTCTAATATTTTTTAAGGTATGAAAGTGAAAGTTAATCTTCAGTTTAAGTTTAAAAAATATTAAGATATAAAATAAATTGGTTGTTACGGGAGTGACAAATATTTTCTTACTTTTTTTTTAAAGTATTATAGCCTAGAAGTAAATCATCAGTTGCAGTGTATAAAGAGAATAAAAACTGTTTACAAAATTTAGTTGTTACGGGAGTGACAATAATTTTATACATAATTATATTTTTTAAGTATTGATTTCAAAGAAGATCTTCAGTTTTAGTTTAATAATGAGAACAAAAATATAAAAAAAAAATAGCTGTTACGTGAGTGACAAATTTTGTCTTGTTTGTGACAAATATTTTTTATTTTTTTTTACAGTACCTACATATTAACCTGAAAGTATATCTTCAGTTTAAATTTGAAAAAAAAAATCAAATTATAAAATAAGTTGGTTGTTGCAGAAGTGACAAATTAATGTTACTGGTGTGACCAATTAAAAGTTTTACGTATGAAAAAAATTTAATAAGACATTATAACAGTAAATTATTATCGTTAAGTATTTCTTTTTTAAAAGTTATACTTGAAGTGGATTTGCTAAGAATTGTTGCACCGTAAATTTCATATAACTTTTTTTTGAAAGCGGTTGAAGTGATTTCAACCAATTTTTCATGAAAATTTTTATATTCCATGCATCTCACAACACAATTCAAATTAGATAGTTGGCAAATCGGCTATCGGCTATCGGCTATCGGCTATGCTTGTAAAATTTTCGAACGAAAGTAAAATATTCATACCTACTCGAAGTTACATCAACAAAAAAACTATTCATTTCGTTAAAACAAAATATTTATTTATTGCATTTCAAATAAATTTAATAAAATCCAAGCCTTAAAAATAAACAAAAAATAATACGATCCCCATACCATCATTATTCCGCCAACCAGCAAGTTTTCTCAATCTTTTTTATTTGTCTTATTAATTTCACATAAATAATATTTGAAGAATTCATAAGTTGTCCAGCAAATAGCTGTACCCGGTATTGTGTAAAGAACTCTTGTAGTGAAACCCTTAAAGAAACCCATTGGTCCAGCGATTTTATAAATCTGTTTAATAGCTTCGATCATGCCACGTGTGAATCCTATTTCTTGAGTATTCAGCAAAGTCTTGACAACATCCAATGGTGTGGTACAAGCAGCAGCTATAGCCCCTGCTGCTCCACCAGCAACAACATGCACCAATGGGTTATATTCTCTTTCCGGATTCAAAAGAACTCTCACATATTCGTATGTGACAAGATGTATCGCTTGAAATGGCACATTCATAATAACTTGAGTTGCAAAAGATCGATAGAATGCCTTTGGTCCTTCGTCCTTGTAGATGCCCTTCATACAAGATATAACCGATTTATATGGTGAATTGTACATTTGCAAACGTTGCTTGATAACTTCGGTTGGATTGGCAATTGCATCGTGTAGAACTGTTGCAATCACTGCCGATGCCATGAAATTGATATTATTTGGGATTGGGAACTTGGCAAGAATTTCCTTGGACATTTCGTAGGAGCTGAAGTAGAGAGCGTGAGCGGGTATTGTGCCGGCAATGACAACTGATACACCACGTACAGGCCTGAGAAGGCCCTCAGATTTGATCATGTTCATGAAGGTTGCGTAGATATTTGAGCTTGAATGTTCTGGTGATAAACTTTGCATTCTTGTTCGCACCGAATCCAATGGATACATTAGACCGAATTCTAAGACACCAGCAGCAGCACCTGAAATCATATTAATTGCAAAGCTTGAAGTTGGCAGCTTTTCATAGTTGTTTTCACTATCCATTTTGTTGCTGACAAAAGTGCTTTGGACTGACAGTAATCAACTTTTCTGTAATTTTTAGTGACAAGGAATTCTCTCAGCTTTCAGGATTTTTTTTTAATTGATTGACTGCTTAGTGAGCGAAAGCGATAAATAAGCAGGGCCTAGTGATTTATACTCTTAACCATTTACTTGTAAGTAGGCGAGGAATGGTGGGGCCTACAATTTTATGCCACATCCAAATGGCTTAGATGAGAAGCACTTTATCATGAGAAGAGATACTGTGTCACTGCCTCACAAGAAACAGTAGCTGCCCCTGAAAAATAAATCGTTCAAGGTTCAATAGGGCGGGTTCGAAACCAAACATCTGGCATCATGGAATGAAAGCATCAGTGGCTCACAAATGCATCCCGAGATTCATTCAAATTTGCGGATGCTGGAAGGTTTCATGTGGCATATGGTGGTTCCCAAATAATGTTAATTTTTATGAAAAAAAAATCATAATTATTTTCCCAAAAAAATGCATGTGAGAACAATTTTAAGCCTCTATCTGTAGATTGATCATCCTAAAAAAACTGAATCCTGAATCCAAAGACTCAAAGATACGATTTCATTGCCTTTCTCATTGTAACAACAAGCTGTATGTGTGTCTCTATGCATAATTTTTAAATCCAAATCAATGTATATATAGATAGGTACTGATATCGAAAAGCCAACAACCCCACACGACATTCCCCGAACAATCTGGAAAACTCCATGCAAGTCCCCGAACCAACAACGTGCACAACCGTCTCACAATTACCCCTCTTCACCCTCTCCATCCCACCCGTTCTACAACTTCATTTTATAATCATCAACAGCAACTGCAACATGCTGCTGAACTCCAACGTCATCATTGCCATCATCCATGATCATTGTCGTCAAATAAAATTCATAAAACCATTTTTTTGCGCGGCAACACTTGACTGTGTGTATATTTTCTTTCATGGTTAGTTACCCCGCTCGATGGCAATGAACCAGAGAACCATTGACCAGCTACAACATCGCAGTGCAACAACTCCAGGTTTATATGATGTGATGATGTTGAAAAAAGGTGGTGCGGTGGTGCCTCCTCATCAGCCTTGTTCTTCTTGCTCAATGCAATGCAACAAGAAGAGCTGGAAGGGTAGCTGAAAGAGGATCTCTACTCGTTCGTCATCGTTGTGAGACGACGAATACCGAACGACAAACACAACGTAAACGTAGTTTAGTTAGCCATCATCAGGGAGAGAGTTGAAGACCATACCAAGAGTGCATTGATCCACTGCAGCTTTTAACCATTTTTCCAGCTGGCTTTGCCTGTCGTCGTCGGTCGTCGTTTGTCCTACGATTGAATTTCTGTAGAGAGTGTGCACAAAATTCTATTACGTATAGTTTTGCAGTGCCCTCTATCTTCTTTTCTCTTTTTTTTTTTTTGCTTTACTATGGGTAGGCAGAAAATAATCCCGTTGCCGCTCATTCTCCTTGTCCGCTTAATGGCATTGGGCAATCTGGCACTGTCGCATACACAGAGATGTTCTCCTCTGTTATTTTTTTTGTTGTTGTTCTTCTTGCAAAAGTAAGTGCAATGAACGAGTCAATAGCCGAGCAGGCATTGCATTGCAATTTCTTCTCTTTTCTTCTTTACTCTCTCCGCCCCAAAGGACCGGAGTTTTTGTGGAGCTTTCTGTTTTTCTTTTCTCCCTTGGGGCCATTTTCAATTGTGTTTTTTTTATTTGATTTTTTTTTGTATTATTGTGTGTTTCCCTCGTCTTCGAGTTGTAATATCAACGCCAAATTGTTGTAATCGCTGTTCGTTTCTCGTTGCACGCTTTTGCAGAGTACTTTTTAAAAAGGTGAATTTCACGGCAGTATAATTTTGTTATTTCTACAGTTCTATAAGATTTTTTCATGCAGCATGCCAGACAGACTACAGATTAGACCAATGTAAACTTGTATAAAAGAATGTTGTTTGAAAAAAAATTACATACATACGTATCTGATTAAAGTGAAATTCCAACACATATTTTTAATCTAATTCGTTTATTGGTATAAACTGGCCTAATTCACACAGTGAGTGAATACCTACTCTTGGAACATGTTGCTTGAGAATTGTATATGTACTGAAATTCACAGACCGCCCCAAAATCAGCAGGAAGAATCAACATACATAATGTATGTACCAATTATATTTTGAATTATCCACCGATTGGTATAAACTGGTATAATGGCATAAACTGGTATAATGAGAACAGAGAAGAAACTTGAAGCATATTGCATGTGTTCTTCTTGGTATTAAATGTCACTTAATAACCCAAATGCCACACAATAATACATTTTGTACATTTATGTATTTGTATTTATTCCTTGATTTGGTAGAATCTGGTCTAAAGAGCATAGAGAAGGAGCTTTTAGCATATTCCATATTCGTGTTGTATTGGAAGTGATCACATGATCACATGATCACAATTACTCATGCATTTTTACTTTTTTACGGATTTGGTATAAACTGGTCTAATGCAATTAACGAAGAGCATAGTGTTTTTTTTTTCAGATAATGTTAAAGTATAAAGATATTTGTTCAATATGTCTTACTTAATTATACCAGTTTATACCATTTAACTACATAAATAAATAGCTTATATATTATTAGTCCTTCCTTTCTACCATTCATTAAACAGTGCGATTTTACATTTGGAAATAAGGGATTAAGCTGCACAAATATTATTTATTTTTGATAATTGTCCGTAAGAAGTCAACTTTTTGCTTACACCTGAGAAAATAATTTTTTTAATGGTCGAAACTCAAAATTTTTAAGTTTTTCTAAAAATGACTGTCGAAAAAAGGTCTGCTCATTAATCTATTCAACACTGAAAACCAAAAGTCTCTGCAAGGTTCAGTAGGCTCAAACACTTCAACAAACTTGTGAAATTCACCTAAAATTTGTATTCAAAGCTAAAGAGAAATGCCAATTGTTGATTGTAAGTCTATGTGTAATGTGTGTTGCCATTGCTCATTGGATGTCATAGACCCACGATCGTCATCAACAGTAGCCAACAACAACAATAAAGGAAAACTAGTAAATTGTACGATCATTTCATCCAACAACAACAACAAAAACAAAAACAAAAAGAAGAAAAACTGAATTTTATTCAGCAACTATACACTACAGTCGCAGTCGATTATAATGACTTTGGTGGCGGCCAGCGGGTGAGTTGACTGACACCGATCGTCCTCAACGTTTCGTTGGTGTCGTTGGCTCTTTGCGACTTTGGTATGCTGCTGCTGGTATAGTAATCTAAGCTAAGTACAACTCTCAGCCATCAGCAGCCAGATAGCGATAGCAAAAGCAACCTAACCTTAGATATACTTGCATTGGTTGTTGCTTCTACATTATAACGGGTGATTTTTTGGCTGGTTTGGTTTTGGCAACACTGGTTTTGACAGCTGACGTGTGTTTAGTACCTTGTGTCACTGTCAAACAGCTTCAGTTTGGTTTGCAATTTAACCATGGATCGTCTTACAAATGAACAACGCTTGCAAATTATTGAATTTTACTATCAAAATTCGTGCTCGGTTCGAAATGTTCATCGCGCGCTGCTTGTGTTCAGCGATGAGGCTCATTTTTGGTTGAATGGGTACGTAAATAAGCAAAATTGCCGCATTTGGAGTGAAGATCAGCCAGAAGCATTGCAACAGCTACCAATGCATCCCGAAAAAGCCACTGTTTGGTGCGGTTTATGGGCCGGCGGCATTATTGGGCCTATTTCTTCAAAGATGATGCGAATCGCAGCGTTACTGTCAATGGTGAACGCTACCGAGCGATGATAACAAACTTTTTTTTGCCCGAAATGGAAGTTCTTGACTTGCATGATATGTGGTTTCAACAAGACGGTGCCACATGCCACACAGCACGCGAAACAATGGCGCAATTGCGAGGCGAGTTTGGTGAACAGTTAATTTCACGTTTCGGGCCGGTCAATTGGCCGCCTAGATCGTGCGATTTGACACCATTAGATTATTTTTTGTGGGGGTATGTCAAGGCTAATGTCTATAGGGACAAGCCCGCTTCGATTGACGCACTGGAAGCCAACATCCATGCATTCATTCGTGAGATACCGGCCGATATGTGTGAAAGAGTATGCCAAAATTGGACTCAGCGGATGGGCTACCTGAGACGCAGCCGCGGTCAACATTTGCATGAAATTATCTTTAAACATTAAATTGCAAGGTTCAAACTATCGATTCAAATTTTCGAATTCATTCATTTTTTCGAATTTTTTGTGTTTTTTTTTAAAAAAAAGTTCTAAACCTCTTTAAAAATCACCCATTAGTAGGTATAAGTATTTATATCGTGTGTAATGATGTGTTTGTGGGGTAGGTATAACTATACAATAATATGAAGTGAAGGCGAAATCACCTCCCTCTCTCTTTTGCTATAAACGAAACAGAGTCTTGAGTTGCATTAGATGTTGGCGTTGGTCAGGTTTATTGTTGTTGCTGTGAATATTTTTTTCTATATTGGTTGATAAGGGGGAATGCGATCAGTGGGAGGTAATGTTGCTGTACTTTTCAATTTGTTTATCAAAATCACACAGCAAACACCCATGAGATCGTGTTATCCTGATGCGATCAGTTGGGAACACTGGGAGCTCCCCAAGTGTGTCTCTGCAAGGCAAAACCAAGGGGAACAAACTCGCCGCATCGAGTCGAGTCGAGTGGTGTGAATGACATTTCATTTTCATTTATGTGCATATGCCATGGAGTTTTTTGTTTTTATTTCAATCCTCCTCCTCCGCCTCTTCACTCCATTAAATGTTTTAATCTTTTTTTTTTTCTTACTTCTCTGACTGCATTTTTTATCTGCTGGCTGTATTTCATTTTTAATTTTTTTTTTTTTGTAATATGTACTCTGAATGTCATTATAAGAGTCAGAGAGAAACGATTTCATGACTTACAAAGGCAACTCGGCTGAGTCTGATGACCAAATGACCCTTGTTTATCTTTTGTAACGAGATTTCGGTTTTTTTCTCTTCACACTATACCCACGCGTTTTATTTTTGAAATTATCTATTTCCATTCCCTTTTCTGCGTTTTTTTTTTTTTCTGATACAGTTTCGTTAAATACAAAAAAAAATGTAAACAAAAAACTAATCGGTTTTATTAACGGGGTCAGTTAACTATTTTTTACTCAAGGTTATTTGAATGGGATTTTTAATATGAAAATATATAAAATACATGACTAATTTTGTTGTTTTTTTTTTTTTAAATCAAACAAGAATTTGTAGGTACTCCATGAATAATATTCCCGAAAGCGTACAAATTGATTACGAACAATTTAAGTTTTTTTTTTTTTCAAAGGAGAAAATATTTGAAGCTCAATGAATTCTTCGAATTCAGCAGAAAATTGTAGGTCCCCTTCATTACAGGCCGACATAGTTAGGAATGGTTGAGAGTCATAGGCCCATTTGCTGAAACGCAACTTAAGAGTTTATGTTCAACATAAGAGCTTATGTGAGAGTTAATCGTAAAGAAAAAGTAGAGTATAAGCGTTTAAGTAGAACATCAGCACTTAAGTAAAACACATATATTTACGTTTCGTATCAGGAAATAGGCCTTGTCACTAAAAGCTTACTTATTGTTAAGTTTTAGCGCCAACATTTAATTTTGTCACTGCTTTTACTCAGTTAGTAGCGTCAACCGCAATAAAATTATTAAAAATTGAGAGAATTCCTTGTCATTAAGAATTCAAAAATTACAAACGAAGTCGAATATTGTCAATCTAAAGCAACATATGTACATATTTTGTCACAATGGATAATGCCACAAACAATGAAAAGCTACCAACTTCAAGTTTTGCAATTAACGTGATTTCCGGCGGGGCTGCTGGTGTTTTAGGAGTCGGTCTATTGTATCCATTGGATTCGGTGCGAACAAGAATGCAAAGTTTATCACCCGAATATTCAAGCTCAAATATTTACGCAACCTTCATGAACATGATCAAATCTGAGGGCTTTCTCAGGCCCGTACGTGGTGCATCGGTTGTAATTGCCGGCACAATACCCGCTTGCGCTCTCTACTTCAGCTCCTACGAAATGTCCAAGGAAATTCTTGCCAAGTTCCCAATCCCAAATAATATAAATTTCATGGCATCGGCAGTGATTGCAACAGTTCTACACGATGCTGTTGCCAATCCAACCGAAGTTATCAAGCAACGTTTGCAAATGTACAATTCACCATACAAATCGGTTATATCTTGTATGAAGGGCATCTACAAGGACGAAGGACCAAAGGCATTCTATCGATCTTTTGCAACTCAAGTTATTATGAATGTTCCATGTCAAGTGATAAATTTTGTCACATACGAATATGTGAGAGTTCTTTTGAATCTGGAAAGAGAATATAACCCATTTGTGCATGTTGTTGCTGGTGGAGCAGCAGGGGCTATAGCTGCTGCTTTTACCACACCATTAGATGTTGTAAAGACTTTGCTGAATACTCAGGAAATAGGATTCACACGTGGCATGATGGAAGCAATTAGACAGATTTATAAAATTGCTGGACCAATGGGTTTCTTGAAGGGGTTCACTGCAAGAGTTCTGTACATAACACCGGGTTCAGCCATCTGCTGGACAACTTATGAATTCTTCAAATATTATTTATGTGAAATTAATAAGAGAAATAAAACAGAATGAGAAAACTCACTGTTTGGTGAAATGATGATGATGGTATGGGCATATTTTCGAGGTTATGTTTCTTAATTTGTTTGTTTTAAGTTTCGCATTTTTCTAGTTTCCTAAGAAACTAACGTAAATTTCTTTCTTAATTGAAATTAAGGGCACAAAATATCTAATATTTTGGTATATTTTTGAAGATGCTTCCATTTTGCAGTCTTAGGCTATGGCGGTGGTGGCGAGTGAGCTAAGTATGTATGTGTACTTGAAAATTCTTAAATGAATGTTTGTGGATTATACATTCATATGTAATGTTGGGAATTAATTTTACAATAATCAGTAATCCTACATTTATAGATTGTGGTATACAAATGCAGTTATCAAACAAGAAGATCCACGTTTAACGTACAACAAATACTACAGAAAAGTGGTCGTTTTCCACATCAATAATCTTCTTATGTCTTAGTAGATGAAATCGATTTAGTGGCGGATTTGTATACGGTTTTTACCTGATTAAGCAGCCGTCGATAAAATTTTACAGGGCTTCTACCCCAGCAGTACTGGTAGATATGTATAATGGTACTGAAAATTACTCGAAATCTTTTTCTACAAAAAAAATCTATTGTAATGTTTTACCATAATGTTCGTTAGTAAAACTTATTTCTTTTAATTAATATCTTCCTCTTATTTACTTAACAAAATAAACACACTTTATATTTGTTCACGTACTGTCTAAACCTAAGAATTTTTGTACAAAATCCTTCAAATTTGATACAGAAAATCAATAAATTCGTAGAAACTATAGTAGGTTTGGACAGTACGCAAACAAACACTGTCATCAAGCCGTCTAAAACGTTTGACTACAATACCTTTATTTTTGTATAGAGTGGCAACTTCATAAATTTCCTATTTCAAATTTCAAAACTACTTTCGTCTCTTCTTATTAAGAAGAGTACCAACGTTTAAGTATTAAGTATTAGCCATGTCATTTAACTCAATTTAACCTATAAAATATAATTGCGCCCATTTTGTATTAAAATATTTCTAGAACTGAATCAGAGATTAATTTGTTAAGAAGAAAATTTATATAATACTTTGAAATCCGTTGCTCATTCGTTTGATAAATATACCAATTGTAAGTTATATTTTAAGATGAAATCTTTAAGTACCTACTTATATGTTAAATTTACAGGAAATAAAATCGAATTATTCCATAAAGTAAATTGAGAGTTTGGCTTTATATCTCAATATTTGGAAGGATATTTATATTTTGAATAATATTATACGGTGCAGCAACAAACACTTTATTTCACTTCAAATCGTTTTTATTATTCATTAATCTTAATAGTATACAATTTAAAAATGACTTCCGGATACACTTTTACCTCGTACTTTAAGCTGTCACTTTCAAAATTAAGCTGTGTCCATTCGCTCGAAAACATCCCCTTATATAGGGAATCAAATGGTTCTAGTCTCCACTAGAATATTCTAGTATCTCTTTCTGGAATCTTTCATTCCAGTTGTGGATAGTTGGCGGACTGGAATTGTTGTTTAGCTATATAACAAACAGATGGAGCGGTAAACAGTCAACACAGTTCATATATATTCCACACAGTCCACACTAAATTTTTATCAAAGCACGTTGTATACTTTAAGGCGTATTCGCATTAGTTTTTGATTAATTAGTAAAAGCATACGTTTAGGAATTACTTTTGCTTCAAAAGTAATTAATTTCTACGAAAAATAATTAACTTTTGCTATAATTTTGTTCATCAAACACATTTTTCAAAAAAAATTAATATTGTTAAAGACATTTAGAAAAAAAAACTGCTCTCTTTTTAATTTTTTAGGGCACTTTATGAAATACCTATTTGTAAAAAATAAAAATAAAGACCTCCACGAATATTCAGCTTTTTTTTAAAGTTTGGCTTTTTGTGTGTCTAATTTGTATGGACTAAGTGGGTTTGATTCCCAGCCTCATCTTCCTAAAAGCCTCTTGCACTGAAGTGAATAATCGTCCAAGAGTATTATTTGTCATGTAAAGTGCTTCTCACCATGCATCGCCGGCCGTTTGGATTCGGCAGAAAGTTGTAGATCCCTTCACTTAGTCCCAGCTCTCCTCGAGCTGTAATGTCATGGATAAAATTTCCCTGATGAGAATGTTTCCCGCATCTACGAAAATCTGAAACGCCAATACTTTTCAACTCGGCTTAGTACGCTCAAATTTGGCTTTTTGAAATGATAGCTAAATTCACCTGGAAAATGTATTTCCGATACCATTAGATTCCGATAGATACTTTCAAAAATTATTCACATTCCAAATTTTCGAAGGAGGGAAATATTCCCAGGGAAATTTTATTCACGATAGCCCCCATAATATTCAAATTTATAGAAAATATTCTTTCAAAATTTGTCTCCGCTTGGATGTGTGTAAATATAGGTACCTTCAAATTTATTGAAAATATTTTGTGCCATTTCTCTAAAAGAAAGGATAAAAGCTTAACTAAGCCAAATAGTGAAAAAGTACAAAAGTGAAAATTTTCAAACTCATTTTGGAATAGTTTTTCTCACTGGAAAGCTTATAAAAATGATGCAGAAAGATTAAATTTCGGTTTAAAAAAAAATGTGTATATTCTTTTTCACTAAACAACTGCGCTAGCGGGAAAAAAAATATTTTTACTTTTGCACTTTTGTACTTTTTGGCTTATGTAAAGGGTTTTCCAATAAGAGGTGTTATTTTGAATAGCCCGCTATTTCGGTAGCTGTCACTTTTGAAGCTGTCATTTTTTGACATTTGACAAGTAGAAACTACGCCATTAATAAAAATGGAACGATACACGCTTCAACAACGCATTGAAATTATTAAAATTCACTATAAAAATGGTGAAAATTTGGCAGAGACGGTTCGTAAAACTAAAACATTTTTGGGTCGTCGTGAAGCACCTAGTCGGACCGCAATACAGAAATTGGTGGACAAATTCGAGCTGTTGGGACAAGTAAGTGATCTGAAGAATAAAACCAACTGAGAATACTGCTGTTGTAGCCCAAAGTGTTGAAGAAAACCCAGGTTTGTCCATTCCTCGTCGTTCTTTGGAATTAGGCATTCCACAAACGTCATTCCACCGTGTTTTGCATAAAGACTTGGGTCTTAAGGCTTATAAAGTTCAGTTAACACAAGAACTCAAGCCGGCTGATCATCAACAACGTCGTGTCTTTGCTGATTGGGTCCTTGAAATGCATGAAAATGATCCGAAATTTCATCGAAAAATCATCTTGACTGATGAGGCCCATTTCCACCTCGGAGGCTACGTCAACAAGCAAAACTGTCGCATCTGAGGCTCGGAAAACCCAAGAGTTATTGTTGAAAAGCCTCTCCATCCTCAACGCGTGACTGTTTGGTGCGGTTTATGGTCCCGCGGGGTCATTGGACCTTACTTTTTCGAAAATGAGGCTGGAGCAACAGTTACGGTCAATGGATTGCGCTATCGAGAGATGATTAATGATTTTTTATGGCCGGAATTAGATGGTACTGATCTGGACAACGTTTACTTTCAACAAGACGGCGCTACGTGCCACACAAGCAATGAAACCATCGATCTTTTACGGGAAAAGTTTCCGGACCGTGTTATCTCTCGAAGAGGTGATCACAATTGGCCACCGAGATCTTATGATTTAACACCTTGCGACTTCGTCTTTTGGGGCCACGTGAAAGATAAGGTCTACGCCAACAGCCCAGCGTCGATTCAAGACCTCAAAGATGGAATTCGTGAGGATATCGAGGACATAGGGCAGCCACTTTGCGATTTGGTTATGGAAAATTTCATGAAAAAGATATGGTCCTGTAAGCGTGGTCGTGGCGGCCATTTGGCTGATGTTGTGTTCCATTATTAACGGCATACCTTCCTCTTTATAATGAAATAAACATCCGATCATTTATCTCAAAAAATGCCATTTTTCTTATAACACCCCTTATTGGAAAACCCTTTAGTTAAGCCTTAAGACTGCAACAAGTATCTATAAGAACAAAAAAAAAAAATAAGTCATATGCAGGTTTACATAAGATTGGCATTGAAAGCCCCTGGTGCTTTTTCTACCTTGTGTATAATTAACTTGCAACAACATTACCATTCACCTATCAATTTCACAAATTCCCATGACTATGCAGTATGCACTATGTATAAAAAATAGAAATAAAAATGAAAGTGATCGGGCAGTTATCATAAAGTGGTTATCTTTGTGAAAACTGTTCCATCTGGAAGTTTCATCATAGTGCAATACTTAGGACAACTTTCATTGGCAACAATACTGATGGTGCGGGCAAAAGAAAATGCTCGTGGCCGAGTCATCGTCCTCCCTCCATTTCCCTTACTCCCTAACATCGAAAAATCACTAAAATGCATTTTCTTATACGCTTGCAAGCTTAAATTTTGTATAAGGCAATTAGCCAAAAAAAAAAAAAAACTAAACAACTTGCATTGGGAAAACTTTCTTTTCGTGCTTTGCGAGTTTGCGAGTCAGATGCTCTTCGGCTCTTGGATTTTAACGAGACATTCGCTAAGTGAAGGTTTTTGTTTCGATTCGTTTTTTTTTTTTTTTTTGTGGCTGCACATTTTGTTGCATGCACCAACAACTGGTGTTGGCTTTTTATTGCTGCACCCAGCCACCGCATCGCCATCACATACAACACACACAGGTGAGTTGGAGCGAGGTGATTGAACGATGCGGTGCGGATCAGATCGAATCACATGAAGGTCAGTAAACTTCTCATGATATCTTTGTTGTTTAATGTACGTTCATCGTCAACACTGTCCTCTACTTCGCCATCGGCGTGTCGGTCGCGAGGACCGCCGCCGCCACACTGTCTTATACCTACCGCTACCATATGAAGTGAGAGTTATTTTCGCCTAAAATGTTTGGCAAATTACGAAAAATGTTTGCACATTTTTGCATGATCTTGATATTTGTATTTTTGTTTTGATTTTCGGTTCCTGTTAATAAGTCGAAAGATAAATATTAACGTTGCCATTGACCTTTTACAGTCTCATTCTTGATTTTTTAAGTTGATACCGCGATAATAATTAATGCAGCTTCCAGAAAAACATGAAGGCATTTACAAAAATAATTTACGACAAGTCGAAAAAGGATCAGGAGGTGAATAAAAATGTTGCCTGGGAGGGACTTAAAAGATTCAAATTTTAAAAATCATTTTTCTACACGAATGAAAGAGTCAGGAGAGTAATAAAGTTATTTTTAAGAAATTTTTAAACCTAAAAATACATGAATTTTTTAATTACTTTAAAGTACAATGAAACAATAATATTAGTGTGAAGTTAAAAATAACGGAACTATGGATTTTTGGGTAGATTTTAAAAGAAGTTATTAATATTAATAATCAAAATTTTATTACTTACATATATGTGTGTTTAAATATAACAGTTTATAACAGTTATAACAGTTTTTCGTCATTAAAAGTGGCCGTGCGCTAACGGGCTTCGCACGACTTAAAAAAAAAACTCTGGGTGCCTTAAGTCTGGGGCCGAATTACCGCATCAGTTATCGAGTAATACGTGATTGAATTATGTGAGTTTGGCATTACCGCTCACGTTATGGAGTCATCATCCCCATGGGGTTTACTCGTTCATTCGACCACTGATGACACGCACTCGATCAGTCACTGATGCCGTAATTTGGCCCCTGCTCACTGTTATAATTGGCATGTCTAGAGTCACTTCCTTAAATAAAAGTTTGTCCAAGATTTAAACTGTAATTTGAAACGGGGACAGTAAAACTTGTGGGTTAACGGTCAGTTGTTCAGACTGATTCTGAGATAAATGAGAGTTAGTTAACCCTGGCGAATAAATTATATGCGTTCCAGAGAAAACTCATGCAGCAGATATCTTTTAAACGATAAGTCACAGAAAGAAAACTTCCAAAACTTATTTTCGAGAAAATTGCATGATCTAAAAGTACTAAAAGCATAAAGTACTTTTCTCTAGCGTTTACTGTTTAAATTTTGTTTATACGTGAAAAAAACGTTATTTTTGCGTGCCACCTTGAATAAATTTGTATGCATACCAAATTCAGCAGCAGACATACCAAAATAATGATTATTATTTTAAAGTTTAAAAATCTTCGCTTGGATTTTTTCTAAGAAAAATACAATTTCTTGATTGGCTAATAAATGAGTTAACACATATCCTGTGAAATGTATTATAATTGAACTTAAAATAAGTCAGAATGAAGTGTGAAAAAGGTTAGGTTTTTTTTTTACTTTAAATTGAATAAAAAATATTGAAGGCTAAAGAAAGTAGCTAAATATTGTTAAAACACTTTGATATGAGGTTAAAATTGTTTCACAAATAAGAAAAAAATTCATACAAATACACCGTTTTATAGCTCAACAAAAATAAAAGGGAGATTAAAATCTCTTTGAATCAATAAAATCAAGTCAAATTAGATGGTCTAAAAGTCTTCCATGGGATTAATTTTTTTAAATGATGGTATATAATTGTAGTTTAATAAGATATTACCTAGCTAAAGCTCAAAAAAACCTAACCTAACCTAGTTGTTAATAAAGTTATATGTAAATAAGTGAATGAATATTTTATATTACCAGCTGGCCCACCCGGCTCCTTTTTTTTAAATAATCTTTCAAAAAAACAAAATTTTTGAAATAGGATGTCCTATTTTTGATTTTACCCCACCTCACCCAATAGATACCGAATTTTTGAAAAAAAAATATCCCTAAAGCCATCTACCAAAAACAACGTTTCAAAGAAAAAAAAATTTCTGAAATCGGACAATTTTTTTTATTTTTACCCCATTTCACGCTACACATAACAAAATTAAAAAAAAAAATACTTCCTTTGCTAAGAATAACTTTTTAAACCCAGGTAGAATTTTTTTCAATCGTATACGTCTTTTTCATTTTACCCACTTTTCACCCTACAAATAGCAAAATTTTGAAATCGGAAATGTCGTTTCTGAAATCGGAAATGTCGTTTCTAATTTAGACCGAACAAAAAAAAAACCAAGAGTTCCGCTTTATTAATATAGATTCTTCTAAAAATATGGCAACTTTTAAAAGAAAAAAAAATGCAGTTTTCAGTTGCATATAGAAAATTAACAGGGCTTTCCGTCGATATAAATCAAAAAAAATTTGAAAACTTTGGTTCTCGAAATATTCACATCCAAAATGATAAGGTCTTGCAGTATAAGCAAACCTTATAGTGTTTTTATTACCACGCCTGATCAAAATTTAAATTGTTTTTTTTTTGCATGCAACAAATTTTTTTTGCATGCAAATAATATAATTTAAAACAAATATTGCCTTCTACGTCAAGCACATGTGAGTACACAGCTATATAGCGCATCAGTGGAATTGCGGTGGTTGAATGAACTTTTGAAGAGCAAATAAACTGGGAAATTCCGCTTAGAGGGTTTCGACTGTACCTACATAGATGGTTTTTAATTCTTGAAAAAAAAATGCAAACATTAATTTTTTACATTTTTTTTTTTTTTTTTGATATTTCGTATATACATAAAAATCGTCCTTTTTAGGCCATAATTCTTTTTATTTCATTAATCCTGAAAGTGGAAAGCACATTTTTTTATGAAATGGATGAATTGGAGTCAAAATCCCGAAACCAACATCCCGAATACTCAAAATCTTTCTGGGAGCTTTGTACCAAAAAACTTGCACAATTAATTTTTTTTTGGGATATCTTTCAAAATTTTGAGTTTTATGGATTTTTGTTTTCAGGATTCGGTCCAAATTTCATATATTTCGACTAATATTAGTTCAAAGGAGGAAAGAACTGTCTAATTATAATTTATTGTGAAATTTCTTTGAGGTATATTTGATTCATTTGACTATTTAAATATATTTAATTTGTTGCTTGCATTATTTAAGTACTAACTATAGGGTAAGTTTTGAGTTCGTTAAAAAAAAATCGACCATGGGATTTTAATGAAACCTGAAAATCCGATGATAGAGAATATGAAAAAAGTGTATCCCGCAGTGTTGCCTGTCTGCACCTCGACTTAAACCACTAAAGCGAATTTTTACAAATTTTAAACGTGACCCCCTGGTATTTTTTCAGCTCCACCAATAACGGGTATCTTTATAGTTATAACTGTTATGGAAGTGATTATTTATCTCGAAAAACGGCGCTTTCTGGACAATGTTTTAGTAAACAAAAGTGTTTAACAAAAACTTTTTTTTATTTACGTCATCAGCCTTTGACTTTCGACTTTCTCGTTAACGGCTTAACCAATCTCGATGAAAATTTACATAGAGGAGGTCCTTTTAAGTACAAAATAATATTGCATTAATAAAAATGTCCAAACAAATATTAATGTTGCTTTTAATAAAATATTCGACATTTTGAAAAATAACTAAAATGTTTAAATTAATTAATTTGAATTTGTTGTAGGTAAGTAAAATCTTAACAATTTTTTATTAGGAAAATTATTAAAAAATTTCACTCAATATCTAAAAATAAAAGAATTTATATAATTCCATTCCCATTATTAATGGAAGCTTAATTACTTTTAAACTAATTATCAAGACTATTTAACTTAAACAAACCTTAAGTAACCCACCTGCACCAGCGCCCAGCGTTTAAATTTAAAATCTATTCCGTATCCTCCACACCATCATCCATATAACTTTCTTAAAAACCATCACTTTTATTATTCCCTTCGCAAAGACATTGCCCTCATGATAAATATTTCAATTTTCTTAAACAACTCCAATAAACAATAACAAGAAAAAAGAAAAACACATTTTTCATTTTCAATTTCTCCAAAGTGAAACAAGTCAGTCGCCTTTCTGGATGTGGATGTGCGATCGAAAGGGTTAAAGACCCCATATTTCGATGCACCAGAGCTAAACACCAATCGAAACAAGATTTCCACCATCACATATACAACAACTTTTTTTTACGTGCATCAATGCTGCCATACCACAAGTGGAAAAGTGGAAAATTCCAAAACGCAAAAATAGAAGACCCAATATGTATTCGTTCATGAGTTGGGGAGGGCAAAAAGGGAGTATAAGAAAATAACAAAATATATCTACATATAGTTGGTATATTTATATAAATCCTACCAACCAAGGAGCACATGGGAGTCTGCTATACATATGTGTATAAGCATAGTATAATGTAGCTTAAGAAAATAGAACACCGCATCTTTATGAGCATGGAAACAACCTACTTTGCTTTGTACGAGTTTAGTTAAATCTATTCCTTTTACCCATTTTAATAATCTCATACTTAAAGGAATTATAGGGTTGCCGTTGGGAATTTTAAAGTAAATATAAATGTGTTTGTGTGTGTTTAAGCCAATTCTAAAGGGTTTTCCAATAAGAGGTGTTATTTTGATATTCAAAGAAAAATGGCATTGTTTGAGATAAATGATCGGATGTTTATTTCATTATAAAGAGGAAGGTATGCCGTTAATAATGGAACACAACATCAGCCAAATGGCTGCCACGACCACGCTTACAGGACCATATCCTTTTCATGAAATTTTCCATAACCAAATCGCAAAGTGGCTGCCCTATGTCCTCGATAGCCTCACGAATTCCATCTTTGAGGTCTTGAATCGACGCTGGGCTGTTGGCGTAGACCTTATCTTTCACGTGGCCCCAAAGGAAGAAGTCGCAAGGTGTTAAATCACAAGATCTCGGTGGCCAATTGTGATCACCTCTTCGAGAGATAACACGGTCCGGAAACTTTTCCCGTAAACGATCGATGGTTTCATTGCTTGTGTGGCACGTAGCGCCGTCTTGTTGAAAGTAAACGTTGTCCAGATCAATACCATCCAATTCCGGCCATAAAAAATCATTAATCATCTCTCGATAGCGCAATCCATTGACCGTAACTGTTGCTCCAGCCTCATTTTCGAAAAAGTAAGGTCCAATGACCCCGCCGGACCGAGGTGGAAATGGGCCTCATCAGTCAAGATGATTTTTCGATGAAATTTCGGATCATTTTCATGCATTTCAAGGACCCAATCAGCAAAGACACGACGTTGTTGATGATCAGCCGGCTTGAGTTCTTGTGTTAACTGAACTTTATAAGCCTTAAGACCCAAGTCTTTATGCAAAATACGGTGTAATGACGTTTGTGGAATGCCTAATTCCAAAGAATGACGAGGAATGGACAAACCTGGGTTTTCTTCAACACTTTGGGCTACAACAGCAATATTCTCAGTTGTTCTTGAGCGACGTGCACGGGTTTTATTCTTCACATCACTAACTTGTCCTAACAGCTCGAATTTGTCCACCAATTTCTGTATTGCGGTCCGACAAGGTGCTTCACGACGACCCAAAAATGTTTTAGTTTTACGAACCGTCTCTGCCAAATTTTCACCATTTTTATAGTGAATTTTAATAATTTCAATGCGTTGTTGAAGCGTGTATCGTTCCATTTTTATTAATGGCGTAGTTTCTACTTGTCAAATGTCAAAAAATGACAGCTTTAAAAGTGACAGCTACCGAAATAGCGGGCTATTCAAAATAACACCTCTTATTGGAAAACCCTTTATAACACAAGTGGAGGTATGGAGTGTGGAGCTCTCAGTATTGTAGTGCTGTGAAGCTGTCAGTGATGTAGTGCTGCCACTTATTATGCGTTTAAATGGTTTTGAAATCCAGATTTATTTATTCTATGTCCATTTTATACTTTTTCAAAATAATCTGGATGCAAGTATTTAAACTGGTTGCCTGAGAACAGTTAAAACTTAAGTGGATTGAAATATGAATTTAACGAGTGAATAATATGGCATTGGATTTAATGTTCCGATTTAAATTAATTTTAATCCAGATTTAATTTTCAATCTAGATTAAATGAATGAATGATATCGGCGTTAGTAATCGAAAATTATTTCGACAAGGCTGTGTCAAATCGAGTGTGTTATCGTTATCGAGCAGCTTTGAATCTCAGCCGCATATCAGCAATTACATACAATTCTCAAACATTTTCAATCTGGCGTAAGTCTATATTCATTGTGAAATGGCTGAATGTTAGCTGTCAGTGTCAGCTGTCAAATTTACTGTGACAATAGGAACAGTGTAGCCAATTTAATAAACCAATCAGATTTCAAAACTATAAAAATCAATTTAGACCCTATTCAAATTATTTTGATTGGTTTAAAAAATGTTAAGCATATCTCTGATTATTCACAGGGGGAATAAATTGCCTGATGGATAGAACTTTATGCGCGTTTTATTTTGCAAAATTCGCAAATAAAGTACACAGCCTCAAGCCTTATGACTAAAATATAATTTTTGAGGATATGGCAACAAATTACCTGAGTGGTTGTTAAATTCGTTTTTTTGTTTTAAAGAATAAACTTTTCTGATGCATCATTTTCTCAAATACAGTAATACAGTGGCAAGCCTGGAAATGTCTAAAGTTGCATTTCCGAGTATGTGTGTGTCCCTGTTGCAGCTCTAAACGAAGTAAAACTCATGAATCTAATAATTCAATGTCGTCAGCTTCATTATGATTCCTATATAACTTCATCGATTAATGATTTATATATAAGATGCATATCTTGTCTCGTTTAAATGCACATCAACCTCATTGCATGGTTGTACAATTTAATTGCTTTACGCATCTAGCGCCCATATACAATCAACAACAACAAAAAAAGAAGATATTCTTTGAATTTTTCATAATTTTTTTTTTTTTATTTCGTGTCTGAATGAATAGATGCAATTGAACCGCGATTAAATGGGTTTCATCAACTTGAAAATTAAGAAATTTATCTTTGCAGCGGGGATATACAATATAAAACCTTCTCTAATTGATTAAAAGAGAGAGATCTCTGGATAACAGATGTTCGATTTGTTTTATGAATTTAATGGAAATTAATCTTATAGCCCAAAGAAAATGGTATTATGACAAAAAGAATCTGATGAAGGGATTTATAAGAAATTTTCAACATTTACACTTTTGCTTTTTCGAGTGCAGGCGTTACATAATGTTTAAGGCCGTAGTTTTAGTATATGTATATATGTAAGTAGTCATCAGTGTAAAACTTTATATTGCTATTTTGTGCAGTTTTCCCTACTTTTGAAGATGAAAATTGAAACTATATAGTGAGTAGCTATTCAAAAGAATTGCGCGGCTGTAAGTGTTGTGCGTCAGCCGCATTTTGAAAAACACATTTTAATCAATTTCTCAAGAACGGCTCATCGTTATTTTAATAATGGGTGTTTTTTTTTTTGAGGTAAGTATAGAACTTTGAAATTTACTTTATTCGAAAGATAATTTTCTGGAATTATAATTTAAATATGATTTTTGGCATATGACCCCCACAGCTGGTTTGGACTTAGACTACGTCCAATTTTCGATGACTTTTTCTAACATTTGGGACCGTATATCGGCAATAAATCGGCGAATGTTGTCCTCCAAGTGGCCAATCGTTTCGGGCTTATCGGCATAAACCAGCGACTTCACATATCCCCTCAGAAAATAGTCAAGCGGCGTTAAATAGCACGATCTTGGAGGCCAATTCAGGGGTCTGTAACGTGAAACTATGCGGTTACCAAACGTTTCCTTCAATAAATCAATTGTGGCACGAGCTGTGTGACATGTTGCGCCATCTTTAGCTCCTGCACATCATGGTTGTTCAATTGATGAACGAAAAAGTCAGTAATAATGGGTCTATAGCGGTCACCATTGATTGTAACGTTCTGGCCAGCATCGTTTTTAAAGAATTACGGACCAATTATTCCACCAAACCATTAAGCACACCAAACAGTCAGTTTTTGTGGATGTAATGGTGTCTCAGCATACACTTGAGGATTATCTTCACTGCAAATACGGCAGTTTTGTTTATTGACGAATCCATTCAACCAAAAGTTGGGATCAATGGCAATCTTGTTTTGGGCCCAATTGATGGGCACAATTTGGAAGCCTTGTTCAGGCGTCCGTCAGTCTATTCATGTTGAAATGCCAAACCAAACTAAAAATAAATCACTTGACAGCTGACAAAATGGCCGCCAGTTAAAATAGTGTTGCCAACTTAAAGTTCTATACCTATAAAAAAACATCCTTTATTCGAAAAAAAATTTATAGAACTCTTAGAACATTGAAGGTTAAAGTGCCTAAAAATATTCCTTTTTTTAAAGTTTTTTCCTTATGTCTTAAAATGGCTGCTGATATGAAAAAAAAACAGGAATAAAGTCGTAGAGCATACAATTTTGTACAAGTTTTGTATACATTTTTTTTTTTCTAAGACCGTAGGTATGGCTCTTAAGTTATATTTCTCTAAGGTCCAGTTTTTCAGTGCTAGATTAAAGTTAAACCCAAGTTAACTCATCAAATTTGGTGAGTTAACTCCAGATTAACTGAACAGATGCTTCCGATGTTTTATGCACTGAGTTTGTTGAGTCGTTCCGCATGGATTCTTCACTGGAAAACTGCTTCCTCAGTTAAGTGTCGAATAATTTACTACAAGAGTTAGCTAACTCTGGTTTAACTCTCCACAGAAAAATTGACCCTAAATCTGAAATTTATTGAGCCAGGTACAAAATATTTTGTGAGAATTTTTCTGAGGAATCGCGTATTTGGGAGATTGCTGAGATCTCAGAAATATATGTATACTGACCAACTTATTCTCCAATTTTTTTTCTGTCCAATTTTCTATGACGCTGTCTGATTTCAGTTCGTTGGAATTTTTTTTTTCATCCTTAATACAAATGCCGATAAGTGTGGCTCTAGGCCAGGGAAGTCTATAACATCGACAGAATATTAGAGTTTGCCACGAGACGAGACGGATCAACACGAAACTTTTGGTCTCATAGCTGCCGCTAAAAAATATTCACAATACGTCGGATCCTGGAAAAAATACCAAAGAAACATCATATCGACATTCCTCTTGCATTTTAAGACAGTGTATGGAAGCATCAAATACTGGAGTTATATTGAGCAATAAGTGTGTTCATTAAAATGAGATCTCAGAGATTTTGCTGCGTCAAAAAATGAGCAAGCGAATCTGAATTTTTTTTGATTGCAGAGTTTTAACGGCAAGACTGAGAAATTTAACTGAGGAGTCCTGTTCTAATATGTCTCAGATCTCATATTCCTGAACATGCCAAATGTCTAGTTTGTGGATCTCTGCTTAACTTGTCCGTTAACAATACTGCAGGATGATAATGGAAAACTTACGCTGCCTGCCGCCTGTGCCAACTTAGATGCCAACAAAATTTTTTAGACAATGCGATGTCATGGGATTCATTTAACATTGTTCCCTCTCGCACCAACACCATAGAAGCACAATCTTTCAAAGGTCCATTAAATTGTTACTCGGGCATACGTCACAGTTATTGACGCAATAGAAATACCTAGCACAGCGAGATCTCAGAGGCGTTTTTCTGTATTGTCGTACAAATGAACCATTACTTATAAATTTGTGTCAAATTGGGTAAGCACTCAATACATGGAGTATTCGCAAAAAAGTATGCAATCTAAAAGATCACTAATTGGAGAGAAAAGGTCAATTAGTTCCAGAAAATGTTCAGCTATAGGTTTTTTTTTAATGAATTTTGAAAGATTTTTTCAGTCAAAATCTATGGCTGACCAACTTCTGAAAGTTGTTGATCTTTTTTGACCAATTGTTAACCTTTTATAATGAATACTTTTTAGCGAATATCCCGCTTATGGGGTGCTAAGCCCCCGGAGCCGTCATATCGCCTAACAAAAATTTTGTGCGATTTGACATATTTATATTTTTGTCTGATTTGACATTATGTCAAAGTGTCTAAAAATTGATTTTGGGTGATTATGTATTTCGTCTTTTTTATTTGACGCGACCGAAGTTAAATCACCAAAAATCTAAGAAATCTCATACATAATCCTCAAACAGTTTGAGCGACTTGAAACTATATGACAGAGCGAAAATGAAAACGTCAAATCGGCAAAAAAATAAATGGACAATTTGCAGCACCAAATAGGTATACGATTATATTGCTTTCAAGGTTGCCTATAGATATTTTGTAAACCCTATTCCTACCTGGAAATAACGTCGGCTGTCTGGGAAGAATTACCTATCTAAGTCTCCATTTCCACGACTTTAACTTACAAAAAACAATCCGGAAGAAATATTATGATGACTAGAACATATTGTTAATACCAGGAAACATAGCCTGCGTCATCACTTCCACATGGATATAGCTATAATAAGCTGACAATGACGGAAGAACAGTGTCTACGCGGGTATTTTCGTATACCTATACCTACATGAATGTAAAACTATATTCCATTTTCCATATCCAACGATATAGAGAACCTCTCATCGTCTTTAATATGTTCCTATGTATGGGTCGCTTCGATATTAAAGGACTCATATTTCAATTTACACAACAACATTGTCAAAGCCCCTTCTGACCTTTCATCATTAGCGCCTAAAATTTATGGAACCCCCCCCCCCCCCCCATAAAAGGACGGTATAGAAATAAGTTCTTTTCCTCTTTCGGCAAATTTAACTTAACAAACGTTCTCAAACAAATAATGTTCCTTCGCGGACGTGCCTCAACAGAAAACAAAAATTCCAATATAAAAGAACACGCAAAAATCACCCGCGGATGTCACCTGTGAGTAAAAAAAAAAAAACAAAAAAAAATTATAAGAATCAAAGTATCTGTGTGTGTATAGTTTTAACACAAATACCTGTAAAATCCTGAATCATTGAAGAGAACATCGAGTTTCGTAGGAAAGTGAATGACCTCCATTAACCGGCATTAAATTCTTTTTTTTTTCTTTTGTGAACCTTTGGTGGACGGACGGACGAGAACGAGTGTTGAGTGTTGGAAGAACTTGTGTGATGTGTGTTGAAATTGATGAAGAGAAGAAGAACAACGATGACGATGACGACGACGACGATATACGGCAGCCGCTACGTTGATAGAAAAAAAAAAAAACATATGGAAACATTTGAAGGAAGAGAACCTGTTTACCTGGAACGTTTTAAATTCCATTTCGATTTTTTTTAATCTTTGTTTTTTTTTTTTAATGCTGTGTTCCTTACTGGGATTTGGACAAACAAAAAAAAAAAAAACTCATGAAATTAAGAAACGGACTGTCAGTTTTTTTTTTTTTTTTTTTTTTTTTTTGTGGGTATAACTTGTTAGATGGATTGTGGTCCCGGTTTTTGACGCACTACTTCCAGAATTTTAGTTTATTTTTATTTTCTATAGGTATGCAGGGCTGGATCGTCAAAAAGTGAAAGAAGATAAACTACTTGAAGGCCATCGATTTCAAGGGGCTCTGTAGATTGTAAATTTCATTTTTGTATATTATAGTCTTGCCCGGTGACAGTTACGGTTCTATTTCAATTGACAGTTGTGATAGGTAGAGGTTACGCCTCAGCTTTAGTCGAATTTAATTTTCTTATGTGAAATTTGACAGAACTTGGTGTTAAAATTGATAGAAATCGTCAGTTTTGGGAAGTTAAAGAACAGTTGTAATATGACATCTTGACTAGTGACGTAACTTTGTACGCCAAAAAATGGATGGGGGTTTTCATTGGTAAATTAAGATTTCGATTTGTTATTTGATTTTTTTCGTGGCGAATATAGATAACGATTTAAGATTGAATAGGCATGTTCAGGAAAATAAGATCTCAGAGATTTAGCTCCGTCAAAAAGTGAGCAAGTGAAATAAAAGTTTTGTTCCTCAGGATTTTGACATTCAAACAGAGAAATTTTGCTCAGGTCACCAAGATCTCATTTTTTTGGACATGTTTATTGATCTTTGTTATAGAATTGGTATTCGTAATTTTTTGGAGACAGTAGCTGTCATCTGTCAAATTTATGACTTAGTGGCGTTAATAAAAATATGGGTTTATATGCCGAAAAATCGAGAACTGCAGAATTTGACAAATACATTTTTTCCAATAGAAGAAAAGAACTGTCAAAATCGTTCTTTTGACTGATCTGGAACAAGAAATTGATTATTTATTTTATCAATGGAAAATTTCAGAAGTTTTTTTTTTTTTTAAATTGTCGCAAAATATTCAATAATATTTGTCAGAAATACGAATCCAAAAAAAAAAAGCTGTCGAAAAAGCTGTAAAAATTGGCTGACTTTTCTGCTGCGAATTCACAAATATCGCTCCGTCAAAAAAAATGAGCAGTTTTCTTTCGCAATATTTGACCTTCTGGAAAATGAGATCTCATAGACTTCGATCCGTCTAAAAGAAACAAGGGAATCAAAATATTTTGACAGCAAAACTGAGAAATAAATGAGATCCGTTGCATGCGTTGCATTGACATATAAAACTGACAGCTAGAGTAAATAAACACGTTTTTATGAGAAGCGATACATAGTTAACGCAGACGCAAAGGCCGCAGTTTTAGCTTTTCGTTTTACGTCATCAATTGTCAATTTTAGATTTTTTTTCTGGGGTTTTGTGTTGCTGTTTACGAATATCTTTTTCGGTATAAAATCAACTATCAACAAGATATAAAAAAAATTAAGAAATATTCGTATTCTTGCAGACTTATTCTTGAACTGCATCAGGGCCCCAACATGGTTTAGTTTAGCATTGTAAGATTTTTTGTATGTATTTTTTTCTTCATTTTAGACCTAACCGGTAGGAGTTAGAATTTTTTTATGATCCAAAAAAAGTTGTTCTAGAAAATGAAGAACTTAACAAAAAAAAAAACTTTAACAGAAAAGAAGAAGACTTTTTCAAAGAAAAAGTGACTTTCGTCATGTGATTAATGTAGTGAGTGTGGATTCTATTTAACCTGGATGATGATGCTGATGGTTGGAAGAATATATGGATAAAGTGAAAGAAAGAACAATAAGAATAATTATTTTGTTTATTTGGGACAAAGTTGTTTTCGTTTTTAATGTTTGTTTTTTTTTTAATATTTTTTTGTTGTTGTTCATCTATAAATTTTCGTTTTTCTTTCACCTTCAAATTTGTTTACAACTTTTGTTGAACTTGAGAACTATTTTTTTTATGTAAGTTTTTTCCAAGAAAAAATTTCATAATAAAAATGGCATAACACAAAAACAAAAAAAAAAAAAAAAAAAAAAAAAACAAATTTAAATAGACAGTTAAGTAAGAGTATAAAAAGGTAGTCAAAATAACGAAAACAAAAAGAATTAGACATTAATCAAAAAGAATCTACTGCGAAGTTGTTAAAGGTTCTTTTTTTAGAAAGGATTGTGAAAGCGTTAGAATAATTGTGTTTACAAAAAGTCAGGTTTTTTTTTTAGAATCTTTTCTAAGGAATTTCAGAAAAACAAGGTTAGTAATGAAAAGAAGTTAAGTAAGTTACTTGTAACAAAAAAAATAGCCAGACGACTATGGTACTTTTGATTAACGACTAGACCCCTACCCTATGTTTATAGGAGCTGTACAGTACATAGTGTCGGATGATTTGTCAGAGATTCGCTGAAAGAAATAGTTAAGTGACTTCTGATTAAAATGTCTTATGGTTCGGTTTTTTATTTTGTGACCTTTGTAGGTACACTAAAGTTTGACTACTTCATGGGCTTTAGGTCCTGAAGTTTACGAAGTTGTCAAACTTTAACCAACAGATATAGATACTTTTGTATTATGTCGTTTTCGAGTGGACGTTCGGAGCTACTCTTTTTTCACTCATTTTGCTCCAAATTTTCCATTTTCGATAGGAATGGAACATTTCCGAAACCCAACCGAAAACGACATTAGTTGAAGTGCTTTGTGGATATTGCAGATTGATTTTAAGGGGTTTGGCTCATTGCAACACGAAGAACCTTATAGATAGCTGTTAATAACATATTTCCTAAAAATTACTCTTATTTTGGATCAGTGTCTACGTTCTGTTACTTTCGCATGCATAAAAATGGTCGAGAAACGATGAAAAATGGAACATAACTCATACGATTCGTTTCAATTTTCATCGTTTTTCCACTGATTTTATCGATTCTCAAATCGATACAGGGCTTTAGATTTTTAGGGGTGAAAAGGATTATATTTAGTTTATTTTTTAAATTGCTCAAAGCTCAAGCCTAAAAAATTCTTCACAAACGAGATTATAACACGTTTTTTCGTAAGAGAAATAGATTTTGAGAAAAATGTATGTGAACATGTCCCACTAACTTACGCACTAAAATAAAGTAAAGCAGTAGAAACCTTAAATTGCTAAAACAGCTCCCAAAAAAGTTTTAATCTCAAAATAAAGAACGCCTTCTTAATTCCTGAAAAGATATGAGTTTAGGCGAACAAAAATCGTTGGGGCTTTTTTCTTAAAAAATATTTTTTATTTAAAAAAAAATATATATAGCCAATTTTAAATATATTACATTATACACAAAAAACCTCATCTTAAAAAAGTTCATCAACCCGTTTTCCAAACATTGGGTTTAAAAAAATTTGATTTTTTTTTTAAATCCAAAGAATGTTTTTATCAACATTTTTTTATTCACTATTATTTCGACCTAAAAAGACCTCTTGGATAAAAAAATTTGATCGATAAGTTATACCCAGAGTGAAAAAAAAGCAGGTACATTGAATAGCAGTTTTTGATAAAACATTTTAGTAAATAGTAATTTATCAAAATCGCTAGAGTTGTTTCAGAGACAAAGGACCTCTTTCATAGAGGTTGTATACTATTATTTTTGGAGCTAACGCAAGCATTTAAATTATTACCTCAGTGCATGTTTGTCTAGGCCAAGATACCGACAGGCGCGGCGTAGAGATATACAGAAGGAATTGCGTTTTTCTCAAAATTTATTGCTCTTCCGAAAAAAAAATAATTTAATTTCTTTTATATAGAACTTTAAGAAGTGTAATTTTTGACCTGAAATTTTCCAAAAAAAACCTGATAGTTTTGGAGATATCTACTGTTTGGTAACGTGAATTTTTCAGAAAATTTTCAAAATTTTTCACAATATTTTGAGTATTGATAAAAAAAACTCAAATTTCACCCCACATCATATGAAAATGAATGGTTAAAACTTTGGGTACTTTCTAGGATATGTTTAAGATGGCAAAACAAAGCTCTCCGCACTAAAATTTTTTCGAAGTATAGCATTTTTTCGTCTAATTGGTCTGGACTGTTATAAAAGGTGTTTTTTTACGTGTGGTTTTCAATCTGGCCATACTTTTTTCGGAGTTGGTCTTTTTGACAGCTGTCACTTGATTTATGCTCAGTTTGGTTTGCCATTTCATAATTAATAGACTTACTCCTGAACAACTTTTGCAAATAGTGCAAATTTATTACAAACATAATGGTTCGGTTCGCGCGACTAATCATCACGCGCTGCGTCCAATATTCGGTCGACATATTCGCAAAATCGCATAAATTCGAGCAACACGTTTACTCAAGTGGATAATTCGCATTCTCAGAGACGCCGCCGTACAGTGCGCACCGAAGACGCGAAGAAGACCCGAATGAGTCCATCCGCCATCGAGCGCAACAATTGGAGCTGTCCAAAATTGGGCCTCTCGACTGGAATTTATTCGTGCCAGCCGCGGCGGCCACTTGCACGAAATCATTTTTAAAACATAATGGCAAACCCTTATCTTTATAATAAAGCTTAATTCTTGGCCATAACATTAAATTATATGCGTTTTATTTCTTCTTGAAAACCACACGTCTAAAAAAACACCATTTACATATTAATCAAAATAGACATTTAGCTTATTGGAAAAATTCACATATGAATGAAAATTGGATCAACAACAGAAAGTCCAGATATCAACTTGACATAAGCAGACAAAGTTATTCGAGGTCTAAATGTCGAAAACGCCAATTTTTTTCCTTACAACTTTTAAATGGTATAAATGCTATCGAAAAGCTGTCTTATTAGAATTTTCTAGATCATAATATTCTCAATAAAAAAGATTGCAAATAATTTGTTTTATTTGAAAGAGCGTTAGGAAGTTATTACGATTTCAAAAAATTGCCAAGTGTCAAAAATATCGGCCGCATAAACAATAATTTAATAAAAAAAAAACTGTTTTAAATTGACATGGCTAGAGTCACCGGTATTTTAAAATGGTCAATTGTATTATTGTGTTTCTTCTCGTACAACTCCTACCAGTGTTAATTTTAAAGAATATAGAACTATTCATGCGAAGCTTCATCTCTACATCATCACTTTTGTTCAAAGAATTATTTGAATTTTCTAAATTGACAGAATTATTCCCTATTTGATTAATCTGAATAATTTTTTTTCGCGTTTGACATTTTCCGGATTTTGGTAAATTTAATTAAATAAATTAAACAAATTTGGTGGCACGAGAACCATAGCCTAAATTGACTCACAACTCTAAGCCATTCTTGTGACGAGCGTGTTATTTGTGCGCAGAAATGGAAGAGACCTATAATTTTCTGCCAAATTCGAATGGCTAACGTGAGACGCACTCTTTTATGACAAGATAAACTCTGGGAGGATTTTTCACTTCCTCGCAAGAGGCAGTAGTATTTTTTTCAGGATAGACGAGGCTGGGAGTCGAACCCAGACCTCCGGCATGACAGTCCTACGCACTAAACATTACGCAACTGGCTACTACCGTCAATGGACCGTTAATTACTTGCTCCTGAAACCAAGCTTCCAATTCAGACTTGTCTATTTTTCAATTTTCTCTGAATCCTAGATTTTCGGAAATATCCCACTTCTGAAATTGTAAAAGCCAAATTATTTATTTAATATTTCTCTTCTTTGATTCTTCAATTTCGAATGAATCTTGAATAAATAAATACTTAAGGACAAATGTCAATTTTCACTTTGAACAGAGATAAAGAGTATATTATTCAAACAAAGTCTGTTGAGTATTGTGACAGGAGAAACATAAAACTTCGAAATCAATCAACAAAAGATTAAATTAAGTTTCTTCTTTCTTTCTTTACTTTGGAAGATGAGAGATTTTTGTGCTGAAAATCAACTTATTGAAAGGTTATTAAAATTCTCTGGATGTACCTTTACCTACTTAAGTCACTTTAACCATAAATGAAGATTAATGATCTTCCAAGAAACCAGTTGTGCAATTTTTTCACGAACTCCCGACACTTAAAACCGATAAAAATGTGCAATTAAATTTTATTATTGATTTTTTTTTCAAGTTCAATTCCTCTTGATTTATTGACTTACTGGCTTGTTATCTTGATAAACAAATAGGAAATAAAACCAATTATGACCCCTGTCGTATTTTTCGGAAATCGAAACAATCATCTTTCACTCCCTCCACCATCACTCAACCTGGTTGTGTGTGAAATGTGAAATCCAATTAAAATCGAGTTCCAAAAATTACGACAACTTACTTAACGTATAGAAAAAAAGAAGCAAAGTTTAATAACAAAAAAAACAAATACCATTCACCTCTTTTCGAATGCATTATTATAATCGGCCAAAACCACCGTAGGTACTGCACTGCACCGCACTGCGCAGCAATTCAAAGTTCATTAACATTTCGCATCATTAAAAGTTGTATCGTGTATATGGCTGGGCTGGGTGGTGGTAATGGTAAAGTCATCGGATCGGATGGTATCGCTACGGATGGGCGTTTCGTGTACGTTTACACCGATCGTCGTTTGAACTTAGCACACATATTTAGGTGTGACTCATTTCGAAATGGATGCGTTCAACTCCCTCTCGGTTATTCGATATCGCGCGGAATTCTTGTTTATTTTTCCAAACAAAAAAAAAATATTATACAATCTTTCGGTTCATTATATCCTGATCGTGACATTCACCTTTTTCAATAAAAAATTAAAAAAAAAAAACAACTTTTTGCATTTATTTATTTCCTTAAATGCGTTCTTTCACCGAAGTTATTTACTTTAATTTTAAACTTGAAATATTTGTTTCTTTTTTTTTTGTTTGTGTACAAAATCAAAATCCGTCCGACGCTGCCTATACAAATACAATGAGTCAATTTGCACAATTTTCGAACAGATGATATTTCTTCGCGCATATTGTGATTTTTTAATAGCGTGATGGAAGCATGCAGTTTTTTTATTATTATTTTTTTTTTATTTTTGTAGGTAATCGTGTATTGTTTAAAATCAATCATGTCACTGCACTTTTGGGTCAATGGAATTCATTTGTTTATTTTGGGGGAATTTTTGACTCTGTTTCCTGAATGGACTGGTTTTTTTTTTTTTTTTTTTGTATTTTGCTGTAGGTGTTTGTTTTGTTTATAGTGTCAGTGAACTTATTATTTTATATGTTTAAAAAGGTTGTTTTATCAATTAAATTGTAGAAAGGTCCATGGCCGGCACAGTTATTTAGAAGCTCAAAGCAGAAGGTGTGTCACAAGGAATCGTGTTTGAAAAACTTGAATTATTTCGTTAGAAGTATGCGTTTCCGAATTAAATTATTTTATTAAGATTAAATATGATTTTTTTACTTCTATTGAATTTGACTCATTTTTAAAAACTTTACATTGCCATTGTGATATGTGATTTAAAATAATGTAGCATTAAAGTTGTGTATGTAGTATAGTTGGTGCCTCTATTTGTAGATATGATGCTCTAAGAAAAAGTGATATGAGGGTAGTAAATATCAAAAGGACCTTTTTTACGATTTTTGACACCCCTTTAACTTAAGTCCCAATAAAGTCTGAATTTTCAAACTCAAAATAATTGCAAAGCTAACCAGGCATCGGAGCCTCACTAAAATTCAATTCTTGAGCATCAGTGGTTCCTGAGTTAAAAAAATCGCTAAAAACTTAATTGACTCATACACGCATTGACTATACTAACTGACAGATCATCAAAATTATGGAGCACTTCCCGACACCTTAGAATCTTGTAATTTCGTATAACGATAAGTCTGGTGGTGCATACAAAAGAGAAAACCGAGAAAATCGTATAAACGTCTTTTTATAAAATTGCGGCCCTTCCACACGATTTTCAGTACCGCAAACTGGGATTTAGTTTAGTCTCGATATACCCTACACGATATTTTATTTGAATTTTAAATCCTTTCACAAAAATATACAGATTTCCCTATTGATTGTACTATATGTGAACCAGACACTTTATCCTAGAATGATGACATTTGATAGAGCCTAAGGGCTGTAGGTATAATGCATTGCAGAATTCGAAATTTGAGATTTCATATATTCAAGGGGCGTGGCATCCAATTTTCACGTCACAATAAAATAAAAAAAAAACTTTGCGAAAATGAGTGAATTACAGCAAAAACATAAATGCGAAAAAAAGAGTATTTTAAGCAGGGTTATCTCGCAGCAACTCCAAATTATGGAAGAAATGTTTTATTTAATGATAAGGTACTGACTAAAATTTGGTATACCTAGGTTTATACTTGGCAATTTTTCTTTCCATTACTCTATTATACTCACAATTTAAAAAGTATTGAAAACTTGATCTGCGAACCTTTGACTTTTGACAGTTGTTCTGTAAGTTAAACAAAATGTTTCTTCTTTGTGGTAAAAGGGTTTTAATTCCGTAAAATATTCTAAAACACCATATGTACAGCAATTTTCTAAAAAATTTACCAATTTTACAGCCTTGAAAATTTCCTTCAAGCAGAAAAAAAAAATTGTCAAGATGTCTTAACCCGTTTAAGAGTTATGATTTTTGAATGAAAAACACAAAATATGTACCTAAAATATGCCCTCAAAATCGAAAATATGGCATAAAAATCAAAAATATGCTGCAAAAATATTCAAAAAGTAGATGAAAAAAACATTGAAATAAAGCAAAAATAATTCATTCTTTTATTTATAGAGTTTTCGCAGCACAAAGTTTATAAAAAAAAAAAATATACTTTAAATAGGTATCTATGTATGTAAAGGGTCCGCCAAATAATTTTTTTTTTTTTGAAAATGCTATAAAAAAAAACTACTGAATATTTTCTCAAATTTCTTTTTTTATTTGAAAGTACAATCCTTCCGGTTAATAATGGAAAATAATTTCATTCAAATGGCTGCCTAGGCTGGCCATGCAGTAGCCTACACGATCGGTCCAATTTTTAAGCACATTATCGATTGTGTGCAGCTGTATTTCACCATTGGCTTCACGAATATTGTCCTTTAAAGCGTAAATTGTCTCTGGCTTGTCGGCGTAACACTAATCTTTTACGGCACTCCACAAATAATAGTCCAACGGCATCTTCTCTAAGTCGATCGCAGGCCCACTTAGCGAAGCAAAAACGCATTAGATGGTCAGTTGGCTTCAACTCCTGAACCAATTGGACTTTGTATGGCGTCATACCAGGGTCTTTATGCAAAATTCGTCTCAATGACGTCTCCGAAATGTTCACTTGTTGAGAACGACAGTGAATTGATGTTGATGGCGCTTCACGCACACTTTCTGCCACAGCAGCAATATTCTCGGGTGTACGCACTGTTTTTGGCTTTTCACGCTTTGGTTTATCGATGAGGATGCCAGTTTCTTTCACTTTTTTCACAAGATAACGAACATACGGAGCTAACGGTGCTTCTCTTCTTCCAAAATCCGTACGCAATTTTCGCACACATTCTGCAACATTACCATGATTTTCAAAGTAATGTCGCAATATTTCCCAGCGTTGTTCAAGCGTATACACAACCATATTCGTTCAGCGGAAGGATAAAACTAATTATCTATCAAATCAGACATGAGCTAAGTGTTACCATTCACGAAATAAGCACTAGTTGAAAAAAAAAGTTAGATGGCGGACCTTTTATGTCCTAAAAAGTTTTTGTACATGGAAAATAACGTCAACAGACGTTAGTGGATAATTTTTCAATGAAACAATCTCATTCATGGATTATCCAAGCACGTTTTTTTATTCACATTTCAATTTTCTTACAAATATGCATGAAAAATATGCGTTTCTTGTTAAAATATGAGCTCAATAAGGTTAAATATTCATTTATAGCAAAACATGCCAAAATATCCGCTACCGATTGAAAAACCACATTATTCATTTGCTTCCACGGCTGTCACAGGCGTTTTGTCTATTATTAAGCCTCCGGAGTCCCACAAGACAGAATCTTGAACGATAAAATCTAGAGAGCCAAAATCCCGAACGATGGCTTAGAACAACTTTTTAACAACTAAGTATTAGTATGTTGTTCAAAATTTTGTCTTAATTTTCGCTCTAAATGATTCTCACTTGAAAATGATATTTAGAATTTTGATTCCTGACATTCCTAATATTTTTAATTTGGGCGTTATGGCCTTGGGCAATAAGACTGTCCTATTTTTTTTTTTAAATAAGCTGGAAATGTTTTTAACGGGTTTTCGAAAGTATTCGAAATTAAAAAGGGAAATTCGAAGTTTTGTTTAAGTTTCGTTTTTGATGTGTAAACATCTATGCTGGCGTTAGAGTGAAAAAAAACGTGAACGTTCGTGTGCAACGTTACGTCGTCCAACGTTACGGTGTGCAACGTTACGATCTGCATACTAGGATGGGTGCGTTCAGTGAAAAAAATCTTAAGATCCCCTTCAAGCAAAAACAAGTCCGTTTTGGATCTGCGCACGTTGATGTTTACACATATTAACCGTGAGTCCCGGCACTCACACAATTTTTTTTTTTTATTTTTTTTTCAAAAACGGCTGTAACAATTTTGATTAAACTTTGTAATTGTAATGGCCAAAGTAATTGTAAGAAAACTGCACTTTTTACATGACGAAAAGAGCATTCCTAAGTTAATGTGAGTTTATCATAGCCAATCTTATACTTAGCTATCGAGTTTAAGAAAATCCAGTAGCAACATATTAGATTATGACTAAGTCTAGGAGAACTGAAGGTATCTCGCAAATCTTGCCCCTACAGTACACATATTATTACAAACTGAAGAACTGACGGCGGCGTACTGAAATTGAGCTATACTTATGTATGTAAATTGGGGTTTTTCTTATAAAAGCAAATAGTAAGATTCAATGTACATGAATGGACTTCTTTTTTTTTTTGATACAAAACTTGATGTATAGGTTCGAATGTTCATTTTTAATTTGCAAAAAACCATTTTATTTCAATCAACTTTTCTCCTAAAGTACATACAAATAATATACATATCTTAGTATATATACACTAATTTTTTTAAAAACACACACTCATGAATGTACCAATTTTAGAAGAAGCTATAAAATAATAAATTATTTATTCCCATCTCATACCACCTGCCCGATATGATCTCAATCTTGATCGTTCTTTGTTTTTTTTTTTTTACCCCCGATGCTCACGTATAAACTTGCCAAAAAAGTTCACTGTATGTATGGGTACTTAACTTCATATGAATTTTTATACATATATTTGTATGTAAGCAAATTTATGTTCAAACGAAATTAACCAACCACTGATGGCTTACGAAAAAATTGTTTAAAAAGGAAAAGCAAAACGACACGCATAAATGATTTATACATCAACACACCAACACGCATATTTATGTACTTAAACCCGAAATACCAGCGGTCAAAAAAAAAAAAAAAAAAAAAAATAAGTACAAAACAAAAAAAAGTTTGAACATAATAATTTGGCAATGAACTTGAAATACACGTGTGTGTGCCATGAACAACACACGAACATGGACAAAAGTTCTTCTGTTTTTTTGGTAGGTAGGTATATAAATACCTATACAATGAACAGCTTAATTGAATAGGTATATATAGGTACAAAAGAAGATATATGTGGGTATAATTTCGACACTTTCCGACGCAATGGCCTAGATTCGAAAAAGAACGACGCAAAAACATTCTCATCAAGCCATTATTTTTGGACAAGTCCTATGGGTTGGGTTGGTTTTTATTTTTTTTAACTTTTTCTTTTACTTTTTGTTTGTTTACTTCTTTTGTAAGTTTTTTTTTTTTTTTGTTAATTTTTTTGTGGCTATCCAGAATTTTTTTTTCTCATTATTTGAGTTGGTAATTATATTTTTAATTAAGTGATTTGGCAGTTTATATTTTTTTTCTTTTCACTTGAACTTGAGTGATAGACTTGAACCTAAGTGGTAGACTTTAAGGGACCTGGAAGGTAGCATTGCCAATTTTGGATTGAAACTGTTTGTGTTATTTGCAAGTTTTGAATTTTAGTTTTTTTTTTGAACAGAATGTGCAGCCATCTTGAATTGTATAGATATCATTTTTTTTTTTACTAAAAATGGTTATGTCAAACTTTAAAAACATTCTTTTCTCTACAAATTTTATTACTATAAAAGATCTTTCAGACTAAAATTAAAAAAAAAGAACTGACGTTTCCACTTTAAATGACTTAGTGCGAGATTAAAGTTAAACTCGAGTTAACTTAACAAATTTGGTGAGTTAACCCTGGATTTACTGAATAGATGCTTTTGTATCCTTCGAGATTGCTATGTCATTCCAATTTAATTTTCCTCAGAAACAAAACATTTTTAGGTAACTGTAGATTAATTTATGCGGAGAGTTACGGTCATATTATCCACTCGATTCATCCAGATTAAAAATTTAAATCCAGATGTGAAGCATACCAATTCAATGTAAATAACTCTGGCTTAACTCACCACTGAGAAACTGGGCCTTAGAATTGATATTTTGTTGGAATAACTGTTTTTCAAAATTTGTATACAAAAATAACTGAACCAAAAACATATCACGTAGGTACCAGTCTTAGAAAAGTACGACAGCATCTTACTGGTGAGGTAAATGGGAAACACAGCTTCGAGTCAATTATATAGACAAGTTAAGCATCACACTCGTCAACTGCGATTCCAAGAAGGCTCCACCTTGATGTCACGCCAAACACGACAAAGTTTGAATTTTAAAACCGATTTAGCTACTGTAAAAAATCTGATTTCCTTTGAGTGGGACATACTGGTAAGTCCCAAATTGAATTAATTTTTTTATTTTTCACGCTATCCTTATCGGGCCACATAGTTCCATTTTACTTTTCGCTAAGCTAGGCCAGATGAATCATGTAAAGCTATTTTTTTCTCAACTTTGCCGAACGGTGGAGGAATCTTGTCATGCAAGACAGCATTACAAAGTTATTTTAGTGAGGCTATAAAGAGCTATAAGGACCATTGGACAATATCAGATTGGAAAAGGAGTGCAATTAAACACCTTATCGTATCACATTTATGAATATAGACTTGAAGGCGGCCTACGACAGTAAACCTAAGCATCAGGGTAGGACAATGTAAGGCCGGATGCTGGATCCTTGATTTGGAGGGCCTTCACTAACAACCAATCACTTTTTGTCAACAATGGGAAAGTCTGCCTTGACTATCATCAATGATTTGAAGTTGGAGAAAGGTTTCGGTGCAGCTCAAGGACGTCAACAATTAATTTTTCGCCAAATCGAGTGGACGACTTGGGAGCACGAATTTGAAATAATGGAATCTTTCAACTTCCTGGCATCAATAGTAGCACCCGATAACTTCATGGAAGGAAAAATAAGTTAGCCACTGGACAAACCCAACACATTGTTCTAAGTACATTTAAGACTCTTTAAATCCAAAAAAAAAACAAACAGAACTTCTAAGCTATGAGGGACACAAATATGGTTTCATTCTTATTCCCTAAATATTTTTGTACGTATCCGAGACTTAAGTGCTTACCAAAAGGCTATCTGACCTCCAAGCTGAGAGAAGTCTTGGCGAGAATTTTTGGTCTCGTATATGTGAGGATGTACGAGTATGAAGAAGCTGCAACCGAAGGAGATCTATCTCAAGGCAAATAAATTAACAAAAAAGATCGGTAGGCCCAGTCGGCTGGGTACCTAAATACCTATAGATATATACCTATACCTACGTAAGAGCGAAGTATGTGGGGAATTCAACAGAGGGGCAGAACTTTTTTTCTTCAAAACGATGCCAGACACTAGGACCCCTTCAAGTAGGTATAATTGTACGAAATCGACGACTTGTAAATGGGAATCTAGTGTCAAATAACTCAAAACTAAATCGAAAAAATCTTATAAGAATGTTAAATTGCCCAAAGTTTTAAGCCTTCCGAGACAATGCGCAAATGGCCCAAAAAATTAAAAAAAAAATGTCAAATTACCCAGAATAATTACGGGTTTTGTAAAAATTCACGAAAAGATAAAGATTTACTCGCTTAAAACTAAAAAGCGAAAAAAAACTTGCAAAATGTCAAATCAACCAAAATTTCTTTTTGACGATTTTACCTTTTTTTAATTTTTGGCCATTTAGAGATGACGTCGTAGGCAAGAGGGGGGATGAGACAGTGTCACTACGCCTCAAAAGCTTCGGGAGTATTCACTTTGAGACGGTCAAAGGATAGTTCCAACTGACTTCGGTATAGTATGGGATTGTCGTACATCGGACCATCCGACTAACAACTAAACGAGAACAAACTGTTGGAAGTCGTTACAAACTTTGCGGGCGTCTCGAAGTAATTGGCCTTTTCTCTTTACCTCTTTCCCCTGAGGTATGAAGCTCAAAACTCGAAATAAATTACTACTTCACAATCAGTTTCCTTTTCACTTTCGATGAGTAATATAGGCTTTTACAAAAAAAAAGCAGAAAATCAATAGAGAGTCCCTTCAATCCATTTGTATTTCTTATCCTAAATGAAGATTACAAAGTTAGCTATTGAGTGCAAGTGCCAAAGGGCCTTATCGCATTGAAACAAAAATTTCTATACAGGTATTCATTATGGAACAAAGTGATTCCGACTATAGGAAGTCGCATGAGTTCCTTCCTGTCTAAAAAGTCTACGTATTTCCCAAAGAAACACTTGTGTGCTGAAAAAAAAGAAGAAGAACCTAAGCCTATCCCATCCGTCTTATCCACATAACTTAACTATTCTAGGTATACCTATACCTAGTTGCTCAAGTTGAAACAGGTAAATGACTGACTCATTAGTAGCGGCGCGTCATTACACGAGAACTAGAAATTCCTTGAAGTCCATGCCCACGTCTCCATATATTCCATACACACGGCATGCACTACATCCATCGTTATGTTTCTCTCTAGTATAGCATAGGACTAATATCACCCGCTACCATCATCATCATTGCAAGCAAGACCGTCATTATAGCCACCTAAGTCGAATGATGATGCAACTATGCTACCTATACACTGCGCTTGCTATATACTTGCCTTGCATCGTGATTAGAATTGAAATTTTCCACAGTTCAGAAGAAGAGTTTTTCTACCAAACGTTTCTTTAAGCTTATACCTGCGCCTGCCGGCCTTCTTGCCTGCCTAGTGCCTACAGTACCTATCACCCGGGAAAAACTGTTACGTTGAACTCCAATAACTACCAAAGCAATTATGACTAAAACGAATGTTAAAGAACTCCCAGTCCCAGTCCCAGTCCAAGTCCCAGTGCAATCGCAGCTCCCAGTAAGAGGTTGTTGGCGGCTCAATGTTGTTGCTGCGGCTGCCACAAGAGTGCAATCACCTATTATATTTGATTTGGATATACCTACCTTTGCAATATACCTACAACAATAATATATTGTGCATCAGCAGCAACAGCAAGCCCTAAAGAATTAAAAAAAAAAAAAAAAACTTACCAATACTTAACTACCTTTGCGTTGTTCTCTTTCATCTTGAGCTTCTACTATACTCATATATGCGAGTTCTTCACGCACTGCGGAACTAATTTCCCATTCTTCTCACATCCTTTGGAATTTAGATAGAGTGTCTAACCAAACCACACACCATAATATTTAAATAAAATAAAATTTTAAATTAAAAAAAAAAGTTATGGAAAAGAAGCACGAAAGGAGGAGGGTTAGTTAAATGAATGCATAGAAGAGAAAAGAAATATGAAGAAAAGGTCGGGGAAAGCACCACCAGCACCATCACCAGCACTAGCACCACACCAACACCATTCAACCATCATAAGAGCCTCATTATCATTACCATCATCAAATTTTTTTTTTTTGTTTTTTTTTTTTTTTTTTTTTAAGCCCCCTCAGGGTGGACCCCATCGGTTTTTGTGTGTTGTTGACGTTTGACTTTTCTTCTTTGTTTTTTCGTTTGTATACCTCCACCTACCTACTCTTATTCGTACGTATTACTTTATCCACTTGTTGTTTTCGACAAGTTACGGCGACAGAAAAGCAGAGCCTGTAATGATTGTCAACGATATTGTTTTTGAAAGTTCTAGATGGCTCTTTTGCCACGATAATGAATTTAAACGTAGAAAAAGAATAACAAGTACAAAGAACTCAAGTTAATAAAAAAAAACAATATAAGAATAAAAGAATTAAACTTTGTAATTTGGTCTCTCTAGGTAAAAATTCAAAAATCACACGGCTCCACTTCTTAAGATTGACGCGACTAGAGAAATGACAATTTATAACAGTTTATCGCTATTAAAAGGTGGCGTGCGTTATTGCACTTTGCGCGAGTTTAAAAAAAAACACTTTGGGTGTCCAAAGTATGCCCACTGGCGGAGGTCCCTAGCCCTGCGGTGCTGCATAAAAAGTACATTACCAAAACTGTTATAATTGGTATATCTTGAATCACTTCCACTTTCTTTAGATATGTGGAACCTTAACAAAGCAAGAGATACTCTTGGAGGATTTGTCAGTTCCACGAAAGAGAAGAACAAAATTTTGCACCTCTCACTCCACAAATTCATAGGTAGTGTGATACAAATTTAAGGAACATTATTTAAGGATGTACATTTTGTTTAATATTCCTGGGCTTGAATATTTAACAATTCTGGGCTTATACAGCCCATGTACATAGATATGTAGTACAAGTTTCTGTAATTGAAATTCTGTATTTCAAAATTTTCACTAAACTTGGTTCCTACTTGGCGTTTTTTTGGAAACTACCCTGACACACAGCATAAATAACAAATTGTAGGTATAGCTGTTAAGTTTAATCTTATTTTTCTCAAGAACAGTCAAAGATTTGAATTTTTAAAAATTCAGTAAATTTTATTCAAAAAGTGTTTATTAATAGGATCTGCCCTAAAACTATTTTTTTTTACTTAAGCTTTCTCCAAAATGATGCAACAGAATTTCTTCACGCAGATTTTTTTTTAAAGTTGCAATAGAATCACTTAGAAATTTTTACAAAAAAAAAATATTTTGTTATTTTTAGTAAAAGTTTTAAGAATGTATCTATATTCCTTTAAAACTCAATATCTATTTCGAAATCGATGTTTTTTAAACTTGATAAATCATAGTGTTTTTTTTTACATAACTAATCTAGAAACTTTAAAGTAAACTTAATCTTCTAATCAAATATAACGGTACCTGCCATCCAATTTTTAACAAAAAAACAAGAAAACAAAGACAATTCTTATTTTTTCAGAAAACGACTCCTACGATTTTTATAAAAAAAATATCCGTACACTAAAATTAGTATGATATACCTTTTGAACTTCTCCTTAGTGGGCTTTAGGTCTTTTTATTAAAAGTTACTTCGAAAAGACGACGTTTCAAACGTGGTTACGTTCGTCTTTTCGAAGTAACTTTTTATAAAAAGACCTAAAGCCCACTAAGGAGAAGTTCAAAAGTTATAAATAAGGTCACGAAAAAGGAAATAGTATGATATACCTCCTTGCAGCAATTAATTTATCTATAAGTCGTTATTAAGAGTACCTAAAGAACCGTTGAAAAAACATGGTTGGTCCTAGGACACTTCCCTGTGGTACGTTGGCTTCAATTTTCTTATGTTGCGAATAGTGTGTCCACACCAAAGAAACATTTCAGAAAACATTGTTAAAAAAAACGTTCCTGAAATGTTTCCTATTTGTATGACAAACATTACAGAAATGTTTTTAAAGGAACACACACTCACACGCTTTGGGAAACATTTGTGAAATGTTTCCCATTTTATCTATCCAGTTTTGGACTTGAAAATGGATTTTTAAAGAAGTTGCATTGAAAGCGTTCTGTTTTATCAACATGCTAAAAATACAAAAAATAAAAAAAAACCCAAGACACTGGAAAAGAAATAATTTAAAAGGTAGAAATAATTAAGGAGGTTTATTATTATTTTTAGAATTTTCATCTAGAAGATCCCATGATACATTTTTCGTTTTATACATTTTTATTAATTGGATGACATCCTCGTTGCTCCACACTTTTCGCAACATTTTTATTTGTATGCATGATCACTTACTCACTCACTCCTTCTGTAATTGCTTGAGAAAGAAAAAAAAAGTTTTCCCTTCGGAATGGTTAACACAGAAATGTTTCGCGAAGCGTCCAGAAATTCATAGGTGTGGACACAGTTGGAAACTCTTGATTTAACTGTTCTCTCAAAACTCGGTCTTTTATAAAGGGTGATTTTTAAGCTGGTTTGGTTTTGGCAACACTGGTTTTGACAGTTGACGTGTGTTTAGTACCTTGTGTCACTGTCAAACAGCTTCAGTTTGGTTTGCAATTTAACCATGGATCGTCTTACAAATGAACAACGCTTGCAAATTATTGAATTTTACTATCAAAATTCGTGCTCGGTTCGAAATGTTCATCGCGCGCTGCTTGTGTTCAGCGATGAGGCTCATTTTTGGTTGAATGGGTACGTAAATAAGCAAAATTGCAGCATTTGGAGTGAAGATCAGCCAGAAGCATTGCAACAGCTACCAATGCATCCCGAAAAAGCCACTGTTTGGTGCGGTTTATGGGCCGGCGGCATTATTGGGCCTATTTCTTCAAAGATGATGCGAATCGCAGCGTTACTGTCAATGGTGAACGCTACCGAGCGATGATAACAAACTTTTTTTTGCCCGAAATGGAAGTTCTTGACTTGCATGATATGTGGTTTCAACAAGACGGTGCCACATGCCACACAGCACGCGAAACAATGGCGCAATTGCGAGGCGAGTTTGGTGAACAGTTAATTTCACGTTTCGGGCCGGTCAATTGGCCGCCTAGATCGTGCGATTTGACACCATTAGATTATTTTTTGTGGGGGTATGTCAAGGCTAATGTCTATAGGGACAAGCCCGCTTCGATTGACGCACTGGAAGCCAACATCCATGCATTCATTCGTGAGATACCGGCCGATATGTGTGAAAGAGTATGCCAAAATTGGACTCAGCGGATGGGCTACCTGAGACGCAGCCGCGGTCAACATTTGCATGAAATTATCTTTAAACATTAAATTGCAAGGTTCAAACTATCGATTCAAATAAATATTTCATTCATTTTTTTGAATTTTTTGTGTTTTTTTTTTAAAAAAAAGTTCTAAACCTCTTAAAAAATCACCCATTATTATGTGCTCATTTTCTAGCTCTTTCTCCATATTTGTACTTAAGTCCCTTTTTATAATTATGACTATGAGTTTACACCAGCCAGTGATGGGGGGGGCATTTTTTAAAAATATTCCTTGTCAAAAAATAAATAGGATTCAATTTTATATCAGAATTCTTCTATATTATATTGAAGGAATCTTTTGCTTTTGAGTATCATTAAAAACAAAGGAAGTGGTCATCAATATTATTTTGTATAGTTTGGTTTTTACTAATTTTATTCTTTCAATTGAAGAAAAAGACTCCTTGAGTTACCTTTTTGAGAGGAAATCGATTTTTTTTTATTTTGAAAAAAAAAACTATTTATTAAAAATCATTACAGCGGTTACTTTTCGTCTCTTTTCCGAGTAAAATTTGATAAACAAGGAATTCCCACAAATTGATTCGGTTTTCCCATTCTCCCTTTAGAAAACAAAATTTCCAGAGAAATGGATTTTTTCCATGATCTCCCATCACAGAGCCCACAGGAGAGAGAAAAATATTTTCCTTAGTGACAATTTCTGGCAAAGAAATTTCTTTGGGAAGAAATCCGAAGGTTTTGTGTTCTGTCAAAAAAGCTCGGTTTAAATTCAAAAAACTAAAAATAAAGCTGTTGACTAAGAGTTGTCTTAGGTCCAGTTTTTCAGTGGTGAGTTAAGCCAGGTTTAGCTAACTCTAGAAGTAAATTATCCCACAGTTAACTGAGAAAGCAGTTTTTCGGTGGAGATTGCATGCGAAACGACTTAACAAACTCGGTGAATAAAACATCAAAAGGATCTGTTCAGTAAATCCTGAATTAACTGACCAAATTTGATGAGTAAACTCGGGTTTAACTTTAATCTCGTACTGAAAAACTAGGCCTTAGTGTTACTTTTATATTTATGATTTTATCAATCGAGTAATAAATAAAATTCATTAATTTTTATAGCATTTATCTTTCGTTTAGAAAAGGATTTTCTGAAAAAGAAAATGTTATTATATCTCATGAATTTCTTTTATAATGTAGTGCTTTTTGAACACCAGAATGTATATATGTTTTATAATTGAGTGGTAAATTAAAGGAAATTTTGTTTCTATTACAATAAAATCTATACGTGACAATTTGCCATTTTTTGCTTTTGTTATGATTTTTTTTATTGTGATTTATCATAGATCAATGGCAACTCTAGTCGATTCTTCACACACAGCACACACAGCACACACAGCACACACAGCACACACAGCACACACAGCGTTACACACTTTTTTGGCAATTTTCTTCCCGCTGAGAGGATTTCATCCCCACTCCTCAAAATTTGACAGACTGCCTATTTCTGCCCAAAAAGCTCTGGAACAAACTTACTATAAAAGTTTGAAGAGCGAAAAGTACGCTATTGTGATATCATTTCGCCTCTTTTTACAAAAAAATTCGATTTCTTTCTCTCTTATTAGTCGCAAAGAAAAAGTATTTATTTGAAATGCCTTAAGCCTGGTTTTGAGTTTGCCTCTTATTGCCTAGAAAATTGATATTTTGTATATCTATGTATACCACAAAAATAAATTCTGAGGAAAATAAAATAAAAATGACATTTAACACGGTTTCTTGAAACTAAATTTCCGTTAAAACATCCCTGGTTTGTGATGTGTACTCGTACATACTCGTAAGTAAGCTCATTTGTTATCCTGAAAATAGATATTTTACCTAAAATAATGGTGTCAAAACTGATTATATTTCATTAAATATATAAATAATAAGGATGAGTTCTCATAATAATAGCCTGTCATCATTTATCAAAAGTTTAACATTATGAAGTCATCTGAGAACTCAAAGACACAGTCGCCAATCACTTCTTTTTTTTTTTTTGATATTCCTAAAAATGCCTACCAAAGCCATTTATCTACATACGAATACATAAATATATGTATAACAAGCTCTTAGCTAAACAGAAAATAGAATATAATATGCATAACAAATAGACAAAACGGCCAAACAAAAAAAAAAAAAACAAAAAAAAAATCTCGTGCGAAATTCGCTATCGTTTATACCTAATAAATTCAAAAGCTGGGCCATTCTATTCATTGATGGAGGTCAGCAACACGTTGTTCTCGTTGTTAGTTTCTTCGAAACAAAACGATGTGGTTCTTCTCTAGTTACGAGTAGGTATTTATGAGAAGAAACAAAAATAATATCTTCAACTTGAAGTCCCTCTTTTCCGAAATTCAACCTCTATAATGATGTTCTTGACTTACCTCTGTTCTTCTGTCTACGTCGATGTCATGTTAGATAATGCGTAAGTATGGTTTGGTTGGTTTGGTGCGTTTGTGTGTTTCCTGTTTGTTTGCCATTTTTTTTTGCATGCGAAATTTGCGTGAATGAAAAAAGAAACAAAAACATTCAACAAAACAAAAGATTTTTGTGTGTAGATATTGTATCTTGTTGCCAGCGATGTTATATGTAAAATATGTATAACAAAACAAAAAATATATTCAAGTTATAATTTCCTTAAAAATTCTCTTAGGCCTAGTTTTTCATGTGTGTCAAAAATCTATTCAAATCGAAAGGGTGAAGGGGTGATTTTCATAGTGGCGCCATCTCGAATTCGATAGAGAAACATTGATTTCTATGCTGTCGCACTTCGATTTCGATAGATTTTTGACAACGAGGAGTTAAATTTATTTCTCCTCTGAAAAACTACTTTTGAGTTAACTCGGGATTAAAGTATTTGCAGGATTAACTAACTCTGATTTAACTCGGAATTAACTCATGCAGTGGACTTTAAAGTTCATATACCAATTAATTGCCTCTACCTGAGAGTTGATACAATTATTTCAAGCTTTAATTAAGGGAAAAGAGCTACTGTCACTGTCGTTGGAAATTCTTACATTTAATAATAAATTACACAATTTAAAATTATCGAAATATCGTTACAAAAAATTTACATACCTAACTGAAATAGGAATTCCAAGTTTTTTTTTTTGAGAAAATAGTCTTATTTTTGGGTTATTCACGTAGATATATCTTTTTGATGGTTATTCTGTTTTTGTTAAAATTTATCAGTATAGGTGTAGTGCTTCTCAGTGATTTAAACAATGTTGCATATTTAAAAATTTAAAATAACTTTTTTTCAATTTCTCAACACTTTTGATTTTTTTTTACTATTTTCTTGTTAATGATATCATAACGTCATGCATCTTCAATGTGTGGTTACATACAGTTCTACACAACAAGACCACGTTCATCCGATTTAGTCGTGCATTTTATGTATTACCACAGGGGGTTACCGATGTTCATTCAAAAAATTTTATATTTTTTTTTGTTGAGGAAATAAGTTATTCATGATAAACAAAATTGAGTGTTTTAATTAAACTTAGATCTTTGTTTGCAAAATTAATTAAAATGTCAAATGCAAAAACAATTAAATTTAATAAATTATAGAAAAACACATTTTTCACAAAATTCCAAGGCACAAATTAGCTGGGTATTAGGTCCTAATCCTAACTACATATTTGTACCTGCCACTATTTGATCTCATAGGAGGCAAAGGAATTCGTTTAAGAAAAAATATGTATGTGCTCTCGAAGCTGAAATTTTGGTTTACAAAAAAAAGTTCAAAATTTAAGTCCGGCATAAGCACTTATGGGACAGTTTGTATACAGAGGAAAATGTAACAAGTAAGGATTATGGGTTCTAAATAAATTCAATCTTTTGTGAATGCAGTCTTTAAAAATCAATTCATTCAAAAGATTCAATTCAAAGATTACATTAAATTAATTGCTGTAAAATGAATGGGGGAATACATATATTGCAATATTTTGAATGTCAAATCAATGGTGATCCCATAATTTGAAGTCGAAGTCTCAAAGTAAAGTCAATGTATGCAATCTTTTTATTGAATTCGTTAAAGATTGCATTCATAAAAATTGCATTCTTTTACAATCCTTTTTTATAGTTAAAGTAGAATTGAAATACATATTTACATTTTACATTTTTTTTTTTTGAATCAAAGAGGCTTATTGTTAATTTTTGTAAATGTTCTTTTAGGATGACTTCATTCAATTCTTCATGCATTACACTTTTAAGGTTGCCATCCTTTTCCAAAATTGAGCCAAGCAATTAAGCAAGCCAAGTTATTCGCAGCTCCAGCTAAACAATCAAATTTTTGTATCTTACTGTATACCACTTACTTGTAATTTTAGAACAAGAAATAATTGTTCGGTACATTGATTCTCAAGCTAAATTTTGACAGATTCTGCAAATCTTGAATTTTGTATGAACTTTGCTTTCTGAATCTGTCGTAAGAAATTTCCGAACGGTTTTCTACGTTTCGAATCATGAAATAATGTCTTCACAAAATCCGAATGCAATCGAAAAAATTATTGCTTCATCCAACTTATTCACTCTTAATTTCACTTGTCTTATATAAAATAATTGAAAATTGTTAGAAACAGTGATGGTAAACATCGAACCAATAAAATTACCAGCGACATTAAACATAAATCCCTATTTTTTCCTTACACCAACGGAATGAACACACGTAAAAAAAAGAATTGAAATAATTTTGTGAATATTTTTGTGACATCAATTTTCTTAGTTTATACAATATTTTGAACTTTGTCACTTACACATTCCTTTAAAAGTTCTCGTACTGTTTGTTATAAATATAAAGTTTGAAATATGAAAACATAGATATTAGGCGTGTTTTTTTGCAAGTCCATATGGATTTGTCGAAAAAAACGACATCGGGACTTAGGAACTTCTTACTTACAGTACGTAAGTCCCGATAATTATCTGGACTTAGCTAAGTCTATATGGATTTAAGTTGTTGTTGTATTTACGTGTAAAACTATAAGTCCCGATGTCGTTTTTTTCGACAAATCCATATGGACTTGCAAAAAAAACACGGCTATTATTTTGGAAAAAATAGAAAAAAACTCTTTATATTAAAATTTGTTTCTACATTAGCTGTGTTTTATTTGTAATTTATAGCTACCGCAATAATCAAGTACCAATAAAACGCTTTGGCTGTGTTAATAAAACGCTTTAGCAACTTTTGGCTGTGTTCGCCACAAATATCATAGATCACACCCATTTTGTCTCCACCAAACTACAAAAATCATAGATCACATCCATTTTGTGAGTGAAAAACAACATTAAGGTTCAAGTCAAGAATACTTTTCAAGAGCGCCATCTTCATCTTCAAAGTTCTAACTATGTATATCCACTTTTATATCCACTCTTTTACTGGCTATAAACACTTTTTGTTTTTGTTTGCCAAGGGAAATTTTACTGCGCTGGCTATAAAATTACCAATAAAACACGGCTATTGTTACTTGCAAATATCCCTACATGTTAGGATTTTTTTCCTACATCTTCTATCACTTTAAAGAAACAAATTATGGCTCACTTGTTGTTTTTAATTACTTAAAGATGTTTATTGGAAGTTTATGCTTTATTTTAGTGCTTTTATTTACAAACTTAATATTTAACTAGGGTTTTACCTGATGCTTGGACAGAAAAGTGGCAGCTTAAATTTAGCTCGAGCTGCTTACTATAGTCTGTATCGTTAGCATTAAAAACAGTTGGTATTTCAGCATTAAATCTTACAAAAATATATAACTGAACTTTGACATTATTCCTGCAATAAATTTCTAGACACAGGAGAAAATAAAACCTTTTTTTTTTTAATTTATAAATGTAGGCCCAGGAAAATTACCAGTTAAACATTTTCTTATAACTTTCATAAATTTGGACCAGGACTTTTAAATTTGTGGGATAAGAAAAGCACAATCCATCATTTTTTTTGGAAAAAATGTCAAGAAAAAAATTGTTGTTCATAAAATTTAAAATAAAAAAAAATTACCACACTTTTTTAACGTAATATCAATTGATTTTGAGAAAAAACGTACGAAAACATGGTCAGTGACTTACAAACGCAGGGATGTGGAATGAAAGTAGGTAAAAAAAAACAACTATAATATTGTAAAGTTTGGGTACAATATCGTTGCTCATTCTGTGTAGATTTCTATAAGCTACAATTTTTATCTTCAAACTTTTTCGGAAAAAATTCATACCCAGTTTTCGCAATGTTTACATAAAACTGAATTTGACTCTCTTTCACTTCTCCTAATTACGGTTGCACTGATCCAAATTTAGAGTACTTTTTGGAACTAATTGACGTAGGTACATAAAAAGTTTCCTACAAAAATTCAGGAATTTTTTTTATCGAAGTTTATCCTTTTTTGTCTAAATTTCCTATAGCCTGATATTTCAAAGCTTTCGATAAAATGTCAGTAGAGGCCCGATATGTCAAGAAACTTCGTCAGTGTGACAGAAGACAGTTTGGTGTTTTTTTTTAAATAATAAAAACCTATACTAGCTGTGTTTAATTGGTAATTTATAGCTAGCGCAGTAATCAAGTATCAATAAAACGCTTTGGCTGTGTTAATAAAACGCTTTAGCAACTTTAGGCTGTGTTCGCTACAAATATCATAGTTCAAATCCATTTTGTCTCCACCAAACTACAAATATCATAGATCACATCCATTGTCACATCCATGTCATGAATACTTTTCAAGAGCGCCATCTTCATCTTCGAAGTTCTAACTATGTATAACCACTTTTATATCCACTCTTTTACTGGCTAATTTAATTTATCGACACTCTTTGTTTTTGTTTTTGTTTGCCAAGGGAAATTTTACTGCGCTGGCTATAAAAATTACCAATAAAACACGGCTTCTAAACATACTGGTATATTCTATAAAAATCGAAAATTCTCCTATCGACATTTTTCCCCATCACCATGTACCATCTCTGCTTGTATTCCATTTTTTTTTTTTGATTTTGAAAAAATTAGTTTTTAGTTCATTTTTGGTGTCCTCTTGTCCGGTAAAATGATGTATGAATTGTTGATGGACCAAAGTCAAATTTAAGAACTTCGCATTTTTTCTGGAGTTGTTGTTTTTTTTTTTTTAATTTGTTGTTGTTGTTTTTGTTAATACACCACAAACAAGGGAACTTGAAAAGAAATACAATTTAATTCCTCATGGTGTGTGCTGATTCTTGATTTGCAGACAAAAGCGAATGGCACGTATAAAATCTAATTCGGAGAGAAAGAGGAAGATTCTTGTTTCTCAACACCATGATTATCATTTTTTTTTTTTTTTCTTTTTTATATTTTGAGTAAGTATATACCTATGTAGGTATACGACAGGAGGAATAATAAGCAAATAAAAGTAATTTTTGAAACGCTATAGCTATAAAGTTATAATATATGTAGGTAATGTATAGTTGGTGTGTCCATAGGGATATGATGAAGAGAATCTCTCAAGGTTATTCGGACATTCACACTAATTTTTGTCTTCTTTTTCGTGTATCGAAAATTCGGGTTATTTTATTTTTTTTTTTTTAAAGGATTTTTTTGAATTGCGTTTATTTAATTAACTTTTGTATCTTTTATGTGAATCAAGTTTTTATATTCAATTATCCAAATGGGTACACCAAAGTGGATTATTTTTATAGTGTCACATCCGTTGAAGACTAAAAATTAAGACAAATGTTCTATGGGAGATATGTTCATAGGCAGCCAGGTGGTAATTAAAGCTCTGTTTCCTTAATCATCGTAAAGTCAAAACTGGTGGACCGTTGCTGCAACGAGTTGAGATTACTCAGTGCAACAAACATAGTTACCTTTGGATAGGTCTCAGGACACCGTGATATATGTAAAGGGTCCGCCAAATAACTTTCTTTTTTTTTTGAAAATGGCGCAAAACTGTGCTGTGTGGCACGTAGCGCCGTCCTGTTGAAACCAAATGTCGCCAATATCCTCCTCTTCAATGTTTGTGAACAAAAATTCGTTCAACATGGCCCGATAACGATCGCCATTGACTGTAACGGCCACTCCTTGCTCATTTTCGAAAAATGGCCCAATTATGCCTCTAGACCAAAATCCGCACCAAACAGTGACTCGTTTTGGGTGTATCGGCTTTTCAATGTATGCGTGCGGGTTTTCTGTGCTCCAAATGCGACAATTTTGCTTGTTTACATACCCGCCAAGATCAAAATGAGCTTCATCTGAAAAGATGATTTTTTTGGCAAAATCGGCATCTTCTCTAAGTCGATCGCAGGCCCACTTAGCGAAGCGTATACACAACCATATTCGTTCAGCGGAAGGATAAGACTAATTATCTGTCAAATCAGACATGAGCTAAGTGTTACCATTCACGAAATAAGCACTAGTTGAAAAAAAAAACGTAAGATGGCGGACCCTTTAGATATACAGGAACAAAATGGCAAATGAATCACCCATCTCTTGATCCGAGCCAAACTGCGAGGAACAAAAGAGTAGAATTCACCAGATATTCCTCAGAGCCGTTAACGACAGATGATCAACAATTGACACTTGTAGTGAATATTTCTATGAAAAATACAGAATATGGACTTACTTAATGTCATTCTACTTAGCCTCAGGCCTCAATTTTCTCTTTTAAATGGAACTCTAACACGGGTCACAACTTAATGGGAAACTAAACCTATAATACATGAGCATGGTTTACTTGGTTGTTGATACCAATTTTTGGATCTGTTGCAAGTGCTTCTACTGAATTTTCTTAGCATGGTCATTGACAAATCTGACTTATGCATCAGAGGGTGTCAGAATGCGAAGAGATGGAAGAAGGCTCATCTCACTTTCTTTTGTGAAGGCCCCCTTAACTAAGCCGGAACTATCAGAAACGAAGCACCTCGGAAAATACTTTTTTGACGACCGGAGCAATATCTCGATTTTGTAAATAAATAGGTGTAGATATAGGTACATAAATATTATTCGGAAAATGGAACTAAGGCTTTCTTAATACTTCTTTAAACTTATATATTGACTCGGAGACATTTGACTGGACTTATTGTTTCGTATATCACTTGGGACCTTAAAGTATCAGTGCAATATTTTCGAATAGGTTTTGTTCACTCTTCTTAAAAGCCTAATCCTTTTAAACCCATAAGAAAGAATAACCTAATAACCTATATTATAAAGACTTCCATTTTATTAAGTCTACATCAGACGATAAAATCAACTATATTCTCATGCTCTTATACCCTATACCTACCTACTCCTGAATACTTACATACATGCCTATATAAAAGTTGAAAATCAACTTTCTGTTTCGTATCTATACAAAAAAAATTGAATGTTTCCCTTAAAAAAAAAGAAGAAAGAATGAAAAAAGAAGACCTTTAACTAGGCCTAAGATTCTTCAACATTCTTCTTTTTTTTATTTCTCTCCAAAATTATATAAAAGCTATTAAGAAAAAAAAATATAAAAGAATTCAGCCCATCACCCGTTCCGTGGGCTTAAAATTCTAATTCACTTTTTTTTTCTTTTTTTTTTCGTTGGTCTTAAAACATGTCTGCTTATAATATACTTTCAACAATGTGCCACCACAGCACAGCACATCGTGATGATGATGGTGAAACGAAGATGTTTGAAATAGTCAAACCAGGTGTATGATAGTGTTTGTTGAAAATGTTTAGATAGGTATGTATCTACCTACCTGTACCTACCTAAACTATCAGCCTATTGTGTGTCAATAGTCCTAATTTCCGTATTTTATTATCATCCATCTTCTTTAAGTCTATAATATATGTAGGACTATAGGTACATACATACTTTTTAACTGACTGACACTACTTTGGCTATTAATGAGATTAAAATTATACAGGGTGCTTCAGATATAAATACAAATATTGGAATACATTGACAAGAAACATATGTATACATAGGACAGAACCACTTTTGTGCAAACCATAACTTAAGCCTATATATGTTAAGTATTGGTTTGGTTTATACCAAAAAAATCGGGGTTTTAACTTACTGTCCGTCAGTAAGTCCTGAATATCATTGTTAATACAGCTACAGCGCTCAATTGTCTCCTTCAAGGCGTGGGTGGTCGTAGATTTGTTGGCATAAACATTAGACTTAAAAAACAAAAATAAGTCTATGGGCGTTAAATCGCATGATCTGGGCGGCAAATTCTGAATACCAAAATGGCAAATTTCAAGACTGAAACGTCTTGTTGAAATCACATGTCGTAGATATCCATATCTTGCAATTTATGCAAAAAACTTGATTATCATGTGTCTATAGCGAGCATCATTAAATCGGTACCAAACAGTGACATATTGTGGATGTTCATTTCTTATTTCTTAACAGTCACTATTGGATTTCCTCAATACCAAATGCGACAATTTTGAACATGAAAATGAGCCTCATCACTAAAAATAATTTTGTTCGAAAAAGCACTGCTAAACTTTCAATATTTTTAAAATATTCATGCCGTATATTCTTATAGTTCGCAATATTTGACTCCCGGGGAGTTGACTGGATTCGCGGTGAATTCGTGTTCGCGATAATTTCAATAACTGATTTTGCCGAATGAACTATATTATCAACTCCTGAACTTCCTTACCTTTTTCCGAACTTTTCTATTGGTGCTGTCATTTGTTGACACTTAAACATCATTAAGAAACAATTTATGAACGAGAAGGGATACCATTGCATTTTAGAATATTGCGAGAACATTCTTAGGGGAAAAGCCGGATGGAGATAAGGTACAAAGCGAAACGTATTTTCGATATATTTGATGCGCTGTAAGCTCTTTCATCAACTCACATGCATTTCTTTGAACTGTTCGCGATAAGTTGTCATTGCAACATTATTAATCTTTAGTAACATTTTCCATTTTATTTTTTGTATAAATGAAAAAGTATAACTTGCAGATTCGTGACAAAATTGTCGCGGATAAGAAAAGTCAGAATTTGTTGTGCGAATGATTTGCGATTTAATTAATAACAACTTAGTTGAACAATATGTCGGTGGTGCAGGTCAAGTTACCGACATTCGTTGAAGTATTTATCGGCAGATTCACTATTATCAATTTTTTCGAAAATGAGTCAAACTGCCTCTCTAGCTCATTTGCCGAATCCTGGAATAGGGGTGATTACATTACAATGAAAACGCATTGTTCGTTCGTGTATCGCAACTTTTCTAGTCCTTTTAATTCGTTGGCAACACTTAACCACACAAATGCTGCAAATTTCAAATGCTGCGTCAAAATTTTGGAACATACATTCCCAAATTGTATTTAATATTTTATTGGGGAAGACAGTTGTTCTTTTAGTCCCCCTTCAAGTACCATACAGGAAGCTTAACTCCCAATTTTCGACCATCAAACCCTTGCAGGATTGCCACTATCTTAAATTGATTTAAGGTTCGTTTTCCACGCGATTAACATTTGTGTCTTTGATTTTATCGCAAAAACAACAAACACAACTTTAATCATTTTTGACAAGAAGAATTAGTTCTGCAAAACTGTTTAGGTATAAGATATTGCGTATTTATCACCTAATAACAATCATAGTGATTGCGGGTGCTAAATAAAAAAAATACTGAACCAAAATTAAATATCAAGTTTGTTTTTATAAATAATTCGTAAGACTCGATAAATTTAAAAAAATGTGAAAAAAAATATCATTTTAAAATTGGTTTTTTTGTTCGCGAAAAATTAATTAACTCTTAAATTCAATATAGCGGCAACCCTGAGAGTGGTTTGCACCAGTGCTAGTGCCTAGATACACCTAATACCGATAGGAATCTTACTCATTATATTTATACTGGACTATAAATTCTCATTAATTTGCACTATTAAGGTCCAATTTGTCAATGATGAGTTAAACCAGAGTTAGTTAACTCTATAGAAGTAAATTAACCCATAGCTAACTGAAGAAGCAGTTTTTTGGTAGAGAATGGATGCGGAAAGACTATAAAAACTCGGTGGATAAAACATCAAAAGCATCTGTTCATCTGTTTATCCTGAGTTAACTCACAAAATTTGATGAGTTAACTCTGGTTTAACTTTAATCTCGCATTGAAAAACTGGACCTAAGAAACTTCAGATTGCAAAAATATAAACAAAATCCGTCTAAATATTAAAATGATATAAACACGAAGAACCCAAAAATAATATTAATTTGTAAAAATAAATCCTTAGAATGCCTATTTTCGTAATGCGAATTTTTTGAAAAAAACCTAAAAAGCAGTCACTTTGCACATTACAAAAACAAACTTTAATAAAAAATCATTAGAAATAAAACTGTTGTATGTTCTAATTTCCCCTAATCACATAAAAATGCTCTGTACCAAATTTCATGCAAATCATATCACCAATTTAGGCTCTAGCTCAAATTACAGAGTACGCATGGATAGATAGATAGATAGATAGTTCGATTTATTATACTATTTCAATGTTTTATTAAATCGTGTAAGCTTGGCTATGCCGTGGCACCGAAGATGTAGCCTCATTTATATAGATTCCATTCTAAGTTGCTCATCTATCTTGCAAATGAGATTTAGGAGGTCATCTTTACAGTACCTTCCATTTTCTTCCAGCAGTCCAAAGCTATAGTTTGACAGTACTGAGCATGTTCTTCGAGTTTTTTATACCTGAGATTTTTCTTACCAATTGTTTTCAATGCTAAAATTTTAAGAAGCCTTTCGTCAGGTATATTAAGTACATTAGTTATATAATCTACATGACACTTAAGCGTTTTACTGAAAACTGGTGACAGAGTCCTGTCTCGATTATAATCATGTAGTTCGGAGTGTTTTTTTTGTCAAATAAAAACATTTTTTAATGAAGAATCTCTGAAGTTTTTCAACCGTTCCATATGATTCACCTCCCCAGACCTGTACTGCGTACATCATAATAGCTTCTGCCACTGCAACAAAGACCTTATATTTAACACTATGTGTTGTTATTTTGTTTGAGAAGCATTTTTTCCATGTAGCGGATATTGCATTTTTGGCTTTAATCAGCTTGTCTTTGAGGTGGATTTCCATATTAAGGTTGCTGGTTGTGGTTATTCCCAAGTATTTGTAGGCTTTAACAATCTCTATAGGCTCCCTGCCAAAGTGCCATTTCTCATTCCTGGCTGTTTTACCACAACCTTTCCGAAATATCATCACTTTTGATTTGTTCAGATTAACCGTCAAATTCCATAATCGGCAGTACTCTTTGAGTCGATTAATCATCAGCTGTAGAGTTTCGGGCGAATAAGCAAACAGTATCACGTCATCTGCGAATAGAAGGGCTTTAATCAGAGTTCTCGAAATTTCTATTCCACCAGGTAGAAAATCAATTAGGTTGTCTATGAATAAAGCAAAAAGATTTGGACTAAGAGTACATCCTTGTTTGACTGCCATCGTTGATATAAACCACTCCGATTTTTCAAATCCATTCCATACAGTTGCCAGATTACCATCATAGATATTTTCAAGTACTTTTCCAAACTTTCCTGACTTCCCAATATTGTAGAGCTTGAAGAATAGTGATCTGCGTTCCACCGTATCAAATGCTGCTTTGAAGTTGACAAAAAATACGTACAACTTTTTTTTTTGTTCGATAAACGTTGCTGCTATGCTATGCAGTACACAAATATTGTCGATGGTCGAATAACCACTTCGAAATCCTGCCTGGAATTCACTAAGTAACTTTTTGCTATGTATCCAATTTTTAAATCGATCATTCAATATTGTTGTAAAAACTTTGTAGGAGGCGTTGAGGAAGGATATTCCGCTATAATTACCTGGATCTTCAATATTGCCTTTCTTGTGAATGGGAAAAATAACAGATTGCTTAAACTGTTCTGGTAGTACTCCAGTGTTAAAAATTATATTAAAAGCCGAAGTTAATCTTGAAGTAAGACTTTCCGTTCCATATTTTAGAAACTCCAGTGGTATTCTATCAGCTCCTGATGCCTTTCCGTCTTTCGTCTTTCAGCTTGCTCAGTACATTATTTACTTCGTCCTGAGTAATATCACCATCCAATATATCATTACAGTAAGCAGGTAAGCAGGACGCATGGAGGCAAGGACGCACAGACCGACGGACAGTATCACGGAAAAAAAAACTTGTTCGGACCTCTCGATCATCGAGGATGATTTCCTACACAAAGCCAATACTTATCCTAAAAAGTCTATAGAGCAAGTTTAAAAAAAGTAAGAAGCTTCACTTCCGTTGTGTGCCAAATTGCTGACATAACCACATTATTTTTCTAACAATCAAGGGAGAGGCCCTGCTTCCTTCTTCGACATAGTTTACAAATATAATAACTAGCTAGTTTTTGGATTTATTTAAAATCTTTGGGTGTGTTCACTTATAACCCGAATCACCCTGTATGAAGAAGTTCTTAAGTTCTTCTTTTTCATGGCACAATCCCCTAATCTCGCTCTGCCCTCGCTGCTTCTGCTTCTACTTCTACTCTTCCATTAGTAATTTATCATCATTCATTTTTTTCTCGTTGGGTAGGTAATTCTATTCTTTTCTATTTAGTTTTTTTTTTTTTTATTAATACAATTTTTTTTTGTGTACTCAGAAACGAAGTTTACTGACCTTGAACTTCTATATGTTGTGTGAGCTGATGTGAGTTGTGAGACTTTCCATAGAAATCATAGAACATAATATTACCTTTATGTGCATATATGTAGACACTCGGCCAACCACAAAGATACACGGGTATTTTTATTTAAGTTGTTCTCCGTGTCTATTCTCATCAAATTCTATTATAATTATTTGTGTTGTTGTTGTTTTTGTTGTTGTTGCTGTTGTTGATATGTTTCTTTGAATTTTTGTATCCCATTATCTAACACTTTCGGTGATTTGGAGTTTTATTATTTAAATTTTTTAGAATATTGTGGGGGTGAATAGAAAGGAGATGAATTATGGAATGGAGAGGAAAATATCTGAAACTTTGGAAAAGCATTCAAATATCTCTGTTTCTTTTTTCCTTCTGTACAACTATCCCTTAAAAAGGGAGATATCTAGACGCTACGTATAGGTAAATTATAGTGTAGGTAAATTTAGTAGATAGTTATTTGGGTATTTTCCTATTTTATCGTGTTTATGGTTTTCCTATTTATTTACTACAAGAACGATGGTATAATGTGTATGAGTATGACGTTGATATTATCAAGACCTACTAATGTATTTTTTTTTTTTTTATTTAAGTGTGAGTCGGACGGTAAGGTAGGGTATCAGATATAGGAAGCATTAACATATAAAAAAAAAGGTGAAAAGAAAAGATATATTGCCAGGCATGTTAATTTGTCTTGATAGCATTTTTCTGTGTTGTTGGTTTGATGGGATATCTTTCTTTTGTGGTTTGTTATGTTTCTTTTTTTTCTGAGGAATTTTTTTTCGGTCAAGTTGAATGAACTTAACATTGCACATACGTAGTATCTTTCAATGCCTATAGTGTTGTTACCTTGTTTGGTAAAGACATAATAATCTACCTAAAAATTCTAACGCATGTTTATTTGTATAAGGCCAAGGTTGATGTTGTTTACAAATAAGCTAAATACAGATATACGATACATACGTACATATGTATACCGAACCAACCTATACAGAACAACCCTCAGTAGAGTTAGTTTAAGTAGGTTTGGATTGCTCTATTTGGGTTTTCCAGCTCAAAAGAATCAAAAATATTTTCATTCAAAATAAAGGGCTTAATGAAACATTTTTTTGATAGGTACCTACCTGCACCTAGAGCAAGAGAAGAGGACTCTATACGAAGTTAAAAAACAAAACAAGCTATCACAAGGATTACGATAAGTAGCAAAAAAAAACTAAAAAAATTAATGAAATGAAAACTGGAGTCAGCAACAAATTTAGCTAAAGAAGTTATTGACTAGGTCGAAGAAATATGGAAGTCATATTCCCAGATTGTTAGGAAAAAAAAGGAACGACTGGGTCGCACGAACCTGCTCATATGTGCGATCACATTGTGGTTCTATAGTCTGAAATATATTAGCTATAGGAGTCTATATTTTATCCATTTGCAATATCTTAGTTTATGAGAAAAAAAATATTTATAAAAATAATTATTTTTTTGTAGGTATATAAAATTCCGTTAACATTTTTAAGAAAAAAAAATTGGTACCTACCTCAATTATAAGAATTTATTAATGTGCAGTTAAAAACTTTATTTAAAAAAAAATCTTCAACACTTTTTCGAAATATCGAATTTTGAAAAAAAAAATTTTTTTTTTTTAATCCGAAAATTACTTTTTTGAAAATTTAGATATGCAATATTATTATAACTTATTACATTCTTCTGTTCAAAAATTTAAGATTTAATCGGTAAATCAGATAAAGAGATAGTCGAAAATAAAAAAAAAACCGTTCTATGGGATGTGCTGTTATTAATAATTATTCTTCAATACAAAACTTGATAATTTTAAATCCTTGTCCTTACTATTAAGCTATATAAACAAAATTTATGAAAATCGTAGGAGACGTTTTTGAAAAAAAAAAGTTTTCTTAACAGTTTTTAAACATTTGTATGGGACGTACCGTTATTTTTAATTATAAGAATAATTTTTGTCTCAAATCTTAACAGTGTTAAAAAAAATCCAAAAAATCCTTTTTGCGAAGTTTAATAAAAATCGAACAAGTCGTTTTTGAAATATCAAATTTTCAACAAAAAAAATGTCCAACTGTTTTCAAAAATTCAAATAAAATATTTTTTTTAAATTTCAGTAAACAATATATTTTAAAATGTATTAGTTCTTCTTCATAAAATTCATCACAATCTGTTAAACCGTTTTCGAGAAAAGCGAAAATCAAAAACATGGTTCCTTGGGAGGTGTTATTAATATCCATTTTTCTGAACCTTTTTTTTATCTAACGGCAACTTATAACTTTCTAAATTTATTGAATTTTTAAAAAAAATTCTGTGGAGCTGATTTTGAGAAAAATAAGTTTTTCCTTTTTGGACAAAAAATTTTGTATAAAAGCTACTGTTAGTTTTGGTCGTAAAAAAAAGGGAAAACAAACTGGTGGGGGGAATGTTCAAAAAACGCTAGAACCCAAGTTTTGAAGAAAATCAACTGATCCGTTTAGGCTGTAGTCGAACAGACAGACGGACTTTTTTGCGACACCCACTTTTTTCGTCTTCCCTATCATCATAATTTCAAAACTTAAAAAAAAATTGTACACGAAAAATGGTTTAATATTTTTACCACAGATTACCCACATGAAGATGAGAAGGTTTCGTACGTTTCACCCTCCAAAACCTATTTGTTTACATTGTTGTTTTTGTAATTTCATCCCGTGTCGATGAATAGATGTGAATTGCAACAACAATTTAACCAGGTGTCTGAAGATCCCCACTGTCTGTCTATATGTGAGGTTTTTATACACACATTCTAATTTTGTACCTGCAATCTGACAGTTCCAGCTTGTAGGCAAATTAAAATGGCTTCCGGGGATTCTCATATCTTCATGTGGGTAATTTGTGATTTTGACCATTATTCAGTTATTTCACACAAAATATGAAAAAAAAAATATGTGAGTGCCGGGACTCACGGTTAAATATGTGTAAACATCAACGTTTGTCCAAGTGCCTAATTTTTGTTACTGAACGTCATCAAAAGAAACATATTGAATAATTAACACTACATTACCTATCTGCAGGCAGTGCTTAAAAAGCTTAGTGTTGAAAGAACGGCAGCGAAATACCCAGTGGGGGAACCGCTGTAACGAAATTTCCAAGCACTAAAAGGCTGGTGGTGAAGTGTCGCCGGCGAATTATATATCTTGAGATTTTAGAATATTTAGTTGCAGTTGTTGTCAGTGGAAATCACTAAAATCGCAGTTTTAATCGATTGACACCATCAATCGCCTATGGAATTGGACGCTGTGATTTTTAATGAATGTTAACTTTGTGCAAGTACAAAAGTAGCCGATAACTCTGCAATTTGTTCAACCTCAGCTATTTTGTATATCACAGCCTATAAATTCCAAGAAGAAATTGCATCGTTTAAAAGCAGTATAATGTAAACGTAGAATTTAAGTTCAGAATTGTATCACTGAACGCACCCGATATCCTACCATACCTACAGCCATTGATCTACCATACCTACTGTCAATTGTCAATCCCTACAGCTGACTATTATTATTTTTGTTTTGATTTTGTTTTCTTTTTAATTACTAGTGTCGCGTCCATTTTGTTCGGGGAATAATTAAAAATTAAAGAAAAAAATATAAAAATATAAGTGTTAAAATGATAAAATCGTCGGTCGCGCTAAAAACAATTTGCTTTCGTCGTTGGCAAAAACAATATAAATGAGTGGTCGCGATAAAGTATAATCTAATTGTCGGTCGCGTTAAAATCAATTTGTTTTGGTCGGGGCAAATCAGATTTCGTAACGTAACGTGCTACAACGTAAAGTGCACGACGTAACGTTGCACACGAACGTTCACGTTTTTTTTTTTTTCACTCTACCGCCAGCATAGATGTTTACACATCAAAAATTGGACCACTCCGATCCGTGCCACCGTAAGAAGCCGAGCGGGCATTTGAACGATGTCATATTCCTAACACTAATGGCATACATGGGCTTTTCAAATAAATAAAGAATTTTATTAATACTTCACACACAGCTTCTTGTATTCCATTTCAACATCTACCCGCCCTTATTGAAAAACCTCCTATTTGATACAAATTTTCCTATAGCCTCTGTAATATGTTAACAACTTAAGTATTCTTAAACACATCAATTATCAACCTTAACACAACATTATTCGAAATCTGGCCTTTTGTAGAGCAAAGACCTTTTTGTTCATTACTAAGTGGATAAATGTAATATTATATAATTTTCAAAAGTTGTTTTGACTTCAATTTATGAACTGTCGAAGTCTTATCAATTTATCCTCGATAAATATACACGTGTAGATAGTAATGTGAATGTTTCCTAAAAAAAAATTGTTTCTTTCTTAAACAATTCTGATTAATGGTTGTTCTGAAATTTTAATATGCATAATATGTAGATATAGTAATTCTATGATGAGTAAGACACATATTTTAATATTAAACAAGCTGTTTCTCTTTATTGGAGGTTAAATGATAAAAATATATTTACGTTTATAGTAAAGATCAATGACCAGATAAACAAGTGAAGGTTTATCTTATCACACTGTAAATTAATCGTGGAAACGCGGAAAAGATATTTTCAAACAAATTCAAGGTAATCTAGACAAAAAAAACGTAGGTACAGCATTATAATTAAAAAAAAAAAAAAATTACATATTTCTAAACTAGAATCTAATACTTAAACATATGAGTGTAGTACCTACACACAAGTTAGGTGAGGCATGATATCATTTACAGAATATTTTGTATAACGCGCAAAAAGAAAATCAAATATTATTACTTTTACGAAGTTTGTTAAACTTTTAATTACAGTTACAATTATTGTTTGGGTTTTCAGACATCAATCACATGATTCAACAATACTTCTTATTATTATTACTTTAAGTTTGAATACAAATTCAAATGTTTAATTTAATTTTAAGAATCTTCTGACAAATTCTCAAATATTGCGTAATGATACTGCAACTTAACTGTTATAAATAAAATTGGATTACAAATAAAATTAATCAGTGTCTGCATTACTTACTTTCTTTCCAATTCAAATCTGATTTCTATTCAAATTTAAAAGCTAACAATGAATTTTGGCATAAGTTTTCCTCATGAGTTTTAATTTCTAATATTAGCAGTTTTCTTGTATTATTCAAAATATTACCGCCAATGCGCAAAACAAAACTTCCATTTAACGATGATAGCGCTACGTGATCAAAAGTAGAAGTACGAATATCCGTTTGAACAACCATAGCGTGGTGCTTTTTCTTTCGAACAGTTTCAGAAAATGTGTATTAGATAAATGTACTGCTATTATACGTTAGATGGCGCAGTTGGCGGAATTTATACGTTATTTCTGTTTGAAGTCAGTGCAATATTATTTTATAACTTACCAACAATTGGTTTTTTGGCATAAAGCTGTAAATTCATTTGTGTAGAAATTAAACTTACCTGAAAAGAAAAAAAAAAATACTTATATATTATAAATTGAAATAATTTATTGATTGCAGAAGTACATGGTTTAAAATGTCTATTTTTATTCAATTGTATAAGTTACAAAAAATTATTTAGTCTTAGGAGAAGACAAGCATTTGTCATTTAGCCATTTCATTACATTTTTTGTTTCTTACTGTAAATCACTATCTGTCAAAATTTGGCGCCCGAAATAATTGTTGGAAACATTAATTGTCGAGCTTAATTTTGACATATTCTTTAATTCTTATTTTTTTTTTTATGAACTTTGCCCTTTCTACAAATACAAATCTAAGTCCCGGAGCTCTTATATTAAAATTAAGATAGGGCTTGAGCTGATATTTGGAGAGAAAAGTGACAAATAAAATAAAGCCCCAGGTGCGTACTATTATGTTAAATCCGAAAACTAGGATGGTGGTCGTTTTATTTTATTTAATAAAAAAAATTATAAAATAAACCCAATTTTGTATTTTATTTTATCATTTTAAAACACCTGGGTCCACTGGACCCACCACTATAGATACGTCATTAAATTTCACCACTATAGTTAAGGGTTAAAGTTTAACGCAGTAATGAGATTTTTTTTTAAATAAAAACAAAAGGATAGGATTTTTTTTAGAATCGAGAGGGAGCAGGTGTGGTTGGTCATAAAGTGTCTTATTAAAAGTTTTTAGCCACCTAGTCTTGTAACCTTGGCCGCCATCTTGAATTTAAAGGCCAATATTGGTGTTTTATTATATTCACTGATTTTCATCTTATGACTAAAATTGAATAAGGATGAGCAATATTTTTGGGACTCCTCTATACAAATGTAGGTTGGATAAGATTCTTGGTTTTCAACTTAAATTGAAAAAGAAGAATTAAAGTCTATAATGATAAGAAAATCAAGTGCATTTTTAGTCAAAAGTTAAAAATAAATGAGTTATTTAGCTATAAAAAAAAAAAAAAACAATTTTACTCAAACTCAAGATGGCCACAAACGCAAGAGCTGAACAGTCAACAAAACAAATTTGTAGGCTTCTTATGAACTCCCGATGAACGATTAGAAACCAAAAACTTTAAATAATTTTTTTGTATTTTAGTATTTTTGTTTTTTTTGTATTCCGACTGTAGGCAAATGGACACACATTTTTTTACATCGAACTCGAGGTTTTAACTAAACTTGACAATGCAACGGACACGACAAAAGTGGGTCTTGCGATTCTATCTGTCTGCTCGGTTACAGCCTTAACGGGTGGGTCTATTTGCTTTATAAGCTTCGTATTAGATAGCGTGTTCTGGACATTCTACTGAAACATTTTTAAGGTTTTTGTTCTTGTCATACAACATTTTTCAGCCGTTAACAAGCATAGAAGCGTTTTTTTTATCTTTGAAAACCTCCTGAGAGGTTAAACTGATGCTGAAGCTTTTAAAAAGTTAAATACTTCACATCGACTGCGATTATGCTGTAGGCGATCGCTTGAATTTTCTTGCATTTTTCAGTTTGAGCTGTGTCGACTTATGAAATGTCGTTTAACCGTATTTTAAAACTTCCGAACTTCCTACTGCTCCTACTCATTTTATTTTGAGAAGCCAGTATTTATCTCTTCTCTTCTGCTCCTGAAAGTCGAAAGCTGTTCTGGTCCTTCTGTGCAGCGCAGGGGTTTAAAATTGAGGTGGTCATGTGATCATGTATATCTACTCAAATCGCGCACGACTAAAACAATCGGTCGATTAAACGATATTGTCGTTTTGACGAAAGATGGCTTTTTTCAAATTTATATGCAAATATTGATAGTTTAATTGACCGATTGTTTCACTCCTACGCTACTTGGGTTCTGGTCATTAGTGTCGTCGGCTTTCTCCAATGTAAGAGCATACACTCATACAAGGGCTATGTTGATGAATGTAAGGTACGCGAGGCGTACGTTTATAAATTTCAATCTTAAGACTTTTGATTTAGTCCCGATTTATAGTCCGAGAGAGTAAGTGGCACTTAAATGGCCGATATGTGAGACTTGAGTGCCACTTATTCAAGTACATTAGTGTGCACTAAGTCTTAGTCTGTCTCTAACGACTATAATAGTCAACATATAATAATCGAACATTAAAAGTCCCGATACTTCAAATTTAAAAGTCACACAGATGTTCATGGTAAATTATTTTGCATATAAGTTTTAAATTTTGAAAAAAAAAGCAAAAATAATGTCAACATGCATAACTAAAATCTGCAACCTTCAAGTAAACTGCCTACAAGTTTAAGAAAATCTACCCATTAGCAACAGTGGCTATACTCGTGCTCGTATCTATCTGTGAACTACAAATTTTAAAAGCACATGGTTTAGCGCTATTACTTCATGCATGCATACTTGATGCACATTTTTAGCTGTACACCACATTCACTGACGGTGGTGGTGGCGGTATGGTGCTTGGTGTGCCCGCCACTTAATTCAGGCAAGCAAGCAAGCACAAGCAAAGTGTCAACGTCCTCTCAGCATTGCAACGAATAACCTCGATCTAAATTTGTACTTCGCGCAATCTATTGTGATGTGTGACTTAACCAAACCATAGTGTTGCTAGATACAAAATTCAGAGCACATCACAAAGCTAAAACTAATACCTACACTCTCGCATGTTTCAATAAAACTTTTTTGCGGTACATATTTTGAAATTAAGGGGGCAGGAAAAGCTTCTATACTGTACCTATTCTGCAAGTGCAGTTGCAGTTGCAGTGGATGTCTGATGCTTTTTTTAAATATTAGGTACACCTATAGATATTTGTATGTTCCAATTGTAATAGTGTGAGTACGAATTTAAAAAGCTTTCAAGGGAAATGTGTTTTATCGAAAAAGCTCGATGTCCATGAGAGTTGACGGTCGTTCAACTGCCTCTGGCATTTATATGTGTATCGTGCGAAAAGTTGCCAGTTTTGTGTATGACAGTTTGTATGGCATGTTGAATATAGTAGATATACAACGGTAAAAATTTGACGTGAGCTTTTGAGCTTTCTTTGTGCATCATATACAAATGTGTTTTTGTTGAATATAATATATGTATAAGTATATATATATATGCACCACAATATGTGCAACACCAATTCGAATGTGCAAGGTTGACGTTATCCGTGACGTGAACTGAAAGTTCGATAGGCGAATGAACTAAATTGACCTGCTTCGGGTAACCTTAAGCAGTTCTCATTTTGCTAAACAAAAAATACAACTTCAGCTCTCCGTTCCGTCCCACCCGCCCGTCAGTCTTATTGGCTGATGTGTTGGGGTCATGATGTTGCTGTTGCACCTCTTTCCCTCCTGCACTTTTGGATCTACATAGATATAAACTGAGCATTAATAAGAGCAAAGTATTTTTTTTTTGTTGTTATTATATTTTTCGGTTGGCAATGGTGTCAGATGGAACAGTGCATTTGATTATTTAGCTACGCTTCGAATAGACGACACGACACAAACACAACGCTTCAGAAATTGGTGAGGGTGGGCGGAGGGGGAGTGGGTTGAGGGATTTGCTTAAGCAATGTGAGGAAAAAGATGGATGCGTTTTTGTGCCCGTTAACGTTCCGTTCTCCTACATTTTTTTAGTCGTTCAAGTTGTTTTGTTGGATTTATTTACAAAATAATATATTGTCTGGTTAGATGAGTTATTTTTATAATTTGGAAGTTTTTAGATATTTTATTGCCTGTTGTATCTATGCTGTTTTCGAAAGATATAATGTAGGTACCTACCTATAGGTATATAGTTTCTATGTGGTTTTTTCGTAGGTATACCTATGTATATGAAGGTAGATACCTACATAACTTACTGTAGTCGGATAAACCTCGTGATGCTGGTGTCCTTAGAACATGTCGTTGCCCTATTTCAAGAAATCTATATGTAATGTGGAAAAATATAGAAATGGAAAACATTTTTCAACGAAATGTTTGGAATTACTTTTTTCCGTTTTGTTTGTTGTAAAAAGTTATGCAGGAGAGAGAAGGTAGGTACCTTACCTACCCACATACATACTATCTAACCACAGGTATACCTACAAAGAGTATGGTGGGTTAAAAATGTTGGTTTTAAAATTATTTTACAATAGAGTTTCCAGTTGCAACCACTCTTTTGTTTCAAGATTTGATTCTATGTTATCTTTACAGCAAGGATTTCTTTTAGTAATTTATTTCTTTTTTTTTGGTGAAGATATCAACATTAAGGACATGAAATTATCAACAAGTTTTAGAAATATTGCGAAAAATGTGTTAAGAGATGTAGTACCTTGATATACTATAACTATGTACTTAGTTTTTGTCACGGACTTCAGAAATTTTCATGGGCATGGGCTTACGCAGACGACATCGACACCATCGGAAGAACCGAGCAAGCTGTACATGATTCCTTCATCCAGATCGAGCAGGCGGCACAAAATCTGGGGCTGCACATTAGTGAAGGTAAAACAAAGTACATGGTGGCGTCGAATGCGAGACGAACAGTTTGTCAAACAATCAAGGTAGCGGAGCACGAATTTGAAGTGGTGCAATCCTTTAAATACCTTGGGTCAATAGTAGCAGCCGATAACAATATAGAAGAAGAAATACGCGGGCGGCTTCTCAAATCCAACAGAGCCTACTATAGTCTGTCAAAGCTCTTGAAATCCAGAAATCTCACCATAACTTCAAAACTGCTGCTGTACAGGACCATGGTCCTGGAAGTACTCACATATGGATCCGAGACTTGGGTGCTTAGCAAAAGGCACTCCGACCTTTTAGCCGCGTTCGAGAGGAAAGTCTTAAGGAGAATTGTTGGCCCCATATGTGAGGAAGGACGATTCCGGAGACGGTACAATCATGAATTGTACGCAATCTACCTTGAAGCGGATATCGTGACAAAAATTAAGCTCGGTAGACTCCAGTGGGCAGGGCACCTACCTCTTATGAGCGAAGAGGAACCTGCTCGGAAAGTTCTTTGTGGTACATTCTATGGTAGACGACAGCGTGGTAGACCATGCTTGCGCTGGAGAGATGGCGTAGACCAGGACGCCCGGAGCCTTATGGTGCGCAACTGGATGACGGCGGCTCGAGACCGGGATGGGTGGATAGACTTGTTGAAGGAGGCCAGGACCGGACCCCGGTTGTCGAGCCGATGATGATGATGAAATTGAAATGGGTAAAGCTTTTGTCTTAGAATTGCAATAAATCCAACTTTATATAATGCATATGTATGGACGTGCAAATTTGGTTTTTAAAACTTCTTATTGATACTGTGATATTTGTTCTCGCATCGGATCAGGCTTAGTCGTTTATTACTTATGCCGGAAACACATTGGATCAGTTTAAAGGGTTTTTGATTCAAAGGTCAAGAAAATATGCGAAATCCTGTTATTTGCTTCTCTTGTTTGGTGTGTGTTGGCTTATAAAAAAAATAGATACAGGTATTTACTTAATGTTGTTACAAGTCAGAAAAAAAATCGTTTTAAATTATACGGTGTGTTTCCACCCTTAAGAAACCATCGCAAACAGTAGTTCAATATAGACTTTTACTTCGAATCTTTTAAATGCAGCTTTGATTTAAGTTAATTTTTTTTTGCAGAACCTTAGTTTTTTTTTTTAAAGTATTTTTTCAAGAGTGGGTGAAATTTAATTTTAATAAATATCTTCTAAAGTATCGGTTTTTTTTTTGTTGAAAAAGAGTTAAGATAAAAATATAGGTTATTTAAATCTACACAAAAATGATGGCAGGACTTTTTTTTATCAGAATCCATAGATTTCGAGAAAAAGCTGCGCAAACATGACAATGGGTAAAAAAAAAAAAAATGGAATAATCTGACCATTTTGTGAAAAATATGTCTTTATAAATCGTAATTAAAACATATTACGCTGCTGATGCGTAACGAAATTTGTCGGCGGTCTCAAAAACGGCAGCGAAAAAATGACAATTCAAAGTGTCACCAGTGTGTCACCGATACCGAGATCACAATAATCTGAATTCCTAATTTGTCAACTAAATGCTTTATGTTCGAATTTTCGAACTAATTTTACCAATGCAAATTTGTATCTACACCGATATGAAGCAAAAAAGTTCACTAAGTCATTGACTGGATGTGACCCAGTAAAATTGAACTTTGTCTTCAAAAAAGTTGGGACAGTGCTAAATATTGCTGGAAATATTTGTTATTTGTTTCCAAATCTTAAGCACACCCTAAAAATTACTTTAAATTTAAAACACTGCATTTGAATTTGTGGGGCAAAAAAGGTAAAATTCTCACTTCTTTTTTTTTGTAAATACATATCTCGAAGAAATCACTTCACTTTGAAAAAAATTTCGACTCAATTATGGTGGATAAAATGTACTCTTAGTTTGGACCAAGGCTTTTAATTTTTTGGGGTGAAAGTGGCAAAATTCAGTTTTTTTGTAAATAAATATCTCGGAAATAATTATCACCGTAACAAGTTTGTCTCAAAAAGGTATTTGCCTTTACGGAAAAAAAAAAGTAATTTCACACTTAAAAATCAAAAGATCTGATCGTCCAAAACTCCAAATTAAAGGTAATTTTAAGGAAAGGCTTAACACATAGGTACAAATAAAAATCCCCAACATAATTCATCCTCGTCGGATTTTTTTTTGAAGTGAAAAGTCTAATTTTCTTGTGCTCTTTCGGATTTGGTATTTTATTTATGTATTTCTTTCCAAACAAGAGGAAATTAATGCAGATATACATATACACACACCAGGCACGCCGAGCAGTCAATTATTTTCTTCGAAAATGTGAACTAGCAAAATGATGAAAAGAAATGAAAAATAACAACAATAAATAAATAGGTCTGTTCTACATATTGTTCGTACTAAATCTGGCTAAATGTCAAATTTTGAGGAGTAGGGATGAAATGCTGTCAGAGAGAAGGAAAACTGTCAAAATGTCCAGAACCGTTTGCGCACTTATTTACACTAATTCGTACCAAACTTCAAAAATTATCGAATAGAGTTGCCGTCGATCAATAATATATATTTCTTGATCAACATATTCAAGAACCACAACTTAAGAAATAAAATGTTATAAAAATTAGGTAAGTGAGTATAATTTTGTGCATAATTTCAGTTATTCGTTGAAAATAATATTTCAATCAAGTATTGTTGAAGTTATAGATTTATGAAGTGAACCATGCAGTTTTTTTTAATTAAAACACTTTTTTTATATTTTATAAAATCTACGTGCTTTTCTGTTTGTTTTATTACTTTCGACTACTTAGATTTTTGTCATAATTTTTTTTTTTTAACAAATAGTGTTTTTTGTAAAGCTAGCTTTTTTTTAAATTGGCAACACTGTTTTTAGTGACAGTTAATGTGACAGCTGAAAGATGATGTATTGTCACCAAAAGATATACATTTTGTCATTAGTCATGACCTAGACTTGCCATAGAAAAAGGCTAGCTACTCTATAATCTGGTCGAAAATTTGTCTTTCACATTGCGCTAAATTTGCAAGCCAGTCGGAGCTCCCATTATATGTCTAAAATCCAGAATAACGCAAAATTTTGACTATAGAAGATTTTGATAATGCGATATTTAGGAAAACATATGAGTTTTTGAGAAGCGCAATACTTATTCAAAACAAACAAAATATATGCGCCATTTTCAAATTTAAATCTAGTCAGTCTAAAATCAGAACAACGATAACTTTTCCAAATATGTACAGCCCTATTAATAAAAAACTCTTATTCTACCTTTATTCCACGATTTTACTAAACCATAGAATAAGCGTTAAGCTACCGGTTAAAATTTTACATTAATAAAAACAAAATGTTCGTGGAATAGTAAAGTGACGTTTACGAAAAATTCTCTAAGAAAATCTACTACAATAAGTAAGATGCCTGTTTGTTTGTATGGGTTTTGATAGCAAATTATGATAATTTGTAAAAAAAAAGACTCACGTTATACCAAACACACATAACAATTTTCTTATTAATATATTATATTTCTGTCCAAATTATTATCATTTTTCTATTGTTTGTGTTGTGTGTTATGACCACCTCTTGTATCCCCATTAAGGTTATCTTTATCAATTGCTATGAATTTTCTTATACTTTTCTTGGAAAACCTATATTTCTTCCCAAAATTCTCCTCACTAAGCACTTGCATTGCATCATATCTGGTCTTGTATATTTTTCTTTTTCTTGTCGTTGGTGGCTGATTGTCCAACATAATTTCAAATAGTTTAAGAACTCAATAAATATAGTAGAAATCATTATTTTTATTTAAAACTAAATTTGCAATCTTCAATTATATATTTTTTTTTTAATTTTAGAATAAATTTGACACATCTAGTTCTTATTCCTTCGCTAAACCACGTACTTCAGTGGTTTAGCTTAGTAAACGTCACTTAATAGACATTTTGTTTTATTAATAACACTTTGCACTTAGTCGAAGGAATAAGGCCTAACCCTTCGCTATTCCACGTTTATTAATTTGGCTGGTAGTCTCTTATTATCTATTACAATCAAATAAGAATATGTAAGTAAAGGGTCCCTAAAAATATGCCTATAATTTAATGTTATAAGCTTCAGAATATTTTCAGCGACAAAATTTCGCTAACGGTTATTTTCACTTCTAATTTCTTTAAAAAGAGAAAGGTCTTATTAAAAGCGACGAAGAAAATACTTCACTTACTTTGAAGCGGCGACCATCTTAGAAAAAAATTATAAAAAAAAACATCCGCAATATTGACAGCATTATATTTACTAACAGTTTAAAGCTTTATATCCATTTAATTATTATTTGCGCCTTGAACTCAATTTCATGGTAAATCAGCAACTTGTTTAGATTCAAAGTAAAACAAACTTATGTAGGTATAATTTGTTTTTAATTGAAAATTTTCTATTACTTTTCCAAAGACTTACTCACAAATTTGTTAAATCCATTTAATGTTTTTAAGACAGGCTTTGTTTATTTTTTTGTTGAATCGAAATCTACCAAACCTTCTGAAAGAAAAACTTCGTCCCTTCTATCTTAACTTTTCCCTTCTTCTATGAAATTCTTAATTCTTCTGTGTCATGAATTTATAGTTCTAACTTTTATACAATAAACAGGTTAAATAAAATCAACTTTAGAAGAAAATAAAAAGAAGTTTAACCTTCTACAATTTCCAGGCCAGACGACCCCGTTTTTATTTTACCTTTATAAAAATTATCTACATAAAAGATATTTACATATAATATTTACACACTTGTACAAAATATTTTAAAGAAGAAAAAAAAAATCCTTTCTAGTTTATTGCTATATGTCTACACGCTGCAAGCAATTTTAGTTCAAGATTTCCATTTCCAACCAATAGTTGAAGAAGAATAAATAGCAAAAGGTACCTATATATATATGTACACCTAACTACCTATATCTAGACCACTAGAATGAGTGGCTTTTCAAATTTGCCGCCATAACAAGGATAAACATTCCATTTTCTGTATAAATGGATGAATGAAAAAAAAAAAAATAAATAAATATCAGAAAACTTTGTGAAAGGAAAACAAGAACTCTTATTTTATCCTTGACTGAGTTTTTTTCTTTCATTTCATTTCTACACAGTCTCCCATTGTTAACATGTTCCAGTTTAGCATAAGCGATTTTCTAGGACTAGGCTAATTAAACAGAAAAATATTATATTTAAATAAAGGCAACGGACAAAAAAAAAACGTTATATTCATCATAAAATTGTCAAATGGAGGTCAATATTTAGCATGGTATGAGGAATCCAGGATTAAATCACTAGTAGAAAAACATCGAAAAAACATCGCAAAAACATCGCATGTGTGAAATGTATTGCATTGTGTGCGCTTATTATATCCGAGTAAATGCAATCGAGACATAGATATTAGTATTGGTGGAAAAGCTCTTTCGACGTTCTCAAAGAAAGATATACACAAGTCAAGAGAAATAGATACCTATACACACACGTGCACGAACAAACTATAACGAAATAGTGGATAGAGGAGTTGGGTAGGGGACATCCAAGAGGAACAAAGTACAATATTCTGGGGTAAACGTACCAGGCCAATGTACGACCTTCAACGTTAGAATCGTGAATGGGTTTGCACTCGAAGCGGTGGCGGCGGACGAGGGTACCCTTCTACATAGAAATAATATTATTACATGGTTTTCATTGAATTTAGTTGCTGTATCTTTTTTTTTTGTTGTTGTTGTTTATATTTGCATTTATCGTTAGTGTCAGAGTCGGGGGTGTACAATAAACTGTAATACAGCAATGAAGTTGATTTCGCCTTCGGCGCCTTTTGCAAACGAAAGCAAGTGTTTCATTCTATGTTGCAACTGTGGCGCTCAACTACACTGCTGTTGCTGCTGCTGCTAATGCATGTTAGGCACAATGATGATATGATGATGATGGTGTAAGTAAAAATCTAATTTAAAGTAAATGAATTGTGGAGTTGGAGCAGAGAAGATTGAATTGTTTGGCCCAAGGTTTTCCACAGAAAATTGACAAGAAGAACAAATTTCTATAACAAAAAAAAAAACAAAACAAAACATATTGAACAACTTGGAGTGTCTTGGCGTACGATAACGAATCAGAGCGAAAGGTTTTCAAACAAAGAAGGATTTTGAGTGAGAAAAATTAATCTTGCACAACAATATTTATATTATCCTGTGATGAGAGGGGGAGATGCTGATATCCTTAGGAGCATTATTTACAGTTCAACAGGCAAAACAATTGATTGTATGTGCCTTTATCTCATTTATAGTTGGAAACATTTTTTAAATATGTATCTTACCTATATTTAAACCCATATTTATATTTTTTTTTTTCTATTTAATTCAATTTCTATCGTTTTATTTCACGTGAGAAAAGAGGTCACGAGGGGTTGTTCATGGTAATCAAAAACGCGCATGGTGGATGCTTAAAATGTGAAGGTAGGTAAAAAAAAAAACTCGCGTAGGGTGAATAGGTGAAGGTCGGTTAAACTGTCGGTCGCCTGTGGTCGGTCGCTTGAATTCAGAGGGAGGAATATGCATTTCTAAAAATAAAATTTGTATTCACTGTTTTTCGGTTGCACAATGTGCAATATAATTGGTGAGATAGATGACGGAATTTATTTTTGTACTTTGAAATAATTAATATTTTTGGAAAGTGGGAAGTTCATAAGAGGTTTTTTGTGCCTGAATTTGTTTAAGGAAGTTATCGGGCATTCACCAACAATAATTGTGAAAAGATTGAAATGAGAATGAAATATATTAATTAATAGATAAATGTATGAATGCAGATTTTCAGATGTCCATGGAATTCTGACATGATGATTTGAATAAATTAAGATTTATGAAAATGCAATTTATTAAAAACAATAAAAAAGTAGTTATTAATTTTCTTTTAATTATTTTTTTTTTTGGAATTAACTATTCCCAATGACTTTTCTTTAAGGCTCTATTTTTATTTTTTTTTTGTAATTATTGTATACCTATGTTCATACATATGTAGGTAAGTACATAACATACATTTAAAAAAAACTGGATGAGGTGCAGAACTTGCTTCATCCGACGTAGATGATGCTTCATCCGACGTAGATGTTTACACAGGGTGATTCGCACAAAACTAGAGCGTTTAGGTTGGGTCCAGACAAAAAAAAAATAATATAGGAGGGGGTCTATTCCCCCCGTTTAGCCGGGAGGTGCAATTTTCTAAAAAAAAAAAATGAGTTAAAACAGAAAATAATTATTAAAAAAACAACGGTAACACTTACAATGCCATGCTATACCTTTTTGTAAAGCCAGAAATCTCTTCTCTTCTTTTATTTTATTTTATTTTTAAATAAAGTTGTTTAAATGGAAAACTTTTGAAAAATTTATTTTTAAGCTAAAAAAAATTAAAAAAAAAATGTTCAATCAAAAAAAATTTCAACCAATTTGTTTCAACATTTTACGTAATTAAGTACTATTTTTGTTCTCAGAATTCAATGCTTTGAAACATTTTTAGTAAAAATCGAAAAAAAATTCAAGCATTTTCTTTCAAAATTTTTCGTAATTAAGTAGCTATACCTACTATTTCGGTTTGTAAAAATCAGTCTTTTACTTTTTGAGAAAATTGAAAATAACTAATTCTATTTTACTACCTACTTAGTGGAAATAGGATCTTTAGAGCAACTTAATCAACGGATTAGAGTCAAATTGAGAGAATTTTATTTCTGATATTTTCAATTTTCTAAAGAACTAAAAGAGATTTTAGCATCTGTTTTTGGTGTTTGACTAAATCTTAATAAGAGCATTGAATATTAAAAAACAAAAATAGATACTACTCAATAACGTAAAATTTTTAACAAATTTAGTTTGAACAAAATTTTGAACTTTTTTCTTCAAAGTGTGAAGTTTGAAAATTTATTTTTCAAAAACTGTTTACTAAAACAACTTTATCTAAAAAGAAAAAAAAAAAGATGACATTTAAGTGTTACCGTTGTTTTTAAATTTGTTTGTTTTAATTAATTTTTAAAAGGTTTTTCTTTTACTTTTAATTTTTACTATTGGAGACATGATTAATAATATTTCCGAAAACAGTTAATAATGGTACTTTCTATAAAACCGATTGCATCACAGATGCTTTTAGGTACCTCTTCTAATATTCAATTCAATGTTGTTCAATTCAATTTAATTTCAATCAATTCAATTCGATTCAATCCTATTCATCCTAAGGAAAATACATTTTTGCTTAATAACTTGCAAAAAATTCCGACAAATCTGAATTTTTGTGGAGAGCTTAAGGGAGTTTAAGTCATTTTCTTAAAAGCAACTTGAATTTAGGCCAGTTTTCAAAAGGATGAAAGAGGTTTCAATTCAGTTTTTTTTTTTAAAACTGGAAACTATTTTTTTTATTTAAAAAAAGGGCAAATAAAAATTGTAGCTTATGCAATTCTATGCCAATGGGAACACTGGTTTCCATTGGAGCAATAGATTTCGAGAAAAAATTGCGCAAACGTTACCACATCAGTTTTCTTATATTTTATGTAATGTGTGAAAAAAAATCCGACAGCGCTGAATTTTGGCGGAGAGCTTTGTTTTGAAGTGTTTGAAGCACTTACTCTACTCTGCATTTATAGAAATCTCTCTGAAACGTCAGTTTTTTTTTTTGGAAAATCTTAACGCAAAAATATGAATTCTACATAAAAAGATTCTAAAGATTTTTGCCTCTACATTTTTTTCAAAAAATTAACAAGTTTTCGAGCGAATCATAATCTTTCACCTTATAAAGTTAAAATTTATGATAGTTTTTAGAAAATGCTTAAAACACGTATCTACCTATTAATAGCTCCCCACCAAAATTGATTTTTGTCGAAATTTTTTCGAACCGAAAGTTAAATTTTCCTGGGATATACATATCTAGTTAATAGATTATACCTTTCTTAAAGGGTGTTATCCTTTAAATTTTAATTTTACTAGATTCAGCGTTATAATTTCTTTAAATAATTGTTGACTTAGGTATACCTACTTAAAAAAAAATGCCTCCTCGCTCAGTACTAAATTACCAACGCAAATAAAAGGTTTTTAGATCGTTAAAATTTCTAGGCACTCTGAAACCCTACATTAACTCGAATTCGCTTAGGTATATCTCATGCGAATAAAATTCGCTTTTTCTGAAAACTAAGCCCTACACAGAACAAAAATTATTACGTCAGCTAGTGGGTGGGTATTGTCTTAAATTAACAAAATAAACAACAGCCTATTTTCAATCTACTATATATTATTACCGCACTACCTATTCGCTATTCATATTTTATTTTATTTCATTGACGTCGGCGTCGTTGGTAAAACACATAAGGGTATTTTGTCAATTTATCTGGCCAAAAAGTATTTGTTCATACCTTTTGTAATACCTACAATAGATATTGAGAAAGTATTGATGTGCTCATAGTTCTCAAATTTTAATCTCAGAATTGTAGGAAAAGAACTACATATACGAACTATTTTCTGACTAACTATTCGTTGAAAACTCCAATTTTGTAATACTTGGACACAAATGAAATGTTCTTTCTCACTTCTATGTCACATAGAGAAAAATAAAACACCATTTCCTTTTTTATAATGTCATGTCAAAGTTAATCTACTTCTTAACCTATTTATGCACAGGAAAAACAAATGGCCAGTTTTACAAACGTGTCTTAAATTTAGTCATTGGTTCAGCAATTTGAACACATCGATTTCGGAGGATTAACTAAGGTTCTATAATGGTTGAAGCATTTAATTGGTTATTTTTACATATTTGAACCATAAACACCCATTAGACTTCAGTTAATCCGCTGAAATCGGTGAGTTAAATTCGTTGAACCACTGGTCAATATTTCAATCACGCTTGTACAAATACAGTCCTTAAACAGATATATTTAGTCTTAACTATAAAATCAAGTTTTGCCTCCTTATTATTCACTTTTAATCCAGATTTATTAAATCCGGATCTATTAAATCTATCTCCACATTATGCTTGTCCAAGAGAATCTGGATGTAAATATTTAAACTAGTCTACTGAGCGCAGTTTAAATTCAATCAGATTTATCTTGGATTTAAAAAAAAATTCGATTTAACGAGTAAATACTGTATGGAATTGGAACTATGTTTGTATTTAAATTTGAATTAAATTTTTAATCTAGATTGCCAACAACACTGTCAAGGAATTTGAGAAACAAAATCTGTTCGAAAATTCAATTTTGGTTAGCCAAATACGAAAAATGTCCCCATGTGTGTCACTGTTGCTCCGTGCAAATTAAACGCTGGCTGTTCGCCTCTAAAAATTCAATTGCTTGCTTAAGCTTTATTGTAGATAGATAGTTTGAAATATAACAAAAATGATTGGGAGCTTTTTGTGTGCCGTTGTCGTTACCGTAGGAGAGCATCAGGTCTATAGTATGTATAAGTAGGTCGTTAGTGACATGAGGTCAATGCACGATTGTGAATTAAAAGGGAAACGAAGGCCATCACTCGCACTCTCGTTGAGGAAAATATTTTACTTTGTCTTTTAACGTATAGCAAAGCAAGTTGTGTGTAGACGTGCATACTCATACATACATAACTATGTACGAACAAACATCTTAAAACGTGCAGTGTTTACATTTTTACATTCACCATCACCCTCTTGAAATGTCTCTGCTTTTGTTCGAATATGAATTTTCTTAGAAAATCTAGAACAGTCGGTGTTAATTTATTTTAAATATTTTTGTCTTTATTCTTTATAGTGAATTTACTGACATACATAGATATGTATATGATTGTGAATTATGAATTATATATATATATAATTATTCATGAAGGATAATTTTTTTTGTTTTGTTGATAAATTAATATGAAGCGTTTAAATTTGATATGGAGGATTTTCATCGACTTTTGATTTCACTTACCTACATTCTCTAAAAAAATGTTTACACAATTCTGGTTTGTAAATTCAGAAAATAAACTTGCCTTCTTTTAAATGAATACTTACAATCTATTTTCTATAACATTTAAACAAATAAAAAACAAAAAACTTAAAAGATCTTATGACGATTTTTTAAATTTAAAATTACGACTACAAAACCAAGCTTCCTGGCACCTCTTTCTGCACGACTATTTAGTTTGTAGGTATGTCACGATGTTACTATTATTGTGGTAGGTACAAGTTGCTTAGAATTTTAAAGATTTTATATTTCAAAACATGCATAGGTACTTGTGCTTTATGCATTATAATAAATTAGAAAAAAATGGTATATAAGCATGAAACACACTTAAAAAACTAATACAAATATTTTAATCTCAAAATCAAGAGCGCCGACTGAATTATTAAAAACAATTAAATTAATGGAAACAACATTTCAAAAATAGTTGAAGCGGTTTTCTCAAACAAATATTTTTTTTTAAATACAATTTTATCAACATTAAAACAAAAAAAACAATTGGGTTGCCATTTTTAAGTATTTAATATTAACCCGTTTTCAAAATATTAATTTCAAAATAAAAAAAGATTTTTTAAATGCAAACAATTTTTTTTTTTGAAAATGTGTATATGCAATGTTATTTAGTATTAAAAGGACCTTTTGTATTAAAATTTTAATCGAAATCGGTCAAGTCATTAACGCCAAAATCGAAACTAAAATAAAAGTTCTATTAATAACAATTTTTTGTAATTTTTTTTTTTCATAAACAAAACTGTTATAAACTGGCATGCGTCATTCAATAAAAATATGTCGACATTTTGATCAAATATTTGGCTTGGAGAATGATATTTACAAGCGCGTTCTTTAGTTAATTTAATGTTATGAGCTCGTTTTGGCAAGTAAAACTAAAATCTAGACTTTGATGAAGTGTGGGACTAAAGGCTAGGGCGAATAGGGTGGGTAGAGATAAGAAAAAATAATAGTATGGGAGGGGAGGGTAACGGTTTTTGAAAAATTAATTTTCAAACTGGAAATTAACAAAAAACAAAAAATTTAATTTTGTTCGAACTAATTTTTTTTTTAAATGTCGTCATTTAATACCTAACATTTTCTGACTAATTTTTATTCAAACGCCAAAACCAGATGCTAAAATCTTCTTGAGTTCTTTACAAAATTGAAAAAAAACAGAAATAAAATTGAAGTTGCTCTAAGCCTATTTCCACTACGTAGGTAGTAAAATAGATTTAGTAGTTATTGTCAATTTTCTCAATAAGTAAAAGACATTCAAGAATCCGGTTTACTGAATTTTACTAAAAATGTTCAAAAGTATTGAATTTTGAAAACAAAAATAGTTCTTAATTACGTAAAATTTTGAAGAAATTGGCTTGAAACATTTTTTTTCAATTTTTTTAGATTAAAAATTTTTTTTTCAAAAGTTTTTCACTAAAACGACTTTATTTAAAAATAAAATAAAAGAAGAAATTTTTGGCTTTACAAAAAGGTAGGTACCTATAGCATAGCATTGTCACTATAACCGATGTTTTTTAATAATTATTTTTCTGTTTTAAGTCATTTTTTTAGAAAATTCCACCTCCCAGGTAAACGGGGGAATAGACACGCTCTAACTTCGTATTGTGGTTAAGAATTGTGGTAATAATTCGTAGCATAAATAGAAAATCTCAGGTTTTTAAAATTACAAATCATGTCAATTTAGCGGTTTTTTCTCTTAGCGAGAATACCGATGATCCGAATGACATCTATTAAACGATCGTTACTTACACTGACCAAAACTGTCATGCGGTCCTGTAAAAAGTATTTTCAACTAACTTTTTTAAAAATAGATTTACCTACGTTGTTTAGCTTTTTGATGAATCTTATGCAAATCACCGTAGCTATACCTATGTCCCTACAAAAAAATTCGTGATGGAGCAAAGAGAAGCAGGACGGTTAGTGGGTACAGTCTAGCTATTAGGTATAATGGAGAAGTTTTTTTTTTACCGTTTATGATAAAGTGGTGTCATATTTCCAGCTCTATTCTTTAAAAAAAAAATTTTCGAACAATTTGCAGACATTTTTATATGTATTTTGTATGGTTCTATTTGGGGTAATTGCCCCCTACCTACTCTGAATTTTGACCAGGGCCAATATTTTTGAGGCGATAAAAGAGGTTGAAAAAATATCTCTAAAACCAGCAATTTTGGAAAAATGGTGAACCCAAATTTTAGCTCATGTGTGTTTGCGTATACTTATTGCTGTTACTTTTCTGTGTGAAATTTTTTTTAAGTCATAGCACACGTTCAATCACAAAATCTGAAAATTCAGATCTGAATTTAGGTTGTTGAACTCACGAAAATTCTGAATTTTCAGTTGAAAGTTGTGTGTCAAATGCTAGCATTTACCAAAAGGGTTCACATTAAAACGAAATAAAATAGAACTTTAATTGTATTCTTAAATTAAAAATTAAGCGTCAGAGTTCTGGTGGTGATTTATTTAACTAAACCAGCAACAAATTACAGCAAGACTATATGTGAAGTTAAATGGAAAAATAATTCCATAATATTGCGATGTAGAATTCTGGGAACATTTTTCTGAGAGTTATTAATCTTTTGATTTAATAACCCACTTACTAATAAACAAAAAGTTCTTTTATGTAAAAAAAAGTATAAATTTGTTCGTGATGAAAATTAATCATCACAAATCAACCACTAACCAGAGCGAAAATCATAAAGTTGAACTTCTATGTATAGTACTTCAACATATCCCCCCACCACTATCACTTTATTCTGAATTTTCAAATAAGAATTTTTTGCTGAAAATTCAGATGAAACGTAAGCAAACGTAACTAAAAGTCATCTAACTTTTTATGGCAGCTGGCCAATCAGAAGATCCAAAAATTCAGAAATCTGAAAAGTCAGATAAAAACGTAATGAATTGAAAGCGCCCATAGATAAAAATTCAAATAAGAAAAACTGACAATTCTGGAGCAATTTCAAAAAAATTTAAATTTCTTGCCTTTCAACCCACAAAATTAATAGTCCTGCTCCTACCTACTTTTTATAGGAAATGCTAAACATTTACAAAAAAAGATCTGTACTAAATTTCGAAGTGAGAGCCTAATTTTCCTCTGCTAATTAGGTCCATTTCCATGCAATTTATCGATAACACCTTGCAACACTATTTGTATCTGGATAAAGAATTAAGCTTCGAAAATTTCCTTGGCTTAGCTAAGCTTGTAGCTGTTACATTTAACACGTGAATTGAAAATCCCCGTTCTCGTTTTGTTTGTCTAATTTTATCGGGTTTGGAAAAAAAACACACCTCTTGCTAATGTAGGTAGGTACCTACATGAACGCATGTTAAAAATATTCTCTTTTATTTTTAATTCCTATTATGGCCACCCTACCACAATCTGATATCTTAAATTTATCTTAAGAACAAAATTTAACCCAAATTCAAAACCAAATGTGTTCCTATCTAATGGTTGTATGTATGTATAGGTATCTACCTACATTAGTTATGTAGGTATATCTTAATACTAATCACATTCAAAAACTCCTTTAAACCCACCATTCTACATTCTACACTTGTTTGAATTTCGTAATCGGAATCCTGTTTACACTTTTTTAATTTATTACCGCTCTAATTGTGTTACTCGATGCACATCGATCTGTGTCACACCAATTTTAACAACAACAAAATAGGTACACAAAAACAAAGATTGGATCAGTTCTTGCAAATATAGGTATAATAACAATAGAAGGTAAAAACATGAAAATGCATTGCAAACCATGCAACATGCACCAAAAGCCAACAGCCAACAACAGCAGCTGTAGGTTTCATATTTATATACACATGAATAATTGTCAGCTGCACAGTATAGTTCCTACAGAGATACAACAACTGACTAACTACCTACGAGTACAACAAACAATCGTACCTCCCAAAAGACCTAAACAGCTCGTTGCTACTTAGGAGGCGGCATGCTGCAACTGCAACAACTAGGTATACCAACAATAAAAATTATAAATTGGGCTCGCCTCCTGGTGTCAAGATTAATACTCTGGAACTAGGTAAATGTCGTCATATTTTTCACTTTTTATATTCAGCACTGTCGAAACAGAAACTGAAACCAAAACACGAGTTTTGGCAATGCAAGCAAGCACAGCTGAATAGTGCAGGCCGTCACCGTCACCGTCACCGTCACCAGCACCATACCACGCACTTATAGGCGGGTGCTCTGCTCCTACCCTAGACTTCTAACAAGCAAATTGAACAATTCAAAAACAGCACGAGATGTCACCCTCTCGCTTCACCCCTTGCCTTATACTCTAAAGACAACCACAAACGTCAACGACGACGACGACGAAATCGAGAAAAGGGAGCAACGACCGGCCGAATCCATGGCCTACTTAACAGGAAATAGTTCGTTTATTATATCAGAGGTTTTTTGTTGGGTGAATTGTGAGACTGTGTGCGCGAAAAATGGGCATGCCAAATGTGTATCTTCACGGTTAGTGTGAGTGCGATATAAGTTTTCAGATAGATTTCTACTCACAACGAGATCGAAAGCGAACTTTTTCTTTCAATTTCAATTTCAATTCACTTGAGTGTTAGGGGGCTTTTTCGTTGCTAAACATTTGTTTTGTTTTTTTTTTTAATTTTATAATGTTGACTGATTTGGCATAGATACAGTGTGGTTTACTTGATTAGGTACATATTTATTAATATAAATATATTTTATAATTTACCTATAGAATTTCACATCAAAAACTGATCTCAAATCATCATATTTTTAGTTTATCTTTTTATTCTTCTTCTTATTTATTATGCAAAAAATGCAGAAAGTTTATTTGGTTTGTCCCGTTTGATCTCAGAAAGTATTGAACAGATTTACATAAAATGTTTTCAATAATTTTCCTTATTTTTATAAGAATGTTTAAGGCTATATTATGTTTGTTTAATTAGTTTGTCGAATCAAAATATAATTATTTTTGTTTTTAATTTACATCATACCTATTACATACACAAACATATACATGAACATATATATGAAAATAGTTTTTAAAACAAATAAATAAATACAAAAAAAAAACAAATACAAATCATTAAATCAAAAACATTTAAAATTATTTGAAAATTTTCATCTATGTGCTTAACCAGTTGACCCGCAATGTACAACCCAACAATACGGTGATGAATGTTTTGTTATTTTAGTTTTCTTGTTCAAAAATAAATGTTTAAAAGCTTTTTTTTTTATGTTTAGAAATGCTAAGTGAAATAACCTATATTTATTCGAAAAAATATAAAAATAAATGATTTTCTTCAATGTACATGTTTCATATACATATACATGTAGGTGAACGAACAACTTTGAAATAATTAAACTTGATGAATCAAAGATTTTTAGACAAGTACAAGAGCAAGCTATTTTTCGATTTATAGTGTAGGTTTGCACATTGCCACTTTGGAAGTAGGTATAGGCGCAAAATTTTAAACAGCATGATGTTAAGGTATTAGCATGATACTACATAATTAAAATTTTTCCAATTTTAAAGCTCTATACATTTTCTCAATTTTAAACAATTTTTACAAACTTATATTTTCTTATTAAACTCCACTTAAACACGACTAAAAAAGTGAAAGTTCGTACAAAAAATTAATCAAACATACCTTTGTCAAATTTTTTAAGTGTCAAAGTGACGTATGGGGTTAGTATGATAATTAAAAAAACTAAAATAGGCCTTTGCTTTTTTTAACTTTGATAAAATGTTAAAAAGATTATATAAAATTATTGAGGTTAGGTATTTAAAAGCTTTCATGTAGATAGGTACCTGCCTACAAAATGTCAAAATTAGTTTGTACAATGGCTAGCGAGAATATCAGAAATACAAAAAATAGTTCTATGCCAGGTACCGTTATTTTTGATTCTCAGTGAAATATTTTCAAAATTCATATAGGATAATAAAAAGAAAACGTTTGGTATCAAAAGTTATGAAAATCACTCAGCAACGGTTTAGTCTCTAGGTCATACAAACTGACCCACTATTTACGTGTTCTCCATCATCATATTATCATGTCTGATCAAAATCTTAAGTTCGAATATTTTTAAGAATGCGAAACTCGTCATACCTATGCCTACCCCAACCTACACAGCTACAAGCTGAAGGAAATTTTTGTGTGAAATATATGAAAAAATTGAGTATGTACGAGGGTTTGTAAGTGAATGCGTCGTGATATCGAAAACAAAAGTGTGGCAGTTTTTTTTTTTGGCACCGATTTTTACAATTTTTTTTCAAAACTATTATCACTAAAACTTTTTTTTCTAACTTTTGCTGCTTATTTCTTTTTATCCATCCAAAACCATCATAAATTAATTCCGTAGAAATATTAATTTTTTACAAAAAGTTTTTAAATTCAATCAAAAAGTTCAAGAGACTTTAACTCTAAGGTGCGTTTCACTCAGGTACGATAGTGGGCTCATTTTACTGTTGAGGTCACTTTTGAACTTTTAAGTGAATAATATAATATTCAATCGCCTTAAAAGAAGTAGTTTTAAAAGTTAAACTATTAAATTTGATTTGGTTTTCGAACTATCTATACCAAACATTTTGAAAACTGAACAGTGTGACCATTCTCTCACAAAATAATTTATTAGCATTCTGGGTTTTGGACAGGCTTAGGTCCCACACAAATAATATTTTACAAAATTCAAACCTTCGAATGCAATTGTTCCTTACTCAAGGTATATTCAATAGCCTTTAAAATGTGTTACTTTAATTGGTTTGTAAAATATTGATCATTCGGTCCGGTAAAAACAGTAACGTAGGTCAGTTTGAAAGACATTTGCCAGAAAAACATAAAAGTTTGGTTTTTACTATTCTTGAACAGTGAAGATCAGAAAAAAATGTTCATATAAATTCTTGAAAGAATCTTGTAGAAAATATATTCAAGTTCTCAAAACTGTTTTTTAAATTACCTGTGTCATGATTAATTGCTGAGATTAGTGTTATTAAAACATCGTTTGGTGGAGTTTTCGATAGTATTGATTGTTTTTGTCCCTCCATTGATTTTTTTCTGTACATGTTCATAATCCGAGCATCGTTCATGCCCAGTTGAGGCGGCATGTAACTTAAGCACGGAAAAAAACTGTGTTAACGGCGTGAATTGCATACATGTTATCGATAGTTTGTAGGAAAACTCCATTTTGTTTCTGTAATGGCGTCGCTTATCCCCGATGTCGTTTTTTTCAACCAAAACTTCTCGTGCTTGCAAAAAAACACGGCTAATATAAATAATAATTATAAGAAACAACATAATTTCAATTTTTTTTAAATCATTTTCAAATAAAAAAACTTTAAGATTTATCAACTCATTTCTTAAATTTTTTTTCCCAACGACATAAACCGATCTACTGGACGACTTTCGATATTTTTTTCTAAACTATCGATAGTCCCGATAGTTCAAAACAATCGATTAATCGATTAAACTATCGATGTTTTATTAACACTAGCTGAGATGTTGGTGATCTGCCAGACAAATAAAATCGTAGAAGGACCAAATAATATTCGATCGAAATAAGCAAGTAACATTGGTTCGATTAAATAAAATTTTCAAAAAATTCCACTCTTAAAAAAGCAAATCAAAAAATTTCTGCTTTGTGCTATTCTTTACGATCTCCAATAACTGGATTTTTCTAGCACATTAATTTTTTAACATAATGTAATTTATTATTTTTATTTTTTTTTTTTTTCTGCCAAGACAACGTGAGCTCCAAAGGCTAGCGGTAAAGTTCAGTCCAAAAAGTACGGTTTCGTCTCGATCTCGTTATAACTCTATTATTTAAGTTATTACCCCCTTTAGTCAATTGTAACTGAGTTACAATCAGTATTGCCAGAAACACCGATTTATCGTATTTCTCCCGACAAAGTTTCTAAATATATTTTCAACATTTTCCTCCCGCTGATATTCTCCCGATTTCAAAAAATATTTTATGGCAACACTGAGTTACATACACATTTGTTTTGCTCCAATAAATTAATGTGGTTTTCCAAACAACCAAAAAATTGATTTTTATGGGGGTCAACTTGATCTTTTTCAGATTTTACGTTCCTAACAACCAAAAAAATTGATTTTTTTCGTGGTCTGTTTTTTTTTTCTCGATTGATCTTTCAAATCTCGATTTATTGGCAGATTTACACATTCTTTCACACACACTTGCACACAAACCAAATTGACATTTCTAAACGTCGTCCTCTCCTCGTCAATTTAAATTATTTTTGGCCTTTCGCTAGCATTGTTTGCTTTTGATAAGGCATTTGATTAATAAAATAAATACAAATAATGAAGTTTAATTAGTGAAATTTTTGTCTTTATTGTCCTCATTACCGTTAACCATTGACTTCTTGAGTTCGGAGTCAATTAGTGATTAAATTGGATAAATGTTTCATATGGAATGAAAGGCATTGTGGAAACATGTGGGTTAGTCCATTGTTTTTTGTGAAAATAAAATTATTTTTATTAAAATTCCATAGTAATCCTTATGTAGTGACCTTGTTTCATGTTCATTGTCTTCTTCCTCACCATCGACCGATAGCTTCTCCTTTGATTTGGATTTTGGATGGACGGGATTCCTGTATATGGATCCGACCGATGGCCAAATCATGTTATAAAGCAGTGATAGTATACCAACAAAATAAAATTCCTGCTAGGGAACAAAAAATTCCCTAATTTGTATTCTATTTTTTTATTTCAATTTGATTGAACAAAATAATGTACAATATCACATTCATTTAAATGAAGTCAAGAAAAGAATGCGTAAATCTTTTCTTTCTTATATTTTGTCATAATTTCAAAATGGCCTCAGGATATTAATAATTTCAAGATTAAAAGTAAGTCCCACTTTTGAGTTTTTTCTTATGAAACAAATCAATTAAGGCTCCCAAACCGGCGCTAAACCTTCGCGCGAATATGCGACGACTGAAGAATGTTCAAAGATTTGCATAGCGCCAGTGTGGGTTCTCTCATAAATCTCCATTTCAATAAATTAAGACAGGTGAAAGTATTCGCGTAGTTGAAATTAATTATAATTTAAACACAAAAATGTTCTTTTATAATTTGAAAAAAAAAAAACGTTTTGTAAGAATTTTTTCTTACGCATTTTTTCACCATATTTTTGTGTATTTGTATATTTTTATATATATTTTTGTATTAAAGAAAAAACTGTTCCCTAGGAAAAAAATACTTGCAGGAATTTTTCCCTACATATACTATCACTACTTACATCAGTAAACACAGACAAATCACCTACACCTTTACAAAAAAAAGGATCAATCGCGATTCGTTCTAGTTACCACGATTAATCTGGAATCTGACCCCCAAATCTGAAATGGTTGACTGGAAAACCACATTAGACATTACAAAAAGTTTATAATCTTGATCTGCTTTTGACCAAAATAAGGAAGATTGACCGAATTTCTGAAAAAAATCGACTCTACTTTCAAAAATTGTAGAATGTATTAGTTTCACATTGTCCGTAGGAAGGGCCCACGTAAATTCTAAGTTAAATCAGTTTTGGCTAAGCCTGCAATTAATTGTTTATTAATTAATAGTCAAAAATAGATCTGTGCGTTTACTTTCCAATACCGACAATTTCTACCGATTTTAGTCCAATTTTATCCTTTTTTATGTACTTTGATAGAAAAATTGGTAGAAATTGGCAGTTATGGAAATTAAACGAACAGAGGTAATATTTCGTCAGCAAATCTAGAGTTCTTTAATATTTACATATCTGAACTTATACCCTGGATAATTTCGAGATTTAGGTTCCTCGACTGATTCAAATTTTGTCAAGAGTTATCTAAGAGTTTAACTTCTAACCCTCGCTTGATATCGTACTGAAAAACAGGACTTAAGGTCTTAACATATTTGTTTTCTTTTTTGTTTCAAAAATTCGTTTTAAAAATGTGATCATTGTGAAATAAATTTGGTTTCCAAAAAAAAACTCATCGTTCCAAATTTCCAATGCAAAATTATCACATAAATGTTCTCTAGTTTCCCAAAACACCTGCTCTTCCACTTCACCAACCCCTCTTCAACAACCAACCCCAAATCTCGAACATCTTTTAAATTTTCTTCACTGACTTTTGTGAAAACGAAAGCTTTTTGCTCCACACGCACAGGGCACAGCACATGTTTCACATATAGATTTGAAACCGCAAAAGCTGAAAGCAAAATTGATGTTGTACACACTCACATCTAAGAGTGTTGGCTGTTGAGTATGGGAAAACTAGGTTAATACGGTCACTGACCGCCAACCAACAGATTGGTTTGATAATACAATATAAATAAATTCACTTGTCGGTTCTTACTTTTAAGTGAACAGTATTACTGTATGTACTTTATTCTAATTACATACTCTACGAGTATCACCTACGGTAGTTCTCGATTGTGTACAGAATTTTGGTTAAATAATTAGGTAGAGTACAGTACTAGAATAGGGATACAAAAATTGTATAATAATATTGAGCGTCTTTACAGTCAGTTAAGAAATAATGAAAGAAAGCAAATATGTAACTCACCAGCTAGAACACGCCCAATTAGACGTTCGGTATCATCAATATGCCGTGCATTGGCAAACAGATCCTCACGACTGCCAACTGTCATTTTTTATCAATTTGATCAAGTCCAACAACAATGAACACACCGCAACTTATTACTAAAATATATTATATTGGCACTCTATGATACGACACAAAAATGTTGTTAATTGTTTTGTTGTGTTGTTTAATTTTGTTTAATTAGTTTTAACTCCAATTTCCATTAAGGTATAGGTTATATGTACTAATTTATGGCACCAACAGAATTTTTAAAATTTCACTAGTTAACTTTCACTAAAAATCAATTTGAACTATAAATTTGATTAATATACATATATTATAATTATTTAAGTTTAACAATATAATTAAGAAGATTAAACTATTATCACAAAATTGTTTCAATAGTTATTTTACTTGACTGTTTTCGTTTAGTATTTTTGAAAAGGTTCTTATTCATTTTCACGATTCTAGTGTTGCGGTCATTTGGAATTGGAATCCACAATGGTTGGCTTGGGCCTTGACTGTGACAATTATAGTAGGTATGTCCAACCTAATTCACAAGAATAAAAATATTAAATTCTTATCAAGCGATTTTCGCCGCAGCCAAGAATATGTTTGAATTTTTTTTTTTTTTTATGATACCAATGAATGTGTGGCGCCTCTATTATGGAATGAAATCACTCTTGCTTTCAAGGAATGAAGCACGTTGCCTGCCGAATTGCCAGTGATGTTGCGCTACAGTGTGTTCTCTAACTTGGAACGTTAACGTATAATGAATTTTCATATTGGCGCTGCCGCCGCCACACCGCACTAAAATAACAGACATAACGAGGAAAAGCTTTTATTTTTTATTAACAGTGTCCCCTACTTCCACACTCCAAGCCCCAACCCCCCATATCGCCAAGTCTCTTTGTAAACAGGAACAGCTGTGAAATGTCAACTGTTCGTGTGCGCGCTTTATGCAATTTTTCTTGAAAAAAAATGGAAAACTAAAATGACAGCAAGATAGCAGAAGTAAAAATAATAGAAAAAGGTACAAACAGACAAAAATAACATCGCATGAGCTTTTGGTTTGAAATATTGTTTTTTTTTTTTTTTATTTATAAACCTGCAAAAAGTTGTATGTGCAGAATTAAGCTAAAGAGTGTTTTCATATTGTTCAACTGAAATTGTTATAAATAAAGCTTAAATGCTAGCTTTTATTTGCAAAACTGTTATACAAAATTAAGCTTGCGGAAGTGTAAGCTTTTATCTAAACTTTTTTGATATTAAAATTAATTTTAAAGTAAATTTGTGTTCATACGTAAGTTATGTAGTTGAGTGAATGAAGTACAAAAAGAAACACTTCTTGACCCCCAGAAACTGTTTTCATGCTAATTTAATTTTTTTGTTTCCTATATTATTTGAAAGAACAAACATTTTGGAGCAATTAGGGTAAACAAGGGTAAATGTGGACAAAGAATGAAAATCTATTTCTTAAACGGAGAGCTTGAGATAAGAATGTGCAAATATTGAAAATGTAAAAATAATCATTTTTCAAATAATTATGAAGTTTGAATGGAATTAATTTTATAGACAAGAAAGAAAGTTTAAAAAAAAAGAACACAGATTCACATATTTGTGTGTACTAAGAGGGTATTCGTATTCGTACTCCCCTAGCATTTAGTATATTCTTGTACTCTCTCACTTTGATTGTACTCTTCGAAAATATCCAAAATTTCTGCAAATTTTTTTCCTATGATAATTCTTAAATTTAAAATCAGATCGAGAATAATTTTTTACAATAAAGTGTTAAAGGCATGTTTAGCTGGCAGTTATAGCTATCCCAGAAGCTCATCATTAAAAATTTTGATTTTAAGTTTAAGGGTAGTTTAAAGTCAGAATTAGTGATTATTTTGATGGCCACATATAGGTGATTACTTATACTCTGTCTAACAAAAATTGGCAGTGTAGGCAAGATAGGACGTTTGCCTCTCATTCTGGCTACAGTGGATTGCATAAATCTTTTCTTCATTATAGCTTTAACAGGGTTGTCGTAGTGTACACGATAACACTCATGATTAAAAGCTTTTTCTTAAAGCTCAAAAATCAAAAGCACCTTAACAGAAACTCAAGGAAAAAAAGCTGAACGAATTAACAAATGGACGAGGGTAACTCTGAATGCACATCAAGCTGCAGCCAATCGCCATTCGCCACAGCAATTCAGTGCACACTCCACACTCAGATGTGCTTTGAATAAGACGTTGGGTCTGTGTCAGATGCTAGGAAATAGGGCGGGCAAAAACTTTTTGTGGAGGAGTTATTTCAATTTAATATGGTGCAAAAATATGGCACGCTACTGATTTTGAAAAAGCTTTCCCATAAGACGTGTACTGCTTTTTTTTTGTTGGACAGAGTATAGTTATAATTTCTTGCCAAAAAAAAAATTAATTTTGACCCAACCTTGCACATAAAATATCTTTTATTATTTCAATGAATGAGAGATGAAAAGTTTAGTTGGTAAGAATTATGATTATTGACTATTTAAATTGTAAAATCGCTTTTTAGAATTTAAATGCATCTCAATTGGTCGGCTGTAAGAAAAAAAAAAAACAAATATTTAAAAAGTAGGTAGCGAAAAATAAAAAGTCGCAGTCAGTCAGTCGACGGTTCTTTTCTTTGAAAGAAACTAACTTGTGTTTTAATAGTCCGATCTACAAGGTTGACGTCTTAAAATGAAGGTAAAATGTTAAGTTAAATGTTAAAGCTAAGTCAATAAGTTAATAATGGCTGACAGGTGCCCATCGGCTAGATTTGTAGCCAAAAAAGGAGTTCCTGAAGTTTTTACATTATCTTTCATTTATAATACCATATTCTTATAATATCATATTCCTATGTGATTATTTATTAATTTAAAAACTTAAATATAAAGGGTTCTCCAATAAGAGGTGTTATTTTGATATTCAAATGGCATTTTTTGAGATAAATGATCGAATTTTTATTTCATTATTAAGAGGAAGGTATGCCGTTAATAATGGAACACAACATCAGTCAAATGGCCGCCACGACCACGCTTACAGGACCATATCCTTTTCATGAAATTTTCCATAACCAAATCGCAAAGTGGCTGCCCTATGTCTTCGATAGACTCACGAAATCCATCTTTGAGGTCTTGAATCGACGCTGGGCTGTTGGCGTAGACCTTATCTTTCACGTGGCCCCAAAGGAAGAAGTCGCAAGGTGTTAAATCACAAGATCTCGGTGGCCAATTGTGATCACCTCTTCGAGAGATAACACGGTCCGGAAACTTTTCCCGTAAAAGATCGATGGTTTCATTGCTTGTGTGGCACGTAGCGCCGTCTTGTTGAAAGTAAACGTTGTCCAGATCAATACCATCCAATTCCGGCCATAAAAAATCATTAATCATCTCTCGATAGCGCAATCCATTGACCGTAACTGTTGCTCCAGCCTCATTTTCGAAAAAGTAAGGTCCAATGACCCCGCCGGACCATAAACCGCACCAAACAGTCACACGTTGAGGATGGAGAGGCTTTTCAACAATAACTCTTGGGTTTTCCGAGCCCCAGATGCGACAGTTTTGCTTGTTGACGTAGCCTCCGAGGTGGAAATGGGCCTCATCAGTCAAGATGATTTTTCGATGAAATTCCGGATCATTTTCATGCATTTCAAGGACCCAATCAGCAAAGACACGACGTTGTTGATGATCAGCCGGCTTGAGTTCTTGTGTTAACTGAACTTTATAAGCCTTAAGACCCAAGTCTTTATGCAAAAAAAGGTGTAATGACGTTTGTGGAATGCCTAATTCCAAAGAACGACGAGGAATGGACAAACCTGGGTTTTCTTCAACACTTTGGGCTACAACAGCAGTATTCTCAGTTGGTTTTATTCTTCAGATCACTTACTTGTCCCAACAGCTCGAATTTGTCCACCAATTTCTGTATTGCGGTCCGACTAGGTGCTTCACGACGACCCAAAAATGTTTTAGTTTTACGAACCGTCTCTGCCAAATTTTCACCATTTTTATAGTGAATTTTAATAATTTCAATGCGTTGTTGAAGCGTGTATCGTTCCATTTTTATTAATGGCGTAGTTTCTACTTGTCAAATGACAGCTTCAAAAGTGACAGCTACCGAAATAGCGGGCTATTCAAAATAACACCTCTTATTGGAAAACCCTTTATTTTCATTATGTGTTATATTTCTTAGGTCAGAACACAATTGAAGGTATTTTTTTTGGATTTTAGATCGATTCTTTTCGGATTCAAAGGGGTTAGTTACCTTCCTGCAAAGCATAAAAAAAACACAAATATCAAACTGAAACTTATACGTTGATATAGATCGAATTGGGCTCTAGCTGCAAATCAAATTGCGTGTGCAAATCCGAGCAAGTCTTGCTTGAAATCTATATTTACGATTTTTGATAATTTTACTGTAAACTGGAAAGCGATATTAAATACTTCAGAAACAAGAATTGTCTCTTAGACATCCTTGAAAAATTTGAATGCAAAAATAGGAAACAAAATCAAAATTATGTTTCTTGTTTCATTAAGCAAATACAAGCCATTTTCAACACTTAAAATTGACGAACTTACCAAAATTGTTAAAAAAATGTTTGTATACAAAATTGTGTATGAAAAAAATGCTACAGCAGATTTTATAAAAAAATTATTGTAAATACCTGAACATCTCTAACATTAACATTAGTAATTTATTTATTTTAAAAACAAATGAAAAGCTTTATAAACAAGTTTCTTAGCAATAGGTGCAAGTATGTGCGAGCCAGTCGAGCATTTTTTTTATTTATGTTTTTTTTTAAATACACCAACCTTTTAATTGGTTTTTATGAATATCGAAGTCTTTTTTTTTTTATTTGGTTCGAAACAATATGCTGGTTTTGAACATCTTTTATACAATTAAGTGGAATTACATTTTGACAATAAAAACTTTACCTTCCTTTATTTTGTTGATATTAATAACAATTTTTATTTTTTGTTTGTTTGTTGTTTCAAAATGGCCACCTTTTTTCCTCCAAATGACGCACAAATTTCTAACGAACTAAAGAAGGGATTTTTTAGAACTCGAAAACTGTGTTGCAAGCAAATGTCTTCTTCATTAGCAAGGCACAGATTTTATCCGAAATGGGAATAAGATTCAGGTGAGTTAGGTAAGTGACTTTACTAATTTTATATTCCGGCGGTAAGGTAAATTAAAAAATTAGACCTTACGTGTAATACATTATACGTAGCACGTTACGTTTTACATCTAACGATATTCAATAACAAAAATCCAACACTCGGGCGAACGGTGATGTTTACACAACGCAAATGTCACACATTTTTTTTTTTGGTTCTAAAAACAATTTTCAATCATCAGCATACACCTTATAAAGGGTGTTTTTTTAAAACGTGTGGTTTTCAATTTGGCAATACTTTTTGTTGGTCTTTTTGACAGATGTCACTTGATTTATGCTCAGTTTGGTTTGCCATTTCATAATTTATAGACTTACTCCTGAACAACGTTTGCAAATCGTGCAAATTTAATACCAAAATAATGGTTCGGTTCGCGTGATGCATCGCGCGCTGCGTCCAATATTCGGTCGACATAATCGCAAAATCGTATAAATTCGAGCATCTATGGATCGCGGATTCGCACCACGTTTACTCTAGTGGATAATGAGCATCCTCAGAGACGCCGCACAGCGCGCACCGTAACGCTATTGCTGCTGTGGAGCAGAGTATCGAAGAAGACCCGCATCGCGCGAAACAATTTGGGCCTGTCGAAAATTGGGCCTCTCGGCTGGAATTTATTGGAGCCAGCCGCGGCGGCTACTTGCCCAAAATCATTTTTAAAACATAATTGGCAAACTCTTATCTTTATAATAAAGCTTAATTCTTGGCCATAACATTAAATTATATGCGTTTTATTTCTTTTTGAAAACCACACGTCTAAAAAAAACACCCTTCATAAACCTTATAATAAAGTTATCTCACCATATTTATTTCCAATCGTCAAAAATAGTTCTTAGAACTTACCTGGAAATAGAAAAAAAAATAATCATAAATAGTTAATTATTCAAGTTGGCCATATGCTAAGTATTATATGAATTTTATTAAAAACTCAAAATAGAATAATTCCAATCTTTTTGTCGAAATAATATAGGTACCTGTTTAAATAATGATTTCTGGGCCAACACCAATAACTAAACGACCTCCATAATATTTATCTACCCAGCGTCATATACTCTCGACAACAAACAAAAGGATTGTTCTGCAACTGCAAGTCATAGCTAAACGTTAACGTATGTACATTATTTTGAGTTGGCAGTTTCATTCCTATGGTATAAAACTATCTATACCATGGTCGTTGTCGCCGTCATCGTCATAGTCTGGCTCTGGTTTATATAGCACCACTTTACCTTCTGCTAGTTTGTATTTTTTTTTTTTTTTTTTTTTTTTTTTTTAGTTTCGTTTCATTCGATTTAAATACACTTCACTTGCGAACAGAACACAGCAGTTCAGTTAAACTCTGAGTGGCCTTTGTGGATGTCCCTGAATCCGTGCATCGACTCGACTCTCAAAGTAGGTTGGTTTCGTATAGAACTACCATATCGAACAACAGCAGCAACAACAAAAAAAAAATCAAACTCCACATGCCTGTCTGTAGGAATATAATATATGTGTATATACTTAACCAAACCAAACGATGCTGAGTGGGTTCCAATTCTCTCTAATGAGGACGAACAACACAACAACAAAAAAAAAACTACAAAAAAAAGGCTAAACATATTCCTTTCTGGGCCACTAGGTAGGGAGTATCACCATCATCGTTATCCTATCCCTATCACAAGTGTGTATATTTGCGGGACTAGATTAAACACTTTTAAAAGTCTATAGAAATCACACATTAGGACTTATACACACCACACGACCTATCAAGGGGCGACGACGCGGTAAAACTGTACATATACTCCTATACGTGGAAAATGAGCACGCAGCCTTTAAGCCAAGGATTATTGGCGGTCCTTCGGATATAAGGGAACAAGAAGGATGTATATTAGGTTGTCCCGACAAATTTTTTTTTGGATTTTCCGAACAAAAGACCTCTCAAAACTTGCGTAATTGGACTTAGATTACAAAAATATATAAAAAACAAATATTAAAATTTGTCTAGGGGGTTGTACCGACCCTCAAAATTTTGACAAATTGATATTTTTATGCTTTTTTTCCCTTCCTTAATTTCGGTTCCTGAGCTACTATTTATTATAAAATATTAACTTTTTGATCTTATTAGGTTTAGAACATATTTGACGTTTTGATTTGCATGCAACAATACGTTTCCAGCGGTTTCAAATTTATAAGGTTTTAAGCTAAAAATACCCCCAATAGGTGACCAAAATTGAATTTTTTTAATTTTTGGCGCATATTGCTATTATCATCATTTTCCTGGAACTTAAAACCACTGCTCTATAAATCTGACACTGCAATGAAGAGTTGGTGCGTGAATCTTCCCCAGAAACACATTCGGTAACAGAGGCATCCCCAACAAACCCCCCTTGGACAGAGGCACCATCGACTTCAAGAGCTTATCGCAATAGATTGATGTTGCCAACAGTTGCCAAGGTATGTGATCGATACGGTTTATCGACGCGATCTGCTGCTGCTGTCGCTTCTGCTGTTTTGGCTGATGTCGGCTTGGTTTCTTCCAAAGATTCAACTCTTGTTATAGACAAAAATAAGATCCACCGAGCTGTATCGAAATCACGTAAAGAAGCTTTAGAAGATATTGGAGGTATTGCTATAAAAAGCATTTACTTTGATGGAAGAAAGGACAAGACCCTGATAAATGAGAAAATATGGGCGCGTTATCACCGTAAAGAAATTTTTGAAGAACACATCTCAATTTTGGCAGAACCTGGATCAATTTACTTGTGACACACAACACCAGGTCGTGGCACCGCAAAAGGGATTTTTACTTCCATCACAACTTTTTTAGAGAGTCAAGGTTGGAATTTAGATGACGTGCTTTGCATTGACTGTGACGGAACTGCAACTAATACTGGTTGGAAGGGAGGCGTCATTCAAACTTTTGGAAGAGTTCTTGAAGAGACCGCTGCAATGGTGTATTTGCATGCTTCACGCCAATGAGTTACCTCTTCGTCATTTATTCTTGACATTAGATGGTTGCACTTCGGGTCCTAGAGAATATTCTGGACCTATTGGGAAACAATTAGCTGATTGCGAAAGTAAAACCACCGTGAGCTTTTGTGCAGTGTCTGGTAATATGCCTGACTTGCCGAAAAATGTGGTTGATGAACTTAGTACGGATCAAAAATATCTTTATCAGATATGTCAAGCTGTATCTACTGGTTTCTGTTCTCCTGAGCTGGCAAACCGTCAACCTGGAAAAATGGCGCACTCGAGATGGCTTACTTCAGCTAATCGCATATACTGAGACTTTATGTTAGTACTCTTCGTCCATCAGAGAATTCGCTATTGCTTGTCAACTACGTCGTCAAAGTATACGCTCCAATTTGGTTCCGAATCAAGCGACAGGCGTCTTTTAAGGATGGAGCCAAACATATTTTCCAATTAATTATGTACTCTCGATATTTACCTGAAAATTTGAGATGTGTTGTGGATTCTGTTATAGAAAGAAATGCTTATTTTGCACATCCAGAAAACCTGCTTATCAGTATGTTGTTTGATGAAAGGGACCACATTCGGGAGCTGGCATTGCGAAGAATAAAAAAAGCTAGAGAAGCTGAAAATATCAACAAACGCAGGATATATAAACCACCAAAGATCAACTTCTCTGCTAAAGATTATACCGAAATTATTTTGTGGTACGAATGTCAGGTAACATCACCCCCGGTTCTTCGACATATTTCTTTTGAAGACCTTCACATCATGGCAAAAGATAAGAGCTTGGAAATTGTTGACTTTCCCTGTCACACCCAATCTGTGGAAAGATGTGTTAAACTGGTAACAGAGGCATCACAGAGTGTAACTGACCCTACTTCTAGAGATGGCTTTATTAAAAACAAGTTGAAATCTCGTGCAGAAATGCCAAATTTTGGACACAAAAATAAGTTTAAATTCTAAGGTTATGTCATTAATTAAAAATTATTTCTTGCTTATTTTGTTTTTATGTGATTTGTTTAAATAATATTAATAATAAAATACGTTTAAAACTTAATTTTTTTTTATAGTTTTATTCAAACGGTTAAAGTATGTAAAAACATGAAATTTAAAAATCTTCAAAGCCCGGTACTGCCCCCAAGATAACATGTTCTTTCAGTTTTTTTGACGTTTTCTTTATCTGTGTAAAATTACGCAAATTTTGATACCCCTTTTGATAGTGTAGCTCGAAAAAAAAATTTTCTCATACATCGACGGGACACCCTAATGTATATACGGCCACTCAAAACATGTCTCGCAATTATACACATCACTCTTTGAATGTAGATACACGCAGATAGTTTATAAGATGTCGCCTCGCACATTGCTGAATCGCCATGGAATATATAATATGTACCATATACTCCTTTGTCAGAAGGAGGCGATGTTGTCATATCGGAAGGGTCAAACGATGAATTTGTATAGACAAGACCGAACTGCAGACATAGTGTGTCCTTGATATGAATTTCACAAGAAAATTTTAAGATTGTATTTCATTTTTATTTATTTTGGCACGTTCCAAAAACGATAAAAAAAAAGATAGAAAACATTGGACAATAATTCAGAGAAACTAAAACCATTCATAGTAAATGTGGAAGGTTGTTGGTGGAGTGTCTGGTATTTTTGACTTAAGCACCTAGAACTTCATTATTTATCTATTAAATTTGAATTTAAATAATATCTAGATCTATCTGTGTCGATGTTGGTGGGGGCTCACAGTGGGGCGCACAAAATGGAAAAAAAAAAAACACATAAAAATTAACGTTGTGATTTTAGGGCCAGTTTATTCACAGCAGGTTGATTTGTTCCATAACTTTCAAAGTTTCTAATTAAATTACACTTATCAACCATCATAGGCTGATTAGTGATTAGCTGCTTTCATGATTAACAACTTAAATTATGGATTCCTTGATAAAAATAATGGTAAGCATGCACATTCGCTGATTCACCAGATGCATTTATCTTTGATTAAAGACGATTAGCTGTGGACAAATTGGACCTTATAATTTTTTTTGAATGCCCCCTGGACTTTAGGTGGGATTCGTAGCACAGTGGGGTTAGTTTTTTTTAAGACTTTAGCCTTACAAAAAAAAAATTAAATACAAAATATTAAAAAAAACGTGGGCCTGCAAAAAGACATTTTTGGAGTTTTTATAAATGTTTGGGTATATAGTTTATTTTTTTTTAAATAAGGCGTGAAAATGGGCGTTAATAATTCTTAATGAATTCTTTGTTTCTTATCCCTTTCATTAACTTATTTGAAAATTTAATCAAAATCGATTTAGTTAGTTCGGATTTTATTGGTTTTCTTTCTGCTCTCTCATATACAAAATGCTCTACTGTGATATGTATAGAGAACAGATCTTAATTCAGTTAAATCCGAAAAACTTATCTGATTTTGATGAAATTTTAAGATATGATAAAGATTGGTATGAGGAATAGAACTTTGAAATGGAATGAAACAAAGACGATTTTTTTTAAATTGACATGAAATTTACTTAATTCGAAAGATAATCTTCTGGCATTATAATTTAAATATGATTTCTGGCATATGACTGCCACGGCTGGCTCGGACGTAGTCTAATCTAGAGGTCCAATTTTCGATGATTTTTTTCAACATTTGTGGCCGTATATCGGCAATAACGCCGAGAATTATGTCCTCCAAGTGGTCAATCGTTTCGGGCGTATCGGCGTAGACTAGCGACTTTACATATCCTCATGGAAAATAGTCAAGCGGTGTTAAATCGCACGATCTTGGAGGCCAACTCACAGGTCCAAAACGCGATATTATGCGCGTTAACCAAACGCTTCCTTCAAGAAATCAATTGTAGCACGCGCTGTTTGACATGTTGCGCCGGCCGTCTTGTGGAAACCAAAGCTCCTGCACATCATGCTTGTTCAATTGATGAACGAAAAAATCAGTAATCATGGCTCTATAGCGGTCACCATTGACTGTAACGTTCTGGCCAGCATCGTTTTTAAAGAAGTACGGACCAATTATTCCACCAAACCATTAAGCATATCAAACAGTCAGTTTTTGTGGATGTAATGGTGTCTCAGCATACACTTGAGGATTATCATCACTCCAAATACGGCAGTTTTGTTTATTGACGAATCCATTCAACCAAAAGTTAGCTTCATCGCTAAACAAAATTCGCTTATGAAAATTGGGATCAACGGCAATCGTGTTTTGGGCCCATTCACCGAATCTATACGCCTTGGTAGGTGATCATGTGGCTTCAATTCTTGCAATGCCAAACCAAACTAAAAATAAATCACTTGACAGCTGACAAAATGTTCGCCAGTTAAAATAGTGTTGCCAACCTAAAGTTCTATACCTTTTAAAAAACACCCGTTACATGTTAGAAATATAAAATCATTCTTTTTTGTGTATCGTAAATATTAATAAAGAAATTTAAATATTTCAAAATATTGTCCGAATTTAAAATATTTTTAAAAATCCAAATTTTGCTAAAGACAACAAAAAATCGCAATGTTGCAACTTTTCAATTTCCAAGAAAAACACACTGTGCTGGTTTGTTTTCTACATGTGCTGCTATAGGCCGTAAATAATACAAAAAAAAATAAGCAAAAAAAGTGGGTTGCTAAGGGCCAGTTCCACAGTCGACACTTACCGGAATAAGTGGCACTTAAGATTCTCATATTAGGAATTTAAGCTAAATTTTATAGCCAGCGTAAGTGGACCTTAAGTCACCAACATCGGAGACTTAAGAGCCAGGTAACAGTGCACTGTGATATTGAGAATTAATCTTTCACATTCACTACTTAAGTGTTGCTTTTTTGACTGTGAAACTGGCCCTAAGTGTGTCCTTGCATGCGCCATAATATTTTTTTTTTTTTTTTTTTAAATCGAAAATTTTGTGAGTGCAAAATTTATTTTCGACCGGAAAAATTGAAAAGATGCAAAGTTGTTGTAACTCTTCGGCACAAAACAACACAGTTTGGCTCTTTGAGAAAAGCGAAAGTTTAAAAAAAAAATGTATGAGTAGAATTTTCAAGTTTTTACTTGCGATGTACATAAACATAGGTAGGTACATACTACATGGCAAGTTATGAATTCGTAAAAAAAATTAAACACGAGATTTTGGTAAGCTTGACATTACGATGGTAAAGAAGGCGAAAAAAGTGGGTTTTTCAAGAACGTCCGTCTGTCTGTCTGTTCGACTACCGCCTAAGCCGATGGGTTGATTTTCTTTAAACTACCTAGTGTTTCTTGGACATTCCCCCGACATATTTTTTTATATTTTTTTGGACCAACAAAAATATGGGACATCCTCATTTTTCTCAAAATCGGCTCCACAGATTTAAAAAAAAAGTCAATGGCGCAAATTTTTAAACAGTCCTCGTTTAAGGAATAAAACCGACTCTAGTAAACGCAGTCGTTTAGTTGCGAGCCTTTGTCTAACCTTTTCTTAATTTTAAACACTTTTAACAACTCTTCTAACTAATGAAGGTTTTTAGCGCAATTGTAAGGTTTTTTTATGGTTTGTGGTAGAGCATTCGACTGCAGATCGAGAGGTCCCCGGTTCAAATCCGGGTGTCCCCTTTGAAAATTAAATTTGTTTGTAATTTTTGTTTTCTTTTTTTTAGCCCCTTATAGCTATTCCACCTTTCCAGCTAAGATGACGGGCGTTTTTGTGAGCAGAAAATGATTTGCCGCGATATAGTAGTCCAACACTATGTACCACATTTTTTTTTTTCTTTTTGTTGGGGCGGTCAACCGAATACAAGTTTGTATTGTATATTGTTTGGTGTCGTAGTCTATTGAATCGGGGGGTGGAGATGGTGTTTTTTTGTCGTGGTAATGGTTATTGGGTGCATGCACCACAAATTAAAGCTAAGACAGTTTTCGTAATTGTTGATTTACATGCTTAAAATCTTCATCAAACATTTTTCTTTAAATTTTTGTTATGAAATAACTATAATTGAATGGATAAAGTATACTTTAAAAAAGAAGCATTTTGCTGCTTTTAAAGTTAGACGAGTGCTTTAGCGTTAAAGTATACTTTATATAGTTTAAAATTATCAAACCGTCGACTCTCATTCTAAAACTCATTTTTAGAGTCCGCGTCGAATTTAAACATGATTTAGAGTAGGTTTTAAATGTTTAAAATTTTGCGCAAATACATTTAATTAGGTAGTTATAAGCTGTCGTTTAGTAAAACAAATGGTTAGGAAAAATGCTTATTAATGGTACCTCTCAAAGAATTATTTTTTATTTTCACTTTTCTTGAAAATGGTTACTTGATTTCGATAAATTTTTCTACGAAAAATGATTGATACATTCTTAATAATATTGTGTACCAAAATAACCTAAAAAAATATTTGTTGGAGTTTAAAAACAAAAAAATCAATAACTAAATATTTCAAAAAAAAATGTTATAAAATTTGGCAGAAGCAGCTTTTTTAACATTATCTAAAAGAATTTAAAAAAAAAATGTCTTATAGCCAAATAAAAGGGTATATCTCATGTTTAAAAACCGTTGATAAAAATATTTTTTCTGCTCCAAAACGACTCCTACAGTCTTGATAAAATTTTGTATGTAATGAAATTAGTACGATCTACTACTTAAAATTCTAAAGTTTTACATTTCACTATTATTAACAGAAGGTACCTCTCCTAGAACAAGGTTTTTGATTTTCGACTATCAAAATTTTGAAAAAACCATGTTTGGATTTAAATAAAAAATATTTTGAAAATTATATTCCATTGATTATAACCTGTTGATGTCAAGCTTTGAATTCTTCAGACTCTTAACTTCACAAATTGTGAAACTACACGAACCTACACAATGTTCGACAGCCAACACACTATTCGCAACATAATTCAATGTAAGTTGTATATTGTCACGTGAAAAAATAAAAAAAAAAATTATTCTCGTAATTCTCGTGCGCCAGTCATGTCATTGTACTGAAAACAGTTTATTCACTTTTGAGCGCAGAAACGTCACGATAAATTCATTGCTGCTCCCATCAAAAAGCACTTGCCAGCTAACAAATTACATACACACAGATATATATAAATTCTTGCACTTGCTATTGCATTGTCATTTGATGCAGCTTTAGTGTATTTTTTATTTCTCATATGCGAGTACGTTCATTGTCTTGTATTTCTATTGAGAACATCTACTATACACCCAGGTCCCACACACAACCAAACCAAACTAAACCAAAACAACGATTGTCTGTGATAGGTTCAATTGCGATCATTTTTCAATCGGTTAACATTGAATCTATTGAATTGAGGTGCAGTGCAGCGGGAGCTTTGCAATAATAATGATTGAAATTAATTTCACAGTGATTGTTGTTTTTTTTTTTTTTTTTTAAATAAAAATAATTGATGAATTCATAAACTGTTAATTTTTCTGATGAATATCGTTAATCAATTGTGATATATATTTTAGGACAACAACAAAAAGTGAGGAATTAAAAAGACTTGCCTGTTTTTGTAGCATTCATCATTATTCTGTTCAGTGAAATCTTTAAACGATGACTGAGAGTCTGAGTATTTGATTCGAGCATTTCCTTTTTGGTCATCTCTGGTTTTTTTTTTTTCTTTTTTGTTGTTTAGAATTTAGTCTTCCGAATCTTGTCTTTGTGTTTTGTATATTGCCTATATTATTTAATTTGTAGGTTGAGTCACTTTAACCCGAAAAATGTTTGAGTTGTAGTCGCAAAAATTATTATAAATAGGGTATAGTAGATATATTCGGCTGTTAAGTTATAGAGTAGAGTAGCTCGGCTTTTTTGACAAAAATATTCTTTTGGCTGGATGAGTTTTCACTCATTATAATATAGTGAGGAAGATACGGAGTCAAAGTTCGAATAAAATTGGCTGAACGCATGTCAATCTTTAAAAAAAAATAAGTTTAAAAAGCTTCAAAATGACTTGAAAGTATTGGTCATTTTCAATATAAAATTTTATTGTTTTCTTTTAGAAAATTATGTGTTCTACCAAAAAGGTTGAGGGACTTAGCAATTGGCTACTTTATTTATATGTCTTATTCATACGTTATTATAAAATTACTTTGGATGGAATCGTAGCCGAATATCTCAGGTTCGGAAAATTTTCATTGGCCAACTGGTTGACAGCTATTTTCAACCAGATTTTGGTCACAGAGGAAATCCCAACCCAGTGAACAAAATCTGATATAATCCTCATACACAAAAAAGGAAACAAAGACGATATCAACAACTATCGACCTATTAGCATAATATCTTCGATTTATAAGGTTTTTGCGAAATGTATTTTCGAGAAAGTGAAGGCCATAATTGATTTTAATCAGCCTTATGAACAAGCTGGATTTAGATCAGGTTTTTCTACAATGGATCACTTACAAACTGTTAGCCAAATAATGAAAAAATGCAAGGAGTTATACTCCTAACTGTCTCCTTTGCTTTCATCGATTTTGCAAAAGCTTTCGATACGGTGGAACAGAATTTTATTTGGAAGGCACTTCTAAACCAAGGCATAGACAAAAAAATAGTTCGAATCTTAAAGGATATGTACGCCAATAGCACCGCGCCGATAAAAACGGAATTTATCGGGCCAGAGTTTAAAATATCCCGAGATGTAAGACAAGGAGATCCTCTCTCACTAGCGCTTTTTTACGCAGCTCTCGAAGAGATCTTTAATAAGCTAAACTGGGAGCACAAAGGATTAAGGATAAATGGCAGATATCTTTCAAATCTCCGGTTTGCAGATGACATCATAGTAATCTCAAACACCAGTGAAGAGCTTCAAACTATGCTCAACGAATTATGCTCTAAATGTAGAAGTATTGGCATCTTGTATTAAATAGGAATGGGCTGGACATATCATGCGCACATTTGACAACCGTTGGACGAAATTATCAACAGAATGGGTACCTCTGGATGGAAAGAGAAACGTAGGTGGACAATTCAAACGCTGGAAGGATGATATCCGAGCTACATGCCCATTCTATTGCCGAGAAGCACTTGATAGAAGAAGATGGAGAAGCCTGGGGGAGGCTTAAAATCTTAAAATTTTATATTGAAAGATTTATATACATTTGTACATAGTTAAGTAATTATTATATATGTATATTAATTTTTCTCTATTAATGTTACTATATAAATAATGAATTAATGAGTGAATAAAGCTTTAAATAATAATAATAATAAAATTACTTTTAGATAAATATGTTTTACGTATATTTAACAGTTTTAAAGCAGTGCAACTTAACCCCACGTTTTCCAGTTCAAATATTTTCATAAACTACGCCAAGTGAAGTTTTTGGATACATATATACACAAGATACATATATTTTTTATTTGCACCTAAGTAAAGGACCAATAAGATATAAATTTATAATTGTTATTAACAAACCATACATGAACTGACCGAAAAAAAAATGTATACTGACAAGATGCCGCAATATTGAATAATTCCAAAGAAGAACGTCTTACCCTGGATAAATACCAAATTTTGACTGGACTGCGAAGGCTAAAGAAAGCCTTTTAGGCATTAAATTTGTTAAATATGTTTGTATATTGTTTTAAAATTCTTAAATAGTCATAGCAAATACTTTTCAGATTAAGAAAAAAATATGTTACGTATACGCCTGAGTGCCCACAGAAAATACTATTAAATATCTGCTTGCGAGCGTATTTCAACTTGATATTTTTTTTTTTATCAGAAAGTGTTATTACGTGAAATAAAAAGTAGCTACTGAATAGCTTTACAAATCTGAGGAATTTTACTTTAAAATAATATAACTTATCGGCACACGTATATGCGGCAGTCGAAATTGAAACGAGACTTGACAAAATAAAATAATCTTTAATATATAAAACAAAGTCGTTTTAGTTACAACAAATATAACTCAAGAACTGCTGGACGTATTTTAATGATCGTGTCCGCCCCGAATAGCAGAATCACTATAAAAATATCGGAAAAATTCACTTTGTAGGGTGAAATGGGGTAAAATGAAAAAGACTTATCCGCTTAAAAAAAATTCTACCTGGGTTTGAAAGATTATTCTTAGGAAATGACTTCAAGAATTTTTTTTTAATTTGCAATTTGTAGGGTGAATTGGGGTAAAAATAAAAAAATGTCCGATTTAGGAAATTCTTTTTTCATTTGAAAGGATTTTTTTTTAGGAAATGGCTTTAGAGATATTCTTTTTCAAATTTTATTATTTTTAGGGTGAAATGTAGTTTGAAAGGTTTTTGTGTTTGAAAGGTCAATTTTAGTGGATGGCATAAGGAACTTTTTTTTTCAAAAATTTGGTATTTAAAGGGTTTAAAAACGAAAAGTGTTATCCGATTTCAAAAATTCTGATTGTGTTGTAAAGGTTATTTTTAAAAATTTGATATTTAGGTAGATATAGAGTGAAATAGGATAAACACAAAAAAATTACTATTGATTACAAAAATTCTTTCTGCGTTGGGAAAGTAATAAAGGTTGGACTTAGATGATCATATTTTAACGAATTTCATCCAAGCTTGCAAAAAAACACGCCTACTGTTGGTATATTCGACATTTCGGTAAGAAATATTTTATCAGAAACTGTTGGTAGCAGTGCTAAGTCTATCATAGAATCGTTGTTTTTTTTTAATATCGATTTTAGCAATTTCTTTAAATTTAAAATACTATTGCAAATAAAAATTTAAAATAATGTTTTTTTCTTAGTTAGTTAAAAGAACAGTATTTCGGTTTAAGTTTAAATTACTTAGTTCAAGAAATTGGAATGCATTTATACTAAATCTTTCTTTTAAAAATATTATATAAAATTTTGTAAATAAAAAAATAAATTTTGAAGAAAAATCATAAGATTTAAAATTTTTTTCTTCCATAAAAAATCAAAGGTATATTTATTTAAGAAATCAGACGCAATTTTGTTTTTTTGAACTTAAATTTATTTCGAAGTTGTTTTAGCAATTTAAAGAACTATGCAATACCATTTAAAGTTTTTCTCTAAATATACCTTTCCATGTTTTTTTTTTTTTATGTAAATAATCGCTCTTATTATTCAAGTGGTTTATAGTTTTAAAAAAACCACTGCATTTTTCAAAGCAATTATTCGTGCATTTTAATTTTTCCTTTTATGTTCATAATTTTTGGCAGCAGAGGGTCCTGGACCTGCGTCTGCGGGCCTCATTAACATTTCTTTTAAAAACAAAACTGTCTAGAGTTACTTCCATTTTCTTGCCTCTACGGACCTGTCTACGTTCCACATTCTTAAGCTGCAAAGAAAGGTACCCACGTATACATCGAGCAATTGAAAATTTCTCCAGTTCCTAAATCAATTTGCAAATCACCCCATTTCCTAAAACAACAACAACAACAAAAAAATAAAAAATATATACAATTTTCACTTGCTCCGGGATGACCATTTTCCAAGAAGTGCAAAGTATATAACTAAACAGAAACAAAATTGTAATGTAGGTAATCTTCTTAATTCAAGTTAATTGCAATTTATCACCTTACACAAACAGCCTTAAGTGGTGCTGTCGACCCTTTTCTTCGACACTGTCACCGATAGGCCCACGAGTATAAGGGTCGACGGAACCTTTGACAAGATTGTGTACACCATCTTCTTCGTCTTGTGCTTCTTTCTGTGTGGGTTTCTCGTTTCTATGAAATAAGTATCTTTATTACGTAAAGCGAAAATGTATAGTTGAATCTGCACAGAAAAAAAAAAGCAAAAACAAACCTGAATACAATATCCAGCTGTCTATCTCTAGAGATAGGTATAGCGTATAGGGTATACCTAAGTATGTATATGTAGGTCCTAGTTAGATGTATGTATATTTTGTGCACGCGCAACATCTGATAACCATAGAAACTAGGTGAACGACCGCCGATAAGTATGTGACCTTCAAAATTATCTGGGCCAAGTGGAAATACAATTTTTGACATTCTAATATTCTAATCATTTTCATTTCGTGGTGTGTTTATATTCTTTTTCTTATTCTCTCTCTCTCTCTGTCTATTTCTCAATTTCTCTTTCGTATTGTGAGTTGTGAATTTGTGATTGTTTGGTGTTTTTGTTGTTGGGGTGTTAACTCACCCTCTTTGTTGTCATTCCTTGATGGGTTCTCTTTCTCCCGAGCTCTCAAGTCTCAATCTCAATATGAAACTGAATCTGAATTTCAATTCTAGGGGTGTTTGTTTTTTTTTCTATTCTTTTCACGTTCATGTTTATTATGAAATATACTTTGAGCTCAGATCTGTGTTTACCTTCAAATTTAGTATCTTTTCTTTGCTTCGAGTAGCGAATACAATAGAAAACGCTATTTGGTGTGTTGATGAAATAAGACAACAAGCAGAGGGTTGCCGGAGTACGGGTGGTTTTTTTTTTTTTTTTTGATGGATTTAATATGAGAAAGTTTAGATACGGATCCGACGAGAATGGAAAGAGAATCGAAATTGTTAGATATAAATTTATTAATTTCGTCAACAATAAATTTGCTTGATGGTGGGTTGACATTCGATCAGAACATTTTATTTCAACGGTGGTGGAGAGGCTCAGAGGGTAGGATGTGGAGATGATATAATAAAATGAATACAATAAAATTTGTTTTTTTTTTTTTTTGTTTCTTCTGTATGTTGTATTATTGCATTATTGCGTGCTTGGCTTTGAAAATGTAGGTAGGTATACCTAGGCATAATGATTGCCGGGGTAGTTTATTTCGTTTGTATGTAGGTATGTATTGCTCTTGAATAAAATTTATTTGACCGTGGCCTTGAAATATTATTGTGTGTCATTCAACTTTCTATTTAAATGCCATACAAGCTAAACCTTATGGTTCTTTCTAACTACGCATATGATGTAGGTAAATACATAAACATCATGTAGGTATGTAGGTATCTATTTATTTTGCTTTGCTTTTTTTTTTTTTTATTATTATTTAATGTTTGTTGTTGTTGATGTTTTTATTTTGAAAAAAAAAATGGTAGTGGATTGTCTACCTAAGAGTAGATATGTACCTATTTTTAGAATGAAAATTGTCTTTGGTTATGATAGGTTTTTATTACCTGCATAATTAAGTTAAGAAGATAGGTAGGTAGGTATAGGTGTTTTGTTTTACAAAATAACAAATTTGTTTTATTTTTTTTGGAGGAATTAACTACATCTAGTAAAAGAGGTTATATCAATGTAAATTTTGACACGAGTAAAAAATAGTGATGCAGAGTATCTTTCTACTTAACAAAAGCTAAATTTAATATACAGAATACTTATTTGATAAATGTTTATGGGGAATTTAGCAAACATGCCACCTACACCATTACTACATCCCCACTCTATTCTTTTATTGAAACTGGAAAGATGTGGGTTTCCAGAATGGATACTTGCTTGGATCCAATCGTATTTAAAAAAAAAAATCGAGTGCGATATGTAAAATATAACAACTAGTTTGTCTAAATCAATAAATGTTACATCCGGGGTTCCTCAAGGCAGACATATTGGGCCATTACTATTTATACTGTTTATTAATTACATTGCTATGAACATTCTTTATTCAAAAATTTAAATCTTCGCTGATGACTTCAAGCTTTTTTATGGCTTTTCACAAATCTAAACGGATACTTGTTTTTGCAACATGATATTGACAGATATTGGTGCACTTTAAATGGAATGGAACTTAATACGAAAAAATACAAAGTTACATATCGCTTTAGTCTTCTTATTTCATAGACGATAGTTTGGTTGATCGAATAGATGACATTTGATGACTTGGGAGTTTTATTTGACACCAAAATATCATTTAATCCTCACATTGACAAAATGTTAAGTAAGGCAAGGAACCGCCTTAGATTAATGAAGAGGTTTTCGAAAGAATTTAATTATCCTCATATCTCTAAGATCCTTTACTGTTCATTTCTCCACCCCATCTTATTATTAGAGCTTTGCAGCTGTGTGTGGTGTCCTGTTTATGATGTTGCTATTAACAAAATTTAAAGTGATCAAAAACAATTTTTGTTATTCGTCATCTTCCATGGGATCCTAAAACTGCTCAGCTTTTGAACCCTAAAAAAGAGGAGGGAAGTTAATAATTTTCCTTTTCATCCATCAACTTTAATCGGGCTATATCAATTCCGCAACTATTCTGAGTATGCTAAACATAAATTCTCGTCCGAGGTTAACACGGAACCCGGCTTTCTTTTATACATCTTCCCCAGAGTTAATTATGCAGTTAATAAATGCAGCTTTAAACGTAATGTGCACTGATTTTAATCGTTTATATCACTTAATTGTCAAAAAATAGTCTAAAAAAAAAATTATTATCCAGTCAATATTGTTCATTCCACTAATACTGTATTTAAAATTCTTAGCAACTTAGAAATTAGTCTGCACTTGAAATAAATAAATAAATAAATAAACTGACAGAATAACGTCAAGTATTTATAAATTGAACAAGTTAAAGACTTAAGTTTAAAAGATTTTTCTTTTTGTTTATAAAAATATTTTCCTTATAAAATTTAAGATATCTTAAAAACCTAATATGATTTCATGTTAAACTAACATGGCAACATTTTTGTACAACATTATATATAGTTTATTTAAAAGGACGGAATGTTATTTCAACATGATATTCTTGTTAATAGGAAAATTCTAGTTAAAAGCTTATAACTTGAGTTCTTATGGTCGGATCTGTAAGATTGATATCTTTAAACCATGGTAAAGTAATAGGCTACTTATAATAGCCATACCCTCCCTTAGTACATACCTGAAGTTTTGAAAAATAAAAATTCTCCAAACTTGGAAAAAAAATTGCTATTATGGGTAAAATTTTGCAGAACGTGACTGTCAATTTTATTGCAACCATGTATTTCCTGGCTTTTCCCAACCTAGAGCTTCCATTTCTTGTGATATTTTGATGGAACATTTAAAGTGTCATCAAATGAATTTTGTTCCACCATAACAATTTCCCATATTTTATTCTTTTATTAGAAATTATCCGCTTTCAATGACAGTTTGTTAACGGGAAAAAAGGAAATTACTTATACTTACCTAAGTGCTCGTGCTATAGTATATATACAATAAATTTGTCTTTATGAAGCCGTTTACATTTATTGTTATTAACGTGCGTCGATTCATTAGGGTTTCCAAAAAAAATTACCCACACACACACACACACAAAGCAATCTTGGCCTGAAGCAAGAAGACGAAAGAAGACAACAACAAGAAAAGTTAATCAAGAATTGAATAGGGGGTGAGTTCAAAGGACTTTGAGAAATCAAATCAAGACACGTGCTATCTCCAGATAGGAAACAAAAACAAAAAAGGTACCTATGTTCATTGTATCTACGCAACGCGTTTCTTCCTCAAACCCACAATATTCCTACCACATCCACATACATACATATATTTTTATCGGATATGAAGTGTGAAGAGTAGGTATTCCTCCCCTATGATAATATGATTTATCTTACGCACTTACACACTTTCTTCGTCACTTACTCACTCACAACCGGCATCAAAACAGGCAGTTTATATGTTCGAAAATCCCACCAAACCACCCCCTCATTTTCCACCCTTAACTATATTTTTTTTTTATCAAAACGCTGTCTTCCTGGATGTAATGATTTTTGTTTTTTTTTTTGGAAGTGGTGTGCGAATATATTGAGCGGTATTTTTTTGCTTGCTTAGGGATCAACATGACTTAGGTGAGATGGTGTTGGTGGTTTACCAAAAACCAAACCCAAACCCCATCACGCAAAATTTTCTTAGGGTAGGCCTATATTTCACTCTTTGGGATCCTATCTTAAGAGCAAATCGATTTCAAGAGAAACATATGCGTACATACAAACACCGGAAACGCTAAGAGGAGAGGTGTCAATTTATGTTCGCAGTTCGTGTTACAGTTTCGCAAATCGATGGAGCTTAGTATGGAATGAAGTGTGGGTCAAAATGAAAATTGTTAGGGCCTTGGAAAAAATAAGGAATCTAATTCTCCTACAGCGAGGACGAACGCGGTATAGGTAGAGTAACAGCAACAGTGTATAATTTATCGAAACAAAAATCATGGTCGTGAAGGAGTCTTGGGGGTAAGAGAGAGAGATAAGATGTCAGAGATTTGTTTCGTGTTTTTTTTTTTAATTTGTTTGTGGTTTTTTTTTGTAAGTGATTCCCCCGGTAGGAGGTAGGTTGCTTTTATTTTTAGATATACCTAACCGTTGGTAAACCCTCCTACATATCTATAGAAATTTGAAAAGAATTACATTGGAATTTTTGTTTTGTGTCATTAAGGATTAGGTATACAGAACGTTGTAGATCGTGCATTTTGGAATTTGAATTTGCTTGCTAATGCCTTTTGTTAGAAAAATAAAAGTAAAGGTACATCTATAATTACTCAGGAGTTTTTGCAAGAAAGCGAAAAGAAAAAACAATGTATTTGAGGAGGCCTATCTTCCCCGTGGGAGGCGCTATTTTTATAAATAAAAATACTTAAAATTAAAATAAAATTATGAAGAACAAGCGGCAACACCTACAGAATTGTGCTGAAGTTTTTCTTAAAGGCAGGAATATGTATATTACAGTAGGACCTCGGTAATTCGAACGATACACTAATGCGAGCACCTATTTTTGTATATTACGTATCTTGTAATTCGAACACTTACCAGAATTGGTTGTTGGTTTGCTTAGTGATTTTACAGTTGTAATGTTAAAAGAATTTTCCTCAAAATATTAGGGGAAAATATTTCTAAGAAAAAGACGCATCGACACCAGGTATGTAGGCAGTGAGTTTAATTTTTGTTTGTTTTTTTTTTTATGACAATGCCATTTAAGGTTTGCATGAAATTATAATTTTTGTGTCAACTGGCTTTGTGAATTGTTTGATATTTTAATTATTATGTTTTAAGGTACCTACTTAAGATAGACAAATATGACAAGCACAACAAGTTTTTGGACTATTAAGTAGAAATGCTCGTCATTCAAAATGTTGGCTTGCGAAAAAAAAGTATCCAGTAATTCCAAAACCACTATGTTTCGAATTAAAGTAATTAGGTCTCTTAAAGCTCAAATAACCGAGGGCCAACTGCGCGAGTATCTGATTAAAATTTTAGATCAATATAATTCAATGAATTGTTTTCTTTTTTTAATATTTGTAAACTCGAAAGTAGGTAAAAGAAGGTACCTACTGATTAAATTTGATCGAATGTTAAAAAACTTTTTTTTTTTAAATTTTTAAAATTAATAAATTAAAAAAAAAAACAGTTCATAGAATAACAATTGATTTAAAATTTTAATCAAATATGTACATAATAACTTCAGATGTGATTCCTGGGTTTGTGAAAAATTATGACACAATCATAAGGTATTGCTGTAGTATTTTAATACATAATTTTTATTTCCATTTTAAATACATATATGCATAATGTAAGTATATCTAGGTACCAACTACGCACTCAAAAAAATCTTCGTTGTAAATTTTATAAAATAAGACAGTCAAATTTACAATTACATACTTCCAAATTTGCGTATAGGTATAACAGGAAATGAGCTCACATTTACAATTTATTGCAAATCTAACAGCCTTTTTTTTATTTTCACAATAAAATTGTTTAAATGATCTCAATTGTTTGTTGTAAAACTGACAGTTGGCTGTCAATTTTGGTTGTTACATCTACAATTCTAAATTTGTAAAATCAACAGTGCGAAATTGTTAAATTTAGAGTAATTTTCTCTAATAATTACAACAGGTTGTAGAAACTACATGACAGTTGATGTGATATTTCAAAAACAAGTAGGTAATTGATTTTTTTTAAAAGTTCAATTTTTAACTCCACATTAATAAATACTTAAAACAGATTTTCCATACCTACATATATTGTATATATAAAAATGAATCGTGGTGTGTTCGGATGCTTAAAACTTGAAAACGACTGGACCAAATTGGATACTTCTTTCAGTGGGTTTGTTCGTAATTGCTAAGCGAAGGTTTAGGAAAAAATAAATACGGAAAATTCCCAACAGGTGGCACTGTAGGCGAAAATTTCGTTTTTCAGTTCAATTCAATTACCGTTCGACAATAGGCACTGTAGGCGGTTAGGAAATGGCTTTTTTGATATTCTTTTTCAACTTTTGTTATTTGTAGCGTAAAATGGGGTCAAAATAAAAATTGTCCGATTTAAGAAATTCGTATGGTGTTTAAAAGGTTGTTTTTTTAGTGGATGACTTTAGAGAAAATTGGTGAAATAGGGTAAGCACGAAAAGTGGGATTTGATTTCAAAGTTCGTTTTTTGTCTGAAAGGTTGTTTAAAATGGGATAAAAACAAAAAAGTTGTTTTTGAATGATTACAATAATTGTTTCTGTTTTAAGAAATTTGGACTTAGAGGTTCTTTTTTTTACTAACTTAGCCCTTAATAACGTTAAGTAGGTTAAAACCCAACCCATAAAGTAGTAGATACCTACATATTCGAATACAAAAATTAGCTTAAATAATTATTATTTATCTATATTTTCTTTTGTAATTTTTATGCGAAGTTAAGGTTTGTCTACCCGTGCGAAGCTGGGCGGGCCAGCTAGTAGCGTATAAAACTAAATTATTTTTTAAACCAAATTTAATTTTTTTTTTCATATATTAAGATTTATTAAAGAAATCAGATGATGTGTAAGTACATCGCCTTAGAATCAAAACAGTTTTAGAAGTATTTTTATCAAGTTATTTATAATTTAGTTGATTTGAAATAATTTTTCAGTTTAAATAATATAATTTCTATGCATGCATTATTATATTGTAACTAGGTATACAAATTTATTTCGTTTCTATATTAATTTTCAAAATAATTAATTCTGATTGAAGTTTTTAGAAAAAAAAATGTTAATTGATATTGGGCTTCTATATCTACATAATTAGACTATTTTTTGTTATAAATTTTATAGAAATATTTTTGACCAATTCGTATTTTAATTTTTAAAATTTTGAAGATTTTATCTTTTTCGGCTTTTTTGGTCACATTAAAAGTTTTCCCAACTTTTCGACTGAGTATTCTTCTGGGGCAGATTCGAGTACCTTTATACCTATATAAAGGGTGTTTTTTTTTAGACGTGTGTTTTTTTAAGAAGACTTAAAACGCATATAATTTAATGTTATGGCCAAGAATTTAGCTTTATTATAAATATAAGGGTTTGCCATTATATTTAAAAAATGATTTCGGGCAAGTGGACGCCGAGGCTGGCTCGAATAAATTCCAGCCGAGAGGCCCAATTTTCGACCACTTTTTGCAGCAATTGGGGCCGTATGTCAGCAATAACGCGCCGATTATTCTCTTCCATGAAGTTAATCGTCTCGGACTTATCTGCGTAGACAAGCGACTTCACATAACCCCACAAAAAATAGTCCAGCGGTGTTAAATCGCACGATCTTGGAGGCCACGCCACAGGCCCACGAAGCAAGATAATGCGCTCACCAAAAGTTTCCTTCAATAAATTGATTGTTTCGTTGGCTGTATGGCATGTAGTGCCGTCTTGTTGGAACCAAAGGTCGTCCACATCAACATCCTCCAATTCAGGCACGAAAAAGTCATTAATCATGGTTCTATAGCGTTCCCCATTGCCTGTAACATTATGGCCGGCTTCATTTTTGAAGAAATATGGACCAATGATTCCCTCTGCCCATAGAGCACACCAAGCAGTGACTTTTTGAGGACGTAGCGGCGCCGGTGTCTCAACAATGGCTTGTGGATTATGATCACTCCAAATACGACAATTTTGCGTATTAACGTACCCATTCAACCAAAAATGAGCTTCATCGCTGAACAAAATTTTCTTGGGGAAATCGGGATCGGTGGCCATCTCGTTTTGGCCCCATTCACCGAACGTGTGACGAGTTGAAAGTCGTTCGGCTTATGAAATGGCATACCATACTGAGCATAAATTAAGTGACAGATGGCAAAAAGACCAACTCAGAAAAAAAGTATTGCCAGATTGAAAACCACACGGCTAAGAAAAACACCCTTTATATACATTTAAGATTTAAACATTAGTAAAATAAGTAAGAGCACAGATTGTAAGGAATACATTTAGAAAAAAAGGGATACAAATCACAAAATTTAATATAATACATGAACACTTCTTAGTTGGAAGTTTTGTCAACTATAAATATGGAAAAAAGAACACAATTTAAATATTGATGTAGATATATTTTTTTACATCACCGATTTTGGACTATAAAGACATGGCAACCCTCCTACATGGCAACCCAACCTACCTATAATCGAGGCAGTGACAACCATAGTGGCCTAACTGATTTTTGCGCTTCTTTTCTAAATGGAAAAAATTAATATTAACAGTTACCAATACACACTTTTTTGAAGCTGTTATTTGCTTCATAAATCTATAGATATTACTGTTTCAAAATAAGTAGATTTTTGGTACAATAAACATAAGTTTTCGTCTTTTTAAAAACAAGTGCGAAAATTAGTTAGGCCACTCTGGTTCTCGTGGCCTCAATTTGGAACGTTGCTTTCTCTGCGGTATGGGAGTCTAAAAATCTTCACATCTACGCTCTAAATAATATAGGTACCTACCACTGACAATGTTATATTACTAAACTGAAACGCTTTGAAGTAAAAGTTATAGCTACCTACCTACCTACCTGATCTGTTATGCTAATATTTGTGTTTTAAATTTTTTATTCATATTTATTTTAAATATATGGTTCGAAACTACTAGGGAAAAGCAAATAGGAAAAGCATTACCCTATTTATCCTATTTTTCACACAAAAAAAAACGAAAACCTTGTTTTATAGGAATAGGTTGATTTAAAAAACCCAATTAAGAAGTTTAAAGTTGTTAAAGGTATAACTAAATATACCTTTAAAAAATTCAAATAGCTATGAAAGATAGAAACCTAGGCTTATACCTGTTCTAAATGATTCGATTATGATGTTACAATTATTAACAAGCTCAGATTGAAATGAAAAATATTTTCCCCGTAAATAAAAACGCTGACCTCATCCACATGTTTAAATACTTTCTTACAACCTAGGTACCTACATAGCTACACACATATGGATGTACCTTCATACCTTTCAAACCTATACCTAACCTAGCTCTTTAGATACCTACCTACCTACCTAGGAAGAAATTCTAATTGGAATTCATAAAAATCATTTAGGTACCTATCCCATGTTAAGAAAAACAAAATGTAAATAAAAGGCAACCTAATAAAACCCAAAAATGTAAACAAAAAGAAAACAATTTTTATGGCCTAGACCTAGGATAGGCTCTCCGAATTGACACCACGAAAATTTTACTTTTCCTTATGTTGGGAAAAAAGACTAGGTTAGGTTCCTTACCTACTCCCACTGAGAAATCTTCTTGGAAGAAAGTTAAGAGAACCAACAAAAATACACATACCTACCTACCTATAACCAAAAAAAGATCGAACTGAAACAGCCCACCTCAGAGAGGCTCTTGTAATAGATTCAGCAGCATCCAGTTCAATTCCCTACACAAACACAAAATACCAAAATAAAAATAAAACAAATACCTCCACCGCATCGCAGCAATGGATCCCGAAAAAAAAAAACAGAAACAAAAAGAATCAAACAACAAAAATCGACCGACACCGACGACACCTACTCTACTGCTCTACATTTTTATTTTCGGTCGAATATGCCCCACACCGGGCGCCCGTTTCAGAAAACAAAAACGAAATGAAAAAAAAACTTCCCTGTATTTAATTTATACTCTCGTAGAAATGGAAGAAAATAATAATCAACAAAAAAAAAAGCCCCAACATGGAAGAGAAGGAGAATGAAAGAAAACATAACAATTTTTATGGGGTTACTGTGAGTCAAGGCCAAGCACAAACACAATAACACGCATTTACGCACCAACAACGGCAACAACGCATTTTCACATTATCGTCACTTCGTCACCGTTGCGTGTGCTCTGCAAAGAGCGAATATACGGCGGCGAGCGAGTGATGTTGTGTGCGTGACAATTCCATTTTCTGTGTTTTGCTTCTTTTGTTCGTTTAGTTGATGGTTGTTCTTCTTGTTGTTTTTTTTTTTTGTAACATGTTTTCCACGGTAAGAAAGAAGCAAGTAGGTACATATACCACGAATGAGCGCAAGCTCGGAAAATGCAAAACAAAATTATTATACCGCACCGCACGCAAAAAGAGCTTGAGGAGGTTGTTGCGTGGGTGATGTGGTATGGCGGTGATGATGATGATTATGATGATAATGATGATGATGGTGCAGTATCGGGGGATGAGAGATGACTTTTAATAAAGTTCGAAATTGAAAAGTCATCATTGAAACACCACATTACGTACCTACCTACATACATATGTGTCCTGGTCCTCCTCCGAGTCCATTTAGTTGGTGTTTGTCGTTATTATTTGTCCTTTTCTTCTTCACCTTCGTCCCTCTTTCCGTACCATCGAAAGGACGACATGATTATTACGATGGCGAATTCGAAGAAGAAAAAGAGATGGCAACTATTTTGATTAGGATGTTGGTTAATTCGTCGATGGACGGATACTATGTCAAGAGCGGGAATGAGAGAGGAAGTAGAGAAGGATATATGTTGAATTAACCGAAAACCAGTATCAAGGTTAATGTCCCTTTTTGATGAGGGCTCCGATTGCCCTTGATATATTATTCTTCCATTTTATTTCATTCTGCCACCAATCAAAATCAAACCGAGTCAGTAACAAAAAAAAAAAAAAAAACGACTTTTGCCATGATACCTTCCTAATGTTTTTATGTGTGTTACCAAATCAAACAAGGTTCTGTAAAAAGAGTGAGAGGGAGAGAAGGAGAGTGAAGGGACTAACATGCAAGCAAATCTTTTGCGACTTACATTTTAAGAAATATTTATAGGTAAGACACATTTTATCCGTTGAATTCAAATAGAAAAAAAAGATAGAGATAGATACGATGCACTCAACGACACCTGATAGAAAATAGATGCACTCAGTTAGGTATGAAAAAGCTTTTGTCTATGAAATGCATTTGCTGCAACTGCACTTCTGCACCATACAATTTATAACAGTTATAGGTACCTATAAGAGAGAAAGCTTTATTTTTCTATTGCAAAAAATCAGAATGCAAATGCAGAAGTTTCTGTTTTAAGATTTGCAAGTTGCACACTCTCAAAGTGCAATAATGACAGTTTGGCAAGAAATGCATGGCGCTGCATTCGACAGAAAGAAAAAGAAAGGATTTTCAAAAATCTTCAACTTTTGAAAAGGAGAAGTTTGAATGAATGTGTCTAGGTAGGTACCTATCTATCTAGGTTCGTGGTGGGTTTTGTATTCTTTCAATGGTTGAATTTGTATTGAAAGGCATTAGGTATACAAAATGCCTAACTGTCAGAAGCAAGCTTTTTTTAAGGGGCTAGGTACCTGAAAAGTTATTAAATACCTTTATTAGATAGGTATGCAGGTTTCTACCTATAGTTACCAATTATCTGAAGAAACAATTTTTTTTGTTGTTGATGAAAAAATTCCTTATAACGACGATAGAGCTTGAACTTGGTTATGAATTTAGATAGCAATATTATATTTACCACGTTAGGAATAGGTCCCCTTGTTAAATTATCTCCAAAAATCGACATTTAAAAAAATTGCCAGACTTAACGAGGAATAAACGTAGGTACCTATAAGGCTGAAAAACATAAAAATAAAAATAAACCCTAGATACTTGTCACAGAAAACAAATTGGACAAATGTGAATTCAGCTTACAAGCTATTCTGGCTATAATGGTTACCTAGGGATGATTTTATTAATAAATAAATTTAAATAGACGGTTATTAAGATATATGGAGGAGTAGGTACCTACACATATTCATACATATATAGCTCATGATAAATGAATGGAATTTTAATTCAAGTACATTTATGTAGGCAGGTACGGATAATATACAAAATTAAATTTAGATTGTTTTAAACTTAGGTGTTTTAATGTTAGCTTCTATAATAATAGTAGGTTGGTATACCTACCTAATTTAAGAAAAATCTAAATTTATTTATGTTTTTCTTTTGAAAAGTTAAAAGAACTTTTTTTTACTCAAATATACGAAAACACTTCAACTGGTTGCAGGATGGATTCATTCATTTTGATGGTAGGTACTTGAGCTATTACTTTTACAAAAAAAATTCCTTTCTAAAAACTTGGTCCAAATTTAGGGTACTTTTTAGGAACTTTAAATATGCGTGAAGTGAGTATACCGACGTTTTCATCCTGCAGTGTGCCGCAGTCATTAAAGAAAAAATCGCAAATTTGCAAATTTTGCGAATGAACTACATATTTCTTTTATTATTTAATTAAAACTTCAAATCGCTCCACTTTACCAAAAATATTAACCGAATTCTTTCTAATTTTCTTCATTCTCGATAATCATTTCTTTTATTTTCAATTGTGTCGTTTTGGGTTCACATTGTGTTGCCACGAGCAGGAGAGGTCCAAAAAATTCGCAATATTTTCAACTTTTACGACATTTAATAAATTTTACCAAGCGGCACCTAAATTTAAGGTTTTCTAAGAAAAGATAGTTTTGCTATTTGTCCAATTTCTTTGCTACTTTGTGCCGCCGAAGAGATAATACAAAATTCGCAAATTTGCGAACGAAAAATTTTTGTATTTTCGATTTCAAGTTGAAGAAATAGTAAAATTCGCATATTTGCAACATTCCACAAAAATAAATTGGAAAAAAAATAATTTTGCAAATTTTGCGAACAAATAATTTTCGTATTTTCGATTTTCTTAAAAATAATTTGCGTCATAGCAGTTACTTCTGAAGAGATAGGAAAATTCAGAAAACAGCACAACTTTTCTTTCGTTTGTTTAAGGAAAAACGCAAAAACTAAATAAATTGCGGCCGCAAAAATTTTAAAATTGCGAATTATTTTTGATGTCTTCCGCAGCTACATGAAGTTTGGCCCAAAACATAGTAAAAAATTGCCCCATTTTGAAAATGGAAAAATGGCCATAAACTAAAAAAATGGCCCCGAAAATAGATTTATTTTTAAGGTTTGGGGTGATTTTTCAATTTTACAAATTGTATTTTTACGATCATCGACAAAAATTATTAATTCGCAAAATCGGCAAACTTGGGAAGTTTTTGTTTAATCTACGAGGCATTCATGAGGTAGGAAGCACATTTTTTTATGAAAATCGAAAATAGCGGTGTTAACTCCAAGCAAATTGCTTTTTACTTTAAAAATTCTTTTATGCCCCATAAATGCGCTTGCTTAAAAATTCGCTAAGAATAATCTATCGATAACATATATACATAGGTATACTCGTACATGGAAAAACACGTCACGGTCTTACTTGAAATCCTTTGTTGTACAAACCAAACACTAAAATAATCTCAATTAAGTATAAAATAAATGTTCAAAATGTGTGTTATTTTTATCGTTAAAAGTTTTATAAAAAAAATTTCTTACCCATACTATATTGATTTGGAAAGTGTTTTGTCCACTCACCTGTAATACAATAATAAAAAAAACAAATTAATAAATATATTAAAATTTAAAGATGGAATTTCTATGCTGAATATAATGAAGGAAAAGAAAAAACCTTCCTAGATATCTTCCCTTCAATGAAATAATCTTATATTTAGACGATGTTCACATTGAACTAACTCCTCCGACTCTCTTTATCATCTCTGTACTTTATCAACCTTCAACTTCATGGTGAGAAAAAGCTGGCCAAGAAAGGCAGGAGGGTTTTGGACGCCGAATGGCATTTAAAGGATGGTGTTCAAATAATGTTTCTCCGAAAGTTATGCAACCGAAATAGATTTAAATTAAAAATTCGCAGAAACTATTACAGAATTTAATGGAGGAGACAGTTAACTGACACTGTACGTACGAATATACCGCTTATTCCCAACGCCAATAATGTTTCCATTAGATTTAAACGAATAGTTTGCTGTAAGCCTTTGTTTTGCTAGAAAAAATTCAGCATTGGTTAATTGCATAATGTGGGATATTCGCTTTTCTACCAAACCAGCTCCCAGTAAAAATACCGTCACGGTTAGACTAAAATAAGGGTAAGGGCCATTGTTGATACAACATGAAATTAAGACCTAGAGCATTTTTATATTTGATTTATCAAATCACCAGAAAATTGGCTTCGAGATTTTAGCAATCCATACGTGGGATATTCGCAAAATAGTATGCCATCTAAAAGGTCAGTAAATGGTCAAAAAAGTCAACTAGTTTCAGTAATTGGCAGCCGTAGAGAAGTTATAATAAATGGTTTTTCAAGGTCATTAGGGATTTTGAACAACGCATTTGTGGGATATTCGCATAAAATGAATACAATTTTGAAGGTCTTAGTGACTTCATAAAATTTCGAATATAATTTCAATATTTGGTTAGCCTTGGGTTTTTTTAAGAATTTTTCTCCGAATATCCCACAAATGAGGTGCTTTTAATCAATGGGTTTTCAAGGTTGTCAGCGATTTTTAGCACCTCATTTGTGGTATATTCGCAAAAAATTAATACTTTTTTTTAAAGATCTTAGTGATCTCATAAAAGGTGATTTATAGTTTCAATAATTATTGAGCTATTTTGTTTAAGATTTTCGTTCCGAATATCTCACAAATGTGGGATAGAAACATTAAAAAATTATTTAGAAAAAAACATATAACCGACCAATTTTTAAAACAAGTTGACCTTTTTAACCAATCTTTTTGATGCCGTACTTTTTTTTTATCAAATAACCCACATATGGATTGATAAAATCTCGAATCCAATTTTCTGGTGATTTTATAAATTAAATATAAAAAGGATCTAGGTCCTAATTTCATGTTTGTATCAACAATGACCCTTACCCTTATTTTAGTCTAGCTATGCCAGTCTTTTTGCTGGGAGCTGGTTTCGTTGAAAAGTCTTACTTGTTAAGCTTTATTTCATTTTTATCAAATCCTAAAAGGATACCTAACTGATGGTAGTTTCTATATTTTTTTAAAGATTTCAACCTTTTCTATTATATTTTTTAGTTTTTCATTTACCTAAAATTAGGTAAGAAATTTTGATTAAATTTTTCTCACGCAAACCCAATAGATAGGTACCTAATCTACCCTATGAGAGTATATTTTTTTTATGTAAGTAAAAGGTGTTTTTTTAAAAGGTATAGAACTTTAAGTTGGCAACACTATTTTAACTTGCGGCCATTTTGTCAGCTGTCAAGTGATTTATTTTAAGTTTGGTTTGGCATTCCAGCATGAATAAACTGACACCTGAACAACGCTCCCAAATTGTGCCCAAATGGGCCCAAAACAAGATTGCCGTTGATCCCAATAAATTTCCATAAACGAATTTCGTTTAGCGATGAAGTTCACTTTTGGTTGAAACGGCCACAAATGTTGGAAAAAGTCATCGAAAATTGGACCTCCAGATTAGACTACGTCCGAGCCAGTCGTGGTTGTCATATGCCAGAAATCATATTTAAATTATAATGCCAGAAGATTATCTTTCTAATAAAGTAAATTTCATGTCAATTTAAAAAAAATCATCTTTGTTTTATTCCATTTTAAAGTTCTATACCTCTAAAAAAAACACCCTTTATATGTGGGTGAAGTAGTTCACCTTAACAGCTATATTGAAAGTTCATTTCCAAATAGAATCCTACAAGTTTCCATTTCAATTAGATTAGCGCATGGTGCATGAATTTTGAAAGACCACAAACTTTTCAACTTCGTCCATCTGTTAAACTTAAAAAAGCTGTTCATTCCTAAAAAGTCATTCTCGATTTCCCATAACAGTATTGAATTTAACTTAATAGCAAAATAAACTATCTACAACTAGGTAACATACAAAACTCTTCTCTTTACAACAACAAAAATCCGAGCTCTCTTCCCTCTCTTAGTTTGATTCTTCTATTCTGCGTTTATATAAAATTCATCTCACTCACAACTACTACCAAAGTGCATTCAACCTCTCACTCTCCTGGTGATATTGATGGAGGTATACTCCGTACAATAACCTTGAACGCTAAACTATCCACCTATTATACCACCCTCGTCGACCACCTCTATTAAGAGCGATGTGCATGCAAGTTAAACTTATTTCAATGCTATGCAGCTCCTGCACACATTTGAAGGGCGTTGCCTAGACAACACGTGATGTAAGGATGCCCTTGATTGCAGGAATAATTATTATTATTACGACTCCCGCCCCCTTGAACGGGGTTTTTCTTTGAAAGTAATAAACTATCACCAGCGAGTTATTTTAATAGTTCTGTATAAATTGAATTTCTTAAGCATTTTCAACCAAGAAGCAAGCTCCGAAAATTTGTCAAGGTAACACGAGCCAGCAGCTGGACGCAGAGAAAACGGACACGTTTCTCTTACACTCCCACCACCACTGCTGTTTGGTTTGGTCGGTGTGCGATTATTATAGAAGAGTCCATGGTGAAGGACATTTTCAAACTGAACTTGAACGAGAAGCGCAACTCAAGTTTTCAATGTCAACCCATATAAATACGAGTATAGCAACAGAAAAAGCACCCCTTCCTCTCTGTATTCGGTGGCCACTAGGTATACATGTGTGCTGTTTGCATATGGAAAAACCTCAGCTAAACCTAGACGCAACCTTTAACTCTATCATACAAGTGTCAGGTCATGGTTAAATATTTTTATTTGGCTTTAGGTTAGGTCGACAAAAAAATTCTAGAGGAATGTGAATAACATACGTATATTAATGTATTACTATTGTGATCTTCTAATGCAAAATATATTAAGAGCTACAGGGTTGGTGCATGGATTTTAAAGTCCTTGTTGTGTGTGTAAATTTTTGTATGAAGGCAAAAAAAATGTTCTCGAATTCGTATATGTATGTCCTTGACTATGAAATAAGAATAAAATGAAAATGACGACAAGTTACCTTCACCTTCATAATATAGGGAAAAAGAAAATACAAACAAAAATTGGATAGTTATAATTAAACAAGTTACCTATATGATAGAGGATTATGAATGTAATTTTAAGAGGCACAAACTCAGTGAGGATAACAATAACACGGGAACGTGAGTAAATTCTGAGTCAGAAAAACTGGTTTTAATTGGGAAGGAAGCTTATCTAGACAAAATAGACATAATCAGAAGTGCCATTTTGGGAAAAATTTACAGCTTCTGCTGAAAATTGATACAGAATTAAGTTTTTTGTCATTTCGAATGCTCTGCCTAAAGTCCTTATCAATTCGAGTTTCAAATACGAAAGTTATTGTAGGTCAAATGTGAAAAATATAGTTTTTTCTTCACATATAACTCTTCAATGGTGAACTTTAATGAAAAGTTGTACACACATGTTTTGTAGATCGTCAAATTTTCTTCAAAAAATATTTTAATTTTAATTTTAATTTTTGTTCCTAGAAGCTCTCATTTAGAATGATATCACGATTTCAAAACAAACCAAAAGCTCATTATTGTCCAAAATTACATTATAAAGGGTGTTTTTTTTAGACGTGTGGTTTTATCTGCGTAGACAAGCGACTTCACATAACACCACAAAAAAATAGTCCAGTGGTGTTAAATCGCACGATCTTGGAGACCACGCCACAGGCCCACGACACGAGATAATGCGCTCACCAAAAGTTTCCTTCAATAAATTGATTGTTTCGTTGGCTGTATGGCATGAATCGCCGTCTTATTGTTGGAACCAAAGGTCGTCCACATCAACATCCTCCAAATTCAGGCACGAAAAAGTCATTAATCATGGCTCTATAGCGTTCCTCATTGTCTGTAACATTATCGCCGGCTTCATTTTTGAAGAAATATGGACCAATGATTCCCTCTGCCCATATAGAGCACACCAAACAGTGACTTTTTCAGGATGTAACGGCGCGGCGTCTCAACAATGCCTTGTGGATTATGATCACTCCAAATACGACAATTTTGCTTATTAACGTACCCATTCAACTAAAAATGAGCTTCATCGCTGAACAAAATTTTCTTGTGAAAAACGGGATCAACAACGATCTCGTATCGAGCCCATTTTGCACAATTTGCATGCCTTGTTCAGGCGTCATCTATTCATTATGAAATGGCAAACCAAACTGAGCATGAATCAAGTGACAGCTGTCAAAAAGACCAACTCCAAAAAAGTATTGCCAGATTGAAACACCCTTTAGTAGATTTTTATGTTTAATAGTTACAGCTTAAGAATTAATTCGTGACCGATATTTTGTGTCCTCATCGTCGCCAAAAACTAACAATTTAAAGTTTTTTTTTATGACTCGTTGTCGAAAATGCATGGCACATCGAATGAAAACATTTTGTTTTAAACCAGCATCGTTGTTGATTTTAACAAAAGTCTTAAAGATGCAACCAACACCGCATAGTAAGACAAAACAAAGGCGAAACAGAAAAACATGTTTTGTTGTGTATGGATGGCTGGAACTATGTTTTTCAGAAACAACATTTCGTTTGGGGTTTTTATTATTTGGAAGTTCTCGTTGAAAATTTAATTTTGTTTTATATCAACACACACAGATAAATGGAAACAAACAAAACACGTTTTCTTGCCTTATAAAACAAAAACGGTTTGTCTCATCTATGGTGTGTTTTCAGCCTAACTTGTCAATAAATATTATTGTTGCAAAGTCCGAAATTGAAATTGCTATGGTTCTTTATGTAGATGGAGGATATACACCAAGCCACACAAAACTTTAATATACAAAACAAAGTGACATCTTCCGTTTTGTAAAAAATTAAAAATAAAAAATAAATGCAAAATCTAGGTCACTGCACTGACAAAGGACAAAATTTACGTCTCATAAATTTAAATTTCCTCAACCAAAAAAATATAATCTACTAAGTCACGACTGCATTTGACTTGGAATTTAATTTGCCTGTGCTGAAACTCTATCGTGTCGTTGTCGCAGTCGCAGTCGCAGTCATTTGTATAGCTTCACCCAATTACTTAACCCTAAAATGGGTTAATGCTCTTTCATAATTAAATTCATTAATTCTATAAACTCGGGGAACTGAAGCGAAAACAAAAACGGAAATTATTTTCGAAGACAAGGGAGTCTCTGCGCATTGTCGGGCTGCGCCGCCGCCGCGCGCAATTGCCATTCCCCAGCCGAAAAGTGAAGAATTCCTTTTGATCAAAAACGATTTCAATGCGCTCACATTATATTATTTTTCGACAAAACGACAAAACTTGGAATAGCATCAGAGAAGAATTTCCATTATACCTACTCGTATGCCAATGCCAACAACTACAAACTGATGTACTTGGGTAGTGTTTTTGACCTAAAAGAAGACAGTCTATTCAGTCTTTTCTTCTTTTTTTTTCTGTTTTATTATTTTCATTTTTTTTATTTTCAAGACTGCACCCACCGGAGATTATCATAGGGCTCCACCTCCACCACAACTCCACCAGAGCCCTTGATATCTCTTTGATTTAATATCTATATACAAACAATGCCATGATGGAAGAATCAGAAGAAGACAACAAATTAAAAAAAAAAAAAAACCCAATTTCAAGACACTCTGCGATGTCTTTTTGAATGCACTATATTGTGTGCGCTTAAGGTTAATGAAATCGCGCCAAAAGATGCAACAACGACGAACGATTCAAGATCGGAGGAGAAGAAGAAGAAAGTCCAGGCAAGCCTCAGGCATCCCGCATAGTAGGTATCTAAATGATGCAAAACTGAGCAGTCGCACAGTCAGTCACAGTCAGTGCCCTTGACTTAGGTCAATAACACTTCCTTCGTGGATGTTGTTTCGTTTTTCTTTTTCTTTTTTTCTTAATATTTTTTTTTTATTTTGTTGCAGTTTATTCCTCGTCGCACGTTGTATTTTATAAAATTATAGGTATGTCTTGATCGTCTGCACTTCAAATTGGTGTGACCAAAGGATCGACAAAAAAAATAAAAACTAATAAAACTTCTCTTATAAAACATGTTGATTTATTGCTCGAAGTTTTACTCATTGTTTTCTAATAATCACAGTTTTGTAAACAAAAAATAATGTTTTAGTAAAATATACACAAATGGGAAATAGTACAGTATAGGTACTTATATATAAAAAAAAAACAAGAACAACGACAGAAAACTATACAACGGTCACACTATCCTCATTTAGCAGAAATTGAAATTTGCAGAAAGAAAGAGTGAAGCATGTGAAAGAACCAAGCCCTCTTTTGTGTGCGCGCCTTGCTTCTGCCACCACTTGCAGCAGCAGCGACGCGATTCCATACATACCATGCATCGCATCTTCATCATCTTCGTCTTCACCGTCTTATTCTGCATCCATCGACAACGAAGACGAAGACGACGACGACGTCGACGTCTGCATCACGCGACAACGATGTAAGTTTTTTCTTGCTACGCGATCTTATTCACTAAATTACTGGGGTCCTTATATTCTGGCCCATTGTCCCCTTCTTCCCTCCATCTTCTTCACTATCACTACTCCTTGAAGACATTGCCTCGATCTTGGTCTAAATTTGCAAATTTTTCTGTGCCATTTAAAAAAAAAAAAAAAAAACGGAATAGGCATGAGGCATGAGGCATGCGTCATATTGTAATGAAGTATGTGAATGGTTTTGGTGTCGAGGTGGTGCAGACTGCAGAATGGATGCGAAAGCGAATGCGAATAAAATGGAGATGAATAATAAAAGATTAAAGTTGGACCAAGGCGAATAAATGGGTGCATTGCCATTGACATTGTCTTGAAAGAAGTTTGAAAGGTGGAATGAGTGTTTTGATATATTAAACCTATTAGGTACCTATATTGATGCAACTTTAAATGAGCAAGATTTTAGTATAAAAAAAGATAAGATAAGTATATCTATTATATATCTACATCACTATTTATCGTGTAGTGAATGATTTCGAAGAAAGAGGGTATGTAGGTGATAGGCCCAAGCATGGACCACAGCGTATTGCAAGATCGGCTGAAAACATTACTGCTGCTCAAGGAAGTTTTCAAAACTTGGCTGAGCTTAGTCTTCAAAGAAAAACTTTGGCCACAATTTTGCACAAGGGTTTGCATTTGTTTCCATATAAGATTCACTTGACACATAAGAGCTTCTTCCACAAGACCATTTACGCCGCCGTACATATACCAATAGGATGTTACAGCTAGCCCATGACAACCCCGATTTTCATGAAAAAATCATAATGAGTGACGAGGCACATTTTCAATTGAATGGATATGTGAAGAATAAACAGAATTGTCGGTTCTGGGCAATGGAAAACCCTCAAATTATTCATCAGTCACCTTTGCATCCATTAAAAGTTACAGTCTGGTGTGCAATTTGGTCAGGAGGAATCATTGGACCTTACTTCTTTGAAAATGAAAACGGCGTAACGGTAACTGTGAATGGGAGCGATATCGTGATATGATTGAAAACTTTTTGACCAACTCAAAAAAAATATTCGTGATGAAATTAATGAAATACCGCGTGAAATGTGTGAGAATGTAATGAAAAATGTGTTCAAAAGGGCTCGCATTTGTAAGACTAACAGAGGCGGACATTTACCCGATATCGTACCGACATTAAATAAAACATTTATCAATATAAAATCCATTCTCTTTCATTTAATCAAATATTATAAACAAACAAAGTAGTATACCTTCCCGGCGGACTGTATAAAAATGTTCTAATGTTGTCTCGATGAATAAAATCACTGGAAGACGACTAACGACGAACTCTTCAAGAAAATCATATTGAAAAGGGGGTTTTGTATGATAACATTCGTGCAGTATGGCTTCAAAAAACATTCGCTCTATCAAATAATATTGGATTCTTGTCGTATAATGCAGTTGATAAATAAATTTAATAAAACCAGCATTGGGAAGGAGTTGATAGTCACGTGGCTCTTCAACAGAGAGGTGCTAGGCGCATTGGCTTTTTACCCAGCTCAAACTTGGTTTAAGGTTAGAATCTCAGTATCGGTCACATGTTTCTCAATTGAAATGAGGAATCTTGTGATGGGTTTATACGACGGGGAAAAAGCCATATATATTGCTATATTTTGTATTACTTATTTAGGGTCCATATGACGAATGAGCGACAAGTTCAAACGACAACTGGCCATTTATTCTGAGCAATTATAGTTGTGCTAAATAGCGTTTGAAAACATTGTAATCGCTCTGGAGATATATCACTTTGTCCCTCATGATTAATAAAAAAAGAATAGATTTAAAGCAGAGCGAAGTCGTTCTGTCGCCCAAAAATGTCGCTTGCCACTCAATGACTATACGTGGCCGCAACCTTACAATCTCATATAACTTAATTTGTTTCTGTCGCTCAGGATTTTGTCACTCTAATGTCTCTAAATTCCGACAAAGCCGAGTTACGGATCAGAGCTTAATTTGTATGAATTGAGTATACCTGTCCCGAAAATTAAATTTTATTTTCACCAGTGCTAAAATTAGTAGAAATTTTCAAAATATTGCAAAGAATGCATGAATTCCCAAAATGATTGCAATCTCTTCGATGTCAAATGAATGGTGATTAAATAATTTGAAATCGAAGTCTCAAAATGAAGTCAATGAATGTAATCGTTTAATTGAATTCATTGACCGATATTTAAAAAGATTGCGTTCCATTACAACTCTGCTAGTAAAGCAATAATTTTGAATGGAAATCTGAACACTAACAAAGTCTAAAAACCGAAATTCCCTAAGAAGAACTTCTGGTATACCCAGATTTATTTTTCCTCCCACTTTCAATATTCAGAATATTAAAATCATGAGTCATCAGCAAATAGAAAAGTCTTGTGATGGTCATGGGTGAAAAGTTTGAACAAGTCGAGCCTAAGGCAAAATTCTTGCGAAAATTTTGCCAAGATATTTTTTATGAATTAGAATTCCTAAATTTAGAACACACACGGTTAATGTCGAAGAGATAGATGAAGAGAATCAGATGTCCAGGCCGCAATATATAGTCTTACACTTGAAATCGAAGACCATAAGTATTATAATGCATACCGAGTTATGAATACTTTTTGTGTGTGAAGAAATCAGCCTACGGTGGTTTTGTTCTGTTAAGAACTAGTGTACTATCAGCCTGATATACAAAGGGTCATAAATGTAAATTGATAGTTTTGGAATCCAAATTGGTAATGCTGCATACTGTTTCTATAATGAAAAAGATTGCGACTGATGAAGTAAAGGATGTCTCAAAATTAACGTCAGATTTGAATATGCCGCTATTTGTGTAGCAAAGTGTTTCCGACCTTGAAAAAAAAAAAACAATTTCACAGCTGACCATTTAGGGTTAGTAAAAATAGAGCATTTCACGAGAGACTAACGTGTTTTTTTACAATCGAACATTATTTCGATAAGAAGGATAACACATGCCATACAGCCAGTGAAAGAATTCAATTACTGCATGAAACATTTCCTGATCGTATAAACGTACTCTTTGGATTCGGTGATCAAAATTGTACCCCTAGATCGTGTGATTTAGCACCATTGGATTTCTTCTTTATGGTGTTATTTGAAGGCAAAGGTCTATGCCAACAAGCACACAACCATCCGTGCATTGAAGGATGAAATTCAACGCTGCATCAACGAAATTCAGCAACATTTATGAAAAATATTCATGGAATAAGGCCTTGTAGGTCATTTGTTCGATTTGCTATTCATTGCATAACCCTATCCTGATGGGGCCAAATTACCGCATTAGTGACTGATGGAGTGATTACCATCAGTGATCGAATGAACGAGTAAAACCTATGGGGATGATGGCTCCATTACTTGGGAGGTAATGCCAAACTCACATAATTCAGTCACGTATTACTCGATAACTGATATGCGGTAATTCGGGCCCTGGTCTAACTCTATACTATTTAAAGAAAAAAACTATGTTTTCCATTTAATTAAAATCCTGCGTAAATTTTGGGTCAATCTGTATTATTAAACATTTTCATCGATTCACACTTTTTATACCAATGTCCTGCTGAAACAGAGTGTGAATTATGAGAATGAATTAAAATTTCCTTTTGCAAATTTTTTTTCGGTATGGCAGTAAGTTGCCACATTATCATCAATGTAAATACTAAAATACAATCTTCAAAAAATCCGATTGTTTTTGGTTTGTACAGGTATTCTATAGGTTTGTGGCAAGCTCAAAATCTGTTAACTCGAGTTAACGGAGTCATCGAGGTTTCTCATTTTAAGAAAAGAAAATGGCTGATTAGAATGGTGTGTCACTCTACTATAAAATGTGTCTTGTTATTTTTTGTAAAAGGTATTTTTTTAGACGTGTGGTTTTTTTCAATCTGGCAATACTTTTTTCGGAGTTGGTGTTTTTGACAGCTGTCACTTGATTTATGCTCAGTTTGGTTTGCCATTTTATGAATGAATAGACTTACTCCTGAACAACGTTTACAAATTGTGCAAATTTATTACCAAAAAAATAGTAACTGAGCATAAATCAAGTGACAGCTGTCAAAAAGACCAACTCCGAAAAAAGTATTGCCAGATTGAAAAAAACCACACGTCTAAGAAAACACCCTTTAGTAGTTTTAGTTTAAAAGCAATTTTTTCTATTTGACATTGAGCATTTTTGAATAAAACAACAACAACTTAACCAACAAGGTTTAGGTTGGTGTTATAACTTTTGTACTGCTAAGTCTTTATTTATCTTAATGCGTTCGAACTTAAGAGCTTAGGTCGAGTTCTAGTGGTGGATAACAATTTTAATTAAAACGAACGAAAACAAACATATAAGAACTAAACACCATAAAAAAAAAACAATCTATAATCTGGATATTCATGTTTGAATCCCGGCGGCGTGAGCTGTAACTGTAGCCTTAACTCGTTGTTTCATTCATAAATATTGAATTGATGCATAAATTCCTATGCTTAGACCTGTATATCTGCATGTATACTATGTATGTATATTCTTTTATTTCCTTCTATTTAATTGTGTAGCATATATACACTTAACCAACCACTCATATTATGGGATTCCTTATCTTTAACAATCTTTTTTAATTTCACAACAAACTCTATAGCTAAGCTATAAATAAAGTCCAACACTGCTTAATATTATAAAAATAAAGGAAAAACAAAATTAAAGATAAATATGAGAAATAGTATAGGTATAATATATTAAACGCCACCTGCTGGTGACAACAACCACAAAAATACAACATCATTTAGCTAAGCAATTTTCCCATAAATAATATTAGCATAATAATTTCCTATTTCACTTTCACGCTATTGGCATTAGACTTATTTATTTTTAGCCCCACTCATTCATATGTAGTATTAGAAGAGACATTTTTTTTTTATTTTCAAAAATAATACAGAACATTTTTTGTAGGTCGATCCTGGTTGTTGCTATATGGATTGGAATTCGCCCAAAAAATATAGAAAAAAAAAGAAACATATTCTAACGTTTTGACATTGAAAAATAATAAACGATCTTACATCAATGTCTCCGTAGTCGTCGTCGTCGGCGTAGAACATTGTCGTCAGCGCACAGTGGGACAGCTCTTATGGCATAAGTAGTCGAAATTAATTATTTAAACTAAAGTACGTACATCGTTCATACTTAATATGAAAATACATTACGTATATACTAAAATTCTTCGAGAACTACTTTAACGATTTTGATGAAATCTTACAAACTTACAGAAACCGGTGAATTCGCTTGATGAAATTTGAGGGTTCTAATAACTCAGGTAATTATATTTAAGAGGTTTGTCATATTAGTCAGGGAGGCGACCGTTTGGACTCGCTCCATTAAAATCTGACTGACTACTGGATTCGCCTGAAACGCAACGGGAAAAGTGCATTTTCTAACCGCAGAAACAAAAGCGAATGGAAAGCTTGTTTGACCAGCGCAGCGGTTTGGTTAATGGTTAGAATAAAGCTATCTGTTGGTTTCCTCTTTTTCAAACAGCCATGACGAGATAGGTAATCTTACGGTCGCCTCCCGGGCTATATGTAGTTAGCTATAAGGCAATTTCAATAATTAAGAAATTGAAGAAATCTCGAGAATGACAGGATTTTAATAAAATTGACATATATTTTCGTTTGAATACTTTTAAAAGGGCTCTTAAACAATGGGATTCTTAAATGTATTTTATAGAAAATCTCAAGAACGACTCGAATGATTTTAATGAAATGTTAAGTTAATATAGTTTAAGGACTTTTTACTTATACAAGAATACACTGAAAAGTATAGTTTTTTAAAGAAAAAACATTAAGGCCCATTTGATGAAACGAATCTTAAATATTTAAGTTCAACATAAGGGCTTATGTGACAGTTTACGCTGAGGAAAAAGTACAACATAGAGCCCTTGTAAAAGGGCAATGTATACAGAAAATGTTTTTTTTCTTTACTTCCTATAAATAAATATGTACATATTTTGGTTAAAAGAAAATCAAGTTTATGTCTAAATTTTATAAAAACAATTAAATTTAAAAAAAAAATAAATCTTTAAACATTTTAATTAGTAGTAAATTTGTAGATGTAAGATTTTCTTTAATAAGCGGCGATAAAATAACTTCTTTTGAGCCAAAACAAAGGATATTCTATTCTACTGTACATCGATGTTGTTGGATTTGTGTCGTCAATTTCCTTATATTCTTCCGCGTATAGGGGTATAACTGGTACTGGGCTGTTAATTGCTGATTTGCTTTTTCCGATGTGTTATAATATAATTATTCAATTCTTTTGGTGTATATTTGTCTATTTTATCGAAAAATATGCCAAACTATTTATTTTTTGTTTTCTTTTTTTTCAACAAATCGAATATCTATATCTATGTACATATGTATGTATTTAGTTTTGAAATGAAAATATTACATATTATTTCGATTGTTTTTTTACCCTTAAAATGAACTTGACTTTGAAGGTCAAGGCTGCGTCAGTCACTTAGTTTGTAGTTTTTATATTTAAACAAAAAATTAACAAAATAATTATTTTTAATAAAAAAATAATTTAATTGAAAATCTTTAAATGACTGTATGCCAAAATGTATTTTTTTTTTGAGATATTGGGTGTTTCCATATAAGGATAAACCGACCCTTAGCTTAAATATTAATTAACCAAAATATGACTTTTGATTGAAAAAAAAAAACAAATAGCGGTATGTTATTAAAACAGTTTTAAAAATCATTTTTAAAGCAGAAATATCATTTATCAATTTTCTATTACTTATTTTTCAGCCAAACCTAATCAACAGTAGGTAATTTACCTCTAAAGTCGTTTTTTTATTAGCATAAGTTGGAAACCCCTTTTTCAATTTTTTTTAATTTATTATAATCAATAGAGGACCGTTAATTTTAATTCATTTTATATACTTGAAGAATTGAATACAAACTGAGTTTATGAGCATTTTATTTATAAAGTAGTTTGTGTCACAACCGTAACAAAAGTCCATATACATGTTTTATTACTACAAAAGCAAAATGTTTATCAAATTGAATAGAAGAATATCATAATCTACAGTCAGGAAAAATTTATTTGTATTTTAAATTCATGCTGAGGGTAATTTATAGTTAAAGGTCTGAGTCACACACGTAACAGGTTTGTATTTCAAAATTTAAACTTTCTCTTTCTTAAATCATTTTGAGTTTTGTAATTTCTACATATAGAATTTACGGTGCTGAGTTATAATTATACATTAAAATTTTCTATTGTAATATCGTGTCTTACATTTTTATTGTGTAAAAACTCATTTTTGGTCATAACCGTAACCTTAACCAGAGTCACTTCCAGAACTACTTCTATCTAAAATGTTCGTTAGGCATAGTTTTTCATAGTATTTGTCTTCATAAATTAAATGAAACTTAAGATAAAAACATCAAAAGATCAAATAATCTTTTCGCAAATTATCAATTTTTGAATGTCACATCCGTAACAATGAAAGCACTTGAGATTTTGATAAAACTTGATATCACGATGATGGGAAGACGAAACTTTTTCATTTTTCTAGGACCAACAAAAACGGTACATTTACCATTTTTCACAAAAACTACCCAATGGTTTTAAGAATCTCATAAGCGATTCAACTCATTTTTTTTATTGGAGAATGTTTTAAAAAGTTTTAAGTAAAAGTATTTTTTATATTTTATTTAAAAAAAAAAAAGGTTTTTGGAATTCAAAACATTTCAAAGTTCTTTATTAAAAAATTCGATACACTTTTTTGCCGAAAACGAAAATCTTATTTCTCTCAAAATCGGTACCACAGATTTAAGAAAAATCAGTAAAATTTAAAAGGTATTGGCCGCCTTTTAATTAAAAAAACATGGTTCCCTGATTTTGATTTTTTTTTAAATAAAATTTTGTAACAAAACTAATAAAAAATATTTTTTTGGTTTTTTTAGAAAAAGTTTGAATTTTTTTTTTTTGAAAACTTAATATTTCAAAAAGTAGGTAAAAAGTAGTTTTTTTTTTTGATATTATATAAAAGAATTTTAGCAAAAATTATTCTTATTACAAAAATGACGGTAGCTCCCATTCAAATGTTTAAAAAGCGTTGAAAAAAAATCTTATTATGCTCAAAAACTTCTAATAAATTTGCAATTAACTCGATAGGTTTTTTATAATTTTTCAAAAAACACATCGAAGCTTATTAAACGGCAATAATCTTTCGTAAAACACCTACCCAATTGGAAAAATCTAAATATTTTGTAGATATCGAGTTTTTGCGTGAAAAGTTGAGATATGAATTTTGGGAACCTGTTTTCTTAAAAAGCGATCCTTCTGAAGCTTATGATGAATTCATATCAATTCTTAGTAAACACGTTGAAAACTCCAAAAAATACTTGCATAGACCTAGCAGAACTTAATTCTTGAAACCATGAAAATATAGTTGCTATGAAGTGCAAAAATCAACCAGAAAATGCATATCTAAAAAAATACTATTCTAAGTTTTGCAAACGAGTGAATAACTTAAGTGCTCATTCACGCGATTCATATTACACAAACCGCTTAGGTCGTTTCAGGGGCAATACAAAAAATGAATGGGCAGTTGTTAATAGTATTTTAGGGAAGCAACTTAAGTCTAAGGAAATTTCAAATATTTTGTGCAGTGATGTTTTCATTTCTGACTCGCATAAAATAGCAAGTACCTTTAACGATTATTTTGTTGGCATCACTGATTCTTTGAAACCCTTTGTACCACATGACGATAGCTGTATCTGCATTGTTGCACATAGTATAATAAAAGATAAGACTGAAGTAAATAGTTTTTGTTTTAAAGAATTTTCTTCCGGAGAAAGTATGCAAAATAAGAACTCTTGTACCAGTGATGGCTTATCTGCTGTAATGCTAAAAAAAAATATCTTGGGAAATTGTGGATGTCTTATGTTATATTTTCAACTTAAGTGTTAATCTTGGTAAGTTCCCTAGTTCATTGAAAACTGCTGAAGTCATCCCACTTTTTAAAAAAGATAACCGTAAAAATATAGCTGATCCTATCGGCCTATCTCGTTGGTTCTTACTTTTTCTAAAATTTTTGAAAAACTTGTCAAAACACGAATGCTTTTATTTCTTGAAAAGACGAACTTTTTTTCCGATGACCAATTTGGTTTCAGATCAGGTAGATCTACCGAAGATGCTATCTTAAAAGTGTGCTGTGATCTATATAAAGGTATTAAAGAAAGTCAATCTACGATGGCAATGTTTATTGACATGACTAAGGCGTTTGATATGGTCGACCATGAAATTCTCTTAAGCAAGCTTTATAATGCTGGTTTTAGGGGTTTCATATATAATTGGTTAAAATCGTATTTGATTGGAAGGGAACAAAAAGTATTAGTAAATGGGATCTTAAGTAGTGCACTCAAATTAAAAAATGGTGTTCCTCAGGGTTCTGTTCTGGGTCCAATACTATTTTTAATTTACATTAATTCACTATTACACCAGAACTTTTCTGGAATTCGAAGAGCTTTCGCAGATGACATAGCCTTCACCTATAATGAACCTTCATTTTTTCAAATGTATTGTTAACATTTTATTTACATTTGCTAAGAGCTTGGTTTGCGCACCATAGACTCATTTATAATTAGCGATAAAACTAAGATTATGTGCTTTAAGCTATCAAATGTTTTTTCCATGGATTTTTAGTTGTTTAACAACTCGTATGACTGCCGTAAGTTTGTTCTACCTTTCCATACTTGCGGCAGGCAAAATTTTTTAAGTCATACTCAGTGTTCTCCAAACTGCTTAAAAATTGAACGTGTTGATTCATTTAAGTACTTAGGAGTCCTCTTCGACTGTAACTTTAACTGGAAAGATGAATAAAGAGAAAGATGAATAAAAAACTAATTGAATTGAATTAACAAAAAAAAAAAACTTTATGTTTCATAGGTATTAAGAGATATTTCGATATTTCTTGTTAACCCAAAATCCATATTGAAAAAATAAGGATTATTCTGAGATATTTCCAAGATTTCAATTATCTGATGCAAAATTTTGAAATAGGTACATAATTCGTGAAATATTTGTGCGTCATCGAAACTTTATTAAACTCATGCAAAGATGCTTCTGTACTTAGAAGTAAAATAAATTGTATCTACTTAATTTTCCGTGACTTTATGTCTACCTATATCCCTGAGCTAACGAATCTAAAAGGACTCGCAAATTTAGGTATGTAGGTAGGTACATCACATCACAGTTAATAAAAAAAGAAAAGTGTTTTATTTTAAGCTGTTTTATTAAATTACCGGCAAAAGACATAGAGTAAAACTTGCACGCAACTTAAGTACCTAGGTATAATAAACTTCGAGGTCAAGGATATCGTATAAAGATAGATTCTCCAATAGAATTGAGCAATTTCCTTAAACGCGCAAACCAAAATGACCAAGAGCCATAGCAAAAGCTGTTGGCATACCAATGGACCTGTGCTGTGCATTTGTTCTTAGTATCTCAAAAATGTATCCTTTTTCCCTATAGTTTATAAGGCACACACGATGAAATGCTATAAAGGCCATACAAAGTTTCGTTCGGAAGAAAATAAAAATTCTGAACTAACATACACTTTTAGTTAACATACATACTGTTTGAGCTACAAAATACAAACACACACAAACAGATGCACATCCAAGGTAGGTGTAGAATATGAATTTCATTCCAATCGCATGCACACACATGAGAAAAAGCTGTAGCTCTTATGAATTCTCCCTGTTCGTATATTTGAGAATATTCAGCCGACCCACAGATAGGTGTTATAGGTACACACACACACACACACTAACACAGTATTCATTATCGAAGGTCTCTCTGTAGTCTGGGCTTACCTTGAACTTATACCTGAATAAACTTTTGATTATAATTTCGAAATACAGAGCAAGAACAACGACGAAAACGAAGACGACACAACGACGCACGACGACGCGACATAAGAAAAGAAAAAAACAATACAAATTTGTATAGGAAATAAGATTAAAGAAATGCAAAAAGAAAGACAACATCAACGACACGAAATACGCGAGTTCTCAGGTCCGATTTCAATAAAACATGCCATAACAATCAAATCATCGAGTTAATCAGAAAAACGCATGAAGTCAAGACATGTTACAATGAATATAATTTGTATATTTTGATGATAACTAGATTTATGTTTTGCTCTGTGGTAATACAAATAAAATGTACAAGGTGACTTGAAACCGAACAAAGCACTTTGCTTGAACTTAAATGACCAGCCCTCTGAAATCTGAATTCTCGAGAAATAAGATGACGGCACGATTTTGAGAAAAAAAAAAAAAATACTTTAATTGCAATCAAAAGGCTTTATATGTGTGAAATTATTACACTTTGGATATTCCCCACCCCCCCCCCCGCCCCCCCACCCCCAAAAAAAAACCCCGAAAATCAATCAATAATCATGTTGAAAAAGGTGTGATTTTGAGTATTCTGGGGATTTTATTACTTAAAACGTGCAGTGATGATTTAATGATTTAATGATTGCGTTACTTTCGTTGGGTGTGTACGTTTTTTTAAAGTCTCGCGATGAGTCGCAGGTGAAGGTCGTTTTGAGGATTTGTTTACATTCCTTGATGGTGAATTTTTACGATTAATTAATCAAATTTTAAAGGCTTTGCACACATTTTTTATCTTTGAATTTTTTATTTACTTTGCGTGATGAAAGACATTCTTTAGAAATTTTGTCGCCTAGAGTTTTACGGGTTTTTACAACTTTGATTTGAATTTGGTACAGAGCATTTGTATGCTTAGTTTTCTACAAACGAAATTAGAATTTTTGTTTTAGCTTATCTGGAAGGACTATAGCTTCTATGCAAAGTAATGTTTTTGTATTTCTTTTGAATTTTCTCAAAATCAACGAGAACGATTTTGATTAAACTTTGTATCCATGATGGTAAAATTGATTTAAAAGAAAAAGAATTTTAAATTTTTGACTAAAGGCTCACACAAGAAAATACAATCTAGAAAAAAAGCAATAGGTATTTTTTTTTCATTATTTTTGAAACCTTTAATTCCATATGTCTCGTAAACATGTGAACAGATTTTATTAAATTGACAAGAAGAAACAGTTATTTCGAAGCGTACGTACCTATTTATATAGGGTTTTGCAAATGGCGCGGGTAGATTTTGGTGGCCTGTGGCGGCCATGTTGTTTTGGTGGCATCTGTCAAATCTGTTGTTTTTCATTCAGTTACTGATGTCAAATGTCCATGGCAGGTTACACGATTGAACAGCACGTCCATATGATAAAACTTTAATGTCAAAATCTTTTGGGGAAACGATATGTGCGTTGCGCTCATTTTACCGTTTACATGCGGTTTTCCTTCCAAGTCGATTATCCAAAGTTTGATAGCCAAATTTGAGTCGACCGATTCAGTGAACAATTAGCCAACGCCCTTGCATCAACGAAACGCAAGATCAAATGAACACATCGTCGCTGGCTGTGAGTGTCCGTAGTTCTTCGTAATGGGATAATGGGATAATATGGATGTGAACGACATGTGGGTCCAACAGAACGGCGCTACGTGCTACACAGTGAACGCCACAATGTTCCATTTCAACATCTGCCCCCCCCTTATTGAAAAACCCTATAGGAAGTTGTTGATGCGTGCCTTTAGAAACCAATAACTTCGGTTTTAATCAACCGATCTGCGAGGCTGAGATCTTAAAATGTAGGTAAAATGTCTATCTACAGATATAATTAAGTCAGCAAAGTCACGGCCATGGGTAAATTGCATAGATTTACAATTGGAGTTTTAATGGTTGATTTTTCAAAATAACGGTTTTAAAACTAAGGTAAAATATCGGGCAACACCGTGTATTAAGTTTGCGAAGCAACTGACACGGGCAAACGATATGTGACAATATGTAGAATTGTGTTAGCGAAAGTGACCTATAAGCCACATGTTATTCCTTACGGCTGACTGGATACCAAAAAAGGAGCATGAGTTGAGTTGAGTAAAAAATAACATTTGCCAAATCGTATTCCAAACTTCACAAATTGGGTAGTTTTGGGCTTTTAGCCAAAAGAGAGCTCTCACGAGATAAAAAATCATTTCCCCTTCACGACAATTTCTGCCCCAGAAATATCTAAAATCGGATTCAAATTCAGCACACTAAGATACCTTTGGACAAGTAGGTATACCTTTGCAGGTATTGTTTGCTTTTTGTAACAAAATAAAACGAATTAATCTTTTTGTGTGGTCACTAAGACACCTTTCAGATAGTTTGCGAATATCTCACAAATGAGTCGCTAAAAACCACTGAATGACCTTGAAAAAATTTCAATATTGATCAAAAATGTTCTATGGCTGACCAATTTCTCATACCTACTAATTGAGCTTTTTGACCCAATAACTGACCTTTTAGATGGCATAAGTACTCTTTTTAGCGAATACTCCTTCTACAAGATGCTAAGCTCCTAAAGCTTTAGGGGTCACCTCAAAAATGAATCTCTACTGCAGTTGAAATCTGATCTTTTTGGAACTAACGTTCATTAATGATACGCGTATGAAGAAAATTCCCTCATACCTACTTAGGTACCTACTAAAGTCGAAGAATATTTTCATCAGGGAGAATCTAATATGTACCTACATACATATATACATAGATATATATACATATAGGAACGTATACATTGTAAAATAAGTACTCCATACAAAACAAATTTTCTAGCTATAATGAGATATTGTATAACCTCGCCTTGACATTAACCTCAAGTTAATTTATACCTTAACAGATAAAAAAAAAATAACACACATCATACAAATTATCACCCAATCCCACAATTTCTATACCAACCTACCCCCATCTCGAGTGGGCCACTTCACCCCAAACGTGCGCTACTCAGAGATAATAATTTTATAGCTTAATCTTTTCTATTAAATAAACAAAACAAAAACAACAAAAACAACAACAACAAAAAACAAAAAAAAAAACCGAAGGCCAGCTGACCGACTAACAAACTATACCTATCTACGAGCAGATAACATACAACATCAAGGCACATACACAACAAAAACAAACACATTGCCATTGCCATCATAACCATGCCCGTGATATTTAAATTCAATGTCAATGTCATCTAATACAATCAAATGAATTAAATAGAATAACAAAAACGGCCCAATAGCATGACGAACACACAAAATAAAAAAAAAAAAATATAAAAATTAAAAAATTAAAAAAAAAAAAAAAATAAACTAATTCAAAGAAAAGCAACCAAAAATTACGTCAAGAAAACGAAAATATTCAAAACGATTTTTAAAGCAGACGAGGAGAAGGAGCAAGAATAAAACCTGAAATAATAAGCCCCAAAGTCTCTGTCTCTACAGTCTACACACTGTCATTTGCTTTCACACCGTTATACGGATATGGCAGTACTTACTTTACTGTGAATATGGACATAAATTACGGAAAAGAGATTGTGCTTTGAAAGCAGGGACGGTCCCTATGCTAATGCACAGATTCAGCTAATGTCTGTAAGGCGCTCGAATTTTGAAGATTCCCAAATTACAACCCTGTCTATAAAAAAAAAAATTTATTCTAGACTTTTTTGGGCAAAAATGGACAGTCTGTTAAATTTGGTGGAGTGAGTAGGTATGAAATCCTCTCAGCAAAAAGAAAACTGCCAAAAAACCACTTGCAACGTTTTAAACGTCAAAACAATAATCGGTTAGAGTTGCCACGGATCTATGATAAATCACACCCAAAGCAAAATGAAGTTTCCAAATTTTCACGTAATAGAATCACAATTTTCGTTAACTTACCATTCAATTATAAAACATTATGCATATACATATGTATGTGTATTCTAGTGTCAAAAAGCACTAAATTATTCATGAAATTCATGAGTTATAATATCCTTTTCTTTTTCAGAAAAACATTTGCTAAACGAAAGATAAATGCTACAAAAATAAATTGATTTATGTACAATAGATTAAAAAAAATAATTCGACCTAGCACAACCTACCAAATCTAAAATAAATGCAACAGTAACACTTGGGCAACCCTCCTTCAACAGTTATTTCAATTTAAATTGACATTTTGGATTTCTGAATTTTCAGAATTCTGAATTTTTTGAGCTTCTAATTGGCTAGCTGTCATAGAAAGTTCTGAAAATTCGATTAACATCTAAATTTTTATGACAGCTGGCCAATCAAAAGCTCCAAAAATTCAGAATTCTGAAAATTCAGATATGCGTTGAACGCACACATTGTCACCCGAGAGTAAATGTTTTTCTCTCTAGTGAGCGCTCTCTTTTGCCCACAACTATACCCAATTTGTGAAGTATGGAATAGGATTTGTCAAAAATAAGCAACAAATTGTGACAATTGGAAGTCTGGGTCAAGGTCTGAAACAAACTTAATAATAAATCTGTTGTTTTCAGTAAAAAAGAATCTAATTTTCTTCAATTTTTAATGCATTTAAGCAGTTGACGTTTCTCAGATCTCACCATTCACCAATATTTCTACATTATTTTGACACAGAGCAGGAGAAAACAGGCAACTTCTTATTCTCAACAAGAAATCAAGAGACCGCCTTCTCTTTTCTGTAAATTGGATTTTATTCGACGAAAGAGAATCAAAAAAAGAATTTGTAGTTTTTTTTGTTTGAGGAAAAGTAAGGAAATAATCAGAGAAATTGTAGGAATTAAGATTTCTGAGGACGGAGGGATCTAGAGATCTAAAAAAACAACTTCAATAAATATACAAATACTCTTAATATGTACCTAGTTTCTTTACATTGAACAAAAACAAAAGTCCATAACAATTAGCTGCAACGCCAAAATATGCGCCATGTTTCCACGTGCCAGTGCCAGTGCCACTGCCGGCCCTGTTATGAACGGTAACTGCTTACAACAGAGAGGAATGAAGCTATCGGAAACTGTTCAAGATCGTTTAAAATTACAACAAAAAATAAATATACAATTAATCATTTTTCTTTCCTATCTATTTCACAGCTAAAATAAAATTTAATTCACTGAGTGAGCAGCGCATTCAGTTATTAATTAAGAGAAATCAATGTGATTGGCTGTGATTATCGTCCCAATGTGTGCGACGACCTTGCAAGATATTTATTTATTTTTTGTTTTTTTTTAATCATCGTCGTCATCAGTGTATTTATTTAATAAACTGAAAACAAATCTCTGCTCGCTTTTGCTGGGTATATGTTTATACATATATATATTAATAAAAATAGCAACACCTAACTGTTTTAAGAAGGTGTTTTGTACACTCAGAGAAAAATGGCAACGTAATTTTAAACGCGGGCGCGTTGAAAACTACGTTTTGGGTCACTTTGAAAAAACGTATTCGAATCAAAGTAAAACCACTTAGATTCAAATATAAAACTCATTTACCTAAGACTTTTACTATGAAACGCCTTTGAATTAAAGTAACACGCCTTTAAATCAATGTTTTTAATGATTTAAAACAAAATCAATTGAAAAACACCTTTAATTTAAATACGAAACCGCTTTGATTTAAAATAGAAAACTATACTTTGCCATTCAAAGTTGCAAGTATTAAAATCAAAGTTGAAACTTCGTCAAATCAAATGATTTGTACCTTTTGAATCAAATGATGAGCACTTTAAATCAAATTCGTTTTCCTTGTAATTTTATGCGTCATAATATGAAAACAAAAAATGAGTCAAAACACCATAATTTTAAATACGAAACCACTTTGATTTAAAGAAGAAAGTTTTACGTTGCCATTCAAGGTTGCAAGTATTAAAATCAAAGTTGAAACTTCGTCAAATCAAATGATTTGTACCTTTTGAATCAAATGATGAGCACTTTAAATCAAATTCGTTTTCCTTGTAATTTTATGCGTCATAATATGAAAAAAAAAATTAAGCAAAACAACGTAATTTTAAATACGAATCTACTTTGATTTAAAATAGAAGATTTTACTTTGCCATTCAAAGTTGCGAGCATTAAAATCAAAGTTGAAACTTCGTCAAATCAAATGCGTTGTTCCTTTTGAATCAAATGATGAGCACTTTTAATTCAAACTCGTTTTTCTTTTAATAACAAGCATCATAATATGAAAAAAAAAAAATTAAGCAAAACAACGTAATTTTAAATACGAATCTACTTTGATTTAAAATAGAAGATTTTACTTTGCCATTCAAAGTTGCGAGCATTAAAATCAAAGTTGAAACTTCGTCAAATCAAATGCGTTGTTCCTTTTGAATCAAATGATGAGCACTTTTAATTCAAACTCGTTTTCCTTTTAATAACAAGCATCATAATATGAAAAAAAAAATTAAGCAAAACAACGTAATTTTAAATACGAATCTACTTTGATTTAAAATAGAAGATTTTACTTTGCCATTCAAAGTTGCGAGCATTAAAATCAAAGTTGAAACTTCGTCAAATCAAATGCGTTGTTCCTTTTGAATCAAATGATGAGCACTTTTAATTCAAACTCGTTTTCCTTTTAATTACAAGCATCATAATATGAAAAAAAAATTAAGCAAAACAACGTGATTTTAAATACGAAACTACTTTGATTTAAAATAGAAGATTTTACTTTGCCATTCAAAGTTGCGAGCATTAAAATCAAAGTTGAAACTTCGTCAAATCAAATGCGTTGTTCCTTTTGAATCAAATGATGAGCACTTTTAATTCAAACTCGTTTTTCTTTTAATAACAAGCATCATAATATGAAAAAAAAAAAATTAAGCAAAACAACGTAATTTTAAATACGAATCTACTTTGATTTAAAAAAGAAGATTTTACTTTGCCATTCAAAGTTGCGAGTATTAAAATCAAAGTTGAAACTTCGTCAAATCAAATGCGTTGTTCCTTTTGAATCAAATGATGAGCACTTTTAATTCAAACTCGTTTTCCTTTTAATAACAAGCATCATAATATGAAAAAAAAATTAAGCAAAACAACGTAATTTTAAATACGAAACCACTTTGATTTAAAATAGAAGATTTTACTTTGCCATTCAAAGTTGCGAGCATTAAAATCAAAGTTGAAACTTCGTCAAATCATATGCGTTGTTCCTTTTGAATCAAATGATGAGCACTTTTAATTCAAACTCGTTTTCCTTTTAACTACAAGCATCATAATATGAAAAAAAAAAATTTAGCAAAACAACGTAATTTTAAATACGAAAATACTTTGATTTAAAATAGAAGATTTTACTTTGCCATTCAAAGTTGCGAGCATTAAAATCAAAGTTGAAACTTCGTCAAATCAAATGCATTATTCCTTTTGAATCAAATGATGAGCACTTTTAATTCAAACTAGTTTTCCTTTTAATTACAAGCATCATAATATGAAAAAAAAATTGAGCAAAACAACGTAATTTTAAATATGAAAATACTTTGATTTAAAATAGAAGATTTTACTTTGCCATTCGAAGTTGCGAGTATTAAAATCAAAGTTGAAACTTCCTCAAATCAAATGCATTATTCCTTTTGAATCAAATGATGAGCACTTTTAATTCAAACTAGTTTTCCTTTTAATTACAAGCATCATAATATGAAAAAAAAATTGAGCAAAACAACGTAATTTTAAATACGAAAATACTTTGATTTAAAATAGAAGATTTTACTTTGCCATTCGAAGTTGCGAGTATTAAAATCAAAGTTGAAACTTCGTCAAATCAAATGCATTATTCCTTTTGAATCAAATGATGAGCACTTTTAATTCAAACTCGTTTTATTTTAAACTACAAGCATCATAATATGAAAAAAAATTAAGCAAAACAACGTAATTTTAAATACGAAACTACTTTGATTTAAAATAGAAGATTTTACTTTGCCATTCAAAGTTGCGAGCATTAAAATCAAAGTTGAAACTTCGTCAAATCAAATGCGTTGTTCCTTTTGAATCAAATGATGAGCACTTTTAATTCAAACTCGTTTTTCTTTTAATAACAAGCATCATAATATGAAAAAAAAAAAAATTAAGCAAAACAACGTAATTTTAAATACGAATCTACTTTGATTTAAAATAGAAGATTTTACTTTGCCATTCAAAGTTGCGAGCATTAAAATCAAAGTTGAAACTTCGTCAAATCAAATGCGTTGTTTCTTTTGAATCAAATGATGAGCACTTTTAATTCAAACTCGTTTTCCTTTTAACTACAAGCATCATAATATGAAAAAAAAAAATTTAGCAAAACAACGTAATTTTAAATACGAAAATACTTTGATTTAAAATAGAAGATTTTACTTTGCCATTCAAAGTTGCGAGCATTAAAATCAAAGTTGAAACTTCATCAAATCAAATGCGTTGTTCCTTTTGAATCAAATGATGAGCACTTTTAATTCAAACTCGTTTTCCTTTTAATTACAAGCATCATAATATGAAAAAAAAAAAATTAAGCAAAACAACGTGATTTTAAATACGAAAGTACTTTGATTTAAAATAGAAGATTTTACTTTGCCATTCAAAGTTACGAGCATTAAAATCAAAGTTGAAACTTCATCAAATCAAATGCGTTGTTCCTTTTGAATCAAATGATGAGCACTTTTAATTCAAACTCGTTTTTCTTTTAATAACAAGCATCATAATATGAAAAAAAAATTAAGCAAAACAACGCAATTTTAAATACGAAACTACTTTGATTCAAAATAGAAGATTCGAAAATACGAACTACTTTAAATCAAAGTGGCAACACACTTAATTCAAACACGGAGCGAGTTTATTTCTTTTTAAACAACTGTAAATTAATATGTTTTTTCGTTTGCATTGTTGGCGTCTGTTTCTATCTTCCTCATATTAGATATACCTACACGTTTGTGTATGTGTACACATATTCATCCCCGCTCAACGAGAATACCTACCCATATATTATTTTGCAAATAAATACACAAAAAAATGTCTGCCCTATTATCGTGATATTAGTAAGTACATGGTACACATTTGGTAGAAGCTACTACTATAGTAACATTTTACTTCTTTGCTGCAATAAATGCTACCGTTTTACCTTGTCTGAAAATTTCATGTATGCACAAAATGCAAATGTTTTTTAGATTTATTGAAACAAACAAATTAGAATAGTACAATTTGTACGTCTTTATTTGAATAGCATATTGCAAATCTCTACCTTAAATTAATTTGCCCAAAGTTGTCAAATTATCCTAGCAATTTGTTTTTTTTTAAATTATTTCCCTTTTGCATTGGGTTTTCAGAAGGTTTCACTCCTGTTTAATTTAATTGAAATATGAAGAAAAATGTATTTTGTCTTAAATTCTATAGATAAAATGGTTTCTTAAAACATGTATCCCTTTGATAAATATTCTGACGAAAGAATTTATAATTATCTATAGGTAAAAACATCGCACGTTAAGAAAACTTAAAAAAGCGTCTGTTCTGCGTTTCAATGATATTCGATTTCATAGTTTTTTAATGTTTGTCAATGCAAAATGGTGTGTTTCGAAGTTTCTTTACTAAACTGACATTTTGTTTGCACAAAATTTCTTATGAACAGATTCACTTCACACTTTGTGCCTGAAATTTCAAACAAATTTTCGCTTACAAAGAATATTAAGCCAAATTGTTAAGTTCTTTTATAACAAATTGAAATATATTGTTTCTGAATTTATTTTGTTTCTTATTCATTTCAACATCAATACATAACATATTTAAAATTAGACAAATTTCAGTTCCTTACATTTCTGGTGTGTGAAAATTCATAAATTTGACATGAATTCATAACTTTTCAAATGTTCAAATCAGTAATTATTGATGTAAAAAAAATATCATGTCGGTCATATTTGCTAGTACACTGAGTTTGTTAAAAAAAAGTATTCACACAAACACCCATTGCTTTTCATATTCAATGGGTGTTATAAGCTATTAAAATACTTTTAGCGGTTATATTAATAACTGCATTAATAAGAAGTCTTCAGTTTCCGTGAAATTTTAACTTTTCACTCTACTTATATCATATTTTCAACAAATATAATAACACATAGTAAATTCACAGAAAAAACCTACTTAAAGTTTTCACAAAAACAATAATTGTTTTCGAAATCAACTAGTTCAAGATTTTTTTAAACAAACAAATATTAAAAAACAATTTACTGTTTAAAATAAAAAAATAATTTAATGTTTAAAAATATATGGACATATGCCCTTTGTTTTTTGCATTTCTTGCTAAGAAAACTCGTCCAAAACATTTGCGTGCATTGTTGTTTTTTTGCGTTTATAAATTTGGAAAAGTTTCTATTGTCATTCTTCAATTCCTTGAACTTTGTAAAGTGTGAACCCTGTTGATGCCCGCTTTGCAATGTGTATCACATTTTTATTTTCATTTACGCGCCAAATTGGAAATATCATTTGAATTAAATACGTTTCCACTTTGATTTAAAGTTGCTCCGCTTTAAATAAAAGATCAAATACGTTTCCACTTTAAAATAATGTCGTAACTTAAAATTGTACTTTAAATCAAATACGAACTACTTTAAATCAAAGTGGCAACACACTTAATTCAAACACGGAGCGAGTTTATTTCTTTTTAAACAACTGTAAATTAATATGTTTTTTCGTTTGCATTGTTGGCGTCTGTTTCTATCTTCCTCATATTAGGTATACCTACACGTGTGTGTATGTGTACACATATTCATCCCCGCTCAACGAGAATACCTACCCATATATTATTTTGCAAATAAATACACAAAAAAATGTCTGCCCTATTATCGTGATATTAGTAAGTACATGGTACACATTTGGTAGAAGCTACTACTATAGTAACATTTTACTTCTTTGCTGCAATAAATGCTACCGTTTTACCTTGTCTGAAAATTTCATGTATGCACAAAATGCAAATGTTTTTTAGATTTATTGAAACAAACAAATTAGAATAGTACAATTTGTACGTCTTTATTTGAATAGCATATTGCAAATCTCTACCTTAAATTAATTTGCCCAAAGTTGTCAAATTATCCTAGCAATTTGTTTTTTTTTAAATTATTTCCCTTTTGCATTGGGTTTTCAGAAGGTTTCACTCCTGTTTAATTTAATTGAAATATGAAGAAAAATGTATTTTGTCTTAAATTCTATAGATAAAATGGTTTCTTAAAACATGTATCCCTTTGATAAATATTCTGACGAAAGAATTTATAATTATCTATAGGTAAAAACATCGCACGTTAAGAAAACTTAAAAAAGCGTCTGTTCTGCGTTTCAATGATATTCGATTTCATAGTTTTTTAATGTTTGTCAATGCAAAATGGTGTGTTTCGAAGTTTCTTTACTAAACTGACATTTTGTTTGCACAAAATTTCTTATGAACAGATTCACTTCACACTTTGTGCCTGAAATTTCAAACAAATTTTCGCTTACAAAGAATATTAAGCCAAATTGTTAAGTTCTTTTATAACAAATTGAAATATATTGTTTCTGAATTTATTTTGTTTCTTATTCATTTCAACATCAATACATAACATATTTAAAATTAGACAAATTTCAGTTCCTTACATTTCTGGTGTGTGAAAATTCATAAATTTGACATGAATTCATAACTTTTCAAATGTTCAAATCAGTAATTATTGATGTAAAAAAAATATCATGTCGGTCATATTTGCTAGTACACTGAGTTTGTTAAAAAAAAGTATTCACACAAACACCCATTGCTTTTCATATTCAATGGGTGTTATAAGCTATTAAAATACTTTTAGCGGTTATATTAATAACTGCATTAATAAGAAGTCTTCAGTTTCCGTGAAATTTTAACTTTTCACTCTACTTATATCATATTTTCAACAAATATAATAACACATAGTAAATTCACAGAAAAAACCTACTTAAAGTTTTCACAAAAACAATAATTGTTTTCGAAATCAACTAGTTCAAGATTTTTTTAAACAAACAAATATTAAAAAACAATTTACTGTTTAAAATAAAAAAATAATTTAATGTTTAAAAATATATGGACATATGCCCTTTGTTTTTTGCATTTCTTGCTAAGAAAACTCGTCCAAAACATTTGCGTGCATTGTTGTTTTTTTGCGTTTATAAATTTGGAAAAGTTTCTATTGTCATTCTTCAATTCCTTGAACTTTGTAAAGTGTGAACCCTGTTGATGCCCGCTTTGCAATGTGTATCACATTTTTATTTTCATTTACGCGCCAAATTGGAAATATCATTTGAATTAAATACGTTTCCACTTTGATTTAAAGTTGCTCCGCTTTAAATAAAAGATCAAATACGTTTCCACTTTAAAATAATGTCGTAACTTAAAATTGTACTTTAAATCAAATACGAACTACTTTAAATCAAAGTGGCAACACACTTAATTCAAACACGGAGCGAGTTTATTTCTTTTTAAACAACTGTAAATTAATATGTTTTTTCGTTTGCATTGTTGGCGTCTGTTTCTATCTTCCTCATATTAGGTATACCTACACGTGTGTGTATGTGTACACATATTCATCCCCGCTCAACGAGAATACCTACCCATATATTATTTTGCAAATAAATACACAAAAAAATGTCTGCCCTATTATCGTGATATTAGTAAGTACATGGTACACATTTGGTAGAAGCTACTACTATAGTAACATTTTACTTCTTTGCTGCAATAAATGCTACCGTTTTACCTTGTCTGAAAATTTCATGTATGCACAAAATGCAAATGTTTTTTAGATTTATTGAAACAAACAAATTAGAATAGTACAATTTGTACGTCTTTATTTGAATAGCATATTGCAAATCTCTACCTTAAATTAATTTGCCCAAAGTTGTCAAATTATCCTAGCAATTTGTTTTTTTTTAAATTATTTCCCTTTTGCATTGGGTTTTCAGAAGGTTTCACTCCTGTTTAATTTAATTGAAATATGAAGAAAAATGTATTTTGTCTTAAATTCTATAGATAAAATGGTTTCTTAAAACATGTATCCCTTTGATAAATATTCTGACGAAAGAATTTATAATTATCTATAGGTAAAAACATCGCACGTTAAGAAAACTTAAAAAAGCGTCTGTTCTGCGTTTCAATGATATTCGATTTCATAGTTTTTTAATGTTTGTCAATGCAAAATGGTGTGTTTCGAAGTTTCTTTACTAAACTGACATTTTGTTTGCACAAAATTTCTTATGAACAGTTTCACTTCACACTTTGTGCCTGAAATTTCAAACAAATTTTCGCTTACAAAGAATATTAAGCCAAATTGTTAAGTTCTTTTATAACAAATTGAAATATATTGTTTCTGAATTTATTTTGTTTCTTATTCATTTCAACATCAATACATAACATATTTAAAATTAGACAAATTTCAGTTCCTTACATTTCTGGTGTGTGAAAATTCATAAATTTGACATGAATTCATAACTTTTCAAATGTTCAAATCAGTAATTATTGATGTAAAAAAAATATCATGTCGGTCATATTTGCTAGTACACTGAGTTTGTTAAAAAAAAGTATTCACACAAACACCCATTGCTTTTCATATTCAATGGGTGTTATAAGCTATTAAAATACTTTTAGCGGTTATATTAATAACTGCATTAATAAGAAGTCTTCAGTTTCCGTGAAATTTTAACTTTTCACTCTACTTATATCATATTTTCAACAAATATAATAACACATAGTAAATTCACAGAAAAAACCTACTTAAAGTTTTCACAAAAACAATAATTGTTTTCGAAATCAACTAGTTCAAGATTTTTTTAAACAAACAAATATTAAAAAACAATTTACTGTTTAAAATAAAAAAATAATTTAATGTTTAAAAATATATGGACATATGCCCTTTGTTTTTTGCATTTCTTGCTAAGAAAACTCGTCCAAAACATTTGCGTGCATTGTTGTTTTTTTGCGTTTATAAATTTGGAAAAGTTTCTATTGTCATTCTTCAATTCCTTGAACTTTGTAAAGTGTGAACCCTGTTGATGCCCGCTTTGCAATGTGTATCACATTTTTATTTTCATTTACGCGCCAAATTGGAAATATCATTTGAATTAAATACGTTTCCACTTTGATTTAAAGTTGCTCCGCTTTAAATAAAAGATCAAATACGTTTCCACTTTAAAATAATGTCGTAACTTAAAATTGTACTTTATATCAAATACGAACTACTTTAAATCAAAGTGGCAACACACTTAATTCAAACACGGAGCGAGTTTATTTCTTTTTAAACAACTGTAAATTAATATGTTTTTTCGTTTGCATTGTTGGCGTCTGTTTCTATCTTCCTCATATTAGGTATACCTACACGTGTGTGTATGTGTACACATATTCATCCCCGCTCAACGAGAATACCTACCCATATATTATTTTGCAAATAAATACACAAAAAAATGTCTGCCCTATTATCGTGATATTAGTAAGTACATGGTACACATTTGGTAGAAGCTACTACTATAGTAACATTTTACTTCTTTGCTGCAATAAATGCTACCGTTTTACCTTGTCTGAAAATTTCATGTATGCACAAAATGCAAATGTTTTTTAGATTTATTGAAACAAACAAATTAGAATAGTACAATTTGTACGTCTTTATTTGAATAGCATATTGCAAATCTCTACCTTAAATTAATTTGCCCAAAGTTGTCAAATTATCCTAGCAATTTGTTTTTTTTTAAATTATTTCCCTTTTGCATTGGGTTTTCAGAAGGTTTCACTCCTGTTTAATTTAATTGAAATATGAAGAAAAATGTATTTTGTCTTAAATTCTATAGATAAAATGGTTTCTTAAAACATGTATCCCTTTGATAAATATTCTGACGAAAGAATTTATAATTATCTATAGGTAAAAACATCGCACGTTAAGAAAACTTAAAAAAGCGTCTGTTCTGCGTTTCAATGATATTCGATTTCATAGTTTTTTAATGTTTGTCAATGCAAAATGGTGTGTTTCGAAGTTTCTTTACTAAACTGACATTTTGTTTGCACAAAATTTCTTATGAACAGATTCACTTCACACTTTGTGCCTGAAATTTCAAACAAATTTTCGCTTACAAAGAATATTAAGCCAAATTGTTAAGTTCTTTTATAACAAATTGAAATATATTGTTTCTGAATTTATTTTGTTTCTTATTCATTTCAACATCAATACATAACATATTTAAAATTAGACAAATTTCAGTTCCTTACATTTCTGGTGTGTGAAAATTCATAAATTTGACATGAATTCATAACTTTTCAAATGTTCAAATCAGTAATTATTGATGTAAAAAAAATATCATGTCGGTCATATTTGCTAGTACACTGAGTTTGTTAAAAAAAAGTATTCACACAAACACCCATTGCTTTTCATATTCAATGGGTGTTATAAGCTATTAAAATACTTTTAGCGGTTATATTAATAACTGCATTAATAAGAAGTCTTCAGTTTCCGTGAAATTTTAACTTTTCACTCTACTTATATCATATTTTCAACAAATATAATAACACATAGTAAATTCACAGAAAAAACCTACTTAAAGTTTTCACAAAAACAATAATTGTTTTCGAAATCAACTAGTTCAAGATTTTTTTAAACAAACAAATATTAAAAAACAATTTACTGTTTAAAATAAAAAAATAATTTAATGTTTAAAAATATATGGACATATGCCCTTTGTTTTTTGCATTTCTTGCTAAGAAAACTCGTCCAAAACATTTGCGTGCATTGTTGTTTTTTTGCGTTTATAAATTTGGAAAAGTTTCTATTGTCATTCTTCAATTCCTTGAACTTTGTAAAGTGTGAACCCTGTTGATGCCCGCTTTGCAATGTGTATCACATTTTTATTTTCATTTACGCGCCAAATTGGAAATATCATTTGAATTAAATACGTTTCCACTTTGATTTAAAGTTGCTCCGCTTTAAATAAAAGATCAAATACGTTTCCACTTTAAAATAATGTCGTAACTTAAAATTGTACTTTAAATCAAATACGAACTACTTTAAATCAAAGTGGCAACACACTTAATTCAAACACGGAGCGAGTTTATTTCTTTTTTAACAACTGTAAATTAATATGTTTTTTCGTTTGCATTGTTGGCGTCTGTTTCTTTCTCTTTCATATTTATACTTTTCCGAGCTTGCATGTGTATTTAAGCTCAACGATTATTGCACATGTATTATACACTCGCACGTTGTCCCCCTATTTACTTGATACACATTCTTGTGTGCGTGGTCGTTATACCTAAGAAGCATTGGCTTTCGCAGATCGGTAATTCATTCCATTGTGTGCTTCCCCATTATCGTGTCGTGCTCGTGATTTATTTGCTGCCGAAAAAAATTAAATAAATTTAGTTAGAAAGTGAGTTATTTTCTTTGTAATAAAATAATTAAAGTTATGGCACTATGTGATGCCGAAAAAAAGAATTCAATAGAAAATATTGAAACAATTTTAATAGACCAGAACACTCAATTCCTGGATACGGATGGAAAATTACTCGAAGTTATATTTCCTTTGTCTGATGACGCTGACTCATGCAAATTGATGAATTTACTTGGACAATTTCAATTGGAAAGTCTTTGCAACATTTTTAAAGGTATGATAAATTATAATAACAATAATCATTTTTTTAATATAATTGAAAAGTGAAATCATAAAAAAGAAATAAGCACAACAAAATAAATTCCTTCGCACATATGTATGTATATACGTTTGTATTTTAATTCGATTGGAATGTGTTTATTTCGAACTAAGTTTGTTCTGCATTCCATTTGATATTGTTTTTTAAAAGTAATTTTTATAAACAAATTATAGTTTTGATTGATGCATAAGCTAGACTTAATATTTTTCCTTGCGTGTGAAAAAAAAATTGGTCGAAAGCACCCCTTTTCACATTGCAACTTGATTATTTTCCATGACTTAAAAGTTATTAAGTTTTCATGACCTATGCTTTTTTTTAAAATACTTCCGTTCGTCAATTTAATAATGTCTATGTCCATCGCCTAAAATTTAAATATCCTTTGCATCTGACGAAGGCGTCCACATTGTCAGTTCGGTGTCGTGATTTATCTTGCCGCCGAAAAAAATTAAATAAATTTAATAAAACTGAGTTATTTCTTTAAAATCAGTTCTTTCTAGTTCTGCTAAAGTATTATATTTCAATACATATTATTTCTTACGATACAAAAAAACAATTTTTATATAAAAATTCAATTTGGATTGATGCATAAACAAGACTTACTACTTCCCCTTGCGTGAGAAAAAATTTAAAAAAAGTAGGTACAAAAGCACCCAATTTCACACTGCCACTGATTGTTCTCCTTGGTTTTTGAAAAAAAGGAAGTGTCCACGACCTTTGCTAAGTTTTCATTGGTCTTTTAAAAAATTTAAATGGTATTTTTTGTCAATAACATAATCATTAACACCTTCAAACTGAAAAATGTACTCAAGGCTTTTAATCTGAAAAGTCTATCTAGATTTTCGAACGTATGATTTAAGCCGAGAGAAAAAGAAAAGTAGCTGACGAAATTTGATAATCAAAACTAAAGCATAATGTGATATCGAAAAAAGATTCAATACAGAATTATGAAGCGATTTTAAAATTTTAACAGACCAGAATATTCATATCTATATATATAGGTACATTAGACGGAAACATTCTTGAAGTTATATTTCCTACGTCTGCTGATGCTGACACATACAAATTGATGAATTTACTAAAAGATTTCGATATGGAAAGTCTTTGTTTAATATTACAGGTATTTTTTAGTCAAGTTCTACTTAAAAAATAAGCCTATTTTCAATATCAATAAAAAGTGAAATGAGAGTATAATATACTTATATACCAAAGGTTCACAAAAAAGTATATTCTGCCGTACAAAATAAGTAAATTTGTTATATCATTCTATTGGAATATATTTTTTTAAATTTGATTTGTTCTCTTTTGTCTGCAAAAGAATTGCTAAAAATTTAAATAAATTTCACTTTTTATTGATGCATAAACTAGAATTACAAAAAATAGGTGAAAAGGCACTCAACTTCATACTGCCAATTGATTATATTGATTATTTGGTTTTTGAAAAAAAGAAAGTGTGCACGACCTATACTTGGTTTTAAATTTTATTTTTTGTCAATGACATAATCATACACACCTTCAAACTGAAAAATGTACTCAAGGCTTTGAATCTGAAAAGTCTATTTAGATTTTCAAACGTAAGATTTAAGCCGAGAGTAGTAGAGAAGCTGAGAAAATTAAATAATCAAAACTATGACATCATGTGATATCGAAAAAAAGAATTCAAAAGAAAATAATGAAACGATTTTAACAGACCAGAACATTAATTTTATCGAATTATAGGTGCAAATAGATAGAAACATTCTCGAAGTTATATTTCCTACCTCTGCTTATGTTGAAACATACAAATTGATGAGTTTACTAAATATTTCGGTATGGAAACTTTTTGCTAAATTATTATAGGTACTTTGTAGTCAAGTTTTACTTCAAAAATAATCCTAGTTTCAATATCAATGAAAAGTGAAATCACAAACCAATTGTGCACAAAAAAATACATTCATCGTTTTGGTAATTCATTTTCATTGTGTTCTTCCCCAATGTCGTATCGTGCTCGAGATTTATTTGTTGCCGAAAAAATTAAATACATTTAGTAAGAAAGTGAGTTTTTTTCTTTGTAATAAAATAATTAAAGTTATGGCACTATGTAATGCCGAAAAAAAGAATTCAATAGAAAATACTGAAACGATTTAAATAGACCAGAACACTTAATTCCTAGATTCGGATGGAAAAATTCTCGAAGTTATATTTCCTATGTCTGATGACACGACTCATTCAAATTGATGAATTTACTTGAAGAATTTGATTTGGAAAGTCTTTGCAAAATTTTTAAAGGTATGATTAAGTTCAAGTTCTACTTCAAAAATAATCCTAGTTTCAATATCAATGAAAAGTGAAATGATAATTCAAACTCAATTGTGCATACAAAAGTAAGTTCTGTCGTACAAAATAAGTATATTTGTTATATAATTCTATTGGAATATGTTTATTACTAATTTAATTTGTTCTTCCTTATCTGCAAAAGAATTTTCTTAATTTTTATATTGTTTTTAACGATACAAAATTCAATTTTTATATAAAATTTTCACTTTTGATTGATGCATAAACCAGTATTATAAAAAAATAGGTGCAAAAGCACCCAATTTCATACTGCCAATTGATTCTTTTCCTTGGCTTTTGAAAAAAAGGAAGTGTCCACGACCTTTGCTAAGTTGTCATTGGTCTTTTAAAAATTTTAAATGGTATTTTTTGTCAATGACATAATCATACACACCTTCAAACTGAAAAATGTACTCAAGGCTTTTAATCTGAAAAGTCTATTTAGATTTTCAAACGTAAGATTTAAGCCGAGAGATGTAGTAGAGAAAAAGAAAATATTGAAACGATTTTAACAGACCAGAACATTCATTTTATCGAAATATAGGTAAATATAGATGATAAAAACAAATTTCAATATGGAAAGTCTTTGCTAAACTAAACGAAAAGTGAAAGGAAAGTAAGATATACTCATGTATCAAATGTATGGAGGTAAGGTTTAATTTTATATTTATTTACTAACAACTAACACCACGCTAAATGATGACTGTGAAAAGATAGCATTTCTGAGTATCATAAGGTGAAAAAACCTAAAGAGAAAAGATATAATGTTACAAAAGCTTGCATGTGGCAGTACTGATAGCGTTAAAAAAAATATGTGTATTAAACTGCAACCTTAAAAATATGTTTTCAGACAAATTTTAAAAGTCATTTTTTCAATATCTTATTGTTATAATGTCCATAAATTGAACAATTTACTCCAGGCTTCTAATCTAAAAAGTCAACCAAGATTTTTAATCGTAAGGTTAAAGCCGAGTACTAGTAAAAATTAATAAAAGTAAAAAAATATAATTTGTAGAATGGGGTTTTTGAAATAATAAAAACTTTGCTTTTGAATACTCTTAACAATTATAGCCCCTTGCAAATAACCAAAAACTTTGGCTGGTACCAAAGATAAGATCATATTTGGTATCCGTCATTCATTCTTGTAAAAAATGTCTTTCTTCATTTGAAATAGACAAAAATCGAATTCAAATAAGACAGTACACTGATACCAAAGACTATCTCTTTTTTGCTATCAGCCTTCCCGTCTTTTCAAAACTTTAGTTTGACCGAATAATAATTTTGCTTTTTTATTTAATTTAGAAAAACATATCACTTATAGATCATTGAAGTACTTGTCAACAGACGACATTAATGATGTCATAACAGATATTGGATTACGCGCTGAATTCCGCGAAAAACTTTTCCTTTGGAGAAAGCAGCAGGTGAGCAAGACTAATAAAACTTTATAATATAAATAATGGTTGATTTACACTTCAATTTATTACCTTTAATCGAGTTTTCTAAAATAAAAGAGATGCAGGATATATAATACACATTTGTTGAATAGGGGGAGAAGAAAAATGCACAGAAAAAGAGTTGAAGTTGAAGATTACATTTTTGTTTTGGCATGAATCTGTCCTGCTCCTTTTTTGTGGATATTTGCATAATTTGCTTAATTAAGAACTAATTTAGTTTTCAAAATTCCATGCTTTTATTAGTTTTTAGTCAAAAACAGAAAACCTGATGCTTAAATGTCTTTTATTTTTTGAGAAAATTGAAAATATTTAAATCTACTTTACTAGTACGTAGTGGAAATAGGATCTTTAGAGTAACTTAAACAACGGATTGGAGTCAAATTAAGGGAATTTTATTTCTGTCACTGTCAATTTTCCTAAGAATAAGAAGAGATTTTAGCATCCGGTTTATGGTATTTGACTTAAAATTAATAAGGGCAATGAATATTAAAAACAAAAATACAGTCTAATAACGTAAAATTGTGAACAAAATAAGGTTGAACAAAATGTTTTCAATTTTTTTTTTCGAAATTTTGAGTTTGAAAATTAATTTTTCAAAAAATATTCTCTAAAACAACTTTATATAAAAACACAATAAAAGAAGAGATTTCTAGCTTTACAAAAAGGTGTAATATGGCTAGTTGTTGTTTTTTAATATTTTTTTCAGCTTTAAGTCATTTTTTTAGAAAATTGCCCCTACTAGCTAAACGAGGGGAATAGACCCCCCCTACTATACGATTTTTTTCTTGTCTCAACTTAATCTACACTCTCTAGCTTTTTGTTACTTCGTATGCGATTCACCCTATATAACGAAATAAGCTTTTAAAAAAAAACATTAAATAATTTATATTTCTTTTTATAAAACTATTTAAGCATGGTATCGACGACGAAACAATTTCTCTAAATTCAAAAGTTGAGAATTGGCAAAATAGAAACAATTCACCGACAGACACTCCAAGTTCAAGCCTTAAGTCAAGGAGTAGTAAAATTGTGAGTATAATTTATTGTTGTAACATGTGTTTGTTCATAATATGATGTAGTGTTTAGAACCTTTTGCAACTTTTAAATTCTTCGTCCAAAGGGAAGTCTTTGGTAGAATATTACTCAACCAACAATCGTTTAGAAAACGTGCATAGGGATGCAATAATACAAATAATAATTGAAGAAGCAAACTGCGCGAACTTTTTTTTAAGGCCAAGTGATTTCTCAGGAATTGTTGAAGAAATATTATTTATTTTTCCAAACGAAAAGGACGTTAAGGTAAGACCATATCGTTACTTTATAATAATACCGCAACGAGTTACAAAAGTTTGCAAAACATTTTAAAAAATATACGCTCTCAAATATTGTTCTTCTCTAAAGCGTTCTTTATTTTAAATCTTACGCTAAAAAACGACGTTATGCAAACCTTTTTTCATTAAAACAGGTAGTACAAATGTTATTTAAATTTTTAAAACATGGCAAACAAAATAGAGTTAACTTTGAAAGCACCTTATGACAATAAAATAATTCAGAAGATGTATTAAACGTAGTTGGATTCCGAATTTTTGTATTTAAGGTTAATAGTTTATTGTAACTAGACTTTTATTTCGGGATCCAGTTACAGTTATTTATTTCGGCCTCGTATATGAAATATTAAAAGGAATATACATTTGTTTTTTTTTTAACAAAAATTACCATATTTTTGGTGAATGACTTGACCGATTTAATTAAACTATTGTGAACAGGTGCGTGTTTGAAGCTTGCATACGCAAACTATCAACAAATATTTTATTTGCCATACTAAAATTTTATTCTTAACTTTTTTCACTTTGGTGAAAACTAAAAAATATGTTACTGCGTTTTATTAAATTTAAGAGGACAGTATTACAATCCAAATTATTTTCTTACTTTTAACAGTATAATTGAATTCTCAGATCAGATAGCGTTTTTCTCCGAAAAGTTATGTTACCCAAAATTTAGAGAGACGAGTAGGCTTTGTATTACTGTTTTAGTTTTATTAATGTGATTAAAAACTCTTTTTGTATATTTTGGCAACAAGTACAATATTTCAAGAGAAAGATACAAAAGTTATGGAAATAAAACAAAAAAAAAGGACACATACAATACACAATTTAAAATATATTTAATGCTGCTACTTCGCTCTTTTGTGTATAGGTATAGGTACAGATACACACACGGATAAATGCTAACTTATCCTACTCGCCTGTCTAAACTGGGGTTTAAAAATAAATTTCTGAAACTTTATAATAGTAGGTACCCATTAACAGAATTTGAATAGTGTAAGTTTATTTTTCGTAAAAACAGCTATTCTTCTAGTAGTTCTTAATAAAGTTGATGAGTACTTTCTTTTAATTAAAAATCACAATTACACCTATCACCCTCTTACTAGGATCTTTGTTCTTATTTTAGGATTACTATTTCATTCCCCGAAGAGGAAAAAAAAATCCTAGTGGTAAATTATACAACAGGTTCGGAAATTCAAGGTCAAAGCGTTCGAAGAAAACGGTCGAAGAAGGTATAACTCATTTAGATTTCGATGATTCCCAGCTATTGGACGAAGTGGATGATTCGATAGCCTTAGCTTTAAAAACTGCGTTGAGTAGAGATAGCTCGGACTGGAGTTCAGTTTGTGATAAGTGGAATAGAACGTTTTCACTTCGTCAACGAGAGCTAATAACGGCATATAACCATTCAGATTTTTTTAAATCATGGCCAAAATTTACTGATGCGAGGGCCCCAGAACTGGTAATATTTTTGTTGAAGGTTTTTATTATATTATTAATGAATGCATTTTGTTGATCGATTTGAAGTAATTTAAAAAAAAATATTAAATAAAAATTAAAAATTTTATTGAAAGATTTTTTATCCACTTATAATTTCGTTTTATATTAATTTTTAGATTAAAATTGATTTTGAACTTTTGTATCCTGGAAAACAACACCTTTTACTGAGCAAATGGGAACAATTCAAAATTTTTATCAAAAGGTACTACGAAATAAACATCCACAACCCTAATTGCAGGAAGCAGTTGTATTTAATGAATTCTAATTTAAACTCGGCTGAAAAAAAAAATGGTTTGTTTTTTTTTTATTTATGTAAAACAAATGATATAAATAAACTTATTTATCAGTAGAATATTAAATGAAAAATAAAAATTGATGATAATTTAAATGAACATTTTTAAATGCTTTAGAAATTGTACGATATTTTTTCCTATGCAAATTATCTTTATGTATTATGCATAGTTCCTTGCTTACAAAGTAGCCCACGTCTATAATTGACCAGCTTTCATTATGAATAACTTTTCATATGGTATAACTATATTAAACAAATGTTAAAGGAAACAAATATTTTACAATTTCACAAACAATTCATGATTTTAGTTTTATTTTAACTTATTGTAAAACTTTAAACAGACAAAAAAGACTAATCAAAACTTCTCTATTTTCTTATAGATTCAGAAGATTTTGTACTGGCAAGTCTACTTAATTCCGTGCTTCCTCCAGTATCGAGATTCAAAGATAAAAGCGGAAGCAACAAACGAAAGGTCACCATTGCTGATGCGCAGGAGAGTTTTATTTTGAGAATCACTTCCATTGAATTCTATGAAGAAAAGATCGGCGAACTGGTAAACAAATATTATAACATAGGTTTAACAATTCAACCATTTATTATTTGTGTTGGCCAAGATGATTACAATCTTGACTCACATTATATTTATTTAGACAAAACATTGTATAAGTTTGACAGTTTTATAGAAGCCCTTGACTTGTGTTTCAAAACTTTCCAAGTCCTTTCCCTAGAATATCCGTTAGCTTGTCAGCCGTGTTGGTTGTTCATTCAAAAATATTTTTTCAACATTGAAAGCAAGTTTGACTTTAAATCCAGCAGTGTAACTTCACTACTTAACTTTCTAAGTACTCAAAATCATAATGTTTAACTTGTGTTTCAAAACTTTTCATTTTTTCTCCCGTTTGTCTTTAGTTTGCCATCTCGTTGGTGGTTCATGCATACATGTTTTTTAACATTAAATTGGTCATATATGTTTTTAAGCCTTTGTATATATTTCATTCAGTCACATATCCTTATCTTGTAAACCGTACCTATTGATTATGCAAATTATTGTTTAAATAAAATAAATACGTTTTCTTTCTAAACATTTCAAATCCTTTTCTTTATATCCTTGAGCTTTTCAGCATTAAAACCCTCATACGTCACCAAAAATGTTACCTTTTATAACTTAATAACTGTTATTGAAATGTTTTGACTGGCTAGGACTTCTCTACATAATTCAGTTTTTCCTCCTTTGTCAATATTCAAAAACAAGAGCGCAAGCTGCAAAACAAAATTCACCATCACTAGTGCCCAGGAGAGTTTTATTTTTAAAACAACTTTCATGGACAATATTAATAAACTAGTAAACAGCACTTTATTATTCGTATAAACCAATATGATTACAATCTTGAATAGTATTACATTTATTTAGACCAAACATGATATATTAGTTCCCCAGTTTTATAGAAGCTTTACTTTTGAGTTTCCAAGTCATTTCCCTAGAATATCCTTTACTTTGTTAACCTATTGATTCATGCAATACTACTCTTCAATAAAGTTGTTAACTTTCGAAGGTCTTTCTTTTATATTCTTTGATAAAATTAATAACTTCGATTCAAAATGTTTTCAGCTTGTCAGCCTGTTGGTTGTTCATGCATTATCTAGTAATTTAGAAAAAAAATTTAGGTAACTATTTTTCATTATTAATTCCATTATATCCTTAATGAAAATTGATAACTTCTGGAACATCTTATGACAAGCAAACTAAACAAACATTTTCTTAAAGTCAAGTGATTTCGTGGGAATTGTTAGAAAATATTATCTATTTCTCAAATGATTTCAGCCAGATAGTTGTTCATTCGATGAATCTAACTATAACAACAAAAATTGTTACTGGTGTTCGAAAACTTTTGAAGTTACTTCCTTTATATAATTTAGATTGGCAGCTGTTGTTTGCTTGCGCAGTAATAATTTTAAAAATTCTAAGCTTGTGTTCCAGAACTTTGAAATGAATTCCTTTATATCCTTAGACAGAAGATTTTGTTCTAGCAAAGTTTACTAAATTCAGTGCTTCCTCCAGTATCGAGATTCAGAGATAAAAGCGGAAGCACGAGTTTTATTTTGAGAATCGCTTCCATTGAATGCTATGAAGAAAAGATCGGCGGATCGATCTGAGCTTGTGTTTCAGAACTTTTAAATTAATTCCTTTATAGCTTTTTAACGTTTGAAGATGTTTCCTTTATATCCTTTAGATTTTCAGCCTGTTGGTTGTTTTCGCAGTAATAATTTTAAAAACTTTAAGCTTGTGTTTAAGAACTTTTAAATTAACTCTTTTATATCCTTTACCAAATGATTTTGTACTGGCAAGTCTACTAAATTCCGTGTTTCCTTCAGTATCGAGATTCAGAGATAATAGCGGAAGCAAGAGTTTTATTTTGAGATTATCTTCCATTGAATGCTTTGAAGAAAAGATCGGCGAATCGATCTGAGCTTGTGTTTCAGAACTTTTGAATTAATTGCTTTATAGCTTTTTAACGTGTGAAGATGTTTCCTTTATATCCTTTAGATTTTCAGCCTGTTGGTTGTTTTCGCAGTAATAATTTTAAAAATTCTAAGCTTGTGTTTAAGAACTTTTAAATTAATTCCTTTATATCCTTCACCAAATGATTTTGTACTGGCAAGTGTACTAAATTCCGTCCTTCCTCCAGTATCGAGATTCAGAGATAAAAGCGGAAGCAAGAGTGTTATTTTGAGAATCGCTTTCATTGAATGCTATGAAGAAAAGATCGGCGAATCGATCTGAGCTTGTGGTTCAGAACTTTTAAATTAATTGCTTTTTATCTTTTACAAAAAATGATAACTTCTGCCTTATGAAGCTAAGAACGCTTTATGGGCGTTTTTACACATCCTTTTTATTACCTGACTTTCAGCTTATCTTGCATCTCTATATGGAGCATCTTTGACTATGGGCGACTTGTGCATTTGAATTTTTGGAAGATAACTTTTCGTTTGGTAATGGCAAAAAGGTTCTGACTGTAGATATCCTTGAGTTCGCTTAACATTTGAAAGCTTTTTTATTCTTCTGTAATAAAATTGTTGCATTTTTCTTCAAGACTTGAAGTTATTTCCTTTGTATATAATAATACACACGAACTGCCTGCTTATATTGCCAAAAAAACAATTTGTATATCAAACATCTTACTATGGCTACCCTACTTAGTTTTGAAGATAAGCGAGCAAGTTACAAACAAAAGCTCACAATCGCTGGTGCTTAGGAGAATAACTTACATTTTTTGAAAAGATACATACAAATATTATAGCATAAGTTAAACGATTCCTGCCTTTATTATTTGTGTTGGCCAATATGATTAAAATCTTGAATCATATTATATTTATATATTCAACACATGCTATTAGCTGGATCAGGCCAAAATTTAAGGTTTTTTAGTACTCAAAAATAATAGTTAACTTGTGTTTCCAAACTTTTCAAGTTCTTTCCTTTATAATTTTATATCCTTTAGATGGTCACAGCTGTTGGTTGTTCATGCAACTTATATTTACATTAAATTGATTAGGTCTAAAAACTTTGTATGTAATTCATTTAGTTTTACCTCTTAGCTTTAAAACTGTGATGATTATTTACATCCAAATTTTAAATATTGTTTCACTTTTTCAAGTTTCAAATCCTTTCCTTTATATCCTATAATTTTGAATGCAATTATATTGGTTTCAATATTGAAAATATAACCATTGTAACATCACGGTCAAGATTTTTAACTACTCAAAACACCATCCGTTTATAAAAAAAAATTAAAACATGTATATTTGCTTTAAATGTTCCAAAAATTATTCAAGTTCAGATACCCTCATACGTCACCTGAAATATGACCATTTAATACAAAATAATGGCAGTTTTCAATGTAAACAAAATGATTGTCATCAAAACTTTTCTAATTATAGAAATTTTCGACGGCATTTAGAAAATTTGCATAAGATCCCACAAATATTAACACATCAGCATCAATCAAACCGAAATGTTACTACTTACCCTTCTCATGATTTGGAATTATTCTCAAGTCAACCGGCTGAAACCATTGAAATTCGTAAGAGCTATGCTATTGACGATATTATTGATGACTTACGAAGTAAAGCCTTAACTTTATCCTTGAAACTTTATGCAAGGACTTTCATGCCTCGGAAAGAGGTTCTTGAAATTCAAAAAATGATTGCAAGTTTTTTATGCTCTATAACTACTTCAATTAAACTTATTACTTCAGGTAAAATTCCTGACGAAATTATCAAAGAATTTGACACTTTATTATCCTTCTGCAGTGATCCTTATGAAGAAATGAAAACTGAACATAAAATGTTTAAACTTTTAAGTGTACAGAAAATATTTGAGGCACCAAAATCATTTGTTATAGAAAATAAAATATCTGAAAAAGTAGTTAAAGGAATTTCTTCTTTGGAAGCTAAATCTATTAATATTTATATGATGTCACTTCAATTTCAATTTAAATCACTTTTTCAAATACCAGGTGTTTTGAAACTTACATTAGAAAATCAAGAATTATATTTAAATCAAAATCAACTTAAAAATTTTATTAATGGTGAAGTCTTTAAACAAAAAATACAGATGTTTAAATCAAATAAAATAATACCATTTACTTTATATTTTGATGATTTTCAAATCAATAACCCCCTTGGAAGCCACACGTCTTCGATCTGTGCTTGCTATTATACATTTCCAACACTTCCTCAATATTTACAGTCTAAATTAGAGTTCTTATTCCATGCTGCTTTTATTTCATCAAGTTATTTAAAAAAGTGTGGAAACGAAATAGCCTTCCATCACTTGATTGAAGAGTTACAGCATTTAGAAAATGGAATAGAGTTACAAACAAATGAAGGAAAATTCCGTGTGCATTTTGTTTTAGGATTAATTGTAGGGGACAATTTAGGTCTAAATAGCCTTTTCGGTTTTGTGCAGTCCTTTACAGCAAAACGATACTGTCGTGCTTGTACGAGGACCCGTTCTGAAATGAAAGCCGATAACAAAGAACATTTGCTGAACCTGCGAACAAAAGAGAAGTATGACAATGATCTTCTGGAAGATAACTTTTTAGAAACAGGAATCAAAAGCAATTGTATTTTTAATAATTTAGGCAGTTTTCACGTTTGTCAGAATTTTTATTTCGATTTAATGCATGACATCCTTGAAGGTGTTGTCGTTTATGATGTATGTAACATTTTAATGGGTTTAATTGAAGAAAAAGTGATTTCTCTAGAAATTTTGAATAGCAGAAAGCAACTTTTTCATTACGGGGAAACCGAAATAGGAAATCTTTCTTCTCCAATTGATATGAAAAGATTGAAAACCTTTAACTTAAAGATGACAGCTAGTGAAGTATTATGCTTTCTTAATTTTTTGCCACTAATGGTAGGTGATTTAGTTGATCCAAAAAACAAACACTGGGCATTATTGACAAAACTTGTTCAAATTTTTGATTCGTTATTTCAAACCCACTTTAGCGAGAGCGAATTAATAAAATTAGAAAAGTTGATTACTGAACATCATACACAATATGTTAGATTATATGGTCCAACCCTGAAACCAAAGCACCACTTTTTAGTCCATTACCCTACAGCGATTAAAAAGTGTGGTCCCTTAAAATATGTCTGGGTAATGCGGTTTGAAGCCAAACATAAGGAGGGTAAAGCTTATCTAAATAACATTACATCAAGATTAAATGCACCTCATTCACTTGCCATTAAGGCATCCCTACAATTTTCTTATTTTCTAACTAAATATAAGGAAGGCATTAGGCCCCCCTTTGACAAAAGTTCTTTTAAAAGTGAAGATTTGTTAAGTAAGAAATATTATTCCGAACTGGTCTCGTCTGACATCATTTTAGACAATATCAGATTTTCAAATTGCGTGACGTATGAGGGTATACAGTACAAAACTAATTATTACTTAGCTATTAATGATTCCTCCTATAAACTGTTTAAAATAATTGATTTGATTTCAGATAATTATAATTTGTCAATTCTTTGCTATGAAATTAAAATTAAAATGTTTAACAAACACTTTCAAGCATATGAAGTCGGAGAAAAAATTGGTAACTTAGTCTTAAAAAATATTAAGTTTTTCACAAGCCCTCCGCTCCACTTATATCAAATAAATAATGGAAAAACTTTCATCAGAAATAAATATTTATAAGTGTAAGCTAATTTTTAAAAACTCTCCGCTACACTTCCATCAAAATGGAAAAACTTTTATCAGAAAATTTATGTTTAAGAATCGTAAAATACGTTTTTCACAAGCACACTTATGTGAATTAAAAATCCCTTTTATAAGAAAGAAATTTTAATGTAACAATTGTAAAACGAAGTTAAGTACAAATCTAATAATAAAATAACTATCTTTTTTTCTAGAAAATCCTGGTTTGTTTTTTTATTTTGAAAAATTTCAGCAAAGGTGTTTTTCTTTTTCAGCAAAGGTTGTTTTTCTTATTTTATTTTCAGGAAAGGTTGTTTTTCTCTTTTTTAATTTTCAGCAAAGGTTCATTACCGGCTACTTTCTCGAAATGAAAGCTCAAAATTTACTCAGGTAATCTTATCAGGTAAAATAGAAACATAATGCATTTAATTGAGTGCTGCTTTCAATTAAATCAGAATCGCACTTTAAATATATATATTTTTACATTTCTTCAAACTAAATTTAATTATCTAATAATTGCATTGAAATTTATACGCAATTAAATGTATTATGTTTTTACTTTTATTTATAGATGGGTGACATTTAATTGCAAAAGGATTCCATTTGCATTCAATGTAGAGAAACATTTGATTGTATTGACATTTAAAAGTAACGTGAAATATATAAACTTTTCTATTTTATAGGATTCAATTCAAAGTGTGGCCTTAATTCATTTAATTCGGCTTCATATTTAATTTAAATTGTAGTCGTATTTCAATGAATTCGGCTTCATATTTAATTTAAATTGAAGTCGTATTTCATTTGATGCGGCTTCATATTTAATTTAAAGTGTAGTCGTATTTCATTGAATTCGGCTTCATATTTAATTTAAATTGAAGCCGTATTTCATTTGATTCGGCTTCATATTTAATTTAAAGTGTAGTCGTATTTCATTTAATTCGGCTACATATTTAGTTCAAAGTGTAGTCGTATTTCATTTAATTCGGCTTCATATTTAATTTGAATTGAAGTCGTATTTCATTTGATGCGGCTTCATATTTAATTTAAAGTGTAGTCGTATTTCATTGAATTCGGCTTCATATTTAATTTAAATTGAAGCCGTATTTCATTTGATTCGGCTTCATATTTAATTTAAAGTGTAGTCGTATTTCATTTAATTCGGCTACATATTTAGTTCAAAGTGTAGTCGTATTTCATTTAATTCGGCTACATATTTAATTCAAAGTGTAGTCGTATTTCATTTAATTCGGCTTCATATTTGATTTAAAGTGTAGTCGTATTTCATTTAATTCGGCTTCATATTTGATTTAAAGTGTAGTCGTATTTGATTTAATTCGGCTTCATATTTGACTTAAAGTGTAGTCGTATTTGATATAATTTGGCTTCATATTTGATTTAAAGTGCAGTCGTATTTAATTTAATTCGGCTTCATATTTCATTTAAAGTGTAGTCGTATTTGATTTAATTAGGCTTCATATTTGATTTAAAGTGTAGTCGTATTTAATTTAATTTGGCTTCATATTTGATTTAAAGTGTAGTCGTATTTGATTTAATTCGGCTTCATATTTGATTTGAAGTGTAGTCGTATTTGATTTAATTCGGCTTCATATTTGATTTAAAGTGTAGTCGTATTTGATTTAATTCGGCTTCATATTTGATTTAAAGTGTAGTCGTATTTGATTTAATTCGGCTTCATATTTGATTTAAAGTGCAGTCGTATTTCATTTAATTCGGCTTCATATTTGATTTAAAGTGTAGTCGTATTTCATTTAATTCGACTTCATATTTGATTTAAAGTGTATTCGCATTTGATTTTAAGTGTAGTCGTATTTGATTTAATTCGGCTTCATATTTGATTTAAAGTGTAGTCGTATTTGATTTAATTCGGCTTCATATTTGATTTAAAGTGTAGTCGTATTTCATTTAATTCGGCTTCATATTTGATTTAAAGTTTAGTCGTATTTCATTTAATTCGACTTCATATTTGATTTAAAGTGTATTAGCATTTGATTTTAAGTGTAGTCGTATTTGATTTAATTTGGCTTCATATTTGATATCATTAGGCGTCATATTTAATTTAAAGTTGCAGTATATTAAAAGTAAGTGTGAAACGTATTTAAATGTAATGTACTTCCACTTTATTTCTAAGTTGAATTCAATTGATAATAAGAGAAACCTTAGGCTAAAATCATATTGATTCCACTTTGATTCAAAGTTGAAACTGATTTGAATTAAATATGTTTTAGACTCACTGTTTTTAAAGTGAAACTACTTTAATTCAACGTTGTTCTACATTAGGCTATAATCATATTGATTTCACAATTGATTTAAAGTTGAAACTGATTTGAATTAAATATGTTTTAGACTCACTGTTTTCAAAGTGAAACTACTTTAATTCAACGTTGTTCTACATTAGGCTATAATCATATTGATTTCACAATTGATTTAAAGTTGAAACTGATTTGAATTAAATATGTTTTAAAAATTAATGGTTTTAAAGTGGAACTACATTGATTCGACGATTTTCTACTTTAGGCTATAATCATAACGAAAATTCTTTGATTCAAAGTGGTTTCTATTGATTTTACGTTGTTTTTTGGCTCAGTGTATGTGAATAATACATTTATTAACACACAATTTAAAGGGCGAAATTTAAAACGATTTAAGAAAAAATTCATTCCGATTTTAAATTTGGCTGTTGCTGGTTTGGACAGAATGGAGTTGCTAGGGCCAAAAAGTTATGTTGCAATTTGAAAATCGATTTTTCGATAAGAGCTCGGCGATAACACATTTTTGATTGTGCAATGGTTTTTTTTTATCTTTTAGAGGTATTCAGAAAGTACCTATGTACCTAGATAATAAGTAACTAATTATGAATGCAGAAAAAATAATGGCGCAAAATTTTAAACAACCTGATGTTTAGATATGAAAATGATAGGTGTTTTTTTAGACGTGTGGTTTTCAATCTGGCAATACTTTTTTCGGAGTTGGTCTTTTTGACAGCTGTCACTTGATTTATGCTCAGTTTGGTTTGCCATTTCATAATTAAAAGACTTACTCCTGAACAACGTTTGCAAATCTAGCAAATTTATTCCCAAAATAATGGTTCGGTTCGCGCGACGCATCGCGGGCTGCGGCCAATATTCGGCCGACATAATCGCAAAATCGCATAAATTCGAGCAACCATGGATCGCGGATTCGCACCACGTTTACTCTAGTGGATAATGCGCATCCTAAGAGACGCTGTACAGTGCGCACCGAAGACGCTATTGCTGCTGTGGAGCAGAGTATCGAAGAAGACCCGAATGAGTCCATCCGCCATCGCGCGCAACAATTGGAGATGTCGAAAATTGGGCCTCTCGGCTGGAATTTATTCGAGCCAGCCGTGGCGGCCAATTGCCCGAAATCATTTTTCAAACATAATGGCAAACCCTTATCTTTATAATAAAGCTAAATTTTTGACCATAACATTAAATTATATGCTTAGCAATTTTCTAACTTTGACGCTCTTTACTAAAATTTTCTTAGTTTTAAACAATTTGGGCTAAGTATAAAATTCCTATGTAAATGTAAGCCACAGGACGAATTGTCGACAGTTTTTGTTCGCTGTGCGATCGTGTGTAGGTATTTGGTGATTTTAACCTTGTTAAAATGCTAAAAAGGTAGTACGATGCTAACTCGTTTAAAATTTAAAAAATCCACGTTTTAACCTAGCATCATACTTAAAATGCCTAATGTTTTTTTCTTTTATAAGATTATGCCTGTAAATCTAAGGTGTAGTGCCTACCTACGGAATGGTTAAAATTTTAAATGAAATTTAGTTAATATTAGGCTAACAACACACCAGATGAGGCTAAACGTTTTTGTTTCATAAGGAATAAAAAAAAGTATATTGTTTCAACACACACCAACCGAAACACAATGAAGCAAAACAAATCATTTCACTCTTCAGTTTTGTTTAGTGTGTGTTGAGATAAAACAAAACAAATTTTTCAACGAGAACTTCCAAATAATAAAAAAGCTAGGCCAGTGGCAAACAAACACCATCAACAAATTTGTGTTTCTGTTTCGGTTTTTTTTTTTTTTTTTTTTTTTTTTGTCGTGTGCGGTTGCGCCATAAGGACGGGGAATAATCGGCTAATTTAAAACAAAATGTTTTCATTCGGTGTACTATGTATTTTCGACAACCAGTCATACAAAACATAAAAACAAAAACATTGAAAAAAAACACATTTTTCCTCATCCGGTGGATTTTCAGTCTGAATTCGATCTTAACAATTTGTGTAGTAAAATTCAACATCGTAGAGCTTATACCTATATACTTTCTATTTTACTGAAATAAAAACATAAATATCTTTAGCCCATCGTCATTATTGTCAAATATGCTAACCACAATCTCCTGTCAATCATTCATTATTATCTAGATTGGAATAATAAAGGTAAGTGTGTAATTTTGTTTTGTTCTACTACAAATATACAATGTTAAATTAAAACAGATGGTAATCATTGCAGAGGAATTATCAACTTAAGCTCGAGTTAATGTTGGCATCAAAACAATTTTTACCAGCAGCAGATGGATGTGTTTTCTAAAACTCTTTGTCATAATTCTGAACGTGACAAAATTCGGGCTCTTTAATTCTGTATTTCAAAATTTTTTTAGATAGGTACGGATATTTTAAAATTCAGAATATAGAATTTTGGAAAATTTAAGAAAATACTTTCAAACGGTTTCATTAGAGCCAAGTCATACAATACATACAAGTCATACAGGTTGTTGGAAGTCCGAAAAAGTGCGTCCGACCGTCGCCTCTGCGTCCACTGTAATTTGAGCTTGATTTTGCTTTAAATTTGGTACAGAGTATTTTTATGTGATTCCCTAAGGGGGAAATTTGAATTCTTGTTTTTAGCCCATTTAGAACGGGTATACGAGGGTTTGTTTTTTTTTTTATTTTTTTTGAAAACCACTCTAACGATTTTGACTAAACTTCGTAACTTTAATGACCGAAGTGATTTTAAGAAAACTGCATTTCAGGTTTTTCGAAAAAAAAATCATAGAACGGAAATAGCCATTTCACTATGTTTTAGAAAATGGTCTTATTTCTAGCTTATTTGCGGGGCTTCGGAATCTTAGCACCCCATATACAGGGAGATTCGCATAAGGTGTGATAAAAAGCTAGAGCGTGTAGATTGGGTTAAGAGCTTCTATTCCCTCCGTTTAGCCGGGAGAGGCAATTATCTAAAATATTGACTTAAAACGAAGACAAAATATTAAAACACAACGGTAACACTTACAGTGCCCTGCTTTACCTTTTTGTAAAGTTAAAAATCTCTTTTTCTTATTTCTTTTTAAATAAAATTTATTTTAGTAAACAATTTTTTCAAAAATTAATTTTCAAACTCAAAATTTTAGAAAAAAAAAAAGAAAACAATATTCAAACAAATTTTTTTCAAAATGTTACGTAATTAAGTACTTTTTTTTTATATTCAATGCGCTTGTAAATTTGTACCCATAAACAGAAAATCGGATGCTTAAATGTCTTGAACTTTTTGAGAAAATTGAAAATAACTAAATCTATTTTACTTAATTCCGTAGTGGAAATAGGATCCTTATAGATCAACTTAAACAACGGATTGGACGATTGAAGTCAAACTAAGAGAATTTTAGTTCTGCTATTTTTAATTTTGTAAAGAACTAGAAGAAAATTTTAGCATCTGGTTTTTAGTTCTTGACTAACAAATAATAAGAGCATTGAATATTAAAAACAAAAATACTACTTATTAAAGTAAAATTTTGAATAAAATCAGTTTGAACAATTTTCAAAATTTGTTCTCGAAATTGTGAGTTTGAAAATTAATTTTTCGTAAACTGTTCACTAAATCTACTTTATTTAAAGAGAAAATAAAAGAAGAGTTTAATGGCTTTATAAAAAGGTGTAGCATGGCATTGTAGGTGTTACCGTTGTTTTTTTAATAATTGTTTTTTGTTTTAAGTAATTTTTTTTTTTTTTGAAAATTGCCCCTCTTAGCTACATGGGGGGATATAAACCCCCTCTTTTACGATTTTGTTCTTGTCTCATCTGTATATGGGGTATGGGAAAGGTCAATGATAGAAAATTTTAAATCAATGGCTTACATTTTGTAAGGTTATCACCGATTTTTAACACCTCATTTGTGGGATATTCGAAAAAAAAAACTATCTGAAAGATCTGATAGTAATTTCAGAAATTGGCCCGTATAGATTTTGACTTTGAAAAAATTAAAAATTTTTAATAAATTTATTAAAAATAGATCATGGCTGACTAATTTCTGAACCTATTTGACATTTTTTGACCAATTTTTAACCTTTTCGATGGAATACTCCTTTTGCGAACATCCCACATATATAGGGTGGGGTCCCGGAGCCAAAATTTATTCGCAAATATAGGAAATCATAAAAAAATAACGACAATTAAATAACAACTATAACCTCACAAAGCTATAGGTACAATATTCTATTCCCTCAAAAAGTTCCTCGAATATCCTGATGGATTGGTTGCTTTGAAAAAAATTATCATTTCCTCCGATCAATCGTTAAATTCTGAATGAAATAATCAACCTACCAACATTTTATTTCATTTCTGTGTTATTTCAAAAGTAGAATTTCAGGTAGGTTTATCTTGACCTTCATAGATTTTCTTACCAACAATAACAAATAAAGGGATTTTGTGATATTAAAGAAAGTCATAAAGGTAAACTTAACATTCAAGTTCACACAATGTCATCGCCCTGTTATAATTTTAGGCTTTCTTTGCTTGGAACTCATTTTTTTTTTGTTTTTCTTTGACAAAACAACAAAAATCAATAAATAATTTTCCTATACAGGTAGCTACACCAATTTCGATAAATTTACCTCATTTTCTCCAATCAACCAATCGTTAAGGGAACCTTTTAATAATATGCCCTTGAAAATGAGTTGAAAAAAATTTAGGTATAGGTATGGAGGTGGAGGTATCTACTGATATAATTTCTATAGTTAATTATTATTCCAGTCAGATATTTTTTTTTTGTATCTTTATGTGCCGCATTTGTAATCTAAACAGAGCTTATCTTTAAGATAGATAACGATAATAATTATAATACCCCAACCACTTCCGTCATTATTATTCTATGTGACTGGAAAGTAACATCTTTTTTATTGCCATAGGAAAAATATACACAACACATACATATAATATAGAAACTCATGCCTACTCAGCCAGATAAATGGACTATCTGCCGACTTCTCTCAATTTTATTTTATCAAATCTAAAATTCTGAATCGAATCTTTAATTTCGCTTTTCATTGAGTTTTATATATTTTATTTTTTTTTAATAAGACATTTGCTTCTAGAATAAAATCGTGCTTACATAAATCTCTCATTTTTTATTAGCGGTATAGGTACTTTAAGGATTGGTTATGGTTTGGTAAAAAAAATATGAATCGAGATAACCGGTATAATTGATAGCAGTGGGTAGTGTAAAGAATTTTAAGAAAATTGTTTTCATCAGCATTTGATTTTTTTTTATTAAGAAATTGCTCGGTGTGCTTGGTTAGAAAACATAGAAGGTAGAAGAAAAAACCGACCTTTTTCGAAATTTTTTTAAAACAAATTTGTTTTCAATAAAAAGTTCAAGTGATTTCAACTCCAAAATTTATTAAATTCAATCATTCCACATAAACAGAAGAAAATATTCTTTATAATTTTTTTTATCTTCGTTATTAAAAAAGTGTTTCTATCATAAAAACGTGCAACTTTATCTTAATTTTTCGTATTTCATCTTATTTTAAATTTATATGTTGAAGTAGGTACATAATATTTAGATAAGATGAAACACGAAATACTCTGATATATTAAGATAAAGTTGCACGGGGAACGCGAAATGAATAAGTCAATATTTTTGTAGAGAAGTTGCTTGCTAATGATTAATTTATATTTTCAGATTAACTGGATTTTAAATTTGTGGATAAAAATAATATTTTAATATCTATTATTATGAGTTTATAATAATTTACAGCGTACTGAGCGGAATCGATGCTCGCGGCCGCGACTGGAGATGCTCAGAACGGTCTTGTTTGGAGTGCTCTGCAGGTCTTAGATTTTGTGATGTCAGTCAAATTAGCATTTCCACTTTCGTGAAGAAATTGCCTTGATTATTTCTGTTTTAATTCTAAAAAGAACTTTAAATTCAATTTTTCAATGAATCCAGCCTTAACACGGCTTCAATTTGCTGTACTTTTTTTTTTTTAATGTTATTTGTTTATTAACGACAATTATACGAAAAATTCAAGGCAATTAATCCAATTATTGGACCTTTAAAATTTTGAAGTGGTACAGCTAAGTTGACGGACATAATTTTGTGGAATTATTAGTCAATTATTTCCCTTGTATTCCAAGTACATGTACATAAATAATGGCGTTTAAATCCATTTTTCATAACTTTAAAGTTTAAAATCTGTTTTTTTTTTTCTGAAAATGAACCGATTTAATTTTCAGGGTTATCGTTAGTTTGAAGCGATTTTTGTTGAGTTTTTTTTTTTATTGTGTTTCAGAAAAAAAGGCCAGAAAATTTTCTATGTTTTTTTAAACAGCCAAGTCTGTAAATTGTGGAGCACCCTCATGTGCAGGTTCAAAACCACGTGCATGTGGCTTTGTTTGATGACAGCTGAAGCCACCATTTTTGTATTAAAATAATTTACTCTTTATAGAAAGTAGAATTAACTAAATATTTAAAAAAACAAAATAGTTTTGTTCCTAAACTTCCAAACAAAATGTGTCTCAACATGTGTCCATAGAAACCGAAGAAATATTTTAGAAATATTATTTAAAAATCGTTTCTAAAATGTTTTTTGTTCATAAGGTTTCACATTTCCTGCAGAATCATTTGTTTTGTCGATGTCTTGACATAAGACCAAGTCATATAAGTACACTTTCAGAAAGTTAAATTAGGCAAATTTTTATGATTTCCTTAATTTTTTTAAAAGCTCTGTAGTTAATACCACTACAGAGCTTTTTAGCAAAACTCCAATCACTAAATGACAAAATATTTTTCTTCTTGATCTCTCAAAAGCATTGCACGCAGTTCTAGGTGTGTATGCCACAAGGAAAAATGAGTATTTTCTACCATACACATATAGTAAGAATTGTGAAACGCGCTTTGTCTGATCTATATGAAAAGGCTTGACGTATTTTAAACTTATACACAATGTAGAATACCTTGGACCTTTTTTAGATCACTTAGATGCGCTCTACACGATTTAGGTTTCGTATTGCTGTTTAATAGTTGTCACAGTTTCTATTTCGTCATGCGATGTTTTCTATTTTTTTTTATTGTTGTCAGATTCATGATTTCTTTTGTTTTATTCTTTCGCTAACCTGATAAAGCAAAAAAATCTATTTTCGTCATTCGATGTTTTCTATGTTTTTTTTTAATTTTCTTTTTTTAAATTCATGATTTATTTTGTTTTTAATTATTTTGCTAGCCTCATATAAATAAAGCAAAAAATCTATATTCCTATGTTTTATAGGGTTCATTAGGGCACGAATTAAAAAAAAAAACATGAATTTAACACACAAAAAAGCATAGAAAACATCGCATGCAAAAATTGAAATTAGCATAAATAAAAGCATATCAAGCTTTTACCCCTTTTCGAAGGGGTGCTTCGCTTACGTGTTACCAACTTAGCAAAGTAGCAAATAAAAACAGAAAACATTGAACGATAAATTATTCACCTAACAACTTTTCGATAGCCGAATGGTAGTTAATTCGCTAACTTGATATTCCTCGCAGAGTCATATTTGTGTCGTGTCCGTGTGTATTATGTTCGAGTCCATATTGCTTCAATTGCACCATACCACGCTGTGTTTTTTTTTGTGTGTGTAAGGAAGAGAAGGCATCAGTGATGCTTGTTAAAAGAGAATATTTAAACAGTAAAATCAAAAATTACAGTTTGCAATATACATCTGCAATGAATGTGTTGAAACTACTTTTCAAAAACTCCATGTTTTTTTCAAATACACAATTCACTGCATTCACATCTGGCAAAACAAAACAAATGAAACACCTATTGATGCCAAAACATTAGAATCGTAAATTCGTAAAAACATGAATACTCGTCAGCAAATACACCGAGTAAAACGAGTTTTGTCCATCGCCAAACATCATCTATTAGTGGGAGACAACTTGCTCTTCATTAAAGCGAGAGATTCATATCAATCCGGTTGACTCGGTGTATTCGGTGTGTTTACAACTGTTAAGGCTTGTATTTACGCTATTTGATTCAAGCACTCAAGCTAAGGAGGCAAACCAAACAGTGTATTCGATTCGATTTGAAAGGATCAAATGGTATGCAGTGTTTGTTTCTTAGAAGTTGATATTTATTTTCAAAATACACTGAAGTTATGTATATTTGTTCAGAGAAGGCAAATTAATACATTCATGTACACCTTTAGTTTGCAACACACAAGGTTTGATTAGTGAGCACAGTCGGCGTGCGACACAACATGCCACTCCACAAGACACCCCACGAGACAAGTGTGATTCCGACTTAAGGAAGGGTCAGGTGTCACGCTATCTGACGGCTCCTCTTCGCTCACACCATCAGGTATGTAGGTAACCCTGCCCAAGGCAGTTAACAGAGATTTATTTTTGTCCGAATATTTGTTTGGATTTAAATTGCATATAATTCGGTGTTGAAGCGAATCACCCTTTCTCACAATAGCAAAGTCAAGCTAAGGAAAAAAAAAAATATGGCGACTGGTATGTAGAGCACACAAATTTGGAAAAAGGCTGGACATTGTATTAAATTCTTCCTCAAAGTCTATAAAGCATACAAAAACATTGGTGTATTTGGATCCAGTGCTAAGCCCCCTTAATTTAATTAAATTCAAAAATTCTGAGGGGTTAGATTCTTATGGATGAGAAAATGTTAAGAAGAACAAATGTTCGACTTAGGCATAGTTTTTTAGTGGTGAGTTAAACCAGACTTAGCTGACTCTATAGAAACTAGTAGTAAATTAACCCCAAGAGAACTGAGGAAGCAGGTTTTTGGTGGAGAATGTATATGCGGAACGACTAAACAAACTCGGTGGATAAAACATCAAAAGCTTCTTTCTGTTCAGCTTATCCTGAGTTAAATCATACCAAATTTACTAGGTTTAACTTTAATCTCGCACTGAAAAACTGGGTCTTAGAATTTTAAATATTTCATGTAATATGTGTCCGACTTTCTATACGTACCTAATCATTAAAAACATTATATAAATAAAGTTTCCAGAAATTAGTTGTTTCTGCTAAATTAAGTCTGAAGTTAATGTATGAAAGTACGAAAATAATAATTCTTTTGCGGTGTCCAAGATTGTAGCTCCTTTAGAGCCGTTTGCTGAAACGAAACTTAAATATTTATTTTCAACTTTTAAACTACTTTTTACTTAGCGCAAACTGTCACATAAGCTCTTATGTTTAACTTAAATATATGCCGTGTTTTTTTGCAAGCCCGGGGAGGTTTGGTTGAAAAAAAAAACGACATCGGGGATTAGCGACGCCATTACAGAAACAAAATGGAGTTTCCATACAAACTATCGATAACAAGTATGCAATTTACGCCGGTAACACAGTTTTTTCTCCGTGCTTAAGTTAAGCCCCGAGAATTCTCCGCGTTTAGCTAAGCCCCAAGGGGATAAGTTGTTGTTACATTTAACATGTTATTTGCAGGACAGGCATCGTTTTTTTTCGATCGATTTCCTCGATTCTTGCAAAAAAACACGGCTATATATAAGGTTAATTCAACGAGGCTGTTCGGAACACTTTAGAACAGAAAAGTATAAATTTTTGCTGTTCAATGAGGAGTTTTATGTACTAAACTGTTCTGTTTGCTGCTCAATGAGTCTATTTGGAACACTTTGGAACAATTTAGAACAAAATTTTCTGAACTTGCTTTTAAGGTAAAACAACTAAGAACAGATTTTGTGAGAAGTGTCAAAATCAGCTGTTCTAATTTTTTCAATGAAAATAGTTTCTTTTTTCGAATTATTTTTTCTGAATCTCTTCTTAAAGTGAATTTTAATTAATTCTGATTCCTGTTGTCGATTTAAAAATTGCATACATGCTCGAAATGTTTTTTTTTTGTTTTTTACTGACTAAGGTAGCCATTAACTGTTCAAATTTCTTTTGACTATTCTTGAAAAAAAATTACGTTGAAATTTTTTTTTTCAAAATTTTGAGTTTGAATTTATTTTTTTAAAAACTATTCTCTAAAAAAACTTTATTTAAAAACCACAATTGAAGAAGAGATTTCTGGCTTCACAAAAAGATGTATCATGCCACTGTAAGTGCTACGTTGTTTTTAAATAATTTGTATTCTGTTTTGTCATTTTTTTTTTAAATTGCCCCTTCTGGCTAAACGGGGGGGGGGGTATACCCCCCTCCCATACGATTTTTTGCTTTTCTTGACCCAACCTACAAGCTCTAGCTTTTTATCACACCTTATGCGAATCACCCTCTATAACAGCAACTACATTCGACCAATGGGAACACTTAATTTTGATTTCCATAATTTATTTGTACTTTTTATTACATTGTGTAGGTGTGTATGAGCGGGGGATTAATTAATATGTGAATGTGTGCGCAAAATTCAATAACCTTGATAGATAAATATTTTTTCACTCGTTTTCTCCAAATGACAGTTGTTTGAAAAGCCGTAAAAAATAAAACAAATCTTTCTGTCAACTACGAGTATGAATAAAATTACCTCACGATTTGCTTATCTTTTATTTAATTTATAATAGGTACCTACTTCTTTAACAGACACCCAAAAATCTATCTAACGTCGTGTTGGTCGTCGTTGTTCGCTCTGACTCTGATACCTATTAAAATTGAGTCATGAAACGAAAAAGATTAAAATTACCGCTGAAATGTCAAAATCAAGATCAATGTCAAAATTATTCAATTTTTGAAGGTCGTCATCAACGTTTTCGTTGTTCGTTGTTGTTTTTTTTTTCTATTTGTCAAGAAGAAATACAATCTTTTTCTTTTGTTGCTTCTTCTCTATCTATCTCTGTATATACATATGTATGTCTTGTCTATATGATGTATCTCTATCGACAAGAAAAAGTGTATAAATTCCGTGTATGATTACAAGTTTTGCAACTAAAGATGAAAGTAAACACTGGATGGTTAGTTTTTTTTTTTTTTTTTTAATTTGTTTCTACTTGTTCTTGCCTACTTTACGTTATTTGTATAGCTCTGTATATATATACAATCAACAGATGCAAAGATACTCTCACTTTAATAGAAGATGACAAGACGGCGACATATAACAATTATCTGTATTAGTGTGAGCTCATAATCGTTAATACGCTTTTTAAGTAACTGGGTGATGATGATGACTGTCATCATTCGAAATTTGAATACTTTTTTTTTTTTTTTTTTTTTTTTTTTACTAGGTTTGTCAGATTCTGGGAAGAAGAACAAAAAGTTAACTCATATTGTTTTTTAATTTAAACCCCCAATTCGTCGATTTTATGAAGATTATGTCACACTCAGTGAATTCCAATGGAATTTTTGTGTAAATAGTAGGTAAAGCGCAAAAAAAAAAAAAAAGATGACTTTGTCTGCGAATTTTGTTGACAGAATTTATTGGTGTAGGTAATGAGTTTTCAGTTTTAAAGTTCAATTTGGTGTCTTTGCTTTCTCAACGATAACTGATTTTTGAATGATGTTGTTTTCTTTACACCATACCTAGAGCTTGAAATCTATACGTTTGACTCATTTGACTCATTGATTTGATTCGTTTGGAACAAAAATATTGAATTTCTGTTATTTTCGAAATTTTATTTTTATATTTCATTTAGTAATTTTCATTGCAATTTTCGGAGGCTTTAATTGAGGCAATGTGTAGAACATAAAGTATCCAACAGAAATATCAATCGGGTTGCGGTCTCCATTCCACCGTACCAGTATTCTTCACATCGTATCTTTTTGGGACTGATGCCACTGGTTGAAGTGTTGCCAACGCGAGGCAATAATGACCTTCCGGGTAAATTTTCAAAACTGTTCAAAATTTTGTCATAAATTGTGTCAATATGAATGTTTTTGCAAAGTTAATGTTGTCTTGGTAAATTTTTGTCTGCAGCTATCGGTTTCAGAGTTTATGATAGCAGAACAATGAAATCTCCCATATCGGCTTAATATTTCACTTGTGAGGAAAGTTTGCGAAAATCGGCCTCAAAAACGTTGACGGAACTTAGAACTTTTTCGACGAGAAATATGGAGGTACATTTTATGAACAAGTTGAAAGGGATTCCTATATCACTGTCCAAGATACCTAATAGATATGATGTTAAAATCCTACTTGGAGAAAATATAGACAGGGAGTTGGGATTCTGACGATAAGCAGACCCATCTGTTGGTTTCTTTTCGAACTATTCTTTTGAAAATTGTAAGAAATGGATCGATTTGCGTTTTGAATAACGTTGCAAAATATTGCAAGTTACTTCCAAAGTATGAATGCTATGTTGCTGAAACAGTGGGAATTTTGAATAGAAATTTTTGGTCGAAAAAAAAAACCAACTGCAACTGCTGTACAACTACAAGGCTGTCAAGAAAGTTTTTGAGACTCGTTTGCATTTTAATTTGCTTATTACCTATATGATTGTGCGATCAACGAAGAATATTGCAGCCGTTGCCGAAATCGGAATAAGTACGACTAAATACGAGAACCAAAACGCGCCAAAATACGAGCTGCAAAATAGGAAACATTGGCATAGCGTCGCAGATTAAAGACATAGCGGACAATATTGTTATATGCGACATTTAATTTGCGTTTGGTGGCTGAGTCTAAGTTGAAAACCATTCCTAGGTTTCTATAGCACTGCTAACATATTCGATGCTTTCGTTTTCAAGCTTCAATTGGCTTAAGTCCGATAAATCAAAGATTTTGCGGTAGATGGGAAGGACTCTTGATTTGATAGGGTTTAGCCAAAGATGGTTTTTCTTAGACCAGCGTGTAAAGTGAAGAAGATCCTCATTCATTAATGCAACAGCATCATTTTTCTCCGAAAAAGGTCGACTTATCAAGAGCTGTACATCATCAGCGTAAAATGAATCAGACAGACAGTGCTTAACAACTTTTGGAAGCTCATTTATGTAAAGTGACAAGAGAATTGGGCCAAGGATGGATCCCTGTGGCACTCCAGTTAAAACATTGAGAAACGTTGATGACAGACCATTTGACACGACGCACTGTTGCCTTCCCTAAGGTACGAAAGAGTCAACTTACACGACTCTAAAGAAAACCGAAAGCAATTTCGAAGTTTTTTACATAAAATTGAGTGGTTAACAGTGTCAAAAGCGTTTGAAAAGTCTAAGAGCGTTAGAAGTGTGATGTGATCATTGTCAATTGCGGTTCTTATTTCGTCAGTAACAAAGAGTAAGGCGGATTTGCAGCTGCGCTTTGGTCTAAAACCAGACTGAAAGGTAGTTAACAGGTTGTTGACTGACAGATAATTTTGTATTTGCTTCAGAATGGTTTTTTTTTCAAATATGGCGGCATTATTTGCCCATTTTTCTTCCAAAACGACGACGGAAGAAACGTTATACAGTCAATGCAGAGTGGGTCTGTCAGGCTGATGGGTCCACCACAGCAGACATTCAAAACTATAATTATGCAGGATTTAAGCTCCAATAAAGTGATAATTTAGTAGGTACTCCACTTCAGATTTGGAACTAAAATTTCTTTTTCTTTAAACTTGTCGGACGAATTTGTGTGGCCAGAAAATGAGAATTTGGACTGGGGGCGATTTATGGTTCCAGCATGACGGGGCTACATGCCACACAATCAATTTATTGCACACTTAGTCCGGTTTTTTAGTGCGAGATTAAAGTTAAACCCGTGTTAACTCATCAAATTTGGTGTAACTCACCTCACTCAGGATTAACTGAAAAGATGCTTTTGATGTTTTATCCATCGACTTTGTTTAGTCGTGTCGCATGCGTTTTCCACCTAAAAATTGTTGTTTTTTTTAACTGTGGATTAATTTACTTCTAGAGTTAGTTAACTCTGGTTTAACTCAAGACTAAAAAACTGGGCGTTATAGTTAAATGATCGTGTAATATCATTCGTTTTATCGATGTTGCTACGGAGCTGCGATTTGACGCCGTTATTTCTTTGTGGAGAATCATTTAAAATCAATAATTAATTAATAATAAATCGAATAATTTACAGACGATTTAAGCACTTAAAAACAATATTATTCAACCTTTTCGTAAAATAGGTGCGGAAACCATTGAAAGTGTATTGAAAATTGTGTGAGTGCCGGGACTCACGGGTAATATGTGTAAACATCAACGTTTGTTCAAGCGCAGTTTTGAGGAACTGAACGTACCCAATATCCTATTAATTTCGTAACGTTACGTGCAACAAGGTAACGTGCTACTACGTAACGTTGCACAGGAAAGTTCACGTTTGGTTTCACTCTACCGCCAGCATACATAGATGAGAGACAGTCATTTTAATTTTTTCAATAAAGCATCAATTTTTGACAAAAAAAAAGTATTAAGCAGTGTTTTTACTTTAGCATTTTTTTTTAAATAAACTAACAGATGGCTTACCCAGCAGTATCTACATACGAACGTACCTACATACAGATGTACTTGTACATATATCGCAAATAGTATAAAACATGTTTTTTTAACGAATTCCGATCACGTATCTAAACGGTAAGGCACGGTGCAAAAACTTTTTCAATAATACTGTAAATTCAAAACAAATAATTCCAACGAAACTATAGTGCGTATCAGCTACATGGGATGTCTATATAGGTACAACTATAGAAAATAAAATTCCATGAAAATCTCCATTACCCACATGCAAAACTACAGTTATCTGTCTCTATTCGTGGATTAATAATTTTATTTAAAAAAAAAAATAGGCACAACTGCAAAAACCAGCGGTATAGGTATATCGAATCAAAGGTCAACACTAACTTAAGGTGGCTTCCACATTATTATCCGTCCATCGTCTAAACCTAAACCTGTTTTTGCATTTATAGATGAATATTTAGGTATATTACATTACATACCTATGTACCTGCATACCTATATATTTATTAGCACAGATCCAACCTCAACAATTAACTTAAAATATATATATCATTCCATCCAACAATCCGAGAACAACAAAATATCACATTTCCATTGATCACTTTTCTCACTACCTATGACTATATCACAGCAAACGTTCAATGCTAGCCATAAAATCATACACACCGTGTCGTCGTCGGTATGGCAGTTTATGCAATATAATTAATACGGAAGGCAATTCTATTTATTTATAAGAAATTCTATGCATGCGATCTCTATTTCGTTCTATAGCTTCAGTTCGCCATCCAATCCATCAGCATCAGCTTCGACATTCAGTGTAGGAGCAAAGCACAGCACACGAATGGAATAGCACGCCTACCGTTATCTTAACCTTGGACAATAATATAATAAATAAATGACGAAGTCGTCAAATACTATTCCGAACCGAAACACACTCGCAGCATTACACACAAACAAACAAACGAATAAAAAAAAGTTCCATGAAAAAGTATCTCGAAAGAGAGAACTTGGGGATATACAGGAAGTGTTCTACTGTTCTATATTACGTACAAATCAACCTTCAATCATGAGATACATTTTTATTATCTTTTTTTAATAAGAGAATACAAAAATATATATAAAAAAAAAACATATATACTCGGCGTATAACACGATATGTCTAGGTAGCTAAGTAGATAGATACTCTTGGTAGGTAGGTACCTGTTTTCTTGTATAGAGTTTCGATTTTATTAACAAAATAATATCATCCGATGTGAGGTGCGGATTGCAGTTACATTATTTAAAATGTATGTTACTGTTTTTTTCTTTATATATATATATTTAGTTTGTTGTCAAACAAGTTTGAAATGTTTTTTTTTTTGTTTTTGTCTCAGTTGTTGGAAATTTTATTTATTTATTTTCTACAGGGTGTTACGAACTTAACTTAAAGAAGAATTGATGTAAAAACAAAAGCCACGTTGAGAAATATCCGTCGATAAACAGATACAATTTTGAAGTTTGCATACAAATTATCTATAGCAAAGAAGTTATTAGCCCGATAACACAATATTTTCCTCCGGAATAAAGGGAATTTGTTGCTGTTGCATTTGTCATATAAATTGGTGAGAACTGACTGCTTTCAAACATGCACAAAAAGTAGATAAACAAAAACTTTTTGAATACAAAATTTCCTATGCAAAAACTGAGAACAATGGATGTTTTTAGGTGCGAAAGGCTAGCCATATTTACAGAAATGTATATTGGATTGATTGTCGTGAATTTGTCGTTGGATAAAATAATTACATATTTCGCGATTGACAATATTTTAACTTGGGATATATGTATATGTATGTATACATAGGTCATATATGGCAAGTTATGGATTCGTTACAAAAAAAATCGAACTCGAGATTTTGATGAAACTTGACATTACGATGATAGGGAAGACGAAAAAGGTGGATCTCGCAAAATCGTCCGTCTGTATGTCTGTTCGACTACAGTCTATTTTCTTCTTCACACTCACCAATTGATGAACATTTATATTCACATGAAACCAATATTCGTTTTATGTTTTGAAATGTGTTTGGGCGCGTTCGATTGCACGTTTTTGCACTTGGCTTACACATATGTGTCAACGCTTTGGTTCAAATTGAATTCAGACGGATTGATTCTTCTTTTCAAAACAACGCCAGTAGTTCCGAAACCAATCGTTGTTTATGTACACTATCAAGTAATAAACTGTCAAGGGTTGGGTGAAGCCCATCCCAGAACCACTGGTGACAACTCATCCCGAGATAACTGATCCCTTGACAACTCATCCCGGTACAACTCATCCCAAGCAAAGTATGAGGTATGTATGGGCTGCAACCCCCCTGCTTGGCACACTATAGGATTTGGGGTAGGTGCGAGGTTGGTGTATGCAAAGTACTAAATCACATCAACAAAGCGCTGTTTTTCTTTGTTTCGCACAAAACATCCAAGGGATGAGTTCTTATTTCTGGGATGAGTTGTCTAGGGATGAGTTGTCCATGGATGAGTTGTCCCGGGATGAGTTGTCCCGGGATGAGTTGTCCCGGTATGAGTTGTCCCGGTATGAGTTGTCCTGGTACCAGTTGGGTCTCGGGATGAATGGTCGGGGATGATTTGTCTTGGGACCCGTTTTCTTGGGATGGGCTGGGATGACACCAACTGTCAAATTTCATTGAAGGATGGCTAAGATGACGTTGAATTAAAAATCCTCTGAAAAATTCGAAAATTATTGCATTATATTTTCTGCTCCGGAAAAATGCACTTTCAGGGCAATCGGTTGACATTTGGAACGAAATATTCTCGATACGATCAACTATAATTTGTCCCCTATCTGTTCAGCCATCATCTGTCAAATTTCATTAAGGGATGGCTACGATGTCAATGGATTAAAAAACCTCTAAAGATCTGAATTTTTGAGTTTTTTTTGTTTTTGTTTCGGGAAAATGCAGTATTAGAACTTTCTGTTGTTTTTGTAATGAAATATTCGTCAAAATAAAGTTGGTCCCCTATCTGTCAAGCAATGTCAAGTTTCGTATAAAATTGAATTTTTATTTCGAAATGTAATGCCTTAACATAATATGCATGTCTGAAAAAAAAAGTATATACAGACGACTTTTTTTCACACCTGGGATGCATTTAAGAACACATACCATTGAAAGTCAAAAAATCTATGGTTACCAACCATTCGAAAACGAATATTTTTCTGCAACCGAATTAAGCTTCATCTAAACATCTCAACATTTTAATTACACTCTGATTACTAACCAAAATTATATTCGCTCTTAATTTTGTTGTTGTTTGTTTGTAAAAATCTGCTGAGCTACCTATTCAATATTGCAACAAACACGCGACTATTGTGTACCAAAATTTTCCAAGAAATATTTTTGGTTTTTTTTAAAAAAAAGTTTGAATTTGAAAACTCAATATTTCAAAAACGACTTGGTTGATTTTTCTTAAACTTGACAAAAGCCGGTTTTTTAACATTATCTAGTAGATTTGAAACTTAAATAATTTTAAACTCTAATAATCAAATATAGTGGTACTTCCCATACAAATGTTTAAAAACCGTTAAGGAAAATCTTTTTTCGCTCAAAAACGGCAAAATGTTGACGGTTGGGACAAAGCGAAATTTTATTTTAGCAAGAATTGATAGTTCATGTTGACATCAAAATATTCTCTGATTTAGCTTTTTAAGCACCTCAAAACTAATCATTCAAATTTTCAATGAGAGCTGGCGCCATAGAACGTTTTTTTTTTTTTGATTTTCGACTACCTCATTTATAATTATAACGCATTAAAATTATATTTTTTATACAGAAGTTTGTAATAAATATATATAATATTGCATATTAAATTTAAAAGGGTTGGGTGAAGCCCATCCCAGAACCACTGGTGACAACTCATCCCGAGATAACTGATCCCTTGACAACTCATCCCGGTACAACTCATCCCAAGCAAAGTATGAGGTATGTATGGGCTGCAACCCCCCTGCTTGGCACACTATAGGATTTGGGGTAGGTGCGAGGTTGGTGTATGCAAAGTACTAAATCACATCAACAAAGCGCTGTTTTTCTTTGTTTCGCACAAAACATCCAAGGGATGAGTTCTTATTTCTGGGATGAGTTGTCTAGGGATGAGTTGTCCATGGATGAAGTGGCACGGGATGAGTTGTCCCGGGATGAGTTGTCCTGGTACCAGTTGGGTCTCGGGATGAATGGTCGGGGATGATTTGTCTTGGGACCCGTTTTCTTGGGATGGGCTGGGATGACACCAACTGTCAAATTTCATTGAAGGATGGCTAAGATGACGTTGAATTAAAAATCCTCTGAAAAATTCGAAAATTATTGCATTATATTTTCTGCTCCGGAAAAATGCACTTTCAGGGCAATCGGTTGACATTTGGAACGAAATATTCTCGATACGATCAAGTATAATTTGTCCCCTATCTGTTCAGCCATCATCTGTCAAATTTCATTAAGGGATGGCTACGATGTCAATGGATTAAAAAACCTCTAAAGATCTGAATTTTTGAGTTTTTTTTGTTTTTGTTTCGGGAAAATGCAGTTTTAGAACTTTCTGTTGTTTTTGTAATGAAATATTCGTCAAAATAAAGTTGGTCCCCTATCTGTCAAGCAATGTCAAGTTTCGTATAAAATTGAATTTTTATTTCGAAATGTAATGCCTTAACATAATATGCATGTCTGAAAAAAAAAGTATATACAGACGACTTTTTTTCACACCTGGGATGCATTTAAGAACACATACCATTGAAAGTCAAAAAATCTATGGTTACCAACCATTCGAAAACGAATATTTTTCTGCAACCGAATTAAGCTTCATCTAAACATCTCAACATTTTAATTACACTCTGATTACTGACCAAAATTATATTCACTCTTAATTTTGTTGTTGTTTGTTTGTAAAAATCTGCTGAGCTACCTATTCAATATTTCAACAAACACGACTATTGTGTACCAAAATTTTCCAAGAAATATTTTTGGTTTTTTTTTTTTAAAAAAGTTTGAATTTGAAAACTCAATATTTCAAAAACGACTTGGTTGATTTTTCTTAAACTTGACAAAAGCCGGTTTTTTAACATTATCTAGTAGATTTGAAACTTAAATAATTTTAAACTCCAATAATCAAATATAGTGGTACTTCCAATACAAATGTTTAAAAGCCGTTAAGGAAAATCTTTTTTCGCTCAAAAACGACTAAATGTGGAAGGTTGGGACAAAGCGAAATTTTATTTTAGCAAGAATTGATAGTTCATGTTGACATCAAAATATTCTCTGATTTAGCTTTTTAAGCACCTCAAAACTAATCATTCAAATTTTCAATGAGAGCTGGCGCCATAAAACGTTTTTTTTTTTTGATTTTCGACTACCTCATTTATATAACGCATTAAAATTATATTTTTTATACAGAAGTTTGTAATAAATATAAATAATATTGCATATTAAATTTAAAAAAAAGAAGATATTTTTGGTTTTAAAAAAAAAATCTCAAAATTATTTTTTGAAAATTCAATATTTCGAAAACGGGTAAAACATTTTTTTGTAAAATTTAATTTTTAACTCCACATTAATAAATATTTAAAACTGGTATACCAATTTTTTTTCCAAAATTTTATATAATTTTTTATATAGATAGATACAAAATTAATTATTTTTAAAACCGCTTATATGATTTTTTAAATTTTTTTCTCATAAATGAAGACTAACATATATTAGAAATGAGATGGTGTACATCACGTTGGGTTCAATTTTGTTGATTTTGAAAAAAATTTCCATTTTAAATTATAAAATTTCAATGTGCAACAAGGGACTATGTATATTGTTCCTTTTTGTATACTCACATAATACTACCTTCAATTAAATTATGTTTTTGGCAAATGGATACAGTGTATGCTCCCATGACTAATTTATTTCACACTTTAGAACCACATTGTGATCGCACATAAGAGCAAGTTCGTGCAACCCAGTCGTGGATATTTTTTCTTTGCCGACAAATTCACAACAATTAATCCAATTATTGGATCCTAAAAATTTTGAAGTGATAGGTAATGCTATAACTTGACAGACATTTTAAATCCAAAACACCCTGTAACATACATAACTGTAATTTAAATTGAAGGTGGTATTCAATGATCATAATAATTAAACAAAATTTCATCTATTAATTCCAATCCAAATGATAGTTTACGAAAATATTTATCAATCACCTTGAATCAAGTGTATAATATCTTGTAAACCCGGAAAGATCTTTTTTTTTTATGTAAGTGATAGTTATGTGGTTTTATGGAAAAAAATTCTATAGCTAGACTATTCTTTCCTCGCACTTTGAATAGAATGGAAAAGATTATTATCTATCTGAATGTGGCACACAAACACCTGTATCTACATATTTAACAATAATAATTATTAGTTAAGTAGGTATACCTATAGCTGTTGTGATGTAGGCGCAATAGTAATACAAAAAACTATCTAATTGATTGACATAACAAGACGTCCTTGACTTTTTTGTTTTGCTACCGTGTCGTGTCTGCTGCTTCATTTCCCCTTTCTGTGTCTCGATTAATAAAAATATAATAAAAAAAAATATTCTCAGAGATTGTATCAGTAGGCTAAAAGGTGTACAAAAATTAATGAGTGTAGACATTGAGAATTTATTTATCTTTATTGAAAAATAAAAAGCAACGCAAATGAATGAAAAATGTGTCACCTGCAAGGAATTGTTTATGCATTTTGTTGCATAAAAAAGTACTTAAAAGTTGTATTGGTATATGATTATTTAAATATGTAAAAGAAAAAAAAATATTATAACGATTGGGTGCTTTGAAATTTGTTTAATTGAATTTTCTTTCTTTTTTTGGAAAACTCTAGGCAAACCGGGTTCGACTGTACACATTTAAAAGAATCTATTTGCATGTGATGATAGCACGAGTTCAGAAGACTAGGATTCGACTCACGCTCTCTATTATCTGCCCTGTAAAACTTTTTCAATAAAAAATTGAAGTTCAATTAAAGAATTGCGTCATAATTGATTTAACAACAATTATTGATAATACCTATAGGCGCAACCTAAAATTCATTGTCTCCACCTCCTAAGTTATTGCCCGAAAAAAAGTTGCAAAATTGCAAAAAAAGAAAAGAAAATAATTGTTGTCACTTACCTAAATCCGGAATCGAACTAGATGGCTCCTCACAGCCCCCGCCACTGCTGGAGCTACTGCCAGCACCGCCGCCGCAGCTGCCCATGACACCCGATGAACCCGGTGGCGAAGTGTTTTTGATTTTTGGCGGTGGTGGTGGTGGCGGTGGTCGCATCGATGTCGATGAATTATTGTTACAGTTACTATTACTACTACTACTAGAACTACTACTTGAAACCACGGGGGTGCGGAAAAGTCCGGAACTGTTTTGCATTCCGTTGGAATTGCTGCTGCACGATTGGGTAGGTGGAACAGGTGGGGGTGCTGCGCATAACCCCACCCCCATGCCTCCCACCGGTGGGGATGAACCGTCCATTTTGATGCCGTTAGTCGATATAACGTTCACGTGCCGGGACACAATGTACTTTCGCGAACTAGACGGATGGTGGTGATCGTCAACCGGTGACGACGATATCAGACGCACTTTATCCGACGGATGCGTGTGCTGCGAGTGCGTGGGGGGCGGAGGAGGAGGCGGAGGTGGCGGTGGCGAAAGTGACCTTCGGCGATGGTTGTCGTCGTACAATCGACCGTCGCGTATCACGCGCACTTGTTGCATATGATGTTGCTGCTGCTGGTGTTGTTGTTGTTGTTGTTGCTGTTGCTGTTGCTGATGTTGATGGTGATGGTGTTGAGGCGATGATGGCGGTGGTGAGTGACTTCGATGTTGTTGTTGTTGCTGCTGCTGCTGTTGCATATGTTGCAAATGCAGCGACGATGATTGATGATGATGTTGCTGTTGTTGTTGTTGTTGTTGTTGTTGTGGCTGTGGCTGTGGCACTGCACGTGTGATAATAATTTGCGGAGCGCCTGGCAAAGTGGGGCTATGCGAGAGGATTGTCGATGTTGGCGATCTTGAGCGCCGATTATCCGGAAGCATCTGAGCATAAGAGCTACTGCTGCCGGGAGAGAGTTTTATACTGCGGTGGACATATTCTACTCGAGGCGAAAGTATTATCTTCTGCTGGCTGGACTGCTGCTGATGCATTGACTGTTGTTGATGCTTCGGCGAATGTATCTGGATGTGATGATAGCGTGAGTTCAAAAGACTAGGACTCGGCTCGCGCTCTCTATCATCTGCCGACTGCATCATATCCAAATCGATTGGTTCGGTTTTAATTAGCTTCGCTTCAATGCATTGCATTTTCTTCATCTTGAATTTAGTTTTTTTTCTTTTCTTCTTCAATTATCAATACAAACAAAAATGAAACAAAGTATATTTATATGGATATACTCCTTCAGTTAAAATAGGTGTGGTATGTTATTCTTCAGTTAAAATCTGCAAATTTTTTTTGGCATATTTCGCTTGAAAAGCAATTTTTATCTTGTGTTCTTCTATAATAGTTTTTAGTTTGTTTGTGTTTCCGTTAAAAAAAATCCAACAGCTTGCATTTTATTGTTTGTTTCTTACTTTCTACTTAAAAATCAGTCTGTGATTATATTCTGTCTCTGTTATCATTGTTTTGTTTTGTTTTTTTTTTTTTTAATTTTTAATTTAATTTTTTTTTTAGTTTAAACCTAATTCAGCCTTTCGAGTTGCAATTTTTTTTTTTTTAAATATAGTATAGTCCTTGTTTATCATCTACTTATACTATATATGCATTCCAAATATAATTTATAATTTATTGTTGTGTAGGATTTTAATTTTTTGTTTTAAATATAAATTATAGGTAGATACAAAAACGAAACTCTTTCCCAGCAGTATATTTTATATTTGAATGTTTTTTTTTTTTTAATTTAAAGAAAGTTATCTGAAAATAGAAAAAAAAAAAAAAGAGTTTTTATTTAATAAATTAAAGATCATTATGATTTCATAAAATTAATGAGCTAGGTATGTACCTATAGCTTAAATAGGTATCTACTCAAAAATGTATCTTACACTTTTTTATTTTACATATTTCACTCATTTATGAATACTGACAAAATTGAAAGATTTTTTGAGATAAATTTGATCGCAGTAATGTGTTTGTGAGAGTGCAATTTACTCCCAAAATCGAAATGTTCCGGTTCGATTCTAAACAAGATGGAACTGGTTTATACACAATCCCAAAACGTATATATGGTTCTAATCAGCTCCTCTTTTGATTTAAACCGTATACCGAGATCTTGGGAGTCTGGGAGTACCAATAACTCTCACAGGTGCACTGCAAATATTTAATTGTTTCCATTGGTTTTTGAACATCTTTCAGACGCCCATCAATTCATTAAATCTACGGCTCCGGGAGCCGTATAGGTGTGTGTGGGATATTCGCAAAAAAAGTATGTCATTTAAAAGGTCAGTAATTGGCCAACAAAAGTGAACTAGTTTCAGAAATTGGCAATCTAAGCTTTTCGCAAAACACCAACTGTAAAATTAGATGTCTCCGCATAGAAATTCGGGTAAAACAAACTTCTTAAAAATAACATCCCCTATAGATCGTTGGGTTTTATTAATTCTTAGGTTAGGTTAGATTTTAGGGCTGATAGAGGATCTTATTTCTACCACACTTAGATCAATGTAGATCCCTTGGGATACTTTGGAGGATTGAATACTCCCAATAAGTTAACCTAAGAAAGTTTTCATGGATTGTCCAGCCATTTGGAGGCTTTATTAATTCTTAAACACAGTTACTTTGTTTAAGATATGTAATGGGTGATTTTTTAAGAGGTTTAGAACTTTTTTTTAAAAAAAAACACAAAAAATTCGAAAAAATGAATGAAATATTTATTTGAATCGATAGTTTGAACCTTGCAATTTAATGTTTAAAGATAATTTCATGCAAATGTTGACCGCGGCTGCGTCTCAGGTAGCCCATCCGCTGAGTCCAATTTTGGCATACTCTTTCACACATATCGGCCGGTATCTCACGAATGAATGCCTGGATGTTGGCTTCCAGTGCGTCAATCGAAGCGGGCTTGCCCCTATAGACATTAGCCTTGACATACCCCCACAAAAAAAAATCTAATGGTGTCAAATCGCACGATCTAGGCGGCCAATTGACCGGCCCGAAACGTGAAATTAACTGTTCACCAAACTCTCCTCGCAATTGCGCCATTGTTTCGCGTGCTGTGTGGCATGTGGCACCGTCTTGTTGAAATCACATATCATGCAAGTCAAGAACTTCCATTTCGGGCAAAAAAAAGTTTGTTATCATCGCTCGGTAGCGTTCACCATTGACAGTAACGCTGCGATTCGCATCATCTTTGAAGAAATATGGCCCAATAATGCCGCCGGCCCATAAACCGCACCAAACAGTGGCTTTTTCGGGATGCATTGGTAGCTGTTGCAATGCTTCTGGCTGATCTTCACTCCAAATGCGGCAATTTTGCTTATTTACGTACCCATTCAACCAAAAATGAGCCTCATCGCTGAACACAAGCAGCGCGCGATGAACATTTCGAACCGAGCACGAATTTTGATAGTAAAATTCAATAATTTGCAAGCGTTGTTCATTTGTAAGACGATCCATGGTTAAATTGCAAACCAAACTGAAGCTGTTTGACAGTGACACAAGGTACTAAACACACGTCAGCTGTCAAAACCAGTGTTGCCAAAACCGAACCAGCTAAAAAATCACCCGTTACATATTTAATATATATTTTTCGACCTCAACTTAGGTAAATACCCATATAGGCAGCAAGCAACAATACATTTATACAAATCATAAGAAAAAGCCAAGGAGCAAAGTTTCATATTTCAATTAAAACTTTCAATTTGTTGTCTTTAAATTAGAGAAAATTTATTTATGAACTTTCAAGAGTGAAATGTCCTTGTCGATTAGTGCTGGGTAACAAAAATTACCACCGCACGTTCCTAAATATACACAAATACATTATCGCTTTTGGAATATGAAATGACAATCAAAATGCTTCAATCAAAGTCAATGCCACCCACAATATAAATATAAATATAAATATAAAACACAATGTTCTTGTTCATATGTATGTGTGTATGTATATTCAGAGACAATAGCCTTTGACCTTGTCCGAAAAGTTTGAGAGTTTCTGTACTGATTGACAGCGCCAAGCAGCAACGGATATGATGTTACATTTCAACCTAACCACACATCTACTTCACTTGAGTTCTTGAAAAGAACCTTCAAAAAAGTATTTTTCTGATTGTACGCATATTCCTTAATGTGACCGACCTGACCTCACTCATCCTACATTATATTATTTACCTACTTCTGTTGGATTTTCTCCATGATTGCGTATGGCGTTAGCTGTTGTGGGGGATTTTGATTGGGGAAGAGAGCATATCATTCGCTTCGGGACTTTTCTACTTCTTGTAGTAGGTCTACACTCTACAGATACACCGATATCGTCCCACCAAACAAAAACTTAATTTTTATTTTCCTTTTTGGATTGTGTTGTGAGTTTGTCCCAATTAGTTTATTTGTTTGTGATGACTTTTTGGAAGATATGCGTGTGGTGGTGGATGTGGAGGAAATGTTGCAAATAACAAAGACGTTTCATTTAGAAATCTGCGAAGATACAAAGCGTCTATTTTTAACTTGCTTTATAAATCCCAATCGTGGGTTGTCTGCACCTATACTAAAAAATTAAAAAAAAAATCGAGATTTTAATAAACAATTACGTTGTGAAAATTTTCAAAAATGTTATTTTTGGACGATTTTTAAAACTAAACTAAAATTATGTAGGTATTTCTTTAAAAAAAAAAAAAACAACAAATTATGGAAAATGCAGTTATAAGAACAACTCAATAAGAAGAGTGTAACTGTTTATGAAACTTTGAATAAGATCGGTAACGAGAATTTCCCAAATTTGTACCCAACAGGACCGACGGAAGACCTATTGAGGAATAACATACTCAATACCCTAAATTTCAACCGGTTTCTACCCCTTAACCATGAGTCAAAAATGGGACCGCAGACGACCGTTCCAATTCCACAAAACATCGTGCACGGTATGGAAAAAGCGCTCTTTTTTTCGGAAAGAAGCACAAGCAGGTGTTTTGAAATTTTAAGACCTTTCTATTCATCGGACCGTGAAGATAGTATTCAAGAACTGCTGCCCCGTGAGGGCTACCCTATAATCCATCGCATCATCTCACGACATTAATGTGAAGACCTAAGAAATAAAATCTGTGCCTACGTAACTGTAACTCTCGCATCGATAAAATCAGTCGAGAAACGATGAAAATTGAAACAAATCGTATGAGTTTTCTTCCATTTTTCATCGTTTCTCGATCAATTTTAACCATGCGAGAGTTACAGAACGTAGGCACTAGACCGAAATCGCCAAAATTACGGTCACAATGCTCGAAAGAGTTCACGAAAACTCCAAAAAAAAAACACATCGCCAGTGTGTGAACTCTGGAGGACGACATTTAACCGACAGGTTTTTTTGATGTGTAAACATCTATGCTGGCGGTAGAGTGATAAAAAAACGTGAACGTTCGTGTGCAACGTTACGTCGTGCAACGTTACGGTGTGCAACGTTACGATCTGCATACTAGGATGGGTGAGTTCAATGAAAAAAATCTTAAGATCCCCTTCAAGCAAAAACAAGTCAGTTTTGGATCCGCGCACGTTGATGTTTACACATATTAACCGTGAGTCCCGGCATTCACACAATTTTTTTTTTTTTTTAAACATGTAAACTAAAATTCCCAATGTTGTATATTTAAGAACAAATTCAAAAAGAAATTCAGTCAATCTTACTGTGTTTCATTTCAATTTAAAACCAATGCTTCTGCCACGCTTCGCCTTGTAAGAAGATATGCATATGTAGATACCTATAGGTATACATTAATACAAATCGTGTCAAATACGAAAATTACAGAAATCGATTTATTCGCATTTCAAATGAAAAAAATTGTGTGAGTGCCGAGACTCACGGTTTTAGGAGCCATATTTAGATCCGTATGCGAAGTCGTCCATACGTGGTTGACTACGTAGACGGATCCAAAACGGACTAGTTTGCTTGAAGGGGATCTTCAGATTTTTGTCGCTGAACGTATCCAATATCCTACTATGCAGATTTTCGAAACTTAACGTGCTACATAGTAAAGTGTGACCTCTAAACGTCAAACAGAGGAAAATCCATGTTTTTTTTTTACTCTACCGCCAGCATAGATGTTTACACATCAAAAAATGCAAAATTAAAATCATCGACCGTTCGACTGGAGTTCACATTTACTACAGCGGTCGTCCGACAGAGCAAATTATCAAAAAAATTGAACTACACAGTAAGTTGATCGACTGGTGTTCACATTACAACAATCTAACGAAACGTCGTTGAATCTGAACTCCCCTAAAAGCGGAAAAACTCGAAACGGGATATTTTGAAGTTTTGACAGTAGATATAGGTCTGTTTATTCTTCTGCTAAAAGTACTGAAATTCCGTTTCCGTTTTCAAAATAATCTAAACATTTAGAAAATACCAAGAGTCTACTAAAGTGATTTATGTATTTTCAAAATTACAAACAAAAAATTAAATCTTTAAACAAAAATGTATTTTTTTTTTGTATTCAAATGTGGTAATCTGGGGGTTTCAATTTTGTTAATGTGAGGAATTGTGTTTTGATGTTTTATTCGTACCCAAAATAATTTCAAAGTGCGTTTTATTAATTCTCTTGGAACTTTTACTCATTTTACTGAACCAAGGAAGGAAAGAACAGACCTAATTCAAACAGACCAATTCTTCCACACAACCTTGTGTAGCTGATATTATGATAATCTGTACAAATTTTTAAGTTACCAAACAGACCTAATATGTAGGGATTTAGAAATTAATTGAAGTAAAGCTCTGTATATAGACGTCCTGAATACTCATACAAATTCAATAGAAGAAATTGGTTTTATTTTAACTCTGACTGATTATTGATGACTATGTGCCTGATTACATGGGTCGTTTTACTGAAGAGCGCATCGGTAGATTTTATGTGCAAATTTCACCGATGCGCCAGTTTCATTTAATATTGATGTGTAAACATCTACGCTGGCGGTAGAGTGAAAAAAAACGTGAACGTGTGTGTGCAACGTTACGTCGTGCAACGTTACGGTGTACAACGTTACGATCTACATACTAGGATGGGTGCGTTCAGTGAAAAAAATTTTAAGATCCCTTTCAAGCAAAAACAAGTCCGTTTTGGATCCGCGCACGTTGATGTTAACACATATTAACCGTGAGTCCCGGCACTCACACAATTTTTTTAGGATTCAGCATGAAACGTGTGGGTGAGATAAACCTACATATATATATTTTAAGGATGTGAGATAGGGAAGGTTAGATTGAAATAAAACGATTTTTCTACACCGTGTAATCACGAGTTCAGTAAAACGACCTTCAGTAAAAAGACCCATGTAATCAGGCACTAACCGTTGAAATTAGGAAAAGCAGATATGAAGCGTACATTTATTTATAGAGTACATATACATACATAGGACTTTTATAGAAAACTAAATGATATATAAATAAGGTCTGGGTTTAGTTGACAAAACTAACCATTTCAATATAATCGGCGGCAGTTTGATTGATTTTATAGTTTCAACCCATTTTAAAATTTTAGCTAAAATTAAAATTTCAAATTCTTACGTTTAAGATTATGCCATAGCCGTAAAAGATGACATTTAAAACGTCTATGCTTTCTTATTTTGAATTTTGTTATTTCTGGATATCGAATATACGACGCAGATTTATGAGCCCCTAATTCCAAGGAATGCTTCTCCATTCGCAAATTTAATGCACTTTAACTGGACATTTCCACACCTTTAAATAATTGTCTGCTGGACTGACAAATTATTTCACTTTAAGTGATAAAAACTTTCAATTTCATAATTTCACACACGTATATGAACAAAATTATTATTGTGTCACATTCGTAACAATGATTTGTCACAACGGTAACAATTTAAAACTTAAATTGTGAACTGTTAAATATTTCTCAGTTCTAAACTGGTAGGTCTGATCAAATTTCAGGTAATTTTTTGAAAAAGAGTGATAAATAGCTTTATTCTACACATTCATTTAAGATCTTCAATTTACAAATCAACGGTTTTCGCACTTCATAGGTAACACCCATAATCCCACGGCATTGGATCATTTAACTATAGGTTTTTATTGTTAAAAGTTGGAAAATAAATATCGTGTGCATCATTTTTAAAATCATGAGTGTCACAAACGTAACAATAAAAACACTCGATCAATAAAAACTTAATCGATCAGTCCTTAAATTTATTTTATTTGAAATTCATGTACGAGAATTTCAAATAAAATAAATTTAAGGACTGATCGATTAAGTTTTTTTGTAAACGCACTGTTATTTTCCTTGACGTTTCGAGGTTAAACATCCATCTGTAGTCAGCCTAGTTGATGCAAATTCCTATAGTCCAGTCAAAAAAAAAAAATAAAATGAGCATACCTAGACAAAATTTTCATAGAGCTGAAAATTGGTACAGACCTTTGAATCATTATTTTAAATTAACTGTAAAAATTTTCCATTAATCCGTCATGGTTAAAAAAGTTATTCAAGGTTGAAAGACGCTGATCACGCTAAATTTTAGATTTCATACAAAATTCTCTCCAAAATTAATCCAAACTAAAATTATTAAGCCGAGAGGTACGCAGTTCAAGCTAAACAAATCAAATTTTTGTTCCTTACTTTTCATCACAATCTGTCAAAACTTAGCGCACGAAATAATTGTGCGGCACAATAATTCACGATCTGAATTTGTACAGATTTTACTTCCCTGTTTACATGAGGTATTGAAGCGAACTTGAAGCTCGCTTCGACCCTTTTTGAAACTGCATTGAGTTGAAATGAGCTTGAAACGGTGGAGTCGAGCCTATAAATTAATAAATAATAAATAAGATGGCATGTCAACACCATTTCAACTCGACTCCAAATTGAAATGTGAAATGGTTGAACATACCTATTTTTTTTTCTCAGAAAACAGCTGTTTTCTGTGACATACTCTCCAGTCTCCACAACGCTCTCATGTCAAAATGTATCTAGGGTTTTAGCTGATGTTTGGAGAGAAAAGTGAGTTCTAAAATGTATCAAGATCTGCGTACCTACTAGGCTTTAGTCTTGAAAAATGAGGTTTTTGTAAGATTTTTTTCATTTTGCTTTCTAGACTATTACGGCTGTTCTGATATTCGGTCGAATTTGAAAACCGAAACGAAAATTGAATCCGTGCAGATTGAAAACGATTGTTCTGATTTCCAGTCGGATTTACTTTTAAGTTTTACCAACTTGATCAACAAAATATTTTCGAAATTAGCTATTATGTATGCAAGAGCTGTTAAAAACGAAATTGTAATCCGCCAACAAAAAGATAACCGAATTTAAAACGTCAATTTGGCGGATTGTAGATCCGTTTGTTTTGCCGAATCCGCAAAACGTTTTCGAATACGGAATCCGGAACAGCGAAACTTCGAAAACGTGAGGATATAAATAGAATTAGAGTGGAAATCAGAACAGCCGTGTATGATATTTTATACAAAATATGCAGCTTAAAGTATACTTTTTTGTACGAACTATGTACCTATATCGTTACCTACCTAAAATAAATTTTGAAAAACTTACGTTTAAATCTTAGCAAAAATGTCCAATTAATTCCTCGAAAAAGATGTGTAGATAATTATACAAAAGATTATGATTTTGGTTGATTATTATTGTAGGTAGGTATTTTTTTTTTATTTTAAGTTTTAATGTTTAAAAAAATATAGTGTTATAATTATTTTTTGTTATTTAATATTTTTATGTTTTTTACTGACATGCGAAATCCTTTCGTTTATATTATTAATCCATAAAAATGTTCTCAAACAACACTTGTAATCCTGAGTTGGGTGAATGAGCTTTCTTTTGTTAGTTTAGAAGTAGTTTTGTTTTTAAATTTTTTTTTTTTTTGTTTACGATGGCAAAGCACTTGATTTTTTCTTTAAAAAAAAAGAATAAATTATTATATTTAGCATTTTATTTTAAATCCACTATTTTTGAAGTAAGTTTAATGTAGGTAGGTAGGTATGTATGTATTTAATTGGGTATTTTAATAAAAGAATAATTTATTTTAGCATTCTAATAGATTTTACATAACCACAAAATAACCAGTAAGATTCGTGATATTTATATTTTGCAATAAATTTGATATTAAACAAATTAAAGGTTAATTTTAAATAAGTTAATATTAAATAAGTTAATATAAAATTATTAGGTATATTATTCCACCCATCATAGATACGAATCTGGTTAGATATACTTTTTGATAAATCATATAAAATTGTGCAATCACTTTCACAATCACATTCACAATTTAAAATCAATTTGGAGTAATTAAATTTAAAAAACAACACAACATCGGTGATAACACCCTATTAGCAAAAGGGCGACAACACAAGGCAAACAAACACAAAACAAACACTAACCAGGTGTCAATCTCGCGGTCGACTAGGTAAGGTATGCACATAAAAGGACCAAACCAAACAGAAAAATATTTTAATTGTTTCACAGTTCACAGTCAGCTCAATCGTGGGCAACCATATCGACACATACCAGACACAAAATGTGGGTTATTTTCTTGTTTCTTTTGTTTAACAAACCGAGCAACAATACGAACAAACGAAAAAAAAACCACCCCCACTTTTCGGATGATGCAAATGATGATCGGTTTTAAAAACTGAATCCAGTTAATCCATAAAAAGGTGATGACAGATGATGATGACGATGACGAAAGACGAAGTAACAGTATAGTAGGTAAGTAAGTTGTTTTTGTTATCCACTTTAATAATATTCTTGTGCTCTCGCTCTCTAAAAATAAACTCAGCACAATAATTCAATTGATTGGTGTGGAAGAGAGCTGAGGGAAATAAGAAAAATCCTTGCCGGAGGTCATGAAATGTTGTTAATATTTTAGTAGATACATAGGTAGGTGCCTACATATATTTTACAAACGAAAACGAACAACCGCGCGGCGAAATGGGCGAATCGCACTTTTGACAGATAAAACCGTTAATATAATTAATTTATGACAGTAGGTCGACTCGACAGAGAATATGTGTACCTATCTATATTATGTAGTGTTGCACTCTAGGAAAAATGATCGTCGCACATTTTCTTCTCTAATGAAATTATTTTTTCTTCGAAATTTAATTTTTGCACCACCCCCCCTATGTTGTGGAGGATTTATAAACTTTTCAATTCTGTCGGAAAATCATTCTGAATTCGTCGGTAGGTAAGTAGGTATACAAAATAAAATGCAAAAATTGCTGTACATATGAATAAGAAGTTTAAAAAAGAATTTTTATTTTTGATTAAATTTTTTTTTTGTATCTTTTACAAACAATTAATTATAGGTACACACAGAGAGATACAACAGATGAGGACAGGCACACACGATCTTATTCCTCATTAATATGCAGGAGGAAACAAAATTTATATGGGCAAGAAAAAAAAAATTTGTGCACTATATTTTTCCTTTCCGTTCCACACACTGCGAAGTGGAATTTATTATTATTATACAAAAATTCGTAACACACAGAGGAAACGATCCACTTCTTATGCCGTACTTTCTCTTACTGGTTTCTGCTACCCTCCAGGATGAAAGTGAAAACCCCGACAAACGAAGAATAACGAACAAAACAGAAACACACCACTCAAACTATGGTCGTATGGTCTATCTATGGTATGGTATGGTATCACGGATTCCGAGCGAAACACAAATACAGTTTGTTTTAGATCAGCGGCGCGCGGACGACAGTTTTCAATGAGAATCCAAATCGGCGAGCGGCGAGCAGCGAACACTCTTATTTCTTGTTGGAAATGATTTTCTGTGCCGCTTATTCGGTTTGTTTCTTCGCCTTCAGCATTCAGCTTCAGTATAAGTTAAGTTAGTGGTGGTGTGTGCTCTGTGGTGCGCTCTGGTTTTGATTGTGTTGAAATTGAAAACAACAAAATTTATCCAAAAGCGAAAATGAAGAGAAAACAAGAATAAAATATAATAATATGGGAGAAGAGTATACAAAACAAAACATAAAACATCTTTATTAGGGTTGATTATTGGCGAAGGGGAGAGGGGGGCCACGACATTGTAGGATGTTAATGTGTGCGCATTGTGTCAGGATAGACGAGACGACGACATTGAACAAACACAAGAATAAACGCCGGTCCGGGAGCCGGGCGAAACGATAATTCCTATTGGAAAATGGAATAAAGGTGAATAGGGAAATGGATACATTTTTGGGGTGGATTTTCATTTGCGCGAGTGTGTGAAAGCGAGAGAAAATTTTTGGATACTTATTGTAAGATTGTATTGCTCTGAATCGAAGATGGAGTGTGATGTGTGTAAAGTGTTGCTGTTGTTTTGATTGAAAAAAAGTACTGGTCCTATGAAAAGTACTCAGGAACTGGGGGATTTCCTCTCTGAATTTGTCCTAAAAATACTCAATATAAAGTCGCCTTTCACACGAGGAAACTGAGTTTCCCACAACGTTCACTTTGTAGCAAAGAAGGGCACGACGACGTAAGTGGGGTGAACAAAATCTCCCCTGTCAACAATCGAGGAGGTTTTTCTGACATTCCTTCTCACACTTAAGGTAGTGTGCTTTCAACCAACAGACTTCATATATGAAAACCACAGAAAATATCATACGATTTTGTTTCCTCATGTGAAAGGTACAAGATATTTTAGAAGAAATTAAAAGCAAACGTCCAAAAATATTTAGCAACTTATTTCTTGGTGTTAAAGGGGACAAAGATAAGACGTACGTTTCGACCTATAAGAACCATTTGTTTAATGCTGGATTTACACGACTGACAAATTGGCAGTTTTTTTTGTCTGTAAACTGAAAAAAAATGAATTTTTAAATTCTTCTGCCAGTTTTTTGACAGTTAATTGACAGAATACTGCCAATTATCAGTCGTGTGAATCCAGGATTACTTGTTGTTTTTGTTATTTCATCTCGTGTCATTCAATAGATGTGAATTTCAAAAACAATTTAACCAGGTGTGTGAAGATCCCTACTGTATATACTTAAAGTTGGATTAAAATTGTTAGTTTTGCAAAGTAAACGAACAGACCTTAAAGTACCTATTGGATTGTATGTTGCTCTACACTCGAATTACAGAACTCTTGATAAGATAAAGAACAAACTAACTTGTTCTTAGTATGAATGTGTAATAAAAACTCTAGTGCTAACTGCTAATCTACTACTTATTTTAATCAAAAGCAACACTTTTACTTTTCATCTCTTCCGCATTCGTTGAAGTGTGTGTGTGGATTTTCATTACTCAACCACAAATGGTTTTCGCGAGAGCGCACCCAACACCCATTCATCACATACACTATTCCCCAAACGACCTTAACACTGCTCCATTAAAATTGCGTTCAAGCTCAAGTACAAAACTTTTGCAAATTCCATTTCCATATTATTTACACAAAAATGTTTTATATGGATGTATGAGTATTATGAATGTATTAGGTATATGAACATTTTTGCTGAAAATTGGGAGAGACCTGATATATGATGAAGATGATATGAGATAGAGAGAAAGAGTGAAAAAGTAAAAATTAAAACAAAAATGCTTGCTCTGAGAAAATTTTACCTTGCACTTGTGTTTGTGTGGTTCAAGTTCATATAAAGTGGTGTGCACATAAAGTTCCAAACAAACAACAAAACTGCAAGCAGGTTTTCGGTTGAAGTTGAAGGGGGGTTCTCCGTTCACCATTTCCACCACTCGATTTCTGCTTTTGATTGCAATTATGGTTGTCTTTTTTTTCTATTCTCTTCTGTTTTGTTGAAAAGGGTGGCTGGAGCTGGAAGACGTGGTAGGTATTTATGTATCGAATACATTTGAAAAACAATTCTGTTTTCCCACACCTCGTGTAACCCCACAAGTGTTGAATAACAGAATGAGAAAACCATCCCATGCAATTCGGCTCTGTGAGATTTCGCGAATTGGGGTTGATTTTCGTTTATTTTTGGAGAGAGAAAAAATGCAAAATTATTGTTGTTCTCTTAAGCTTTTTTGTATATAAAAATACAAAGGAAATAAAAGAGAGATGGAGAGAAATTTAATACAAATTTATTGCGAATGGGAGAAATGAAGAAATAGACGAGAAAGAATACAGAAACTGATAGAAGAAGGAAGGAAAGAAGAGCTTAAGTCGAGTATGGTATGGGTAGGTCGGGTGCAGTCTCCGTGCAGGTCGTCGTCATCGTTTTGTCGGTTTTCTGTTGTTGTTTTTGTTTTGTGTTGTTGTTTTTTTTTCTGTATAGCTCACACTATTTCTGTACTTGATAGAGTATTGAATCGTTTGCGGGGGTGAGTTATTCTACTCCTCATTTTAACTTCAACTATAGGTACCTACTGACAACTACAGCCCTTGACAATGATTGTTTTTGTATACATTTATGTGGTGGGTAATTTGTATGTTCTGTTGAAAATGTCGGTAAGCATAATAGGTACCTACCTATGTGCATAACAACATGCATACGTTGAATTGATAGGTAGGTACCTACCTATAACAATGGATATTTAACAGAAAATATGGGTCTGTATACCTATATGTATGTAGGTATGTTTTTACATAAGCCTAGTAGGTAGGTACCTACATCGGTAGGTAAAAAATTATTTGTTTTCGTATGACCAATCAGCAGGGTAAATGAACGCTGTTATAATTTCAATTTTATAACTCAGATTTTTTTTATTTTTAGCAGCTTTTACCCACAAAGTTTTATTTTTTAAAATAAATGTGCAGGTTTTTAAAGATCTATTATAGGAAGGTACCTATACGTATGTACCTAACGCAATTTACGTAGGTACCTATATAGTATACCTACATATATTTATCTACCTCCCTACAATGGGTGTGCATACCTATTTTAAGAAGAAGATATTTATATAGGTACACATACCTGGGTACACAGGGTGTTTTGCATAAGATGCTAAAAAAAGCTACGGCATATAAGTTGGATCGAGCTAAGAGAAAAAATATGCACGACTGGGTCGCACGAACTTGCTCTTATGCGCGAACACATTGTGGTTTTATAGTCTGAAATAAATTAGCTATGGGAGTCTAGGTATATTTTATCCATTTGCCAAAACTTAGTTTAGTTGCAGGTGGTACTATGTGAGTATACAAAAATTAACAATATAGCCTAGTTTTGCAAATATGCAATATGCATAAAAGGAAATTATATTATTCAAACTGGTAAATTGTTTTAAATCAACAAAATTAGAAAGAAATTGATTAAAATACTTTAAATCTGTTTTAACCCAACGCGATGTACACCATCTGATTTCTTATATAAATCTTAATTTATGAGAAAAAAAAAATTTGAAAATCGTAGGAGGGGTTTTAAAAATATTTAATTAATTTTTTATATATAAAATTTCGTTAACATTTTTGAGAAAAAAAAAATTGGTACGCGAATTTTAAGTATTTGTTAATGTTAAGTTAAAAATTGAACTTTAGAAAAAAATCTTCTACCCGTTTTCGAAATATCGAATTTTCAAAAAATAATTTTGAATTTTTTTTCAAAAATCGAAAAATTATTTTTTAGAAAATTTTGCTACGCACTTTTATTTATATTTGTTACAAGCTTCTGTATAAAAAATTTAATTTTATTCGGTTGATCAGATATTGAGATAGTCGAAAATCAATGAAACCGTTCTATGAGAGGTACTGTTAATAAACGTAAAATATAAACTTTAAAAATTTTAAATGGTAGATCGTACTAATTTTAACACACAAACAAAAAGTTTTATCAAAATCGTATTAGTTATTTTTGAGAAAAAAATATTTTTCTTAACGGTTTTAAACATTTTTATGGCAGGCACCGTTATTTTTGGGTATTAGAATAATTTTTGTCAAAAATATTTTAGATAAAGTTAAAAAACTACGATTTACCAAGTTTAATAAAAATTGACAGAGTCGTTTTTGAAATATTGAGTTTTCAAAAAAAAAATTTCAAACTTTTTTTAAAAATCTAAAAAATATTTTTTTTTTTAAATTTTGATATACAATATTATTAAGAATGTGTCAATAATTCTTCATGAAAAAATTGATCAGAATCAGTTTAACCATTTTCGAGAAAAGCGAAAATAAAAAAAAAATGGTTCTTTAGGAGGTACCATTAATAACCATTTTTCGGAACCATTTTTTTTAATTAAACGGCAAGTTATGACTATCTAAATTTATTGAGTTCTTAAAAACTAATATTTGAGAAAAATAAATTTTTCCTTTTTGGCCAAGAAATTTTGTATGACAGCTACTGTTAATTTTGGTCCTAAAAAAAAGAGAAAAAACGGGTGGGGGCTTAAAGAAAATCGACCCATCCGTTTAGGCTGTAGTAGAACCGACAGACAGACAGACAGACGGGCAGACGGACGTTTTTGCGAGACCCACTTTTTTCGTCTTCGCTATCATCGTAATGTCAAGTTTGATCAAAATCTCGAGTTCGATTTTTTGAACGAATACATAACTTGCCATATACATAGTACCTATATTTGCAAGTAAAAAAACGTAGGCATAGGTATTCGAGGGGGGAGGGACAATTTTCTAAAAAAATCGACTTGAAATAGAAAATAACATTCAAAATCAAGGGCAACTACAATGACACGCTAATAGCACTTTTTCTGTTTAGTTTTAAACAATTTTGAACTAGTAGATAACTATCATTCCAAACTTATAGGTATTCCTATAATAAACTCAAGCTGAACACGCCTAAAACAGGGACATTTCACGCCATAACTTGAAAACGCCTTTACCGATTTCTCTCATCTTTTTTTTAAGTTTTCTAATACTTCTTTTCTTTTCTTAAATTCAGAAAATTGCGCGGAAAATTGGATAATCTGAGAAAACTTCACGACGCATTTAACTAATGAATTTTTTTTAATGAGAAGTTTTTGTTTATCGCAGTAGTTCAGCGGAATAACGACTTATGGTAAAAGTTTAATTTAATATCGATTTTCAAAATGTCATCATTTACAAGTAACGACTTATGTCGCAGAACTCGCAATGCTGCAAAGTCAAAGACGAGTGAGTCAAACTGACAAGCAACGCGAAGCCCGAAATGAAGTTGAACGGAATCGTTGGAATCGAAATCGGATTTGGCTTTTGATATTCTTTTCAAATTTTGTTACTTATTTGAAGGGTGAAATGGGGTTAAAATAAAAAAAATATCCGATTTTAGAATTTCTTATGGTGTCTGAAAGGTAATTTTTAGTGGATGGCTTTAGGGTTACATTTTTTTTTAAATTTGGTTGTTATAGGGTGAAATGGGTTAAAAAAGAAAAGCTGTATTCGATTTCAAAAATTCTTTTTGAATATCAAAGGTTTTTTTGGACGATGGCTTAGGGATTTTTATTTTTTAGAAATTGATATTTATAAGGGATATCCGATTTTTAAAATTCTATTTGTCTTGGAAAGGTTATTATTAAAAAATTGGTATTTATAGAGTGAAATGGGATAAAAACAAAAAAGTCGTTTTTGTAAGGGTTTTCCAATAAGAGGTGTTATTTTGATATTCAAAGAAAAATGGCAGTTTTTGAGATTATTATTTTGAGATTATTATTTCATTATAAAGAGAAAGGTATGCCGTTAATAATGGAACACAACATCAGCCAAATGGCCGCCACGACCACGCTTACAGGACCATATCCTTTTCATGAAATTTTCCATAGCCAAATCGCAAAGTGGCTGCCCTATGTCCTCGATAGCCTCACGAATTCCATCTTTGAGGTCTTAAATCGACGCTGGGCTGTTGGCGTAGACCTTATCTTTCACGTGGCCCCAAAGGAAGAAGTCGCAAGGTGTTAAATCACAAGATCTCGGTGGCCAATTGTGATCACCTCTTCGAGAGATAACACGGTCCGGAAACTTTTCCCGTAAAAGATCGATGGTTTCATTGCTTGTGTGGCACGTAGCGCCGTCTTGTTGAAAGTAAACGTTGTCCAGATCAATACCATCCAATTCCGGCCATAAAAAATCATTAATCATCTCTCGATAGCACAATCCATTGACCGTAACTGTTGCTCCAGCCTCATTTTCGAAAAAGTAAGGTCCAAAGACCCCGCCGGACCATAAACCGCACCAAACAGTCACGCGTTGAGGATGGAGAGGCTTTTCAACAATAACTCTTGGGTTTTCCGAGCCCCAGATGCGACAGTTTTGCTTGTTGACGTAGGCTCCGAGGTGGAAATGGGCCTCATCAGTCAAGATGATTTTTCGATGAAATTCCGGATCATTTTCATGCATTTCAAGGACCCAATCAGCAAAGACACGACGTTGTTGATGATCAGCCGGCTTGAGTTCTTGTGTTAACTGAACTTTATAAGCCTTAAGACCCAAGTCTTTATGCAAAATACGGTGTAATGACTTTTGTGGAATGCCTAATTCCAAAGAACGACGAGGAATGGACAAACCTGGGTTTTCTTCAACACTTTGGGCTACAACAGCAATATACTCAGTTGTTCTTGAGCGACGTGCACGGGTTTTATTCTTCACATCACTAACTTGTCCCAACAGCTCGAATTTGTCCACCAATTTCTGTATTGCGGTCCAACAAGGTGCTTCACGACGACCCAAAAATGTTTTAGTTTTACGAACCGTCTCTGCCAAATTTTCACCATTTTTATAGTGAATTTTAATAATTTCAGTGCGTTGTTAAAGCGTGTATTGTTCCATTTTTATTAATGGCGTAGTTTCTACTTGTCAAATGTCAAAAAATGACAGCTTCAAAAGTGACAGCTACCGAAGTAGCGGGCTATTGAAAATAGCACCTCTTATTGGAAAACCCTTTACTTTAAATATTTATTTATATTTTCTTTTTAAACTCATCTAAAACGGGTATTCCTACCATACAACGATTTCATTTTTTTTTTCAAATTTTCTCAAAAACGACTCAAAAGATTATGATTAAACTTCATAGGCAGTTGAAATTTTTAAAACAATTTCTGCAATACTGGATAAGGTATAATGGTTTTGCCAAAAAAAGCATTCAAGAAATTGTTTTTGAGGTTTTTTGAAAAAATTGCCTTATTTTTAGGATAGGTATTCCCGCAGATATCTCTTCATAGTGCAAGTAGGTAAGACTGCAAAATACCTAAACCTATATGCATAAGCCTTAAAGCCTATATGGGTAGGTACAAATATATCGGTAGGTAGCATGAATTAGGAAGTAATTTAAGTTGTTAGCCTAAACTTTGTATAACAGCCGCGCCACCCCCATCTGCCCACTGTAATTTTATTTCAGAATTAAATCATGGGTTATCATAGTTATGAAATCCATTCCGAAAAAAGAAGACTTTTGTACCTAGAACTTCTTACATACAACAAAAAAACTACACCTTACCCTCAGATAAAAGGGTAACTCATCATCTACTATTCTATACAGTACCAACACACTCACCCTCGATTCAAACTATACAGCACATTATGTGTGTCATTCGGTGTGGCATAGCATAAGGCATCTTGTTTTCACCCTTAAAACTATTATTTTATGTCTATGAAATGAATAAGGAGCAAAAAACAAATAAATAGGTACTTTTTTAGTCACCCTTCCAAACGAAAGGACAAACCAAAAAAATATGTAAAAAAAGGAGAGCTACAGCAACAAAATGAAAATTCAAAATAACTCTCTTTGGTCGAAAACTCTCTCTTTTTCCTAACAGTATAGAATTTTTCACCGGGTGCCCGATATTGCACAAATTAACACAATAATACTAATACACACACTAACGCTGTATTAAGACTAACACATGCAACTCACTCATGGCCGAAGTCTGTATGCACAAGTGCACCCACATTTTGGTCTTGGGGTGCTAGAGTAGGTATTCTAGTTAGTGTCTAAGGGTGGTTTCACCCCTCATCAAATTTCACCTTGCACCGAACTGTTGAGATGAAAGAAAACAAAAAAAAAATAACCGAACTTTCTGCGCATGCCCGGACGTCCTTGCCCTTGGTTGCGTTCGTCGCGTCTGTGACTCGAAACAGGCGCCCCTGAAATTTTTTTCAACAAACAGCAACCATCGCATAGCCGCCGTGTGAGCCCTTCACCTTCAAACTAACCGAGTAGAGGCGCGTGTGTAGGTGCCGATGTGTGCACCTCATGTACCTACCTATGTATATGCAATTGCATACAATGATGCAACAACGGTACTCTGCTCTCTGATGGCAAAAGCTTTTTAGCCATTAAGCCCCGTTCAAAGAACTTCCTTTGTCTGTATCGTGCTCCACCAAAGCTATATGAAAGTTTAGGTGCAAGCTGCAAGTGGGTATGAAGCACCCTTTTTCTATATCTCGATCTATGATTGCAGTGACAGGGTGTTGGCTGGATTTTAAGGTTATTTCCCTACGTTGTACTATAGAGGTACCTATGCAGTGAGCTTAGTGTCATGTGTCTATGCTGTCCAATTGCTTAGCACTATTGTCAGAAATCATTCCATTAATCAAGAACCAACCCCTATTATGTTTAAAGTATAGGTAGGTAGGTACATAGTATAATCATCATGTTCGTGATGCATCCAAATGTCTTTGTTGTTGGTATTTTGCTATGACTGATTATGTGTTGTATGTACATGTTTTGAAGGAAGCATCAGACTTTGAATTAAGCAGGTTGTGTGTCTGGCTCAATGGATTGCAGAATATGTACAAGTTTACTTTAAATAAAGGGTAACATAAAATAGGGAGTTAAATTCCACCTCAAAAATAAGTAGGTAGGTATAGCTACGTAGATGCAACAAAAAATATAACACAAACAAAAAACTCAAATTAAGGGATGAATATGACAAAGAAAATGTCTAGGTCGGTCGGACCGACATCACGCTCATTCCTTTGATTTTTTTTAAGTACTTACTTGCTTTTTGTCAAAATATCCGCACCACGTCATGTCAGGAAACAGATTTTTCTATATTTAGATTATCATACTTAATAGAACAACGACAAGAATATTGAATATTTTCCATCCCTTAATCGATTAATATACAAAATTCAGTAAAGTAGCTGATGGGTATCTAGTTTATTTGTTTTTTTTTTTTTTTAACTCGATACTGAAGAAGAACGTTCAAACTCAGGCCGGCCTTCCTCCCTAAGTAACTTCTAAAGGAAGAAAATATTTTATTTTCCAATAAATCATTAGGTGTCATTAAAATATAATAGATTAACCTTCTCATTAAAGGTGTATAATGCCAGAAAATATGGAAAACCCTGATAGTACGGGAGGCCCCCACTCGGGGGACAAACTTGTTCAGGTTATTTATGTCAGTAAATGCCCGAATCGCAGTCCACGCACTTAAAACAACAATAACAAATTGAGCCTCGCAATTCTGCCTCTTATTCATACAGCCTAAACAACTGAAGCGATTTTCATGAAATTTCCAATTTAATGTTTTTTAGTGATTCTCTAGAGCAAAATTGAATTTTTTTTTTCAGCACTAAAAATAACGGTACCTACCATGCAACCATTATAAAAATAAATATTTTATCTCGGAAACGTCTCTTAACGATTTTGATTTTGTTATTTAAGGATTTTGGTAATCAATAATATTAAAAACTGTTATTGACACTACCTGCTATTCAAAACTTTTTTTGAATTTCGACTTATAATAAGTAGTTGAAAAAAGAAAACTTCTTATTCTCATACGGCTCAAAAAATACAATTGCGGCAAATTTTTTGGGAGTTGAACATAATCCCGAAATCGAAAATACCGAAAACCCTGAATCCAAAAATAAACCATAATCCCGTAAACCTTAAATCTAGAAAACCCAAAATCCAGAAAATCATATATCCAGAAAACCCATAATCCCGTAAATCCAAAAACCCATAGTCACGAATGGCCAAAATCCCGTTATTAAAATAGATAATTGTATATTAGCTTTAAATTGTGGCAAAAAAGTGGTAACAAAGCATTGTGTCTCAAGAACCCATTCCCTGCATACACTGATTTTGAGGACGACGAGGGCTCACAACAGTGTTCGGATGGGTTTTTTTTATTGATCACATAACCTTCTTTATTCTCACGAACTTATCTCCTTTGCGCAAATTTTACATATAAATTTTTTCGGGATTTAGATTTGGGGAGACAAGTTTTGGATTTTCTGAACTTTGGGTTTTCGGGATTTTGTTTTTCGAGTTTCTGACCTCATCCCAAATAAGTGGAGTACATGTTCTAAATACACGTGTAATTAATTATAAAAGCGGCGTTTCTTTTTTTTTAACTGGCTGGAATTCCTATACGCAGTAAGAACACATAAACCTATACTTGTAGGAAAATAAATTTATAACACAAATACCTATACATTTTACTTACAACGTGTACAGTTTCAGTGTCTTATAAATGGACTTGTAGAAATTCCTGGCACAAGATAATTTTTTTGAATTATTAAAACTAAAATTGTATAAGTTTTTCATACAATTTGCAAGTAATTACACGTGTATTGCTAAATACAGTTGTAACAATAAATACACGTGTAGATATAAATACATGTGTACATACACGAATAATTTAATTACACGTGTTACACGGGTACTGTCAATCTTTGTGGGAGAGCTCTAAATACTAAGCATAGATACACCATATAAAGATGACAATCTTTCGTACGTTTCACACTCCAAAACCCATTTGTTTACATTGTTGTATTTGTAATTTCATCCCGTGTCGATGAATAGATGTGAATTGCAACAACAATTTAATGGGGTGGGTTTGTTCTGTTTTGCTAGATCGACCATTTTGTATGTGCAAATAACGCAGCCATCTTTAAAAAAATTCCAACTCACCAGCTTTTCACCATGAAAATGAGGGATGTAAGGTGGGATATCGGGTTGTGTTGAAAGAAACACAAATTTAATGATGCTAAGTCCGCTATTACACGACGACTTTGGCGTGATGAAACTTCTTTAAACTTTTTTTGAAAATTCATCTTTTCAGTCGTGCGCTACTGCACATTGATTTTTAAATCTTGACTCAAATTTGGAATTTCCCTTTAGTTTCATTGGTTATTAAAATTTTCAATGCTCTCTATATACATATATGTACATATATATATTAACATCCATACATGTATACATGTGCGCTCTACAAATACAAAATAAATGAAGTGACTTGTAAAATAAACAAGGATTACAATAAGAAATGTCAAAAATCAGTGGCCAAAATTTGGCCTACGACCTACATGACCCACTCCTTATTTAAAAAGAAGTAATGACTAAAAACTAGTCGTGTATAATAGCAGTATTTCGTATTGCCGTGAATGACACCATGTTTGGCCTTCATTCTTTTACTCTCATAATGACATTTTGCTGAACTGTGTTTTTCTGTCCGAAACGTCAATTTCAAAATTCATCCATAATGCTCTTAAGTGGTTGAAAGTAAGAAAACAAATAGTTTGTTCAATGTCAATTTTCACAGCACAGAGTGATAAGCTTTTAATTATTTACTTTGCGAAACCACTTAAATTTGATGTGTTATAAATTTATTAAAGGAAAACTTAACATTTCACTTCACTCATTCGTCAATCAGAAAAAAAGTTAAAAAATAAGCACCATGCGCCAAATTGTTTTTAGTTTACTTTCACCATTTTGTTTTTTGCATCCAACCACTTACGAATGAGCGGTCGATGAGCGCTCTTCACGTCCGACGGCAAAAGTTAACGAAAACTAGACGAACAGCACCAAATCGCAATTATGGGCAAAACATATGAATTCTTTGTATTCACTCGGTTTCGTACCAATTTTTTTTTTTGACTGATTTCCTCCGGGCTTGCAAAAAACACGCCTAAAATTGTCTTACGACAGCTGCGTGGAATTTCTGATTTCTCATTCTTATATTATTGTTTTTTTTTTTTCATCATATTCACTGTTTGTTTCAATAAATTGAGATTAAAAAACAAAAGACAATCGAATATACTTAAATCGATTATAAATTTTCACTTTCAAAATTTGTTTCCACAAACTTATCCATATAAGGTCGCGTTAGCACTTGATAACTCGTTGCTGAATTTATTATACTTTTTGAACATACTCATGATATTTTTAAAATAACCGACATTTTGGTGGTGAATGGAGGAATTCTGTCTATGTGTGCAAATAAATGGTGGTGAATGGACGAATTCTGCATATGTGTGCGTGTTTCTCCTGAATTTCCCCTGAATTAGCTTGTAGGCAAACTCGGATGACAGCCGAGATTATTATCTTTATATCGTGTATCTATGATACTAAGTATTCATTGAGTTCTTTTGTTTGCCTTTTTTCGTTCAATATACCTACTTCACGTGGATACAGAATGTTCCAACAGAAAGAGTTGTAACTTATTTGTATGAGTTGTTGTTTTGAATATGGATCGAAGAGAATGCGGACGAAAGAGAGTCCACGCACCTATGGATTTCTGTATTGTATTGATATTGATATGGTAGAACTTAAGAACACTTCAGAAAATGTAACTTTGTAACTTAAAATATTTATATTTATTTATTTTTAGTTAATAATTTATTTATTTAACGTAGAATTGTGCACTATTTGATGAGGAATAACTTTCTCTTCAAGCTCCATGTTGATATTTACTTTGGCATCTTCTCTAAACGACTCACTATTATTGTCCTGCTCGTAGCCATCTTCCAAAGCAGTTGCCATCAAATCCATAATTTTCGATCTAACTCTAAGCTTTCTCGATCTTGGAATGCATCGCAGCGATGGCACTAAACTCATTGCAAAATAATAGTCCTCATCATCTTCCGGGCCGCCATCAGGATATCGTTGATTTCGACTTCGTTTTGTTTCACAAAGATCAATGTTCTCGATATAGCGAGGCAGTTGAGTGGATGAAGAGACTCCTGCACTCGTCGAAGGATAATAATCTTCGACAATTGCGCCCATTGTTGCCTTAGCCGTCGACGACGCTGCTGGAGAATATCCATCCCCTGATGGTAGAAGATTTAAACCATCGTTGCTCTCCTGCAGATCCGTGCGCACTTGAATGATTGATTGTCCTTCTTCAGTTTTTGGTGTAGTGAGATAGGGGTAGTTTTCATTTTGCATTTGGTGCTCATGGTCAGGCTGATATTGCTCTCCATCGTCTGAGCAGGCTGAAGAACTAGTAGCGTCAGTTTTTGGCAGCGTAAATAGCATATTTGTGTAAAACATCCACTTTGACTTGTAATGCGGATTTTGCTTGTAACGTTTATTCTCACGCCTTTGTTGATCCCGAAGTATTTCCCATTGTCGTCTAGCATCATATCCTGAACGAATTTGTATTAATTGTTATTTATGTAAGTAGATATGTAGGTATGCGTTTTAAAAACCTTTTAACCTTACTCACCGGTTGTGCCCAGCTTTGCACCAATTTCATCCCATATTTTTTGCTTCATTCCAGGGGCCAACCTGCATGGTCTCCATAATCCTGGATTCAATTTCACCAGGTCAATCAACTGTTCCTTGTTTGTCACATAAGCTTTATTAACTGCTTTCGCTGTCATGTTAATTCCGTCACAACAATATTCTAAATCAAATAAAAATGTGTAGAGGGCAAAACAAAAACACCGACCGACACCACCACTGCCACTGAATGTCTGCAGACAACTGCTTCTGCTTGTGCCTGTGAGAATTATTTTTGCAAAAACGTGCTACCTCGCATGGCAATGGCAGCTGCCGCATCGACCGGTTTTTTTTATTGTAGTGTTTGTGGATTTTCTGTATTTTAAAATAGGTATCTACACAAAATAAGAGAGAGTGCAACAGACATAGAGAATTTTGTCTGAATTACGATTTTATCGATTATTTTGATGTCGGTTCGGTTGGTGTTGTTTGGATTGGATGGATTTGGTATGGCAACGGTGAGTGACTTGGACTTGGGCGCCATCAATCTGTTTAACAATGATATGTCTGGCTGCCTGTCAGTTTACCTGAAGTGAGTAGGTTAGGTAGTATAATGACTGTGTTGCCATTTTTAATAATGTAGATAGGTAGGGACATAGATTTCCAGGAATTGAATTTCAATATCCAGGGTTGAATTTTGAAGAAATAATTTCTCTAGTAAAAATAAATTAGGTAGGTAGGTAGGTATATGTACCTACATACGTAATTTACATTTAGGTACCTGCTAACTATATTTCCGAAAAGGATTTAAATATTGGTGATTTAATTTTTCGTCAGGACATTTTTAATAACAATAAAAAAATGGCGACGGCTTGTTCAATAAACATACGATCCGTTAAGTAAGCTTGACTTTGGACAAAATAATAAAATTTAAACAAGTCTTAAGTTCAGAATTCCAAAAAAAGAAAAAGTACAAAAATAAACTTGACAACTACTGTATTACCGGCACGATTTAAAGCGAAAGTTTTTTATGGAAACATTCATGAAATTTCATTTTTTTTTTGATGACTTTGGTAAGTTTCGATGTCATTTGTTCGTTGTAGTTTCATTTAGAATTGCAAAACACGCCTAATAAACAAAATTGTTTTATTCGATAACTCGAAAATATTTTGACGTTTTCATACAAATTATCGATAACAAAATGGAAGATAGATTATAGAGTTAGGACAACAATGGTCGCCTTCAGATTGGTAGCTTTAAGTTATCATCTCTTGTAAAAACACAGCTGATATATCAAAAAAGCTGTTGGAAAAAAAAAGAAATCTCAAGCTATCCTTAACATTTAAGTATACCTACCTACCTACTAAGATATATGTTATGCAAGGAATGGTTTCAGTTTGTTGGTTGCGTCGTTTTGTTTTTTCAAAAATAAAAATAATAAAACTCAACTTAAGCACGGTTAAAAACTTTGTGTTACCGGCGCGACATGAATAACATCTATCTAACTACATTTTATCGACATTATTATCGATAGTTTGTATGTAAACTCAATTTTGGCTAGTATTGGGTTAAAGCATTTTAAAACATATTTTATTTTAACAAAACAAAATTCAAACAAGCATGTTTTTTTTCATACCTTCTGGATTTTTATTCAACCCTAAAAAAGTAGTTGGAATATCGATATTTGCATGAAGTTGTGGTTTTCAGTGCTGAATAGCAAACAGAACTTTCCACCGTACAATGTAGGTGCTATCCCCTAAGCCATTCATCGATGTCAAAAAGGATACTTTTTACAAAAAGTAGGTTTCCATACAAATCGCCAATAAGTAGTAGATAGATATATGTACCTATCTACCTACATTTCATACGTATTCGTCATAATGAGCAGCACATCCTCTAAGTTCCCTCAATCATTTTTCTGAATCATTCTACCTTCGTATAGGTAGCTAGGTCTACATTTTGTCTACTCATTTAAATTTCGCTTAAAATACAAGTGAATAAACTTTATTTTCCTTCCTACATCAACAAAACTCTGGATCTCAAAGGTTGAAGACCCATTTTATACTGCCCACAGGTCCACTAATATGTGTTACCATTTTCGTTTTAAATTGTCTTCCCCTAACCTAATGTATAGTCTTTAACCTCATTTATTTCATATACCTACATAAATGAAAAAAAAAAAACGCATATAAAAAGTTCAACGCCATCAGACAAAAAAGCTTCTCGAAAGTTCAAGAATCGCAATGAGTAAGACAAATAAAACGCATTTTAATTTGTTATTCTAAAGCCACCACACAAAGGATATTCGGAATCCTTCTGAGTCACTGACCATGTGACCTTTTTTCCATATTAAATTGCGAGTTTGAAGGATGACTGTGCAAGTAGCGCTAATAAAGTTGGGATTTTTTGTTTTTACTTCTACCCCAAGTATTGAACAATAAAGAAACACAAGCCCTTCATTCCTAAAAGTAACAACAATTGACTTCTAATTTTTGTACTTTATAAGGATCTGACATTTTGTAGCAAACTTACAATAAGGACACCTCTGTTCACTGCTGTTTAAATCTGCCGTTAATTTTGATTTATTTGGTTTGACGCTGTCATTTGATGATGATGGTGATGTGAGCTGTGACTGTGACATTTGTTACGAACTGTCAAAAAATTAAAAATCTTGAAAAGTTTTAATTCATCAATAGGCATGTTCAGTTCAGTAAAATGAGATCTCGGAGACCTCAGCATATTTTCTCAGTTCTTGAGGAAAAAACATTTTGGATTCGCTTGGTCACTTTTTGACGGAGCGAAATCTCTGAGATCTCATTTTCCTGAACGCGACTAATATTTTAATCAAAGTTTTTTTTTATCAAATTTTCAAAAGAAATAAAAGTTTTTTTTTCATAAAAAATGTCCTCCAATTCGGTTATTGTTCAAATCACGCAGGTATAAATTCTCACGAAAATGCCACTAGACTAAACAGTACCTAGTCTGTGTGTATATGTATTCAGAAAAAAATCGTGCAAATCAACCGAAAAAATATCTAATGAGGCAAAATAGTTTTTTTTTTAAAAAACACCTTACCTACTTGTCAAGTCCATATTCTCCCTTCAGACATCTCTATTAATCCGCACAAATAAAACGCGACGCAACATCCGTCTCTCATTGGTTACTGTTTTGATCCAGTTAATCATTTAGGTAGATATATTATGAATTTCAATTTCAATATAGGTTTTTTACTCACAAAAAAAAACTAACCAGACCAAAACGGTTCTGAATTCCCAAGCAAAATTAAGAACAAAAATTCGCATAAATCAACCTCTTGGTCTGGAGGTTACCTCATTTGCAAATTCCCAGAAATTCCCTGCTGTCATCACCGCCAAGCCATGTCAGGGTCAGGCTATACCGCTTGCTCGAAAAGTTTGTAATTCGGCTGCGCAGAGGCATCACACTACTCCACCATTTATGTTCGACATTTTGACCTCCATTTCTCATTTATAATAATTTTCAATGCCATTCTATCGCAATTTGTTTGTTTTTATTTTCGGGTTTGGTTTTTGCACTTTTCACTAGAATTTCGGGTATAAAAATAAACAATATTTTAATACCTACCAAGGTTGTGGCGATAGTGGTGGCTCTTCCGTCACCACTTAAACAACAACAACAAAAAAACCAACGAATTTGGATACGGACCTCAACCTCACTTGATATGCTGTTGATGCGGCTTGGCGGTGGCGATTGTGGCTTGCCCTCCCTTCATTCCTTTCTTTATTCTTGGCAAAACCGTGTTTTCAATGTCAGTGTGGCATCAGTTTACTGACCGAAAAGACCGTAGCCACTGGGAAGTAACAGCGAAGTTTGAATTCCCTGAAATTGTTTCGAAACAAGTGTAAATAATTTGTTCAATTTTTTTCATTTTAAGTACTGTTTTACCTCCCAACTTAAATGCTTAGAGCTAGCCTTCCTTAAGACACGTTTTGATAAAAAAGGAATAAAATCTTATTTTTCTAAAGAAAACGATTTTTTCCCCATGAACCACATTAAAAAAAATCACAAGATAGGTAGTAATATGTAGATATTGATACCTACAATCTTTACTGTCCTTTGGCTACGGCCCTGCTGACCGAGTTTTTGTTTCACTTTAACACAGGAGAAGATTTTTTAAGAATTCCCCTCCTTTATCAGAATAATGTCTGGAATAGAAGATTAATTTCTTATGACAGTATCCTTAGGATGCCCACACACGGGCTGTGTTTGTGTGTATGACGACTTGATGATGAGGATCAAACATTCGTGTTGTATTTTAATTGACATCTGTTTACATTATTGAATTTACTTTCGCAGATGATGCTTTGTTTTGATTTTGGGCGGGTTTATATTCCATTTAGATCATAAGATTAGGTGCAGTGAAACTGGTAAACAACATTTATTATTTCTTGGAATACCTACAATTATTTGCAGTCTAGAATTTTTGGACGAAAATCTTTACTAAATGTATGTACATACATATGTAAATATGTAGCTATTGCCACTTTTAAGATTTTGACATCCCCAATGATACTTTATCTTCTGGAACACAAATAAAATGGTTCTTTATTTGATTTCAATAGGGAAGCCAAAAGCATTCTCGCGCGTATTCTTCCGAGTTATCAATCGAAAATGTCATTAATGTCACATTACTTCTAATACCCCAGCTTGCAAATCAAAAATCTGGAAAAAATAATTGACTGAACTCGGCTTATTGTATCATTCTGTTTTGACTTTTTTAACTTCAGAATTTGACATTTGCATTCAGAAAATGCTCCGTAGGTATAGCTATTAAAAAAATAGCAATATAAGTATCGCTCTCTCGTTTATTCACAAGCATCAAAATCAACACCTTGTGGAATGTCGCCTTTCACACGAAGAAACAAATTGTTGAAGATTTTTTGACGTTTTCTTCTTAAATCTCTTGTATCTACCTTTCAGACGAAGAAACAAAATCGTAAGAGCTTTTATGTAGTTTTCACACTACGTTATGTGTGAAAAGAATTGTCAAAAAACCCTCTTCAACCGATGACCGGAGAGATTTTATGCATTCCCCTTGCTTCGTGCCCGTCTCTTCTATAAAAAAAAAAAACTGAAAGTTGCTACAAACTCAGTGCTATAAAAGGGGACAAACTGACATTTTTGAAAGCAAATACTGGCATTGTCTGCGATATATTAATATATGTATGTAAATATCAAAATTATTGTAATTAAAATTACACTCTAAATATGTATTAAAATTTATCACAAAGTTATTTACAGATAAAAAACCACTTGTTGTTTTAGCTTTGCAAATTTTTGTCTGTCAGTTTTCACAAAATGATGGCTGTCACTTTTGACGGAAATTTCAGAATCGTACTTTATCAAGATCTGTTCCATTTTTTTCACATATTTATTTTAAATCTTGGTTTCATGGAAATTATGGGGAAATTAGCTCGTATTATAGTAAAATTGTGTTTGAACTGGAAATGAGATCAACATGAAAGTATTGAAACATTTTATTGAAAGGAGAAACTAGTTCAAAATAAATCCTCCGATTGTTTAAGATAAGTATGTATTGGGGCAAATCCTACATGTATAATGTATCTTTTTATAAATTTTACATTATGTCTGATGTCAGGACTACTATAAAAATCCTTTTCATAACAAAAGGATCTGAATCCATCCGAGAATGAAACTGATGGCACAATTTGATGTGTTGCATATATATAAATTCACGTGATTATAACACACCGTTAAACAATTACAAAGTAGAAAAAGGAAACAGAAGAATTACACGAAAAATGTATAGTTTAACATTTATCGATGTTAAGAAACAAACAATTACGATAAAACCAGTCAAAAAACGAAAAGGGATCACATTATGCAACTTTTCTGTTAAAACAATTCAACACAGACGGAAAGCCCTTGATTAAAAATAAACTGAACATGACAGGTCATAAATGACTACCCTGTGGTATTCCAGAATTAACTCTAAAATAATTTGAATTTGCAACAATAATTATTGAAAAGCACCGAATAAGATTTCGCAAATAAATAAATTCAAGCTTCTTTAATTTAAATATCAAAACTAGTCTAGCGTTAATAAACAGGTGAGACCCTCTTAATACTTTTTGTTGGAAATAAGTAAAAACCAAAAATCACTCAAAAGCAATTGAAGTCACTGGTGAGGCTATTTGTCTGATGACAACTAAGTGCACAAGTATGCTTCGTAGATAAATCAGAACGCTTCATATATTTTCGGTTGCATAGCTAACGAGACGCGAGACGTAGTCCTCTTTTCTTGATAGTATAGGTATATAATGGGTGATTTTTTAAGAGGTTTAGAACTTTTAAAAAAAAAAAACACAAAAAATTCGAAAAAATGAATGAAATATTTATTTGAATCGATAGTTTGAACCTTGCAATTTAATGTTTAAAGATAATTTCATGCAAATGTTGACCGCGGCTGCGTCTCAGGTAGCCCATCCGCTGAGTCCAATTTTGGCATACTCTTTCACACACATCGGCCGGTACGAATGAATGCATGGATGTTGGCTTCCAGTGCGTCAATCGAAGCGGGCTTGTCCCTATAGACATTAGCCTTGACATACCCCCACAAAAAATAATCTAATGGTGTCAAATCGCACGATCTAGGCGGCCAATTGACCGGCCCGAAACGTGAAATTAACTGTTCACCAATCTCGCCTCGCAATTGCGCCATTGTTTCGCGTGCTGTGTGGCATGTAGCACCGTCTTGTTGAAACCACATATCATGCAAGTCAAGAACTTCCATTTCGGGCAAAAAAAAGTTTGTTATCATCGCTCGGTAGCGTTCACCATTGACAGTAACGCTGCGATTCGCATCATCTTTGAAGAAATATGGCCCAATAATGCCGCCGGCCCATAAACCGCACCAAACAGTGGCTTTTTAGGGATGCATTGGTAGCTGTTGCAATGCTTCTGGCTGATCTTCACTCCAAATGCGGCAATTTTGCTTATTTACGTACCCATTCAACCAAAAATGAGCCTCATCGCTGAACACAATTTTTCGATAAAAAAGCGGATCCTCGGCCAGCTTTCCAAGAGCCCATTCACCAAAAATTCTGCGTTGTGGTAGGTCGGCTGGCTTTAGTTCTTGCACCAGCTGTATCTTAAAAGGCTTTACGCCCAAATCCTTCCGCAAAATTTTCCACGTAGTGCTGTAACAAAGGCCTAACTGCTGGGAACGGCGCCGAATCGACATTTCGCGGTCTTCTGTCACACTAGCTGATACGGCCGCAATATTTTCTTCACTACACACAGTACGTAAACGTGTTGGTGGTTTAATGTCCAACAAAGTAAATTTGGTGCGAAATTTGGTCACAATCTTCCGAATAGACTGCTCAGAAGGTCGAGAATGCAGATCATAAAATGGAAGCAGCGCGCGATGAACATTTCGAACCGAGCACGAATTTTGATAGTAAAATTCAATAATTTGCAAGCGTTGTTCATTTGTAAGACGATCCATGGTTAAATTGCAAACCAAACTGAAGCTGTTTGACAGTGACACAAGGTACTAAACACACGTCAGCTGTCAAAACCAGTGTTGCCAAAACCAAACCAGCTAAAAAATCACCCTTTACTTATCTAATCTGTTTGAACAAATAAGGATGCCTATATGGCTTAGTATCTATTTAACTTTCAAAATTTATTGGTAATAGTTGTATACCTAGTTAGATGAAGTATTTTCTTATTAAATGCCAACTTAGAGGTTGTGGTTCGAGGTTTATCCGTAGTCCGAAGTGGTTTAACTTTGTATTTCTTTTTCTAACGTAGATTTGTGGTTATATCTTTGGTCTAACTAATTATTAATTGGAGAGAAATTTTTTTTTTTTTTTCCAAAAGGAACATTGAACTCAACCCTAAAATGATAACTCATAACTTCAAAGCTCAAAACTATCCCTTTTTTAAATCATTTTACCCGTGTGACAGACTTAAGTAATTTAACAGAAACCTATTTGTGTATACGTGTACTAAAACATGATATTCCACAGTAAAATGAAAAACAAATCTTTTCAAAAATTTCAACAAACTTGGCCGTGAAATATTTCCAATCCCATATTATAATTATGTACATAGGTACATGCCTATATCAACCTAACCTAGGTATTCCGAACATGTTAAAATGATGACGTGACTGTGACTTAAGGTCTATTAGGCCTTTTCAACCTCCAACACCTAACCCTATTCGAAGGCGTCGTCGTCATCGCTGTAGTCGTCTTATAATCGTCCTTAGTTGGGAAATAATAAAGGACTCAACCAAAACCATTTCCCTTATATACCTACCTACCTACCTATTCGACCCCGAGGAGTGTAGGTATAGATTTAATGACAGCCGGGTTTTCCAATTATTCTCCCCCCAAAAAGGAATGACAATTTATTTCCCTTTCAAGAGACCAAAGCACCCAATAGTATGAGTCATTTTGGGTGTTCCTGATGCCGGCTGATGGTCGAAAAGCAAAAAGTAAATAGCAATAAACATAACATGCAAACTGTCTAGACTGTAAATGTTAAGGTTTATTGAAGGAAATGGTTGATACCCACGATACCCACAAAATCTTTTGTGTATTGCTCTATTTTGTGTGTTCCATCATATTTCAAATGGTTTTGTAGAATATTCAAAACACCTAATGCCACTCCATTGAGGTTGAAAACAAGAAGACGATAGACGAAGAAGATTCCATCTATAGTAGGTACCTTACCTACCTACCAACAAAATCAAAAGTCACGGAAATCTAAGACTAAATGCAATAGGTATAATGTAATGTATACCGAACATACATAGAAAAGTAGGTATGTGTACACTGTACACCCTATTTACTGCAAAAGTATTGAGCCGTTTAATACATAACCCTAACCTTCAGGGTCTGCGATTGCAAACAAAAGACTGTGCAAAAACCTCTAGCGCTATAACTAGAGGGAGGGATGGGAAAGGTAGCACTGATAAATCTACAATGGACATACAAACACAGTGATACGCTTCAATAAGGAAACCATTCCCTTTTACTCGTAGGTTAGGTATGCTTAAATTCAAACTCAAACCCTGGATGAAAAATTCTGTTCCGTCCTGTGGTCTCTATGGGGTTTGTGCTTTCTGGATAAACATATAACATCATAATGATGGGTCTTTGCGATGAAGTTGCATACATACATAGAGACCGGGCGGGAGTGGGTTGTGGGTTGGTGATGGTAATGGCGATGGCGACAAACTCAATAGCAATGCCAGTGCCCTTGATGTTTATGACTTGTGCTGGCTTGATGTTGAATGCTTTTTTCTACATAATAGGTTAGGTATATGCTTAAAGATTTCCCTGGCCTCGACTAGCCCCTCTCGCATATAAACTCACGGAACTCATTACAAATGGAGCAGAGTGGAGTTTTGACTGTGGAAGCATTCACTGATTTTTATTGTTTTTTGCAAACGACATATAACTTCCGTTGGGATCTAGGTATGTTTTGTTGTTGTTAATTTTTTTGTTGATGCATATACAGATATACACCCTGTACTAGAATAATCGCTTCAATGAGCAAAATGGAAGCAAAGAGGGTGCAGTCTATCACAAGCTATAAAGTGTATGCCTTGAAAGCGTTGCCAGATGAACGTCATGAAATTATTTTGTTTGTATATTTAGAAAAGGATCATCATCTTTAATTAATTTCAAAAAAACGAGTCAGAAATGGTAATCATCACGTATTTCATGAAATAAATTATTTCAGCAAAACGATTTCATAAGTTTTTGTTTAGGAACCTACCATTTCTGCGCAGTTAATTTGACGTCTAATGTCATTTTGATAGACATCCGTGCTACTTTTCCTCTTTATATTCATAGGCAGTGTTAACATGGTGGTGTTCACATTGGACTCATATTGACATTTCTTTGTTTTATCTCACTCCACCTCTTGATAAGAAAGAGATTTTTTCAAAAAAAATCAAAAAATCCTGCCTCAATTTCTCATGTAGGGTGTGTTTCTTTATTTATTCCGAATATTCGGAATATCTGGAACACCGCTTTTGCTTTTCTTTATTCTCTGGAATATTCCGGATATACTTTTTTGTTGTTTCTTTATTCGTTCTAGAATTATTGGAATGCGATCTTTCTGTTCCTAGTCAAGAGCTAGTGTAAATGGAATATTCTCTACTTTGACAGATACATTTCATTTTTTACATTGGTTACAATTAGGTATTGTTATTTTGTCTGCCGTCTGCCTCTGGCATGGATGAAAAGAAATTTAATGAAATAGAAATGGGTGAACATGTTTTTGTGATAGTTATTTTTGTATCTTCATGATGCTTATGCGTGCGAGAAAAATGTATTTACAATTTGCAAAACAAAGAAATAATCGCAAAATGATTTATTGAGATGAAAACAAACAGCTGATAGTTGGATATTCTTTCAATTAAGATCTGTTTCCTTATTTATTCGATTCTGGATATTCTGGGTAGATATTTTGCCTTTTCCGTCTTTTCTATTCTTTATCCGGAAAAAATAAAGAAACACACCCATAGTGAGGTTGAGTGAGATAAAAGAAAGAGATGTCAAAATTAGTCTCGCGGAGTGAGACGTAAATCCAACTACTTTTGCTTAGACACAAACACAGATTAGCCACATGAAGATGAGAATCCCCGGCAGCCATTTTAATTTGCCTACAAGCTTGAACTGGCAGTTATCAGATAAAAAATAAGAATGTGTGTATTAAAATCTCACACATAGACAGTAGGGATCTTCACACACCTGGTTAAATTGTTGTTGCAATTCACATCTATTTATCGACGCGGGAAGAAATTACAAATACAACAATGTAAACAAATGGGTTTTGGAGGGTGAAACGTACGAAACATTCTCATCTTCATATGGCTAATCTGTGCACAAAACTATTAGGCACGTCAGGAAAAGAGATCTCAAAGATTTTGGTCCGTCAAAAATTGATCAAGCGAATCCATATTTTTTTTTTGGATTTTGACAGCTAAACTGAAAATTTTTGTGGAGGAATCCTGTTTATATATACTGAGATTGCGGAGGTCTCCGAGATCTTATTTTCCTGAACATACCTAATGAAATATAAAATAAAAGGTATTGACAGAGAAAACAGAGATGTTATACAAAAGGTACAAAATGTCAGAAGAAAACTACAAAGTTTAAAAAAAAAAATTAAAAATGTTGCCTTTCTTGGCCATCTCTTTCTCCCCATGAAGTGGGAGCGAGCAAAAGCACAGAGGCGTTAGTTGTTAGTGTCATTTCAATTTTTAAAATAAAAACAAATAGGTACCTACCTACATTGATTATTGTCTTCACCTGGTAATACTAAATTTGATAAAAAAAAATATCCATTTAAAAGGAAACAACGACGACACAAATAGAACATTAGAACAAATTTATCAAGAGGAAAAGAAAATCTCAATATCATTCTGATGGGTTCTATTCGTATTCGTATAGGTATATTCGTTTTCGTACACATTCATTCACCCTGAATGTGTGCAAACAAGGCGAAGGCAACTTTCATGAAATCCAGAAAACAACACCAACAACAAGGCATATAGGCAAGACCAGGAGGAGGAGGTATTTTGGTAGCAATGACCTTCACCGACCTGTCTGGCTCTAGTGAATTTCTCTGGGTTTAGCAGAGCAGCAGCTGTAGATATAGAGTCGGTTTGTTTGTCGGTCGATAGGTCTCTATCTCGTTCTAGCCCACATCCACCCTGATGCAGAAAAGGGCTTGCTTTCCGACCATGCTGTTTTCTATAGATACATATAATATGAAGGAGGAAAAGCGCGTCCATGATGGTGGGAAGTGGGATTGGGAACTGGCAGAAGTCGCCTCTTCTGTGGAATGGAAACGCTTTATACCATTTACCATGATGTATATGAATGCAGTTGGGTTATTTGCCTTGAAAACATTTGGGATCTATGCAGAATGCAAGGGTGAATGCAGGGGGATTAAGCGGAAGTGGAAGAGGTGGCAGAACGAAGGAGCACAGTGCCATTGCCATTGCCATGGAACATGGAATATCATGAAAGAGCTCAACTCCAACTCTGGGTAAAACGAGAGTGAGTCGTGTCTATGTCAGAGGAAAGGGACAACAGCCATGGATTTTGTTAGTTCTTTCGTTCGTTCGTTTCGTTCGATGCAATTTGGTTTGGGGTTTTTGGGTGAATTTCTCTTTCCATACACCGGCCGCCCGTCCGAGGCAGCGTTCTGGAGTTCTGGTTTCGGCGTCCCATCTTTTGTCATACTCTTGGTAGTATAAGGCGGTCGGTGGTGCGGTGTTGTGCCACCAAAAAGAAACAGCAACTGCTGGATTTGATGTGGTAGATAATGTGTTCGTAATAAGCTCTGGCGCGTTCTGCAATCGAGCAATTTGCACTATACCTATACAACAGCACACAGAAAAACACCAACAACAAAAGCAAAACCGAATGGCAAAATACCTACAATAATGTGAATGTGATGGCAATGGTAGGTATGGTATGGTTGCTGGGTGCGGGATTTAATAATGCGGTAGCTGGAGGAGAAGGCGTCTGCAAAGAATATATAGAATAATAATTGGCAAACGCAAAGACGACAAGGGGAAGACTCTGTTTTCGGTCAATAGCCTTAGTACATAGATTTATATAAATACATATAGGTAGGTATACCTATAGCTTTGGATCGATATTTAATGTTTGTTCCTTCAATGCGCGAAGAGTTAGTTCGTTGTACCTATGGATATCAGCAACTTGAATAAAAAAAAAACAGGGATGTATCTTTAAAGAAAGTGGCCTCTTGGATAGATAACGAAACGTTGTATTAATCTTCTTTAAATCAAAGATTTACCATACAAATTAATTTCGTAGTCGAACAAACCTATATTGTATCGCGCTGGACGAATTCATTTGAAACCCGAATTTTTGTTTACCGCTTTGAACATGATAAAAACTTTAAGTAGGTATTTTCCAAAATGATACTGATAACAGTTTATTCACCCCCTTAATCCGGATTAAAAGTTTTATCCAGATTTGAATTAATTTTAATCGAAACTTAAATGCAGTTCTATGTTATTCACTCTTTAAATCCACATTTGTAAATACATTTTTTTAAATCCGATGTAGATAAATGCAATTGAGTTTTAATTGCTCTCAGGAGACCAGTTTAAGTACTAACATATATTCAGATTATTTTGAATAAAGTTAATATGGACTCAACATCGATTAAATTTAATAAGTCTAGATTAAAACTCTATTTCAATCAAAGGCAAATAAGTGTGTACCTATACCTAGTTCAGAGGTTTTTTTTTGTTATTAAATCGAGGATAAACTTAATGGGGCATATTCATAGTCACTTTTAAAATCCAGTTTATCTTAAACCTGGGTTTATTTTATCTAAAAAAATAACATTGAATAAACCCCAGTCTAAGATAAACTGGAGTTTAAAAGTGACTTTGAATATGCCCGAATATGTTGACACCGGGTTATCATACTTATTCTTATGCATACCTACTACCTACATTTTTACCGACCCCTAAACCGAAATTTAATTAGATTAACCTTTAATCTTCTTTTAATCTAGGAGTTCTATACCATCTTAATATATTTCTAGTAGATTTCAAATTAATCTTGTGATATTCTTATAGGGCCAATAATTTTACAAATCAAACGTTTTTTGGCATTTGCATTTTGAAAGATACTCTCAAAGTTAATCTACTTTTTATTCTTTTGTTCGCCTCAAACTACGAACACAATTTAAATACGGCTCTGGGTATTGATGACGAATAGGGCGGAATGAATAATTGGTGAATGCACTATGGTGGTTCCTTCGGGCAGGTTCATGTTTAAAAATTCTGTCTAGCTGCAGCTTGGTTAAGAGATTTTTTTATTTTCATAAAAGGGGTAACACATAGACTTAGACGTAAATTTGAGTATTCGCAAACTCTGAGTGACAGTTGAAGGAAGGCATTCCGCCGTGCTACTTTTCTTTGCGCCAGGCGTGTCAGAGTTGCCATTTCTCAAGGGAACATAACATAATAATACAGAAAAGTTTACAGGAAAAAAGACAATGACATTGTCATGAGGTGTTTGCACTTGGTTCTTGTTTTGGTTCAAGTTTGTTGGCTGTATGATATCAGTGCGCTAATAACAATAAAAATAGGTATAATTACCTATGTAGGTATGGGGACAGGAGAGTAGGTATGTTGGTGGCATGCAATTCAGATTTGTAGGTACCTAATACATATAACTAAGTACCTATTTATAAAGATGGTTTTATCTAGACATTAACTAAGTTGAAGAAAACTAAAAAGACCGAGTAGTAAAGGTTGCGTAATTACTGGGCAATCAGCAATCACATGTACCTGTACCTATACGTATATGGAAGGAAAGCCAACAGCTGAATAGTTCAATGCATTGTTATACCAACACTTATAAAATTAGAGAAGAACATGCTTGTTTGTCATCTTAAGTCCTTTTTTTTCCATATAAAGAACTTTAAAACGAGTAAAACGGGTAGTGTCAATGACCTAAAGGGTGAGATGATGATGATGACACGGTGAGAAAACTGAAATATGTAAATATATAGATACTTTTAGGTTTATAGGTACATACACACGTACCTACGTGCGTTGACATATGCAGGTATCAAGGTGACGTAAGGTTACGATTTTTGAACTAATTCTAATTCTACCATATAATTTAAATGTTTGTATATGATTATTCAAATTCACCTGTATGTAGGTACATTTCAAATGATCAGGAAGAAGACTAACTGTCTATCAGTACCTTGATAAAAAAGGATCCCCATGGAGCTGAAACGCATTGAAATCTATTTGCTTGATATTCTTTGTACTACAATTATGTTGCTACAAGTTTTTTTATAATAATTCTAATATTCTCACTTTTACCAAAAATATAATGTCTATATCCATAAGAGCCATGAAAGGATGAAACTGAAACCATTAAAAAAAAAAAAAACAGAAAAACCACTGACGAATTTTGGAATGTTTAACGCTCTTTAAAACGTTTCATTAGGTCAAAAACTCAAAGGCACAGAATAAAAAGGAGTTACTTACACATGAATATGGGTTTGAAGTTCTTAAAGCTAAATTAGATATAAGAATAGAGAACGCAGAGCTACATTATGCATTTTACATTCGCGAGGTGCGGTTAAAGGAAAAATCTTAATATAAATACTTGAATTCTTCTGTATGAATAAGTACTGAAGTGCACACTTATAGGCATTATTTAAGAATGAGGAGTATTAACGAGTTGATGAATACAAATGGCTATTTTGCTGAAGCATTATGTTTATAAAAGAAGCGATAAAATAAGGAAAATCATCAAAAATATTGACGTTACTCAAGAGACTCAAATGATGTTTAGTTAATATAGTTTTATCTTTTATACATTTTGAAGCTTTATTCCAAATTTTATAGATAATTCTTAAGGCAAATATAGAGTTTTATAATATAGAATTTACGTGCCATGGCATACATATAAAACGGTTATTACGGTCGCTTCTCTTCTAAAATTTCATAAATAAACAAAAAACTGTTTTACCGTAATTTTAAGATCTTAATCTTGAGAATCCGACCATTAGAACTTAAGTTGTAAGCTTTTAACTGGAACCATGTTTCGACTTTTCTTTCGACTATTTAAAATTATTCACGCGAAGCTTCTGGGTCCTATGGAAGCTAATATTAGCCGTGTTTTTTTTGGAAAAGCTATCCGTAGTACAGTACGATTTTACACGCATAACAAATACAACATCGGCAGTAGGATTACGGCCGATAAAAGCTAAAGTAGAATAATACCGTGGATGGATTATTGACGTTTGTTCGAGTCTCGAATTGGTTTTTGTTAGTTTCGTTCTTAGATGTTGGTACGATTGATAATCGAATAGTATCTCAATGGTTGTGTTCATGAAGTAGTTATAATTATAAATTTCCATTGGCCAGACAAAGCGATCGTTTTGATATTTTTTTTAGTTGCCCAGTTTATATATCTAAGAAATCAGAGAACTCCATATTATCAAAAATATAAAACTGTTACTCAGATAAGTTCCTTAGCTTTGCTATCAAAAAGTGGTAATACAATTTTTTGCACTCGTTAATCGAAAACAAATAAGAAGGAAAGTGAGGAAGGAAAATTTGTAAGTTCGTAGAGCTTTTACAAAGAGCAATTTTGTATCGTTGTTTTTCTTTGGTTCCCTTTTCGTTGCAATGTTGCTTTTAAACACTTTCTTTCTAATTTTGTTCCTTTCTCCGCTTATGTTAAATGAGGTTTACTAAGTCAATCATCATCATCATCATCGGCTCGACAACCGGGGTCCGGTCCTGGCCTCCTTCAACAAGTATCTCCACTCATCCCGGTCTCGAGCCGCCGCCATCCAGTTGCGCACTCCAAGGCTCCGGGCGTCTTGGTCTACGCCATCTCTCCAGCGCAAGCATGGTCTACCACGCTGTCGTCTACTATAGAATGTACCACAAAGAACTTTCCGAGCAGGTTCCTCTTCGCTCATGCGAGCTAGGTGCCCTGCCCACCGGAGTCTACCGAGCTTAATTTTTGTCACTATATCTGTTTGAAGGTAGATTGCGTACAATTCATGATTGTACCGTCTCCGGAATCGTCTAAGTCAATACCAAATAAAATATAAGTGGGAAATAAGTAAATCAACAAAAGTTAAAGAGCGATAACACTTAAATTTTGTATACCTATTTTGTATAACTATCACGGACAGTAAAATTTTCATTCAGAATAAAAATTTTATGGTTCGAAAGAATTTCGATTTATTTTCTTTTTCGACGAAGGGTAAATGTGGTTTCGTATTTGTTTAATTTATTTGCGCTGTTAAAATTCTGTTCAAATATGTCTATCCAAAATCATGAATATCTCAAATATTTAGCAAAACATGTATGTATGTATTTATTTATCCTACAAGAATTAACGCCCATGTATCTACTGAATGTTTTGGAAACGACAACATTTTATTCTGACCATAATCTAGGAACAAACCCCTGCTTTTGTATTTACTTTTTTTCGGTTATGTTTCAATTGTCGGCTGCTAATTTCAATCGTCGCTTAACAGAAATGCCAAAAGAAAGGAAGAGGATCTGAATCCACCATATTTTCTTGAAAATTGTCCATTTTATTGAGTTTTTTATTTAGTTTATTAGTTTTTGATTGAAGTAAATTTGTATTGCTACTGATTTTTGCAAAACTTTCTTCTATTTGTTTTTTTTTTTTTATTATTATGACAGGTGTTTGTTCTATTGTACCAACATTGAAACATAAAAACCAGGCTACGGTGGATGGGTTTTTTTGGGAATTTCTTACTTTGCTATATATAAAATCCCAAAAAAACACGGCTATGAAAACTCATAACCCTACCACGTTTTTGATTGGATTTTCGGACCATTCTACTCCTGTATGATTCCAATCGAATATCAAAACATCGACTTCCCAAATTTACACACAAACTACTGAACGTCACCAATTAACAAAATGGCTTCTTCAAGAATTCACCACATTTGACAATTTTTGACAGTCACAAAAAAACTTTATAATGTACCTGCATACATATAATAACATATATTATGTGTTGTCCTTGTCGCTACTCCTTATCAAATCGTAAACAGAAAAACACCCCGAAAATATTAGTCGGAAAAATAAATCGAAGGCCAATCGAACATCCAAGCCAAAACGACATAAGTTATGGAAGCTCTCAACGAAAACTTGTTCGAAAACTTTTGAAACGAACTTTTAATTTGCCATTTTGTTGGCAGTTTTTGGAAGTAATGGTCTTTTCGATTTGTAATCTGGAATGTTACATGTAAAAGCATCTGGAACGATTTCGAATGCAATTAGGTACCTAATACGAAAATTCCTCCTATTACCGAAGATAATCCAAAAACACTTCGCAACATTTTTGGCAATACCTACTGGAAGTAGGTGGTAATTTCACTGGAGGTGCAAATGATGTAAATGAATAAGGATAACTGTACAGTTTCTACCAAAGTCTTGCCAATATCTATAGTTAATGCGGGATTAGGAAACATTTAATTCTTCGTTGGTTTTTTTTTTCCACTTGCCATACGAGCATGACGTAATTTATCATACCACTCTTTCTTTTAAAAAAAACGGATGATGCAATCTATAAAAAAATCTAAAAAGGATTCCATCTGAAATTCAAATAAATTCAAATTAAAAAAAAAGAAGACAATACTAACAAAATATTAGTGTGTGCTCATCTAATTGCGACAAATCCTACACCATATCTCCTATACATTACAGAAAGCAAACTAATAATAATAACGACTGGTGTGCTGAAACTAAAAGAATGTGCATCCACATTATTCGCACTTAGTACCTACTACCGATGCGATGCTAGATTCTGATGATTCCAAGGCTAACGTACTATTAGAAAAGTCAAGGCTACGCGAATATAGATGGAATAGAGTACAGATAGAAGCAGATAAGTGAATTGAACTGAAGAAAAAAAAAATGAAAAACAAAGAGGAGAAGGGTTAGCTAGATAATTTTGTGATGTAGTGTATAAGATCTGTTTGTTCACTGAAAACGAAAAAAATAGGAAAAAAGGATTGACAAAGGAGAAAAAATTAACTATCTAAAATAAGTAAAGCCTCCCCACTGGAACGTACGTACTTGCTTTTACAGTGCAGTTTTATATAGGTATGACGGATAAAACAGCTAAGTCGCACGGAAGTGACTCTAGACATGCCAATTATAACAGTTTTGGTTTATAAAAGTACTGTTTATGTGGCCCCACAGGGAGAGGGCCCTCCGCCGGTGGACATACTTCAGGCACCCAGAGTTTTTTTTTGTCAAGTCGGGCGAAGCGCTTTAAGGCCTGCCCACTTTTAAAGGTGAAAATCTGTTATAACTATTATAAATTGGCATGACGTTAAATTCTATTTCAAAGCTCTGTGACTGTTAAATCTGTCAACGTCCCCAGAACAGAAATAAGAATCGACGACCAATCAAAAACGTAATTGCCCTTTTCCGGAGCGAAAACGATACATTTTCTTAAGAGGATTTTTAATCCGTTTTACATCGTAATCGTTAGCCATATTTAAGAAATATGGAATGAAATAATCTCCGTGCGTCAAAAAATGATTTGACATCTATCTGTCAAGATATAAACTGTCAAATTTCATCAAAAAATAACTATGATGTCAAATGGATTACAAAAATTAATCCTTTGACATGCATCGGTGGAAGTGCTATACCTAGTTCTTCCGATGCCATTTATTTTATTTGACAAAAACTTCAAGTCTGTTATTGCTGGAATACGTGGAATCAATCTTCGAGTCTGGCCATTTCGTGTGATCGTTTTTGTTTTGCGTTGTTGATTTTACCTATATACCAAACTATTTTGGTCATCAATGTTTAATGTGTTGACAAAGAGGACTCTGAAGTTGACATTGACGTTGACGTTGCGTTGACGTGGGTGTTCATCAGTATCTTTCCTTTTTTAAAAAGTCGATCACCGAGAATAAGAACCTATGTATATTTTGTCTAAGGTCCTGTTTTTTCAAGCGTTTAGTACCTATAACATAAAGCTATCGAAATCCAGATAGTTTCCGATACAAATTTTACGCCTTTAACGCATCAAGTTTTTGAACGACAGTTGCAATAAGTATCTAAGTTAGGTGCATATAGGTACATAAGGAAATAAAGACAGTTTCCAAAACAATATTTTCGGTATTTCCAATATCGGTCAGTTCCTTTACCTACGTATTGGACCATTGATTCCGATTTTTCTTACAAATCCTTACCGCTTCCTTATTCTAATAAAAGAATCCATGTATAGTAAAAAGAACAAACGAGAATAGAAAATCTAATTTTTTTTGTTGCCTCTTTGGTTTATCTTTTAAGCATGTCCCCCTTTTTTTAGCTCAGCACTATGTTATATCGCCTTATGATGCCATTGCCATTGCCAATGCCAACCACCTCTTCTGCAATAGAAAATATGAAGGTATATGGAGTTTTCTAGTGTGGAGATAGAGACACAGAGAACCAGAGTCAATGGACGGGGGGCCACCGACTTTTTCAATCTTCTTCTTTGTGTCTCCACAATTTAAATTCCTCCTCCTTCTTCTTCTTCCAGATGCCTCTTCGGTTCGAAATCGTTGGGCTTGGTTGTCGTCTTGCTTGTTTAACGTTTACCTATTTGCTCGCTTTAGAGCAGTTCGTTATGGATGGTGTAAGTTATTTGCTTGTTCTTTGGGTAAATGTAGCCAAGGACCTTTTCTTCTAAGTATGGAGGTACATATAAATGAAATCCACACAAAACCAAGTCGTTTTTTTTTTTCCTATTTTGTTTGCTGAATATTCGATTAGGAATTTTATTACGTCGTCAGTTAAAACGAAATCCAGGACAGTCCTTATAATTCAGTGACACAGGAAAATAAAAAAATTAAAAAAAAGAATTAAAACAACCCTTAGACAGACAAACACATTATTTTTATTTTTTTGTTGAATCGTGGTTCTCGCGTTAGCTGAAATGCACCCTCATTCATTCGATACACTTTGCTTAACCTGAAGCTCATGCTCTGCTCATGCCCTAGCACAATACACAAACACATGTACAAAACACTGAACGAACTGCGGCCCGCACAACAACCCCCGTTGAGTTTGTTGAGCGTCAAGTTCAATGAAACATATGGGGGGTTGTTAAAGTGCGCAAGAAGAAACAGGAAGACTATAAGAGTACACTTTTTGGGGTTGCAAAATATTTTTTTTTCTTATTTCAAAAACAAAACAAAAAACTGCAAAGTCGGAAAACGACAAAATGAATTCAATCCAAATTCCAAATGAAGATATGTTTGCCGTCAAGCTAGGGTGAAGTCTTTATCACACACACACACGCGAAAATTTATACTAACTTCAGTAATTTTAGGGTTGGGTGGGTGGCCAGAGGAAAACTACAGGAAAAAGGAAATTCGCATAGAAATCCAGCTTAACGGTATAGAAAGATAACATATATTATGTTATGAGCTTATGTATAATTACCTAGCGTCTCTCTGTTGGTCTAGGCTAGACTTATCGATTTTTGAAAAGGTTTCTGGTTTCTGTTTTTTTTTTTTTTTTAGCAAAACAAAAAGACTAATCGTTGTATTTTGTGGACGAATTTTCGTTTTTAGAGTAGGTACAAAGTAATAATATAGTTAGAGAGGGTGAAACATAAAAATAGGGCTTAGGAAGGATGGAAATTGCCGTATTATATTATGTACTGTATATCCATATTATGTATGGAATTATGTTTGTTGAAATTCAGGAAATTGCGTCGTTGTTATAAATTTGTTGTTATTAAAGATTTAATCGAGGACATGTTTGGCCGAGGGAACTTGAGAGAGATTAAATGTTGACAAGAAGATTTTTAGTGTAAAAATTCGACAAAGGGATGCTATAGTTTTTCATTTTGTGGCTAAGGGATATATGTACATATGCATATTGCATTCGTATAATAAACACATATGTAGGTATAGGAAACGTAAACGTCCTGTCCAGAATAAGGACGAAGTACCTATATCAATATTGTGAAATTATTGGAGGACAGAAAACTTTTGTTGGTAACTGATTTTTTAGTTGAAGAGCGAAGGTTGTAATTTTAACCAGATGGAGAGAAATTTTTTTAATGACCTTAAAGAAATTCCGAAATGCTATGGTCTTGTCCATTATGACTGAGAGTATAGTTATTTTAAACGATTAGACGGTTTAAATGCTTAGCTAGAGCTAGAGATAGCTTTTGTTGTACATAGTCAGAAAGTATAGGTACAGCGTGCAGGACATCACCTGTGATAACGGATTCAGGCTAATCGACTTTTCTACCAAGGCGAAACGGCTGCGATCGCAAGACATCGCCTTTTCAGAAGTCCTATGTTGCCAGTAGATAGGTATCATGGAAATACCTACAGTGGCGTGTTTACCCTATGACCATGGGGTGGATTACTGAGAGGGGCGGGGCGGTGTGAAATATTAACAACGTAATTTTGTTTGCATTTGCAAAACAGTTCTTGACGTCAAATGAAAATAAAATAAGTTTTGGAAGGAGAATTATACTCTTTATTATAATGGACACTAACGATGCATTTCCATATACAGAATTCGCCAAATTACAGTGCAGAACATTCGTTTTGCTTAGGTCTACTCAAAACAATACGTTTTCGAATAAAGCCTAAAGTATGCTGCTGATGCGAAACGAAAAATCCCATACAAAAATGACACAAATCATAAACGAAAATATTTTTTCAGCTATTTGATGATCGCAGTAGATATTTGATAATTGTAGCAGATTAGCAAAGGAGTCTCCACTCTTTTTCGGGCCAAATTAATTAATGTCGAATTCCTTTCAACAAAAGAATCGATTTTGTTTCAATTTTTTTCTGAGAAAAATCGATTCTTTTCTTTCAAAATAAATTTTGCATTTCTAGCTCGATTTCACACCGAACTGCACACACACACTATAAAGATTTGACATTTCTAATAGGTAGGTACGTCAAATTAAAAGTCGGGTACCTAATTTTGGGAAGATAAATTGTTTTTTTTTTGTTTTGTTTTAATTAAACAAAATATTCAACGATATTTTCAGTTGATTTAACTATAAAAATAATTAATTGCAACTGTCATTTTACACCCACATAATCACACAATAAAAATTCGATTCTTTTACGAATTAATTTCAATTGACAGAAACAAATCGATTCGGTTTATACAAAAATCGGTTCGGTTTAGAAAAAAATCTACATAAATGTGTGTGGAAAATGACATTTGAGTTTTATTTGGTTTGTTTTGCTGTTTCTATCAAAATAGTAGATATAGAAGAATCGAAGTCAATGCTCTTGCTCATGCTTATTCAAAAAATTATGCCAAATAATATACTCGCGAAAATATTCAGGCAACTTTTTTCAAAGGTTTCGTCCACTTTCTCTCATTTCTTTTTCTTAGAACATGTCTAACAATCAAAGTCCCCAAGTATTGCCATATTAGCTAAACTTTATACTCGTAATTGAACATTTTGAACAAATTAAAATTACATTTTGTAATAGGGTAAAAGTGGGAAAATGTGCATTAAGATCGAAAATCTAAATTCTAAACGAAGAGAGTTAATTTGGTTTTAAATCGCTGGATGATGGACATCTTTCAAATTTGTCATTTAATCACACTTATGCTGCATTTACACGACTGACAAAAGAATGAATTTTCCCATTGTTCTGTCATTTTTTTTGACAGTTAAATGCCAGAATACTGCCAATTTGTCAGTCGTGTAAATGCAGCATTACACTCTAATGCCTGTGACACACATCTAGTATAGGCACCCATAGTATGCGAATCAACCACATGTCTGTCAGCGTATACCACGGTAATACCAGCCGAGCAAGATGGTATGTGCGGCGTGGTATCTATACTAGGGTCTTTTGCGTGGTATAGTTATCTCACTACCGAAAACAGCGCCATTCACCTAAAGTGGATAGTAGTTTTACTTAAAAAATTGTCATTTTGAAGTCCATCAGTAAATATTTACTTGTAAATTGAATTCAAAATGGCGAATAGTAAAAGAAGAAAAGTGCTTGGAAGCTGCAAGAACATCACAAGCTGTCAAACTATACTACGTTACTGCAGTGTGTCACCTATCATGGTATTGAGTATGGTATGGTATTCATAATATGGTATCCATACTATATGTCTGTCAGGGGCATAACGCAGTTTTTAGCTCAAATGCTTATTTTAATAGAACACTTATTTGCAAAGTCTATAATCTGTTCTAGGTATATGTACTTACTTCCGCAAAGACTCCATTCCCAAGACTTTGACTCACAAAAAAAGGGTAGGTAGCAAGGTGGCATATACCTTATTCATAAGATGTAGGTATAAATCTATATTGTTTGTCAATCACAAACCCTCGGATGAAAAGTCTCAGACAGCTACTTCACCCCACACATGTTGTTATATGTACATACATACATCATGTGTGATTGACCCTCACCCCATTTGATAGGTATATAGCGCTGTTATACTTTGTGTCTGCGTATACATTTTTCGCATTATCCTTTTGCATGCCCTTATTCTGAAATTGCGATAATTACACAACAAAAACCAACAAAAAAAAAAGGGGACAGAAGCAGACATATTATCCAGATCCAGAGTATACAAAAGTTATGACAAAACGGGTGCACTATTCCACTTGCGCAGTAGGTAGGTACACTATACCTACAATAAAATAACTCGAAAAAAAACTACTTTTAAAATGTAAAAAGTTTTGTACCTACATAATATGCAAAAGCAGCATATCGATATTTGGGGGTATGGAAGTTGGAAGACATGGCCAACGCATAATGGGAAAGAAATTTCATGTCGCAAATGTTGGCTAAAAAAGATTCCTTGTCTTGTCCTGTTTCTTTCGACAAAAAAAATAAAAAAATTGTACCTATCTAGATTATGTATTATGGCAAGCTTATAGCATTTCTTCGGCTATTTCTTCGGAGTATTATGGTTTGAGTGCGAGCAGACAACACCCCTCTTTGGTGGTGGATTTATGCTTTCCTCTTCTGCAGCAGCAATTATTCATGTTCCACCAACAAAACGAATGAAGGTTTTTCACTTCGAATTCAAGAACCAACCCAGAACCCTACCCCCTCCCACGCAACAAAAAAAAAAAAACACTTCTCGAAGCCCCTTTTTCTGTCCCATTGCTTAAATCCATCCCTTGCTGTGGCATTTTCTTATGCCTTCAGCCCCAAACAGCGACAACATGGTCCTTATGTATGCAATGACTCTATGTACAGTACTGTTGTATTGTTTGTACGGTGCACTCTCATCCTGCTTTTTCGTGAGTTGTGACTCCCGCATCTCCTTATATATGTGTTGCAAATATCCTTTTTGCTGCGCCCTGGGTCTGTCTCTGCTGCTGCCTGAATTGTCGCAGCTCGTAGATGGAGAGGTAGGTATAAAGGTTTTTGAGCTCTTGGGACTTGGGACTATACAACAACAAGCACGAATGCTCTGTAAGTGTTTGTGTTATGCATTAATGTGGCGTCATTGCCAAAGCCACAATAAATGGGATTCGTATTTTGTGTGTCGTCCCGTGCGTCTTCGCGTCAATTTCGCCGCTCGTCTGTCGGTGGGTAATCCTCAGATCCTCAGTAGCTCACCCCAAGCCCCAAGCTGAGCCTTCTACTTCTTCGTGATACCAACTTGCTTGTTCTGTTGTTTATTATTTGTAAAGATAGAATTTTGTAGAATGGAGTTCAGGAACCTTGAGTACATTCCCATCGAATCTTCGTTGTATGGTCGTAGAGTATATATACACACATCTAATTTTAAGCACAATTTGCTATTACAGTAGATATAAATAGATGGCGCAGAGATATACTGCACACATTTTATGCTTGTACAGGTTTTTCGTCTATATTTTACAAAGAAAAGAAGGGATTATGAGTAAAGATGTGCACCGAATTACAGTGAAGGCTTGAAAACTCGGACATTTTTGCTTTCGGGGATTTTGCACAATTAAGGTATTTTTTCCACTGAAGCTCGAGTCGTTGGCTAACGACCAACCATAGAATTCTGTTTATGTTCATTGTTTTAACTCCCCTTACCACAGCCTGCGTTAAGAAAATTGAATTTTTATTATTTTCAAAGTTTCTTAGGTTTACTGTGTATTATTTCGTTTGTATTTAAAAACTTTAAACTAATTTTAAACAAAATCCAAATATGATCTATTTTATTATATTGTGTACATAACCACATATTTGTGATTCATTTTTCAAACCCTTACTGTTCACTTTCTATGTAAAAATAGAATAAATCTGAAGCAATAAGGAAAAACTACTATGATGCTATGTTTTATTTTTGCAAGAAATTACAGATATACCTATGTAGGTACCTAGTAACTGATGGCTGGAAGCTACATAAACCACCTCTCCCAATGACACTAACATTGAACTCTAAAGGCATAACCCATCCATCGTCATGCTGATGCTCCGATATTCTTCCTCCTCCTCCAGCACCACGTGCATACACAGTGCAGAGCACATACCTAGTCCAATCCAACATTTTATAATTGCACCCCAAACCCTCTTTCAACGTCGCCTGCGCCTCTCGTCGGTCGGTCGCCATCGCCTCGTCACTGTATATATACTATAAAGTGGCCGTCGTCGCATTGAACTAAATAAATATACACTCTCACCCAGCACCAGCAGAATCATCCAGCACATTTCCTACATTGCCAGACATAGCACAGCACATTGCCATTGCCACAACGTCAGTCAGTTTCACCATATCATCACCCTCAGCATCAGCCCAATTCCACTTGCAATCCGGCGCGGCGTGGCGGTGCCATCAGGCGCAGGGGGCAGACGCCTTCTCAAAACAACCCAATGTCAGCCATAAGCTGGAAAATTATTTTCTGGCGCGCAAAATCCCCGACCCATCCCAACATCAAATGACGAAACATCCACCACCACCTCCGCACCACCTCGCATGGTTCTCTTCACCAACAAAAGACTCAAGCAGAGTCTCCTGGCTTCAGCTTCATGTACCTAAGAGTCATACATTTGAACATGAAAATTTATGCGCACCGCATAAAAGCAGTTCCTACTCCCATCCCATCAGCCAGTCAACCCATATAATCCCACTCCCATACTTCCAGTTCATAAGACTCCCTGCTTTCCTTCACTGTGTGTGAGGCTTGGCTATATGGTTCTGGCTTCTGGCGTGTTCCATTATAGCGCGTCGAGCGTTCGTCGACCTTGCAACTCGTTTGCTCATCGTCTATGTACAACAGACGAGGTTGAGTGAAGTACGGCTGTGCAATGGTTTTCTATGGTTCGTTTTTATCTCATATAGGTTATGTATTCATATTCTAAGTTTGGTGCGGACTTCCAGTGTCATCATCGTCATCAGCTGCCAAATACTCTATTCAACCAGGGCCGCACTTTATATCAAACTGTGCAAAAATGTATAGATAATCTTTTACTGGGCTGAACACTTTGGTGTGGCTGTAGCTGTAGCTCGTAGCGATCAAGAGATGAAATAAATTTCAAATCAAACAATGAAAATTAAGATTTATTCTCCAATATAATTAAGAAACAAATAAAATTTGAATCTTAATATAACACTTGTTTGTTTTTTAAACTTTGTTTCTAAAACAAATTTGTGTGAAAGAGAATTTGCACCACATAAGGACAAAACAAAAAAAAAATATTCAAAAGATAAATGAAATCTTGATACTTAACCAACAAGAACCCCAAATAGTTAAGATCTTTTGTTGGTATTGAAAATTGCGCGCTCAGTTTTCAATACTAAAAAACGTACTAAGCCATTCGATATTCTGTAATTCGGGGTTTTGAAATTCGGGATTTTGTAATTTGAATTTTTCTTTCGAGACTACGCGTAATTCGGGATTACGTAATTGGGGATTTCGTACCCAACTCCTCATAACTACCCGGTTTAAATGAGCTAATGCTGGATTTACACGACTGACAAATTGGAAGTATTCTGGCATTTAACCGTCAAAAAAATGACAGAACAATGGAAAATTCATTCTTTTGGCAGTATAGTGACAGAAAAATGCCAATTTGTCAGTCGTATAAGTCCAGCATAACCATGATGACAACACGAAAAAAGTATGTCCCTCAATTCCGTTTGTTTGTCTGACTATTCCTCTACTTACAGTCTAAAACACTGAAGTGATTTTCTTCAAACTTGGAACTTAAAGTTTTAGATGAAACTGAACTTATTCTTGTGTGTTGGTACTTTTGTAGCATCGGACTGCATTATGGCAAAAAAAAGTTACCAATAATAGTAACTGCCGTAGAACAGTTTTTTTTTGTTTATTACTTTCTCTTAAACGGTTTAACTGATTTCTATCAAAATTTGTTTGAACTTGAACGAAATTTCAACAATTTGAAAAATTGCTCCAAATCCAGTGTGAATCTGATTTTTATTTGTTGAAAACTTCAAAAGTGTCATGGTCTGAGAAATTTCCAAAACATGTCTTACAATTAAACTAATTGATCTTTTGTGTCCTTTCTTCAGGTGTCAGATATAAAACTGTTTATTTTCTATGTGTTAATATCTATGCCAGCGGTAGGGTTAACAAAAAGGTGAGCCTTACGTGTAATATGTTCCGGTGCGTCTCTCATATTACGGTAACACATTACGTGTCGAACATTACGTTGTAATTGGGTACGTCCAATAACAAAACTCCGGCTTCTCGACGAACATTGATGTTGACACATGTTAACCGTGCCCACAGCCCACTGCCAAAATGTCAGATTTGACAATGTGCTTAATTTATACACAAAAGAGGGTAGAGGGGTTAAATAGAAATATAAATACAAAATACTTTTTTACTCTATGTCACAAGTTGTTTCGTGTTGAAAAAAAATTCGATGTTTAAAACATACATATCATTTTTTTGTTTTTTTTTAATTCAATTCACTTTGTCTCTATTAAAACTAAAAAAAAATCTCTTTATAGAAACCATTGCATAAGTATTTGACAAAACAAGAGTTCATTTGTAAGGTTATCAGTCGTTTACTGATAAAACAAAAGGTTATATGTCAGTTACCAAACAAATATTCTTAAAAAATATCAGTCGTGATTTCTATTTTATTCATCAAACATCAGACGAATGTTAAAGACAATGAAGTTTTTTTTTGTTTTATTGTCATAGTTGCTTTTTTTCTAAATGTAATAATTATTAATTCTAACTTCCTTGAAATTTGTTATAAAAGATATAAATTTGAATTATTAAATAGATATTGCTTGCGTGGAGTTTTTCTTCTTCATATGAGAAGTTAAAACCTTCTGATGTTGCAGTCTATCGAAATTCATCATCAGAAGCTCAAAGTCAACACATATTATGTATATATACGTTTAATTCAAGACTAAATTCTATAATGACGGAGATCAAAAATAGTCTTACAAATGGTTGTGTGAATGCTGCTGATTTGAAGTTTCAAATAAGCGAAAAAATGAAACTGATGAATGGCTTGACGAAAAAGTGTGCTTTGGAGCCAAATATCGTACAATATTTTGCGTGTGTCAAAAGCGTTGTGAGTATGGAAATTAGAAAACAAAAATCCAGTGTCACTGCCTATTTTTGCCTTCAATGAGCACAGATTTAAGTTTTGTTGTAACGACTGCTGAACGTCAAAGTGAGTCGGATGTGTTCACATTAGTTTGTGTCTGAACAAGAAAAGTTAAATTCACGTCAAAAAAAACACAAAACAGTGATCATCGAAGGTTTAATTAAAAAAAATTTAAATGCGCCATTAAAATTTAATTAAATAAATATGTTTTCAAATGAAAAAAGGTGCATTCTAAGGTACTATTTAAGTGCCAAAGAAAATGAAAACACGGAGAAAACAGATGTCACAAAGAAAATGTCAACAGAAATCCACTAGTTTTTGAAAAAATTTTAAAAACCCTTGGACATCTCTTTTTCATCATTAGGTGTGATTGAGATAAAGTGCATAGATGTCAAAAAAAAATTCGGAGGAGTCAGTCTAATGTGAATACCGTTGCTGTATTTGATTCTGAATTGGGAATAAAATTCTGAAAGTTGAAATTTCTAAATACAGTTGAAAACTTATGGAGCCGATTCAAACCGAATCGCAAAGAAGAAATACATATTTATTATTTATGTCTGTTTGTTTACGACTTTTCTCAAATTTTAACAAATTTGCACAAATTCCTGTTTTAAATATCGTTATAGTTATAGCCGCGAATGTAACTCTAGGAGTTAAAAAAATTTTAAAATCACGTGCGTATATTGGTAACCCAACTCTAGAAAGTTGCAACGAGAGAGCAAATAAATTTCCCTCCATATTATTGGGTAACTTGCGAATTTGTGCTACATACATTTCTGTTAAATCTATGTCTATATTTTCCTTGTCCAAAATATTTTGGGTGTTAGTACATACTTACAAAAACTGGTCTCCTAAAACGCTGAGAACAGTTAAAATCTAATTGTGTTCATCTACATTGGACTTAAAAAAAATCCATTTTAGTTTTTTTTTAACGAGTGAATAATATGGAATTAGATTTAAAGTTTTAATATGAATTCAATTTAATCTGGATTTAATTTTTAATCTGGATCAATTGAGTGCAAAATATGGACAAAGCTATAAAAATGGATTATAATAATCGAATAAATTTTGTTTATTCTTTTTAGAAAGCCGACAGCAAGAAAATCATAGATGAAATTTTTTTGATCAAAGAAAACTTTTCAAAACGTTTCAAAAAAAATCAACAAAATAAAACTGCATGTTTAGTTGAAGCCTTTGAAAAGGGTAAATATAAAAGCATTTCAGCTCACTATGATCTAAATCTTTGTTTGCGAAATATACATAAGTCAACTCTACAAACAACTACACCAAAACCAACTTCACCAAACTTATATGAAGATGATGAAAGCCTGGATAAGATACAAAGGTTGTATGCAGACGTAAAGGCACGCATTCAAGATATTTACAATTACAATCACCTTTGGTACGAAATTGTAAGTCGGGCTCTAGCTTTATACATAACGCATATATTATAATTATTTAATTTACAATTTTGTTTTAAAGATATATTGGGTCGTTCCTATGCCACTTTCATCAGATCAATTTGAGAAAACTTACAGAAATTGACAGAGCTGAGAACTCGTGGTTAAGTCAATTTTTTCTATGCTTCACAGACACACTAACTACAGATTCAATTTCGAACACTCTTTAAAAAACGACGGTTATACTAATATCACATCAGTAGAAAATGAGGACGAGGACATCCAGTTAGTTAATGTTATTAAAATATTCCACAATTCTTTTGATGCCTGCAGGGTCATAAGTAAGAATTTAGATACTCGGAAATGTGTTTATGAAAAGGTAAGTTTCTTTCTATGTTTGTTTAACCTTTTTAATTTATTATTACTCATATAATAGTTCAGTGCACATACTCGTACTTGCTCTTATAGCCCAGGAAAAATAATTAGACAAATAAAAATGGCTAAGGTTGAAAAAAAAATCCGACAAAACTGAATTTTATTGTATTAAGCATTTCCAGAAAATAACACTTAACTTAGACCGGGCATACAGTTTGTGGGGAAATTCATAAAAAATTCAGTATTTTATAAATGTCTCTGAAATTTTTAGTTTTTTTTTGAAACTTCTACGCAAAGAAGATTGCAACACTTTTTGTTCGTATAGGAGCAAAATACTGTACAAACCCGATCGAGTCATCGCATCGGCCCGGCCGAGTCAAATTGCATCGCGTGATTGAATTCGCCCGAGGGCCGAGCCATTTGGATAAATTGGCTCCGAGCCGAATATTTCTCTCTATAAATCTATATAGATTTTTAGGAAAATGTGCGCAATCGTTACAATATTAGTTTTTTTTTTTTTTTGGAGAGTTTACTCTGAATTGACTGAACAGATGCATTTGATATTTAACCCTCCGATTTTGTGTAGTCCTACCAAATGTACTCCTCTGAATTTTAAGCTTACTGTTTATTAATTTATGTGCAAAGTTATCTAACACTGGTTTAACTCACAACTGAAAAATTGGGCCCCCAAAGTACCTGTTTGCAGCTAAGACATTATTGAAATAGGTAGTGATTCGCATAAGGTGTGACAAAAACCTACAGCGTGTAGGTTGGGTCGAGACAAGAACAAATTTCCACCCCATTTAGCCAGGAGGGGCAATTTTCTAAAAAAAAAAATTACTTAAAACATAAAACAAAATATTAAAAAACAACGGTTGCACTCACCTATACCTTTTTGTAAATCCAGAAATCTCATTTTTATTTATTTTTAAATAATGTTGTTTTTGTGAATAATTTATAAAAAAAATTATTTTTAAACTAAAAATTTTGAAAAAAAAATTGTTCAAACTAATTTTGTTCAAAATTTTACTTTATTTCCAAAATTTAGCCAAGCTAAAATTAAGCCAAAAGCCAATCATGTTTGTTTCTTACGGAAGGTATATACGTCAATAATTATCTATGTCAAAATTTACGGCGTGAAATAATTGTTCTCGAGCTGAATTTCGAAACATTCTTTAATCCTTAAATTTTTCTTGAATTTTGCTTCGTGAAAATAAATGAATAAAAATGGAGGAATATATTGAACAAATTATTTGTCACAGCCAAATAAAGAATTAATTTTATTTGACCTCCTTGAAATAATAAAAACTAATTTTCGGGAACTAAAATTTAGTGCTTTATTCATTAGTCATTACATATAAACATTTTATTATATTTATTTTTTCTTTAATGTTTTTTTTTTTTATAGTTTGACTTTAAAAATTCATTTAACATTGAAATTGAAATTAAAATTTCAATAAAATCTGATGAGAAACGCAAAAAACTACACAAAATCAGTGATGATTATTTATACAGCCAGCATTACCCTTGTATTGCAAATCTGTTTTCAATATTACAATACAGTGATTTGAATTTGAAGCCTATCGAAAAACGTCATTTGACTTATTGTCTTCTGAGAGGTGACAAATCTTCTTCGTTTTTAGCAATAAGAACTAACGATGAAATTCTAAAAGACTTGAAAACAGTTCAAGATATCATAAAAAAACTGTACTTTACATCCAGATAGTCCATTATTTAAAAAATGTTTTAAGAATACTGTAAGTATAGTTTTCCTTTTTAATTTTGATATTAATATAATTTATAATTTATCTTTAATTTATAGGTAGACGTATATCAAGATCTTCTTAACATAACAACCATGATAACTATAGTTATAGTTGTTGAGTCCGACAAAACTAATCACACTTGTTTTCGAGGTATTATAGACAGATCTTATGATTATATAACTTTTAATTTTTTGAGAAAGTTCTAATAAAGCACCTTCATCCGATTAAACAATATAAGGTTTACAACATAGATAAAAACTTCTTATTGCTGACAATATATTTAGTTTCAGAAGCAAGCACTGAATTTGAAGTAGCTTAAACTCACGCGTTATTATGTCCCAGAGTAGGTACATATATGTTGAAAGTTATATCATTAAGGTTTAATTACTAAAAGGCTTTTTGGAAAAAGTGGAAAAGTGAAAAACAAAAACATGTGCTAAAGATGCCTGTGTGCGAAAAAGCGTACGAAAATTGTGTTTGGCTGTCATCTCAAATTGATTTGACAGATCAAATACAATTTATGCTCGCACACAGTCATCTCTAGGACGGTGTTCACATTAGACTGACTCCTCCGATTTTTTTTGACTTCTCTGTGCTTTTGCTCACTTCCACTTCATTGTGAGAAAGAGATGGCCAGGAAAGGCAGGATTTTTTAAATTATTTAATAATCAGTGGATTTTTTTTGACGTCTTCTTTTGTGACACCTGTTTTCTCTGTCTGTGATTTATCTTTGGCACTTAAATCTTACAGAATATAATTTTTTTCAATTGGAAACATATTTATTAAAGAAGACTTACATTGTGCAAGTGAAAAAATTGTAATTAATCTTTCAAACTGCACAGATTTCTGCTTTGTTTTAACGACTGCTAAACGTCAAAGTTAGTCCGATGTGTTCACATTAGTTTGTGTCTGAACAAACCAAGTTGGATTCACGTCAAAAAAAATCGGATGAGTCAGTCCAATGTGAACACCGTCTAGGGGATGTTTTTGTTTTTCACTTTTCCATTGTTTGCCTTTTTTTTTGCAAAAAGTGTTGTTTGATAAGTGTTTCATTTTTGTTCAGTTGTGCGTATCCGTGTCTTGTGAAAATTGAAAGTAAATAAAAGATCTAGCCCTTCTTCACTTGTCAAATGACAATTATTTTTTCCGGTTTTTTGTGATTTAATTATGATTTTTAGAAAAGTATTCCAAAAAGAAAGCATAATTTTCTAATATTCAGTGTCCAATTTTTGAAACCACTCGAACATCCATTTTTAATTTCTGACACTTTCAGTTTTGACAAACTGTAGTTTGATTTAGTAGTATTCGCGTTCAGGAAAATGATTTCAGAGATTTATTCTCTACGTCAAAAAGTGAGCAAGTGAATCCAATTTTTTTTCCTCAAAATTTTGCCAGCAAAACCGAGGAATTTTGCTAAGCTCTCCGAGATCTCATTTTCATTAACATATGCCTAGTAATTTATCCTTTTGGTATAGATCAGTTGATAAAACTGTCATATTTTGAAAACTTCAAATAATGAATTGCGCCCAAATGACTCAAAATAGTCAATTCCTCCCCTGTATAAATTTGAGAATATTTTTTTTGTTTGGTGTAACGGGTTGGAGGGTGTGAAGTATATTTTTCGTTTTTGTCTAGAATTCTCCATTCTCTATGTACATGTAAATTGTAGGTACATAATAGCCGGGATTGCACTTCCATGCCATTGACATTCGCATAGTACATAGACAGAAATAAATATAAGGAGAGAATGAGAAGGAGAGGTATGGGGAGCTTTGTTTGGGATATTTTTGACGAATGTTCTGGGTTGGAACTGGAATATATAGAGCGAACGTTCGTGTTTTTAGAGCTGCTGTTATAGTTGAACAATGAACACCCTGCCACTCTGGTGCTATGTCGACGCTCGACGTCGTCGTAGTCGCCGGAATCATGGTCGATAGAATAATGCAGTGACTGCTATATAACAGCCCTTTGGCTTTGGCATCCAAAGATCCAACGACAACCATACGATAATGCCGGGCTTGAGTTGAAGTTTATATACGTATGTATGTATATAGTTAGAAGGCGCAGATGTAATCATTTTTTTCTACAGCCACCTCTAACCCACAGAAATTTTGAAGTCTAGTTAAAGAAAATCCAACAACAACGACGGGCCGACGTCCTTTAAACGGAAGATGAAAGAGGCCATTAGCCATTCTGTATACAAATCCGGTTCTAGGCTGAGGTTGTAGATGATATGGTGGGGTTTAGTGCGCAGTTGCAAACTGAGCAATAGATTCAAGTACAAGGATTTTCTGGGAAGTCTTTTGTTGTTGCATTTTGTCTGTACTATTCGTCTTGTTCAATATAATGTCGCTTATATGTAGCTCTTGCTGCTGATGTTTTGTTGCACATGTTTTTTTTTGCAGATGAATGAATACGTATGTAAGTACATAGTTGAAAGCTTGGTCGAAGATATAGTGTGAGTAGGTGAGAGGTGTCTTCCGCAACTGACTGAATTTAGTACCTTTACCTAATCCTGTTTGGCTTGTTCCTAGAAAAAGTTGGGAAATAGTTTTTGTGTCGAAGTGAATTTTTTATATCTTTTTTTTAATGTACAGAAAATAGCTTAGTGGGGTTTTTGATTGGAGAGCGAAATACCTATGCTTCAATATATTTTTTTGTCGATGAACGTTTTTCCTTCGAAAATTACCTATAGGTATCATGCAGGAAGGTATGTATGAAAAACCGGTTCTCAAAAAATGTTTTGCACTACATAGTTTTTTGATTCATTTAAGAAAGTTACATTCAATATATCTACCTACACAAAAAATTTCAAAAACTCTTTCGAAGTAGTTTTATAAAATTCGAAATTCGAATTTAGACAAATTTGCCATATTATTTTAATTTTTCCCCTAATTCTGTAAATACTGACCAATAAAGATTTTTCTAAATGAAATTTCAAATAAAATGTGTCGGCGTAAAAATCATAACTTTCCTTTCTTATGAAATAGGTTTATTTCCACATGTATTTTTAAGCACATGAATATCTACATTTTACAAATATTTGACAAATATCACGGAATTCTTAAGGTAGAACTAGAATAGGCTGGAGCTGTCGGAAGCTTATGTCAAAACCGACCGAAAAGTAGCTTTCCGAAACGTCAATTTCACAAGTAACCCATAATGCACTTAAATGGTTGGATAAGAGAAAACATATTAAATCATTGTTTGTTCAATGTCAATTTTCATAGCAGAGAGGCTTTTAATTTTTTACTTTGCGAAACCACTAAAATTCGATGTGATATAAATTAATTAAAAGAAAACTTAAAATTTTACTTCACTCATTCATAAATCAGAAAAAAGTCGAAATCTAAGCACCAAACGCCAAATTCTTTTTAGTTTGCTTTCACCATTTTGATTTTTACATCCATCCACTTACGAATAAGCGGTCGATGAGCGCTCTTCACGTCCGACGGCAAAAGTTAACGAAAACTAGACGAACAGTACCAAATCGCAATTATGGGCACAAGATATAAATTCTTTGTTTTCGCTCGGTTTCGTACGACCACTTGCGTGGCCTTCCGACTATTCTAGTTCTAACTTTATGGTGGTGGAAATGCTGCAAGTAGCCAGAGTTCACCTCGCCTCTGCGTGAGATAACACGTGATCTCGTGACAAGCAAAATTTTTAAGTTCTGCTGTGAAAATAATTGAAGAGAAAAATTTTGGATCTCTTTAATCTTATATTTTCCTGAACACTCCTAATTACATATAAAGCAACATGGCCACCATGAATTGTCACAATATAAACTGTAATAAGGTGTTGCTGTAGAATGGATGCGTATGTTAGTAGGTAGGTAAATACTATGATTGAGCTCTAAATCTAACTACATTTGAAAAAGGTCGCAAAAGTTGAGCACCACCGACGAATTATTCCGGTATTTGCGGTATTTTGTATCTTAAGAACGTGGAATAACTGTTTCGATTTTTTGCGGAATAATTCGTCTTTGGTTTTCAATTTCTACGCTTTTATGCCGGGGGACAACTTTTGCGCCACCTTGTGCAATGTACCTACATACATAAATTAAATGAACCTTGCTATTAGTTTGAAGTTCAAGTCCGAAAGTTCTTGCCAGTTCTTCTTCGAAATATTTATGAATTCTATAAAATTAAGTTCCCAACATACAATCATAGACAGACTGCCATTCTCTCCAGACATGTTTAAAGTGGGAAGGTTTTCTCCTATAGACAAAAAAAAACTTCACCATAATTCTCAAAGCCTCAAGGGTGCATTTTGTACATGATGCATATGCAAGCAACCACACCACACCTACTTGCATTTCTCACACCTGAGTGTCTGGCTGGGCTATAAAAGGTATAGCGACAAGAAGCACTAGGGAGTAAACCATTCCATTTGAATGCAGAATTGATACATCACACGAAGAGGAAAATAGATACATATGCCTAGACCCCTAGACGAGGAACCCAATATGGAGTGCACCAGAACAGGACGCAATTCGTTTCGTAAAGAGGGAAAGCACAACGCTGATGCGCCTGGCTGTGCTGGGTGAAAGCGTGTAGATAGATATATGTACTTATATAACCTTAAAACCACTTTTGTGTTGTGTGCCGTTGTTTGTTCCTACTTTGTGAATCCAAGCCAAGGTTGTTGTACTCGTTCTATATAACAGACACTTGCCATCCATCCTGTCCCGCGTATCCCTGTTCCACTTGCTGCTCACGCTAATGGTGGTCTTGCAGTTTTTTTTTGTTTTCATTGCAAAATAAAAAGTGAGGGTGGCTCATGAAAATAAAATGAGTCCAGACGCGCATAACTGGAGACAAGCTTTACCTAGTAGGTATTCATTTTATGTACATTATGTAGAACTAACATAACTCCTATAGGTACCTATACCTATGTATAAATATGAAGCAATTACATAGGTAGATAAAAGAACGAAGCACTAACAAGAACTGAAATTGTTTCCAAATCCATGTGAAATAATATGGGGAACAATGGAGGTTTTTGTGCAGAAAGTGCAATTATGCGCTTAGATGCAGTTCCAAAAACTCACACTTCGGGCTTGTCAGCTCTAGAGCCTAGTCTAGACGATTGAAAATGAATTGATCCATAAAAGGAAAAACTGGTCTTTAAATGTGGAATTAAGATGACTCCCAGCAGGACTTTATAACAGCACAAGAATATATTTCATTTTAGGACGAGACTATAAGTTTGTTGCCGAGATTTTTCTTACTAAATCTGGCTAAATGTCAGATTTTAACGAGTGGGGATGAAGGAAAACTGTCAAAATGTCTGGAACGATTTGCGCACTACTTTACCCTTATTCAGATACCAAACGTCAACAATTATTATTACCGACAAATCCTGTCATCTGGCATTGATGGCATACGTCAACTGGCATTTGACAATCAGCAAGAAATAGCCAGAAGAAATTTCTCGGACTTAAACTGGTAAAGAGGGTTCGGAACACACATTAAATTATATAAATGCTAATTTATAAGAGTTATAACAGTTTATCGCTATTAAAGTACATATATTAGCGGGTGCCCGAAGTATGCCCACTGGCGGAGGGCCCTGACCTTGCGGGCCTGCCATAAACAGTAGGTAGGTACCTTTATAAACAAAACTGCTATAAAAAATTACACTTTCTAAATTTTTTGCTATACTGCTAAAAAATTATAACAGTTAAATACTTCTCAATTTGCGCATCTTCAAAAGGCTAAGCTAGGCTAATATGACCAAGAGTAATTTAGTACAAATATGGACACCAATGCTCCCGTTCAAGTCCAAATAGTTATTGAATCCACCCCCGAAGAACAGTACAGTATTCCAACTCCACTCCGAAGTGTAGCGCCGCCTTAAAAGTTACGAAGTAAGTAAATAATATTGCCAGGACTGCGGAAATGTAAGCCGTTTTTTTCCAAGCCCGGAGGGTTATATTGATACAAATATGCAATTCATGCTGGTAACACAGTTTTTCTCCGTGCTTAAGTTAAGCCCCGAGAATTTTCCGCGCTTAGCTAAGTCCCAAGGTGATTAGTTGCAGTTGCATTTGACATGTAAATTGCTTAGCCGCGAAGTCGTTTCTGTCGACCAATTTCTACGGGGCTTGCAAAAAAACACGACTTTTATATCATTACTTTCAGTTTGTCTGAGGCTAACATCTTTCAACTTCACTTAAACTGAGATGAGATGGCTGATGTGATGGAGCGTATATGGACGGAGGGACACCCGAAACTTTTGAATCCACTTACGAGGGACGGTGTGGTAGAGGAAGACTACGACTCCAGGTGGCGCATTATGAAAGTGAAAGAGGACAACTGAAGACAACTTGCTAGAGCTGGCCCATGGTCCAATCGTGTACAGAGCTTCGTCAAATCTTAAGATGAAGGCTGTGTCAGACAGAATTTTAGAGTCAAGTTTGATAGATTTTTAGGTCACGTAATGGAATAGGTAGGTAAACCTAATTATCATTTTCTTTTATCTACAAAACATAATTTCCCGTCCATAATTTCCTGTTCATATTTTTGTATAGAGCTGTTACATCAAACCAATTTCGGACACCATATCGACTAGTTTCTATAGCCTATCCCTTAAGGCGGAACCAGATATGTCTCGTGTGGTGTGTTGAGAAGTCATGTGTCGCTATCGCTCTAATGTATTTCATATGCGTAGAAACATATTTGTATGGTGTTATGTGTTGTGTCGAAATGTATTAAATACATGGGAATGACAGCGATACACTACTCCCCAACACACCACACGAGAGTAGTGTGGTTCCGGCTTTATACGATATAGGGACCTCCGGCCGAAGTTGGTAGTCGTAGGACCACCATGCACATCCATACTGATGGAAAGTGAAGGTATAGTAAATTATCTTGGCATCTTTTTTCGTTCAGTGTATATTTATATTCCAACACCAGACATAAAATCTAATAGATCTTTTTACCTGACGAAACGGTTGTTTTATAGTAGTCGGCTTGACAGCTCGGTGAAGGTGATATGAAACATGGCCCTTCATCAGGGCCCATTAAGACAGTATATGTACTGCCATCTGCTTCGGTCGTAGAGCTTTGCTGAGGCATCTCTTTATCACAGTGGAATCATACGGAGCACTACACTTTTGGATTGGCAGGGCTGTAAACCGATCAGGACCGAAGAGAGACTAATTTCTTGTCTTTCTTGGCCAAATTACTCATCGGCGATAGTTATAAAAATCCGTTGAATAGCGGTGGGGTAAGCATATGAACATGTACATTGCACAATTATTCCCTCACAGCAAACTCTATATTTTGACATTGAAATCATTGAAAAAATGGAAGGAGTAAAGTTCCTATTGATTTTTGTTAATTCATCTGCATTTACATGAAACGAATTTCCCTGCGCTGAATCGAAAAATCGTGTGACACTTTGAGCAGCATGTCGGCTATACCCTATACCTCGTAATCTCACGCGATTACAACAATGAAGAAAAATTGGCACTGGAAAAATCGAGCAATGTAAATTCTGACTTTGAATACCTTCGTGCATATTGAATTTGGAAATGCTGTTAAAACTCCGAGGTTAATAAAAATATGTATATGTCTTATAGAATACACAAATTTAACTCCATTAACTAGAGTTTTAATTAGACTTTCATAGACAAAAATATCATTTTACCTACAATCTACCAAATTTCCACCAGCTTTGTTTGTATTTTTGATTGGAAACATCAGTCAATTAATAATGCATATTCGAGTTAAAAAAAGACTGATAGTAATAACACAGAGTTTTATTATTTGTTAATTTATTTTTATTGAATACCTAATTTTATAACTTATATTTCTTTATTAAGAGTGTTATGCTCTGGAAGTCTGATTTTTTTTCATTTTTGAGGAAATTTAAATTTAATAAAATAAATGTTGTAACTAACTACAAAATATTTTTGTGTTTCCTAATTTAATTTATGAGTGGGGATATTTTCAGCTCCAAGAAGTTTCAAATTGGACTGCACTTTTACCCACTATTTGATGAACTAGAAAATAGAAATCTGAAATAAATTGCTAATTCTTGCTATGCCAACTTCACAGAGACGTTTAATAAAACGCAGCTAGAAGTAGAGGTATACCCAGTGTTCCAAGGTTGAGGGGAAAAGCACCATTTTTGGCGATTTTACAAAGCAAAAGGGAATTAAAAGGGACAAGCCTAAAAAAAGGGGAAAAAATATTAGTTCTGTTCTTTTAACAATCAGCTGTACTATGTATATTTAAGAACAAGAACAGGTGAATAGCGTTTTAGGAAATACAAGTGCAAATCATATTAAAAAATAATTCTCATGCAACACGTCACTTATGATTTTTCAGTATCTGAAAGCTTTTTTATTTATCGGAATCCTTGGAAGCTTGAAGCCTGATCACAATGCGACGAGGAAACGAGACGTGAGCGTGACGAGAACTCGTTGTAGTTGTCAAACCAATTTCAAGCAATGAGAGTATACCAGAGTATACACAATATAGCGTTTTTCGACGTCACGTGCCGTGAGTTCGAAAAATTTAAAAAAAAAGACGCGACGAGACGACGAATTTCAGTTTGACAACTAATTCACAGAATGAAATCTATTGCTATTTAAGTTTATTTGAGGGGAAAAAGGGATTTTTTTTGGAAAATCAGGGGAAACAACAACATATTGGTGCGAAAAAAAGGGGGGAAATATTTTGGAAACCTGATGGGAACCCTGGGTATAACTACTTTTATTTTACATTTTGTAGTTTAACTTATTTATAAGTAGGCTTATTTATTAATTATTATTATGTACAAAAGGTAGGTACCTAAATGGAAAATAAAATTGAAAAAAGCAATCTCACATTCTATGAGAAAATTCTCAAATCATTAAATAATTTTTGTTGCTATGTGGTCATGGTTGTGCAAGCAGCTCTTTTTCTTTAAATTTTTTCGAAGACATAATAGACTGAAGAATTTTCTTTTCTTTGCATGTAGGTATGAGGAATTGAAAAAAAAAACAAATATTTGTATTCATGAATATAATATGTATATACATAGTTTCTCAAAACTAGAATAGAAAATAAATATCATCTTCAACCACACCCATAAGAGCAAAACAACGAAATCAAACAGAAAACACGAAAACCCTTTTGCCCTCATACCTATCATCATCTATCTGCTACAGTACCTACCTAAAGGGTGATTTTTAAGCTGGTTTGGTTTTGGCAACACTGGTTTTGACAGCTGACGTGTGTTTAGTACCTTGTGTCACTGTCAAACAGCTTCAGTTTGGTTTGCAATTTAACCATGGATCGTCTTACAAATGAACAACGCTTGCAAATTATTGAATTTTACTATCAAAATTCGTGCACGGTTCGAAATGTTCATCGCGCGCTGCTTGTGTTCAGCGATGAGGCTCATTTTTGGTTGAATGGGTACGTAAATAAGTAAAATTGCCGCATTTGGAGTGAAGATCAGCCAGAAGCATTGCAACAGCTACCAATGCATCCCGAAAAAGCCACTGTTTGGTGCGGTTTATGGGCCGGCGGCATTATTGGGCCTATTTCTTCAAAGATGATGCGAATCGCAGCGTTACTGTCAATGGTGAACGCTACCGAGCGATGATAACAAACTTTTTTTTGCCCGAAATGGAAGTTCTTGACTTGCATGATATGTGGTTTCAACAAGACGGTGCCACATGCCACACAGCACGCGAAACAATGGCGCAATTGCGAGGCGAGTTTGGTGAACAGTTAATTTCACGTTTCGGGCCGGTCAAATGGCCGCCTAGATCGTGCGATTTGATTAGATTATTTTTTGTGGGGGTATGTCAAGGCTAATGTCTATAGGGACAAGCCCGCTTCGATTGACGCACTGGAAGCCAACATCCATGCATTCATTCGTGAGATACCGGCCGATATGTGTGAAAGAGTATGCCAAAATTGGACTCAGCGGATGGGCTACCTGAGACGCAGCCGCGGTCAACATTTGCATGAAATTATCTTTAAACATTAAATTGCAAGGTTCAAACTATCGATTCAAATAAATATTTCATTCATTTTTTTGAATTTTTTGTGTTTTTTTTTTAAAAAAAAGTTCTAAACCTCTTAAAAAATCACCCGTTATATTGCATCAATATGAAAGAAAAAAAAGTCAGTAAAAGTCTATCCTAGCTCCTAGCATTATACCTACCAACATAGACTACTTCTATCCTTTCCTAGCCAGAGCAGCCAAAAAGGAATATTCTGGAACTAAAACGAAATTTCTTTACAATGAAAAATTATAGCAACACAAACCCGGGTCTGGATATTTAAGCTAGAACACCATTGAAACTATATCCCGACTGCAAACTACTTTTGCCCAACTTTTGTGTGAAGTAACTCATAGTAGATATGTATATGTATGTACCTATACATAGGAATCGCTAAATATAAACGAATTAATATTCCTCTCATCCCATGACATCATATTCGAGGAATCGGGAACGCAACCAAGGAGTGCAGTTCATGTGCAATGCATGTATTTACATACTCTCTGCAGTGTGTACATAGAACAAATTTATCGATTGAAAACTGTCTCACTGAAATTCAGGTCATTGAACCTACTTCTACTGGCTCGGCTCTTCCAGTATTCTGACTCTATATTGCAGCAAGCACTCCTCGTTGGTGTTGCTGCTGCTGCTGATGCTTTCCACCACCTTTTTCCTTATGCTTTTCCATGGACTGGGTAGGGTATGTGTAAATGCATACAAGAACAAACAGCATTGGAAACAGTGCAAAGTTTAAACCAAACGACCGACGAGACGACGTGATGGTGTTGTCCAGGGGAAGGTGGGACGCGAACAGAAAAAAAGTACTCCAGACAGTAGTAGAAAGGGAAACTGAAGTCGAAAAAGGGCAAAATTACAAACTGGCGTAATGGCGAAGTTGTAGAGAGAGTCAAATGGCATGGACGGGCGCCGCCGCGCCACGCTGATGATGATGAGGACTACGACTCGACGACGAGTTTGATGTGATGCATTTGGGGCATGGTTAAGGGTGTAATGAAAAATGGAATTTTAAACAAATTGATGGACTTGGCAGTGTTGTTATGCATACATAAAACTTAAATTTCAATAAACCTATTAACAAGTTCAATTTAAGAATAACAATTACAAATGTAGATATCACGGGTAACGAAATTTCATATTTGAAACTTACCGAATAAAGCTTTTAATATCTACTTTTAGGAGCAGTTTGTTCACAGTGGGTTTAATTTGTATGCCACTAATTAACCAAAATCGGTTGATCAGCGATTTCCATGATAAACATCTCAAATTTGTGAATAAACTGGCCCTGACTAAACTTTATCAACCAACAAGCCCCTTCAGCCAGAACGGTCCGTTGGAAGCTGACTCCAGTCCAGTTTCTAGCCGTGTTTTTTTTTGCAAGCCCGGAGGAATTTGGTTAAAAAAAATTCTTAATGACATGCGTTTACACGAAGAAATATAATGGTGTTTTGAAGATACTTCGATTGTACCAAAAAAGAATGATTAAGTAAATTTTTTTCTTTTATTTTGTCATAATTTGCAGAATGGTGTCAGTACAAAATTAACACCATACCAATATAATGGTATAATTAAACGTCTGTTGCACTTTGTCAAAAACGTAAGAGATTTTCTGTTCATTCATTATAAGGACTCTTTGTGCTGAACGCACACTATACGTTAAATGTGAAAAGGACTGTCAAAAAAATTTCTTAATCGTTGACGGGGGAGATTTTGTCACCTCCCCATATTTGGTGCCCTTCTCTCCTAAAAATTGAAAGTAGCTGGAAACTCTATTTCTTCGTGTGAAAGGGAGATTGTATGTATGTGTTCTTACTTTGACAGCTGTGGGTAGGTAACTCGCCATGACGCGCGTCTATTATGTTGAGCCAGAAACCTTGACAGATCTGCTTAATTTTTGTTAAATTGAATGCTTTACGAATTGAAAGTTTAATTACTATACCAACACTGGTTCCTAGATTTTGATAAAATGGTATTCATTTCAACCCTTTACACAGTAGACCACTACAAACATTTTGTTGTTTTTCAAACTTTACACAACAGGGATATAGAGAAGAGGAAGACGAAAAATCAATGTATTATCATTTTTTGCCTGTTTGCGTTGTTGGCTCCAGAAACTCTAGAAAAAATGTGCTATCATAATGTAGAGTACATAGATGGCATTCTTTTGGGGGGGGGGGGGGGGGGGGTGTGAGAATGACGCGCAGATAGGTATATCTATCTCACATACATTATATACTTAAATGCATTTACATAAATATCATGTATGGTATGACCAGCACACCATACCTCTCTCTACCAATCCTTTTGTCTGGTCACATAACTTTTGCTGTTCCTGCAGCTGATGTCATCAGTTTGGGTGTCAACCGGAAATTCGGCTATGAAGCTACCCCACGTATTTAAAAGCATAGGCAATCGCTGAATACAAAATGAAATGGGTCAGTAGAGGGTGGTAGAGGCTATGTTAAGGTATCGCAAAATAATTTTATACCTATACAATTATACATATTTTGAATAAAGGGCTATTTTTTACTGAGGATTATGCAAAATGGCATCAGGGAGAGGATAGAGGAAACTTGCAATGAGGCTTCAAAATATTTTCTATTGACATCGATGCACTATATACCTACCTATTTGATTGTACATAAGCTGCAATTATGAACGCATCAAATGGGGTTAGGGGAGCATTTAAAGATATTTACAACTACACATTTACAGTACTTTGTCCCACATGTATATGCAAACAAATCTTAAATACTTTAAAAAATGTAAGCACAAATTTTAATGACCAAGAAAACTAAGTAAAATTCGAAATTAGCTATGTAGTTAGAAACCATGAATAAATTAAAAATACAAAATCCGTTTTGTATGATGTATCTTCATCTGCAAATTTCAAGAAAAGTAGAGCGGGATGCCAAAAAACGAATGAGTAAAAGAGGACTATACTATGAAGATAAACATGTTCGTCTTCATATCTGCATTATGGCACTTCCTATAATCTGCATTCATGAAGATCTCCGCTTTTTGGTCTTATCTATCAATCCAATAAATGTAAATTCTATATCTTTCATCCATTTTTTTTGCAGAACTCGCATAAAGATCAATGTAAATCCACCCTTTTTCTCTTAGAAACTTGTGAACGATGCCCACTAAGGTAGCCAGCTTCAAGCTTCAATCGGTTCTAAACTGCATCGTAGTTTAAACTTCATAAAACTAAATTATGGATACAAAACTAAACTTTTTTAAATATATCAAACAAATTTTGTTAATTGTTCGTAACAATTTATTGAAATACAATCTTCTTAAACAAGTATATGTATCAAAGATCCACAATTCAAAAAAAAAAACCTCAGTCTAGGTGGTTTCATTCCTTAAACCTATAGTTATCTAATAGTTGTAGTCGAATTTGCCGAAGTTTTCGTACTTCATTGGGTAGTACTTCTCCAATTTGTCCATGTGGTAGATCTTGACCTTCTTGAAGTACATGTTTGGAACAAGGAATTCCTCGAAGTCTTCGATTTTCCTGTCCAAAGGATATCCGAATGGCATGTTGTCAATGCGTCGCTCTCCTGAACCAATTCCGGCCATGTATGATGGGTCGTATTTCGAGTACTGTTTGTGTTCAGCATGGTAAGGACTGACCATGAAGAACATCTCCATTGGCATACCACTGAACCAACCACGGGGCAAGACCAAACGGTGTGGGAACAAAGAGTGTGATTCAGAAATGTTCATGTTAAATTGGTGTTTGCCGTCTAAGCACATCATCAAGTAGTTGTATGTTTCGGAATAAGAAATTGGATCACTGGCAGTCCATTCGATATCTTCTGAGCTACGTTTGATTAGGTTTTCACCGACAACCAAATCGACAAGGAATTCATCGAGTTGCATGTAGTTTTCACGGTTCTCACTCATAATCATCTTTCTGCCGTATTGGTCGAATTCGGGTCCCATGTAAACACGAACGACAGCCTTTTGGATCTTGTCAGAAGCAATCTTCAATTCCATGTCGTATACTTCGTGGTTGAGACGCATTTGACGGGCCATAAGAGCCTTGTCCCAAACGTATTTGCCATCTTGGAAGACCATTTTGTCGTTCAACAGAGTGGTCATGTCCATGTCCACCAAATCAAAGTAGGTCATCAGTTTGCTAACATGAACATCGTTGATTTTAACACCAGGCATGAGCATTTCCTTTTGTGTGTAAGATGGCAGCTGGTTCTTGAACATGTAGAATTTGCTCACGATGATCTTGAACAATTTGAATGAAACTGGATCGCGGAGCATTGTTTCGTAGTTCATGAGTACATTTGGTGAGATCATCAAGCTGCTGTAGTCTTCACCGCTGAGGAACATGGAAGCCAACATCCACCAGTTGCCCAAGACGTGTTTATCCAGAACATCAACGTTTCCTTGCATCATGTTGCCGATATGCTCAATAGCTTCAGGCATGCTTAGGTCAACAACAGAACCATCCTTCATCTCAAACTTTCCAGTTTCAATGATGTCATCGATCCTGCGTTCGACATTCATCAGCTTTTTCAACAAATTGATATTTTGGTGTGACTCTAATTGATAGTAGTTCTTCCTGACGGTGAATCCTTCTCCGTTGTGGTACAGCATTTGTGGGTTGTAACCAGTTTTGATCATGCCCCACCATGACAGGGTGTTGAAGTCGGTAAGACCATGAGATAGACGTTCTGAGTAGTAATGGGCCAGCAGCTGTTGAATGTTGTAGAGGAACCATTCACCACGACGGTCCTTGTCTAGGTTGAATTGCTTGCCGGATAGCATTTTGGAGTAGTCCAAGTTCAGGTAGTAGAAGTAAGCGTTCAAGCCAATATCTTCAATGAAATAGCTCATTATGGAGTCTTCATTCATCATCTCGATGTCACGAGTGTAGTCGACTGGCAGGTACACCATCTTCAGATTGGCGTTAACGGTAGCCAACAAGGGGTCCTTTTTCAAAATTAGGTTTCCGTCGCGGAGCATGCATTTCTTCTCTACTTGCATACCTTCACCAAGACCCATAAGGTTCCACCATTGGTACACCTTCCAGTCCCTCATGTAGAATTCCTTGCCAAACCTCTCGAACAAAGGCTCCTCATGATGATTGTAGATGGATGACATTTCCTTTTCAAGCATCATTCTTTTGTTGAATGCATCGGAGTCGAATTTCTCAGCGGCCATTACGTATTTGCCGTTAATGAACATGCTAGGGAAGATTTCATAGATCTGGGGCAAGATAATTCCTTGCATATCGGGACGGTGGATGACAGCCATGGTCAAGCAGTGGACGAACATTCCTTCGTTGACATTCATACGGGCCCATGCGACATTCTGGACGAATGTCTCAAAGTCCTTGGCGTAGTAGAAGAAGTTGAAGAGTCCGTGGGCTTGGAGCATGTGCATGCGTTGCATGGTACTGAAGAACTCTCCCTTGGGCAAGAGTCCACCAAGCTTGTAGGATTGGTAGAACTTCATCATCCATTCGTCGTATTTCTGGAAAATAAAAACGGTTAAGGGATATTGAGCTCTGAACTTAATACATTTTTAAGTATCTTTCTTACCTCATAGTGAGTTTTGTCGTTAATCAATTTTCCTCCAAATTTAATCCATTCTTCCATCAGCAGATCGTGGTCAACACGAAGCAAAATCTCAAGGATGAACTTTTGCTTTTCCATCATGGACTTGTCAGCTAAAAAAAGGACACTTAATTGTTCACAGAGAACTTTTGATTAAATTTTGAGAATATTCTTACCAATTTTGCCATCAATGGAAATGCTCGCCGACTGAACGGCCACTATGGCCATACAGGCAACGATAAAAACAGCTAATTTCATTATAAATTTAGTTCTATAGGATTAGATGCGCTTCTTCGAATCCCGAAGAATACTACCTCTAGCTGAAGAAACACCGTCTTTATATAGTCCCTATTATTCATACTTCAGTGATAAGCTTTGCACTGTTGCAAATCTTGTCCTTCAAAATCTTTGAAATTTGTTTGTGTTTAGAAAAATGCCAAAGTTGCTTCACTATCACAAATTCGTCACCTTAAGGCGTGCAATCTTTTGTTCAGACAATTCCCCAATCAAATGGTTGTGTTGTTTTTAGCTTATTTTATCAACTTTTGAAATTATAAGTATTATAGTTGTTGTTTAAGAACAGAAATCAAAGAGAGAATATTTTAATTTACAAACCAACCTACATTAAGATGTTTTTCTGTTTTGGAATCAGTGTTTACCGGATTTTGTAAGCTTTTATTTTTTTGGAGACTTTGTTTTATCAAATAGATATCGCATATCAAGAGGTTATAGAGAGCAACTTCTCCTTAAGAAAAAATTTTTTTAGGAATCTGGAGATCATCAGTTGAATGTTAGGGATTTTTGTTATCCCCTTTATAAAATAAAACAAAATAAAAATGTATGTAACCGTAAGCCCCCGAAGTGGTCAAAAACCTATGTGACCGATAAAAATTGCAAAATTTCGCAATATTTATCTTCCGCATATTCTATTCCGGACTAATAAAGAGTTGTGCTGCTGTCCCATGTGCCAGTGCCGTCGAACACATAATTAAAAGAAATCCCTAATGTCTTTAAATGTACCCGAAGCATAGTGAAAACAAATATTTGTTTACTTCACTGCACAATTTAAAATTGTGGAAACGAAAGATCAATTTAAAATTTCGGACGAATTTTGTTCACATCCCAAATTGAGATTCCTTTTATCAAATTACCACTTTGGGTTGTATATTGTAATTTGTCCAAACAAAGATGAATTTGGTACTTTCCCGCAAATTTTGGTTTTGCTTTCCGCAATTTTTTTATTTTAATTTTAGGAAATTATTTTTACTCGTTGTATAGGGCAAGTATTGGTAAAAAAAATTGATGTGTTAATCGAGAAGTTCAAAAAGTGGGTTTCGACATACCGTGCGTCGGTCTATGTGTCTGTGTTACTGTATGGTTGTGTGTGAGTGTGGCTGTGTGTATGTTTGCCAGTGCGGCTTTCCTAGAAGTTAAAACTCAATATCCCAAAATGTGTTTAACACATCAAAATTGATTTGGTACTATTTTAAAGACAAGAAAAATACCTTTAATTTGATATCAATTTGAACCTTTATGGACTGAAATCATTATTTTACAATCAGCAACTTCAAGCCTAAATATCTCGAAATATGCTTTCCACGTTTTTTGATGAAGTGGTCTTATTTTTGGGGCTTTTGGCGTATGTCCCTTCAATGATTCGACTGATTTTGCGCTAACTTTGCAATCTGGTGTTTCAAAACATTATTGCATTTGAAATTTAGAAAAATAATTTAAACAAAGGAAAAATTTAACATAAAATACATTTTTATTTACTTCTGACTTTTTCAATATTTTCTCGTTGTTAAAGGTATCATTTCACTATCGAACCATTGAAATGCATCTTCATTATGTGGCTACATTACAGTTATTGACTACAAAACAAATTCATGCGGGCCAGCAGATCAAGTCGTACATTTTATTTAATAATCCTTTCGACGGCACTGGATAAGAACATATAAAATGGGGAATCTCTGTAAAATACACGGGGATACGCCTCCTATAGCCAAATGGCCGGTAATGAACATGAACATATTTATATAAAAAGCAATAACAAAGTTAATAAAACAATAATAATCATGTAATTTACCACAAGTCTGGTAATTAATGGCATAACATTTTTTGTAGAAAATCGAATTTTCTACAAAAAAAAGGATCAAATGTCAAATCTTATCGGCAAATTTTATCGTAAACCTAACCGTTTTGAAGTTACAGTATAGGAACACAAATTCGATATAAAAAACTCTGGCGGTTTTCAACAAACAGTTCCAAACCGAGTACTATTCATAAAAAAGTATTGATTATATTGCGAATTCGTTCTCTAGAAATTCTGACATTTCTTGTGCCAACATTAAAAGAAATTTTAACATTTCATTTCATGGTGGAAATGTTATTCTGCCTCTTAAATCCGTTAAACTTAATGATGACAAGAAACAGCATAGTCAACAAAGCTGGGAAGAAAGGGGGAAGCAATGGAAAGAAGCTTGGCAGGCTAAAATCAAGCTTGAAGCATTATTCGGATTGTTTGTGATTGAGGTTTGTGAAGCTGTTCTTTTGTTGGCGGGATTCTTGGTATTTCCGGCTTTTTCAATCAGAACTTCGTTAGTAATTAGAATGACGTTAGTAACTGTCATGCACTAGCATCGCACTCTATACACACTTCAATGATACTGAAAACAATGTTTTAAACTCGACGCCTTTATAGAACTTGATTGGAAATTGTTGAGCAGACTCCCAGACGCCAGATAAGACAGACCAACGGCCTTTATATTGTTGGACTGTTGTGTCTGTAACTTAATCTTTGTATTCTGATTTTGTTAAAAAATACACAATAACGCGATCTGTGTGAATAGTGAAAATGAAATCTTTGGTGTAAAAAATCGAATTTTCGTTTTTGCTATCAAATTCGGTTAAGAAATCTAGAACTCTGCAAAATTCGTTCTTTTTACATACATACTTCGAAACATTCTAGGGAGTTTCTCTCTAAATGATAAATCTTGCCGTGAGAAATTATTCGATTTACAGAAATCCCTTAAACATTATTAAAGATCATTAACTGAAAATCATTGATATATCGGGTATTGCATTCCTATCACGTTGCAGATCCTAACCCTAGGTGTCAACAAGTACACGTTTCGCAAATAAAGTAATTCGAGATGGTTTGATTGCGTTAAATAAAAAACAAAACAAAGTTGCTAGGAGTTAGGAGTGGTGTCATAACACGCTCTAAAACCTACAAGTAAAAATGTATGAAAAAAAAAAAAAAAAATAGGAGGCAACCTAAAAGCTAAGCATAACTGTGTTAATATTTAAAAAATTACCAATTCATTTTTCTTTTTAGAATTTTCATCATTATGGTTTTTACCCAAGACAAATAGAAATAAAAACTAGGATACCGATCATATTGGCCAGTGTTATAGCTTAAGCACCCTTCCAAGCCAATTACTTCAAACTTTTAACATTTAGAATATAAATATTTTTTTATAAAATGCTAAATAAAATAATATGCCCATGTTATCACCTGCATATATGCGTACATACAAAAATATTTGTTTTTTTCTTTTAAAATTGACGATTGTGTACTTCATTTTTGACCTGTTGGGTTATCGAATCGCTTTTTGCTTTAATGTATTTAAGATTTACAAAAGAAAACAAAAGTCATATAAAACAACCTTTTAACCTGGCGATATGCATTTCGAATGCATAAATAAACACTATGTTACCAAGCACTTGCCATCACAGTGATTTTAAGCAAACATTTCTTATCAAATGATTGTGATAATGAACAGGTAACTTTTTCTCCTTGAGCAGACCTATAAAAGCTTCCCAAATTCATTTAGAAGGGCAGTATAGTCTATGCTCTTTGAGACTTGAAGGAGCCGCAAAAGTATACCTACAATGAAATTAACGCTAGTAGTTCTGGCCTGTATGGCAGCCGTGGCTGTTCATTCGACCCCTATCGAGAAGGATGTCAAAATTTGTGAGTTTTGAGGAATTTTTTTTTTTTTAAACAAAAATGAATTGGTCCTATAATTAAATGCAAACAACATTTGCAGGTGATAAAGTATTCTTGGAAAAGCAGAAGTTCTTCCTTGATATGCTGCGTCATGTTGGTGAGCCCTTGATGATTGATGAATGGATGAAGCATGGTGAAAAGCTGATTGTCGATGAATCACACTATTCGGTAAGTTCCAAAGGTATTTTTATTATTTGAATTTTTTTCTAAAAATCCAACTCAAAACCAGATGTACGATGATTCGATGAAAATGTTCCAAGAATACTACAAAATGGGTGGACTTTTGCCTAAAGATGATTTCTTCAGTGTCGTCAATGAGCATCACATCAAACAAGCAGCAGGACTCTTCCATTTCTTCCTAAATGCCAAGGATTGGGATACTTTGGTTGATAATATTGTGTGGGCTCGTATCAACTGCAACCAGGGAATGTTCGTTTTTGCTTTGAATATGGCTGTGATCCATCGCCCAGACATGGCTGGAATTATTCTACCATCGATCTATGAAATCATGCCACAGATGTTCTTCAATAGCAAACTTGTATTGCAAGCTGAGAAATTCGACTGGGAACAGTGGAACAAGCAGATCATGTTCGAAAAACAATGGCTCTCACTCTACGAGAAGAAACACACCAAAAACATGCACGACAAACAATTCCACATGAAAGATTGGAAGATGTGGCAATGGTGGAAATTGATGGGACTTGACCAGGACTGGCATTTGGAAGAGAAATGTATTCATCGCGAAGACATGGACGCCATGAAGAACGACTCAAAAAAGCCTTTGAACGAATGGATTTGGAATGAAATGAAGATGTTGTGGATGCCAGTTGACTACAGCCGTGACATTGAAATCTTGAACGAAGAATCCAAATTGACCTACCTAACTGAAGATTTGGGCTGGAACGCATACTGGTACTACTTGAACATGGACTACTCTATGGTTATGGATAGCAAACAGATCCCTTTGAACAAAGATCGTCGTGGTGAATGGTGGTTGTATAATATCCAACAAATCTTGGCCCGTTACTCTATGGAACGTTTGTCACATGGAATGGAAGAAATAAGTGAGCTCTCATGGCATGGTAAAGTAGAGATGGGATACGATCCAAAATTGATTGCCTACAACGGCATCGGCTTCTCTATGCGTAAAAACTACTGGGAAGTTGAATCTCACATGAATTTGGAGCTGCTTAAAAAACTCATGAGCCTTGAACGTCGCATCACCGATGCCATCGAATATGGAAAATTCAAGACCTTGGATGGAGAGAGTATTGATCTATGGAAACCAGAGTCCATTGAAATTGTTGGAAACATGTTGCAAGGAAATATGGATATGATTGACCGTACTTTCTTCGGCTACTGGATGAAACTCGCCAGTGTTTACCTAGCTGGTGAGAAATATGAAGCTATGACTGTGATGCCAAATGTTATGTTGAACTTCGAAACCATGTTGCGTGACCCACTCTACTATCAACTTTTGAAGAAAACCATGGTTATGCTGAAGAGCTTCAAGAAAATGATGCCATCCTACAAACATGACGATCTCTTGTTGCCAGGAGTTACCATCCAGGATTTGAATGTTGACAAGATGATGACCTACTTTGATTTGGTGGACTTCGACATTTCCAATCTAATGAACCACAACCAGGTCTACGAAAACGGCAAAATGGTTTGGGACAAGATTTTATTGGCCCGCCAAATGCGTCTGAACCACAAGCCATACACTGTTGAGATGAAGGTTAAGTCTGAGCAAGACCAAAAGGTTGTCATCCGCACTTTCTTGGCTCCTAAATTCGATGAATTCGGTCGCGTGATCGACTTAATGAAACACACTGAGAAGATCATGGAAATCGATGCCTTCACCTACGACTTGGTTGCCGGAGACAACATGATCAAACGATCATCCAAAGACTACCATTGGACCAGCAAGGATCGCACCACCTTCGCCGAGCTCTACAAAATGGTTATGATGGCCCAAGAAGAGAAATACGAACTTCATATGGACATATCGCCACCTCACTGTGCTTTCCCTGCCCGCTTGGTCTTGCCACGTGGTTGGGCCAAGGGTATGCCAATGAAGATGATCGTCATGATCAGCCCTTACAAGATGGACGAAGAAAAACACATCGCCTACAACCGCAGCTACTTGTGCGGCATTGGATCAGGAGCTCGTTTCGTTGACAACATGCCATTCGGTTATCCATTCGACAGGATGATTGAAAAGTCCAGTGATATGCATTTACCAAATATGCTCTGGAAGGATGTAAAGATCTATCACATGGACAAATTTGAAAAATACGAAACCAAGTACGAGAACTTCGGAACCTTCGACTACCAATTGGCATAGAGTTTGTTTGTTATCATATAGAATTAATATGATGGTCATTTGACTTTTGTTGGTCATTTGGCTCATCGAAGACAATAGCTTTCATAGATTCTCGTTGTTAATAAAAATTAACCTAAATAAATTGTGTACAGTTACCGAAAATATTTATCGTTTTGCTATCGTTATGAAGTTATTGTGTCTTTTGGACTGGGCTGCTGGTGGCTAAGAGAATGCAGTTGTTTTCGATTATAAGAATTGAGCAAATATGCAGTTAGAGGTGTAAAGGTAGCTATAAGAGTTTTCCCCAAACTACGTGTTAGTAAGATTCTTTCAAGTATTTCTCATCAGCCCTGCTCCAACATATACAAGCGGTCTTCATGTGTCGAATTTCTATGTCAACCTGTTTAAGCCCCAGTTCGAATTTTAGTCTTCTTTGTTTCCTTGGCCGTTCTCCAACACAAGCGATCTTCGTGTTCCAAATGTCCACCCTACCTTTTTAAGCCCCAGTTTCGACTTCAATAATTGACCCTGAACAATAGCGCGCCAGACTCGTAGGTAACGCAATATCAAGCTAAATAATATTTCCCGATCGATCTGTGTATAAAAGATCCATGGGGGAAAAGGTATGTTCGTTCAATTTCCAAAACTACCAATTTCCAAAAATTTTACAATTTGTAGTCTAGTCTGCATAGTTTTCAGGGCCGAGTAGTAAACCGATCGAGTGAGTTTTCTTTGATCATCTTCAGCTGAATGCGTAATGTTAAGCCCCGAGTCCACAAACAATGTGAAGTAAACAGATGGGAGATCCTGATGGAATATATCTAATATCGGAGCATTTATACCTGTACTATCACACTTCACACTAATGTCACTAATGGATCAATTCGTTTGTGCCTTTAAGCTTTCTTCTAAAAATGATCAAGCGACGCCGATGCGACACATTGGAAGTGAAATTCGTATCAAAAATGCCTATTAAATTTTCTAAAGGAAATATACTTATCCATTGATGCTGTTCCGCTATACAATTTTTTTGTATAATGAGCCGATATTGGTTAAAAGACGTTTTTTAAAATGGCGACTGTACCATATGTTTGCTTTGTGTCCAAAACTGCAAATTTTTTCGATTTTTTACTAAAGTTTGTAGAAATTTGCAATTTTCGATAGTTCGAATTTGCTGTAGGTACAAGTGTTTTTTTTTCAAGTCCGAATGAAATTAGACGCAAAAAACGATATTGTGGGTAAACAACCCTTAGCTAAGGGGCTTAACTCGTATTTAGTAGCAAAACTATATGGAAACGTCAATTTATTTCCTGTGGTAAGCCCAAATCGCTTTTTCGTTCAATTCCCTTCCCGCTTGCGAAAAAATACGCTTATCGTCTGTCACTGCCGACTGGCCAAGAAGTTGAATAGGTCAGAGGTGCATACTGAAAAAAATGCTTACAAAATGTATACAAAATATTCAAAAGACAATTTTACAACCTTAGGAACATATGGAAATGGAATAATACCTATAATAGTTGGCTGAACATCGATTATCGATATCTATCTTAGATACTTTTAAAAGTGAGGAGGTCCCTCTATACATGTCTCAAGATATAACAAGGTGGCAAAAAACTTTCAATTGAATTTAATTCATGGCAGTCCATTAAAACAGAAACAAAAACAACGCTTTTCTATTGTTTTCGTTTTCCTCTTCTTCGTATATGTATGTACATATATCACAGTTTTGTTTTATAAAAGTACTGTTCAGTTCATGCGTCAGGGTTGTTCAGTGGGCATATTTCGGGCACCTAGAGTTTTTTTTTCAAGCTGCGCGATTTTTCCGATGGCGATGAGCTGTTATAACTACTATCAATTGGCATATATCTCTAGTCTCTTCCCTAGCAAAGATACCAATCTCGGCTGTCATCCGAGTTTGCCTACAAGCTCATATAGGGGAAATTCAGGAGAAACACGCACACATATGCAGTAAGCGTACATCCACCACCCTTTATTTGCACACACATGCAGTAAGCGTACATTCACCACCAAAATGTCGGTTATTTACGAGTTTCAATGGCTATGTTCAAAAAGTATAATAAAAGGAGCAACGAGTTATCAAGTGCTAACCCAACCTTATAAGGATAAGTTTGTGGAAACAAATTGAACGTGAAAATTTATAATCAATTTAAGTATATTCGATTGTCTTTTGTCATTATTTGTTTTCTTTCTACGATTGTTTGGTATTGTATTTCGCTCTCGAATTATTGAAACAGACTGTGAACATGACAAAAAAAAAACGAATGAGAAATCAGCGAATCAACGCAACTGTTGTAAGACTTTAGGCGTGTTTTTTTGCAGGAAGTGACAAGACATGCCAATTATAACAGATTTTGTTTATAAAATTACTGTTTATGCGGCCCCGCAGAGCCAGGGTCCTCCGCCGGTGGGCATAATTCAAGCACCTAAATTTTTTTAAGTAGTGCGAAGCGCGTAAACGTACTCCCGCTTTTAATGGCCAAAAATTGTTATAACTGTTATAAATTGGCATGTCTCTAGTCTCGTCCTTTTTGCAAACCTAGAGGAAATTGATCGAAAAAAACTATGTCGCGTCGGGGCTAAGGAATTTACATGTTAAACGCAACAACAACTAATCCCCTCCAGGCATAGCTAAGAGCACATAATTTTCGGGGGTAAACTGGCGCGATGCGAATCTTCGAACATTATTCAGTCGTCGCATATTCGCGCGAATGTTTCGCGTTGGTTTGGGACAGCCTTTATGCTATGTATATGCGAAACCATTAGAAAACTATCGATGACCGAAATTTCAATGTATAAATTCTAACTTATCACGTTATTTATTTTATTACAGACTTTTCTGTTAAATGCCAAAGATTTAAAAATCATTGTGTAACAGCGAACTACTTACAGGATGAATTTTCAAAGAAAAATTAAAAGAAGTTTCATCAAGTGAAATTCGTAGTGTAATAGCAGACTTAGCACCATTAAATTGGTGTTTTTTTCAACACATCCCGATATCCCACCTAACATCCGCCATTTTCATGTTGAAAAGCTGGTGAGTTGAAATTTTTTTAAAGATGGCTGCGTTATTTGCACATACAAAATGGTTGTTCTGGGAAAACAGAACAATCCCACCCCGTTAAATTGTTGTTGCAATTCACATCTATTCATGGGCACAAAACGAAATTACAAAAACAACAATGTAAACAAATGGGTTTTGGAGGGTGATACGTACGAAAGATTGGTATCTTCATATAGAGTGTTTTTGGTCCCTAGCGTAATTCCAAATTATAATAGTTGTAACAGTTTGTCACAATTAAAAGTTAGAACAAAAATTCTGCGTGCTTGAACAATGCCCACAGGCAGCGGAAGCGGAGGGTCCTTGCAAAAACGGAAGTGACATTCCAATTATAACACTTTTGGTTCAGAAAAGTACTGTTTATGCGGCATCGCAGGGCCAGGGCCCTCCGCCGGTGAGCATACTTAAGGCACCCAGAGTTTTTTTTTCAAGTCGCGCGATGCGCCTTAACGCACATCCATATTTAATGGAGAAAAACTGTTATAAATTGGCATGTCTCTAGTCTCGTCCTGCAAAAACAGTTCCTTTGTAAACAAAACTGTTATAAATTGTCAAAAAGTGTGAACCTACACGTACAAATACTTATATGTGTTATAATTGGTCCTGCACTGATGATTTCTAATTCCAGTTCCAGTTCAAAAGCAAACAAACTGGAATATGCGATTGGAATGTAACATAAATTGGAAACATATCTTAAGAATGTCTTTATGAAGAAATCCATTTGACTTTTGGTATTCTAAATAAATAAGTTACTGATTAATTACCAAAATTTAAAAAAAAATATTCTAAAATCTAATTGTTCGAAACATCCTTTACTTTATAACAAAAATGTATCTATAAGTTATGTAATAGGAGAAGGGGAAAAAGTAAAAAGCGCTTTAAAGGAATTTAATTTGCTCAGCTACTCAACCGTTTCATGACAGGTGGCACAAGTTGTTAGCCGGCGCAAAAGTTGAACACCACCGACGAATTATCCCACAAAAAAATCGGAACAATTATTCCGCGTTCTTTAGGATTATAATGGTTTATGCCTTGTAATCGTGTACATATTTTGTATCTAAAGAACGTGGAATAAATATTTCGATTTTGCCGGGTGACAACTTTTGCGGCGACTTGTAGATATAAATTTATATATTGAACGGTTTGCATAATCGTTAAAAGTTAAAAGTCTTTAAGAAACGTCTATATTTTTATATTGCAAAAATTCATTAGACAAAATATTATATTTCTATAAACAGATAGATAAATAAATTTGATTTATTTTCCTTTCTATAAATAAGACGTAAGACGTCATGCCATGTTTCCAACGGTACAAATACACTAAATTTTTATTATAAATAAAATAATTTCAGCTTTAACCTTAGATAGGCAGGCATACAGATCTACCTAAATTTTTTAATCCTACAATGAAATGCACACAAAAAATTTCAAAATCAGTATAGAAATTACTATTCTATAGCTTAGATAAGTTATAGAACAGGACATAATGTACATATGTACAAATGCATAGGTCTAAGTGTTTATTAAATTAAATGATAAGAAGTTTGAAAGTATAATCTCTAATGCAAAAGTTTGCAAAAACAAGACATATCAAAGGTCGAGCATGCAACATGAAGAAGTGATAAGAAGACTGCCAAAAAAACTGACAAAGTTTATCACTGCCAAACTTGCACATAGTAAAAAATTGCAACAAATAAACAGTTCTGGAGCAAAGTATAAAAGCTCAAGTTTCCCAAAGAAAAAGTCAGAGTAGTCTTTGGGATTCGAAGAAGCTCATCTAATCCTATAGAACGAAATTTATAATGAAATTAGCCGTTTTTATCGTTGCCTGTATGGCCATAGTGGCCGTTCAGTCGGCGAGCATTTCCATTGATGGAAAAATTGGTAAGAATATTCTCAAAAATTGAATAAAAAGTTCTCTGTGAACAATTAAGTGTCCTTTTTTTAGCTGACAAGTCCATGATGGAAAAGCAAAAGTTCATCCTTGAGATTTTGCTTCGTGTTGACCACGATCTGCTGATGGAAGAATGGATTAAATTTGGAGGAAAATTGATCAACGACAAAACTCACTATGAGGTAAGAAAGATACTTAAAAATGTATTAAGTTCGGAGCTCAATATCCCTTAACCGTTTTTATTTTCCAGAAATACGACGAATGGATGATGAAGTTCTACCAATCCTACAAGCTTGGTGGACTCTTGCCCAAGGGAGAGTTCTTCAGTACCATGCAACGCATGCACATGCTCCAAGCCCACGGACTCTTCAACTTCTTCTACTACGCCAAGGACTTTGAGACATTCGTCCAGAATGTCGCATGGGCCCGTATGAATGTCAACGAAGGAATGTTCGTCCACTGCTTGACCATGGCTGTCATCCACCGTCCCGATATGCAAGGAATTATCTTGCCCCAGATCTATGAAATCTTCCCTAGCATGTTCATTAACGGCAAATACGTAATGGCCGCTGAGAAATTCGACTCCGATGCATTCAACAAAAGAATGATGCTTGAAAAGGAAATGTCATCCATCTACAATCATCATGAGGAGCCTTTGTTCGAGAGGTTTGGCAAGGAATTCTACATGAGGGACTGGAAGGTGTACCAATGGTGGAACCTTATGGGTCTTGGTGAAGGTATGCAAGTAGAGAAGAAATGCATGCTCCGCGACGGAAACCTAATTTTGAAAAAGGACCCCTTGTTGGCTACCGTTAACGCCAATCTGAAGATGGTGTACCTGCCAGTCGACTACACTCGTGACATCGAGATGATGAATGAAGACTCCATAATGAGCTATTTCATTGAAGATATTGGCTTGAACGCTTACTTCTACTACCTGAACTTGGACTACTCCAAAATGCTATCCGGCAAGCAATTCAACCTAGACAAGGACCGTCGTGGTGAATGGTTCCTCTACAACATTCAACAGCTGCTGGCCCATTACTACTCAGAACGTCTATCTCATGGTCTTACCGACTTCAACACCCTGTCATGGTGGGGCATGATCAAAACTGGTTACAACCCACAAATGCTGTACCACAACGGAGAAGGATTCACCGTCAGGAAGAACTACTATCAATTAGAGTCACACCAAAATGTCAATTTGTTGAAAAAGCTGATGAATGTCGAACGCAGGATCGATGACATCATTGAAACTGGAAAGTTTGAGATGAAGGATGGTTCTGTTGTTGATCTTAGCATGCCTGAAGCTATTGAGCATATCGGCAACATGATGCAAGGAAACGTTGATGTTCTGGATAAACACGTCTTGGGCAACTGGTGGATGTTGGCTTCCATGTTCCTCAGCGGTGAAGAATACAGCAGCATGATGATCTCACCAAATGTACTCATGAACTACGAAACAATGCTCCGCGATCCAGTTTCATTCAAATTGTTCAAGATCATCGTGAGCAAATTCTACATGTTCAAGAACCAGCTGCCATCTTACACACAAAAGGAAATGCTCATGCCTGGTGTTAAAATCAACGATGTTCATGTTAGCAAACTGATGACCTACTTTGATTTGGTGGACATGGACATGACCACTCTGTTGAACGACAAAATGGTCTTCCAAGATGGCAAATACGTTTGGGACAAGGCTCTTATGGCCCGTCAAATGCGTCTCAACCACGAAGTGTACGACATGGAATTGAAGATTGCTTCTGACAAGATCCAAAAGGCTGTCGTCCGTGTTTACATGGGACCCGAATTCGACCAATACGGCAGAAAGATGATTATGAGTGAGAACCGTGAAAACTACATGCAACTCGATGAATTCCTTGTCGATTTGGTTGTCGGTGAAAACCTAATCAAACGTAACTCAGAAGATATCGAATGGACTGCCAGTGATCCAATTTCTTATTCCGAAACATACAACTACTTGATGATGTGCTTAGACGGCAAACACCAATTTAACATGAACATTTCTGAATCACACTCTTTGTTCCCACACCGTTTGGTCTTGCCCCGTGGTTGGTTCAGTGGTATGCCAATGGAGATGTTCTTCATGGTCAGTCCTTACCATGCTGAACACAAACAGTACTCGAAATACGACCCATCATACATGGCCGGAATTGGTTCAGGAGAGCGACGCATTGACAACATGCCATTCGGATATCCTTTGGACAGGAAAATCGAAGACTTCGAGGAATTCCTTGTTCCAAACATGTACTTCAAGAAGGTCAAGATCTACCACATGGACAAATTGGAGAAGTACTACCCAATGAAGTACGAAAACTTCGGCAAATTCGACTACAACTATTAGATAACTATATATAGGTTTAAGAAATGTGTTGTAATATGTATATTTACTTTGAGGCCTTTCTTCGTTAAATTGATGAACCCACTTTACATATGAGAGCAAAGTACCTATATTTACGAAAAAGGAATTTAAATAAATTGATACGAAAAACAAAACACTTTTGCATATTTTAATCTGTGGACTAAAAGACAAGTCGGGAACGAGTATTAAGACCCTGTTCAGCAGAGTACAATACAGTTTCGGAAAAATAGAACGCTTACAACAAAGATAAAAAAAGTATCTATTGATTTAAACGTGCATAATTTTGTTTTTTCCATTTGAACATTTCTAACACCTTAACTATTGAGAAAGGCTATTCCATACATTCATAGTATACACTTTGATAAGCATATAGAACTGAAACATTTGTATATTTTATAATTGAATGAGTAATTGGCTAGTTGCAAAACCATGAACACGTCACTTTGTTTCAAAACCAACTACGTATACATCGAACTAGCTATTTTTCAAATTATACTATTGAAGTCTTAAAAATTGTTATTTCATCATAACCTTATTTAACATAATTAATTATAATAAAACAGGTCATCTGTCTAATGATAAGGCAGATAAGTTCGCTGATGAAAGCTGTCATTATCAAGCTCTTACGGTATCAATGCATTCCAGAAGGTAAGTGTGATGTACTCAGAATGAAGGTTAGAAGTGAACTCTCTCTTTCTTAAAACTACATACATATTACAATTTGTCTTACGTGCTATGATTATTTATAATTCATTACAACTGTACATACTAGAAGGTGGCGTTTACACTTGGTACTTGGTACTTTACTGTAAGCAATTGAAATTCATATTTAAGCGCACTCTATTTCGACTGCTTGAAAACTACATAATGTCGTATTTCTTATCTAAATGTAAGCGGCCACCAGTTGAACTTTTGTGTTGAAAATATTTTCTTTCAATACCCATCTATCTTGTAGCTCGTGGCTAAAACAAAAAATTACAAATTAAAAGAAAAAATATCGGAACCACCATCTTGTTTTTTTTTTGTTTGGCAGCACACACAAAACTGTAGATACTGCTGAATTGTAAGCACGTACAAAATAGAAATAAGACTCCATTATGTTAATGCGGTTAAGGTCTGTGGTCCGTTCTTTTTCTCTAAAAAGTTAACTATTGTTAACTATTATTAACTTTGGTCATTCCTAAATTCTCAAATTGTTACATTGTGTAACATTCTGACGACTTCAAATCGTTCCTAAATTCAATGTTGAGCTGTCAGAATGTTACACTTTGTAACAATTTCCAACTCATCTCGACGATATGAATTGAAATGTTAATCTGTCAAAAGCAGCTGAATTTGGAAATGTTTTCATTTTGTGGTTATCTTTTGTTTACTTTTCGTTCTTTTGAGTTGAAACTATATTAATTTTTGGATTTCCTTTTTCAATTTAATAGATTTTTACTGTCGATTTCGATTTTTGGAAACGAGTTCTGTTATTTTATGATGAATATTCTTTGTTTGATGTATTCTTTCGTTTATATTTCGGTAGAAATTTAACAAGTGAATTTGTGTCCATTTTGAATCAAACAAAAATTTTATATTTCGCTGGAAGATTCGCTTTTTTTTCCAAAAATAAAGTTTATTTAATATATAATTAACAAACTGTAAACATTTTTTAAGTATTTTTTGAAATAAATTTGATGCAATTAAATGATTTCTTTGATTTATTCATTCTAAATGTATTTTCATTTTTTTTCAACCCATTGCGTTTGACAGATCAACAATATTTTTAACATTGATCGTTCCTAAATGAAATGTTACACTGTGTAACATTTTTAACAATGGCACTTCAACATCTTTATTTGACACATTAACAATAGTTAACTATTGTATAGAAAAAGAACGCACCACTGGCCAAATCAAATTCAAAATAAAAACGAAATTAGTTTGACCGCTCATTTCATTTGAATTTTAATTAAATATCCGTTAGTATCGCTTGTTTTGACATTTGAATACAAAAGCTTTTTAAGACTTTTATAATGGGTTCAAATTGGGTATGTTCGTAGGGTTTCCAACTTTTCCAATTTAGTGCGAATTTGATTGAAATTATCTCATTTCGGAATGCGAATTTGTTTAGGAAATGAGATAATTTGAAAACGAATTTGGAAATTTTCAGGGAAATAACTTTATGTGTTCTAATGTTCTAATCTGTTACCTTTTTTATTAAGTTAAATAATGTGAGCTGCGATGAAAATCTCCTTTCTAAGAGTTTGCACCTATACAATTCATTTACAATTCCATATCGTTTTGTTGAAAAGCTTTTACTTTGCTCTATTGAAGACTGGAGGCAATACTCTAGCGGGAAACTGTAGCAACAGGATAGACACATAAAATGAGTGGAAAAGTGTTTGGAACTTTTTACATATTTGTATGTGTCCTAAATAGTAAACAAAAATTAATGCAATTTTGTGAGTGTTCTATTGGCAACGAACAATTGTATTTATTAACGTATCAAGAATTCTTCTTTGTTGATAGCGTCATTGGGTCAAGAGGATTAAAACCCTTCCACTTTGTGGCCTTACAATACTTGCTCCGCCAGTGGTTTTTCTTTGGATAATTTATAATTATTTTGAATTAATTATCTTTGGATAATTTAAATTGTAAAAAAATAAATAATGTTAATACAGCCATTTTAAAGCTTTGAAAGTGATAAAAGGCCAATTCAAATTGAAAAACGAAATGAGCCGTTAAACAAAACCTCGGTCTGGTATAACTTGAAAATTCTTATAAATTTTAACAAATTTTTGACAGAAAGTTTACGATATTCTGTGACCTGACACCTAAAATTAGTAAATCTTCGATAAAATCTGTTCTTCTATCCACGGTACAGTAAGCATGGCATGGACTTGTACCCACAACCGGGCATACTTTAAATTTTCAGTAAACGCATCCAAATCTGCAGTGTTTTTGAATTAAAACAAAATGGGCTAGTTTCAAATTTTGAAGTCCTAAATTTAAAAAAATCAGTACTGTACTGTACTTTCATATACAGGCCAAACAAATCCAAAACATTTCCAAAATTTTCCCGTAAATTTCGATCACTGTTATAAAGCGATCCATTTCTCAAATTTGCATGTAGCAAACTGGCGCTGCCCGTATAGGTATTTATTGAAAGCTGTATAATTTACAGTGTTGCCAACACGTGAAATTCGAATTGTATCGCCCATTATTTTGTTCAACTGTACAGGTATAGGTATAGTCAAACATAAAGACCAAGTGCGAAGCTTACATTAGATATTCACTGTTGAGAAAATATAAAACCTTTTATTTCAGAAAATAAAAGTCCCATTTGTTAATCCAACGGATTTTGAAATTAAAGATACAAAAATGCTTTAGTTTTCTTCGAACTGTTCATGACAATTTATTTCATTGCAAATTCTATAAAATAAAAAATGATTCAAAAAAGAACCAACACAAGGAAGATACAAAACAAAATAAATCTATTTTAAGAGACAAGAGTCTGTCACATCACATGTTCCAAAACCGTTTTTCGTTTTAAAAAAAACCACATAGTTTTTTTAATAGTTGTAGTCGAAGCTTCCATAGTTTTCATACTTCAAAGGATAGTACTTGTCGAGTTTATCTTCATGGTAAATTTTAACATTCTTGAAGTACATATTGGGCACTGTGAATTCTTGGATGTTTTCAATCTTCCTGTCGAAAGGATAGCCCAATGAATGATTATCAACGTAACGAGCCCCTGACCCAATGCCGCAAGTGATTTTGTAGTCGTATGTGGGGACATCTTTCGGCTCGTCATTGTATTGACTGATGATGAAGAATAATTGCATGGGCATGCCCTTAACCCAACCACGAGGCAGGGATAATCTAGCTGGGAATCCGCAATGAGCCTCACTGACTCCATATGGCAGTTCTTGTTTACCTTCGTAAGCCAGCAGGACTAGCTTGTACAATTCGGTGTAGGTTGTCTGGTCATTGGTGTTGTAGTAAATGTCCTTTGAGCTACGCTTAATGATGCTCTCTCCGGCAGGCAAGTTGTAATTGAAAATGTCAATTTCCAAGAAGTTTTGGCCGTTGCTCAATAAATTGATTTTGCGACCATATTGATCAAATTCAGGTGCAATGTAGGTACGAATTACGACCTTCTTTGGCTCTTCAGATTGAACCTTGATGTTGTAGGTGTATGGGATGTGGTTCAAACGTGTTTGACGGGCCAATAGAGTCTTGTCCCACACGAACTTTCCGTCGACAAACACCATCTTCTCGTTCAACAGGTTGGTGATATCGAGATCGACCAAGTCGAAGTATGTCTTCAGTTCGCTCACTTCTACATCTTGGATCTTAACACCGGGGACGATGAGTTCGTCACGTGAGTATGATGGCAGTTGGTACTTGAATTTGTAGTAAACGTTAACAATTTTCGTGAAAAGATGGTATGAGATTGGGTCTCGAAGCATGGTCTCGTAGTTCTGGAGCGCATGAGGCTGGACAGTGAATGCCTCAGAATTAACACCACTGAGGTAGACATTAACAAGAGCGTACCAGTGGGTGAAGAAAGTCTTGTCTATTGCGTCAACGTTACCTTGCATCAAACTGCCAATGTAGTCAATGGACTTGGGGTTGCTAAGATCGATCTCAATACCATTGGTGGTTACGTATTTGCCGGTGTCAATTATGTCCATGATTCTGCGGTAAACACCCACCAAAAGGTTTGCCAGGTCCAAATCCTCATATGACTGCAATTCATAGTAGTTTTTCCTGTAGGTGAATCCGTTTCCATTGTAAGCAATCAATTGTGGATCGTAGCCGCTCTTGACCAATCCGAAGAATGAAAGCTCATTAATTTGTCCCAACCCATTTGAAAGACGTTCCATGTAGTAACGAGCCAGCAGTTGTTGGACGTTGTAGATCCACAATTCTCCACGACGGTCTTTGTTCAAACTGTACTCTTGTCCATTTAGAATGTCTGGGTAGTCCATGTTCAAGTAATACCAGTAAGCATTCAAGCCAACATCTTCTGTGAAGTAACTCAGTTTGGATTCCTCATTGAAGATTCCAATGTCACGTGTGTAATCAACTGGTAGATAATAAGCATTGATTTCCTTTAAAATGTCTTTGAACTTGGGGTTGTTCATTAAGTCTTGGCTATTGTTACGGAGGAAAGTCTTTTCTTCAACGTAGAACTGTTCGTCCAAACCCATCAATTTCCACCACTGCCATGTTTTCCAGTCTTTCAAATAAAAATGCTTGCAGTTTTCGACATCTGTGTCTTGATCATAAATGGATTTAAGTTCCTTCTCAAGCATGATTCTTCTGTTGAAGACATCCGAATCGAATTTCTCTGCCTGGTAGACGGACTTAGCGTTAAGGTGCATTTGTGGGAAGATCTCGAAGATCGATGGAAGGATGAGGCCCTTCATGTCTGGTCGATGGATGACGGCAAGAGTCAAGGCATAGACGAACATGCCCTCGTTAACATTCAAACGAGCCCAAGCGATGTTTTGCACCAATGTCTCGTAATCTTTGGCATAGTAGAAGAAGTTAAAGAGTCCTAGAGCCTGTTGAACATGGTACTTTTGCACAGCACTGAAGTATTCTCCCTTGGGAAGAAGACCACCAACCTTGTAGGAAGCGTAGAACTGAATCATAGACTTATCGTATTTCTGAAACGAAGAATAAGTTAATAATAAATTTAGTCGCTCAAGAAATTCCTTGAACTCACCTGGTATTTTGACGAATCATCGATCAGCTTGCCACCAAGTTTGATGTACTCTTCAAACTGAAGAGGGTCCTCCACACGGTACAAGATCTCAAATAAGAACTTTTGTTTCTCCAAATAAGCCTTGTCGACTAAAAACAGATGCAATTAACACTTCCACATTCCTTTCTATGTTGTTGAGAAGCAAAAAAGAACAAATACTTACCGACATAAGAAGAGTCCTTTGAAACGCTAGCAGCTTGTAGGCCAACTACAGCCACACAGGCCAAAATTACGAAAGTTAATTTCATTTTTCCTTTTTGCTGATCCAAGTATTGCAAAGTTCGATTGCAAACGCCAACTGTCTAGAGATCTGAAATGCATTGGCTTATATAGGAAATCCCTAGAACAATAAATTTTGTATCTGTGAAACTGGTGATAAGCTTGTTTTGTTTCACAATCTCTTGCTGGCGATTTTTATTTTTAATTGCATTAAACAAAAAATGAATGAAATAAAATAATTGGCATTGTTATTGTTGAAAATTAATAGGTGCTTTATTCTATAAATAAAAATGGCCACCTGCTGGCCATTCTACCATAGTAGGTAATTTTAAATTTATTTCATCTTTAGCCTTTGATATCCCTAAAATGCAACTCTAGGGCGAGTTATTCATTATTTTGAAAAAAAAATCGAATTAAATTTTTTTTTTTAAAGAAGCAATTTTGTTTATTAATTTGGTTCAAGCCAATTTGTACTTGAGGCTTTTTAGAGCAAAAATGTTTAAAGGTCTAAAAATAAGGATACCTTATTTTAAATATTTGATAACACAGCGTTAAGGAAAAAGGTAAGTGATTGAAAGGAGATGATCTTGCATTTTGGTTTTGAATCTTTAAATATCGCAATGGGAAAGAAAAATTGTTCTGGGGTAAGCATTCTACATAGGGGAGTGCAGCTAAACAAGGAATCTATATATTTAACAGTTGACCATTTCTATAGCGGTACTATAGTATAATTGCAAAATTTTTTTGTAAACGAAGCGATGGCCTTAATTCCACATTTATGTATAAATGTGCATGTTTTCAAATTAACTGTTTTAAATCATTCATTAGACCATCAATCAAAAATTCGTTAAATTACAGCAGAGCTCAAATGTATAGAACATATAGAAATATATTCTTATACATAGATTCTATATGAACTTGGATTACCTTTGAAAAATTTTGGAAGCAACACACTCCTTTGTCAAATACCTGCATACCGTCAATCGGTCTGTGCGTCTGTACGTTTGTTGTATCCACGGCATTTCGAGCTAGTCCCTAAATGGATTTGCTAAAAAATTTGGACAGAGCATTTTTATGTAATTATATGTATGTATACTTCTCTATATATGGCCAAGTCAAAAAATACATTTAGCTTAATCAAAATTCCAACATAACTGAAAATTGGTACAGAACATTCTTTATTCATGACGAATTAACTGCATAGCTAAATATCCTCATCAATCCGACACGAGAATGGCTACCAACAAAAACATTTTACAGTTATTTCAATTCTTGAACTTGTTAGTGTAATCGCATATTACACATTGTGATACTTTTATTTTTTTAAATAAATTTGGTAGCGCGAATTCTCGTCCATTCCATGTGTGCATGGTGTGGAATGGAGGGGACCTACTATTTACAATTATCTTCTGAAGAATCCGAACAACTAACGTGAGAACGTTTCGCAACAAATTACATTATTCGTGGTCACCGCGAAACGCAGAATGTAATTTGTTGCGAAACGTCCTGGGTGAGTACAAAATTGCCCACTAAAATAATTTTACAAAGCGGGATAATCCGAAAATATTTTTACCATGTCGAAAAACATCCACGAAAGCCTAAAAGTTATATACTACTTTCTTTTGTTGGTGACTTTGTCATTTGATAAATCGGAAGAACTGTCCAAAAACGTTTAGACAACCGTTTGTGGAAAAGCTTGTTTAAAGTGGCATTTTTTGTAACTGACAAACCAGAGACCTATTTATATTATTGAATAAATATTTCGAACAAGTAAGGTGCCTTAAATGTTTATTATTTGACAAAAACAAACAAAATTACACACAAAAAATTTTGTGAATAATTTCTCTATATTTGTCTATATTTGGATACCGACAAAGTATTGTTTTATACAGTTATTGGGACCACTGAGTCTAGTTTAAATCATATATAGGTGTGTCTCAGGGTCTAAATGTTAGGTTCCTACAGTCAAATTGTCTCCTATCGTGTTCTTCAACAATGGAAATTAACACCTTATCATCCTCTGAAAATAGTACATAAAAAATGTTGTTTTCATTTAAATGATGCTACGACCTTTTGCGAAATCAAGCTTCACAACAATATACCAAAATGATAACAATGAACTGCTTGAGAGTACGATAATACCAATATGACTGAAGGCAATAATTCTCTGATTAATTATAAACTTTTTGCATAAACTGAAAAAACAGATGCGAGAGAAAGAAGGTCAAAAGTCATGATAACACTGTTATAATGTTTCATTTCATCCAATTAGTAATCGGATTATTCTGCAAAATATAATAAGACGGCAAAAAAATAAGCCTTATCGCACCTTAGAAATAAGGTGTGGATCAGGATGATTTTCATATAAAAGAAGCCTGTTTGGGAAATGGTCATCAGTTGGCATTTGGACGACAAAACTGGCATAACTTGGGAACAGCTAAAGTAAGAAACGATGAAATTAACCCTGGCAATTTTAGCTTGCGTGGCTGTGGTCGGCCTGAACGCCGCTAGCGTTCCAAAGGACCTTTCTTATACAAGTAAGTTTTTTTTGTCCAATTAAATCATCAAATGACGAAATGAAAACTTCGTTCTTTCACAGTTGACAAAGCTTATTTGGAGAAGCAAAAGTTCTTATTTGAGATCTTGTACCGTGTGGAGGACCCTCTTCAGTTTGAAGAGTACATCAAACTTGGTGGCAAGCTGATCGATGATTCCTCAAAATACCAGGTGAGTTCAAGGAATTTCTTGAGCGACTAATTTATTATTAACTTATTCGTCGTTTCAGAAATACGATAAGTCTATGATTCAGTTCTACGCTTCCTACAAGGTTGGTGGTCTTCTTCCCAAGGGAGAATACTTCAGTGCTGTGCAAAAGTACCATGTTCAACAGGCTCTAGGACTCTTTAACTTCTTCTACTATGCCAAAGATTACGAGACATTGGTGCAAAACATCGCTTGGGCTCGTTTGAATGTTAACGAGGGCATGTTCGTCTATGCCTTGACTCTTGCCGTCATCCATCGACCAGACATGAAGGGCCTCATCCTTCCATCGATCTTCGAGATCTTCCCACAAATGCACCTTAACGCTAAGTCCGTCTACCAGGCAGAGAAATTCGATTCGGATGTCTTCAACAGAAGAATCATGCTTGAGAAGGAACTTAAATCCATTTATGATCAAGACACAGATGTCGAAAACTGCAAGCATTTTTATTTGAAAGACTGGAAAACATGGCAGTGGTGGAAATTGATGGGTTTGGACGAACAGTTCTACGTTGAAGAAAAGACTTTCCTCCGTAACAATAGCCAAGACTTAATGAACAACCCCAAGTTCAAAGACATTTTAAAGGAAATCAATGCTTACTATCTACCAGTTGATTACACACGTGACATTGGAATCTTCAATGAGGAATCCAAACTGAGTTACTTCACAGAAGATGTTGGCTTGAATGCTTACTGGTATTACTTGAACATGGACTACCCAGACATTCTAAATGGACAAGAGTACAGTTTGAACAAAGACCGTCGTGGAGAATTGTGGATCTACAACGTCCAACAACTGCTGGCTCGTTACTACATGGAACGTCTTTCAAATGGTTTGGGAGAAATTGATGAGATTTCGTTGTTAGGATTGGCCAAGAGCGGTTACGATCCACAATTGATTGCTTACAATGGAAACGGATTCACCTACAGAAAGAACTACTATGAATTGCAGTCATATCAGAATTTGGACCTGGTGAACCGTTTGGTTGGCGTTTTCCGCAGAATCATGAACATAATTGACACCGGCAAATATGTAACCACCAATGGTATTGAGATCGATCTAAGCAACCCCAAGTCCATTGACTACATTGGCAGTTTGATGCAAGGCAATGTTGACATTATGGACAAGAATTTCTTCAGTCACTGGTACGCCCTTGCTAATGTTTACCTAAGTGGTGGTCAATATGAGGCATTCAACGTCCAGCCTCAAGTGCTCCAGAACTACGAGACCATGCTACGTGACCCAATCTCATATTCTCTCTTCAAGAAAATTGTTGAAGTTTACTACAAATTCAAGTACCAACTGCCATCATACTCACGTGACGAACTCATCGTCCCCGGTGTTAAGATCCAAGATGTAGAAGTGAGCGAACTGAAGACATACTTCGACTTGGTCGATCTCGATATCACCAACCTGTTGAACGAGAAGATGGTGTTTGTCGACGGAAAGTTCGTGTGGGACAAGACTCTATTGGCCCGTCAAACACGTTTAAACCACATCCCATACACCTACAACATCAAGGTTCAATCTGAAGAGCCAAAGAAGGTAGTAATTCGTACCTACATTGCACCTGAATTTGATCAATATGGTCGCAAAATCGATGTATTGAGCAACCGTCAAAACTTCTTGGAAATTGACATTTTCAATTACGACTTGCCTGCTGGAGAGAGCATCATTAAGCGTAGCTCAAAGGACATTTACTACAACACCAATGACCAGACAACCTACACCGAATTGTACAAGCTAGTCATGCTGGCTTACGAAGGTAAACAAGAACTGCCATATGGAGTCAGTGAGGCTCATTGCGGATTCCCAGCTAGATTATCCCTGCCTCGTGGTTGGGTTAAGGGCATGCCCATGCAATTATTCTTCATCATCAGTCAATACAATGACGAGCCGAAAGATGTCCCCAATTACGACTACAAAATCACTTGCGGCATTGGGTCAGGGGCTCGTTACGTTGATAATCATTCATTGGGCTATCCTTTCGACAGGAAGATTGAAAACATTCAACAATTCTACGTACCCAATATGTACTTTAAGAACGTGAAAATCTACCATGAGGATAAACTCGACAAATACTACCCTTTGAAGTATGAAAACTACGGTAAATTCGACTATAACTACTAAAAAACTCCCAATGATGCAGACCATACCAGAAATACAAACGACTTTCGCAAATGTGATAAAGTAATATTATAATCAGTTAATGTTCTTTTAATCAAATTTTCAACACGAAAAAATAACATCTACTATTTTAACTTATTATTTGATTTTTAGATGAAAATTTCAAATTTAAACGGAAGAAAAAAGTTCATAGTTAAAAAAAGAAAATTATGTATGATTTTTCAATGTACTTTTGATTTGAAGATACCTACCTACATATATATATATATATATAGAATAGCTTTAAACAGAATAAAAGACTTGAATGCAATTAAAGGTTGTCGTGTTTTGTTTACTTTTTATTTTTGTTTATAGCTAACATCTTAAATAGATTAATTGTGATTGTGAGTATTGGTGGTTTAAAAAACGTAGAGTTTTAATTTTAAAACTTTAATTTGGATTTTATTGTAATGTAATAGCAACCCAGTTTTATCAAAATTTGGAACTTCCACCAGACTTCAGTGCCAAACAAGCAAAACAAAAATCAATAGTTTGACAGAAAAATATGTAGGGAAAACAAAAACATGTGATTGTGATTGGTCGTTTGTTTGTTTTCCCTACATATTTTTATGTCAAAATTAGAAAGAGAAAAGATAAAGATAGTTTCTGGAAAAGCCTAATCTCTAGTAATTTTCTTGTATGAGATGGCTAAAAATCTTTACGAGCGTCACGAAAAGTGAAACCAGCATCAGTCAATATAATAAGGGTTTGAAGATGGGGTGTTGCGCGATTTGCAGATTTATTCAATGAAGGTATTCACTTATATGTAATTAAATTTGTATAATTCGCTTAACGTTGAAATTCAATTTCTTATACAACAAAAATAGTCTATATTTTAGCTGATAAATGTAAAATTAAAAAAAAAATCGGTATGGTTCGTTTTAAAATCTTTTATCTTGAGTTCTATTAATCAGATTGTCAAAATTAAGATAACATCACTAACTAACACTTTAGTGTATTTATCAAGAGTGTTGCTCTGGCAGCGGTGTTCCTGCAGTGAAAAATTCTGGGGTCATTTCAGGTTTTTTGTGCCATTTTTTCACAAACAAAATTTTCCTCCGGGCAAACATTTTTTCTTCAAAAAGCATTTATTAATTTTACTGATGAAAATTCATTTTAAGTACAAAATTTTCATCAGTAAAAATAAAAAAACAGTCTTCTACTTGGCTGATGTATTTCCGTAGTATATAGAATTTGTATTATAAACCTTCACATAAAATATAAATGTTTTTTTAAGAAAATAAATTTACCCCAAACATAAATTTTAAGTCATTTCTCATCAATGTGAATCCTTTTTACTTTACTTTTCATATTGTAAGTGAACGCATTAATTGCAAAGCTCAGAACCAGGAGCAAAAACTAAACTTTTGGTTCATGAAATGTGATCCCGATAGAGAGTAGGATCTCGTCTTGTGTTGATGATCTATATGGATCATCTCTGATAATGAAAAACGGCTAATGTTCGGTTTAACAAATATTTAACAGTCTTTTAAATTTTAAAACTTCAAATTTAAACCAAAGTTCATAGCGTTTATGTTTTAAAAACCTTTCAAATATTTAAAAAGGCTTTATAAAATCGGCTATAAATTATCCAATGGATAATTTTAACTGATGCGTTTTCCTGGTCACTATAACCGGCCATTCGTTTGTTCAGTAAAACCAAACATAAAAAAAAATAGCACTGTTTGTCCATCTGCATCGCATCTATTTTGTATATCATTTTTCTTCGCTTAAATAGGCTGCATAGGCTGCACAATACAATCAAATAGAACAACCGAAGAAAGGAAACTTGTAATCAGCCCCTTCTATTAAAGCTTTTGCTATTTTTCTTCGTTTTTTATTTAAAAGTGGATCATATTAGTTGGCTCACAAAAGTAGCTAGGTGCAAGAGAACCCTAACATGTATTGAACCCGCTGCATTGTGGATTTCTTTTCTATTCTCATCCAATTCTGTTCCGTAAGAAAACCATACACACAATTTGGACTGTCAAATGTCAAAAAACAACATTTTGTTTACGTTCAGAAATAAATTACTATTCTTCAATAAATAATGAATAGCTTAAACATTCCTACTGATTTTGGACCAGATTCAGGAGGCAGAGTCAAGGTAAAAATTCTAAAATTATTTTCATTCAAAAAATTATCCGAAACACCTTAAATGAATTCTTAAAGGGCTTGACAATAGTAAAAGCAGTTGTTTACGGCAACATCGCACGTTCGTTTGGAAAGAAACGCGAAGAAGATGGACACACACATCAATGGAAAGTCTACGTGAAGCCCTACATTAACGAAGACATGTCCATCTATGTGAAGAAGGTCCACTTTAAACTACATGAAAGCTATGCGAATCCCAATCGAATCGTCACCAAACCACCCTACGAGGTCACCGAAACTGGCTGGGGTGAATTTGAAGTGGTCATTAAAATCTATTTTCACGATCCGACTGAGCGTCCGGTAACATGTTATCACATTCTGAAGCTCTTCCAGTCGCCCATAGTTGATGGAGAAATCTCCTCGTCGACAATTGATAGCAAAAAGGGCTTGGTTTCGGAGCAGTACGAAGAGATTGTGTTTCAAGAACCCACGCAGTTAATGCAACACTACTTGACGAATGTGACACCAATAACAAATGGACCGTATGTCCATGACACAGACTGTAAGAGCTCTAATTCCATTGGAAGACTTTTAGTAACTTCTTTTTGTCTTACAGTTGAAAATAAAAAAGTTAAGACGCTCGACAACATCCTCGAGGTCAAGGCAAGAGTGAAGTCGGAGATCACACAGTTGAAGGATAAGTTACAACTGGCTCGGGAGTCCATCGGTAGATTTAAGACGGAACTGGCCAAAGTACAAAAGACTCAGATAACATAAGTTGACTCAGCACGATTGCAGTTGCAAATAAAATTATTTTAACAAAAAAAAAAGAATTAACTTGAAGATTTCTGTGCTTGTTGCATGCGTGTTGTTTTTGAAATTCCTTGGCCTTTTACAGGATTTGCTTCAGTGTTAATTGTCGATTAGTGTTGACGAACAGTACATATAATATGCATGTATAGTTCTTGTTAAACAAAAATTCGATTCAGGGTGCCAGCACTTAACTTGATACAATCGAGCATACGCAGTTCGTTATTCGGTTCAATTGAATCAAAAACAATCGTCTGAGGCAATTAAGGTGGTGCCTATAATCAATTGTATCGACTGAACTCGATTTTATCAACTTACGTGCTGGGCCCCCATACTTTGGATACCGCCTTTTTCTATACGCATTCATCATCATACCACGCTGCTGCAGTTGTCGTTTTGTTTTCTTGTCCGACTTTTTAATTGTCGAAGTTCTTGAACATACCTTTGATATCGTACTCCTGACAAGACCTATCCTAAATCTGCTAATTCTCATTCCTAATCATCTAAGAAAAACGAAAACGAATTTTTCACTGAATAGTTAGCTTCAGGTCCTTTAGTTTTTATTTTGTTTCATGAAAGACCAAAATAATAATAGAATATATAATATATATATATAATGTAATACTGAACAATAAAAACAAACAATTAAAATAGAAACTTAAATTGCGTCTTTTGAATCTGTTCGTATTATCTCAACCTCAAGCTTTTTGACTTTTAACTGATGGAGTTCCTTCATTTGCTCCATTTCCAGCGAATGTTTCTTGCGTGCATGAACAACTGATTCCTTGACTTGCAGCAACAGTAGCTTCGCATGCTCGACTTGCAGCAAATGTAGTTCCGCTGCGTTAGAAGTTGCTTCATTTATCCGGGTTAGCTCTGCGGCTAGCACTTCTTCGTTTGTATCTGAGGTCGAGGTAATCATTGCTGATGACTGTATGGTGTCGCTAAAATGTGGTTTGATTTGCTTAGTTAATTAATCGAAAATAAAAGCTTTGGAAAGAAGAAATTACTCTGTGAAAACCATCTTGGCTTGCGGTTGTTCCTGTTTGTTCCTTGATCTTGATCCTTGCCGTTAGTTGTTTTTTTTTTTATTGGTGGGAAAATGGGTTTGTGTTTATTCGCAAAAGGTATGTTTGTTTGTTAAATCTGCGAAACCATCAAAATGGATGTCGTTTTTGTTTGGATGCTCGGAGTACTCTTTTTTGTTAAGTTGATCGGATTTATCTCAGATTTTCTATAATTTTTTCTCGCTGCATTTTCTTTTGTTTAATGCAAAGGAAAATCTTCATTTTTTTAAGCTATGTATAGTTTCGAGGTATAAACAATAATTGTGCGTGTTAAGCGCATGTTGAATTCAGATTCTGAATTTTTGGAGCTTCTGATTGGCCAGCCGTCATAAAAAGTTATATGTTATCCGAATTTTCAGAACTTTTTATGACAGCTGGCCAATCAGAAGCTCCAAAAATTCTGATATGCGTTGAACGCGCCCATTATCACTTGTAGAGCTGTGTCGCTTTACTAACGTTTTAAATATAACGAATATCGGTATAAGGTTGATTGCTTTTAGGTTGACCTCCATTGAGAGAAAATAACTCCAGACTGGATCGCACGAACTTGGTTTTATGGTTAAAGTGGCATTTAATAAACAAGTAAAAATGGCAAAGAAAAATACATATATAATAAATGTTTAAAGAAAAAATTCCTACGCCAATTTTAAATATTTAGTAATATACACGAAAAATCGAAACAATATTCAGAGTTCTTAGGTAGGAGTATAAAGTTATTAATTTCTTGTTGACGTGTATTTTATATCTAAAAAACGCGGAATAAATTGTTTCGATTTTTTTGGGGAATAATTCGTTGGTGCTGTTCAAAACTTTTGCGTCGGGTGACAACTTTTGGGCCACCTGGTATAAACAGGTTCCTGAGCAAAATTTCTCAGTTTGTTTTAAATACAGAGAAACAATTTTGGCTTCGCATGCTCAATTTTTGACGGAATTTGTTTCATTAAAATTAATGTAATCAACTAAAGTTCATCAATAACTGGCTGAACACAATGGAATGTAACTCTAGTAGAAACTGAATTTAGTTCAACTTCCATTACACATATTTCTTCCTGCAGCATAGTTTACAGTTCACGTGAAGAAAAAAATGAAAATATTCAAAACAATTCCAATTTCCACTTATTCTATGTACTTTTGCATTATATCAAAGGTCAAAAATTACATTGGCATAAAAAGTGCTTGTACCTCGATTAAATAATTAACTGAAGGACTATAAATGAAAGTTAATTTCGTTTTCATATACAGATCACTTGTATTCACCACACTATTTTCATTTCTTTAATTTCGATGAATTAATGAATTTTCGCATAGCACTGGAGCTGTAAACTAGGCTTACAGCTACAGCTTCACATTGTAGCTCTGTGTACATACTATTTTTGTACTTTTCAACTTGAACAGTTCTACGACTAACAGCTACACCATTGTATTCAGCCAGTAAAATTTTATTTATTAGCTTCATCATTATCTAGTTTGTCAAGCTCTTCAGTTACAAAATTGAAAACTTTCCTTTGAACTTGTCGATTTTGAAATCTCGTCAGGTTAGCATTCCTAATCATATTAGCAATGACGTTAAAAAATGTTTGTGTGTCGTCTTGTGTGGTTTGATTTGGGGTTTTTATTTCTCTCACGATGGTATTCAAAAATTCTTTGAAATGTGCATGGTCTTGTGACTTTTCTTGTTCTTCTGCTTTTAGCCTTTTCGAAGGTCTAGGAGAAGCTGTGGACCTTGGTGTACTTATGTTTGATATCGAAGGGGCCTTATTAGGTTCCATTACAATATCTTCGTTCTTTTCGAACATTTCTGTGTCGTCATCGTATAAAAGAACATCACATTCTTCAATTAACTCGTCAAAGTTGGAAGATTTCCTATTGGTGAAATTAAAAATGTATTAAAATAAAGAATTCTGTAAAGAATAATCTATCACCTACTTCCTTTTTCTGACGGAACCTTTAAGGAATAAAAGTTGATCATAATATTTATACGTCTTTTTTTCTGATGGCTGCTTTTGTCCGGGTTTGGTATTATTTTCATTAACTGCCTTAACAAACTGAGTTCTTAAGGATTTCCATGCAGTTTTGCACTCGCTTTCTGATTAAACCAATGAGTTTGTAGAAAAGCAAACTATAAACATGAACTGAGCATATACATACCTTCAGCACCTACCATGTCGGATATATATTCCCATGTTTTATCCTTTATCGAAACATGTTTGTAGTTTTTATCTCTCTTATCAAAAATAACAGGACTTTCTTGAATAAGTTGTATTAATTTTTCAACTTGAAACGCATTTAGTTTATTCATTTTCGTTTAAGCGATTGGCCATTCAATATCAATATTATTCAGTAATTCAGATTAAACAAATTTGTTTATATGAAAAGGTGTGTTTGTTTGTTAAATTTTAAGTGGTAAGTGAAATGTCAAAATTAAGTCGCGTTCGACTTGATTTTTCTTTAAGACCATTAGGACAGAAAGACTCTTTTCACACGAGGAAACTTTTTAAATCCGTCATTTCAAGGAAGAGAAGGGCAAGACGCAAGGTTTGTATATAAACCGTGTTCCTTTGGAGGTGGCAAAGTATTAATGAGTACTTTGCTAGCCATTTCGAATGGAACGCACAAAAATGATTTTCCTACTCGCCATCAGAGCACGAGTATAGTTGGTAGTACTAGATTATTGGTTGCATCTACTCATGAGTACAATACATGGTATGCTTTTGCTCATGTTGTCCTATCCTGTCTCTATCATGGGTATTGTGACCGAATGACGAACTAATCCAATTCAAATTTATTTTTGTTTCTCTTTTTTCTTCTGCTATCATATAAAAATATGTTTTCTTCTGTTACCTCATAAAAAAGAGTGGTGCATATTTAAGATGGGAGCGTGCACTGCCTGGGTGTGAGCATAGAGTACGGTGTGAGAATGAGTACATATATAGGGATCTTGAAATTATTTTTAGCATCGTTTAACAAACTAACATAGAGCTTGACAATTATACTGACGCCTACAACCAGCGCGAAACATTCGCGCGAATATGCGACGACTGAATAATGTTCGAAGATTCGCATCGCGCCAGTGTGGGTGCTCTCATTAATCTCTATGTAAATAAATTAAGGCAGGGGAAAGTTTCGTCGTCGTTCTGAAATATTCGCGTTGGTTTGGGAGAGCCTTTATTTTTAAAAAAAAATTAACCATAACATTAATTATTGATGTAACCTCTTTAAAGGTTTTTTTTCCGACTTCACCTTTAAAATTTGAAAACTCAATGGGGCGTATTCATAGCCGTTTGTTAAACTCATGTTTTACTAAACTACAGATTAAAATCAAATGAATCAACGAATGCAGTTTCTATTTTTAACCGAATTACCTCCTATGCTGATTCAAATATAAAGTCATTGAATTATTCAACTGCAAATATTAAAAATCTAACCCATAGCAATCAAAATTTAGCATAGAAAACACAATTAAACCCAGATTTAACTTAGTAACAGTTTAAAAATGACTATGAATATGCCCCAATATTTTTAAAAATTTGCGATGGTAGTATCTGCCCATATCAATGATTCATATAAACTAACAAAAAAAATCAAATAATCGCTACTTTGCCTTAACATATAGACACATAATTTTTTGTGAACAAATTAAGCCAACATATTATAGTCTATATCGTGGTAGTAGGTTAATAAAAAATAAGAGGCTAACTAAATGACAGTTACAACATTTCTTACTGGCAGAATTCTATATCAAACGCTCTGATGTTCCTTGTTACATATATATTTAACCTTGCAGAAAACAAAAAGTCAACATATGTATAAAGTATAAGTGTATGATTTATGTGTATAATAACTTCGTTGGAAAATTGTACCGTTATTTTTGTTCTTATTTTTATCAGTAGTAGTAGTAGTAGTAGTGCATCTATTTGCTCAGTTTATCAAACCGCCAAACGTCAACAGCCTTAAAAAGCTTCTTAGACGTTCTACTTAACGCTTTTATGGCAAACATTATCTAAACGAAACTATTGGTTCTATAGATTCAATTGTATAGTATAGAGATGTAGTGTACATACAGATACTATACTCTGGCACTGTCGCCACTAACGAGCACGATGGGAAAATCATTTTAGTTTGAAACAATCAACGGCGGAAGGTATTTCAGTTGTGAAAAACACTCTTTAAGCCGATGAACATGGACCGGATGTCGCCTTAAACTATGACGTACTTGTGCGTAGTTTTTGATTGCGGATGAGTCAGTTTGTGTCGACTTAGTTAAAGTTATCTCCTTCTTATGACAATGTTTGGTTTTCGTGCAAAAAATCACCTATCGTAGGTATTGGAGATCGAATCACAATTTCGTTATCAATGAACTTTCCCGCAGTAATTAAAATATAAGTGATAAGAATTTATGAATAGTTTAAATTTCCATATATTCAACTTTAATTTTCCATTTCTTACATAATTTTCGCATCGAGATAGTGCAAAACGTGAATAAAAGTGCTATTACGTTGATTAACGTCAATTATTTCGGGTTGCATTATATTTATTTACGAAATTGTTCTTAAAATAAATAAGTAGGTACGCGTCGCGCTGTCGTGTTTTGTTTTCTATTTTTGATTCATAGAAATGTATTAATGCTATTATACCGGTTCTTCGTACTCTGTCAGTTTGTTTGTAAATAAAAAGAGCTTTTTAAGAGCAAAACAAACCTTTAATTTAAAATAAAAAAATGGATTATCTTTTGGGTGGAACAGCTGCCATGTGCGCTGGATTCTTCAGTAATCCGTTAGATGTAAGTTATTTTTTTGATTAATCAACAATCTTTTTAGATTAATGTATGAACTTGGATATATGAATGTATATACATACGTATGTATGTACATTTTGTAAAATGTTTGCTCTCGAAAAACCGATTCATTTTAGGGAATTTGGAAAAATCATAAAATGATATCGAAATATACATTTTCTGGGTTCTCCTATCGAATCGAAGGGTTTTTCTGGGTTAACAATGGAAATGGTCATCAGTTTACAATTTTGTTCATAATTGAATATCCATAGCAGCGTGTATTTGTGTCTCAAATTACGTATAATGTATATTGGGTGTACGAAAAATCGCATATTAGGTCTGTTTCTTTACTTTTGGGAAAAGTTTGGGAAAAAGTTCGGGAAAAAGTTTGGGCTGGAGCTTTTTGATGTTGTTGTTGTAATTTTTGACCAGAAATAAAAAGTAAAGAAACGCATTTGGGATGTTTCTGATTGGCACTTACCATTTTGGGCTCTTTCAAAGGAACTAGGAGAAATATTTATTGTTATATTTGTTGCCATTGCTTCATTTAATAAATTTATTCTTTTTTTTGTTTTATTTTTTTTATGTAGACACTACTTGACAAGTTAATTTTCAAATTTTCCGATCAGCTGATTTCTTGTTTGACAAGCAAGAAAGTGCAGTAGGTAAAATGTTCGGGTAGATTCTTGCTGGAGGGGAAATGAATTAAATAACAAAAAATTCAAAAGCTCTGGCATTTTCGTGCCAGAAAAAAGTAAAGAAACACGTTTCGGGTAGATTTGGGATACCACGGGATCCCGCGGGCGAGTAAAGAAACAGACCTATTGATCTAGGTACTGTCTACCGATGCATGTTCATAATGTAAGTAGTTTATTTCTTTGAATTAAAGAAAAAGTAATTGATGGTTCTCTATGGCGTATGTGGAACAAAACAATAAATTCATGTGCAAAAACTTGTCGAAGTCAGCTTTACCCGCAATAGGGTCCACGCCTACGAAAGCAAAGGGTTGAAGAAGGGAATACTCAGAGAGGGGTGCATCATCTTTCTATCAAATCGACGGAGCAGAACCTCTCAGATCTCAGCTAATGTTAAGGCTTCCTTCGTCGATCCCAGAAATGTTCCTCATATTCTGATTTGACTAATTGTAACATGCATTTTATAGATATTTACGCAAAAAGAAAAAAAAAATAGTAACAGCACATCTGTTCAGCAATCGATTTCTGGGATTTTTTTATATTAAATACTTTATCCCTGCTTATACAATCATTAGTTGTAATATTGCAAAAAATTCATTTTAAATACTGTTTTTTTATTCAAGGTGATAAAAACCCGCCAGCAATTACAAGGTGAACTTCAGAACACAAAAGGATCTCCGCAACCATATAGAGGAGTTTATCAATCTATCCGTTCCATTATCAAAGCTGAGGGGGTATGGGGCTTACAAAAAGGTCTCGGTGCTGCCCTTACATTTCAATTTGTCATGAACAGTTCTCGACTGGGATTATATCAGACAGTTGAGGACTGGAATTGGACAAAACTTGACCAAGAAAAATCTCATCATTCACCTGCTCTTTGCGTTTTCTGGGGTGGAGTATCTGGTGTTCTTGGATCTGCCCTGGGTTGCCCATTTTATATGATTAAAACCCAATTGCAAGCACAATCTGTTGGAAAGTATGCAGTCGGCTATCAACATCACCACCGAAACACACTGTTTGCATTGGTTAATATTGTCAAGGAACAAGGATACTTTGGACTGTGGCGTGGTTTCTCCGGTATTGTACCACGAACCGCTGTTGCATCTTCGGCTCAACTTGGAACTTTTTCTGCATGCAAAGATATTCTTACGCAGTATGAAGTAAATTATGAAAAATATTCATAAATTTATATTTTTTATTCTCAACCGATTTAAATTTCTAGATTTTTCAAAAATCCATCCTTTTGACGGCAATCGGATCGAGTATGGTGAGTGGTTTCTTTGCTGTAGTCTGTATGACACCTTTCGATGTGGTTGCAACAAGAATGTTTAATCAAGGTGAGTTTTTAAATGCGATTAATTTTCTTATTTATATTAATTTTTTTTTTTTACTTGTAAACAGGAGTGGACAAAAATGGAAAAGGACTTACTTATAAAAATATTTTTGATTGCTTCCTAAAAACTTTCCGGTACGAAGGTGTGAAAGGACTCTATAAAGGCTTTGTGCCAAATTATTGGCGTACCGCTCCTCATACGATACTTAACTTAACATTTTGGGAGCAATTTAAAAGATGGAAAAATATTTACCTGGCCGAAGAAGGATCTGTTTACTTTGAATAGTATGCTAATATTGGAAAATTTAAAAATCTAACTGTGCCGGTACAAAGTATTGCAATAAAGTTTAAGGATATTTAGGAAAATGTTTTATTTTAATTTATTGGAAGTTAGGGGTAAATAACTTGTTTTTATACCATGTGAATATCAATACAAATTATTTTTGTTTTCCTGTTTCTTACCACAAAAGACTTCATTTTGGGAGATAAGATAATAAAAAAATACCATCTGTGGTGTAACAGTTTTATTGCTGTGTTAGTACACTAATTTTGGGTATAAAGATTTATTTAAATTCTTATTCAAAAATAGATAAAATAAAATAAATAAAAAAAAAAAAATAAAACTGTAAATTCAATTTTTTTGGTTTTGATATTTTTTAAATCAATCACAAACATTAGTAGAAATAATAAAAAAACAAACATTAACTTATGTATATGTATTTAATTAACATTAAGAAAAAAAAAGAAAATTATTTATTTTCCTCAATTTAATTGTGTTTCTAATTTATGATTTTTTTCAAATGTAATTTTCTAACTCCCTTAAGACTCATGTCCGATTAACAAATTCTTGCAAGACAAAGATAGAAATAAAACTCTACTTAAATAAAAAAAACTAAAAACTAATTTAAAGAAAACAATAAACTTTCGAATACAACACAGTCTTTGGTTAAGAATTTAAGTTCCATTTGCTCTACACAGTAATCCTGGCTATTTAGTTAAAAAAAAAAACTGGAACAATATTGAAACTTAATACAAATTCCAATATTTCCCATCAAAATAGTTTTTTATTTTTTTTTTGTGAATTAAATCTAAAAAGTTTAAAGCAAAAATTAATAAATTACTAACAGAAAATTATTTATACAAAGTCTTTTTACATTATTTTTTTTTTCATACGAATATATTGCTTAAAGGCCAATATGCATTTACAAAATATATATTTATGTAAACATAGATGATTTAGCTTTCGTTAAGTGAAGATTGGTAACTAAGCGTATGCTCACGTTCTTCGTACACACTCTTCGCGTAGTTAATCTGTGAACAAATTAAATATATTTTAAATTTTAGCTTTATCTATAAAAACGAGTAACATGTTCTTAAACAAAGTTCTGTGACTTCGAGTATGAAGTAGGTTGTCGATTTAGAGATTAACTTACACATCTCGCCGCTTTTTCTGCCATCTCCTCAGACTGACAACGAACCCTTGGCCTTCCCATTTGTCCCATTTGCCCTAGATTTGTCGATATTTCTATATAATAATGTGGTTTTGCTTTGGAATTGTGCGAACTTTGTGCTGTCACTGGATGACATGAAAGCACTTCATCTAAATGACACTCCAACATCACAGTGGGTTCTTCTTCAGTACGAGAAAACAGTCGTAAATATTCGGTAGACAACAATAGTCTCAATTTAGAGTCCCTATCGTTGCATAAGTCTTGTTCGTATGACATCAGTTGTTCGGAGAAATTTCGCCGATTAATAAGATACAAATATTGCTGGCCTTTGCCTTGTCTGTATGAATATGGTGGCAGGAGACCTCCTGGTGCTCCGGTCACACACCGAGGTGGACGTTTTCTTTCAGGCAGTACACGATGAGCACTCTTGCTTGTTTCTCTCACAGCAGATGCAGTTTCTGAAGCTAAATCTAAAACACCTATGATGGGTTTTGTAACAGTTCCAACAATTCCCTTTCCAAGGCCACTTATGAAGCCCTGAAATCCATCTGTTTGTACTCCTTCGTATGTATGTCGAACAATACTCGTAACACCACCCAAGAGTCCGAAGCCTAATCCTTTCAAACCAGCAGCTAAATGCTCGCCAGATGTATTCGAACCACTTGGGACTTCCAGTATTCTCTGACGGGTTTCAGTGTCCTGTTCGTTGAGCACAACTCGTCCCAAGCCATCAGATATCGTCTCTGTGAGTTTTGCAGTGGAATTTGAAATTCCATGGGTGACATTTTTTACCAAACTCTTTACAGAACCTTCGAAAATTAGTCCAGAAACACCTTCTGACAGGTCATTCGCAAAACCTAAGGGATTTCCAAGGAAATCAACACTTCCCAAAATGTATGCAGCATGCCATTTAATCTGGTTCTTATAATGCGACTTAATGGCTCTCATGTACATCTCTAATGTTTCGAAATGATGTCTGTCTGTGAAGTGATCGAACTCAATGAGAGCATCTTCGAACTTGATCAATGTCAAACCGAGTTTCCTCTTCATCTCGGCGAGTTGGGGAGACAGTTTTGATGCAGTTATGACACTTAAGCGAATCTACAAAGAAAATCTATGAGAATCCAATTTTGCATGATTATTTTGGAAACCTTACATGAGTAGAATGAATTTGTAAATTTTCAAAATAGTAGCGTTTAGCATTTGAGGCCAAAATTCTCTTCTCCACCTGTTGAGCCTCGTATTCCGATTCATCAGCCAGACTTGTCGCTGAATGGTGTGATGAACCCAATCCTAAGAACATGGCCATTTTTAGAATAAGACGCTCCTCCAAGTAAACGACACATGGCCTCAAGTCAAGTACTAAATTTTCCAGAATAACAGCGTTTTTATTTGGACTTGAGAGCACCTTAGCCGTGAATGTCAACGCATTCTGATTTCCATATTCAATGGCCATCGATGGTGTTGGCGAAGAACTTACATTCGGTTTGATATTATACAATAATATGGGACATGGGGTGTCAAGCAATTGATTATCGATTTGAAGAGCATTTACTTGAAAATCTATTTTTCGAACTGATGGAGTGGCTTCAGCCGCTATTGTGATGTTTTGAAGTGTGATGTAAGTCAGTTCCTCGCATGGTTGTCGTGATATCACAGATATTCCTACACCCTTCTCCAGATCAACTTTGACCTACGCATACATATATTAACATTAAATTATACTTGAATGAAGATGCCATCTGAAAAACTTACACATAATTCGTCAACGAAACGTGATTTTTCATCCTTTTCACGGAAGAAAACATTCGATTTTATTTTCTCCGCTGAAGCATGTTTCCATTGTGGATCAGGGGTCAGTGATGTTGAAAGGGGATTTTTTACATCTATTATTTGTATTGTCTTTATTGGTCCATCCATGCGAATTTTAACATCCAACTGACCAGAACCCGGTCGTAACTTTTGCCTTTCTATATTTTGTTCAATGGGAACTTGAACATCGCTGAGTGTTCGTGTTTCGGATTCAATACGACCAAGAACAGCATCGGAACCAGGTCGAAGACCGAACACTCCATTACGGGCCTGAAAAAGGAACAAATTATTTGAGACGTTATAACAGAGAAATTATAGAGAAACCCAAAGCCTCACCTGAACACACATATTAGCGTGGCACATCAATCTTCCATTTTCGAATTTCCATGTTTGTGTCGTCTGTCGCTGAGTATTTGGTGCTCGTACACATAGATTAGTATAATCATTTGGATTCGGTGCCTTTTCCAAGTCTAAAACCATTCTAGTTACCGAATATGTTGATGACCGACCAGGCTCACTGGGTGGCGATGAGCCTTCATGCTCCAACTGTCCGAGTTTATTCATCAGCCATAGCTGTGATCGATCGCCCGCATGTTTTCGCATCAGTATAACCTTTGAATTCTTCACACCCAAAACCAGATGCTGACACTCTATATCGAACTCTGAGGATAAATAAAGATGTTCGGATACTGAAGGCGTTTGAAAGGTTCCCTTGAAAGCGAGGTATATGAAATTGGAATATGTCAATCCTTCGGAGCAACTCAAATTGCGGAGAGGTATTTCAATGGAATTGCCACCAGGAGCTTCAATTTGCAGCAATTGATGACCAATGGGATCATCAAGGGCATACGACAAAGAGGAATTTGGACGAACAGTGGTTCTCCATTCGGGTTTGCAGCCATATTGGAAGAACTTAATTGGCACCTCTGAGAAGTTATCTAATCGAATTGGGGGCGGAAGAGCATGAGCATCTCCAAAGAGCAAGAAATACGTGGAGCCCTGCAGAATGACTTCGAGACGTAGGAATTGCATGTCACCCATATCGTTTCGAATATTAATATAGAGAGATTGAGCTTCGTTGATGGGAATGCCACTCGACCAGTGACAACAATCCACATCAGCCATTCGAACACAGAGAAGTGGCTCCTGATCAGAACGCGGCCAATGAAAGGGAAAATGGCATCCTGGAACTGCATCGATGTAAGTACTACGTGATTCCAAATCAACCTAAAAAAGAGGAAAACAAAATAAAAACTCAACCAAACTGAAGAAATATAAACACTCTTACCGGCTTAGTGATGTGGCATCTCTGTGCAAATTGAAGTTTTCGGCTGCTTCGATTGTATAACTGGAACCTTGGAGAAAGTGTTACCACACTTGTTCTTGAGTAACGCCCTCGTCCTCGACGAACTTCCACCCCGATAGCAAAGCTATCGTTAGAGTTCGCTGCCTTCAGCTGACGATAGACAATCTCTTTGTGTAGACTGAAGCTTTGGCACCACTACGAAAGGCTGTTATAAAAAAACCTTAATTTTGAGATGGATTTTGTAGACTTACTTGATTATTCGTGCCATAGCGCTCGCCAAGGCGAATCTCCAGAGACGGCGATGCTTCGGGATCGGAGAAAGAAAACATGAGCGGTGTTACCACCCGAGCCATTTCATGCTCTTCAAATTGTCCCGAAGCTGGTTGTGATACCCCTTCTTGGCGAAATACCAGCGGAAGTCCAGTGCGATTGACCACCCAAAAAGGAGCACTTATAAATATTTCCATGCCGTTCCCTTTGATAGCTTGTATCGATGCTCTCAAATGCAGATCTCGATTATTTATGTCGAGAAGCTTTAGTTTCGGTTCAACCACTCCAGTATGACCAACTGGAATCTTCAATTGTCCTGAAACTTTGTAGTTATCGAGTGTGATGCTCAAACTGATGGTTTCCTCGAGACTGACTTCATAAATATTTGCAGTCGTCGATGACGTAATCCTTCCCTGAGTATGACTGGTCGTTTTGTCTTGCACCTGACCAGAAATTTTATACAATAAATCGCAGCAGAGTAGATTTGTGATTCTAAGTGGAGGAAGAAGCATGATCGTATGCCCAGGAACTCCTTCTCGATGAGGATATCCGTCCCGTTTGATTGTAGTCACTACATTATATACCTTATCGCGATTGGCACGACAAATTCTGGGTTCTTGAATGATATCCTCGATACACTTGGACCACGAAATTCCCACATCGCATAAGCCAAATTGTCGGTTGCCATTTCTTGTTGTGGTCCGTGTCTGTTGCAAAAAGTACTCATTCAACTGATGATTCAAATTCGAATCTCTTGGGGCGTCCTTAGCTCGCGCCAAGGCATTTCCATTTCGTTCATCCTCTGGAGTCAGTTCGAAAATGGGCATGAAAAAGACATCCGAACGGACTCGACTAAGAGGCACACTGAAACACTTGTTAGGTTCCACCACAGCTGTTTCTTGGTCCAGTTTAAGGAGGATCTTGTTGTCCAGCCGGTTGATTAATCTGAGAGCTGATCTAACTGTTATCAGTTTTTGTGCTGACCCGACAAGCGACACATCGAACACAATGCGGGCTTTCTTCGATGGTGCATCATCTTGTAGTGCATGACGAAAAAATATGCCCACTCGGTCAATTGACACTGGTCCAACCTGAGCCCAACCCTTGACCTGCACCAGGATTTGATGCAAATTCAATTTGTGAGAGTCCAAGTGCCGCAATTTGGTCTGCGGTCCAAATCCAAAGGGAACAGTTTCATGAGGCTGTACTTGTATCCATTCACTGATCATGTTGTGGCTGGTTATCTCGGTTCGAGTGATTCCACCTGGTTGTGTGAGGAGAATTTTAAACGACAGAGCTTGTCCGGTGTCATTTTTGAGTGAAAATGGAACAAATGGCGCCCGTCGTCTATAGTTTGTCGGGCAATTACTGGTATTTGTGGTTGACGTTGCGACAACATTGTTAGTTCCCTCATAGTAGTCCTGTGTCCAATTGTTTCTCACAAGAAGCCACAGCTCAATAAGAGTAGTAGTTATGTTGACTTTAAGCATCTGCTTGGAAATAATCGAAAGATTGAGAATATTGCTGTCGTTGCTTGTTTGCCCAGTGCTGTAGTTCCAATTTGCTGTGCATTCCCAAGGTTCGATCACCGGCTCCCAACCACTCAAGTGACGGTTGTAATAGTCACTGGCTATTAGGGCCTCCAACTGACCACTGCAAAATACCGGAACGTGTAAAGGATGATAATGACTCAACAACTGGCTGAATTTAAGTTGTGACAGGGAGAGTTCCAACAGTGGAACATCAGCATCCATGCAATCGTCAATGACACACACCGAAATACACTGGGCATTCACCACTACTGAATGCACTTCCATTGTAGGCTGCCGCGTAGCTCGCTGCTGGGTTAGCCACAATGCGGCTTCGTTTAGCTGATTTTTACACATTTCCATAGCTCGGATGCAATCGGCGCGCTTGAATCCCATTGCCATTAGAGGTGCTATCAACTCTGAATCTGGCATACTATAAACCGATTCCCGGTGCAGTGCTGTGCGTTTCTTTTGTGCGGTTCGAGTTTGCTTCGGCAGGGACTCCATCATTCGAATGAACATCTTCACATCGTGATATGACAATCGGATGCACAATTGCTTCTGGATTTGAATATCTATTGTGTTCTGGCGCAAATCTAAGTTGATGGTAATTGGATCGATGATCGATAGAGCAGTTTCATTTTCATGCCCCAACATGCAGGAGAACACCTCCAAATGGTTCAGATTCACGGAAATAGGACGAATGAGATCCATCGGTTTAAACGAAAACACAGTTGTGCTCTTCAAAATAATCGCATTGGTATCGTACTGATCGGTTTTTTCAACGAAAACCAACTCAGAATCGGTAATGTTGAGGATGACTTCCATGGGGGCCTTCTCCGCTTCATCCAATGTGCTGGAACTAACTGAGACTCCAGTGTTTTTCATGCGCATCATCGCCCCGGAAGGAGGATCTGCATCCTGGCTTAGATAGTCCTGGAGGTTCTCGATCCAGTCAAGAATTGCCATCACTCTCATGTTGTTTAAGAGTATCGTAAACTTAGAATGGTCTTTCCTCTGACGACTGTGCACTTCAGCTTGAACGACATTCGAACCAACTTCTGCCCGAATCGGTTGCAATATGTTGGTGAATACATTCTTGGGTGCTTCGCGGCTACTTCGTTGAAAACGAGAATCGGTGATTAAAATCTCTTGTGATACCAAGTCGATGTCTTGAGATGCATCGCTATAGGAGTCAATCTTCAGACAAGACTTTATAAAGTTTATGCAAGCTAGAGGTTGGTCATCATGCATGCGGTCGTCGGAACGAGAGGTCAACAGCACCGAAACATCTTCCAAGTCAAGATTTATCGACAGATTATTCCAAACAATCTTATCAGGCATGGTCAATTGTTGGACCTGTTCCATGGATGTGATATTCATGCGACTCTCGGCCAAACTAAATGAATAGTTATTGTAGATATCATCTATGTTCTCGCCCAAATTGTAGGCCAAGAACCCTCTCACAAGTTTATACTGCTGCAGGTTGAGAACACCACTCAATCGTGACAAAGTCCCCTGAACACTGACATCAGGACAATTGTGACTATTTTCCGAGTCCATATTTCGTTCGACTTGCAACTTTAAATGGCACTTCTCCTTAAAAATACTATTTCCAGTTTTTAATGCCCAAAAACTTCCCATATCAAGACAGATATCAGCATCGTTTTCATTGCGCTGCAGTTCTTGAGACTTTGACACTCGATCGCCGGTAAAAAGATTCGTATTGACCAGATGTATCTGCATAACATCTAGAATCTCATCCATGAGAGCTTGATCGGATTTTTTACTTATCACATGACTTTCACTGGCCAAATGGAAACTGTTTGTTAGTGTGAACTCGCCCAGATCGGCCACAATCATGCGATTGCTTTCAAAGCTAAGTGGAAGTAGGACAATTGGTGAACCAGCACTGATTTCCAGACCAAGCTGTGTGGGGCGCTGTTGTGTATTTGGAGCTCTATCGGAGAGTTTGATTTTTTTCATCACAGGCTGCAACAGAAAAAGAAGACAGAAATAAATATACAAATAAGCAAAACTAAATTAACAAACAGATGTTGAAAAAGGAGGTAATCAATGTGTTTCAATGAAATTATGTTTTGCTGACTGAAAGATATGAAAAAAGATTATGACCCCCAACAATTATGTAAAACCACATCAATATTCCAAACCACTTATTGAACATACAAATCCTCACCGTTTGCAACTGCAGGAATTCCTTAATAAATGCCTGAATTTCCATTACAAATCGTTTCGTATGAACATACCGCACTGAAGACATTTGAATTTTTAATGTGGCGTCTTTGGACAAAGATCGCTGATCCTCTTTATCGTCTTGCCTAAAAAAAGGACACAATGTCAACAAAAAAAACACTTTTTGTGCTCTACTAAAAGGACTCACCTCTTATAAATAAACTTCAAAGCCTCTGACCCACTTGTAAGGAATTTCTCCCGATAGATTTTGCCATAGTTAGTAAGATCGTACAGCGATACCGACCCCAATCGACCTTCTACAGTTTTTGTCAAATCATATTTGGCTACGACAAAGAACGCATTTGAAACATTAGCTTTAGCCAGTTCCGATTCATTTCGAACAAAAACTAAATTCAACGAACGCACTGTGATCTCTAACTCACTGTTTCCATTGGAGTGTACTGCAACAAGTAGCCAATTTGAGCAAAAAAAAACATTTGAATCTTCCTTTAAAATCAATGCTTACCTTCATCGATCTGTTCTTCAGCTCCATCCTTGGGTGTACTTTCATCCTCGTCATCCGAGACAAGACCGAAGAAATCCAGAACCATGAACCATCTTTCTACGGAAATTATCAAATTTAAACAATTGAAATCGATGGAACTGGTCTGTCGTCGATTCTGGTAATTTGTAGCGAGAGTGGGACATTTTGGATCGATCAACAGCGCCGAGTATATCACCAAATTGTCTTCATGTGCTTTGGATTGGGGCGAAGGAGGTGGTGTTCCTGGGCAGTAGGCTGCATCAACTTGCAATCGGCTGCGATGGTAGTTTATAGCGTTCAAAGTTGTCGTAGGAACTGCAGATGGATTACAATCGAATCCAGCGCTGAATTCTAAATTTTCCGGCAAAGAACCAGTTGGCATTTCATCCTTCATTCCTACTCGTACCAAATCAGGACACGACGATGATGGAGCATTCACTGGGCGACAACTTCTGTCCTCCTGGGCTGAGGAGACAACCATTTGTCGATATTTTGAATCGATGGGACATTTAAGGTCCTCCATCAGAATTGAACGCAGCAACACCTGCACCACAGTTTCATACTGGCTTGCCTTGTCATATTGAACACTGAATTCGCGAAATGTTATTTCAATCAGTGGATTATCGTGCTCGTTCTTTAATTGAATAATGAATATCGGGAGTGAGAAGGAAATTTTCGGAGTGATTTCTTTGTGTTGGCTATCGTGGTTTTCATTTTGAAACATTTTCTCAGGCAAGCGATTTTTCAGCTCGAATGGCGATGAATTATTGTCAGTGTCTGAATTTATTACTTTAGCAGACACCTCGGCGGGTGGACGAACCAGATCACTTGGTATCTTAAAAACGTTATCCACAGTTTCTAGAAGCTGTTCATATTGCCTGCGAGACAGCGAGATTTGTAATGGTTGTGTCACACTACCATCGATCTAAAATAAAAAGATTAGTAATGAATTCTTTGGAAAATATATTAATAAACTTTACCAGTAGATCATCTTCTTCTCGTTGCTCTTGGGTATTTGTATTTGTATCATCTACAAACTTTTTCACTTCCAATTGTATCACAGTATCATGAAGTATTGCAACTGCATCTGTCTGGCAGGAATAGAATTCTTCAGCTCTGGGCAAGGCTGACAAGCGAAATCCTTTTCTTCGACTTGTGTCCAAGGAGAACAAATTCATATTGCGTATTTCGATGGAGTATTTGTCACATAATCGAACAACATCGCCAACCTTCGTTGTTGTACCGATTTGTGGATCGTATCTTTGAAAATCAACTTCGTCGATTGTAAATATATCTTCTTCTTCTTCATTTGTGTAGTCATCTAGGCGACAGTTCGGTGGTGAACGGAGTTCTTCTTGATTGTTGGTTACTGTGATTTTGCCAAGATGTGCCACAAGAACATGAGCACTGCAGCTGGAACGGGGCACCACAAGAACCGGAGTGTCTAGAATAATGTCAAGCCTGTATGTGACAGTAGGAAAAATATGGTTGGTATTCGTTCATAAGCAAGAACTAACTAACATTGACTTACTTGAGTTTCACTTTTTTCCCCTGTTTCTTCACCTTGTGTGGACTAACAAATAACTTGGGTCTTTTTTCGTCCAAAGGAGTGCCAATAAAAATTTCAACTGGTTCACTCAGAGGTTGCACCAGACCTATAGCCATGTCTGTAGCCTTCTCACGAATCGATCGGGCAAAGTTTCTGCAATATTAAAATCTTATAAACAAATTATATTTTAAACAAACCTAACTCTTTACTTGAGATAATGTTTAAATTCCTTGGCACACCAACTGATCTCCTGCACAAAACGCGCACAATGCGTATACCACACCGAAGCCATTCGAATCTTTACACTCACAGTAGCGGTGACATCTCGTGAGACATTAAACGACAGCGCCTGCGTTTGCTCAATCATTTTATCCTTACCCATACAATAGCCATATACTTCTTGTGTCAATGAGTTAAGCAGGTCCTGTCGTATGTCTGGCGGATCGGTAAGTGGATCTTTACCCACCGAAAAGATTCGCTGATGGTTTACTCCTTCTGGTGTTAGATCTAAAATTTGTAAGCCACCCAGCGAACCGTCAACCGATATCTCTTGACCGAGTGTGGCATGAATTTTCGCCTCACTCATAGTGAAGGTGCCTACTTTTCGCCCAACTAGATATGAATCGCGTTTAAGGGCACGTAGGACCAAAACATTCAATCGATGAAAGTCGAAAGTGATTTCTGTTCGTATTGATGTGATGGCATTTGTGGTTGGTCCTCCAAGTCGAGTCTCGGTAAACTGACGTTGCAATTGAGGTCGAGGATTTAAATCAATCGAAGTCGGCCTTGCTACGCTCTCAGTTTGGGCTAGTGAAGCGGCGGCGCCTGCACCTCCAGCCGATGTGGGCTTTTTACTCGGAACAACTCGATTAACAAATCCAAGTAATTCCACTATAGTCTCTTGGTTGGCTAAGGAAGAATAGTACTCATTGTTGATTTGTTTGTATGAAATAAATAAATTCAGAACAAAAAAACTTACCAATTATATCTAAATTATTAAAATTAATATTTGCTATTTGCAATGGTTCCGTTTCCGGTGTTGAGTTTATAAAATTAATTTCCACAGTGATGAGAGCATCTAAATCATCCAAAGTCGACCAAGTTGCTGAGTTAGCTTTTTACAGTTATTTTTTTTTTTTTTTCAAAACAAAGTTCAAGAAAATTTGAAGAAAATAAGAAAATACCAATCATCGAGTCGGGAAAGCAAAAAATAAAATAAAAATGAAAGAAAATAAAATAAAAAAATAAAAATAATATAAAATTAAATCAAAAAAACGTTAAGTTAAACTAAAAATGCGTAAACAGCTTTTTTCTATAATTTGTTTTATAAAATGGTTCGATTAATTTTAAAGTGAACAAAATCCGAGGGTTAGGAAGAATAGGGAAGATTGAAATTTGGATTTACATTGGTGGGATTTGTATCTGTCAAAAAGCTTATTTGATGATTCTTGCATTCCATTTAACAAACAAATTGATTTATTTTTTGATTTGAAATCAAATTTAAAATTTTTGAAAAATCCTACTGTTATGAAATGACGAGAAAAAGCAAAAGAAAGGATTAACCGCTCGTTGTTTTCAGTGAACTTATTGCACTGAGATATCAAAATAATAACGCAATCAAGTCCACTGGGTATCCATAACATTAAACAAAAAATATCCATAACATATTGCATACCTCTTTGAAGGGAACTGATAGCTTTGGTTATGGTAAGCGGACTTGTTGGTCTTCGGTTATCTAATGGATCTGGTGATTCTGGTGAGGTTGGCGAACATGGTTCACTTTGTCTAAGACTTCCCGAAACACTATCCATTCTTAAAGAAGAAACACACAGTACATCAAACTCTTTTTAAAGGAAATATATGTTTAAATCCTTTACCCCACATGCCTATGACTGGCAACAAGCAACTCAAAATCAGGCCCAAATGATTGTATAGCATCGACTAGCAGTAAACCATGAACGGACAACGAAATGTTAGTGTCTTCCGGTCGTTTACTCAAGCCAGCTCGAACTCCAGAAACTTGCAATTCTGCAATACTTCTTCCTCTCGATTGAACTTCCAGAGACATCTGATCGATGACAAATTGCAGCATAATCAAATTCATCTGTTGTTGTTGTTGGGTGGTGTTTATTGATTCGTCCAAACTCAACGAATCATCTTCCAAATTGAACGTCGATGAATGATCCGAGATATTAGCCGGAGATGCATGAACTTCAACAGTTGGTGAGCTGTCTACAGAGATTATTGCTAAAATATCCATCAAGGCAGAGATTTTATGTTCGTTCACATGGGCTACAAGCTTCGGGAGAGTTCCAAATAATGTCAGCGATGGATACTCTGGATCAACTGTATGAACAACGCGTCTCTCTAATTGCAGCGAAATACTGAATCGGTCAAGCAAATGCAGTGCAGATGATCCTTTAACACTGGCAAATCCCCATCGCTCTTTGCCTTTGCACACTAGCACCTGTAAATCGGTCATGTCAATCGTGTATTTATCATAGATTTTGTCATGCAGAGCATCTTCCAGACCCGTATCATTGTTTATCACAATATCCGATAGATCTGGCACAGCTGTTAGCAAAGTAGTCGAATCAGATGGACTGTTTTCTGATCCGGGTGGTGTCGAACAAGGTGTCATGAAAGCTTCGTCTTCTTCACTTTCCAAATTGAAGACTTGCCCATTGATTTGTTCAATCCCCGCTGAAGCTTGTTCGGACTTTGTTGAATTTTGATGTCGTATTCGGTTTTCAGTTGAGTTTTTCGACAACTGGAAACGTCCAAAGTCAACGAGAACAATTGATGTGTTCTTCTTTGTGAAGTTCTCTACAAAAATGATTTGCGGCGCAGATACATCGATCTCAAGACACCACGATTTTCGTTGACCCTGGAAACATAAAATAATTATAATAAGTTTTTATTATACTATTAACTGAATGGCTTACCAAATCTCCTTCGATAATGCTCTTCCAATTCTTGATTAGCCTCATTTTTGTACTGTATTTCATTCGCTCAAGCCTTCGTCGTGCGTTGGCATTTTGCAAAGGGCTTGTAAAGAAGTCAGTCAGCCACTTCAAAGCCTCGATGTTGTAAACCACATCGAGACATCTCGTCTTCACAGCCAGTCTGTAGTCAGTGTTGAATGCTAATGGTTTCTTTTCATATTGCAAAAGAAACCATGGTTCATTGGTATCACCTGTCACCTCTGTGTCCTTCTTCCCTTTTACATTCTGTAATCGACTAAATGATGGCGGCACTTGCGGATCGTCTTTCATTTGGGGTTTTATCAATTCGGGGAATTCCGTATTTGGTGTGAATAGATCCTTGACACACACAGAACCCAGTGACAAGCCAATTAAGTGAGATCCTGACCTGGGTCTTGTTTCAATATTAAGATTTAAATTATCGAAATTCATTTCCAACATTGGTTTCACTTCGGCACTTGTATAGCTCTCACTGCAAACATTCAATTGTCCACCAGTGAGAGAGAAGTCAAATTTACCAAAAACAGCATCACGTTTTAGCAGGGAATTATTCTCCACGGAGCCCTCAAGTGCATTCAATATGTCGTCTTCGAGAGTGTGTGATGTATCATTTGCTGGCAATAATTCGCCATTATTGTCTGAAGCTGGAGATACTGCCCCAGAGTTACCATACCATCCCCACCAATTGGGAAACCATTGGAATAGCATGCTCCTTCCTTGATTTCCATCTTGGCTCTTTAAATCTAATTCACTCGCAACGAGCTGAAGGAAACAAACTTCCCGCAGAGTTCGCAAATCCTCCAAATCACGAGACTTCTCTACATCCGATTTGAATTGCTTGTCATCTGGCGACAAGTTCTCATTGGGATTTAATAAAATTTTGGTGTACATTTTGATATATCGTATGTTCTCTTTGGCTTTTATCCATTTCTCGTTTGTTGTTTCGAAGAAGAAACCATGACAACGGATAGCATATAGCCACCAATCTTTTGTATGACCACGAACCGAATTCGATGGACGCAGGACGCGATAATCACGAATCTTGCTTATCGCTTGGAGACCACGTACACAGTCTACCATCTGGGTATATTGAAACTAAAACAAAACAAGTTAACTATTATTATTAATTTCTTTACCAAACGATAGTAACAACTTACATCACTCAGGCAGACGTTAACCTCTGTCACAGTCACCTCACATGATAGCCTCGGTCGATTTCGTGTCCGCAACGGAAGCGGATTTCTATCGTGTCGACAATGAGCCTTCGCACTAATCGGACTTATAATGTATCGATGTTCTCTGCTAGAGCACACTTCCTCCATCAAATTGTTCAATTCACTGGATTGAATATTGCCGCAAGTATTCTCTGGAACCAAGCGATCCCAATAAATGGCAAATGCCTTAAGCTCAACCAATTTAAAGGCAACTTCTTGATTCCACGATGTCGTCGAATTTTGCTGCCAATTCGCATCGCAAGTATGCGCTGTCAATGATTCAATTGTAATTCCAGTTACAAAACTAAAATCGGGAATTGATATCGAATCTTCATATCGAATATGAACTCCATTTATTTTCAGTTGAAGATTTTCACCGATATTTGTTGCCAAACCAGTGCCATAGCTCAACCAGCTGGAATATGATGATGCATAGTAGTTGCTTTCACAGCTATCACCTTTTGCTGCTCGCCACTTGGCTTCAACATCGTCCAGCTGGGACAGTTTATATTCAAGATCGGATTGTTTTTCTTTTTCGTCATCCCAATCGTTGAGGTCTTTTGGGCCAATTACGGCGTGAACACCTTCGATTATTATACACCATGGTGCTGTCCGGAATTGACGAACTGGAATTTGTAGTTTTATTTTACCAATATTACCGCTGATAGCTTGTAATGGAAGGCCAAAGCCACGGAGGGAATCTTTACGTATTGGGACATTTTCTAATTCGACTTCACCTTTAAAAAAAGATAATAAATAAATTATAAAGGAACTCAGTTAGGATTTAGGAAAATATGCAAACATAAAAGCTGGTGAACTTTTTTAAATTAGGGTGTTTATCTACGCTTAAGGTATTCCTTTCTTGAATGTATGCTCAGACCTTTAATAGGGGATTAAGGAGAAGGTTGATATTTTTATTTAAACCACCCAAAGGCAGTAGCAAAGGCAAAAGGCAGGTTGCATCCCGCTTGTAACCACGCATCGTTCAACATGCTTTATGAAATTGACTCATCAAATAAGTAAAATAGAGTGCTCATAAAGAGAGACGAAGGAAAAACAAATAGAATATTTGTTTCCAGAAGACAAAATAAAATCAACTCAAGATGTACAAGATGTACGTTTTTTTAAACCTAAAGCTCAAAGATGATGCTTATTTAGTCAGTTACTCGCGACTTATTCATTATCTTGTTTATCACATTATTCACGTGATTAAACAATAAAATATACTCTGCCCAAGACTTTGAATTATAGAACTTTATAACATCTAAATTGCAAAATAAAATTAGTTTCTTGGAAACGTCGTTTTTATTTTATGTACACACATAAATAAATTTGATTAAATATTAGTTTATAGATACGTACATAATGTCTGTATGTATCTAAAAGTATACAAAGTTGTGAAAGTATTAAAAAAGGCATTTACTTAACTGAGTGAGAAAGTTTAATTATTCAAGCGTCTAGATAATGTTTAAAGTACGCTCATATCGTCTGTTAACGTTGGATAAATAATGATTTGCCACAAAACTTAGTATAAGTACATGCAATGTTGTGTTCTTGACTTTTGTTGACCTCCAGATTCAAATCTATGATTTTTGAATTTATTTATCAGTGTCAGTGTCAATGTCTTTGCAGGCTTAGATTTTGTTTTAAGTTTAAAATCTTAACCTTTGTCTTTTTAGTACATTAAAGAGAAATACAATTGTATTGTAAATAGGTACCTTAAGTATTTACATTATACAAACATTTGAAATTAAACTTTTGAACGAGTCATTCACAGGTTGCATCTCCCGATACTGAACTGTAGTGACGCATCTTAATCACACAGAAATGTACAATCACGACTTCATCAATAAGAACCTTACATTTACCCAAAGGTCGGCGAAGCGGCATCTTTCGGGGCCTGGGACCACTTTAACCTCAGCTATAATCATATTTTCCGTACATTCAAAAAGTTAGGGATGTAGGGATGTAATGCATTTAAAGTGATGGTTACCCTAATTTATTCTATTTTGAAAAAAATTGTACATGGGAAGAACTTGTTCTCGCTAACGATGCCAGAATGAACGCAGGTAATCATTATAACTATGAACTTCACCAAAGTTATTTGCTACATTAATATCTTTTAATTTCCTTTTGCGAAAAAAATATTCTGCAGCTCTTAGTAAATATTTATGTCGTAAGATGCTTCTTGCGTAAAGTTGTCTTCGGGATTGATCTGATAGTGTTTAAGCAATACAATAGGATCTATACTTCTTTTAAACAAAACATTGTTTATTTTCAGTTCAATAAATGAAAACAAACTGCAACATTAAAATTCTACTCAATTTGTTGAAGCTAAAGATATATAAAAAAAAAGACAAAGAAAAATAAACAATTTATGTGAAGCCAACTTGAAAATCTAGATGAAAACATTGAAAGAGAGAAATAAAAAATAGAAAATGAACAATTAAAGCAAATTGAAAACTTAATTGACATTAGAGGACTAATTTATCAAGCTTCCAAAAGCCTACGTAAAGGAATAATAATAATTAGTCCCGTAAAAGTTCGTAGTGCATAATGTATGTACATATATGTATACGTAAGAGATTACGATATTGTGTACAAATGCTAGTATGTAAATTGTTGATAAAACTAAATAAAAAACTTACTCAGCTTTACACCATAGATAAAGAAAGACCATGACCAACTGTTTTGATTTTGCAACCCTGAATCTAACGAGGTGTGAATTCCTTCAATTAGAAGCCGTGAATTCCCAAACAAATCAAAACGAAACAAGATGTAGACTACCTATAGACGAGATACAAGTTCAATGCTCTGTGAACTTCAATTATTGACAATCGCACCGCTCGACCCTCTACCCCGGCATCAAATTGTTATGTTTGCTATCTGCAGACTTTGTAGTCTGCAATCGAAATTCTTCATTTGTTTCTTTTCAAATTAAATAATCCGTTGCGGCTATAAAAATAGAATTATAAACAAGCTTTTGTTTGGCAAAGATATTTCCTTGAAGAAAGTGCGCAGAAAAAAGTGAAACCTTCAGAGCAACACAACAAAAAAAAAACATCATTTAGGCTGACCTCGATTGAGCAGATGCAAATAGTTCGCTTAATTTACCTTTGCTCAACCTGAATCTTAAATAGTTCATCGACCAAGATAGAATGAGGAATGAAATTCTCAGTCGAGTGACATAGCCTAACGGGCGCCGTGGCAACGATTGGTCATGAAAGGGCAGACGAGTCTATTTTCTGGTTTTCACCACTAGACGGGGACTAATCTTAGGTCTGGGACGATGAAACTCGAGAATGTTTTGCAGTTATATTAACATTTTGTTACATAATTTTTTGAAATTTTCAACAAAAAAAAAAGGAAGAAAAATCATCATTTCCAGGAGCTTACCTGATAACAACGCAACTGACAATTGTGCTGGATTAAAATCTTCAAGATATTTGCCCAGATATGTGTTAAGGACCCAGGTAATCAGTTCCCGGAGCATTTTGCCTTTTGGGTTCGACGATGACGAAATGCACTAAAATTGATTTGTTGCACATTGAGCGTTGTGATTCAAGTGAATTGATTTATTTTTGTCTGCCTTATCCACTGGAATCGGGTGATCAATCTCCAGCTAGACACACAAATAATTGATAAAAGCTGCGGCGACGGCAATGAGATCACTCATTTATATACACTACACACCCTTCGTTTATTAAGGGATTTTAGCAAATTTATTTATTTTGTTACTAAATTGCGACTTGGAATTTTGCAGTCACATAAACTCTTGCGTGTGGGGGGCACTTCGTTTTCTTTTTTTCGTCACTTTTTCTTCTCTTTTTATGCACAACCGGCGGTATATTACTTGATATTTTGCTTTTAAAGTTTTCGCGATTAAGATACGATTGGTGTTATTAGAAATATATTTTTGTATGATAGTTAATTGAAATTAAAAAACACATCACGAAATAAAACTATTCCGTAACTTCTGCTCCTCGCGTACTTCTACTTGTGAATTTGTGATGTACGAGAGTGAAAAAATCTGACTTTTTTTTGTGTTTTTTGACAGCTTGAGAAAGAGAAATTCTGATGACAGCGCGATACAAAATGGAAGTGAAAAATGAGAAATATAGGGTGTAGCTTAAGTTAAAGTATCGCCTACACCGTTAATACACAGTGACTTGGGCTCGGTCTAACAGAACGCGGTCTGGTGGTGCGGGCAGAGCTATAGTTGACCAACGCGATTGTTATGTTAAACGATCTCGGGAATCATTCGGCTTTCTAGTTTTTCCCATAATTTCTTCGAGAACACAAGGGTTTCTCTGCATCTAAAAAGAACATAAGAAATGAAAAAGATATATGTCTGCTATTACACGACGACTTTTGCGTCGTGACTCTTCTTCGAATTCTTCTTTGATATTTCGTCCTGTGAGTCGTACGCTATTACACCATGCTCTACACCTTTATTTATTTCTTGTTTGTTATTTTAGCAAATTGCTTTATTTATTTTCGTTATTTGTGGAGCGCACATGTACCTATAGCTGCGGTTGCCAAGATGTAGAGCATAGAGAATTTCTATGCTGGAACAAAACCGTTTCATATATGTTTGTTGTTTGTTTGGTTGCTACGAGAATTTCACTACCGAAGAAACATTATAGAGGATTGCCAAATTTGAATCATGACTGAAAAGTCATGGTGTAATAGCGTACGACTCGCAGGACGAAATTTTAAAGAAGAATTCGAAGAAGAGTCACGACGCAAAAGTCGTCGTATAATAGCAGACTAGCAGACTATTTGTGTTTAATTAATTCTGGCACATTATCTCCTCTTATGTCTTCATTTTTCCTTGAATTCATACATTAATTTTCTGACACACACCTTTTAAAGTGTCCCCGTCGCGTTCTTTGTAAAAATAACCAAACTGAAACTGCCCGTCGCGTTCTTTCCTGGACCGCTTTGACTGCCCGCTTTCAGTTTGAACGACACAGTATGTGGTATGATTCTACATAACACAAAGAACGTGACGGGCAGAATTGTTGCCCGCACCGCCAGACCGATTTCTGTTTGACGGTCTTAAGGCTGTCCCAAACCAACGCGAAACATTCGCGCGAATATGCGACGACTGAATAATGTTCGAAGATTCGCATCGCGCCAGTGTGGGTGCTCCCATTAATCTCCATGTAAATAAATTAAGACAGGCGGAAGTTTCGTCGTCGCGCCGAATGTTTCGCGTTGGTTTGGGAGAGCCTTTAATGGGGAATATTTCAGAACGACAACGAAACTTTCGCCTGTCTTTACATGGTGATTATAGGCTGTCCCAAACCAACGCGAAACATTCGCGCGAATATGCGACGGCTGAATAAAGGCTGTCCCAAACCAACGCGAAACATTCGCGCGAATATGCGACGACTGAATAATGTTCGAAGATTCGCATCGCGCCAGTGTGGGTGCTCCCATTAACCTCCATGTAAATAAATTAAGACAGGCGGAAGTTTCGTTGTCGCGCCGAATGTTTCGCGTTGGTTTGGGGCAGCCTTAATGTTCGAAGATTCGCATCGCGCCAGTGTGGGTGCTCCCATTAATATCCATGTAAATAAATTAATACAGGCGAAAGTTTCGTCGTCGTTCCGAAGTATTCGCGTTGGTTTGGGAGAGCCTTAATGAGAGTACTCACACTATGGCGCGATAAGAATCTTTAAACATTCTTCAGTCGTCGCATATTCGCCACGAATGCTTCGAACCGATTTGGTAGAGCCCGATTTTGGTGCTGTATAGGCTCACAACTCTTGTGACTTTGATTACTTGCAAGGTTTGATGTGATGTGATAACATTTTCAATATCTACAGGAAACCTCACAAAAAACCTCTCCACAGCAAGGTGAAGTTTTTATTATGATTGGCTACGTTCAGATGTATACATATTTATGCCAGATATCCAGATTTTCTTAATTTAAAGGGACATATTCATAGTCACTTTTAAACTCCAGTTTATCTTAGACTGAGGTTTATTCAATGTTATTTAGATAGGATAAACCCAGGTCTAAGATAAACTGGAGTTTAAAAGTGACTATGAATATGCCCCAAAGTATTTTGACTTAAGTTCTGGATTTTAACTGCACTTTTGTTTTAATATTTCAGTCGAACTGAAATATTTTGTCATGTATATTGACATCTCTCATACTGCTTTCTCACTTGCACTGATGGAAAGTTTTCAGTCTTAAGGCCTGCCACCCACTAGGCAACTTTTATGTGCTCACCCCAGCAACTTTTAGTTGCTCCCGGTTCAATTACATTGGCTTATATGGGAGAGCGCCTACTGGGCAACTTAGTTGCCGGCAACTTTAAGTTGCTCGGAGTTGCTCGCGGAACTTAGTTGCCGGCAACTCCGGCCAACTTTTAGTTGCTGACCCCCGCCCACTAAGCAATTTCCGAGCAACTTTCAGGAATTTTCAAAAATTTAACGTTTTTGTTTGTTGTCCATTAAAATATAACATTGATTTTGCATTTTAGAGAGGTCAAATTGAGATAGGTTTAGGTGGAGCACGTTTTTATAGAAAATTAAATACAAAAAAACACAAATATTAATTCTCAAAAGTTGCTCGGAAGTTGCTTAGTGGGCGAGGGCAAGCAACTTTAGTTGCTCGGAGTTGCCGGCAACACTCAGTAACTAAAAGTTGCCGGCAACTAAGTTGCCACGTGGGCGGCAGGCCTAAAAGCACAGGAGAAAATGCAGGGATGGTACGCAAACTTCATTTTATCCACAAAAAATCTGTGAAAGACATTTATTTATCATACCGATAAATATGAATAGGCTTTTAGCAAGAGCTGCTTTTAGTGCATATTGGTGCAACTGGGCATTACATTTTTTTTTAATGTAAGCTAATGTATTTATTGGCTCCGATGGCTTTTTTAAAAATTAAAATCTTCTCTTCTGTTAAAATTCCTTACCGCTACTGGCTATTGCATTGAATTGACTATGGTTTATCCAAAGACATTGTAAAATATTTGGTTTTAGAATATACAAATTCAAATCTTGAAGAACCGACCATATAAAAATGTTCGATGTTTCTTCAAGGTAAACATTTATTTTAATTAAAATTGATTTATGTAATTTTGTGAAACTTACTTTTAAACTAATATTTGTTAAGCCATAACTACATTGGCCAAAAAAGTGAAAAAGTACAGGAGTGAAAACTTTCAAACTTATTTTGGGATAGTGTTTTTGACTGGAAAACTTATTAAAATGATGCAGAAAGCTTAGATTTTGTTTTAAAAAATTTGTATATTCTTTTTCACAAAACAAAACAAAAATATTTTTACTTTTGTAATTTTACAAAAAGTGGTCAATGTAGTTAAGGCTTTACTGTGAAAACAGTGTCAAAGTATTTTCAATTTTAAATTTTAGTTATTATTTTAAATTTATTTTAAATTGATAATTTGCTTGTGTTAAATACATAAAATTAAAATTTTGTACATACATATATTATGACGCTAAATTCTAAAAAGATTTCAAAGTCTCCGAATAGAAAACGTAAACCATACATGTAAGAAAAGATAAGCTCAATTTACTTTTGTTGCGTTTAATATACCTATGCGAGTAACATGTGTTTCTTCATAGTGCTCCTAAGCCACAAAAACCAACAATATGGGGAAAAGTTGCTCCAGGACTTGCTATGCTACGCTATCGACCAACATTTCATGATTTTAAAGGATCAACAAATTCAAGAAAAATAAAGGTGAGGTATATAATTGGTCTTGTTTGCATAAAAGCTACATTATTTAGCGATAGGTGCAAATATGTACATACATATGTAAATACATACATAGTTCGTTTGTTTGAAAAGTTGCAAAAAATTAAAAATTGCCATGAAGAGGCATACAGTGTTTTTTAGCTTTTTTAAAAGTTGAAAGTCTTTCTTAAAGTTAAAAAGTTGCTATCTTCAAATAATATGGGTATAATTATCGTAAACGAAAGAGCTGAGCAGCAACCTTTAGTAAATATTTACTTTTTTGAAAAATTTTAATGAACAACAATAAATTAAGTCTGCCACTACTAAAATTTAAAAATATTTGAAATTCTCAACTTTAACCGCCTAGTGGCACACCAACTTTTATAAAATTTTAAGTACTTCTTATAGAAGATTAGCTTTTTGTAGTTAAGCTCTTAAGCGGGATATACATTGTTTAAATGCTTGTCATGCATGTGGGAGTGTATTAATAATTTTTTTTGACGTTGCATATACACACTTCATGCATGAGTCTTCAATCATTTATTTTTAATTAAATTTCTATGCGAAAATGTGCCTGTGCATGATCAAGCAATCATTCTTAAATATACATTATTTCACTGCTGGCCTTAGCTTCAAGCCTACACACAACGCATACGTGTTTCATTTTTTCTAATACACTCTCACATGAATGACAGGCATTTGAACAATGTATATCCCGCTTTTAACCTAAAGCACAATATTTGAAATTGTTCCCGCCTTACCAAGCACATTTTCTTAGGTAAATTAAAAGTCTTTAAAATGCTTAAACTCTCGTGAGCCAAAAGCATGTTTTTTTTAAAACCGTCTACTAACACGCTTGTTTTCTTATATTTGGGTTATCTCCTCACTTTACATTTAGTTACAATCTCTTGAACCATGAACATGATAAATTTATATTTTTTTTAATTCCACCTTCTGCCCACCCACTTTTCTTTTACTTTAGTTTTAATCCATAGGTCCAGTTTTTCAGTGCGAGATTAAAGTTAAACTTGAGTTAACTCATCAAATTTGGTGAGCTAACTCAGGATTAACTAAACAGATGCTTTTGATGTTTTATCCACCGAATTTGTTTAGTCGTTCCACATGCTTTCTCAACCGAAAAACTGCTTCCTCAGTTTACTGTGGGTTAATTTACTTCTAGAGTTATTTAACTCTGGTTTAACTCACCACTGAAAAACTGGGCCTTAAACATGTTTGTAGGTTTAGTTGATATGATGGTGTGCAGATTCTCTTCCTGCACAAGCAGAATCTCAACTTAATACACCCAACCCTCAACTGCTATTATTTCTTTCAAGATCAATTTGTGTAAATAAATAAAATACAAAATTATATATTCGAGTTATTAACGTGTGCATTCACAACAACAACAAAAATTAACCGATTTCCTTAAGAAGGCAATTTTAAAGTATTTTTTTTTAATTTTTCTATTCGATGGGAAACTTTTGTGAAGCTTGTATAGCACGTAGAGTAACGTTTGATGTTGAAAGGTTAAATTTAGGTTTTTGTTAATGATTTTTCATTTTTTTCAGAATTCATCAACATGTGTCGTGGCTCCTGTCTACGTTGCTGTTGAGGAATTTTCGGAATGGTCCACAGCTATAGTGGAGAATATTTTTGAAATCGGTAACGAAGTTCATCGCTTAACTCTGCAGCAGTTAAAACTTCGAGCAAATTCAAATTATCCAATTCAATGTGTTTGTCCGACATTTCTTCTCAATTTGAATAGAGTGACAATACTAGTTAGACCAAGTATAGCCTCTAGTCCACTGCGTGGTGGAGATAGATCCAGCATTGGCGATACTGAAGTCCAGATGATGGATAAGCTTCTTAGTGATAATCATGGTGTTGTTCTTCAGTGTACCGGAAAGTCGTTTTCATTTTGGAAGGTCAAAAACAAATTTTACGCACTTATACCGGAAGGGTTCCGAGATGTTGAAAATCGACTACCAGCACTTTTGAAGACAACAGATCTGAGAAATTTACTTGAGCATACTCTTCAAATGCGGCGTGGGGTTTGTAGTTTATATTCGGTAAAAGTCCTCAGTAAGGTGAAGATTCCTATGACACTTGAAAACATTAATGACGAATTCAAACTACCTGAGAGTACAGATGTGGCTGCCACCGTCGAAGAAGAAGTTCGAGAAAGTGTCCGAGCAGAAGAAGCTGTAGAAGCACCACCCCCAGCTGCAGCACCAATCAAAAGCAAAAAGGACAAGAAAAAAGTTGAAGAACCTGAACCTGTTGAAGACGTATTCTCCGAGGACATGATATTGACATTTAGTTCAGATTACAAAGAACTACCGAATAAGCGAGGAATTCTCGTGGGTAAGGAATATTGCAAGGATCCCAACAGAATTCCCCATACTGTTATAGCGGCTGCAGTTTTTCTACATCATTTCCCAGCTAATCTCTGGACATCGATTATAATCCATGACATTATGAAGTTCGGAAAAAAACTCTTTAACGAAAGTGAAGATGAAGATCTCTTAGACAGTGAAGATTGGATGGATCGAATAAAATACCCGATTAAATTCATGAAGAAAAACCTATCGGCAAACTTTGATAAATTAGTTTTTGGAAAAGTCACATCTGTGGATCCCGATGTCTTGAGTGTTGAACAAGGATTGATGAAGTTCTTCAATGACAACGATACTGGAATTCTAGTTGGACCACAAATGGTGCTCGTTTGGCAACAAAAGAATAACTTTTTTATGTTTGATCCCAAGGAACGTGATGGTCTGGGAAGAAAGTGGACAAGAATGTTCTCATCCGAACTGGGAAGCACCGCTGTGGCAGGTAGTGCTTGTGTAACATGGTATAGAAATCCAAAGAAAATGGCTGAAGTTTATGTTGAGAGTATTTCATTGAAGCATCGCAAAGATCCATACAGAATTATTAAAACTAAGTTCTACGAGACTTCCACGAAGCCTGATGACGAAGGTGAATGGATGGGAATGGCTAAAAATAAATGGATGCTTTTTGGAACGAAGACTCTCTGTGATTATAGTTATGCAGATGATTCTTTGAGAACGGGAAAAGCTATTTGTATGGGAGTTTCTGCATTGTTGACTGCTTTAGAAAATCCAGAAGAAGACTGGGAAAGTAAAACTATTGACAAAGTGCTGAGTGAAGGGATTGAGCTGTTCAAGCTGTCATTGCCTTCTCATGACACTGAAAAACCTTTTAATCTTCAGAGTGTTAAAACAATGTGTGACATAGGAGGCAGGCGAGTTAGATTAGCAATCATCGAGTGCAAGGTACATGGTCCTATGTTAGCAGAGGCTAAGGGTACTGGATCGGTGCAGTTAAAGAATGGTAAGCATGCTTTCAAAATCCATTTCACAAATATTTAACAGGCTTTTAAATTTTTAAATTATGTATTTTGTATGGAATAAACGTCATTAAAATATTTAAAAGTCTGTTAAACAGTTAAAAGGGCTTTATTAAATCGGCCAATAGTCAAGTTTTTTTTTTGTAAAAAGTTCCTAACGAAGGAATTCCCAGTGAAAATTGTCTATTAATTTTTATACTTTGTCAAATAAACTCACCAAACCTTTTGTTTCTGTTAAGGATTGATTGAATTTTTTGACTCTGCAACTTATGGAATATTTACGGTTAAGGACATAGCTCTGGCAATATGGCGAGGAAAGGATAACCATTATTATTACCTATTTTATCCATACGAAAAACCTCTTGGAATGCCGCCACAATGTCTATGTGGTAAGTTTGGCAGTTAGGTCTTATTTCAAAGTTAAAAAAAAACTGTATCGTTTTAGAAAATGAAAAATTGCTACCTCCAATGGGAATTGCAAACGCCATGCGGTTCAAAACAACTGGTGATATTTTGTATTTTTTAACAACATCTCTCAATACCAAAGACAATGATGAGGTAAGTTTGGTTTAAAACATCCTAGGTATATATGCCAGCTTTGATTTCCTTAAATTCCAAATAGTACTGCCTCAGTCCTATAGATATCGGGATATCAGCGGCAGCTGATCGTCCCCCACTCTATGAATATGAAGAATTCGGAACGAGTGGAGCTATGATGCGACCCTTTAAGGATTTGCACGAAGGCCATGAAATGTTCGGAGTCCGGGCCGATAAACAAACTTTGGCTAATCTCTTGATAGCTCTGGGTTTTAATCGAATTAATAGTTCCATAAACTGGACCAAGGAAGACTTGGCTGATATTCTGAAAATTGGTGATAAATTGTTTTGTAAAATCTACATGTTACTGCCTGAGTGTCAAGCTCGGGACTTTAAGCTTCAATGGGAAGATGTTGTGCCGATGATAGGAATGAATAAATTCACATTTACCCGTGAGCCAATTTTCGGAGTACTTGAAATTTTACCAGAAACTATGGGCGAAGAGGGTGAGAATGAGATGGTTGCTAAAGAGGACTACGAAAACGAAGAAGGTATTGAGGCACAGGATGATGAGTTATTTGTTCGGCCTCAGGGTAGTTTGGGCGAAGAAGCCCCTCCTGCCAATGATCTCAAAGGGATTCTTCAGTCTTGGGATACGAAGAAAAGTGATCACCATGAAGCTGTATTAGAGTCAGATTTTTACAAGATCGCTATCTGGAAAAGGGACGATCTATATTTTGTTTTTGATCCCAAGGCATCTGGAGAAAATGGAGAACTTACCGAACGAAGAATTGAAATGGGAAAAGATCAGTTAGGTGGAGATAATTTGTCCATCATGGGTCGATTGCAAACAGAAGAGATCGCCGCCGCCGATAATGATGAAAGCCCAAAAGCTGTTCCAACAGATCGCCCGTTGTATTTAGAAAAACGCATCTATACTCATTTTGACAATGAGGGCTCTGCATACTCCGCCTGGTTTGCAAACTTCAACGAGTTTTTCGATCATATCGCTTCGAAAACTCCCCAAGACTTCAAATACGGCAAATTCACCCTTCACGATTTGACCCTTACCAACATGCCAATTGGAACTGATGATTTCGAATTCAAGCTTAAGCCTGGTTACCATTCTGTTGGCCCTAATCATTCAATCCTACGCGGTTCGATGACTCAGAATAATCCATGCATGATAAACCGCAACAAACTCGAACTCACAAATAGCATAGTTGCAATAGCGTTTGCCAGGATTACGCCTTCGAGTAAAATGACAACCGCTTTGTTGGATGTGATACTTAAATATGGTGATCGTTTATATACCAAAAGTTTAAACGCCCTCAAAAAAACCGATGTGACTAGGCTTGCGAGTGTTGACAAACTACTACTCGAAGAGATTTCATCAGTATTCAGCATCTATAAAATACGATTCAAATGGAAAATAAATTCGATAATCAATGGAAACTTATTGTTGAATGAGTTGAAGAAGGCAACTGGGAAGTTAGGAACTATTGAAGGGGGAACTGCAATGATGCTCAACCACAAAGGGTATTTTATGGCATTTTGGAAGGGTGACGGTGGTGGTTTTTACTTGTACGACCCGTTTGAAACGAATCCCAATGGAGCCTTGGTTGAACATGGTGGTTTGCCCAGTATGTCGAGATTTTCCAAAGCTGACAACCTTTTGAGTCATTTGCTATCGAAATTTGTTTGTATTGGTGGATCTAATACATTTACCTTGTATACGGTGAGTAAAAGATTTTGAATTTTCATCTCTAGAGCTTTTATAGCTTGGAAGTTTTACCGTTAGTGAAATTTTTCAATGGCGATCGAAAGCTGTTGTCTTTTCATGTAATTAAGATCGCCAAGACCTAATTTATGTTTCTTTCCCAAATAACAAATACAAATTACACCTAAAATTTGTTTCATTTTGGGCATGTTCATTAGATCGCGGGGTTATACCAGTCAGCGGAAAAATAAATACATCAGTTTATGTTGGGATTACTTTATCATTTTCTATGACTTCCAAGATTTTAAATAAATCTATCAAGTTAGTGCAGAGCATTAGTTTAAAGTTATTTCTTTATTAAATCTTCATTTTCTCTAAATGCAACAATGGCTTTTTAAGCAAATTTACAAATATCGTCTATATCATCTTAAATCTGCTTCGGGGTTTAGTATTGGTTCTTATTTCAAGGTAAATCCAGTTATACTGATTATATGGTACTGGTAGGGCAGATTATTTTGGCACAACAGATGAATAACTCTGATGAAATCGACTGATTTCTTCGATTAAATCAGCAAATTAGTCTGGTAAAAGTGACAGATAATTCCTGTAAAATCAATCAATTGCTTTGGTAAAATCAACGCGAACAACCAGTTAAATTGACAGATTTGTTACTCTAAAATCAACAGATTTGGTTAAATCAATGTATTTTTCCGGTTTATTTGAGATTTATAGTAAAATAAATGGATTGCTTTTGTAAAATGTACGAATGGTCTGATAATATCATTTGATTACTCTAGAGAAAGCAGCGAATAATTCTGGTAAAATGGATGGTTTTCTCTTGTAAGATCGACGGATTGCTTCGATTAAATCAAGTTCTGTCAATTTTTACCAATTTTAGTCCAAAGTTCTGTCAAAGTTCGTATACAAAATAAAATTGAACTTAAAATGGTAGAAATTAGTAGTTTTGTGGCGTAAACGAACAGATCTTTGTTCAGGTTATGTTTTTGATCCGTCAAAAAAACGGCTGGTGTTGCACTTCGATTTCAATAAACTTTTGACAACTAAGAGTTAATACTGCAAACTCCATGAAAACCCCAGGCTTCTGAGATATTTCGGGTTTAATTTATTTTCAGGATTAACTGTTACTCTGGTTAACTTAGCACTGATAAACTGGCCTTAAGCTATTCACTCGATTCATCCAGATTAAAAATTTAAATCCAGATACAAATTCAATGTAAATACATCTGGATTTAAGTTTTAATCTGGGTGTATCTAGTGAATAATATGGCGGTAAAAAAACTCGAGCGAAATGCTTTTGACACCCCAACTAATGTGAACCGTTTGAATTTCTATTTACTTCTTAAACCTTTATGTTTTTTAGATTGGAATAGAGAATGATCCTGTGGAAAAATTAAATTGCAATGTAATTCCTGTCGAAAAAGATACCACTAAATCGAGATTAGTTTCACACATTGCAAATAATGATGAAAATATGTTTCAACCATATCAAACCGATATGAGGATTCTCAAATCGTCTCTCATTTCTGACAAGATTCCTCTACATGGCCTTGCCCTGGCATCGTTAATTCATAGTCAATTACAATTTGTTGAATTATGGAATACAAACATTGCGCACAGGGTATGTAAATTAACGTTAATTATTTAAGTAATATCATACATTATAATTATTGCTTTCAGATATCATTTCTGGCTAGATACCTTCTTCAGAAGTCTGATTGTGAAATTGAGCTTCTTAGATCGCCAGTATCTTTCGATGACATTTGTTGCAACTTCGTCATCGACAATGAATTCCTTTGCCACATTGCTTTCACGAAGAATATCCAAGGGCCTATTTGTAGTACAAAACGAACAGAGATTGTGGGTGTGAATTTGAAAAACGCCCTTACAATGTTCTTCAAAAGCTGTCAACAAGTTGTGGTTTTTTTTCCTGGAACTGGCAATGCATTTGCCATATGGACAGACAATGGACTTTTTTATTTATTTGGAATTGATCGAATTGAAAGGGAAATATTTGTGATAGCTTCGTCAATGCTGTCAAGCCTCTATGACGTAATTTTGAAAGGAACTAATCCAGAAGAAGATCTCAACAATTGGTATGAGCTACGAAGTGTATCCGTTTCCATTGTTCCGTTTAAGGAGGGCATTTGTAAGCCAATGAAAATAATTAACGACATTGTTGAGGGGCCTTTGGCAACACAAAGTGGCAATTATGTTTCGAATCAATCTAAAGAACCTTTTTATTTTGATAAGGTTTCTGAGAAACCAGAAGGTCGTTTGATAAAACCGCCAACATCGGAGTTTCTTAAAGCTACAGGGGGAATTGAGATACTTTATTCTCGTGACATTCTTAGATCGCATAGATTCTATGGAACGAAAGATTTTTTTCCAGTAAGTTGCTTTGGCATAAATTGGTGGGAAAAGTTATTGTTTTTAATGTTGCAAATCTTTATACAGAGCTTACTGGCATCATGTGTTGAAGCAGGTGCCTTGTCGAGGGTCAAGTCTCCGACACTCTGGACAAAGAAGACTTTGGAAAAAATACTCTTCGCAGGAGTTAATCTGTATATAAATACTGTTGCAGGTAAAAAAGTCTTTATAAACAGATAATTCCTCGCGGTATAACCTAGTTACATACATGGGAAAGTTGCGGCAACTTATTTGTGTGGTGACATTTGAAATTGTTGCAGATGCAAGTAGGTATAGGTGGTGGCCTAGTCTAGGAATGTCAATTTTGACTGACTCTTTAAATTTTCATAATTGTTACATTTCCTTTTTTGTCACATATAAATACTAAATTATGAATTCAAATTTTTATAAGATAAACGCTTCTGTTCGGCCTGCCGCCAACTAGCCAACTTTGTTAAGTTGCTTACCCCAACAATTTTTAGTTGCTCCCGATTCAATTACATTGGCTTATATGCGAGAGCGCCGACCGGGCAACTTTAAGCTACTCAGAGTTTCTGACGGAACTTAGTTGCCGGCAAACCGCGGAATCTTTGAGTTTCTGGCCCCCACCCACTAAGCAATATACGAGCGAATTCAAGTTACTTTTGAGAATTTGTCCACTGTTTTTAGTCCAATGAAATGTTACATTGAGTTTGCATTTTGGACAGGTGAAGAGTGAGATAGGTATAGGATTAGCACTTTTTTGTAAACAACTATAAGTCCCCTTTCACAAAATGCAACTGAGTTTCCACTTTTGCAGCAATTTTCAGTTCGTAGGAGAGAAGGTCACGAAATAAGTTGGGTGAACAAAATCTCCCCGGTCAACGATTGAGGATATTTTTTTGGCATTCCTTTTTTGACACCTAACCCAGTATGCGCTTAACCAAGGGACTTTAAAAGGAAACTACAGAAAATCTTGTGTAAAAGGTAAAAGAGATTTAAGAAGAAATTAGAAGAAAACGTCAAAAAATTTACAGCAATTTGTTTCTTCGTGTGAAAGGGGGGCTAAATACAAACAACAACAAAATCAATTCTCAAAAGTTGCTCGGATATTGCTCGACAGTTGCCAAGTTGGAGTTGGTAAGCAATTTTAGTTGCCGGCAACATAGAGCAACAAAAACTTGATGGCAACAAAGTTGCATAGTGGGTGCCAGGCCTTCAATTTTTTTTTTAAGAAATAGGAGCCAAAAGACTCATCCCTACATTTTCGGAGCTAACCCGAAATTAAATCTTGAAGACATTTTTCACCCAATTTAGATCCCGAGTTAGCTCAACGGATTAAGTATTTTAACTCTGGATTAACTGAATAGATATTTCCGACAGTTGGGAGTTAAAACACTATCGAAACAGATAGAGCGACACAATGAAAATAGCACTTTCCATAGTGCTGCATATAATAGCGTCGCCCTTTTTTGTTTCCATAGTGAAAGCGCATTTCCATAGTATCGCACTTTGATAGATTTTAGACAAATTAACATTAATCCAACACTGAAAAACTTCTTCTGAGTTAACTCGATATAAGGTTATTTGCAGGATTAACTAACTGTGGCTTAATTCAGCAGCATTAACTCGCAGCACTGATTGTCTCATTCTTAACGCTGCTTATTTATTTATTTATTTATTTTTAGTGAAAGGAACATCAAACATACAAATTGTTGATTTTAAAGGAACCTTTTATTTGGCCAATCAAAAACTGGAAGTGAGCCCCGCCCCTGCTATGCCAACAATTCAATCTGCTTGCAAAAATGAATTACTCAAGTGCTTGACTTGGATGTTAAGGAAATATCGAACGGCTTATTTGTACACGGAAAACTTTTACTTTACACTGATTTTGGAAAATGGTGATTGTTTTCTATACTCTCCAGCAAGCAATGGAATGTTTGAGAATCTGGAAAAAGTATGCTCTTGCCTAATCCGATTTTGTACAATTTCGGATTTATTAGATCGGCTATTGAATAACAAAGAGATTTCGTTGTGTGAAAATTTATCGATAGGAGCAATATTATTTAATTAAAAATTAATTAATTAATAAATTAAGTGAAATGAATAATTGAATGAAATCCAATTTTTGCTGACTATATCATATGCCATTAAATGCTTCTATTTTAATCTAAAAAAAAATTATCTGTGTAGTTTAAATGACCTTTTGATATTTAACACTGCTACTGCGATCAGTTAATGAGCAGGAAAAATTAACAGTCCATTTTAAACGACAAAAGGACAATCTGAATATTTGAGCAGATATACTTAATGTACAAATAAAAATAATAAGTGCTGAGAAAATTCGTTTTATAAACTTACTTTTATTGGAAGGAACAGTTTTTTTCAATTTTTGTATCCAAAATGATTCCATTTTATATTAAAATAAACTAAAACATTCAAAATCAATATACAATATCGACTTATGATTTTTTAAAAAGGCAATTTCTTAGTTCTTCACAGTCATTTTCCGTAATAAGTTCTTGTACAATAAATCGAAAGCAAGTGTGTTGAGTGTTGTCACTTTCATCAACTATTTCGGGATGTACCAATTTTTTATGAAAGGCAGCATATACAATCCTCTATAAAACAAACAAATGTAAATTAAATAATATTTGTTTGAAAGAAAATTAAAAAAAAAAAAATATACTTACATAATTGAAAAGACATTGTTCCAGACCTGGACTATTCGGATGTAAAGTGCAGCTCTTGATATTATCTTGAATCTCTTGAAATACGGTGATGATCTCTTTAGAATCTCTGGTCGAAGGAATTTTCTTTCCTAGCATAAGGCAATCTTTTAAATCGGATTGTGTAGTAGAATACATATCCATTGAATCAAATTGAAATAAAAGAAGCATTTCCTTAATACAAGGCAAATGCTTGATGTATAAATCTGTTGTTATATCTTTTATTTTTTTGAAATTCTCTTCTGATTTTATAAAAAATTCCTTTTGAATTTCGAGAGGAAAATTATTCGTTAGCTACAAAATGAAAGAAGATATTTAAATTAATATCAAATAAATAAATACATAAAAATATATTAAATTAGTTGAAGAAACTTTTTTTGTTTGATTTAAACCAAATAGTTTGCTATAAATTTAAAATACAAAAGTAATAGTTTTTGCGTTTTTTAAGAGAATTGAGTGGTGATTTAAGTACTTACTATACCTAAATACTTTATAAAATCCGAAAAAAAGAACGTACGTTTATTATATCAAAACTGAGATATTTGCGCTTAATAAACCAGTGGAAATGTTCGTTCTAATTGATTGAAAGATTCCCATTTTTGTTTTGTTGGTTCTGTTCTTCTGAGGCCTAGTTTTTCAGTACGAGATAATCCTAGTTTCGGTGTTAAACGCATAAGTTAACTCCTGAAACATATTTTGTCAGTTAATTTAGATCCTGAGTTAACTCAATAAATTTATTGAACTATACATCTCTGAATTTTTAAACTTTTCTTTTCGCTGAAATTAATCATTTTAAACTTTTAACTTTTCGGAACTTACCGCGTTTATTATAAGAAATTATTTATACACTTTTTCTTCCCGATGTTTCGAAGAAATTTCACCCTTCGTGGTCACGGAATTAGACTGACGTTTGATGGATGTTGTTTTTTACTCTACTTCTTGAAATTTACCAGTGCGTTGTTGTTGGTACATTTTGTGTGGGTGGTTGGTTGTTTTGTTGTATCTCTGCATAAACTGAATAGTTATTTCTGTCAAAAATTTATCGAAATCGAGGTATGACACTATTAATGGATGGGGTGATTTTAATAAATAAAAACTGCTTCTAAAGTCGTTTTCGTTTGGATTTCGGAATTGTATCGAAAATGGGAAATTTGGAGTAAAAGAAGTGAAAAAGGAGTAGCTCCAAACGTCCACTCGAAATCGACATAAGTTAACTCGTGGTTTTAATTTAAATGCTGGTTTAACTCAGAGTTAACTCACCACTTAAAAACTAAGGTTGAGTTTTTGAAAATAACTCTTTACTTAACATGCTTTAAGGCTTAACTACAATGAAGGCAAAAGAATGAATCTGTCAGTTTTTCCAATTCTTTGACAGAAATGTTGCCAGTCGTGCTATAATGCAGGATAACACCCCGGCTAATGTCAAAGTCCCAACACCCTGATTTTCAGCGATCTTATAATATGCGCCGCTAATTTATTTAATTTAAATTTCTATTGTGCTCAAACCATTTGGTCAACCGTTTTTTTTTTTTTTTAATTAGAGGATCCTTACCAATTCATGATTACAGTATTTTGTATTTAAATCCTTACTTATGACTCTGCAACCATTAAAAGATTTGTAATATTTTAGGAGATTACGAATTAGCTGGATGTCCTTTTCTTCATTTTCTTCAGATTGCATCACTGAAGCGTGCCCGTTCCTTAGACATCCGTCAAGGTCAAATTCGAAGTTCTCAAATTTGTAGTATATAAAAATAAATTGCCTTATACAGGAGTTCTCAGCTTTGTCATAAACAGCAAATTTGTCAAAGGAAGGACCGTACGCGTCTATTTCACCCTTTGAAATAAAAAAAAATATTTTTATAAAATACATGTGGATAAATTATGTACAGTGGTTCTTATTTAGGATTTTTTTTTCAAAAATCAAGTTCGCTACCCTTCCCTTAACAAAAAGGTAAGCAAACAGAATTTGTTAGACATATACAAATTTCATACAAGCCGATTCACTAGACGGGAAGGACGTGCTCAGTTTTGTATATTATTAAGAACCACTCTAATTTACATATCATATAAATAGGACAAAGCAACACTTACAACTTGTTCCCAACAGTATTTGAAATCCCAATCTTCTTGAACACATTCCTTTAAAGCTTTATACTTCGTTTTGATGTCATTTACGTCATCATCATAAGCATCCTCATCCTCACCCTCAGACGAATAATCTCTTGGTTCTGGTGTAGTTGCTAATATAACTGATGGCTGATGTATATTTTGCAAACAAAGATTTAGATCATACATAGCTGAACTGCTTTTATATTTAGCTCTTTCGAAGATTTCAATGAGACATTCAGTCTGATTTTGTTTCGAAAAGTTTTCTGTGATCAAAACAATTTCATCCAACAATTTCTTGTTGTCGGCTGCCTGGAAAAGACATAACAAAGTTAAATATGTATGTAAATAAATAGCCGTGTTTTGGTGAGAGTATATAGCCAAGTATAAGCTCAACAAATTTTATACATGAAAGCAATGACAAAAAAGATGATTATGATTCTCACCAAAATGGAAGTGACTCAAGATATGCCAATTTTGGTTTACGTTTAGTCAGTTTTGGTTTATAAAAGTACTGTTTATGCTATTATGTTTATTTATAAGTATGTTTAGGGCCCTCCGCCGGTGGGCATACTTCAGGCACCCAGAGTTTTTTTCAAGTCACGCGAAGCTCGTTAACGCCCACTTTTAATGGCGAAAAACTGTTATAACTGAATACAAAATACGTCTACTATAAAAAAGTGAATAGAAGTGACACATTATAACTGTTATAATTGGCATGTCAAGAGTCACTCCCTACTTTTAATGGCTATAAACTGTTATAAAATAGCATTTATCTACTCTCGCCCGTATTGAATGGATCGCCGCAACTTGCCCTGTGTTGTGGTATTCAGAGAATCCTTGTGTTTTTTTAAGTGCATGTATTCCCCTTAAAAAAATAATTGCCATATCTAAAATACAAAAAAAACTTCTGCGCTTATGAACTAAGCGGACATATAAATAGAATTATTACTATCTAAACTGTTATACAAAAGTTAGCGGTGATGGTGTGTTTTTGTGCGCACTTAAATTTTAAGCGAAAAATTAAGCGGAAAAAACACCTAATATTATAATACGATTGAGAATTTTTTTTTTTTTAATGCAATATTGTTTTAACTATTAAGAGGAATCAGATTACGAAAGTATAACAAAATCAGTCAAACTATTGAAAAGATGTAGGCGAATAACCCAAAAATAAGACCATTTTATTTTTTGGTTCAAATAACGTGGAATGACTATTTCCGTTTTGTGAACTTTTTGCCAAAAATCTGAAACGCAATTTTATTAAAATTGTCTTGGTCATTTCAGGTACGAAGTCTTATCACAATCGTTGGACTAGTTTTCGAGAAAATTAAAAAAAAAATGTATGTCAGCTATACCCGTTCTAGGTGAGCTAAGACAAAAATTCGAACATTCCCTATTGGGAATTACGTACAAATGCCCACTTACAGACGTACATAGACGCACAGACCGACACAGGGCATGATGAAACCCACTTTTGCGGAATACTCGATCATCGTACCTTATGTTTGTTTTTTTTCGAAGTATTTTTTTTTCACGAAACCAATACTTGCCCTATAGAGAAAGTAAAAAATAAAAAAACACTGACACAAGTTTTCAATTCCTAGGCCTAACGTGTAGCACTCGTTACGTGTAATACCTACCTTGTCAATTATAACCAGTTACACCAGTTTTTGGCTCCACGCGATTAAAAAAAAAAAATGTGGCTGCCCGAAATAAACACCGGCATAAGCAATTACTTCTATAAATTGACATATAACTAGATTCACTTCCATTTTATAAAGGAAAATGTAAATTACTTAAATTTTATATTTAGATAAAAATTGTTCCTAAATAAAACAATTAAATAAAGTCATACTTACGATACTTTTCATACACGTAAAATACTTTCTAGGATTTAGCTCCAGTGCACACTTCGCCGATAGGTCTCGAATCAGTTTCACTTTTTCATTAATTTGGGCCTTCAAATCAGCACCATTCACATGAATGTTTGTACTATTCTTGATCTCTTCCATTAAATAATTTAATCTGGGAGTAAACCTATCGTAACAAATCTTTTCAGCAACTGATGAATTTAGAGTTACTTGTTGATTTCGAGGAAAGGCAACCTGAGAAGGTATTTCGTTCATAACGGAAAGGCTCCATGTAAGCGACACCTTAAGAAATTCAAAGATTCAGTGTATTCAGTAGATTGTTTATTTATTTATTTTTTTTTTTTTTAAGAATTTGGAAACTTTATGAAATTGACGTCTCAATATTTTATCTCACCCCACTTATATAAAGTGGTATTTTAAATCAAAAATCCTATGCCTCTTTTGGCTGCTTTTTGTCACCGTAAATTGAGAACAAGATAAAATACTGTGATGTCAAAATTAGTCGGGGGAGTTAGTCCGCCGTTTAAATTACATTTAAAAAACAGGCAATTATGGCAATAAAACTAAGACACTTCATTGCTTGTTGGACGTTCTACTGATAATAGATGAATGAAAATAAATTCTGAACTTATTAAAAAGAAACTTGATTTTTTGGTTATAAAATGTTATGCGACTGATAATCTTATGCCCGAACTTATAAATAGTATTTTTTTTGCCAAATATTTATGGGTACATGTATACAAATTATGTTCTGTTATCATATGGTCCCTGTCGACGACATCGTAGACAAGCATACACAATTAATTTATAAACATATGTATGCTTGTAGATATATTTATATATAATTAATTATATTGTAACTAAATGAAGAAGATTCTGTATGATTCTGTTTGGTAAGGTTAATGCAAATTAATAAATAAAACGAAAATAGATTATTATGGAGGTACGTATGTATATTGTATATGTTTTCTATTTATATAAGGCCCGAACCAAAGCATCGCTAAACGAACAATAGCCGTGTTTTTTTTTATCTACGGATCTGGATCAGGATAATTTTTTTACATGTAATACAAAAACAACTTGGGATCCTGCTCTCTATCTGGATCTGTTTTAAAGATCAAAAAATTAGTTCCCACTCTTGCGGGTAGATGGCTTCTCATGGTGAGGTAGTGTGAAATGTAGAGCAAAGAAAAAAGACAACAAATACATGAATAATAAACCAACGCAACGTAAGGAAAATAGAGATAGGTATACAACACAGTTGTCCACTAAGATCCGTATCGTTTTATTTTCATGGGATGATCCTGATCCAGATCCGTAGATAATAAAACACGGCTAATGATGCAACATAGCTTAGCTTTGATTAAGTTTAAATTAGTCCATGTGTGAAACCATATTATAAAAGCCGTTTTTTATTATCAGAAATCCATACACATATAGATCATCAAAAAACATGCATTACAACAACAACACGCGATCCTGGCTCTCTATCGGGATCACGTTTCATAAACCAAATATTTAGTTTTTTACTCTGGCAGTAAGATGGCTTTTCACTTTTGTAAATGGTAAAGTAGTGTGAACTGTAGTGTTAAGAAAAAAAGATATAAAATACATGAAACACATAAACAAACATAAGAAAGAATGAGATGTGAGTATGTTAGACGAGTTTTGTTTGTTTGCAAGCCCAGAGGGATTTGATGGAAAAAAAACGACATCGGGGATTAGCGACGCCATTACAGAAACAAAATGGAGTTTCTATACACACTATCGATATCAAGTATAAATTCACACCGGTAACACAGTTTTCTCCGTGCTTTAGAAAAATTTTTCTGCGCTTAGCCGCAGGGGATTAGTTGTTGTTTCATTTAACATGTAGCCCCGACGTCATTTTCTTCGACCAATTTCCTCGGGGCTTGCAAAAAAAAAAAAACACGGTTGTTCTAACACTGTTATATCACTCTAGTCCATATAGTTTTATTTTCATGGGATGATCTATGTGGATAATTAGCGATAGTAGATTACTTATCATTTTAGGTTTACAAATAAATAAGATCTGAGGAAAGCTGCTTCAATACTTTAAACTTAAAATTTTAGTTATTTTGTTCTGTGTGGTGGTTGGGTCTATGCTTTGGTTTGGATCTTACCCATCATACAACTTATATTCACGCAGAATGTGAATAGGGAAACATTATAGTACCTACTGAAATAATAGTATTTAGCAACAAAAAAAAATCAACGTCAAGCCGTTTCATAAGGTTATCATCAGTCGTAGCTGATAAAAAATAAAAAATTTACCAACTAAAAAAACAAAGTTTCTTATAGTGATAAGTCCAAAACATATTTCCATTAATCTATCATCAGTCGAACGCGAAAGACAATGAAGTGTTTAACTTTCATTGTCATAATATTTGGCAGTTTTTTTAATGTAAACCTTTTTAAAAATTCCTAGTTTCCCAAAAAAAATTACAATAAAAATGCAAACATTTCTGAATACACTTAATTTATGTTCAAGGTGTCGCTTACATGGAGCCAATGTGTTACGAACGAAATACCTTCTCAGGTTGCATTCTCTCGAAATGAAGATACTCTTGATCTTGACTCATCAGCACTTGAGAAGATTTGTTATGATAAGTTTACTCCCAGAGTAAATTATTTAATGGCAGAAATAAAGAATGGTACAGAATATTGTGTAAATGGTGCTGTTTTGAAAATTCAAATTAAAGAAAAACTGAAACAGCTACAATGCTTAATGGCAAAGTGTGCTTTGGAGTTAAATCACAAGAAGTACTTCAAGTGTATGAACAATATAGTAAGTATGAATTGCTTATCTTTTATTAAAATAAAATAGTTATATTTTTATCTAAATAGTTAAGTTTATTTTAGAAAATAATTACGAGCTGGTAGAAAATGCTTACTTAAATTTTTCAAATTTTTAAGAAGTTAAAAAGTACATAATGGTTATATATGTAAGTTATCCAATCTTGTTATAAACTAAAACTGTTATATTGACATGTATAGAAAAAACTGTTATAAATTGACATGTCTAGAATCACTTCCCTTTAAAAAGCGTATAACAGGGTGTCTGTTATATTGTATTGAAAAGATAAAAGTAAAGATTTTCATATTTTTATTAATAGGTATAACTTGTTTTTATTTTTCACAGGCAGCTGATAACAAGAAAATATCCGATGAAATTCTTCTAATCACAAAAAATTTTCGGACTGAATGTCTCATTGCAAACTTTGAAAGAGCTAAATATAGAAGCAGTTCAGCCCTCTATGATCTAAATCTTTGCCTGCGAAGTATTAATCAGTCAACTTTATTAACAACTACACCAAATCCAAATACAGATTCACCGGATGAATTATTAAATGTCTTGGAAAAGATCGAATTAGAGTATGAAAGTTTAAAAAGTTGCCTTTTAGACAAATTGAACTTCAGTATGTGTATGGATCAAAATGTAAGATATATGTCTTGATTGTAGGTATGTAAGTACATTGATGGGGCTGTTCTTAATAAGAAATAATTTCGAGGCAAGCTTTTCTTCAAATTTTATCGTCAAACCCAAGCTGGCGATTAAAATAATGAAAATTTCTCTTTACTTTCTCTAAATGGCAAAAGCAAAAAACCCAAATAAGAGCCACCCTATAATACCTAAAAATGTATAATGTACTCACATTATGTATCTATAAATGCATGTATTTTATAAAACTTTTTAATTTTCAACTATTTTCATAGGGTTTCACCCAGGAAGATTTGAATTCTATAGATAATTTATTTGGAAGTTCATCAGAACATTTTGAAATACTTAATAAAGTTGACATAGATGAGAACTCCTGTCAAAGGCAATTTATTAAATTATTAATAAATAAAAGTTTCAAATTTGACCTTGAAGGCTGTATAAAGAACGGTTTAGATGCAGTCGTATTATCTGAAGAAAATGAAGAAAAGGACATCCAGTTAGTTCGTAGTATTATAAAATTTCACAACTCCTTTAATGCCTGCAGAGCCATCAGTAAAAATTTATTTACTTATGGTTGTGTTAAGGATTTGGTAAGTCTCCTATGATTTTTTAAACGAATAGGTAGGTATACATATCTGCATGCATTGGTAGGTATTTGAGCTTGACCAGATTGATACCATTAGTAGCTATAGTACTTTGTGTCCAAGGGCTCTATTGCACCAACAACTTATCACTGTATAGTCACTTAGCAACTCATAAAGAATCTTGATAAGACATATTTTTTTCCCTGGACATTATCTCCATTATATGGATCCTATATGTCCGACTTAATGTCCATAGACATTTGTCCGTAGATGCAATGAGTTAAGCGAGAAAACTCAGGCTGTTTATTTTGATTTTTGATAATGTTGCGATCGGCGCGCGATGTCGAAAACATCGATTATTCGTTAGGCCAATATCATAAACAACACAGTCAAATATCAGAACTTACATATCATCTGGCTCAAGGTCTGATCTGTATAATTACTGGACTATTAGGTATGTGATTTTATAAAATTTAAATATTTCTTTTCTTTTTTAGCTTAGAGATAATCCCGTCTTCGAAATTCAAAGCGAAATTGCAAAAAGATCAGAAGAGAATTACAAAAAAATAAACATAATTATTAATGATTTATACATCGAGCATTTGCCTTGTATTGGAGATATGGTTCCAATTTTGCAATTTGACTCACTAAACATGTATTATGATGAAAAAGATGACTTAGAAAATTGCCTTATGCAAGGTTATAAATTACCTTCGGAACAAAATAAAGATGACACCCTCACTACATTGAAAACTATTCAAGATAGTATTAAGGGCTGTACTTTACATCCGGATAGTCCAGGTCTAAAAGGTTGTTATATCAATTATGTAAGTAATTTCTCGATTTTTCTTTTAAAAATGTATCAAATAATGTTTTAAAATTCATAATTATTATAGGCCGCTGTATATTATGACTTTAAAATAAATTTTGTCGATTCCGAATTAATTGATGAATCTGACAAAACTCAACACACTTGTTTTCGAACTATTTTAGACCAACGATTAAGCTTCAATGATGCCAAGCGTGAATTAATGGAAAAATGTATTTCTGTCTAATCATTCGTTGATGTTATATTTTTGTTTGTAAATACAGAAAGTAAAACCCATGATGATGTTAAAAGTTAAATGTTTTTATTTATTTTATTAGAAAATAAAGATGAAGACATAGAGTCAATTTTCAAATATACACATAACCTCAGAAACAAAATAACTGCAGAGATAATAAAATCAAAAGTCAACTGGTACCTATGCCCAACCAAATAGTAAGTTTGGCAGAATCTTTCTTGAAAATAACGTTAGAAACACTGGGAGCGATGCCTCTGGAATGTAATTAATTTTTTAGATAACAATGAATTTCATCCCAATTCAATGAATATCACTGTTCACTGATTCTCTGAGAATAACCATAGCCTAGACATACTTACAGTTACCTACCAAAAATCAGCATTGTAATAAACTGCACTGTTGTTAAGCCAGTTTTAAATTAAATACAGAAAAGAGAAGGAACTTAAAATTGTTTGTATGCAATACGAAGCTCTGGAAATTGTAGTAGAATATTATTGGAATAATTCCGTTATCTCCATCAACGGCCGCTTCCGTTTGTGCTGGTTTAGCTTTCTACACTTCTTTCAAAACAAAATACCTCATCATGATATCTCTTTCTGTTTTGACACATAATATTATAAGCACATGCGATTTCGTTTCTTCAAAAATGCATTTTTCATTTTGATAAAAAGAGATAAACACAATGCTCAAATCAAATTCATCCCTATATGCACTCATTGCCATTATACTTCCAAATTCCAATTCTATTTATATTATTCCAGTGAGAAAAATCCCTTAATTCCAAGTATCCTTCCAGCCTTCCAGGTCTTCCCTTCATCAAACATTTCCAATTCCAAGGTTTTCTCCCTTCAATTTCTTTTCGATTTTCTTTTTCTTCAGTTTCTTTCTTCTTGTCGCCCTGCTATGTTGTTTGCGTATCCAACGGTTCGGTCTCGTTTTTCGGTGTTCTAAATAAAATTATCATTTCCTTTCCATAGAAAAAAAATCCCATTTCCTTTTTTATGTAACAAAGTGAATAATACATCAAACACACAAAAAAATGCATGAAAAAACTTAAACTATTTAAAGTTAACTGAAAAAAATGTGCTTTTTCATTGTGTTCCGTGAGAAAATTATGAAAATCCTCTAATTGAAATGCATTTTGTGATCTCAAATAAAGTCGAAGTGTGAACGACTTGAAAAAAATAAATGTGGAAAATGTGTTAAAATGATGGTTTTCCAAATTTAGAAAAGGGAGTCCATTTTTTACCAAACAAAACAAAAAATAAATAAAATAAATAAATAAATTGTTAATTGTTGAAAAGTTGTTAGTTTTATTAGGGTAAAGTATCTATTTATGGAAAATAAATTTAAGAAAAGAAAAAAAAATACCCAGATCAATTGATGCGTGTGAAAAGAAAATCCATTAAAGCAAAAATGATATAAACGCCCACACACACACACCAAACACACACAACACAGATACAGGCGGCAATTGCAGTCGCGTTTTCTGGATTCTCTGGTTCGAAGGGTAGAAAACATAAATTATGACACCTCTTCCTGCTCGCATCGCGCGCGCCCGTGTCAACGTGCCATGGATGTGTTTACTTTTTTGTTGTTGCTTTTTTGATTTTCGTTGCACCACACACATACAGAGGAGCTGAAATATAAATTATGCTTGGCCTTTTGTGAAGTGTGTGTGTGTGCAGTATGCCTTTTTAATTGGGATTTGTGACTGTGTGTGTTCTTGCTTTTCCACCCTTTGTCCCTTTCTTCATTGTTCTATTATCGTTTATTCGTTGTCGTTCTTTTGGTTGTTAAGTTGAAGTTGCTGCTGTCGGTCGATGATTTCTCACACTTTTGAAGGATTTTCCTACAGTATGTGTGGAAAGTAAGAAGTCTCGGCCATTTATATTGCTCAATGCTGACATTAAAAAAAAAAAAAACTAGCTATACTACTGACAAACTGGCATAATTTCCTTGAATGTTCATATACCAAAAATTTAAATTATACTAAAATTGGCAGATTTTTGGAAGTAAACGAACTGTCACTGACATAATGAATCGCAGTTATCATGTCAGTGACATTTATAAAATCACTTATTTCCTTTCACAGGAGGAAACTGAGATACAGCAACTTTCAGTTTTGTAGGAGACAAATGCACGTAGTAATTGGGGTGAACAAAATCTCCCCGATTGGTATATTATTTTTCACACTTCACGTTCAACCAAGAGACTTTATAAAGAAATGACAGAAAATCTTTTACGATTTTATTTCTTCGTCAAAACGTCAAAAAATATTCACTAACTTGTTTCTTCGTGTGAAAGCGGAATGTGTCTGAAATATCATTGTTTCTACAATGTATTCGTATAAGTATTAGTTCCTCACAAAAATTCCTAACTTTTTTTGTCAACAAGAACAAGAAGTGAGAATGGTTACCCTTGGTTTCGTTTTTTGTTGCTCAATTATTTTCTGATTCATTAAATCAGATTGTAAAGTTTTTATTCAATTCAAGATGAGATTATCCTTTTTGTTAGTATTTAATTCAGTGTTGGCACTCTCGTTAGCCAATCATCACCATGTATGAAAAAAAATTCAAACAGGCGAAACTTTTGTTGTTATCCCGAAGTATTCCGGTTACCTAACGCAACACCAACTTATGCTACTCACGAAGAATCAGTTATTTCGCCTATATTTACTAATAATCTTAAGGTACATACCTAAAATACAGAACAGTTTCGTCAGAGAACTTAAATATTCATATAAATTTAAATCGCTAACTAAAAATAACTACTTTTGCACTAAACTTTCCGTATAAGCTTTAGGTACCATTTTAAGAGCTAGAGAAGAGTTACCCAATTTCAATTATGTTCCTCAGCTCATAGCTAAGAATCTCCCTCAAAATTGTAGTCTCTGTAATAGAAGAGAACCTGAAGGTAATTATCATTTCATAGCAATTTGCCCAATTATTCTATAAGAAATTCCCCGGCTTTACTTCAAAGAGAACATTTTGCTTAATATTCCTAGATAAGTGACATCAGTGCCTAAGTTCTGTAACTCTCACATGGATAAAGTTGGGCGAGAAACGATATAAAATGGAACAAAACTCATACGATTTGTTTCAATTTCCTTCGTTTCTCGACTGATTTTATCGATGTGAGAGTTACAGAACAAATGCACAGATGATTTCGACTTGATAAGTGAAGAAAACCACTATAAATTCACTACTGATAAAGTACACGCATTTATCAGTTGCAGAATGGTCAAATTGTAAGTAAAGAATTCAAGAAGAATAGAGATTGGTGTACAAGTGCCTATCTCACTTACGTGTTACTGGAGGTGGAGATCAAACTAATCATTTTTTTTTTTTAGAAAAGAGAAGTTAAGCTATAAATGTAAAAACAACAAAAGTTTATAACTGAATGTCGGTTGGTTTCTTTAAAAGTACGTTGTAATTTGAAAACAAATGTCATTTGCATGAATAAAATCACTTTACTTAATTTGTTTCCTCTGGTGGGTTTGAGAAGTAGTAGAAGCAGCATTCTATAATCGCTGATAATCCATATATATATGTATATGTAAAACATCTCATAAAAATAAAACAAAACGGATCTTATGTCGTTTTCGAGTGGACGTTCGGAGCTACTCCTTTTTCACTCCTTTTACTCCAAATTTTCCATTTAAGATAGGAATGGAACAGTTCTGAAATCCAAACGAAAACGACATAAGTGACAACTGCGTTGTATACCTATCTCTTACGTTTGTTTATTTTTCATTTATTCGTTGCCCTTTTTCTTTACACATCAGTTCACAATTCATAACCATTTGCAAAGTTGAGAAGTAAGAGCAAAAACTTAACATTTGGTTCATGGAACATGATCCCGATAAAAAGCAGGATCTCGTGTTGTTGTTGTAATACATGTTCTTTGATAATCTATACGGATCATTTCTGATAATAACTAACGGCTAGTATGTAATGTAGTACTAGATTATAGAGTTCATCTATTCATGAGTAGTTAGGTACTTTTCCACCCCAAAGGAACAAGACCATTGATTGCAGTCCAACTAAAGCAAATTTTTTTCGCATTATTATTCACTGAAGTTGTTGAATTAAACAATCTCGTAACACGCGACCGCGACAAAGAAAACTTTCAATTCGGCGAGGATTGTTAAATAATTCTAGTTTGCTTGCAAGTCGGTGTATATATTCCTATAAATTCCAGATTTCATTTTGTCTAGACATTTTTTTTTTCTAAACAAATTGGCTGAAAGGAATTCAACAAATAAATCAATACCTATCATCTTCAATTCATAGCGATTTTATTGTGTTGAACCACAAGAGAATTAAACAAACTAAAACTAACTTGCAATTTGTATACATATTTCAAAACTAAGAAACCTTCTTTTCCGTCCTACTGTTGGTTGTGTTCTTTTCGTTCCTTTCGTCGCAACGGAGGGCCAGCCCTCTAATTTTGTGGAAATGTGGAATAAAACCAATAAAAATGTTCTGGTTTCCCAATTTTACGGCACAATGTATTTTTATCGTCTGCTGCTGCTGTGAGTGAACACTGAACGACAGCAGCAGCCGCTTCGCGATGTTGTCTTGTTTTGAATTTCCCATATCACATTGCCTATCATCATCACGAATAAAATGAGGATTTTTGTTTTATTTTTTTTTTTTGTACTTTATTTCATTCGATTCAATTTTGATGGAAAGAAAATAGAATATCCCTCCAAAATGCACTTGAAGATGAGAGAAACTTTACTGGAATGAAAGTTAGAGACGCATTTCTTTCGTGAGAGAAAGTATTTTTTACTCAAAACAATATGGTATGGTATATGGTCTGTCTCTTTAGTGTTGTTTTTCTTCCCAATTTTCCAATTTTATTTACCATTTTTCCAGAGATAATGTGCATTATTTTCTTTCAGAAAAAATGTTCATGTTCATCTCTTCTTCGTGGTCGTCGTCGTCGTCGTTGTCGCCTGTATCTCTGTCGTTTATGTCGTGTGTTCGCTCCTCCAAGAAGTAGAACAACGAATGGATTTTCCCTGAATTTTCATCGGGTGCGTGTTGTGTGCGTTTATTTTTCTGTTTGATATTTTTCCCTCTTGGTGGAGTTAAATCGTTTTGAAAAAGAATGTACATAGGTATATTCAAAACGAAAATCACTCCAAAAACGCTGAATTCAACTTTATGCTTTTATAATTTTGTGTTTCTATCTTTAGTGAAATTTTAAAAGAAACAATAATTCGTTAAGGGCGAGTTATGAGGAATAAAAATAAACCTACCTACGACATTATAAGAAAAGTGGTGAATTAAATGTGATGAATCTATCAATATCATCACCCAACGTGATGTCCTTGGTGATTGGAAAAATTTATTTTCAAAAATTTAACTCATTTTTAAGTGTGAAACACAAGGGGTGGTGAATTTTTTTATTGTATTTTTATTTTAAATTCTACCTATACCTTGTGAAAAATTTCAAATAAGTAAAAAAAAAAATCTCTAAAAAGGGAGGAGTAGTTTTGGTGAACAAAAAAAAAAAAAAAAGTAAAAGAAACAACGAAAAAAGTGACATAAAGAACAAAAGGACGAAAATAGAAGAAGGATAACACACAGCACAGCAGCAGAGCGAGACGTGTTCTCACAAACACACACTTACCTCTACTGTCAGCACACCACCACAACCATACACCAACCAATACACACACACGCTTATCCTGCCAGTTATTTCTGTGTGTGGTGATTATTTATTCAGGACATAAGAAGGGATATAAATTTCAAGAAAAAATAAATAATAAATAAAAAAACAACAAAACAATAAATAAAACGAAATAATTATTTATGATGGATAATAAAAGGAGACAAATTGTTGGACTATTTGCTGTGGTGTTTTACTTAAACGTATTCACCTCGAAAACTGTCAATGGTGAGTTAAATTATATTTTTTTTTATTCTTATATCTTATAAATGATTCTTTTTTTTTTAATTAAAATTGAAGAACGCAGCAATGAAGTGAAGAACCCGTATTGTATGGTTCGTTAGGATTCTTTTTTCCACTTGACAATTAAAGTTTTTTTTTTTTTTAATGTCGAATACATATTTCGAAAAACCACATGTGGTAGGTACCTATGTACGTAGATTGTTTTATTTAGGGAATCTTTAAGTGCCAGGCGTCTGGCTTCTTCTGTTTTTATTTGATTTCTATGATGGTGATGGTTCGGCGGATGCGAACTGCGGAGGCTGGTCCATTCTGATTCGGATATTTATTTCATTTACAAATTTCTTCTTAAAAAAAAAACAACATCACAAAAGAAAAAGAAATATACCTACGTAATAGAAAATTTAAATGAATGAGCATGAAAAGGGTTGTTGACAGTTTTTTTTATTTTTCTTGTTTATGTAAGCATTGGCTATGGCTGGCTATGCTCTCGAAATTGGTCCTTCCCTACTTTTGTATTTATTTTTATTTTTTTGTATTTATTTTTATTTTTTGTAGGAATGTTAAGAAATTGGAAAATATTGCGCAATATTTTTGCAAGGAATAGTTGATGATAGGTAAAAGGTAAGGCTGTCGTCGTTGTCGTTTCCGGTTGTTAGAGAGGAACTATACCTACCTACCTTTATTTTGAAGGTATAGGTAGCTTTACCTACCTATGAGATATATTTTGTGAGAGTTGTGAAGAGATTTGTATCTTTTGCTTTGTTGTTCGTATTTAAGTATGGTATGATGTTATACCTAGACTTAAAGGGAAATATGTAAAGTTTTTGTATCCTTAAAATTGGAGAATTATGCGAATTTTGAGTAGGCATTGCTGTCTACGTCATTAAGTAGGTATGTAGATGCAAACAATCACATTAACCTAGATAAGAGGTTGATCTATTCAAAGAATGGTTGGGTTTTTGGTGTAACGTCAATAAATTTTATGGTGTTTTCGATAAATGTATTATGTATGCTTACCAACCCAAATACCTATACCTTAAGTCGTTTTACTAACTTAATGATGCTGGTTGAAATTATCACAAAACAAAAGAGAATCTTTTAACAAAGGACTTCAGTCTGGGTTTGGAAGACGATTAGATATATGTAAGTATGGCATATGTATACCTATACCATGTATACAGTTAGACCTTCGTGTTATAATTACTATCAATATGTAGGTAGGTATATAAGGCAAACAAGTGCCATTAAGTAACAAATAATAAAAGCCCTTTAAATATTGTAATCTGGCCTTGCAGCGAGCTTTTGACATTTGGTTTTTCCAAGCACGATTTAATTTTTGCATGTTTTGTTGAACAGGATTATCCGATTTCACATTGTGAGAGTAAAATTTAAAACAAAAAACACGGAATTAATATATTGACGAATCTTTTTGGAATTTGCAATTTCATTAGAAATACCTACAACATCTTGTAAATTTCCACAATTCGACCAAGTTCAAGTATCTATTCCTTCAAGGTTTTGTTTGATGTCTTTTCAACACATTTCGTCTAATATCTGGAGCTGAAGAAATTATTGACAGGGTCATTCGCGTACCCTAACAACGTACTTGCAAGTACTTTGCTACCCATTTTGAATGGAACGCACAAAATTATTTTTCCTACAAATCTCATCTACTCGCGAAGAGAGCATGAGTACCTACCTACTAGATTTTAGTTTTCACCTACTCACAGGTACTCCGCCACCTCCAAAGGAAAACGCCTAATATACCTACTTGGTTTAAAATGGTTGCTTTTCTAGCTTGCTCAGTGTTTTAGCTGAAGAGCCAAAGGGATCTAGCCTTGGATCAAATCATTTTCGGCTTTACATCAACAAGCTTTTTAAACACTGTCTGAGTCAGATACGCTGATGTATCTAATTTAAAGGCTTGGAACACTTAATAAGAGTTATTACCTCATTTGGAACCGAAAATTTTCCAATTCCATTGTTCCATTTTAAATATAAATTGGTTCTGTTGTGGATAGTTTGCCAGTTCAAATAAAATAAAGACTTCTGATGTAAGGCAGGTATAGCTACACTTGATTTTTGAAATCAATATGGACACATATCGAGCATTTAAGTATCGTTAAATGGCGCCCGGGAGTTGTTCTATATATCTTCGGCGCACAAATAGAGCCTCGTCAAGTATATTTCGAGTAATGCTGCGTTAAATGGTCATATAAAAGTGTTCTTAGTCTACCAAAAAAGTTTATTTCTGCTTCAACGGTTATTGCTATATAAAATTTCTTTGATGGATAACGCTGTTCCTAATATCTGAACGTTCAATAAGTTAACGGAAAAATTCAAATTACTTTGGTATCTTATTGGTAAATAGGAATTTTAACTATCGATAGGTACATAATTTTTCTATATAACCTCCAAGAGCCATCCTAAAATTCATGCAGAATTCAAGTTATTGTTCAAAGGGACTCCACATAGCTAATTATCCTCTTATTCCTATTCTACCTCTCCTCTTGCACTTCTACCTCTATATCCTAGGGATCACAATGAATCTATTGAATTCGAGTGAAATGGCGCTGGCATACCATATCATAACCCATTTCAACCTAACCTATAACCTTTCATTCATTTTTGAATACGTAAAAGCTTTTGAAGGCACTTTCATATTGTAGTGTTGGATATATGTTTAATAGTAAGTAGATTTCCTCGCAAGTTGTTAATAAATTTATTTTCAAAATATGCAATAGTATAGGTAGGTACCTTTTTTTTATTTTTTGAGACATATTACATATTAGGTACTATCAAAAAAAAGTGAATCTGACAGATGGTGAATCTGACAGATGAAAAATTGCAAAGGAACAGGAAGGAGTTGTTTTTATCTTTAGAGAAGTGTTTGCTCATTTTTTGACTTATATGTATAAAGGCTGTCCCAAACCAACGCGAAATATTCGCGCGAATATGCGACGATTGAATTCTGTTCGAAGATTCGCATCGCGCCAGTGTGGGTGCTCCTATTAATCTCCATGTTAATTAATTTAGACAGGCGAAAGTTTCGTCGTCGCTTTGAAATATTCGCGTTGGTTTGGGAGAGCCTTAATTTTAATTATAAAGTGATTCTTTTATGGAAAAAAAAAAACAAACAAATCTAATTAAAATCTTTCTTGAGCAGAATGCAGCTAAGCGAAGTCGACTGTAAATCCTATTTCATTTGTTCGTTAATTCTTTTAGTATAAATATAGATATCCTAATTCTTTGCGCAAGAAAATCCCTTTTGCCTTAAAGAACAATCCATAAAGCACAAATGTAACTACACATTGAGGCAATTCAATAAATAAAACAGGATTTGAGATGTCACAAATGTCAAATCAAAGCACTTTCCAATTGATTTTTGTGTGTTAACTACTGTGATAAAACTATCTTTGACCAGTGTCGAATGAGTGACTTTTAGCTGTCACATTAGTATTACAATTTTGATGGCTTGCTCCACGTGTAAAAAGCCCACTAAATGTCACTTAATGAACACATTAAATTGACATTTGTCAAAAATAAGCAGAAGAAAAATACAGATGTTCACAAATCTGTCATGTTTTTTTTTTTTCATTCTCATTTTAATATTTCAAGAGTTCAAAAAATTGTCTAGCTCTTCGAATAAAAAAATCTAATTTCGACATTCTTAATGCACCACTTAGAGGTTACACGTTATTTTTTTTGGGACATCAATTTGTCCTCACTTCCTCTGGGGTAATTTGTGTAGAAAACTTGTCAATGCCCTTGATTGGTTTACATCATATATTGTAGAATACACCAACAAATATATGTATTTTGTATACATCTATACATATATATAAATAAGTTGTTTTAACATGTATCATTTCAACTTGTTCGTCTTGTCAAATGTCAGTTTAGGGGAATGAGAGCCCCTTTTTGGCTTTCGAATTTTATTCTTCGTGTGTGTTTTTATTGATACAATTGGTCTAAGAGCAAGAGTGGATATAGATAGCACAACTCAATTGCTTAAACATTATGTAGGTATGTATCATCCCTCTCTCATCTTAGTTCGTCTATACTTAAAATATACACACTCCAATATTCTTCGTCAGTCATTCGAATAAAATTAATTCATCTCTCTCATCTCTATAATGGAAATATCGAGAAGATGGATCTAATTTTCGATTGATTTTATTTGAACATGTGGCGTGTTTGTAGAAATAAATACATAGAGATGAAGATAGAAATGGAAATAATTATAAATAATGCAGAATATTTATGAGACTAGCTATGATTTGTTCTTAAATTTTCAAGTGTTTTCAAAAGATATTTGGATTTGAATCTTGGATTTTGTTATTTAAAATCAATAAATTTAAGACAGTCGAAGTCTCTATGATATCTATGCATGTATACATTATTATAAGGCTTTGTTTTATTGTATTGGATTGGTTTCCAAAAAAACAATACGTGGTTCAATTCACTGTTAGTATACAACAAAAAACACCCTCTAAGGTTCTTTAAATGAAACCGTCGCGACGGAGGGTGGTGCGGCATGCCACTACTTTTTTGGACTTCTCCATCATCATAATGTCAGATTTGAAAAAAAAAACACGGAATTTGGCTGACCAAATTGACTACACTTCATTTTTTACATCATTAACTTTGCGTATTTTATTGAATAAAATACAAGCCTTATTTACTACAATTTATTACGTCTGCTACATACGTAGTAAACAGAGAAAATAATTATATTATTTTATAAATAAAACACAGGAATTTTAAACAATAAAATACAAAACAGAATATACATAAATCCGATTTAAAAAGAAAGAATAAGAGTAACAACAGAACATTCAAGCTCAAAAAACAAACTTCAAAGTGACATCTAACAGATCATTTGACATTTGAAACTACGTTTGCTATTACTACGTTAACTACATAAACTACGTAGCAGAATATAGTTTTTTTTTTTCGGAAAAGTGACAGTTCGGCTAACCCTGTTATGACCATAGAGGATATATGGAGTGCTCGTTTCTTTCCCTAATGCACTGTAGTGCTTAAAGCCTTGATAGGGGGCACTGTTTCACTTTCAGTTCTACAGCTGCTATCACTTGGCAGGCATAATGTGCTTATTTTCTCTCGAAAATGTTTTCAATTGAAGTAATTATTGAATTTAATTAGTGTTTGTTTATTGTTTTAAAGATATTGAAATGTTCTTTTTTAGTTTTTTTTTTCTCCAATGTGCAGTTTTTTCTTTTGTCGCTGTTCCGTCAATTCGTCATACAAAAATTCTACACAGAAAACTTGTGTTGATTCTAGGAAAACAGAGTCTCTTTGAACTTACTGAAACTTGATTAGCGACCCCTATGAAAGATTTGCATTTGGAATAAGAACGAGCACTCCATATTATATGTATATCCTCTAAGATTATGAGTAAATAAGAGCCTGCTTACACGATTCCTTTTTCATCGTTTTGTTTCAACAGATTGGGTGAGGTGTGCAAAAATGTGGGGGGAATGAAGTAACCATTAACCAATGCAGCAATGAACATTTCAAGACTTACCCTTTGACCTTTTTGGTTTGACAACCGAGTAAAGATGAGCGATGATGGTCATTCATCGATGTTACCAAAAATCGAGGTTAAAAAAAAAATCGATATTTTTATATAAATTACATCGACTACAAAAAATATAAACATGTAGACAAATCGATTTCTATAAATTAAATGCAAAGAAAACAACTGCGCTTAGTTTTTGAATGTCAACGAAAGACGTCTTGCGTTTGTGAAAAAGAACCGTGTAACCGCGACGACGGTACATACAAAAAAAAGAATTACGAAACGAACGAAAAAAGGAATCGTGTAATCAGGCTCTAAATATTAAATCTTCCAATGAATGTATTCAGTGCGATACGAGTACATATTTGTTTGCTAAACTATTGGCCAACACTGCCATTTCATTTAATTATACGTAAATAATATCAATGGACGTTAGCTAATTTTTTCAAATTCAATATGAATATAACTTCTCAAAGACATTTACAGAAAAAATTAAATTGCTTGCGAAGGTTTTTTTGTTCTGCTTTTGACAGTTTTTTTTTTATCAGGAAATCATTAAACAGGCAATTAGGATTTCCAACCACGTAAATGAAAAAAAAAAAAAAATAATAACGACATACCTTAAATGTAATTTGCCAAAACCATAAAAATGACTGTAAGCTATACGCCGCCGATAAAGGACATCACATTAAAATATCTAACGCTTTTTATTGGAATCCGAACATAAAAAAAAACTTTTGTTATATTGACAATAAGAAAAAAAAACCTTTGGGACAACACAACCAACAAAAAAAAAACGAACAAAAAAATCATTTTAAGAAAAAGTTCTTTGGCGAAGTTAAATTAAATGCACCACATTGTAGCACGTACACGATATGATAGTCCTGATAAAAGAATTTAATTGTAACGAAAAATAAAATTACCAACAAATTTATGAGAATAAAATATTGAGGTACATATATTGAAAATGTCAAAGAACTGGATATTAAATCTTCCAACAACAACGCTTAATCAGTGGCAACATTCACCGGTTATTTTGACAGTTATTGGAAGCGGAAGGCCAGTTGGAAAATTTTAATCTAAAACCAGAACTAAGGAGAAAATAGATATTCAATATTTCATGTACATAAAAAATACACTGTTCTTGATAAAACCGTCCGTGCGGAAGTCGACAAACTTATACAAAGTCATACGAGGCGTCTTCAGAATTTTGGTCAGAAGCAGTGAATGCGTTGGAATTCCAAATAAAAATGCCGCTGTAAAAAAATACCAAACCACTGACATACCTATTGTTCTTAAAATTCTCTGTAAATACAGTTCATAATATTCTATCACGTTCTTGACTGTCGAGGGCAGAATAATCCAGTTAAAATTACACATTGAGAAGAAATAGGTAGGGCTTATTCAGAGGTTTTTGCTAAAGAGGCACATAATTGCTAAGACGGTGTTCACATTGGACTAACTCCTCCGATTTTTTTTGACGTATCTGTGCTTTGGCTCACTTCTACTTCATGGTGAGACAGAGATGGCCAGGAAAAGCAGGATTTTTTAATTTTTTTTAAAAATCAGTGGATTTTTTTGACGTCTTCTTTTGTGACATCTGTTTTATCTGTCTGTGATTTATCTTTGCCACTTAAATCTAACAGAATTCAATTTTGTTCAATTGGAAACATATTTATTAAAGAAGATTTACATTTTGTAAGTGAAAAATTTGTATAGTTAATCTTTCAAACTGCACAGATTTTTGTTTTGTTTTAACGACTGCTAAACGTCAAAGTAAGTCCAATGTATGTTCACATTAGTTTGTGTCTGAACAAAACAAGCTGGATTCTTGTCAAAAAAAAATCGGATGAGTCAGTCCAATGTGAACACCGTCAAATAAGCATACCTTTGGTGCGTTCTTTTTCTAACTAAAGTTAACTTTGATTGATATGTCACAAATAAAAAGTTGAAATGTCATAGTTAAAAAAGTTACTTTGGGAGGATAAAAGTTAAAAATATGGTTGATCTGTCAAACGAAATGGGTTGAAGAAATATCGAAAAACATTTCTAATGAATAATAAAGATGAAATCATTGTGATTGCATTAAATTTATTGCACAAATAATTATTTGTACTTCAAAAATGAATCATTAATTTGTACATTGTTGTTTCATTCATAATGGGCACACATTCTTTAGTAAAAAATTGACCAAATCGAAAGAATATAATGTTGGAAAAAAAGGAAAATTTATCAGATAATAACAGAAAACAATTCCCCAAATCTAAATCTACAACAAAAAAAACTAGTTAAATTGAGTACCTACGTTTACAAAAATGAATGCAATTCCAGATCGAAAGAACGAAAAGTAAACAAAAAATTGTTTAAAAAAATGTCGAAATAAATGCCTGAGTGAAAAAAAGTCCCAGAAATTGCATCGTTTGTATTACATATTTGGCAATACGGGAGTACTGTTCCCTTTTGCGTTCCCTTCCTTATTCGAAGTGTCACAATAAGTGAGAGAATTTCATCCGCACGCTTCAATATTTGACAGTTTGTGCCCAAAGTAAAATCTAACTTCAATATTCATAAATGTAATTTTGGTTGTTTGTTTTATAAATTATATTAATAAATATTAGAGAAACCTCAACAAAAATAATTAACTACTAAGAAATATAGACCTAATGGATTTTTTATTCGACACAAGAAAAATCTTAGCGCTCAGAAGAGATTTTTCTTTCGAAAAAATTCTAAGCCCACTTTGAATACATTTTCAATAAAGATACACAAAAATTAATTAATTAGTAAAACTTGTCCACGGACTCGAACAACCAGTTAAAACCCAGAAAAACAAAAATTTGACGTTTCTCAATAGTGTAGTAGTTTTTTTACGAATGAAACTCTGATGTTTTGTTGAATTTGTTCATGAAAATTTCTTATAAACGCAAACAGATTACTATCAACATGTATTGGCATTTAAAATGTTGTTCCAAACCCCCCAGGTATTCGTATAAGTTCTTAACAAGTTACCATTATAGTTATAGAAAATTTATAACTTCTGACACATTAGGGAAATGCATAGTTGTTACGTTACACCAGAATATGACATAACCACTTGAAAAAGTATTATACTTCCACTTATATCGAAACTTCGAAGTTCTTTCGTTAAGTAAAAACTCAATTTCAAACTTCAACATCAGCATCGCATCAGCAGTGGCTGGCTGGAAGAGGAAGTATATTCCATGGCATCAGCTTCAGCATGGTGCTCAGTTTTTTGTTGTTTTTTTTTTCTTTTTAGTTTTGAGGTTTTTGTATTTTGCTTCATGCCCGTGGGATACCGAAATTGAATAGAATTATTTTACTTCTATTATTGGTTTCTATTAGAGAAATGAAAAAGGGAATATATGTATGAATGTATAACTAAACAACATTTTGAGTATTATTATTGTGTATCTGTATCTGTATACATATACATTTCCTTCTCGCCCTGCAGGTGTTCTAGGTCTCGTTGTAGTACAAAAACTAACAAAGCAACACTTAAGAAGTCTGGAAGAACTGGCGCCATATTCAAATTATTTGAATTTGTGCGGCTAAAATACATATAACATAAATACCAACCGAAGAACCCACTGCGTGAAAACAGCTAAAATATCGGAAGTTTTTTTTGTTTTTGTTGCTTTTATAGAAATTTACTTAGGTTATGTTTTTGTTTTGTTGTAAAGAACAAATAATATATCATAAAAAAGATATTAAATTTCATTGTGTCACATTTGAATATCTCAATTTAACTGATTGTACATACACTGTATTTAATATTCCGAATTTAATCGTAGTGGATCGGGAGATGATATACCCTCCTTCCTATTTTTTTTTTTTTATTGCTGACCTCATATTCAAAGCGAGATTATATAGCATAACACAATAGTAGCTTCATATTAGATATTTTTTTGTTTTTGAGAGGAAGACATTAAGTTATTCAGAGACAACGAAAAGAATAAGGAAAAACCTTATAGGTCAATGATAGAATCAGAGGAAAAACAAATTTCAAAATGAATGAAATAACTTTGCGTTTGTTAACCAAATAAAGAATTCAACAAATTGAAGAGGAGATCTCAATGTATACGAACGTTTATTATACTCGTTGTCATGAATGTTTTATGCATTTTTCTATAGAATAAAGATATGTTTATCTAAGTATACTTATTTGCATTTGGGCAATGAATTTAGGTTAGATGCGTGGGTTGATAAGATGTTGTTTTTTTTTTTTTTGTCATGATTGAGTCATATGCTTATGATTCATAAAGTTGATATATAGATGGAGCAATTTAAGTCAATTTCAATAAACCATCAACAAAAAGAAAATCTTAATTGAAAAATATGAATTTTGGCGTTAGAGACGTAGACATTCGGGAGACTGTCTGCGGGAGATCCAATTTCAGTTCCAACAGATACAAATTTGAAGAAGTTTTAAGATTTTGTCTGCCTGTCTGTACAGCTACTGCCTTAACGGATGTGTAGATTGTAGACTAAACTTATTACATAACCTCTTAAGAGCATTCACTCGACAGTTTTTTTTAAAATTTGTTCTAACCAAAAATAACGGTACTTGTCACACAAAATGTTTATGGCGGTATTAAAATCTCTCGTGTTTGAAGCTCTTGAAGAACTTTTTGTACGCTAAAAGTCATTTAACATACAGCGGAAACTGCACGTCTCCATCACAAAAACTGTAATAGTTTTACAAGCATTTTATATAGTTAACAAATTTAAACATGTACAAGGCATAAGCTTTTCCTGGGAAAGAGCACTCTTAAACATAAAATCCCTTAATGTTAAGTAGGGTGTTTTACTTAGAGAAGAAATCTCAATAGCAATGGAAAGATATTACAACTCTTTATACCTAGTAAATTAACTCCACTTTGCGGATCATCATCATTATCATCATCACCATTCATCCCCCTTCCCTTAGACATTATAATAGTATTCAACTCAAAATGTCACCTTCCAAATAAAAAAGGTAAATTGTTGATGGTTAGAAAGGTTAAAATTTTAAAATATAAAATTTTGCCCTAAGCCCTAAACACACTGACCGACTACTATAAATGTATATATATATGTATATCTACTCGTATATCTAATATAATCCTAACACTAAGTAAGTGTTAAATAAATTACTTTAAGCCTTTTGAATGAAAATAATTAAGGTACACAAAATACATAATAATAACTCTGCCACAAAAAGAATTCATGGTCTATGCGTAGATATGTAATGCAGGTATATTAATTGTACGCTAATCCACATTGGGGTATTTTGTGTGAAAAGTTAAACTGTTATAGGTGAATAGAACTTATTAAAACTCATACACTTGAGTTTAACGTGCAATTTATTTGTTCTGATTGAATTCTTTTAACAAATTATTTTCAACCAATTTTTTCTATACATGCTTAGATGGTATAAAAACTGAGTAGTTCAAATTAAACACATATTTTATTATGTTCGCTTATCAAGTGGTGATATCTAGTAAAAAAATATACAAAAAATATAAAACATAATATATTTGTGTTTATAGTTTGAACAATGTGTGTCTGAATGGTAGAAACCTATTTACTTTGTTTATACCATTCAGACACACATAGTTCAACAATATATTTATAAGCTATGAATTTCCCAAATAAGTACCTTACATAAATTGTTTAGTTTCACAAGTCTATCCAGGATATCTTTTCAATAAAGATTGCACACGTTTTTTCTTTTTTTTCCGCTGACTAGTATAAACTGGTCTAATAATAAATGAAATCAGATTTGAATTTTTATTTTTAATTGAATAATTCTAACCATGTTTTAAATACAAATTGAAACAAAACAATACTTTTGATACTACATATTCGCTATGTGGGCCTAACTGGTATAGTAAAATAAATTTACTACATATGCCATAAATGTATACAATAAACTCTTTTCTTACAGATATCTTGACTATATTCACATGAAAAGCACAATAGACTTAAAGATATCACATATTTGGAACTCGTATAAACTGGTCTAAAACTTATTTCAAGAAAAATATCGTATTTTTATTATTTTGCTTAAAGAGTAGGTACATATCCTCTATTATGTGTCTATAAGCCACAAGTTTCCGAAGTACATAAATACTTTTTTCATTGATTAATTGATTATTTTCACATATCTTGCAATTCAAAGTAGAAAGTGGATGAAAAGACAACAATTAACTTGAATTTGCTCTTGCGCTAACTGGTATAAACGTCTCTCATGCCCATATAATAATTTTTTTTGCCAAACTACCCCACTGTGTACGCTGGCTGTTTTGTGTGTTTAAAATAAATAGTAGAAAACCAAAAAGCGATATAAATATGTTTCCCTTTATATGTTTATATTATTATATCCGCACATATACAAATGTATGCACAATTGCTTTTATAAACCACTGCGTATTTAATGACGCACTATACAACCAACACCCCAGCTATTTAACCAGGCAGAAAATTTACAACGACAATCCTTTAGTGGCTGCGATGTTTTCTGCGTGCTTGTACAGTGTACACTATATACTATATAGATATTCTTGACGAGAGGGGACAATCGGGAACTAGAAGGGCAGAGAGTGTAACTATACCCAAGTATCCTCCTTACCTTTACCCTTCCACTTCCACGCATTACACACAACACATATAATTTCCGAGCACGTGTTCTAAATTTCCTTTTAGATCCCCGACAACGACATCAGCAAGTTCTTCTCTCTGCTGGCTCCGGCTTCGGCTTCGTCTCCGCCACTCCACACTCCGCACACACAAAAAGGGTGAATCAACCAAGAACAAGGAACAAGGACCAACAATAAACATTCACACTCGTTTTAGTAACCATAATTCCGAGACGTACTATTATTATGAGAGTGTAGCTCTATACTTTACTTTCTACACGAACTTAGGGATTCAGGATCTGGAACAACAACTATACAACGCACTATACAGCAAGCTATACCATCAAGAGGAAGGGATCAAAGCAAACAATTTATCTATTCAATGTAACTATACTGTTTTCGACGAACATGTTTGCCATGTTCGCGCCATCCATACCATAGACTCTCGTCTCCATCTTCGTGCTCGTCATCTTGTCGTCTTAGTGTAAATCACGTCCCATTTTATACATAAACTCATCGTGGTATACCCATAACCATACCCATATCCCGCACAATCCATCAGAAATACTCTCTGCCGTCCTAGTTTTGTAATTTCCTTGATGCCAAATTCCAAGAAGTTCGCTTTGCCTTCTCGTCTTCAAAAATGACAATCTTCATTTCTCTGGCTCTGGAATTGAATCTTCAATCATAAAACTTCTCCCAAGAGCTCTGACTGGCCACGTCCGTCCTCTCTACAAGCCTTCAGTTTGCATATAGTTTACAAGTCAATTAAAATAATATAAAATATAAAACGAAATTTCATTTCTTGGACCAGATTCAAAATTCGTCAACTTTTGTCCTTTGTTGCTGGTAGATGCGGAATGGAAGCAGAGAAAGTCACTGAATGAATTGTTCGTCCATGTCCAGCAACTGCCATGTCCACCCATTTCTTCTCATTTTAGGTTGTGCTTACTGTGATAAATGATAGAAATTCTGGGTCAGTAAGGCAGAACACTGGTCGGTCCCACAAAAATTCCAAATAATTTTAATGGACTTCTTGTTCGCTGTTGTTCAGCATGAACGGCCATATAACAACACCAAAAGAAAAAATCAAATTTCTGCTTCTTTCTTTTTTTTAAATGGACAACATAACTTTTTTACCCTTTTGGCTGGCGTTTGTTTGTATAATACAATCATATCGGTGGTGGTGGTGGTGGTGGTGGTGATGGCGTACTTGTACATTCATTAGGTCAAGGAGGAGCGGCGTTATCAAACTGGGGTATTACAAAGTTCAACAATCTGAATAATGCTCTTTTTATTTTCTGTTGATGTTGTTGCTTCTGTTCTGCTCTGTTCTGTTCTTGTGAAATCACTTGCTTGTCTGTTTTTTTTTTTTTTTCAAAACGAAACAAAAATGCAACCCCTCGTTTAATTTAAAACATCCTCAGGCAGGGTTGTTATATAGATAGAGCCTGAGTTTTTATATGAAAAAAGGGTTCGTTGAAGTGGTACCTAGGTATAAACGCATAAAAGCATTTATTTTTATAGACTTGAAAAAATATCGCACTAAATTGTAACAAAACAATGAGTGTTCTGAAAAACTAACAAGGAACAAGATGATTTGGAAAAAGAACATTTTAACCAGTATTGTTATAAATTGATAGTCAAGAGCTTAAGTTTTGTGTTTGTTATTCCCCCCTATACAGATTCAAAGATTATGGAATGTATTTTAATGACTGAATCGTGCACGTACCTTAACCGAAGAGGTAGCGCTCCATTTTGATGAATGCAAGGATTATACAAACACATATATAGTAAAAAGGGCTGTTCAAACAAAATCTCCAAAGACCTCATTTATCTAAACAGGAATTCGCAGGGAAAATCTTTAACTTTTGTGCTCAAAAGCTGAAATTACAATTTTTTGGATTTCAGATTTAAGTGACTCTTCTCGATAGACGCCAACTTAAGAAGTCGATCTCCTTTTCTGCACATAAATCCAGAATCAACTTCTCGTCGTGGCTTCCCTAGACTTTTTTTTTTTGTGTTTTTCGTCTTCCATTTTCTGTGAATAGATGATGTCGTGCCCTTCTAAGACGCAAGCTTTTAGTCCATGGTTATCGACACAAATATATTTAGTAGCAGTTATATTTTTCTAAGGGAATTGGTTAGATTACAACACCTAGAAATTATTGCCGGTTGTCTGATGGCTTGTGTATGGGATGAAGAAGAAAAACGAAAACAATTGAAATGCATTGTTTTTACTTCATGTTTTTTTGGACTAATTAATAAAATTCGTTTGAAAATTCATATGACCTTTAGTCCAAATGGGGTTCGCCCAGTTTTGGTATCCTTTGGGATTTTGACAACAAATTGTGAAAATTTGAAAAAGTTGTATGAAATGTCACGTTATCAAACAGACCTATTACGCATGTTCAGGAAAATGCGACCTCAGAGACCTTAGCAATCTCAAAAGCATGAACAGGATTCCTACGCCAAATTTCTTTGTTTTGCTGTCAAAATCCTGAGGAAAAAAAAAATTCAAGTTCGCTTGTTCAATTTTTGGCGGAGCGAAATCTCTGACATCTAATTTTCCTGAACTTAAAACTTTCAAATTGAAATTAATTGCTCGTAGTATTCTGTCAACAGTTTTTTTTTTGGCTTTGAATGTTTGAGCGCTGAATTTTTGAAAGGGTATGTTTGTTTAATTCATTTCGCAATTGTATTTAAGAGGTTTTATCGAAAAACTGTTCTGTTTTCTTGAAAATGAATCATCGTTAAAAAATACTTGTAATATTACTTTTTCATAAGAGACGAAATAAGGTTATTTTACAAATTATTAGTGCTTTCATGTCAAATTACCGAATTTTGTATGACATCTCATTTCATTTTGCCGTTAATCACTTTGTTTTTGTTGTTTCGAGTTTTGACAGTTTCCACGAGATTTTAAAATAAAACCAAGAAATAATTATATATTTATGTATTTAAATAAAAATATAATGTTTAGCAGCGATTTTAAAATGGACTTACAAGTATAAAAAAGGTTTGTTCATTGACAAAATAGCAAGATTAGAACAGAACAGATTAGAACAGAACAGAACAGCACAGCACGTCAGATCAAGTTAGAACAGAAAATCTGTTCTAAGTTGTTCTGCCTAAAAAGCTAGTACAGAAAATCCTGTTCGAAACTGTTCCAAAGTGTTCTAGACAGCCTAACTGAACAGCAAACCAGAACAGTTTAGAACAGAAATTTTCTCACTGAACAGGAAAAAGTTGTACTTTTCTGTTCGAAACTGTTCCGAACAGCCTCGCTGAACAAACCTAATAATTGCCATAGTCCGATATATAGAATGTAAACCCAAATAAGATTGTCTTGAAAATTTATGGTTGTGAATTTAAATAGCTATGCGAATATTTAAGATCAAAACGTAATAGACATATTTTTGCAAGCGTTGTTCTAAGTATAAATCTACTACTCGGGGTAAAATGGCAAAAATATACTGAGAACAAATCATCTGTCAGCTGTCAAACAGTCCGTCAACTAGAAACAGTGTTGCCAATTTAAAAACAAGACGTGTATACAAAAAATTCTCATAAGATAAAACGAAAATCTTAAACACATACATATGTAAATTGTGTCAGGATATGAAATAAATAAGAATAAGGATAATAAATAAATATAAGCAGCCAGAAATCTATACTTTCTTCTCCGAACTAAATGAAGTGAAATAGACCCCCTCTCATATAATATATTTTTGTCTTAACACAACCTACACCATTTGACATTTGTGATGTCGCCCGTCCAGTTGGCATTATTATATTATTAATTGCATTAAGTAACGTTTACTATTTCATAGAACTATCACTTTCAATATATTTTATTAAAACAAAAATTGTGACACTACAGACATTTTTAACTCCCGAAAAACTTCATATTTGTTGTCGTTCAAAACAACTTTACCTGCGGCTTTAAATATATGTATATGTAAAGCCGATGAGAAATTATCGGTTAACAGTAAAATTATGTTCATATTGAAAATCACTTCACATTAATATTTTTGACATATCGGTAGATATTTGCCTTAGCATAGGTATATACCACCAAACTAGTCTGTTTTTTTTTTTTTGTTTAACAACCCTGTTCTTATCACAGAGTTCATGGCTCTCTGCACAGAATTAAGAATTTAAGTGCACAAAAACAAAGAAAGCTGAAAAAAATCAACCCGGCGCAAATTATGTAAAGCTCATTTGGTTCTGTGTTTTCCCCCGAACAAAATTATAATGGAAAAACAAAAGTTTCCTTAGGTATAAGGGTTAAGGTCTTCTGCTTCTGCTTCTTCTATTTCTTCACCGTGCTTCGCTCTTCGGCATTATATTCATCATCATCATCACCACAAGGAATAGCTCAAAATAATAATATTTTCCACCCACAAAGTTCTGATGTGTAATTTACAAAGAAAAACAACACAACACAAACCATTTGCTCCCCTTTTAATTAACTCATTTCGAATCGGACAATTTTGCAGTCAATGATCAATCTGGCTGGGAAAAACTCATGAAATAATCATACTGTCGGGTCTGGGTTATGTATCATCAGCATCACAGCAGCCACCATTTATTTATACAGAAGTATATATGTACATATATACAGGATGTATAATATGTAGGTAAAGAAAACCAAGATACAATTTCTCCCTCATTAAGATAAAAGCACCGCGGTAGCAGTAGGCATAAAGAACACTCTTATAGAAGGTGGTTAAGGGTTGATGGGTCTAGGGGTTTTTGGATGATGATGATGATGATGACGATGACGATGAGTCGTGGGTTTTTAGGGGGGGGGTGGTAATAAGTATAGAGTGAACCAGTCAAACGAATACACAAACACAGGCATGTTAAGTCCCATCAGCCCCACCATCACTGCAGAGTGTAGAATGAAATAACCCGGCATCGATAAAACAAATCGAGGGTTGACAAAGGGAAAAAAAAATCGCTGAAACAAATACACACACTATGGATGAATACACTATGCGACAAAGAAATCTTTCACACAAAATAGTCATCGAACTATGGGTATAGGGATGCCTTTATTAAAATATGACAATAAGTTCATAGTTAGGTTTTAATTTTATCATCATGAAGTAATAATGTATTAAAAATGTATGCAATGGCGGACTGATGTGTCGCACGTACTTACCTGCTCTTGTTGCTAGAATCTATTTAGGCCCGTTGTCTCAATAGGGTCATAAGTATTTAAGTACAACATAATACAAAGTTAAGACATAAGAGAGACTGTAAGGCTTTAAATATTTAATAATCGTTAGAGAAAACTGATCTTTTTAATTAACGTGAATTAATATGTAGCGCCTGTTGCGAAAGTCTAGGAGATTATATTTTGAATAGCTAAAACTGTTTTTTTTTTTTACAAATTTTAATCTATTACGTAATTTTAGAAAAGACGCCAGCGGTAGCTTATATTCTATTGAAAAATGTGTAGTTTTTTAAAATTAAGTATAAAGTTTGATCGTTATTGGTGTATTCGCTATTTGTGCCTGACTGGTATAAACTATAAACTGACTGCTTTATGTTTACGCCAAGGTGTCAAAAATAAGTAATTCTGTACATGTCCATATAACAGAACATATGTAATTGTGTTTATATATTTGCTTATTGGTATAAACTGGTCTAATGCATTGCGTAAACGGAAGTCACCAAGTCTTAAACAAGTTACTGCATTTTCACTCCAAGTAATATTCATTTCAGAAGAGAATAGAAAATCTATCTGTAAGTGTAGGACCTAGCTCATAAGCACATTAAAAAAATATGCATGACTGGGTCGCACGAACTTGCTCTTATGCGCGATCACATTGTGATTCTATAGTCTGAAATAAATTAGCTATGGGAGTCTATATTTTATCCATGTGCCAAATCTTAGTTTAGTTGCAGGTGGTATTATGTGAGTATACAAAAATTAACAATATAGCCTAGTTTTGCAAATATGCAATATGCATAACAGGAAATTATATTATTTAAACTGGTAAATTGTTTTAAATCAACAAAATTAGAAAGAAATTGATTAAAATACTTTAAATCTGTTTTAACCCAGCGTGATGTAAACCATTTGATTTCTTATATAAATCTTAGTTTATAAGAAAAAAATTTTGAAAATCGTAGGAGCGGTTTTGAAAATAATTAATTTTTATATATAAAATTTCGTTAACATTTTTGAGAAAAAAAATTGGCACGCCAATCTTAAGTATTTTTTTATGTTGAGTTAAAAATTGAACTTTACAAAAAAATCTGCTACCCGTTTTGAAAAATATCGAATTTTCAAGAAATTATTTTGATTTTTTTTTCAAAAATCCAAAAATTATTTTTTAGAAAATTTTGCTACGCACTTTTATTTATATTTGTTTCAAGCTTCTGTATAAAAATCTAATTTTATTCGGTTGATCAGATATTGGGATAGTCGAAAATCAATGAAACCGTTCTATGAGAGGTACTGTTAATAAACGTGAAATATAAACTTTAAAAATTTTAAATATTAGATCGTACTAATTTTAACACACAAAAAACTTTTATCAAAATCGTAGGAGTTGTTTTTGAGAAAAAAATATTTTTCTTAACGGATTTTGAACATTTGTATGGGAGGCAACGTTATTTTTGGGTATTAGAATAATTTTTGTCAAAAATCTTCTAGATAAAGTTAAAAAACTGTTATTTTCCAAGTTTAATAAAAATCGACAGAGTCGTTTTTGAAATATTGAGTTTTCAAAAAAAAAATTTAAGACTTTTTTTAAAAATCTAAAAAAATATTTTTTTTTTTGAAAGTTTTGGTACACAATATTATTTAGAATGTGTCAATAATTCTTCATAAAAAAATTGATCAGAATCTGTTTAACCGATTTCGAGAAAAGCGAAAATCAAAAAAATGGTTCTTTGGGAGGTACCATCAATAACCATTTTTTTTATTAAACGGCAACTTATAACTATTTAAATTTATTGAGTTCTTAAAAAAAAATTCGGTAGCGCTGGATTTGAGAAAAATAAGTTTTTCCTTTTTGGCCAAGAAATTTTGTATGGCAGCTACTGTTAATTTTGGTCCTAAAAAAAAGAAAAAAAAAACGGGTGGGGGGAATGTCCAAAAAAACGCTAGGTACCAAGTGTAAAGCGACCCATCCGTTTAGGCTGTAGTCGAACCGACAGACAGACAGACAGACGGACGTTTTTGCGAGACCCAGTTTTTTCGTCTTTGCTTTCATCGTAATGTCAAGTTTGATCAAAATCTCGAGTTCGATTTTTTGTAGGAATACATAACTTGCCATATAGTACCTAATATTCGCAAGTAAAAATAGGTCAAGTTCCTAAACGATGACATTCTCAAGTAATTTTGTTTAAGATTCATCCGGAGGCAAATTTTCTGCCATTACTTGTTGTGAGTTTGTCAGTCAGGATAAATAATGTGCACCATACTTAAATCAACTATGTTTTTTTTTTTTACGAAACCAATACATGCCCTGTTAGCGTTTAAAGCTAGTTATACTTTTGAATGATTGGATTATGGCCTAGCAAAAAATGGCTTTGCGTGTTTTTCTTTGTTAAATGATTTGATGGCTGCGCATAAATTATTTTAATGTCACCTTATTTTAATTGTGTGAAATATTCAAAGAAAAAATATATACCTATATATACATACATACATACATATGAACGAACACGCTATTCAAATCACGAGCGCGAAATGAGCTTCCATCATATAGTCAAAAGTAGCCCAAGGTTATTTCTCTACAGAAGAAAAAAAAATAACAAATGATGAAAATAGCAGCAAAAGGACAAAATTTAAATCATGTTCTTCATTATTATTGATGTTGAAGTTAAAAGGTGAAGAAGTTTTCAAGTTATAAGTTAGAATAAAGCTAAATTTAAACTATGGTTGCCAAAGTTTTTTTTTTAATAAAAAGTCAATGTGTGTTTTTTTTATTATTTATTCTAAAATCAGTTAAGTCTTCAAAACGCTGGGATGTAAAAATGTATTCAATATTTCGGTGTTAAATATTAATAAATCACCAGTGGACATACATAAATTGTTACAATTACTTTATCTCTTGTCATACGTCCCTAAGCAAACCTAAATCTAAAAGGTGGTTACCATTAATAACCACCGTGATTGTAGAAATAAAAAGAGATTTCCACTAGTTATGGCGAAAAATAATAATAATGTAATATAGCAAATAAATACGATTAGCATTTTTTGAAGGTAAACGGTGGTTTTCAGTTGTAACCACCTCTACTGTGGGATTGAAGGGATATGAAAAATAACCTTTATTAATATTAGTATCAACCTAAACCTAAACCTCACTATATGTACTTATAAATCATGTAGAAACTAACAGATCACTAACAAAAGCACTACCATTGTAAAGGTGGTTATCACAACAAACCACAAATAAAATTCTGTAATACATCCTTAAATAAACCTTGTGTTGAACATGTTTTTACTTGGACTACATAAAGCATATTCACATAGAATTGACATAGTCTTTTAAGTTTCAAACCAAATCGATACATGGCGCGTGTATTCATGAACAAAAAAAAAAAAGGGTGGTTATATTAACTAACCACCCAACCTAAACGACTTAAAAGCTAGATTATAAATAGGAATGGCCACGAGGTTAAAAAAAAGTCTCTATACAACCTCCAAATAATATGAGACGAGACTGTTATATTTTGGGATATTTACCTAAAGTTTCGGTGATCTAAGTGGTTTCGGCCAAAATATAATTAAAAAATTAATTTTTGAATTATTATGTTGAATTTTTAAATGCAAATACTAAGCAACTTCTAGATTTATACATTAATTCGACATTTCTTCCAAACAAAAATAAATGAAAAACTCGGTAAAACTCTAGTCTTAGCTTTTTGAAAGAAAAAGTGTTAATTTTTGCTGAGAAATTGAGTTGAGATCTCAGAAAACCTGAACCGGGCAGATATAATTTTTTCAAAAAAATGTTAAAAACTCGAAACAAAATTTGATATTGTGAATTTGGAAAAAAAAAATTAATTCAGATGCAAATAATCCAAAATTTTACTTTAATGATCATGACACCATTAGACAATAAGGCCCAGTTTTTCAGTGCCAGATCATCCGAATTTCCGACTTAAACTCGAGTTAAATTTCTGAAACATGTTTTTCAGTACATTTTAATCTCGGTTTTACTCGGGTTTAACCCACCAAATTTGTTAAATTAACTTTGGATTGGCTGATTTTGATATATATACCTACTGAAATAACAACTAATAAGTACGAATTAAATCATTTGCAGATTAAGTCAACTCTAATATTTAACTCCAAGTTAACTCATTACTGAAAAATCTGACCTATGAGACTAAGGTCCAGTTTTTCTGTGCGAGACTAAAGTTCCTCATTTCACTGTGGGTCAATTTACTTCTAGAGTAAGCTATCCCTGGTTTAACTCACCGTTGAAAAACTGGGCCTTAAAGTCATATTTTTAAGACTTGTCTAACTTTAGACAGCCGTCTAAAAATTTTATCTGTACACAATTTTGGTTGCTGTAACTTAGACACTTCCATCATAAGATATTGGGCAAAGTACAATTTTGTTTAATTTAATACAGCATATGTCCAACTATTTAGAACAATTTAAACACTGTATAACGAGATAACCGTGCAAATAAAACTAATAAAAACGCCTGTTAATGTTCAAACTAAAAGTGATTGCGTTTTCTAGTTCACATAGGCAAGTGCCTACCTTATTTATAGACTGCAAACAAAATCCATCTAACAGCTTCTCCATTATTTGACGTTGTTTTCTAGATTTGTGACAGAACCATTGTTGTCTGCAAACAACAAAACAAAGAGAGCTGATAATAATACATCTTATCCTTTGCGAGATACACTGTGCGTGTACATTTTTCTTTGTCGCTGGATGTACAAGACAGTAGAAAGTAGGTATAGTATGGGTCTTAGTACAGTAGGTACTCTTTAATACCTTTTATATAAAAATGACAAAAGGACACTAATACGCAATGGGACAGATAGATATTTTCGTCATGAAAGAGATATTCAGTTTGGCAAATAAATTTTATTTAATGTCTTATTAAAGTGAGAGTAAGTAAGTGTTAAGAATTACTGCGGACGTATTCGTTTCATTTATCTTGCTTAACGATGAAGGAGATAGCTGCCGGGTAATTTGAAAGGACTCTGCTGCTATGTGATGTGATGTCTGGTGATTATGGTGTAATACAAGTTGTTGTGGGCTGATGCTCTTGTGTCGTTTCACATCTTTCGTCATTCTTAATCACATCAAGGAGTACTTGAGCTTTACAACAATTCGTCGTCGTCGTCGTCTGGTAACGAGTGTTTCATTTTTTTTTTATTTGTTTTCTTTTTTTTGTTCTATGTAAGGTGCTTGTCTTAACTCCACACACAGTATATATTCACCACCGTTCAAGACTCGTATTCGTTCGTTCGTTCGTTCGTACTGTAATATTAAATGATTGAGGAGCTGCTTGCCTCTGTCACCCATTTAAGTAGAAAAAGGGTGAATTTCCTGTACTAGAAACAAATGAACAAATTAACTGCAGGTCAAGAGATGAAACACTCTTGGAAATGTGTAATTTTCTTCAATTTCAGCTGTGAAATTTCGTGGCAGAAAAAATGTATGCATGTGGCTACATGTATGTACATATATATACCTTCACTTAGAATTAATTTAAAAAAAGGGAATTTAAAATTACATAAAATTGAAGTAAAGAAATTATTTAAGCTTTTTCAAGTAATTTAATGACCAAAAGTTTTTTTGTCGACTCCGCTCAGTTTAAAACATTTGGCATGATCTTTATTAAACAAACGAACAAATACAGTAGTATTTGGAATTATTTGAGACTACTATAGACTTGTATTTGTGCGAAATGATAAGACTTAGTACAATTATTGGTTGAGTTTCAGAAAGGGTCAAGACTCACCACCTTTAATCGAATTCAAAGCCACATAAGATAGTATCCATCATCAAGAGTTTTATATTATGGTGATGGTGAAACTCGCGGTAAAATGAAACAATAGGTGTGTCATGCGACATTGGACAAAAATTGGTCCAATGTGGATTTATGGAGTATAGCTCCTTCGAACTATTCCAAACACATGCACAGGGCTTCGCGCCAAAAGATGCAAATACTTACATGATCCATTTTTAAGTTCCTATTTTCTTGAAGAAGATCCACTGTTATCGACCATACATTTTATTCAGCAATGAATCCAATTGCTTACAACGTGTCAATACTTAAAACAAGAAAAATTGCAGTTTTTAGACTGAAGGACAACCCAGAGAGGTTCAAGAGCTGGTATTACATGAAGACATTAAATTGGGGTGGTTTATATGGGCTAGTGGAATCATCAGATATTATTTCTTCAGAAATAAGACTGACCAGAACATAATTGTAAATGGCACCCGTTATCGCTTCATGAAAATGGACTATTTGCTAAATAAAATGTCGCCAAAACCATGTCTTTATTGCGAAAACTATTCAGTAAATAGTAAACTCCACGGTTTTTACCGGCGAATATTGGCGTCGTTGATCATGTGATATCAGACCTCTAGACTTTTTATATTTGCACTAGTAAACTCCGATCTCTACATGGATAAGCCCGCTATATCTATGATTGAGTAATTGACAGCCAACATTATTCGATGTCAATGATAAATATTTGACAGCACAGTAATTACACGATGCCAGTTAATCGTCAATATTAAACATCAAATTGCAATTATCAGTTTCTAATACTGAATGCTTAAGTCAAAATTGCTAAACAAAATGCAACGAATTAAGACGATTTGTCATTCGCATACAAATGTCAACCACGTCACAAATTTTGCCCAAAAAAAAGTTTGACGTTTAAAACTTTTTTATTATCGACCCAAAGAACCAAAATTTATACTCGCCATGAATTTTCGTGTGTACATACATACATACATAATGTATGTATGTACATATGTATATTACTGTCATTGTTTTGTGCAAAAAAAGTCTAGAGTTTGACATTTGATATATTCAATATGACTGTCTCTTTCAGATAATTTTTATTGGAAACAGAAAATAAAATGTAAACTGACGACAAATAAAAAAAATGTAGTTACACCACCACATACTTTGTTTTTTTCTCACCACCAGCAAAATACCCACTTTTTGGAATTTTTCAATCAATTTAATTTGTAACAAAAATTCGAAATCCGAAATGGCAAAAGGAAAACAACTTGAATGAATCACCCTTTAGATCCGTTTACTATGGATATGGCTTAGGTTTCTTGTTCAATATTAAAATGCTATTGAAATATGAACTGCTTTGTTCGTTCATCAAGTACAAGAGCCTATTTAAAACAAGGAAACGGAAAAATTTACCAGTTCACTCGGGCGTATACGTACTTATTTTTATTTAATTGAATAGGAAACCTTTTTCTTTAATTTTTATTTATTTGAATATAAAGGGTTTTCCAATTGGGACGACAACTTTGAACTGTATTCGCACCTTTAAACCAATGACCACACTCAAAACCAATATTGTCGTCATGGTGAAGTTCACGAACGAAAAACGTTAACAAATAATTAAAATTTAGTACTTAAAAAATCCAAGAACTTACCACACAGCTGTTGTAACAATCGACTTATTAATAACTCAATTCGATGAACGTTTAATATCGAGAAATGGTCCGAGTAGATCTTGGGATTTCCCACCTCTAGACTTTTTTTTATGGGGCAACGTTAAATCATTGATCTATGCCAACAAGTAGGCTTCGTCAGAGGAGCTCAGAGTCCATATTGAAAGAGTGATAGCGGCCTTTTCCGTCGAAATGTGTGGCCGAGTCATCGAAAATTGGATTCAACGAATCGACTGTTGCAAACGTGCCCGCGTTGGACATGTGAAAGACTGCGCTCTTGAGCAATTAAAAAAAATAAGATTGCATGAATGCAAATAATCTCAACAATCATATACTTGCCATATTTTGACTCTAAAGCTTTTATTGAGTAAAATTGAATTATTATTATCAGTTTGAATGTCTTAATACCATTAAGAGTTGGAGTTCGTCAATCACGCAGTTATCAGCAGTTATCCAAGAATTTATCGGGGATTGTTTCGGGCTCGCTTCGCCTTCTCGTGAACTTCTTTCGCAACCAATTCTTTTTGACACGCAATTAGGAATCTACTTTGGCTATACAAAATGACAATTTCATCAAAAATGTCGTTTTAACAGAACATATGTATATATAATATCACGAATCATTAAACTAAGAGGCTCTATTATCACTAAAACATGAACTATAACTTTTATTCTCATAAATACCTATTAATGTGTCTATCAATAAATTGAGGAACTCCCCTTCTTTTAAAAAAGACTAATAATAATTGACAAACATCAACTTGACAAAATGAATCAATACTGAAACCCTTTTGATAGAATATAGAAATAGGGTGACTTGCGATAAGTCTTTACGCCTGCAGACATACAACAGACTTATAAGTAAGCAATAACCGCAGCAGATAAACTTCAAAAAAACCTCCTCTCTAAAAAATCAAAAACTAACAAGTTAAAATTAAATGGGATTCTTTTGTAAAAGGCCGCAATAATTATTTTCAACTCTTAAAGTTATTCTCTTAGCTTTTTTCCTGTGCGCCAACCCTAACGAAATCTTTCATTCAATAGGCTCGTTTTGTGTATGGAGGAACAAAAATTTAATCTATTACCCGTATACACGAACGGAATATAGCACCTGATTGTAGGAAGCCCCAGTCCAGGATTCCAAGGAACAGCATAGCAGACACAATAATTATAACTACAACACTGCAACAATTTATTGCCAAAACTCTAGTAAACACTAAGAAACGTAAAAACAGTCCAGAAGAACAGAGATATATATAGGTATATATGAGAGACAGAGAAAGAGGAAGGAAAATTAAGGTTTTTTCCTCCGTAACATAAAAGCAGACAAAAGAAAAACGTTTCCCCCTGCGCAGCACTACCAACCCCACCGTGACGTCGTCATCGTCATGAAAATCCAAGTCGCACAAGGATAAATGGTTGAAACAACAAAACTACGCTATACAATAAATTCATATGCATGTGGCGTGCTGCTCCCCGATACCAAAGGAATATCCAATCCCAAAAACCCAACACTCTTCTGCAGGACTGACTCCAGCCGCTGTTCCTGCTGCTGCTACCACAATTTCTCTGCAAAAAATAGAGCCCGGCCCGTTCGTTCGCTCGTTCTTAAGTCTGTTGCCACTTTGGATGATGAGAACGACAACGACAACGACGACGACGACTCTCTGAATACGACGACAAAAAACGATCCTGCTGTTGTGAGGGCTAAGTCTCCCTTTATATTTCACGCCGCGCGCGCCGGCCGTCGGTCGGCCATACGTTGATGGGGCGTGCTCCCTTTCCCTTTGATGTGGCAATAAACTGATGCACTTGCCGCTGCTTATACCCAAAGAGTGCTTAGTGTGGGGATAGATTGAAGAAGACGTTTGCTCATCCCTCTCCAAATGCCAAATCCTATATATCCCATCAACCCCAACCAGCCGTGTGCACATCACACACAGGGCAGCAGCAGCAGCACAACAATAAAACGAAATTTTCATTTTTGTTGTATTTTTTGTTTGTTGTTTCTGTTGGGAAGGGATGAATGGATGAATGATAATTTGATTTCACCATTCCCCACCTGGCTTATCCATTTTTACTCAGATTAAGCGACGACGACCCCAAAAAAAATATTCATCCGGTAGAGTGACGCACAGTGGACGAAGACTTAAATCCAGTTGGACAAAACCGAATTAAAATTTGGGATTGCCAATTTTAGATAACCTAGTAGTACAATAACTTTCACAAAGAATTATTTGTTTTGGACATTTCAAGGATATTTTTTTATAATAGTTTGCTCTAACCTATAAAGAAATTGTGGTAAAAAAGAAACTTCTCTGAAAACTAAATTAGAAACTTGTAAGTGTTGCTTGGATAACATAAATCACGAAGGTAACCTATATATTTATATATCTATCTTGTTAGGGAAGAGTTATAACCCTTCCTCCTTCCAGCTACGAAGTATATCTCCTGTGCTATAGAAGTTTAGATACTTGACCTATCAGGGTATCACAAATTGAAATGGCTTTGCTCCCATTGCCCCACATAAATAAAACTGTGTTAGAATATTTTTTTTCTTATAATTTATCGTTTGACAAAAAAAAATTGGCATCACTGGATCACAGGAAAATAATTCAAAATGTGAGTGCAACAAAGGAATGTTTGTTAATAGGGATCTTCACGAATCTGTCAACTAAAAAATTGACAGCCATTGTTTTGATGAAACTGACAGATGCATAATTGCAAACCGAAAATTAAAATTGAATTGAAGTGTAATTTTGCTACACACAGTGACACTACCTTTCAAAAATAAATTTCATCAAATTCAAGTTTGACAGTTCGAGGAAATTATGTTGGTTGTCGCGTAGAAAATATTAAAATACCAATTTTCCAATTATTTTTGCTCAAATCACATATGTTCGAAAACATCATCTGCAGTGCATTTGTTCAATAATTGATGACACTCTATAGTTCGAAAAGGTTAAATTCACTTGCAAAATTAAAACATCTGGACATGTAAGACGGTGTTCACATTGGACTGACTCATCCGATTTTTTTTGACGTGAATCCAACTTGGTTTGTTCAGACACAAACTAATGTGAACAAATCGAACTTACTTTGACGTTTAACAGTCCTTAAAACAAAGCAGAAATCTGTGCAGTTTGAAAGATTAATTACAATTTTTTCACTTGCAAAATGTAAATCTTCTTAAATAAATATGTTTCCAATTGAAAAAAATTGAATTCTGTAAGATTTAAGTGCCAAAGATAAATCACATACAGAGAAAACAGATGTCACAAAAGAAGACGTTGAAAAAAAAACACTGATTTTTAAATAATTCAAAAAATCCTGCCTTTCCTGGCCATCTCCTTCTGACCATGAAGTGGAAGTGAGCAAAAGCACAGAGACGTCAAAAAAAAATCGGAGGAGTCAGTCCAATGCGAACACCGTCTAAGAAAAGTAGATAAAATCACGATACAAAAAAGCGATTCTCGATCAATAAGTTAAACCGTCAGATGAACTACATATTTTATTATGGATCTCAGAACCGCCTTACCAATTTTCCAGAAGCACATGTGCAGTCAGCTAAATTTTCTTATTTTTCGTCTCTATGGATTGGATAGCGAAGGAGATATGAGTGAATTTTTCATTGTTGGCTATCTTTTCCCAACGTTTCGTAGTTATTCACGACTTCTTCAGGGATGTATTGATTTTTTGATTTTACTCTGTTGAATTTACATTATTCGAAGATAGATTATTTTTGATAATTTAATTTAAAACAAAACAAAATAAATTAACATACAAATAATGAAGTACATATTAATCACTATTATTAAGCACCTGACTTTTTTGGCTCGCCTTCGTGCCTTTGGCATTTGGTTTTGTTTTCCAACCAGAGAGTGCTGTCAGATTGTTAGTTTTTTTTTTTACAAATTTCACACTGGCACTTCTGACATTTTGAGGTCCATACAGTCTGAACGGAAAAGCCATAGATAATTGTTTGAGTTTGAAAAGGTTAAAACTACGTTTAAACAAATTATTCTTCTTAATTTAGAGTTGTCAAGGAGCCAATTTGAACAATTTTAGCATTCCATTACGCAAACAAATTGATTTTTTAATTATAATAATAATTTTTATATTTCAATTTTTGTCAGAAAATTTTACCTCTCTTTGAACACTTATGGCCTTTTCGATTGGAGTCAGAATGACAGTTCTTCTTCTGAAAAGAAGAAAATTTCTCTTCTTTTCTTTTCATTTTGTTTTCAGAATCATCCCAGAAGGGTTCACACGTATCAAATCGTTCTACTGGATTACCAATCAAAAAGGCTATTATACAATTTTCAGCTGTCAACTTGACAAATGTGATTTTTGATCCGTTTGATTCCGTTTTAGTTCTGAAAATTAGCTAAAAAAATGGAAGAATTTTTAAATGAATTTGAAAATTTATCAAGCAAAACAATGACTACAGAAATCAATATATAAAATATTTTTCATTACTTACCCATGAAAAAAAAAAAAATTAAGATTGAAATTTGAGATTACCAATTTAAACTCTCATTGCTGAGGACTCTTTTTTTCGTGGCGAATGGATTATGATTTCAGGTTGATTCTTTTTTTTATGTTATTATGATTGTCAATTGTAATGATGCATTAGTGGTGTAAAAAAGGGGTTGTTTTCTACAGCAAACTTTGCCATTCCGCAAGAGTGAAGTGCAATTTTTTTTGACAGGTACCCGTGATCAAAGATAAAGTCAAATTTGTACACGGAAAATTATTAACTATTGCGGATCCTCAAAATTCATTCCTGGTCAGAATAAAATTCAATTTATCTGTCTAATAAATGGCGAAAATTGTCAAAATAAGTATTTTGTTAAAACTGGATCAAAAAATTAATTTTTTGTATGCAAATGGAAAACCCTATTATGTAACTTTTCATCAAGGCCAAGTCTCGTCTGTCGTTTCAATTTTTGTTTAAAATTTTCCTTGTTACTTCCTGTGGTTTCAAAAAAACTAATCAAACTAATCAATTCCTGGAAACTTAACATATTAGATCATTATTAATAAAACATAACTTTAAATCCACGAACTTAATGGCTTTATATTAGACCAAAGAGACATATTGGGAAAGAGGCCCAGGCCATGTACATAATACATGCGTGTATTTGAAATCGTTTTTAACCTGAAACATTCTTCATAAATTAGTAAAGATTTTCGATTCAAAAGTAATTCCTGTAATTTTTTTTCGAAAAGAAAGTTAATTATACCTCACTTTGAAATGATGTACATATTTCAAAAATTCATATTTTTTTATTAAAATAAACCTTGAACCAATAAAAAGTTTAGTCCAATTTATTGTTGACCCTTTGACCACTGTATGACATGTCGGCCATTCTGAAGCAGACACAATTTCATTCGAAATGACATTCAGTGGATCCACGATGGTTTACCTCGTTTCTCCTCTCGTCATCGTCCTTGTTGTTCGCTGCTGATACTATAGTCACATATTGATTTGGATCAAAGTCCAAAGGGAATTTCTGTTTCTCCACCCCCTCAAATGCGGTCCTCCCATTTATACATACCTTCATAACGTATACATATGTATGGATATATTAAGAGGGGGAGTGAAAAATAGGCCGTGTGGTTGGTGTTACGCACGTTATTTTCCACTTGAACAAAAATAGATTTTCTTCTGTTGAAGTCGTCGTGCATCGTCCCTTTAATACTCTGGACAGAGCTTGAAAAGCAGTAGAATAATCGCTGGAGAGGAAGAGTGAGGTAGTTTTGTGCGTGCACGTACAAAATTTAGAGGTGTGCATGGCAATGAATGTCAATGACATTCGAAGAACATTTTCACCCAGAATCGGAATTTTCGGATTGCTTTTTGGTCCTGCCGAACTTAAATATACCTATAGGTATAAATTGTTTAGTATTCCCAATGGTGGTGTTTAAGTATTTTACTCGAGTTTTTTTTTATTTGTCGACATTTTATTTGCAAAAGAACACACACAATTTTAATGAGTCGGCATTTTAAGTTATAAAACTGAAGAAAATATTCTTTCGTCCTTTGTCTATAGAGTTTAAGGACTTTGAATGTAAAGTAGAGAGGAGAGAGGGCTATCTTCCTACCTATAGGTATATATTTTTTGTATTTTTTTTTTGTTGGTAGAAAAGGATAATGACTCAGTTTGGACCGGAAAGGAAGTTAAAATCGCGACATTGTTGAACAGAGATACAATTTGGATTCGGAAGTAATAAAGGAATCCATTCGGAAAGAAAAGGACCCCCGATGGCGATATCTTTTTTTTTTATTCACTTTTTGCTTTCTTGGTAAATCCTTCTATTTTTTTTGTTTGTGTATGTCTATACTAGAAACAAGTTGTACGTGGTATTTAGGTATGCGACAGGCTATTGTGCCATTTTGTGATGCTTACAGGAAGTTTGAATTTCAGGGACTGATTTATTTTAAGTGAAAAAGGATTTGAGGGGATCCTTTTTTAGATATAGGCTTTATAAAATTCCTAAGAGAAGCTAAATCACCTTGTAGATTAAAATTCTGTGAAATTTTTGCAGAAAAAAAGCTACCAAAGCATAAAAACTAAGATTTATTTTAGTTTCAATGTCTTGCAAAACTTGATGGTACTCGAGGACCCTTTAACATGGCATTAATCAAACTAGATTGATGTCTGGCTAGACTTTAGTCACGCTATCGGATATTATAAGGAATGGCTCTATTCATTTTGCATTTGTCTGGTATTACTTTTCTACTATTATTATCATCAGCAACAAGGGTTGGCCATCATAGGTGGTAAGGTGATTTTTGTCTTAACCAAGTTCTTCTTTATGTGGTAAGCTTCAAAGTTTCTTGACCTTCTATCTAGAAATGTGTGTTTATCCGGGGAAATGGCTTCAATGTCCAAAAGCTCAACTGCATTTATTTTAAGCATAACTCTTCAATGTCTTATTCTGCATCCATTTGTGACTCATCTGGTGAAGATCTAATACTGTGTAACTTCATAACACGTTATCTCTTAAGATTCTCAAAATCTTTTCTTATTTCGAAACTACGACTTTTTTTCTGATTTTTTTCTTACTTAATCTCGTTACAGCACAACAACGACCCAGAATATTAGAACATCCAGCCGATGCGATAGCGGCACGCGATGAACCACTCACACTTAATTGCAAGGCAACTGGTCGACCGCAACCAGATATATCATGGTATCACAATGGAACTCCATTGGTTCCGTCCGAACGAAGAGTTATACTTCCCGAGGGCTCATTATTTTTTCTAAGGTAAGCTTATAATTCCCATAGAAAGAAGAAGAAAGAAGAAACTAAGATTGGTTTTAATTTTTAATTGACAAAAATCTACATACATTTTCAGGGTAATGCACAATAAACGCGAACAAGATGCAGGAATCTATTGGTGTGAAGCTAAAAGTTCAGCTGGCATTGCCGTGAGCAATAACGCAACGCTTCAGATAGCCCTGCTCAAAGATGACTTTCGATCAGAGCCATCTGACTCTATAGCGTTAGTTGGCGGTCCAGTTGTGATGAATTGCACACCACCGAGAGGTATTCCGGAGCCTTCAGTGCTCTGGTATAAAGATGGGAAGCTTCTAGACTTGAGTGGGAAAAGGTTAGTTTGAATGTCATTGTATAGTAAACGAAGAAGAAATATTCACAATTTTGTCTGCACAGGCTGTCTATGGTTGAAGGAGGATCATTGATGATTTCTGAGGTTCAGGTTTCGGACGCAGGCAAATATGAATGCTCAGCACAGAGTATGGCGGGGCGAAAGAATGCTCCTCCAGCTACTCTAAAGGTTCTAACTCCACCCTATATAGTTCGTGGTCCCACAGACACCGAAGTGATAGAAAGCGAACGAGTGGACATTCCTTGTGAGCTGGTCGGAGATCCAAAACCTATCGCCTCATGGCATCGTGATGGTGGCTCTCTTCCTGAAGGCAGGTCAAGAGTTCTATTGGATAACACATTAAGAATAGAAGATGCAAGAGCCGAAGATCAAGGAACCTACACGTGTAAGGGATACAACGAAGGGGGCAATATCTCGTTGTCTATTAAACTCAGTGTTTTCGGTAAGTTCTATTTCAACATATATAACTTCGAAACTGTGGCTAATCCTTCACTTTTACCCCTTCACTAGCTACCCCAAGAATAACAGAAGCCCCATCTGATGTGGATATAGTGGAAGGTGAAACTGTTAACCTCCCTTGCAAGGCATCTGGTCGACCGAAGACGATAACAATCTGGGACAAGATTCAATCCAAGGGAATCGTGGCCAATTTGCAGGACGAAATCTCTCAAATGCTTGAAGAAGAAGCCAGACAAGAACTCCTGGCAAAGGCGAAAATTATGAGCTTCAGAGCAAAGCGACACAGCGCCGCAATGCTGCCAAAAAACAATCGAACCCGACGAAGTATAGTCATCTCCGACGAAGAGAAAGACGACGATATCGATGTGAATAGTTTAGTTACGGAAACTACTTCATTTATCGATGTCTCATCGTCACCACCACCCGAACTGCCCAACTTCGAGATAAGCAAAACTGGAGAACTTGTCATAAAGAACATACAAAAGAGGGATGAGGTTAGTACTCTCAAATTCTCTTGAACCTGTATATTTTACATTAATCGACTATTTTAGGGTTGGTATGCTTGCACAGCTATTAACGAAGCCGGAAGCGTCGTCAAAAAGATTTTTATTCACGTTAAGTCACCAACAGACCCCGAGGGAGATTTTCAGATTCCCGAATCATTTAACAGCCGCTGGGAGAACACCCAAAACATCCTGATAACAACGGTGATTCCAGTTTCTTCGAGCACTCTAGATGTGACCTGGGAGTATGCTCAGACAAATTTATTCCCCAACAAGGGAATAACCTTATACTACCGTCCGATTTACCTGAATGGAGCTGAGGTGCGTATATTATCCAAGGAATATCTATCGACCGGCACCACGTTTGAAAAGAAAACCCATCGTTTGGAGGAATTGAAGCCATACACGAACTATGAAATATTTGCTACTGTTCCCAAGGGACTTGGTGGAGCTATATCGAATCTCCGAAAAGGAAAAACTCTGGATGGACCACCATCTGCACCGCCAACAGACGTAAGAGTAGGAGTTATAAACAATACGGCGGCGTATGTTCGCTGGTCTCCACCGCCCACGCATTTGATAAACGGCGAGCTGACTGGCTACAAAGTGAGTTTAATCATTTACCGAAAATTTGATTCAGGTTTTAAAAGAATGTTTAATTTTCAGATCCAAATAAAATCGAATGTGACCAACAAGCTATTGGGACAGATGTCGCTCAATGCCAGCACGCAATCAGTGGTGATCAATAGCTTAAGTCCTGGTGGACGGTACATCGCTCGAGTGGCACCCTTGACAGCAGGTGGTTTGGGGCCGTATAGTCCTCCGGCACCTCTTCATATTGATCCGTCTTTTATAGCTAGACCACCGAAGTATGTTAATTTTTAAATTCTGTTGATTTTGTTTTCTTACAATTAAGCTCTTCTATTTTTGTTGCAGAACTGACCCAGCACTGAGTGCATGGTCAATGTCTTGGATGCCTGGGGTAGCACTTGGAATTCTCGGAATATGTCTAATTAGTGGAGCTATATTCGCGGTATTTTGGGCGAAGCGGAACAAGCGCAATCTTAAAGCATCATATCCGGCGCCAGTTCTCACATCTTCCCTTGCCGATAAATCGCATACGCTCTGGATGCAAAACAACACCACTATCAAGCCCACACATACCTATGCTGTTCCACCACCACCCCCATCGGCACCGCAGTCTGAGTACGCCGAATTGACTACGGTCAATATGCCAAAGCTAAGTATAGGGCAATCCGCACCACCGGAACCTTATGCCACGGTTACTCTGCAACGTGGAGCAGGTGGAGGAATGGGCATCGGTTTAAGTTCAATAGCGGACGACTGTCGCAAGTGCTCGGCGAGCCCTAGTTCTAGCGAATACAATGCCCCCATTCGGATGCCAATGAATATGTGCGACATGCTCCCACCGCCACCGGATCATCCATACAATAGCTACAAGACGATGAACAACATGACGATACGCACAAATCCCGCAGCACTGTCACCTCAGGTGATGCGCCGTGGAATGCCACAACCCCATCAGCCACCAGTTTGGGGTTCACTGCCACCACCACCGATACCAAATTTCCCGCAAAATTGGATGCAAGAAAGAAACACTGGAGGTTATCATCATCCCCACCACCAGCAGCATCCTCAACATCCACAACATCCACAGCACCAGCAACACCCACAACTGCCTTCACAGCATCAGCAGCATCAACATCAACAGAAAGCACAGCATCAGTACCGCCATCAACAGGATCCGCATCATCAGAATATCTACAGCGAGAACGAGTATGAGTCCGGTTCGGTGCTGTATGAGCAATTTTGTCGTGACAACGAGGCTTCCTATTTCAACGAAGGTGGAGAGCCAACCGAGGAGTATTACCGCAATGTGAATATGGAATTCTTTGAAGATCAAGAATTCGAACCCGCCACACCACCACCGCCTTGTCCTCCAGACGCAGCGGCGTCCAAGGGCAATCCCAATCTACGACTTCTCGCCGCAGCAAATGGCGCCCGACACGTGGACAACGGCCAGTTGAATCTCCCAAGAAGGATATACAGGAATCATCATGGTGGCAGTGGAACTCCGGGTGATTCGTCGTCATGCGAAAGAAATACCAACCATACTGGACCTTCCCAAGGGGGCAGTAATAGCTCCGATGATAGCGAGTCTGAAGGTGATCGTTGGGCGCCACGTTCAAGACGTAGCCGGTCTCGATCAAAGAGCAACGAACGGAGATTTCGAGGTGATCAGTGAGATGTCAGGTGATAGTAGATAAGTAGTAGTGGTACAATGCACACATCTGGTGTTATTTTACACGTTGCGGAATTATCTTGACCGCAAAAATACACACTCGAATACTCGAAATTTTGTGAAAAACATATTCATTAGTTTTAGTTAAGAGAAGAATAAAAAAAATCATAAAACAAAACAAAAGTCGGTTCGAGTAGATTTTGTTTTGCTTTTTATTTGATCGTAGATTTAGACCATTTAGTTATGATAATTGGTATAAAATTATACCAATTACTTAAAATGTTCTCTGTAAAGATTTTTTTAATTTATATCTAGACATAGATTCTTCAGTTTTGACACATATTGGTATAAATTTATACCAACAAAAAATTACGTGTAAAAATGTTTTATTTTTTTTGTCTATATTTTTTTATAATTAAACTATAATTTCTGTAAATTAATATTATTGAATACAAAAAAAAAAAAAAAACCTAAAACTAAAGTAAGAGGCTTTTTACATGAATTCATTATAAATATATATACATATACACTATATATATATACAACAAACATGCATACATAGATATTATTCGCAAAAAGAAAAATTTTTTTAAAGAAAAAGGTGTAAACAATATATTATTAATGTTTTGTTATTCCTTTTTGTGTAAAGAAAAAAAAAATATACCTAGGTACTATTAATTAGCAGATAGAATAGAGAGGAGAGATATTGCATTTGAATAGTTTTGTGTTCCTTTAGTTATTAGCTGTTTATTGAATTATATTATAGATTTTTTTTGCGTTTTCGTTTTCGCTCAAGTCCAGTTACATAATTAATTAAAAGTTTAAGTTCTAAACACGACTGATTGCAAATTATTTTCAATAAATAACTTCCATTAAATAATAACATAAAAGCACAATGATTGGTTTAAAAAAAAATAAAACCTAAGCAGAATTAAAAAAAAACGTATTTTATGCATATTTTTTAAGATTAAATATCAGAAAATATCTTGCATTTCAAAGCCACAATAATGTTCAGACATCGAAATTATCTAAGAAACCTATTACATAAAAATGATTATAGCTAAAGCCTTCAAATCAAGTATTTTTCATGCTTTAAACACAACCCAATAAGGCGCAGAAACAATGAATATGCCGCTTAGGGATAGTTAAAAAACAAAAACCTATTTCAAGTGAATCGATTACCGAATCCATAAAATTTTCAGAATTTGATAGTTTATGGTGTAGTGCACAAATTATAGTTGTACCGTTAAATTTAATCTAATGATTAATTTTAACGAAAATATGTATTAACAATTCTTCACAACTTATGCCTATATTGCTGTCTGTGTGGATCAAATCATTCAGTTCTGTTTTAATCCTCTTGGTTATTCTGCTATTCGACGAGTTCATACGTTCATTATACATAAATTAGGAGAGCTAATTTCTATAGTTAGAGTAAGTGTCGCAAATATGGCCCACCCTTAACTTTTTTGTAAATAAAACAGTCAGTTTTTCTGTAATTGACATGTTTCTTTTTTTTAATACTTAAAGAAATTATTTTATAATCAGCCTTCATAACAAAAAACATAAAAAACAACTTAACTAAAAATATATAAATAAAAAACCAAAAAAACTCATTTTAACATTTTTCAAAAAAGTGCTGCTAATATGGACCGCCTTGTGTTAAATATGGACCAGGTTGGTGTATATGGTAAATGTGATGGTCCATATTACTGACACTTAGTTTTTTCGCCCGGTGTTAAATATGGACCAGGGTGGTGTATATGGTGCATGAGGTGGGCCATATTACCTGCATATAGCCTTTTCGTTGTACTTTTAATTTTTACCAACTTTAAAAAATATATTAAAAATTTTGTTTTTACATAATGAAATATAAATCTAAGCACAACAAAGTCTCAAAAAATATTAAAATATTTGCGCAAAATTTAGTATAAAACACTTACAAAAATTTAGCAAAAAATTATATGGCCAATGTGAAAAAATTCAAACTTCAAATTCCGCTCACATTTCCTGCTCCTGAGTCTCCACTTTTTAATATATCAAAACCACTAACATTATCTTCGAAATAAATGCACAGCAGGTAACCTACGCTCTTCCAGTAGGGAAATATTCCGGTAGGCCATATTACCAACATGGGCCATATTTGCAGCACTTACTCTATATATAATTTTGTTATAAATGATCATAGATAATGGTCGTAATTTTAGAATCGTTTTTAATAAAGCTATCTTCGTCAAAACGAATCTCTTTCGATCGTTTTCCATTCAATTAATTCGTCCTATTCGAATAAAATCAAATGAAAACTAGCGGTAGCGACCATCATAACTTGCAACCTACAAAATATGTATTTTGATAATTTTTTGTTTTCTGAGAAATGACAAAAAGTAAAAGTGTAAAAGCCACTCATCAGTTAATGGCTTAACGGAATCAAATACCAAAAGATGTATTTCTTAAAAAAAAAATAAACCTACTTAAATCAAATAAGCATAAAATATTTTCTTAAGCTCAAAATACAAACAACAAAAAATATCTAGTCTAATCGATGCCATATAACCTGCATAAATTAACAAGCCAATCGTTGTGTCCAATCAACAATATTCTTTCATTCATTGCCATAAAACAAGTGTTATTAATTTTTTTTTTTAAATAAAATTTATAATATAAAAAAAATACTTGTTAACTATACAAAATATCAATAAAACACATAAAAATATACAATATATTATTTGCAACAAGAGACTGTTCTAGTTATTTATATTATTTTTTTTTTATTTAAACATCATTATATTTTATTTAAACAATTAAAAAAAAAAACAACCAACAAATTCATGTATCATAATTATAATTCTCCAAACCAAAACAGTATTTTTAATAAAAATAAAAAAAAAACAAAGAATTATTTACACAAAACAACACAATACAACATATTATTATATTTTAAAGTTTTAATAAAAACAGAAAATACATAATACGAGTATATATAAAATTAAATTTTTATATATATTCATAACACGTTCAAATTTGTTTGTTTTATTTATTTTAATTTAGTTTTTTTATTTTTTTTTTATTTATGCAAAATTTGCAGGCAGAACACTTAATACGTTTCAGCTACGAAGTTATTCATCCATTCAAGAAAAAATTTCAAAGCCTATGGCTTTGAAAATCAAAAAATAAATTGTTATTTAAAAAAAAAAAAACTTATTAATTGAAAACTTAAAAAATATCTTTTGAATCTTTTTGCAAGGAAAAATTCAGAACAGTCTCAAGAACAGAAGCTCACACACACAGAACGACGACGAAACGATATGTTTTGTTTAGGTCAAACCGCGTTGGGAAGATTGCAATTTTTGTAGTTCTGATCATTAAACCCAATAAACCATTAAAATATTAAATTTGTTCAAAATCTGTTGGAGTTCAAAGTGTCGAAAAAAAAATAGGATAGAGTGGGTCAAATTCTAAAGATTTTCCGCAGATTCCATGGTGAGGAATTTTTCACAATCATTGTACCTACCAGTAGGGCAATTTTGGCGCGAATGTAAATCACACAAACAGAAATAGAAAATAGATTTGTTTGTATAATTCGCCACCTATTGGACAAACTCAAGTTTTTAAATTAAACACTCGACTGTTGAATAGACCCTTACACCTGGTTAGTAAACTCATTCAACTATTGGATAATTAAAGAAAACGTAAGGAGTAAAAGGAGACATGATAGGCTTATATTTTTCTAAGGTTGGATTTATTGATAAGCAATTTATTATTGGAGATGCAAGTGAAATGTGCTCTAACGTCTACTTTCTTTTTTTTTCAATGAAACATATCTACTTAAATAGAAAGCATTTTTCTGAAAAAAACTTGATTATTTGGATTTTCAGCAAGTCTGGAATCCACGAGCCAAATTTCGCCGCACCTAACATAGCCTAAGCCAAGAATATATTTAAAAAGTTGAGCAAAGGGTATCCCTTACCTCGTGCACACTCAAAATTACTCAGTGTGTGGCTTCAACGTTCAACGCATATCTGAATTTTTGGAGCTTCTGATTGGCCAGGTGTCATAAAAAGTTAGATGTCATCTGAATTTTCGCCGCCCACTAACACTGGAAATATGTATGCTAATGAAAAACTGTTCTAAATGAGGTGAACATTTGGTTTGAAATTAAATAGAAAAATCAGTGCGGCAGCGGAATGATCTATCATCAAGATAATAGGTCTGTTTGGTAACGTGAATTTTTTTTCCAAATTTCACAATTTACTGTCAAAACCCATAGGAAAAAAATTGAGTTTTAGGAAACTTGGTGAAAGTTTTAGTTACCAAACAGGCATCTAACATTATCTAACCAAAGTGGCTAGCTGAAATCGACAAACGAGAAAGTGCCTAACCCCACTCTACCCTATTTTTTTTTGTTAGAAAATCGATCTATTTCAGAGTTCACAAATTTTCTTCAGATATTAAACTGGTAACATTATTGCAATTGTTCCTAGGTGGCAGATCCATATCAGGTCTGTTTGGCACCGTGAAATAATTCACAAAATTTTTGCAATTTCCTGTCAAAACCCATAAGAAAAAAATAGTTCTCCGAAACTTGGTGAAAATTGTATGTACCAAACAGACTTACTTTACAATGAAACACGCCTAATATCGCCCAGTGGATAGGTGGAAAATTATTTTAAAAATTTAATTTTTTTTTAAATTGACTTGCCTTTAACCCCGAGAGATTCACACTGAAAAACTGGGCTTTATAACGTTAAAGCAAGGCATAAAGAATACATGGTATGATATTGAGCATGTTATCTCTCACGCGTATTGTAACCGAGTGACGTAATTAATTTTACCTTTTTTTTTTTTGATTGCTGTACGTGGTTTTTGTTACCTAGTGACGTGGATGCGCAAAACGGACGAAAAATTGAACTTTGAACTACCATGTTTTAAAGTATATTTTGCATTACGTGCCTGGTGTTGGCTTTGAGATGCATGTTAGACCAGTTTATACAAATTAGTGATTATATAAACAATGGACGAGACTAGAGAAATGCCAATTTATAACAGTTTTTCGCCATTAAAAGAAGGTGTGCATCAACGAGCTTCGCTCGACTCAAAAAAAAATTAAGGTGCCCGAAGTTCGCCCACCGGCGGGCGGCGGAGAATCATGGTCCTCTAGTATACGTAGATATGATGTTCTTGTCTACTTTGGTGACTGGTAAAAGTACAATCAAAACATAATTATGCAAACACACAACTCTTTTGCGATGGCGTAAGCATTAGTAAATCAGTTTTTCTTTATAATAGTCAGGCGCACAAATTTATTGAAGACAAAAAATCTTGTCTAGCAAAACCGAAGATATCATTGAAAAGTTATGGATAGTTCGGATCTTATAAAATCGTGTTCATCACGTAAGTACCTACCTACAATATCCTTTTTTTTGAAAAATAACCAAGGATTGAAAAAGTCCTTAAAGTATTGATTGAATCGTTCAGCTTATAGCTGTGTGTATTTCTGCAAATTTGAATTAATCTCAATGTTGTGACCACATTATTTTATTAAATTATCATTTCATTTAGCTACTTAACATTTTAACTGCAATTAAAATATTGATGCTATTTGAGTTTAAAGTGTTCATAAACTGGTTGCCTTTGATAAATAAATAATTTGTTGTTTAGGTGTTAGATAATTTTTTTTTTTAGTTGGATTTATAAATGTGAAAAAAGGAAATGATAAGCTATATGACGACGACGAGGTATACAATTTGCAACAGATTTCTTAAATATTATAAACAATTTGCTTAGAAAAATAATAAACATAAAGAAGAAAAAAAAAAAAAAACAGAATCAGAATCAGAATTTGTTGCATATGTAAGCAATAATTTGTATGTGTACTTAGAAAAAATAAAAGTTTCTGTTTCATTCTTTATTTCTTAAAAACAAAATATTTATACATACATACATCAATAAACGCATTTAATAATTGTTTTGTTTTCTTATTTACATAATTTGTTTGTACATTACATATAAAAACAATTTTTTATAAAATAAGAAACAAACAAACAACAAAAACCTTTTTGGAATCATGTGATATAAATTTATATACATACATTACTAAAAAAAAAACAAAAATAACAAATAAAAAAAAATACATAATTAAAACTTACTTACACATAAACGGTATGTTAAACAAAATGAATTATTTTCAAAATTACACAACAAAAACAAAAATATTAAATTTTAGAACAAAAAAAAATTCATTCATTCCCGACAACAAAAACAACAAAAGTTATATAAAATACAAAATAAATTTAATTAACAGAAAAAAAGAAAATCAAAAGTAAATATTAACAATTTTTATTTAAAATACAAAACAAGCTATATATTATTACTATATATAAGCCATTTAGTGCCATGTATATAAACAAAACAAATAAAGACAAAAAATGGAATACTAACATTTATACAATATATTACAAAACAAAAACAAAAAAATTATATATACACAATATATATATAAATATATATATATATATCTACTAAAAATAATAATAATAATAATATCTAATGATAAACAACTTTAACAATAAATAAGAAGTAGAAAGACGTTAAAAATATATAATGATTTATTATTAATTTTAATACGACAAAATAGCTTTTAATATTAACAACAACAAAAAAAGAGAAAGCAAACGAAAGAAATTTTTCTTTTGTTAACAAAAAAAAAAAAAAAAAAAAACAAAGAACATTATTATACATAACTTTATAAATTTGCTTTATAATGTATACATTATATTATATAAATATATATTAAACAAAAAACCTACGCAATATAAACATTGATTGTAATATAATTAAAAAAACAATTCCTGCGTAAAAGTTTCGATGAGGATGATGTATAGAATATATAGTTGATTAAAAAATTCAAAAAAAGTTAATTAAAGAAATTTTAGATAAAAGAAAAAGTCAGACAAAAATAAACAAAATAAGGGGAAATATGTATTTAAATTTCGACACACATGCGTTTGAATTTAAAAGAAGGAAATTAGCATATAAAGTTAATATGATTTTGATTTTTTATAAAAAAAAGAAAATCTTTGAATAGTATGGGAAGCAAACTTTGATAGGTTTCAGAGAAATAGGGATATTCTTTTATACAAAATTAGCCAGTTTAGGTTTCTGCAATCTCAGAAGTTTCCAAAGTCATCTTAGAAATCGGAACCCGCTCATCTTTGTAAAATCTTTGATGTTTTTTTTTCAAAGGAATATAAAAAGAGTTTCTTTAAGTGTACAGAAAAATAAATCCCTTAAAACTTAACCCATTCAAAGACTTTGTTCTCACTTTAAGATTAGTTTCTTATGTTTTAAGTGAAGTTTTTACTACCGATTTCAAAAAGCCCAAACAGAAGAACATTAATAAAGGTGTCAAAGCTTTCTTATTGCAAACCACAGATTAGCCACATGAAGATGAGAATCCCCGGCAGCCATTTTAATTTGCCTACAAGCTTGAACTGGCAGTTATCAGATAAAAAATGAGAATGTGTGTAAAAAAACCTCACACATAGACAGTAGGGATCTTCACATTACTGGTTAAATTGTTGTTGCAATTCACATCTATTCATCGACGCGGGAAAAAATTACAAATACAACAATGTAAACAAATGGGTTTTGGAGGGTGAAACGTACGAAACATTCTCATCTTCATATGGCTAATCTGTGTTGCAAACACTGTAGCAGTCCAGCAGGAACACAGTCCTCCCAAGCCGGCGAGGCGAGTGTGAGTGCCGGGGCTCACGGTTAAGATGTGTAAACATTAGGTGTGTTCCTTTGGGCTTCAGTATCTATTGCCAAGTACTTCTGGCTGCAGTCAACTACTTCTACTCTGTGGTCGAAGTAGTTCAAAGTAGTTCATTAATCTAGTAACAGAATGTTTCCAAACAAGAAAAAAGACATCACCAATCAAGAGAAATTAGGTAATAGATTATTGTCGTTGACATTTTTCTAAATTTAAAATAAAATAAGAAAAAAAAACGAAATTAAATTGATATTGAGGTTAGATTTTACTTTTGGCAAAATGAAAGCATTCCATTCATCATCCACTGGGAAGTACTTAAAAGTACTTTGCAAGGCCCAATGGAACACAGCTATTAATGCTCGTCCAAATGCAGTTTTGAGAAGCTATATTTGGATCTGTATGCGAAGTCGTGCATGCGTTGTTGACTACGTGCACGGATCCAAAACGGACTAGTTTACTTGAAGGGGATCTTCATTTTTTTGTCACTGAATGTAGCCAATATCCTACTATGCAAATTATCGTAACGTAACGTGCTACATCGTAAAGTGTGACCTCGTAACGTCGCACAGAAGCCTGATTCACAATGCGGCGAGGAAACGAGACGTGAGCGTGACGAGAACTCGTTGTAGTTGTCAAACCGATTTCAAACAATGAAAGCATACCTGGGGCTCAATTCCGCAAGTGTCAATAGTTTTCCGTGATGTACACAATTTGCCTATCTGTGTACGCTTTATCTGTCAAAAAGATTGCACCTCACTCTTGCGGAATCGCATAATTTAATGTGTACACCGATTTTTGTGCACACAGAAAAAACTCACGCTTGCGGAATTGGGCCCCTGGATATACACAATGCGGCGTTTCTCGTCGTCACGTCATGCCGCGTCTTTTTTTCAAAAAATTGGAAAAAAGGACGCGACTTGACGACTATTTTCATTTTTGCTAAGTAATTTACAGATTTTCCAAAGAAGAAATGATCAAATGTGTATTGACAAATAAAGTTATTGATAAATCTATTGTTTTGTATGTTACTTTGTTTCTTTTTATTTGATTTTTATTTTTTACAAAAATGAGTTTTTGTCGTTAAAACGCTCGCTGCATTGTGAATTGGGCGACGATTTTGTAACTAGAAAAAGACGACAGCGTTTCTCGTCACGCTCACGTCTCGTTTCCTCGTCGCATTGTGAAACAGGCTAGAGGAAAGTCCACGTTTTGATGTTTACACCTTAAATAACTTGGAAATGCGAAAAACTACACATATCAAGTAGGTCTCGTCTTGTACGACCACTTCCACTTTCTGTCTTACCTTCAAACCAACAAAGTGGTATTAATAAATCTTATTAAAGTTTAGACAGCCATCCAACTTCAATAAGTTATAAAAATAAATATTTTAATTGTTTTCTAATTTTTACTACTTATAAATTGACTTTCATGTCAATTTGAAAATATCTGTGCCAATGAATTGATAGTCTGTATGTGTAATACAACTGTAATATGAGCCCACATGTTTAAATGATGCAATACTTTATTTTCAGAAAAGATTTTTCTCATTGCAAAGAAATAGAGCAGGCATAAAAAATAAGTGGTATTTGAGTGTATGGCCAAAGACTTCGATCATTAAAATATAGTTATTTCCACTCCGGATTCTGTTACCAAATGTTTCCCAACCTTAGTGACTAAAGTTGCTACAATCGTCTGATAAGAGCTACTCTCATAATAACTATTCAAAGTGTTCTTTATATTTTGTAGTTAATTCATTATTTTCCATTGTCAACAAAAAATAGTAAATACTGTTTGATTATTTTGTAATAAAAAAAATGCATACAATTATTTGAAAAAAATGGCGCAAAATTTTTAACTGCATGATGTTAAGTTATAATAAATAAGAATAATACTACTTGACAGTTTTCTAACAGTAAAACTTTTTACTGTAATTTTTTTAATTTTAACATAAGTTTTTTTTTATAAAACTCTAGCTGAACATGCCTAAAAGAAAACAGTGTGCAAAAGCAAAACAAGCGTACCATTTTTGACACTTACAAATGTCAAAGTGTCATTTATGGAGGAACTATGATACTAAAAATATAAAAACGCATTTTATGATTTTAACTTTAGTAATATGTTAAAAAGACAGTACCTATACGTATACGATGCTTGTTTAAAATTTGGAAAATCCTCGTTTTAACCTAGTATCATCCTAAAAATGCTCTAATATCGAACTAAATCGTATAATACTTTGCGTCATAGTTCATAACATCTCCGTTTTTATTTCACAACAAAATATTAAAACCTTCAATTTAATAAGCTCAAAAATATCCAAGCGTACGCAAAACACCAACAAATTCAATTAATGAAATTGAAAGAAAAAAACACACTTTCCCTATTGGCTGAAAATTTAAAGTACATAAATAAATTAAGCTACGCTTCCAAGAAATAAAATTAAAAAAAAGAAGATATTTATAAGCATATAATATATTTACTCAGTAAACAAAAAGAATACCATGTTTTGAAATAAATGCGATTCTTATAAATACAATTGATTTATTATTTGCTTTTAAGTTTACATTTATATGGCAAAATTTTGTAAAATAAAAATAATATTACATTTAAATTATATTGTATACAACAAAAAATATATTATACACTTTCACATTAAAATTATCTAATATTATTGCTGCAGTACAAAATATATAAATTATAAAACTACATATATATTTTTGATTTTTCTTATGTTTTTGAGTTTTAAAACAGTTTTTTCTTTTTGTTTATTAGATTTTGTTATTTACAAAAACCAGTTAAGTATACAAAACGAATACTACTATTAACATATCTTATTTGTAAATTGCAGCCATATCATTGTTATTAGATGAAAAAAGGATTAAATCAAAAATTCAATAAAAATAAGTTTAACAAATATTTAACAAAACAAAACGATATAAGTACTACACGACAGCTCTTAAAAATGACGCGACTGCAGTTTTTCATTAAATAAATAATTCATGCATTACTTTTCCATAGAAATCGAATGAATTTTTTGATTTTCATTTTTAAATAATCATAAAAATATATTTAAATAAAAAACAAAAATAGAAGGAATGAAAAACAACTCAAGAGCTTCCACAAAAAGTTATTCTTCACAATAAAATTCTGTTTTCGTCCTTCGATTTGTTTATATATGAATGCTAAATTTATTAATTTATCTAATCAGAGCACTCGAATCCTATTTTGGAAGCTCTTAAATGCTTCTTAAAGAAATATTTAAACAATACATAATTCATAACAAGCAGCTATCAATACAAAAAAAAACACAAAACATTGGAATTATGCAAAACCAAAAATGCTTTACAAAATATAAAAAATAAAAAACACAGAACAACTTCAACTAAGTAAATAAAAATAATAAAACATTAATTAACATCAACTATTTGTAAAAATTAAGTGCTTTTAACAATTATTTTTAATTGTAGAAATATTTAAACGAACGATAAAGAAAAATTGAAAATTGTTTATTATATACGTAGAAGTTCTCAATTTTTTTGTGAATATCAATTAAAACAAAACAAAACAAAAAAATGAGCATATTTTATATATTTTGTTACATAAATAATAATTTCTATTATTGAGTGATTGCATTTAAAGAAAATATGTTTCTTAGTTTTATAAGTCAGAAAAAAATATTTATAAGTTCATATATAAATAAATATAGGTATTCAATTGAAAACCAAAATTAAAGGAAACAACAAGTAGATAACATCAATAAACATTAAAATAATATTTTACTAGAAAAGATGAAAACAAAAAATATTATATATATATCTATATATACTGTATATTTCCATAGTTAAAATTATTACCTAAATTATATTTAAATAAAGATTGAAGAAATAAAATAAAACAAAAACAAGTAAAAAGGAAAACAAATTTCATCACCTACCTACTTACTACCTTTACTCAAAGTCATTCTCAAAAACCAAAACATAAAAGAAACTACATAATATTAAGAATAAAGTATAAAATCAAACAAAAAATCATCCTAATCATTCGCGTATCTAGTCACTATCTGAAATAAAAATAAAAAAAAAAAAAATGAATTCAAAAATTCTCAGCCAGTTAAAAATAAATTTTAAAAAAGAACCACACAAATTAAAGGTCTTCTCAAAATGATGAAACAAAACAAAAACAATTCACAAATTATTATAAATAAATAAAATTAAAATAAAAAAAAAAAAACAAAACATTTACAAAGCATTTATAAAAACTAGAGAGAAAGAAGAGAAGAAGGAGGCAGAAAAGAGGAAGGGAGGAGAAACAAGAAAACCAAGTAATATTACTTATATTATGTATTGTTAAAATTCAATTATTATTAAATTACTGATTAATTACGAGAAAATTAAATTAAAATAAAAAAAAAAACTGAATAACAATTGAAAATGCTATCCTCATCTTGTAAGCAATTTTTTAAGTAGAAAAATAAAAATTTAAAGAAAAAATAATCAAAAAAAAAATAAATGGTGTTTTATTTAAATTTAATAACGGAATAAAAAAAAAGTAGGAATTGGAACATCCAGTGCCAGAAGTTTAAAGCTATTTTTTTTTTAATTTAAGATCTTATTTGTGAGATTTGTTGAGGGCTGGCTTATATGGAATCATCCTGCTCAAACCGTTGCACACAGTTATCATTCTCTATGACATCATTTTTCACCCCCAAATTATTTGATAGGCACCCATATTTAGTGCGAAAAATCTCGGGAACAGAATCAATAATACATTCAAATTCAATCGGCTAACTAAACTCCAAATAAAAACTTCACATTTTTATAACTCTATTTTAATTAATTTTGGGTTCAAAATCAAAGAAATTAAAATAATTTAAACCAAAAAAAATTTCTGCTAGATAGTTAGTTCATCATATAAAAATTAAACCTCAGAATCCGACAGAATCTAAAAAGTATATACCAAAATAATAAAAACTTGCTGGCAGTGCTGTTTCTTATCAACATGTTCCTAATCCACCAAATGTCATTCAGATTTGACACTTCTAATTTGTTGTCAACACGTGCGACTTGCATTTTATTTTTTGTTGTCTTGTGTTCTACTTCTCAGTTTTAACTTGCGTTTTTCTTATTTTTTAAGCTTAAAACTAGAAATTATTTTTCCAAAAATATACCATGGCAGAGCAATACAAGTACCCAAAATAATCTTGCTTTATCTATCATTTCCCTCATAACTCATTTAATTACCTCCCAAACAGACTCATCCACCCGGTTAAATTCTACCGCGACTACTTGAACAAAGATATTCGTCCCGATGGACGAGAATTCGATAAACTACGTCCGATTGGCATCAATGTTGGCTCAATCGTTACGGCTGATGGTTCGGCTGTTGTTAAAGTCGGCAACACGAGTGTCGTGTGTGGAATTCGCGCAGAATTGGCAAAACCCCGATCTCCAACCCCTGAAAATGGATTTGTCATACCAAATGTCGAACTGCCACAAATGAGCTCACCAAAATATCGCAGCGGAGCTGGTTCCAATGAGGATTCGGATGTCTTTAGTTGTGCCATTCATGATATCCTTACTAATTCAAATTGTCTAAATTTAAAGGAACTTTGTTTGCATAAAGAGAAATTGGTCTGGGCACTGCATTGTGATATAATATGCTTGGACAACGACGGTTGCGTTATTGATGCCGCTCTAATAGCTTGTGTTGCAGCTTTGAGGAATTTAAAATTGCCTTCTATCGATTATGATCACAAAATCAACAGAATACAAGTAGATACTAATGAAAAGAAGAAATTGAATATTGGACCTGTGCCGGTGTCAACGACGTTTATGGTTTTCGATGAGTAAGTTGAAAATTGTCTTGATGTAAAATTTATTTAAATTGAGCGGGCAATACCCATTTCAATAGTTTGGAATCGAAACTTTTAAGAATTATTTGTTTTGCTTCGTGTGGTATTTTTATTACTGTCTATACTATGCTCCGCCACTACGTCATAAGTCGAGTTAAACTTATTCTTTGCATTAGTGGAAAAAATTCAAAAAGCAAACCTAAAAACAAAACACCTTGTACTTTAGCTTTTAGCATCAACATTTAGAAAGAGTTCCATGGACAGCTAGGCAGACCTCTATTATGCTATACGCAACTGAATGGCTTGTAATAAGGAAAAGTTGAGAGATTTTTTGAAGAAGGTCAAGACCATACATCGTTTGTAACGCCGATGAAGATTTTCCATCTTGCCTCCATTATTTTATTTATATGAACTACATACATCGTAACCTTTACGAATCCTATATAATTTGTTTGTTTTTTATTTCTTCTTTCAGCAACGTCATAATCACAGATCCAACGGCCGAAGAAGAATTGCTGTCGACGTCCGTAGTTAATGTTGCAATTTGCAATGGAGATGTGTGCTTCATACTAAAACCAGGAGGCACCCCCTTCGACAAGGACCAAATGGACACCTGTATTAAACAAGCCCTACGCAGAGAAAAGGATGTTCTAAAATTACTCAACGAAGTGTGTAAAGATACGAATGGCACAAAATAAACCCCAAAAAAGAAGTTTTTGTTCTTGAATTTTATTTTCGGTGATATCTAAAAAACAAAAAAATTTAAAATTAAGCGAATTCATTTCCTAACCAAAAAAAAAAATAAACACAAGGAACAGGAATATTATAGTTTTCTTGTGTAAGATCTTAGACTGCGGACACGGAATAGTGCTCTGGGAACTTGAACCAATGCGAGCCATGAGCAAAGACACTCGGTAACAGACCGGCATTGGGAATGATGTTCCACGACAAGTAAAGAGTTACATTGTTGTTCCTAACAGAGAGAAAATGAGTTGCAGATCATTATTGTAATACTAGAAAGAATATTTTCCTAGGAAACTCACTTAAGACCATTGCCATCATCCCAGAAGTAGTACTTGGTGTTCATGTTCTTGAAGTCCAGCACTGTATTCTCGCCGCGCAGAATAATCTTATCCCACAACACAACCTGATTGAGCTCGTTTTCTTTTGTCTTGTATTCTGCAGTCAAATACAGGAACAGCTGCTTCACATTCCAGTTAAAGAGATCTGTAAGATTTGTCTGCAGATCGAATGTCAAGAATCCCAGGTCGTGTTTTTCTCGTGAAGCACCATAGTCTGGGACATTTTTCCTAAAATCAAAAAAAATTATTAATTACTTAAAACATCGAGGAATATTATGATATTAATATAAATGCAATCCTTACACCAAAATTTTAACAGTGTTAATTTTGGATTCGGTGCGATAGTCAAGGAACACAGTTGATATGAAGCAGCAGAAAGTCAAGCAGGCGAGAACGCTCAAAGAATACGCCACTGTGGCATTTCCACGCGTTAGAACTGTATGCATTGTTGGTTTACTTGTTGTGTAGTTTATTTAGGTGGTGAAATGAATTGTATTTTCAATTTTTATAATTGAAAAATTAGAAATAAATTTAAATGAAGTTTTTGTTGATGGGCAGGGGCACGCCGCTTGCTAGAAGATGATAGACACGTCTTCTCTTTTGCTTGCAAAGCTGACGTTTCAAGAAAAAAAAAGCAACAACAAATGACAGGCAGAAAATATTTGTTTTTTTGAATGTTGGTGATACTGTTTTGTTGTGGTTCGGCTGCACTTTATATAGTGTTTTATTTTATCTTTTTCCTTTGGTCACTCCCTATCACTCTCAAAACTCCAAAAACCAATTATACAACTTTACAGCTTGTAGGCAAATTAAAATGGCTGCCGGGGGATTCTCATCTTCATATGGCTAATCTGTGGCTTGAACTGCCAGTTATCAGATAAAAAATGAGAATGTGTGTATAAAAATCTCACACATAGTCAGTAGGGACCTTCACACAGCTGGTTAAATTGTTGTTGCAATTCACATCTATTCATCGACGCGGGAAAAAATTACAAATACAACAATGTAAACAAATGGGTTTTGGAGGGTGAAACGTGAGAAACATTCTCATCTTCATATGGCTAATCTGCGGTTCAAGCTTGTAGGCAAATTAATGTGGCTTTCGTTTCAACCAATTCAGATTTGGGTGTCAGATCTTAAATCTTACTGGCAAAACGAACACAAAACGTGATTTTATTTTGTTTTATGATTGTATGAGTACCATTTTCAAATCAACACTGGTAAAAGTCACTTTTCTTTGATGTGTGTGCAAGGGCGTGTGAAAATCTGTGTAAATCTTGCTAAAAATCGAGATCTGCAAAATCGACTTCAGATCGACAAAAATTCGATTTTTTTGGTCGAAAGGAGAGGAAAAACTTGTCACAAATCACAAAATCAAATAAAAATCGATTTTTTTGGTCGAAACGAAAACCACATAAAATGGCTGCCGGGGATTCTCATCTTCATATGGCTAATCTGTGATGAAGATGAGAATCCCCGGCAGCCATTTTAATTTGCAAATCGAAAAGGAGAATATCGAATTAAAAACGACTTGCTTCGTATTCGACCATTTTACATTGGAATCACATAGATTCATTGATTCAGTGACATCGATTTGATATATTTTAAATCTAGTTTGATTTCAATTTCAGGCGATAAATAAAACTAAAGAAAATTCGCCATACACATTGCTGTAAAGCCTTTAACCGGGAACCTCGAACAACAACAGTTTTTTATCTAATTACATAATTAATATACAATATTTGTTTTATTAGCATTCTGATAGTGACATTCTTCATCTTGTGCATATAATTAAATTCATTCTAATTCAAACTTAAAAAATACTATTTGAACAAAATTTCAGTTCATAAAAATAAATTATTATAGATTGCAACTATTTTATTAAACTAAATACTTATCCAGGAACCCGGCTCTTAGCCGAATATCTTGCACCGTTCGCAAATAGGTTGTTCGTAGGTTCCGCATTCACTATTAAAATAAATTTTATTTGCTGAATGGGAATCCAATTTATACAAAAAAAAAGCCACTTACAAGAGCATTATACAACTGCCACATAGAAATTGGCCACAACCAATGCAGGACGAAGCGCAGAACTCACAGAGTCTAAGATTGCAATTGAAACAATCGCCGGTAATGAAGGCTTCCTTGCCACAACATTTTGATTTAAGTTTCTCCTTAGGGAATCCTTCAGGCTGGAACAATTTGAGACTAATTACAAACATGAACTAAACATAAAGACAAAAATTACCTTTTCTTTGGAGGCAAATATCAAATTGCCGCTTCCACTAAGGGTAACCAATTGGGATATGTCCGCAGCTCCCAATGACTTAGTAACATCAAAATTTTCTAAATTCTGTGCGCCTCTGAACAGCATTGATATAGTTTTACCTTGAGAACAGAAATAAGCATGAATTTTTATGAATATAGGTATAAAAAAATATAAAAATAAAAACTTGCTATGGATTCTTTTCATTTTCTCGTCGTTGAGTCGGTCAACCTTTTGTTGATTAATAAACATTTTGCTTTGCAGCTGATATGGATATTCATCGGAACGCAGACGCTTGCGGCAAATTGTTTCCATGATTTTAGTTTTTAAATAAAAAATAAATAATACTTCTTCCCGCGCTCAAAAAGTCAAAATCAAACAATTTAAAAATTTTAATTTTTGTTCAACCATGTGGAACAAATGATTTTGACGTTTGCTTGAGTGTGTGTTGTGGATTGTGGAATTAAACAGCAGTTAGTGTTGCCAAAAGTAAAGAAAAATTGTTTGTTATTTTTACAGAATGTCTGTAAAATTGCTGTCCCTTTTTCGGTTGATAAAAAATACTCAATAGGCGTGTTTTTTTGCAAGTCCATATGGATTTGTCGAAAAAAACGACATCGGGACCTAGGCACTTCTTACTTACAGTACGTAAGTCCCGATAATTATCTGGACTTAGCTAAGTCCATATGGATTTAAGTTGTTGTTGTATTTACGTGTAAAACTATTAGTCCCGATGTCGTTTTTTTCGACAAATCCATATGGACTTGCAAAAAAAACACGGCTAATAGGTCTGTTTGGTATCTTTTTTCAGGAAAATGTGTAAAACCTGTCAATGCACCAAAAAGAGAACGATTTTCTCAAATGAAGACAGGTACAAAAAAGTTAACAAACGCTTTGAACCACTTTTGTGTACAAAACATCAAAATTTCACTCCTCAGATCAACAGTCGCATGCCAAAAGTCTGGTTTTGTTAACAATTTGCGTTTAAAAAAATTAAATTTAAAAAAATTACATAAATTATTAATTTCCCAAGTTATTTATTATTTATAAAGTTAATTTTCACATTTCAGAAACCACAATTTCAAATCAAAATCAAAAGATGCTAACAGCTGGGTGTTTTGACAGTCTTTACTCTTCTTGCACACAGAAATTTATGAAGCACAAATTCGAAAGTTATCCATCAATGGAGGGGAAATTTTTTTCTCCCTCGATGCGTGCTCTCTCGTTGCAACTTTTTCGAGTTAACAAACAGGAATTTGTAACAAATTGTGCAATTTTGTGAAAATTTGTGCAATTTCGCAAGAAATTTCACGTTTCCAAACAGGCCTAATATAAAGACTTACAGCACAGATTAGCCATATGAAGATGAGAATGTTTCGTACGTTTCACCCTCCAAAACCGATTTGTTTACATTGTTGTATTTGTAATTTTTTCCCGCGTCGATGAATAGATGTGAATTGCAACAACAATTTAACCAGGTCTGTGAAGATCCCTACTGTCTATGTGTGAGGTTTTTTTACACACATTCTCATTTTTTATCTGATAACTGCCAGTTCAAGCTTGTAGGCAAATTAAAAAGGCTGCCGGGGATTCTCATCTTCATGTGGCTAATCTGTGACTTACAGCCTAATTTATTAGAATTCGCTGAATACCCCTAAACGGCTGAATAGTTATGTATTGGATAAGCATTTATGAAGCCACTATTCAACGTTGCATACATCCTAGTTCATAAAATATTTCGCTTGTGTCAAATAAAGTACCAAGAAGGGAAAATCTATTACGTTTTACTGCCACAATTGATTGACAAAACTAATCTCTGAAAGTGAAAAATCAATAAAAGAATTCTGCTGCGCCGATTGGATTAGTTTAAATTTAGTTTAAAGCTAGGACCGCACTCGGTGGAACTGCACTTCAGCGGAACTGAACTTCACGACTTATTTGTGGGAAATTGTATGAGCTATATCGCACTAAGCGACAACTGCACTTCACGACGCGACACTATGCGACAAAGTTGGTAATCTGACCAACTGTGTCGCGACGTGAAGCTTCGTTCAGTTTCGTGCGAAAGTGCGCACCATTGACTTATTATATATGGACTGCCAGGAGCCAACTTCACGTTGACGCCACTTTAAGCTAAGCGTTTCAAGCGCCGAGTTCAGTCCTATCGGAAAATACAGATACTACTGTTTGACATTTGTATCGAGGATTTTTTTGAAGGATTTTTTTGCATCTGCTTTCATTTTTCATTGGGTACGTTCAGCAGACACAAGGGATTACATTTATCTAGTCAAGTGCTTTCATTGAACGCAAATTTTACAAAGGAAACTAGTTATTTTTTGAGATGTCATTAATACCAAAATTGAAACTTTACTTCCAACCTTTACCTTCCGTCGATAGTGCAGATAGTATTTATAATAATATTTTTATCTGAAAAACACCTCACACAAATGAATTCCGAATTGTATATTATAATTTCTTCAATACATGCATTCTGTCTTTCCGACATCCTTCACGTTGTGTGACGCTGAACGTGACTGAGATTTTTCACTTCTTGTCTAGGAGCAAATAAAATTTTCTTTCACTTAAATCGATAACCATTACCGCTGTTTGTTGACTTCATTGGTTGTTTTCATACTTTTTTTAATTAATAACAACAAACTATGGCTAAGGCAACAGCCATGTTGGTTCTGTTTTGTGCCACCACGATTTGTGGAGCGACGCCGTTCCTGATAAATCGTCACTTTAAAGGCAAGGCAAACAATGCGAATGCACGATCGGCAACAGTAGTCAAGTGTTTGTTGTATTTTTGAGGCATCCTTTTTGCATCTGCTGCCCGAAGTCCGGGAGACTGTTGAAGGTCTACAACGACTATGACATTCCCCTTTGTTGAAGTTCTTATATGCGGGGGATTTTTTTTTGATGTTCCTAATAGAGGAGCTTATACACACGTACATCCTTAGAAACAGGGACATTTTAAACGAGGAAACGGCTGCATTCGAGCGGGGTCATAGCATTCGCCATAGTCATATAATGCGCAATATTAACAAATGCCAGGAAGATAACGCTACCCAGATGCCGGGTTCGGATCATCCAAGGACAAATGGCAATGGTGGTGGTCGCATTAATAATGAGACTATAAAGTCCTTATCACCACGAGATTTATATTCCAGTGATATGGAAAATCAAAAGTATCAACACAACGATCACCAGAGGACACATCAATCTATATGTCCTACAGCACCGCCAGCGACAGATACTGAAGCAAATACTCAAAATCATCCCCCCAGTCATCATTCCCATCATCACAGCCATAATCATCACTATCATCAGCATCACAGCCACCTACCGCTTAAAGCCAATGAAGGTGAGTATGCTATCATAGCATCTTCCTTGCGTGGCCTTCCGATTGTCCTGGCGCTCTCGGTTCACGAACTCTTCGAAGGTCTGGCTATCGGTCTTGAAGGCTCTGCGAGCAATGTTTGGTTTATGTTTGCCGCTGTCTCAGCCCATAAACTAGTGCTGGCATTTTGTGTGGGTGTGGAATTGATTGTTGCCCGTACCAGAACTTATCTTTCTGTACTCTTTGTCTTCACGTTTGCCGTAGTAAGTCCGATTGGAATTGGCATTGGGATGCTAGTAAGCAGTCCCAACACAACTGCGTCCAGCATTCCTTCGGCTATTTCGCAAGGATTAGCCTGCGGCACACTGCTCTATGTAGTGTTTTTCGAGATTTTGTCAAAAGATCGATCCGGATTGTTGGCTTATTTAGCACTTATTGTTGGATTTGGTTTGATGTTCGGACTGCAACAACTTTTTTCTGGTCATCAACACAGCCATGGCGGATGTTCGCATTCTGAGGAGTCTCATTTTCATCAGCACGATAATCACAAACATTTGCCATCAGCAGATGCACAATAAAGCCAGAGTTTAGAGAAAAAATTGCAAATACTAATAAATAAACATCATCGAAAAGAATTCTGAAACTGAATTGCAAAATAAAAACAAACAATAAATGTCAAACCAGTGCCAAGGGTTATTTGAAAAAAAAAATCCCTTAACCAAATTCGAAAATTTCCTTTTTTTTTAAAAACAACTTCTCGCTTTATTTTCAAAACTGTTAATTCATACAAATTTTAGTCATGTCGAAGTTCATAAAATAAAATAAAATTAGCAGAAACTGGCAGATTTGAAAAGTAAATGAGTAGAGGTAGTATTTTACTTCACACTTTTTGCTAAGAATATTGAATATATTTAGTAGGCGTGTTTTTTGCAAGTCCATATGGATTTGTCGAAAAAACGACATCGGGACTTCTTACTTACAGTACGTAAGTCCCGATAATTATCCCATATGGATTTAAGTTGTTGTTGTATTTACGTGTAAAACAATTAGTTCCGATGTGGTTTTTCGACAAATCCACATGGACTTGCAAAAAAAAAACGCCTAGTAGTTTTAAGTACACAGTTTAAGCACGTTTTTATAGGGAATTCTAATCCTCTACAATTTTGGTTAAGATAAATTTTACTGATAAACTAAAAGTAAGGTTCGTTCCTTTACTCCAAATTTTTGGGCATTTTTGTATAATTTTATTGTTTTTTTATGAACTTTGACAGAACTTTGGACTGAAGTGCACAAAAATCAGAATTTTAAAATAAAGGAATGAACCTATAAATAAGTACGAACTTTTTCAAGAAAAATAAGATATCTAAAAAGCTGCTCGGAAGTTGCCTAGTGGGCGAGTCGTATGTATTAGATTTTTGACTTTATATTTATAATTATTTCGAAATAGTTGGAAAATACTTTATTTGATGTGTACCAAAAATATTGCAATATTGCAGGTTTAGACAATAGATTCCATTGTCTTAAGGTAGGTAAAAAGTTAGAAAACTTCAGACATTAAAAATGTTTTTTATAACTTGGACGGCCGTCTAAAGTAAGACGGCGTTTAGAAATACGATTGTACGAATTTTTCCTTGAAATATTGTTTTAAAAATATCTTCCTTCACTACATCTCTTGAAATGGAGAAAATAAATTTCATTGAAAAATCTTTTATTTCGAATATGACTCTAAAATCAAAGGTTTTATAAAATAAATCAAAAAAGGATTTTTTTCAGTGCTCCCCCAACACTACGCCGATTGGTGACTTCCTATGACCATAGATGGCCTTACCTTCTATGAATGAAATTTCATTCTAAGGCGAAGTATGTAACAGATGGCGCTAAAAATAGTATTTATTATTGTCGGTAGGCCTGAACTTGTCGCTGATTTCGCTTTGAGAACTGGAACCATCATCTCCGCAGGTTATGTATGGAATTGACAACCAGCTAGCAGTCCATATATAATAAGTCAATGGTGCGCACGGTGTCGCTGAAGTGCAGTTCCGCCTAGTGCGGTTCTACCTTAAGGAATACAATTTTTTGAAAAAGTTTTTACATAATAAGTACTTATGGTCTATTGAATTAAAGATCAAGAGTGATTCTAAATCTTTTTGGCAATTTTATAATAAAAAAAGGAAATGTGCTGGGGTCCCTTCAGACATGAATTACAATGGTAAAGTAAGTAGTAATATCTCTGAAATCTGTAACATGTTTGCAACTTTTTTTCAATCTAATTTTATGGTTGATACCTCTAATAATGATGTTTTACCGGCTAATTCTGAAATAATTGATATGGGTTCAATGTTTATATCTGAGGAAGAGATTTATAATGAACTTTCTATCTTAGATAGTACTTTAAGTATTGGACCTGACAATATTCCTGCTAGGTTTTTAAAAGAACGTGCCCATAATCTGTCGAAACCTCTGTGTTGCATATTCAAGTGGTGAGTTTTTAGATGCCTTTAAATGTTCCTATATTACTCCCATTTATAAATCTGGTTCAAAGCAAGCTGCTGAAAATTATAGACCAATTGCCAAGTTGCAACTGATTCCTAAGATTTTTGAATCGGTTGTAAAAGAAAATATATGAAGCGGTGAAAAATCATGTATCAGCTCAGCAACATGGCTTTGTCCGAGGGCGATCGACGGCAACTAATTTGTCAATTTTTGTAAATGTTTGCCTGAATAACATGGAAAACAAATGTCAACGCGATGTTGTTTTCACTGATTTTTCAAAAGCGTTCGATAGGGTTAGCCACCGAATTTTATTGAAGAAACTTTCCTTCTTAGGATTTTAGTCAACACTCCTTAAATGGATAAGTAATTACTTATGTAATCGCTCACAGTTTTTTAAAATCGGTTCTAAATTATCTTTCAAAATTAGAAATTACTCTGGTGTTCCACAGGGCATTCACCTTGGACCATTGTTGTTTCTACTTTTCATTAATGATTTACCCACAGTGATTAATTTTTCAAAATGTCTGATGTTTGCGGATGATGTGAAAATTTTCAAGTCAATTAAGTCAGTTGCTGATAGTTTGGATTTACAAAAAGATATAAATGCATTGATTGAATGGTGTTGTATGAATGCCTTAAGCTTGAAGATAAATAAATGCTCAATCATGTCTTTTTCAATGTCCGTTATGCCGATATTGTTCGAGTATAGGATGGTGGATATTGTATTGCAAAAAGTTGTAAGTCAAAAAGTCATTTTTAATTACCATCTTTCTTTTCACATAAATATTGATTATGTTATATCGAGAGCTAACGCTATGTCTGGATTTGTATTTAGGAACCCTCATAAATTTCGGGATCCTTATACATTGAAGTCCCTATTCGTAGCTTTAGTTCGTCCAATTTTAGAATATTGCTGTGACGTATGGTCTCCTCTTTTTAAAAAAGATTTGATACGTATTGAAAAAATTCAAAAACGGCTTACCAAATATGCGCTTCGAAAACTGTATTGGTCTGATTACATGCCATCTTATAATAGTAGGTGCTTATTAATTGGTTTAAAGCCTCTATCTTGTAGAAGAACTTACTATCGATAACATTCGCAAGAGATGTCATAATGGGACATATTGATTGCGCCCCTCTTCTAGCTTTGTTCGGTATTTGTGCGCCCTCTAGAGCCTTAAGACCGAGAAGTAATGGTTTCTTTTATATCTCTCGGCATGTAACGAACTATGGTCAAAATGAGCCAATTACTAATGCCTGTGTTAATTTTAATCAATTTGCAAATGTCATCGACCTTGATGAAAATAGAAATATTTTCAAATCCATTATTATCATGGAAAATATTATTTAAATTTATATTCTCTTTATTTTATGTTTTAATTTATTTAAATAGTTTTTAAGAAATATATAATAAGTCTAAAAGAGTTGTAATATTGTCTACTTATAGACATAAATAAATAAATGTAATTTTTTTTTAATATTACATTATATACCTATTCGTATTACTATCACGCTGACCCTAGCCGATTTCAAACAAATTTAGCAACATTTTTGTTTGTAAATACAAAGTACCTTCATAATATATAGCTTGATCACTTTTAGGAGGACAAAAAAGATATTTAAGCATTCCCAAAATAAGTGCCACCCTTATAACATTGTATTTTACTGTCGTCTGTGTGTGAGTCAAAGTGACATTTCGTTACTTAAACACCCTTATGTAGGTACTATATTCAACCTCCAAACGCGTTTAGCTTCTAAAGCGTTTATTAATTCGGATGATAATGTTTTCACGTTTAGGCATTATAAGTAATGTATAACTTTATTCACTCGCTATTATGCGTTTATAAATAAGACTGCTCGTATTTCAAATGAAAAAGTTTTTGTATAAATTTATGGCATTTCAAAGTAATTAATCCAAAACTTTGTTTCGCTTAACCTGGATTGGTTCGACGTATGTGTTCATAGACATCGAATACCGCATTGTCAAAATTTAAAATACCTACATGAAAAACGGATAACCTCATCATTTTTTTTTTGGATTCGGTAGAATATTGTAGGTACCCTCCATTCCTACCGACTACTAACATACACATAGGAGTAGTTGAGAGTTGTAAGTCGCTATATATGGTTCTCCATCAAGAGCCACAAATTCACTTATTTTTTTTTCATTAACAGAGACAAAATTTTTGATTTTGAATAGAATTTAAGAAAAATTATAACAAAACTGGTCTAGCCATTAAAAGTATATATATATATATATATACGTGTTTTTTGCAAGCCTAGAGGGATTTGGTTAAAAAAACGACATCGGGGATTATAGCGACGCCAATACAGAAAAAAATGGAGTTTCCATACAAACCTATTTTTCTATAGTCTCTTTTTACCGTTGCAGTTATTTGTGGCTCGGTGTGATTAAAGTTAATTTGTGTTTAGTCAAATTATTTTTGTCATCATCATTAGTCACTAATGCCTGATTTGCAATGCAATAAATATAACATTTTACAAAACCTATCCATACAAATGCATGTAAAGTTTACTATCAGTGCGGCGCCTTGCACCGAACATACACCATATTTCCATCGCATTTCAATTTTGTTCATCAATATAACTGGATGCACAAAAAACGCGACAAAGACATGTCATTGATTGAATCAACATTACGGCAATGACAACGAAACTCATATAAAGGAAAAAATAAAGGAAAATAAAAACACAAGCAAGTATATAGTCAAACCAAAAAATTCACCTCGAAGGTAACTTTATTCAGTGTTACTATCCATTTCAGCAGTTTAATTTTAATGCGCGCGTAGAGAAGAATAACTTGAAAAAATTATTGTAAAAACGACTCAGTTAAATTACATAAATTATGTTTGTATTTATGAACATATAGTACAATACGCCTCTCGCACAAATAGTTTCATAATTTATACTGGTGTAATTTATCATATTGCCCATCCTTATAAAATGCTGACCGTCTGGTTATATATGTGCTGCTCCACTTGATGTTAGACATTAACGAAGTTTTCAACAAAGTTGCTGTTTTCCTCACTCTCATTCACTATACAGCTAGCGAAGGAATTATAGAAGCGTCGGAAACCCGTCCTGTTTTTCTCGTTAATCGCATTTGTGTTATTTTTAAAATGTTAGTGTTTGTGCTTGGTGTTATTATAACGGTGCTTATATTTGTTTTTTACTTTCAATTAAAATTGGAATTTTTAAAATCATAGTTGAAGAAAGTTTGAAAAAAATAAATAAATAACCGTTAATACGATTGAATGATATATAAGTATTCAAACTACCATAGGACTCCCATTACCGTAAGTTAAACTTGCATCTATTTACAACCATTACTGTCAACAAAGTAAACAAACATTCCAAACTCAAATAAATTATTACAAAAATATATAGAGGGAATGAATCATTATAATTAAACAATTAACTTATATTTCCTTTCAAGAAACAAAAATAGATTATAAGCAAGTAATAATTGAAGTTAGTCATGTTTTCTATGCCATACCCTCACATCCTTTCTGTCACGTCTATCTTATTGAATATCCATCCACCGTTGCATCGTAGACAAGGTATTTATAATTATTTTATGCCGCACCTAAATCTCGCGTTTGGCAAAGAAACGCTATGAACACTGACTATATGAATCCACCCCCACAATGTCCTTTTAAAAGAATTTTGTGTATCTAAAAGAATTATGTTGGTAGAATCAATATCTGCATTTCTAAATGAAATGTGGTTGTTTGTTTAGTCTTGAACATTAAGCTCATCTTTATAAATATCAATTTACTTAGGCGTGAGAGGGGTATTTTCCTAAAAAAAAAATATTCACTTACTATTTCATGCTATATGTTTTAGAACCAGTATGGATATTACTTTAATTATATATTTAAAATCAAGTTGTTGAGATTTGTTTTTGTAAAAAAATTTCAGTTTTAAAAAAAAAACATTGTCAACTGATATTTTTTTAAATTGTACGTTATTTTTTATCATTAATTTTTAGTTTAATTTTTTAGGAAAATTGCGAAAACAACATATTTTAAAGGAAATTTTAGTATTTAGTAACGGGAAACTGTAGAGGGAGGGGAGCGGTGAAAGGATTTGGAAATTGGGTATTTTATGCTTAAGACTTTAATAGCCGATTTCATAAAGCCTATTTAAATATTCAACAGGCTTTTGAATCTTAAAATGACGTTAAAGTTCCATATAAAAAAGATCATTTAAAAATTTAAAAGCCTGTAAATATTTCTGAAACTGAACATAAGTAATATTAAAATTCAAAATCCATTTTTTTTTATTAAAAATCACGGTCTTACGGAATTAAGTACCCAAAGAAGGCTTGTTTAAGGCGAAAGTAGTTTACGTAATTTTCAAATATCAATATAACTAAAATTAATAAAACTGTCAGATTTAGCATAAGACTAAAAATTAATAAGAAAATTGATTATAGAAAAAATAGCAATGTAAAATTTTGAAAAAAAATAATGCGCTTTTTTTAAATTTTAATTTAACAAACTTTATGAGAAAATAAAATAATTAATGAATAGATTGCTGCCTTAAAAAGTTACAGTATGATGTTATAAGTTTCTGGGTTTTCTGTTCTAAGTATGTTTTTTTTAGAAAATTCCTCCTTTCCCTGAAACCGAGAAAAACAGATGGGTTTTTATCATTTAAACGGTTACATTTATCAGTAATTATTGAATAGTTATGATATGACCTTTCTTGTAGAACCTCTGATTTCCTCTTAATTTATACAAAATAATTATTTTTACAATTACAATTTTTTTGCACACAGGCATTTCTATAGAGCGTATTTTTAGCAAAAAGTGCTGAATGAAGTGAAGTTTTTAGTTCAACCTACAGCTCATTGTCTTATAAAATTTTAAAATTGAGGGAGCTAAATATTTATGAGTGGCATCGAAAGAACGGAACAGCTTTCCATTCCCATTATTTGTATTAATACAAAATCATGCACTGTGTTAATTATTGTAATGCTATTATTTACGTTCTTAGGACTAGCCATGTCATAATATTTTTACCCCTTTTGAAAGATGCAAATCAATCATGAATTATCTTTATAATCAGTGAGTTAAGTGCAAAATATTAAGTTCCATGTAAATAAACAAGTTTCGCTGTCGTTCGGAATTATTCGCGTTGGTTTCGGATAGCCTTAAGGTTTGGAGATTATTGAGAGTACCCGCGCTGGTGCGATACGAATCTTTAAACATTCGTTGGTCGTCGTGTATTCGCTGTGGATGTTTCGCGCCGGTTATAAATAGATTTAAGGCTGACCCAAACCAACGCGAAACATTCGCGCGAATATGCGACGACTGAATGATGTTCGAAGATTCGCATCGCGCCAGTGTGGGTGCTCCCATTAATCTCCATGTAAATAAATTAAGACAGGCGAAAGTCTTGTCGTCGCTTTGAAATATTCGCGTTGGTTTGGGAGAGCCTTTATTTGTCCGTGTAATGGATGCCTTAATATATCTGCCACAAAATTCATCTAGCCCTCTATCGACCAATAGCATTAAAAATATATGCTGTCAAAATGACATTTCTCCCTAAAAAAATTCCACCCATTTCTCCAGTTGAATTGAAACTGTCATTCCAGTAAAATTTTTCAAGCAAATAGCAAACCACACGACGATAAAAAGCAGTGTTATTCATTTCTTATTTTATTTTACATATTTTTCTACAAAATCTTAAATCACAAGAAATTACAATCTTCAAACGAAATAAACAAAAACGTAATCACTCTGCTCTATCCAGAGATAAAAAACAAATCTTGTAAAATGTACTAAATGTGTCTGATAACAAGAACAAAAGATTCAAAGTGCACAAATTACTTTAGAAGTGTGAGTACCTACTTAGAAAAAGATATAAAATAAAGAAAAATTTTGTTAGTTTAAACGAGAAAAACCACCCCCCCTTCCTCGGGTCCTCTGCACGGAACCATGGTTAAAAAAATTAGAGTTGTTGCTTATGTTTGTAGTGACGTCATTGCGTGTTTTCATCATCCGCAGTAGTCACTCGCTGATTGAATATTAGCAGTTGTGACCCCTTTTTGCGATTAATTTAGCAAAATTGTATTTTTATTCCTAACAGGGGTCACATATTGCTTTACTCATTACAATGAGTGTATATTTGTCTGGGGGTGGTCGTTTCTCCTCCTGGTTGCCCTTGCCATCTGTGGGGTTTGCTCAATTAAGAACAAAACGAAAGTAAAGGGCGGAACCAGTAGACAGAAGAAAATGCCCTCAATTCCAAGAACAAAGGTTCAGAGACCATGTCGCTTTTAAATCAGTTGTCGCCGCGCCGATAATAATCGATGTTTGTGATTCATAGTCGCAATGGAGGGGAGGCGGGTAGTTTTGTTTTGATTGATTTTACTCTCATTTTGTTGTGTTATATTAGTCCTGCAATCATTTGTATGTTTTTGTTCGATGATAACTATCAATTTTCAGCTATTTTCTCGCAGAAAACACAATACCATTCATAAAGCATGACATCTTACGTGCGAACATTGTACGAATTCGCTGGTGAACCTGGGACAGCGGAAATTTCAATTAATCCTGGTGACATTTTAACTGTTCTGCGCACAGATGTCGGTGAAGGCTGGTGGGAGGGTAAAAATCCCTCTGGTCAAACTGGCCTCTTTCCAGCTGGTTATGTCGAGGTGATGTCAGCAGCTGAAGTTGCTCAACAATTCAATGGAGGTGGATCGGCTGCTACCTCTCCTGCTGTAGCAGCACCACCAGCTCAGCAAGCTCCACGCTATGATCAAACAGCGGATGATTTCAACGAAGGTGATGATTGGGAAGACGATTGGGATGATGACAACGAAACCTACTCGGAGATTCCGGGTGGCAATCATGTTAGCTCAAGCAAACACACTGGCTATGGTCTATCGCACTCGGCCAGCTATGATAATAAGAATTTACCCGCTGCACCAGCCGATGATCTTATATCTTTGTCATCGCAACATCCAAGTGCTGTTGCTACAACTGTCAAGAAATCGGGAATGTTTGCAAAGAGTTCGGATTCCTATATCCTCGGGCTGAGCAACAAGGAGAAGTTGGCCGACAGCGATATAGTGTATGTTATGCAGACGGATAATTTCTATCACTGGCAACCGAATAATCAACCGTATACGGTTCGTGTTGCAAGTCCGAAGAAGGAGACCAAGTTCAAGGGGATGAAGAGTTTCATTGCTTATCAACTGACACCTAGTTTTAATAATATTTCGGTGAGTTCTTGCAGTTTTTAATGTTTAAGAATATTTCAAAAAAGACAAGGTTTTAATCTTTGGTGTAACCGAAATTGGCTTAAAATTGGTTTAAAAAATTTCATTTACAGGGTGATTTGGTGATTTGTATAGGATATGTCAAGACAAGAAAACAATCGTCTTGAATTAAACATCTCGTTATATATTTGTAACCCATCTTATGTGATTTATGTCCACATATATGTGCTATATGAATCACTGTGAGTAAATACCGCAAATCCATAAAGCATTATAATTTTAACTTTTAGAGAAAAAAATAATAAAACCGTGACGAGACGAAGAAATCAATATCGTTGTCATGACGTATTGTGACGCATCTTGAATACTCACTTTTTCGTAACAATTTAGCTAAGTATGTATGTTTTGTTCGCCTACAAGAATACAATAAGTGGAAGACTGGTTGCACGTGAATATATATGCAACTCTAATGTTTGTTTTGCGGCAGTAGGCGAACTATATCCTGCTCAAGAAAACTTTACAAAATGTTAGCTTTCTACTTACATTATGTTCAATAGGTTGAAAATTAAAAAAGGTATAGTAAAAGATTGCGTGTTAGTGATCGCTGCTAATAGGAACAAACAGAAATCTTAAGCGAAATCTGTTAAGCAGTTATCGAGTGTATAAGCCTCACAAAAACTTACATTCATTTTTATATATGTATTTATTGAGGATTTGGTGTTCTGTGCCATATATCGGATAAAATATCATCTTGAATTTATTTGTCAAACGTTTGTTAACCCATTTGTGATATTTAAAAGTTAATATTTCGTGTTACATAATTTTTCAGCGTATGTACGACAAATTCATATAATTATGTACATACAGTCCACCTAAATGAGACAAAGAATTTTAACTTGTAAAAATATGACCCAGCTCAATATGCATGTGGTATAAGATATCAGAGCTTAACTCAGACATTTCGAAACAGGGCCTAAATCATCAGCATCTAAACAGTTTCTGATGATTAAGAGGATCCAACGTTTTTTCCACTTGAAATAATTTAATTTTTGTTTGTTCAATTTTACTCTACGGTAAAATTCGTGCTACTGAAGCAAAAGTTATCAGTTTATTGTTGATCAATTATTGCATTAAACTGATAACCATTTAAAATCAGCATCTTTGTGTAGCACTTCCGAACCAATTATTCCAAGGCGTACGATTGCCATCGAAAAGGTAGAACTAAGATTACGACTAAATTCGGGACTAGTATGAGTCATCCGAATCACTATTTTTTTTTTGTTTTCAAATAATTATCTATCAGAGTTTATTAAAAATCTCAGCCGCTAATCATAGGATTAGTTTCTCTTATCTTTCTATAAACAAAACAAACATTTCTTATTTCTGATAAAATAGCATTTGTACTTGTTTAAATATTTAAAGCCGAGTAGATCCATATAGGTTAGCCATATTATATTATGTTTCTGAACAGAGTCTAGATAAAAGTATGAAAATACACTGTTTCTGGAATACCAAGCTTCATGCGTTTCTGGTTTCAACGACAATAATAGTGTCAGCCCGGAAAAAAAAACCGACAAAAAAAAAATCAAATAGAAATTTTAATTACTATGAGCCTGTACAAAATAAACAAACCACATTCTAGTGGGTAGTTCTTTTCCTGCAAAAAATGTCGTTCTAATTTTTTTGAGTTGTGAATGTTTTCTTCTGGAGTGGCGGTATGTGGTTTTGACTTTTGACTTTGCAAAAATCTAAATGATAAGAATTTTTATTTGTGTCCCAATGCGAGGTGATCACCCCTATTCTGCTATCCGATTCGATCGAAACTTTCGATTCACGTGAATTTTTCATTCCATTTACATCAAATTATTTAGATAAATCTTATGTATTCCCAATGCAAATCTTAACCAGTACTTCTTTTTGAAATTCTAAAATGGATCTTACTGTCTTAATTATGTTTTTACAACAATTTGTACGCATTATAGAGCATTCACTTCCTTCCCGCGGATAGCAAAGTGCAAATATTAACGCGAACGTTTAGCAGAATAGGGCTGGATAAGTCTGATAAAAACAATACCTCACCGTTGCTCTGTTTTTTTTTTTTTTATTTCGCACTTGTATCAAAAATATTTATGTGATTAAAATTTTCTTCAAATAGAAAATAAAAGGCAAGCCAAAATTTCAATGGTATGTTACTTCATAAAATTCTAGGTTTCCCGCCGTTATAAACACTTCGATTGGCTGCATGAACGACTTGTTGACAAATTTTGCCTCATTCCCATTCCACCGCTGCCCGATAAGCAAATCTCTGGACGCTATGAAGATCAATTTGTCGAACATCGACGTGTTCAATTGCAAGAGTTCGTCGATTGGGTATGCCGACATCCGGTACTATCGAAATGCGAAGTCTGGTATCACTTCCTCACGTGTACCGATGATAAAATATGGAAATCTGGTAAACGACGTGCCGAACGTGACACTTATGTCGGCGTGACTTACTGTTGGGCGATATATGCTCCTGAGAAAACACTTCTCACATCCTTTGTGGACTCGCAGTTGGAAAGCTGTGCAGGTTTTTCACATTTAATGGACGGTGCTGTGAAGAATTTACTGACCATTGCATCGGAACAAACGAAACGCAATCAAATTCAATCGAAAAAAGACTTCCAACGCATCGGCGATGGTATGTGTGATCTTGCTAAGGCTTTGAATGTTGATGAGAGGCGTTTAGCACCGAGTGGTCATTCCTTGGCAGAGAGTGTTGGACGAGTGGGAGGATTGTTTATAAATATGGGTCAGCTATTTGGAGAACAACCGAGACTAGATTGGATTCCACTTTCAGATCGACTACATATTTACAGGTATGTTACTAATTGCTGTTTTTTTTTGTGAGTCCAGTTAATTGTTGTTTCTATTGCAGAGGAGTGCTTAATAGTTTTCCTGATATCCTGTCAACCCATAAAGGTGCAGTTCAAAAGAGAAAAGATTGTGAACGTCTGGTAGCTGATCAGAAGATGGGGAATCTACAATTGGCCGAAGTTAATCGTAGAGTTGATGTTATGTCGTATGCTGTTATGGCAGAAATGACCCATTTCCGTGAGGAAATAGACAAACATTTAAAGGAAACTCTCAAGGACTTTGTCGAGGAACAGATTAAATTTTATTCCAATATTGTGGCCAGGCTGCAAGAAGCACATCAGCAATTTTTCTAAAAAAAAAACAACTAAAATAGCAGCTTTTCTTCAGTTTCTTTTCTGCATCTTTTTGTCCCTGTGTACGTATATTCTATTTTTTTTTTTTTTTGAAACACGCGCGTATTGTATTACCAAGAAAATTCGTAATTTGTGTCTTTAATTGTGTTTGCTTCAGAAGCATGTTTTTCTCCTTTGTTACAAGGTATTCATTCCCATTTTTTTTTCTTAAAGAAGTTTAATTGATTTCATATATCGTCAAAGTTGCCTTCACCATATAATATGTTTATTATTTTAATATGCAACACTAATTTTTTGTTTTGTTTGGAAATCTTAGGTAAAAATAGTTTTTTTTTTTTTAACAAATTTACACATAATGCTTTGGTAGTAGTATTCAATTTATTTTTCATACCAATAATATTATATTCGATTTAACATTATTCATTTGATTTTTTTTTCATTTTTTGTACATTTATCGTTTATATGCTAACCATACCCTATCTGCTGAAATCTATGTAAAACTGAACGTGATGTTGTTTAGATTTTTAAGTATTATAATTAAAAATTAATATTGAATGATATCAGCAAACAGAAAACTAATAATAAAGAAATATATATTTATATACTTTACTGTAAACCAGTTGAATTTTTGGTCTTGTGGCAATATTCTTAGGATTTTCGTTGTTGGCCTTAACACCGTTAAAAAAAAAACTGGTGAAGGAATCATATCGGTATTAAAATAAGGGAACATTCTTCAGGTGCCTCGCCATAAACGTGATAATTGAAATTGTTATTGAACCAAGCTAAAAACACGAACTATTAATTAAATTAATTTTAAATTCATTTTGCATTGATTTCACTTTATTAGTTAACGTAAAAATAGTTAACTGAAATTTAGATACAATATATTAAATAAACAACGTCAACAAACCTTGAATGGATTCCGAAACTCAAGCCTATCGCACTACTGAAACTGTAGCTGGATGGCAGTATTTGGTAGTTAGCTAAGAAAAACGAAGGCGATACACTTTTCCCAACGAGGCTCCAACTGATTGTTACTGGGGTTGTAGGACCCCGTGGCGTAATGGTTAGTGCGTTGGTATTTTTTGGGGCTAGTCAAAAACCTCCAAAAGTAAAACTTGTGAAAAAGTGCAGATTGTAGATCCCCCCATTCTGGCCGACTAACAACAAGCACATAGGAATGGTTGTGATTGTAAGTCACTGTGCCTTGGTTCCCCACGAGCCGTTCTATCTTAAATAATAATTTTCCTTGTTTTAGACTTTTTGGTACTTATTTTTCTACCATTTTTAAAAATTAAAACTTCCTCAGTTTCAGATGATTCAAACTCATTTATGATTTGTTCAATAAATTAAATATTTTATTCCTATAATTAATCAGTCCATCTGTGTGCATAGGTAATAATAACAACAACAACAAGAGAAACACATTTTTCATTTTCAAAAAAACGGGCGAACTAACTTTTTAAGTAAATGTATATATGATTTGGATCTTTGATGACCATGGTGAAACGTTTATTCAAATTATGCACTTGATAGGCTACAATTTGATTGGTATTGGTTGTGTAGGGATATTCGCTTATAGTGGAAGCGTATAATACCCCACGTACTTCAGATTTTCGGCGCTCCATATAGCCCATTTTGTAATTGTGTGGCCATGTCTGCGGTACAGTCGATACGAGATCGCATTGTTCCGGGACATGCTCTGCAAAGAAGTTGTTTTTGAAAGCAGCATTATAGAATCGTGTGCATAGACCGTGGGAAGTCAAAGTGCCAGTGCCTGGAAAAAGTCCAGAACCAACTTGATACATTCCACACACACCCATATTCCAATTCTGATGACAATTTCGCGATAGGGTTCCTTTGTCTTTGCTAGTGTGAATGCATTGGACATTTTTTGCCGCTAGTGTTGGATCGAATTGATCGAACCAATCAAATCCCGGGCCAGCCATATCACAAGCTATTGAAAATTTAAGCAAAAAATTAGAAATGAGAAGAACTTTTTTTAAATGAAATAATGTAGCATGTTGTTTACCATCGAGTTCGCCTAGTCTTTGATGTCCAAACATTGTGCCAGCTCGTATAGCCATTCGAGCGCCCAGACTGAAGCCAAAAATGTAACCATTGCTGGGATCGAATCCTCTGGCTTCCAATTCTTCTAGCTTTCCTTTGAGGATGTCCGCCAATATATTGACATGATGTGTTAGCATAAGATAATGTGGAATCGATGCGGCTAGTTCGTAGTCCATGCACATTATACATCCACCTCGATATGTTTCTAGATCTATGCAAATTTTTAAAGACTGTTATTATATGTGTATTTTAATAACTTAAGAAACAGTTAAGAACTTACTTGTTTGAAGGTCTTCTACCCATTTTTCTCGACAACTTTCTCTCCATCCGTGAATGACAATCGCGTATTGAGTACTATTTCCTCCGCAATTTCTAAAAATAAAATAAATGTTATTATTTTTACAAAGGATACATTATGGAATTTGAAAAAAAAGAAGTCTAGATATTGATCGTGCATTAAAGATTCTAATGAAAACTAAAAACATATATTTTTCTATAAAACCATGCAAAAAGTTAGAATTTTCTTTTTAACTACCATATCGATCTGTTACAAAATACAAAACAAAGACGAAACTAGAGAAATATTAATTTATAACCGTTACAAATGTTGCTATTAAAAGAGGGCGGGTATTAATGAGCTTTGGGCAACTTAAAAAAAAAACACTGGGTGTCTGATGACGAAGTATTCTAGACCTGTACATCAACGAAACTGTTCCTTAAAATAACATTTTGGATGAAGATAGCTTACCAAATAACCTACCAAACGCCGGATATGTTTATACTTTAAAGCAATATGGTTTGAACTATTTAAAACGGCTGATAGCAAAATTATAACTAAATCTGAATAACCAAAAAAAATTCTCAAAAAAATGCAATGGCCCTATTTTTGCTGTTCCAAATATCACATATTTGCATATCTTCAGATCAGAATAACAAGGGTCTTTTCCATCTCTCCGCATGAGTTTGTTGCTAAATAAATAAATAAAATAAAGTAGGTATGTGATTTTTGTTTTAAAGTGCGTCTACGGTCTTAAAATTTCTTAAACAAAATATTTATTACAACCGTAAAAATGTAATAGCATATAATTTCCGTCTGCGTTAAGTGATCACAGAAAATAAGTTTAAGTTTTGGAGAAAATAGAAAAAAAACTGACGTTTTTCATCATTTTATTTTTACTTCCGATACGTATTGTGTGCATGTTGTTTGTTTTTGCTGAAACTGTTGGACAATGTACAATAAATGTGCCGAATCCGAAAGGTAAGAAGCACTTATTCATGATAAGAAATAGGTTCTCTTGGAGGATGTCGTCACTTCCTCGTAGGACGCACGGCAGTATCCTGTCGTATAACCGTTATGAAAAAAATATTGTCTCTCGGAAACGGCTATAACGATTTTGATACAATTTTTTGTGTGGGAAATCCCTTTAAATTAAATTAATACTGCATAAAAATAAATTCTAAAAAATATTTATTTTTGAAAAATAAATATTTTGAAATTAAGGTTTACACACATCAGTTGAACCGTATTTGAGAAAAGCGAAAATAAAAGAAATTCTTCTTTGGGAGGTACCATTAATAACCATTTTTCGGAACCATTTTTTTAATTAAAAGGCAACTTATAAATATTTAAATTTATTGAGTTCTTAAAAAAAAATTCTGTAGCGCTGATTTTGAGAAAAATAAGGTTTTTTATGGCCAAGAAATTTTGTATGACAGCTACTGTTAGTTTTGGTCGTAAAAAAAAGAGAAAAAAACGGGTGGGGGAATGTCCAAAAAACGCTTGGTACCAAGTTTAAAGAAAATCGACCCATCCGTTTAGGCTGTAGTCGAACAGACAGACAGACAGACGGACGTTTTTGCGAGACCCATCGTAATGTCAAGTTTGATCAAAATCTCGAGTTCGATTTTTTGGACGAATTCATAACTTACCATATAGCACATATGTTCGCAAGTTAAAAATGTGTAGCTAATATAATTTTAAAGGGTTTTCCAATAACAGGTGTTATTTTGAATAGCCCGCTATTTCGGTAGCTGTCACTTTTGAAGCTGTCATTTTTTGACATTTGACAAGTAGAAACTACGCCATTGATAAAAATGAAACGATACACGCTTCAACAACGCATTGAAATTATTAAAATTCACTATAAAAATGGTGACAATTTGGCAGAGACGGTTCGTAAAACTAAAACATTTTTGGGTCGTCGTGAAGCACCTTGTTGGACCGCAATACAGAAATTGGTGGACAAATTCGAGCTGTTGGGACAAGTTAGTGATGTGAAGAATAAAACCCGTGCACGTCGCTCAAGAACAACTGAGAATATTGCTGTTGTAGCCCAAAGTGTTGAAGAAAACCCATGTTTGTCCATTCCTCGTCGTTCTTTGGAATTAGGCATTCCACAAACGTCATTACACCGTATTTTGCATAAAGACTTGGGTCTTAAGGCTTATAAAGTTCAGTTAACACAAGAACTCAAGCCGGCTGATCATCAACAACGTCGTGTCTTTGCTGATTGGGTCCTTGAAATGCATGAAAATGATCCGGAATTTCATCGAAAAATCATCTTGACTGATGAGGCCCATTTCCACCTCGGAGGCTACGTCAACAAGCAAAACTGTCGCATCTGGGGCTCGGAAAACCCAAGAGTTACTGTTGAAAAGCCTCTCCATCCTCAACGCGTGACTGTGTGGTGCGGTTTATGGTCCGGCGGGGTCATTGGACCTTACTTTTTCGAAAATGAGGCTGGAGCAACAGTTACGGTCAATGGATTGCGCTATCGAGAGATGATTAATGATTTTTTATGCCCGGAATTGGATGGTATTGATCTGGACAACGTTTACTTTCAACAAGACGGCGCTACGTGCCACACAAGCAATGAAACCATCGATCTTTTACGGGAAAAGTTTCCGGACCGTGTTATCTCTCGAAGAGGTGATCACAATTGGCCACCGAGATCTTGTGATTTAACACCTTGCGACTTCTTCCTTTGGGGCCACGTGAAAGATAAGGTCTACGCCAACAGCCCAGCGTCGATTCAAGACCTCAAAGATGGAATTCGTGAGGCTATCGAGGACATAGGGCAGCCACTTTGCGATTTGGTTATGGAAAATTTCATGAAAAGGATATGGTCCTGTAAGCGTGGTCGTGGCGGCCATTTGGCTGATGTTGTGTTCCATTATTAACGGCATACCTTCCTCTTTATAATGAAATAAACATCCGATCATTTATCTCAAAAAATGCCATTTTTCTTTGAATATCAAAATAACATAATTGGAAAACCCTTTAGTACCTATATTCGCAAGTTAAAAATGTGTAGCTAATACAATTATACAATCTTTGAAATTTTAAGAAAATTGAATCACAAGTGCATTTAATTGTTTCAAAGTTATATTTTTTTGTTGATTTAAAAACTCATTCTATAAATTTGTTGCTCTCTGAATTTGTAAAACTCTAAGTAAGAAGCAACCTATCCTTGCAAATATTTCGTTGAGCTTAAAACGAATTACATAAGTATGTAGGTACATTTATTGAAACAAACATTTGAATAAAGTTCTCTCAAGACGGAAAATACACAAGATGTTTAAAGTTTTAGAATTATAAAAACAGTGCTATTTCATAAAAGCCACATACAATGTTCAGGAAAATGAGTTATTGGAGATCACAGCAGTCCCTCAATCCTCAGCAATATGTTTTTCAGAAAAAAATATTTTGGATTCGCTCTCTCTCTTTAACTCCAAATTTGGAGCCTTCTTACAGCGTAATATATCCGTTCTTCCAAAAAATAATAATAATAGTTTTTATGAAGCTTATTGAAGGTGTGGGGTGGCGTATGTGGAATATTTTTTCTTTCAGTGGTAAGTCAGATATGGTTAAAATGTTTTTTTTTGTTATAGGGTCTAAAGGGCTGGTCGAACAGAGCGTGGTCAGCCGGTGCGGCCAACAATTCAATTTTTGTACAAAGACGCTAGACCGCGCTTTGTTTGATCAGGCCTTTTTTTTAGAGGTAAATTTTTACTCCTCAGCAACTTAATTCCTATACCCAAACTACTTCCTCCTACCGTTGCCAGCCCAAAATATGAAAATATAGCGTTCGCTATGCTTACAACATTTTGTTTCAATAATTTGTCTTTCGAAACGGTTTTTCGAAAAATTAACTAGGGAATCAATTCAGGTTTATGTTAAAAAGAGAAAAAGTATGTTTTTTTATTTCACAATTTCTTCATTTGGACCTGCTGCAGGGAATAAGGAAAAGCCACAGATTTTGTTCAGAATTATGAAAATCAACGATACCCACTTGTCATACCAACCTTCGATGTTCGTATGGTAAATGCTCGAACACGAGCACAAACATCGTGTTCTTCTCATTCTCATTCTCATTCTCATGGCATTGCTCATTAAAGAGATTATTTTTATATTTGTTTTCATTAATTAACTTCGAAATAATTAAACACTTTATATTTTTTGACAATTTTCAAGGAAGTTAGTAAAATATTCAAATTCCTAAGCCTAGAATTGTTTCAGTATTTAAATATAGTTTATTTTCCATAACAATATATCGTTTACACGATGAGATGATAAGACCATCAAAAACCTGTTGTCGTGTTATTTTGTTCCGCATTTACTATTTTATTCTTAAATTTGCAATTATGATAAACAGATTGTATACATTGACATTGATTCTGTTACTAAGTTTTGTGAACTTAATCAAAAAACTCTCACTTTCTTCTACATCATCATCACACAGAGTAACAAAAATAAAATATTTCAATAAAACGTAATAAAACTGCCTAAAGCGCATTCTTCTTTCACCTCTTTTGAAACTTTTTTTCTTAACACTTATGTTAATAAATTTATGCCCTCATAAACTGGCCAAATTTTTCAAATTTTTGTGGAGCACCATCAATAATTTATTGATGATGATTTTTTGTTTGCATACATTTATTGAACTAAAAACAATAAAAACTCTCAGACAGACACAGAGCATCGATAATTATTACATATTGTATAACTTTGCATCTTTCACTTTCAAACTTCTCACTTATGACTTACTCATTTTCTTGAAAAGAAGTCACGCGACGATACCACGAGGAGAAAAAATATCCTCTAGCTAAGGGAATCACAAGCAGGATACCCACGAGACAGAATATGATTTTTTCTAGCGAAGGTACCGTCATTTTATTACGAATTTTTAAATGTTAACTGATCGGAAACCGCTTCTAAACTAACCGAAAGCTGGGCTTAAACTAAAAACGAGAGAAATTTTAAGTTAAAGAAACTTCTGTTGTTTCATCTCAGAAAGTCAGAAATAGTAAAATAAAAAAAAAAACCCGCCTGATCAGAAGTATCTATGAGACCCTATGATGTCAAAAAGTCCGGAAGAAATTCACAGAAATAGATGAAAATTTGTGTGTTGTTGAAGAAGGCAAAATACGTTACCTGTATAGAAAAGCTTATTTAAAATTTTAATCGGATTTTACCCACGCGTCATTAATTTATGCCGATGCCGATTGATTTGATTAAGTCAAATGTGGCACTCTTAAGCTTGTTGATTCAACAATTTAATTAAGAGATGATTTTTGGAGAATTGTAAACTTTGAATGGAAAATTTACCTATTCGTTACGACTTGCGAGTTGATATGGTGTGACTCTTTCAGGGGAAACTCTTACGAAGGTCGGTCAGCATTAGCAGACAGGGTTTGATTTTGATGAATTTTTAATTCTTTAAGTAGATTTTGTTTCAGATTTTTGTGTTTTTGTTGTTGTTGTTTGTGCAGTTGAAACTACATTAAGCGCATTAAATAAATTAAAAGCCTGTAGAATGTATGTATGTATGGATATGTAGATCAAAAACTACTTTCACTTTTTTGAATAACCTATGATTACTTATATAGCTGAATGCTTATAGACAATTAGGTAACAAGCTTCGGTGCTATAAACTTCACTTACACTTATGTTGGTTCTGCTACTCGAAATTCATTCAATCCCAAACCAAAATGTCTTAATAATCTTAGTTTTCCTTTTAACCCTATTTTTAAACAAGTGGGATCAGAAACCTTTTCCAAAATGTTATTTTTTTTAATTAAAAAAATGATAAAGGGAGTAAAATATTTGGTACCTACTGTTTATACTTTCTTTTTAACTACACTAAGGTCCAGTTTTTCAGTGCATGCAAGTTAACTCTGAATTAATTCAGAGTTAGTTAATCCTGCAAATACTTTAATCCCGAGTTAAATCAAAAGTAGTTTCTTAGTGGAGAATTAAATTTAACTCCTATATAGTTGTCAAAAATCTATCCAAATCGAAGTGCGACAGTATAGAAATCAATGTTTTGCTATGAAAATTACCCTTTCTATATTGTCGTACCTCGATTTGAATAGATTTTTTAAACGCACCTTTCAGCAATACTTATTGAGCTAGTCCAGAGTTAACTCACCAAATTTTGGTTGAGATAACTCGGGATATAATCCGATCCCGTATACCGCAAGTCAAAACAATTAGTCCTATTCGGCGTGATCTTTTATTCTGTTACGAATTTCCATACAAAATTTGAGCTGTCAAAAGAACTCAATTATAATAGGTCTGTTTGGTATATTTCAGCAAAATGTGTAAAACATGTCAAAACACCAAAGTGAGAACAAATTTCTCAAAAATGGAGAAACGAACAAGAAAGTTAACAAACGGATTGAACCACTTTTGTGTACAAAACGTCAAAATTTTACTCCTCGCATCAACAATCACATGCCAAAAGTCTGGTTTTGTTAACAATTTGCGTTTAATTAAAAAAAAAATACATTAATTATAAATTTTCCAAGTTATTGGCTGCGTTCAGATATGTATCCAAAGCGATCTGGATAGCTTTGTGTTGTTGCTATCCCTTGTAAAAACACATCTGATTATAAAACAGCTGTTGCCAAAAAATAAATCTCGAACTATCCTAAAAATTCTGGGATACTCATCTATCCTGCGAGAATTGTCAAAAAAAATTCGATTCTGTTTAGAAAAAATTCTATTTCTTTTTTGAAAGGAATTCGCCACTAACCTATCTGGTTTTGGTCGTTCAGAAAAATACATGGATACTTGAGTATCTAATTCCTTTCAAAAAAGAAATCGAATTTTTTCAAAACAGAATCGATTTTTTTCTGTCAATTGAAAGGAATTTGTATTTCGTACAAGAATCGATTTTTTTTTTTGGTGTGATTGTGTTTGTGTTACTTTATAGCTGCAATTGACGCAAAACGTCAAGAAATTATTCACAAAACTATTAAGGTTGTTTGTTTTTGTTGTGAGAAAAAAGGTTTTACCAATAAAATTAAATTAATAAATAAAAGATATTAGCCAGCTTATACGGTGCCAATTTATTGGTGCATTTTATTTGTTTGAACTTCTATTTGCACATATATTTTTAAAGAAAATTGTTATTGAAAAGTTTTCACTTGCACCGAAAGTTTTTAACATGTCTTTCACTCGCGAAAGCTATTTTTTTTTCTCAAATTTGTGTTTGATAATGAACAACGCACAATAAATTATTTTTATAGCTGTATTGACCGAATATATTGTTGAATATTTTGTTAAATTATGTAGAATTCGTTGCAACCTAAAAATAAACAACTCGTCTTAAAAAAATCTTCATAGTGTGTGTGCAAATCAGTGTGAAATCTTGCTAAAAACGCAAGATTTGTTTTGACAGAAAAGAATCGATTTTGTTTAGAAAAAATTTAGAAAAAATTCGATTTCTTTTTTGTAAGGAATTCGCCATAAATTTGCTGCTCAAATCAGTTTTGTAGTCAGCTGTTCTTGACAATTCTCGTAGGATAGATGAGTATCCCAGAATTTTTAGGATAGCTCGAGATTTATTTTTTGGCAACAGCTGTTTTATAATCAGATGTGTTTTTACAAGGGATTACAACAACACAAAGCTATCCAGATCGCTTTGGATACAAATCTGAACGCAGCCAATAACTTGGAAAATTTATAATTAATGTATTTTTTTTTAAATTAAACGCAAATTGTTAACAAAACCAGACTTTTGCCACGTGATTGTTGATGTGAGGAGTAAAATTCGGACATTTTGTACACAAAAGTGGCTCAATGCGTTTGTTAACTTTCTAGTAAATTTCTCCATTTTTGAGGAATTTGTTCTCTCTTTGGTGTTTTGACAGGTTTTACACATTTTGCTGAAAAAAGATACCAAACAGACCTAATATGTGGCTGAATAGGCCCAAATTAAAGAGATGAGTTAAATAGGTAAGGTAGTAGTTTTTTTCTGCTGTACCCACATTAAGCTGGCAACACACCACTTTGTTCTTGTTGATTCTCATTCTTTTAAAAGACAATTCTATAAATAAAAATTAATTAAATCAAAAAAAAAATCCCATTTGGAAAATGTTTCAAGAGTTCTTTGTAGAAAGATTTTATTCACTTCAACTTTTGGTATTCTCCCCGTTAAACGACTCAAAGCATTCTTTTGTTTTAAATCAGCAGCATGAGTAATTCCAAATTGATTAAACAAAAAAAAAATATTTTTCACACCATATACACATGGTCAATTTGCACAAACACAATGGCCAAAGATAAGTTCTTCATGGTTATTGAAAGATACTAATAGCCTAACTTATCCCATCCCATAGGTATAGGTTAGGTTGGTAGGTATATAGTGAGTGGCATAATTTGAAGGTAGCCTTATAAGTTGCCGCACTTACCCTCGACTATTATAGTATATCTAATAACAAATCCTTCCGCATTCCGTCATTTAACACGAAAAATCTTGAAAGGTGCTCCTTCATCTTAAGACAAACTTTACATAGTTTAACGTCGAGATACGAAAGAGATGAGTTGCATGTGGATTGTGGACACACGCAGTGGTTCATATCGTTTCGTTGATGAGGTCGACGCTAATTTTCATATTTAAGTGTGAAGAGAATATAGAATATTTTCCCAAAGTGGCTCTTCGTTTTTCTGCTGAAAATTATAGAATATGTTTTTTTTTTTGAGTTTGGCTGCTGCTTATACCTACTAGCTTGTGTTTTCAAATGGAAAAAAAAAAGAAAATGCAAAATGCATTGCTAATGCGTTTATGACAAGTTCAACGAATGATGGTGGAGCGAATTATCCTATATGTTAGGCTTATGAATATTGTAAATGAAGCATTATATTGAAGGATGTACTTTAACTATGACTTGCTAATGCTATACAACCTTAAGCCTCATGTGGCATATGAGGAGAACTTTAAGTACCTATATCTATTATTAGTAAACTGACATTTCGGCAGGTTGAAATTGACCTTCTCTTATAATTCAATCGGCAAATACTTGTTGATTTAAATACAATAAGGTGGCGCAAAAGTCATAACCCTATCGGAAGATGGTATAATTTATGCAAATGGTGGCAAATGTCAATTCTACTTTGACATTTGTGAAGTAAACATAGATACAAATAAAAACCGTCAACATGACATGAATCAATAATAATCCTAAAGAACGCGGAATTGTTCCAATTTTTTTGCGAAATAATTCGTCGGTGGTGTTGCCAAAGAATATCGGGTGACAACTTTTGCGTCACCTTGTACTTGTTGATATATTTTTACACTTACCGGAATAAGTGGCACTTAAGTTTCCCATATGAGGAATTTGCCAGCGTAAGTGGAACTTAAGTCACCAACATCGGAGAATTAAGTGCCAATTATTCAGGTAACATTGCGCTGTGAAATTCGGAATTAATATTTCACATTCCCCACTTAAGTGTCACTTTTCTGACTTTGAAACTGGCCCTAAGTTGTTCTAATTGACCGTTTTTGTGTTTTGGAAAGATTTAAAAAAAATCAAAAATAGGTAGGGGAAGTGTGGGCATAACCGCACACATGGGGCAAAACCGTTTTTGTACTATTTTGTATGAAAAAAGTAATTCAATGGCAACACTTTAAATGTTAAGGCTTGGCAATTTCAATAACGCATTTTTGGTGAAGACGTTATCGCTCGTGTGAATTGCAAATTGTGATTTAACAATAAGTAAAGCAGCTAATTTTACAGAAAAAAAACTTTGAGGTAATATTCGTATGGGGCAAAACCGCATAGGAGCAAAACATGCGTTGCTAAATTATTTTGTTTTTTAATATTATAATAGGTATATTACGTATGTCCTGAATGGGCTCTTGAAGCTTGTACAGGACTTAGAGTAAATGAGGGGTCGCATATGTTTGTTAATTCTGCACCTAACATCTTATATTTGAGGAAAAAAAGCGGTTTTGCCCCCAAGATAATTTAGTACGGGTGTTTTGCCCCCACATAGGGGCATAATCGTTTTTTTGTGACCTTTTTTTAAAACTTATCAAACTTTTTTTCACTTATTTATTTATTAATAATATTGCTCAAAGTAGGTTCCTTAATGAATAAACAGACTTGGAAAATAAAGACTTTATTTTCTTTACTTAACTTGTTTTAATAGTTTTAAAAAGCAGGAAAACACTTAATATGTGGATTTGTCCCCACTTCCCCTACCTACCCACAACTACAATCCTCATATACCTACTTGCAAATTGGTTAAACATTTTAAGCGCGCAACCGAAAATCGTGCACTTTATTTTAATTAGAATTGGTTTTGATCAACAGATAGGTATAGGTATTGCCAAGCAAAATAAGCTAATTTTAAATCCTAAACACAAAAAATAATACCCCTTTGGAGAAATTTAATTAATTTTTATTCAACTGATTCATTACATCCGCACAATTTACCTACACCGCCCACAAAAAGTTAAGCTTCATCATAAAATACTTGAAATTAAATTTTATCATAATAAAGTGTTTTCAATATTAAATCTAACTCGCTTTTAATATAACGGTTAAAAGAAGCAAGCATTGATTATGAAAAATAAGCAACAGAATTAATACTTAAATTCAAAGCGGTTCAAGAAGTTGTTTTTCAAAAGTTATTGCTCAAAACATTTGATTGCGTTCTGAATTTAAATCTTGTTAAAAACTAACGAAATTCATTGATATCGTAAAGATGCGCCAGTGCCTTATGATATCAGTATCTTAAAAACTGGAGAAGATACTTCAGTTGAATCGATTTTTTTTTTCATAAATTCACAAAGAATTACCTCCCAACGGGTTTATTAACCTCCAAAGCCAAGTTTTACCCCTTATTTTGACTGAAGTGTCAGTCAACGTCAAAAGCAATAAATATTTAGGGCACTGTATAGTCATGCACAATGCACATCTCTCTCTCTTACAAAGAACCAATTCACTACGAGATTGTATCTCAAGTGGTTAAAAAAAAACAAGCATGCCCAATAAATAAACTTCGTGAAAATAAGAAAGCAGTTTGTCGGTGCGGTGCAGTGGTTATATAGCCTTTGCTTCCACAGAGAAGCGAGGAGGAGGAGGCCAACATCACCAACAACAACGTTACTCTGGAGTGTTTCTAAGTGTTGTGTTTATCTCTAAAACTCCAGAAGAAGCAGCCACTTGAGAAAGACGCAATGCCAATATCTAATAGAGACGCGTTGCTTCTAATTGGTGATCGCAGAGCTAACAAATGGAATATTGAATAAATAATATAGAAAAATACCTACAAATCTATTGCCCGCCGGATAGAATGAATTCCTGGGGGAGAAACATCAATGATGGTCTGAGCTCTGAGAGACGTTTTAATCCGTGCCGTGCTGTCTGCGTCTGTCAATCGTGTCGTTGAGATAAGATTTGAATTCAAACCAAGAGGGAGTCAAAAATGAATGTTTCTCAACTTTCAATATATGTAGCAAGAAAGAAGAAATACTTCACTACTTTATCGAATGAATTCCAATTAGGATAATGGGATTTTGATATGCAGTCTATGGGTAGATAGCTACTTCAAAGATAACCCAAAAATGGCTTAATTAAATTTTCACTTCATCTAGACATTGTACGTCAGTCGGTCGTACAAATGTGTATACGGTTAAAAGGTGCTCTGTCCGTAATGTTGGATGTTGGATGCTTGGTGGTGGCAGAGTCGTGCTTGTTGTTGGATTGCACCTAGGATTTTATTCCTTTTAAGAGGATTTCCTTAAGCGAGAAGATAAAATATGGATCTTGAAACATTATGCACTTTGTAATATGAATGCAGGGGTCAATTAAAGTAGAGTAGGTTTTCCACTAATTGGAATTGGGGATTTTCAATAAGACTATCGATATCTTTTACTTATTAAAAATAATGTATACTCTTTTATTCCAGATAAATACTATTATCAGTATAGTGAATAAAGTGACACATAAAAACATATAAATATATGTAGGCACAAGTCCAAATTTGACATATTTTAGAGAAATAATCACAAAAAGGTACACGAATGTTTTTTACAAACAAAACGTTAAAGTCGTTGTCCAAATAATATGTAATTCCGTAATTTTTGAAGCTAAACAAATTCCAATTCACAGTTATAAGTGCAACTAACGCTTAATTTACACAACTGAAAATATGTTATATCTTCTGCTATATTTTAGCCAATAAATTATTGACATAAACATGGGTGCAGAAAATATGGTGTTTCTGTCACAAAACTGACATAAGAATGACTTTGTCTTTTTTTTGGCATTATTTTTGACAGTCTGTAGTATAATGATGGATTTACATTACATGTATCAATCTGAATCTGTAAATTTTAAGGAAAATAAAGCGGGATGGAAGCCTGTTAATAAAAACGAGTGAAGCCTGTTTCACAATGCAACGAGGAAACGAGACGTCTCCCAATTCACAATGCAGCGACAAAAACTCATTTTTGTAAAAAAAAAAATCAAATAAAAAGAAACAAAATAACATACAAAACAATAGATTTATCAATAACTTTATTTGTTAATAAACATTTGATCATTTCTTCTTTGAAAAATCTGTAAATTACTTAGCAAAAATGAAAATCGTCGTCACGTCGCGTCTTTTTTTTTTCAATTTTTCGAATTCTTGGCGTGACGTGACGACGAGAAACGCCGCATTGTGTATATCCGTATGATTTCATTGTTTGAAATTGGTTTGACAACTACAACGAGTTCTCGTCACGCTCACGTCTCGTTTCCTCGTGTGAATCAGGCTTGAGTGATAGAATACCATTATGAAGATGAACATGTTCGTCTTCATATCTGCATTATGGCACTTCCTATAATCAGGCATTTCGGTCTCCTCTTTCTATACAACAAATGTAAACCATCATACCATACATCACTTTTTTTGTGTGCAGAACTCGCATGAGAATCAATGTACTAAATACACCATAAAGTTTAAAAAAAAATACTTCCGGCTTTTATCATCTTCATCTTCAATTCATAACGAACCGGCACAACAAATGAACAAAACAGCTGTTGAGTTTATCCCACGGTTTGTTTACAGTTTCCATACCATATTATTCCACATAAATAAACTGTCGGTTATGCAGGGCATATAGTCTAAAATTTCTCTCCGTTTTTTTGCTCTCGTGTCGTCGTGTGCGTCTCATCTTTTCTTTCATCGTTTTCTTATTTCAGTCTTTCGACAAATTTCACTGTGATTGGTTGTGTCGTTCGGTTAATCAATTGCCAGCGGAAATAATGCCTACTGTGGTCTAACGGTTTTTTAAATTTGTCTTTCTTTTTTTATGTGCGAAGTTAATGATTTTTTGTGTTAAAAGTGAAATATTGATTATTTGATGGTTGTGGAATAATTTTAAACGAATATTTTTGTTTTACTTTACAATCTTCGCAAGTTAATTTACTGTTTTTTTAACAACTTTCATTTTAAAAATATTGCCAATGTTAGTAGTTTTGTCAATTTCTTACTAAAAAAGTGTTTTTCTCCATATTTCCTATGATACAGGCAAATCATTATCAATTTATGTAATCAAATAAAAGTGCTGCAGTGTTATTAATTAAAAAAAATAAGAACTGTGTTGACAGTTCTAATAGAGTCAATTGACGTATAGTCAATTAATCAAAACACACACACAAGTTCTCTCTTTTTATTTCTATTTCTACAATGCGAACTCAATTAAATTGTTCGCTGTTTGGTTATTAAACAGATTTATTATATTCGCACTGTGTCTAACTTGTTAGTTGCAAAGCCAGCGAGAAGGAGTTCAAGGTTGGTATTCATTATTAAAACATTATTTTTTTATCTACACATAAAAGTGTCTCTTTATAGCTACATTTACATATACCTACCTATAGTACTTGTAAGCTAATTATTTAGTCAAATGTGACTTGAATAGCAATTATTATGAGAGTTTTATTACGTTGCTAAATTTCTATTAGAAAGCAAAATAATGGCAAGTTTCGTATTTCGTAAAAAAAATCGTAATTTTATTCAGACATTTCCTTTGTTCGTTTACTTCCCAAAACTCTCCCTATTTCTACCAATTTAAGTCAAAAGTTCTTTCAAGCTTCATATAGAAAAAAAAAAAAAAAAATTGGTAGTTTTGGTAAATGAACGGGCCATTATTTCCGTTCGCGTATCCAAAACAGAAATTTTTGTACAAAAATGATTTTGTACTAAAATTCGTAGAAATTCGCAGTTTTTGGAACGCGAACAGTCATTAGCTAACTGCCTCATACTATGTTTCCACCAAAGGCTATCTCAATTTAGATTAAATAAATCTTTGTAGTGTTTCCATCATACAAAAGGATTAAAAAGTAGATTAACTTTGACAGTATCTTTCAAAATACAAAATTTGTTTCATTTTTTCGTATGAAGTTGAAATGAAGCAGAAAGTTTCATGTTTGTCAAAAAAAAAAACAAGCAAAAAAGGTTGGATTTTCCAATGAATGCGTTCACCGTGGCATAAAATAGGTTTGTTTGATTTGTAAAACTGATTGACCGTATGAATTTTTAACAAGATTAATTTAAAATGTTTTTGATTAACGAAATAAATTTGCATGGTACCTAAATCTTCGAGATTTGAAGAAGATTATGGACAAATCTTATCAAATCTCGGTTTAGTGGTTGATGGAAATGGAAACGTTGTATAATACTCAGTTCTCACTGACCAAAACCAAGATTTAGTAAACCTTCTAATTTCGAAGTAGATATAACGGGTGATTTTTTGGCTGGTTTGGTTTTGGCAACACTGGTTTTGACAGCTGACGTGTGTTTAGTACCTTGTGTCACTGTCAAACAGCTTCAGTTTGGTTTGCAATTTAACCATGGATCGTCTTACAAATGAACAACGCTTGCAAATTATTGAATTTTACTATCAAAATTCGTGCTCGGTTCGAAATGTTCATCGCGCGCTGCTTGTGTTCAGCGATGAGGCTCATTTTTGGTTGAATGGGTACGTAAATAAGCAAAATTGCCGCATTTGGAGTGAAGATCAGCCAGAAGCATTGCAACAGCTACCAATGCATCCCGAAAAAGCCACTGTTTGGTGCGGTTTATGGGCCGGCGGCATTATTGGGCCATATTTCTTCAAAGATGATGCGAATCGCTACCGAGCGTTGATAACAAACTTTTTTTTGCCCGAAATGGAAGTTCTTGACTTGCATGATATGTGGTTTCAACAAGACGGTGCCACATGCCACACAGCGCGCGAAACAATGGCGCAATTGCGAGGCGAGTTTGGTGAACAGTTAATTTCACGTTTCGGGCCGGTCAATTGGCCGCCTAGATCGTGCTATTTGACACCATTAGATTATTTTTTGTGGGGGTATGTCAAGGCTAATGTCTATAGGGACAAGCCCGCTTCGATTGACGCACTGGAAGCCAACATCCATGCATTCATTCGTGAGATACCGGCCGATATGTGTGAAAGAGTATGCCAAAATTGGACTCAGCGGATGGGCTACCTGAGACGCAGCCGCGGTCAACATTTGCATGAAATTATCTTTAAACATTAAATTGCAAGGTTCAAACTATCGATTCAAATAAATATTTCATTCATTTTTTCGAATTTTTTGTGTTTTTTTTTTTAAAAAAGTTCTAAACCTCTTAAAAAATCACCCGTTATGAATTTATTTCGTTAAAAATGTAGGAATATCTTATTAAATCGTCACAAGAAAAATAGTTTTTCAAATCCAAATAACTTATATAAATATCGTGCTGAATGCATTCATTCGAAAATCGATTTTTTTTTTTCATCTTTTGACAGAAATGAAACTTTCTATTTCACTTCCACTTCCTAAGGAAAAATTAAATCATTTTGTATTTTGAAACGTTCTGTCAAAATTGATCTACTATTTTGTTTCAGTGAAAACATAGCTTTAGCTTTTATGTTAGGTACCTACTTCTAGGTATTGAAAGAGTAAGTTTGTGCGACCCAGTTAAGGCCCTACATGCGATTTGTTTTAAAGTGGTTTATGATTTATTGGTTTTGATAATAATGCCATTGATAATTAAGTTTTTCATCTCTTAACAAACATACAAATAGGTAGTCACCGAAAGCATTAATCGCAATATCAAAATGTACTGGCATTTCAAAAAGCCGCCTTTTTACCATGGTATTTTTGCTGAATGTGTTCCTTAACTTCGATAAATGACAAATGTGTTATTGTGTTCAAAGCTTGGAAGATCCAAAGCCTAAAAGCACTACTATAATCAATCAAAAGTTTCACCGGCTTCATACTTACTCGCTGCGCTAGGTACATTTTTGAATTTGAAATTTTTGTTGGTCTACAATTTGCTGATTGCTGATACAGAGGAGCAGTGTGTGGGTTGACTTTTTTGTTTTGTCTTTCATTTTATTCTTTGACGTTTTGAACTATCGATGTGATACCAAATTGAATAGTTAAAATTTACACGTCACGTGCGTCGATTAGTTCTAAAAAGAAAGCGCGTTTAGGTGGTTTAAGGTGTTGTGGACTTATTTTTTTTTGTTAGTTCTGACTAGTTTCTGATGAACGGAAATGATTATGTTAAATAGCAAAATGGTGTTTCCGCTTTCTTGGAAATTTACGATATTGTGGAGGTTTGTTTGTTTTTTTTTTTTTTTTGTTGTTGCTGTCTTCAGTTTCATGGTCATATTTAATGTATATACAGAACGTTTGGTGTTGAGCTTTTTTTGGTATCTATAAATACGCTTTGAACAAAAAGGCACGTAGCGTAGGTGGAAGAGATGACAATGTTTTATACATTTTATATGCAAATTAGATAATGTAGACATTTTTGGCATAATAAACATAAACAATATGATGTAATGGGAGCTTAATGATTTGTTTGATTATATTTTGTTTTAATGACGGTGTTTACATTGGACTCACTCCGCGCGACTCATTTTGACATTTCTTTGTTTTATCTCACTCCACCTCATGAGGAGAAAGAGATAGCCTAGTGAGGCAAGATTTTTTCAAAAAAATCAAAAAATCCTGCCTCACTTTTTCATATAGTGAGTTGGAGTGAGATAAATGAAAGATATGTCAAAATGACATATTGGTGAGTCCAATGTGAACACCGTTAATGGATATCAATTTTTTTTTGTAAAAATAAATGTTTATATGTCGACGGTGTGACCAGAATTTTAATTTTTTTTTCAACTTTAAATTCTAAATGTTTGAAAACTCGGATGTGAAGGCTAAAATGGAGACAAAATTGGCAACACCATCAATCAATAATGCTTCAATAAATGCAAATATATACCTTCTTTACTTTTTGTAAACCTGTGTGTTTTTTTCCAAGCTCCCAACAGTTTTCAGGGCTCGGCTCTTATCCCGGAGAGAACTGTGTTACCGGCGCAAATTATCTACCTTATCTTTTTGATTGTGTGGAAACGTGAAATTTTGCCTGTGATGGCTTTGCAAATCCCTTGATAGGTGTGTTCCTTTGGGCTCCAGTATCTACTGCCAAGTTCTTCTGGCTGCAGTCAACTACTTCTACTTTGTGGTCGAAGGAGTTCCAATAGTAGTTCATTAATTTAGTAACATAATGTTTCCAAACAAGAAAAAGACATCACCAATCAAAAGAAATTACGTAATAGATTATTGTTATTGACATTTTTCTAATTTTGAAGTTAAATAAGAAAACAAACAACCAAAATTAAATTAATATTGAGCTTAGATTTTACTTTGCAAAATGAAAGCATTCCATTCATCATCTACTGTTAAGTACTACAAAAGTATTTTGCAAGGCCCAATGGAACAAGGCTGATGTTGTTGTTTGTATCCAGTACCCTTTAGGATTGTAAAAAAAAACACGCCTAAAAAATGCTGCCTGAAACCATTCAGTAACTGGAACACGGCTGATGTTGTTGTTTGTATCCAGTACCCTTTAGGAGTGTTAAAAAACACGCCTAAAAAATGCTTCCTGAAACCGTTCAGTAAATGGAACACGGCTGATGTTGTTGTTTGTATCCAGTACCCTTTAGGATTGTAAAAAAACACGCCTAAAAAATGCTGCCTGAAACCATTCAGTAACTGGAACACGGCTGATGTTGTTGTTTGTATCCAGTACCCTTTAGGCGTGTTAAAAAACACGCCTAAAAAATGCTTCCTGAAACCGTTCAGTAAATGGAACACGGCTGATGTTGTTGTTTGTATCCAGTACCCTTTAGGATTGTAAAAAAACACGCCTAAAAAATGCTGCCTGAAACCATTCAGTAACTGGAACACGGCTGATATTGTTGTTTGTATCCAGTACCCTTTAGGATTGTTAAAAAACACGCCTAAAAAATGCTTCCTGAAACCATTCAGTAAATGGAACACGGCTGATGTTGTTGTTTGTATCCAGTACCCTTTAGGATTGTAAAAAAAACACGCCTAAAAAATGCTACCTGAAACCATTCAGTAACTGGAACACGGCTGATGTTGTTGTTTGTATCCAGTACCCTTTAGGATTGTTAAAAAACACGCCTAAAAAATGCTTCCTGAAACCATTCAGTAAATGGAACACGGCTGATGTTGTTGTTTGTATCCAGTACCCTTTAGGATTGTAAAAAAAACACGCCTAAAAAATGCTGCCTGAAACCATTCAGTAACTGGAACACGGCTGATGTTGTTGTTTGTATCCAGTACCCTTTAGGATTGTTAAAAAACACGCCTAAAAAATGCTTCCTGAAACCATTCAGTAAATGGAACACGGCTGATGTTGTTGTTTGTATCCAGTACCCTTTAGGATTGTAAAAAAAACACGCCTAAAAAATGCTGCCTGAAACCATTCAGTAAAGTTTTGTTTCTGGTAGGAATGTGTCGCAGACCTTATATGTGTAATCAACCCCTTAAATTTAATTAGGTTCATTAAAAAACTAAACAATAACTCAATAACAAAATACTTCTATGTTTGTTTTTGATTGTAGCATCACTATCCACGATAACAAAAATATACGTTTACGTTTACTTCCGTGAAGAAGTTCAGTGCTCTATCTCAAACTCAAAACCACTGCCCCCATCACCATCATCACCAGCACCACCGCCACAATGTTTATGTTTTTTTCGTTGTTGTTGATGTTGTGAAAATATAATCATCTCTGGTCTCTGGACCAAGACCAGAGCCAGACTACTGCATCACCACCACCCGCACTGACTAACAGAAATAATAAGCAACGCAGTCTGCTGATATATAGGTATATCTCTATAAAGACTTCTGTTCACATATTTTAAAACTATGGGCGTATTTTCGCAATGGTGCACTGGATGATTTCATTTCTACGTCTTGCTTGCCCCATTGAGAAATCATTTGAAATTAGTTGTTTGTTTTTTCTTCTTTTTTATATCAGATTTAATTAATTTTTTACCGTTATCATTGTGGTTTCTTGTTTATTATACGAGTATCTATACTGTTTGTGTTGTTTGGCCTAAAGTCTCAACCAGTACAACTAGCTTGAAGGAAGTTGTTTTCGTTTAGTCTCTGAATGACCATATTTATTATTTATATGAAAATTCTAAGGGGTATTATTGTTTTTTTATTTTCCCCAAACGAAACAAAAATAATAATTAAAAAACCAATCCAAGTTGGATCGAACTCCTTTGCTTTCCCATCTCTTCTGTAGGCTCTAAGCACTAAGTCTTAAAACAACCTAATAAATTGGAGCAACGCCGAGTGGTTTTTTTTTGTTTGTTTATTGTTTGGAATGGATAAGTGTGCAGGGACCAGGGAGGAGGTTATATGTACCTATAACAGACCACGGGAACGGCAACGTTTTATTCAGCAGATTTTAGGTGCAGATGCAAATGATTTGTTTAGGAATCACGTAATGGAAGCTATTTTTGAAAAAAAAAACTCTGGTTTCCTCAATTATATTATTCGGCCAGATGTGTGAGAAACAAGCCGGAAAATGGTTCTGTACCTACATATGTTTATGTATAAGATTCTATGAATTTTTTTTTCTATTTTTGCGATCGTAAATGTTTGGATTTTAAAATCTGCTATGCAAATTGGGATTTGAACTTTTTTCGCCTCTAAACAATTCTAAGAAAATATGTATGTCTTCTAAGTCTTTGACCGAAATAAAGATCCGCAATCTGTTAAATGCTATTAGTTTGCAGCACACTAAACTTTGATCTTTACGTTGATTTGAATTTAATGTATTTTCTAAGGAAAAATGAAAAATATACATACAACTCATGCATTCAGGTGGGGCTAGAGAAGATAAATGGAAAAACCATTAACTATGTGCAATTAATTTTTTTTTAAACGTGAAAGTATTTGAAAAATAAAAATATGTAGAAATAATAAAAAAAATTAATTTAATTAACAATAAGCTATAGACTTATGAAAAATACAATGCACGTAGGTATTATATGGACAGAATTGCCAGCACAGTTTATTCATTAGATTGCTCGAAGTTTTATTTGTGATTTTCCTTTAAATCCATTTTGGCTTAATTCGTTACAAAAATGTGTTGAACTTTTTAATTTTTGAAGTTTTAAATGCAAATTTAAACAACTGGGTCACAATTTATGGAAATGCTCTTTGTGAGGGCAGAATAATGCAGCACTTTACATTACCCTGAAGCCACAATGAAATTTGTTTTTACTAGGGCGCCAGTTATTTAGTTTTCATTGAAATTCATGATTGAAAATTTAAAGTTTTGAGACACAAAGGTCCATATTTTCAGTGCCAGATTAAAGTTAAACCCGAGTTAACTCATCAAATTTGGTGAGTTAACTCAGGATTAACTGAACAGATGCTTTTGATGTTTAATCCACCGAGTTTGTTTAGAAGTTCCACATGCATTCTTCACCGCTTCACTGCTTCCTCAGTTCACTGTTGGTTAATTTATTTCTAGAGTTAGCTAACTCTGGTTTAACTCACCGCTGAAAAACTGGGCCTTAAAAACCAAAGTCAGTGAGTGATTCCGTGATAAATTCTTGTCAAAAACATTTCATTTTGGCCCAACGTATTTTTAGGTGCCAGTTATAGCTATCATTGAAAACCATCATTTTGATTGTTTAATTTAAGACGAGTTAAATCAGAGTTAGTTAATCCTGCAAATATTTTATTCCCGGGTTAACTCAAAAGTAGTTTGGCAGTTTAGAATTAAATTTAAATCTATCGAAATCGAAGTTCAAATTCGATTTGGCACCACTATGAAAATCACCCTTTCCTTAGTGTCGTACATCGATTTGAATAGATTTTTGACACGTATCTTTCAGAAATACCTATTCAGCTAATCCGGAGTTAACTCACCAAATTTCTTGAGTTAACTCGGGATCTAAATTGACTGAAAAATATATTTCAGGAGTTAACTCCGGTTTAACCCAGAAATCAGGATAATCTTTCACTGAAAAAAACTGGACCTTACAAAGTAAAATCAGTTATTTTTTTGATGAACTATTAATTCCTGCCCAAACAAAATTTAATATTCGCCCAACCGTTCACATTTTAATGACTTTTATTATTTGATTGAACTACCTTACCAATTGAAATTTTAAAAGTCATCTTGTGTGGAAGGTTGTTCTTAAATTAAATTTAACATGGAAATTATTTTCTAAAAAAATACTTATTAAGATTTTCATTGCTACAAAACCAACTATTTATTGGTCCAGATCTATCCGAAGACCGATATAGACAAAATTCATTTTTTTTTCGCTAAAAAATGAATCGCGATTAAAATTGTTTCCGACTTAAAACTGCAACAACGATTAATGAAGAGAGAGAGTTAACAAAGGTATCCTTTATTATATTTTGCTAATTAAGTAGAAAACAATAAAATATTTTTATGATCTCATGTGGGTAGATTTTGTTTGTATTATTATAGGTATAATGTATATGTGTATAGAAAAATGTTTGATTTTAATCGATCGTTAAAAATTCTCAACCCACATATTACCGATTAACCTTTGTCAAACTGTCAGAATAAAAGTCGTAAGACAACACAAAATGTTTATGTTTAATTTTTGAGTTTTAAAGCGCCACTGAATATATGCAAATGTATATAAAGATTTCATAGATAAGTATTTTATTATTGACCCATGTCGTCATGATTTATTGTTAGAGAATGTTGTATAGGTAAATATACAAAATTACTAAAGTTTGCTGGTGGTCTTTACATAGTTTTAAATTAAAATAGGATAATATTTTATTTATTGAAATATAATAGTGAAGAATGTAGTGATTTTAAAGACTTGAATGAATCTAGAATTTTGTTTGCTTATTTCAGATAAGATTTAACAGAGCCATAAATTAGATGAAAAATATTTAGAGAATTACCATGATTTTCTATTAATATGATGTTTACTCTATCAATCGAGAAGAGCTCTATTTAATTGAAAAAATTAACTATGAGAGTTTGTAAAACTATTAACTTCAGTATCAGTTTTTTTCCTCAATTATTGCGTTCAGATTTCTGAAGTTTCTGACATCCGAAACCTGAATTGGCTTAAAATTGGATCTGATTCTTTTCTTTTTGCACAGAAGCTCTCTAAAAAAATGTCGAATATAACGGGAAATCAGATTCACAACTACTCTGTAGGTATTTTACATAATATGAATAGGTCCGTTCCCTTATACTTTGAATACCTGTGATTTTCTGTGTATTTGTATGAATTTCAATCAAAAACTGTTACAGAAAAGCACTCAAAAAATTCCTAATATTTCACAATAGAGTTTAAATTTAATTCTAACAGCGAGTCTATGAGATTTTCAAAGATGTGCAATATTTTACCTTTGTCATGGGTACTGTGGTATGAAACCCCCTGAGTTTGTGTGTTTCTGTGCACAAAGTAGACGATCAGACCTACTGTGCACGTTCAATGCATATATGAATTTTCAGAATTCTGAATTTTTGGAGCTTCTGATTGGCCAGCTGTCATAAAAAGTAAGACGTAATTTAAATTTTCAGAACTTCTTAGGACAGCTGGCCAATCAGAAGCTCCAAAAATTCAGAATTCTGAAAATGCAGATATGCGTTGAACGCGCCCAATGACATGCACGATACGATTTTTCTTTATTCTGTTACTCTCTAATATTGAAATTTAGATGAACTGTAAACTTTTATCGTCTATCCACATACATTTTTTGAACAAAAAATCACAGATAGGACGAATTTTCAGAAAAACTATTAATTTTTGAGTACACGGGAACTGGAATGGACTGAAATTCATTCAATTTCAAAGAAATGTATAAAGCACGGAAACAAACCTATTCATATGTTGAGTTTTGAAATAAATGTTGTACCTACTATATGACGTGCATTTGGAAATAAAAGTGGCACCGGGTAGTAATTCTGGTTTTAGATATTCCGTTCTGCTTTAATTCTGAATCACTCAAATTCTGTTCCTCAAAATGCATACTGTAAAATATACTAATTTCTCAATCTCAAAATCCTATATTTCCACAAAAGTCTGTAATAGACCCCTTGTCTTGACCCAACCGAATGCGAATCACCCTGTAGAGAGTGTACTAAACTATCTTTTGCGGTATGACCTAAAACCTGCTCGTTAGGCGGAAAACACACCGGATGAGACAAAACGTTTTTGTTTCCCAAGACAAGGAAACGTGTTTTGTTTTTACACACACCAACCGAAACACAATGAAGCAAACAAAATCATTTCAATTACTAAAACGCTAGTTGCAAACAAACACCAAGAAACACATTTTTTTTTCTAAAAAAAAGGAGCACAATTTAAAACAGCCTGATGTTAAGGTGTTAGCATGATACATTGATACTACTCTGTCCAACAAAAATTGGCAGTGTGGGCAAGAAGGCCATTTGCCTCTCATTCTGGTTACAGTGGATTGCATAAATCTTTTCTTCATTAAAGCTTTCACAGGGTTGTCGTATTGTACACGATAACACTCATCATTAAAAGCTTTTTCTTAAAGCTCGAAAATCAAATGCATTTTAACAGAAACTCAAGGAAAAAAAACTGCACGAATTATAAAATGGACACTGGTAACTCTAAATGCACATCAAGCTGCAGCCAATCGCCATTGGCCACAGCAATTCAGTGCACTGCACACACACTCAGATGTGCTTTGAATAGGACGTTGGGTCTGTGTCAGATGCTATTGGAAATTCACGGGCGGGCAAACACTTTTTGTGGAGGAGTAAATTCAATTTAAAATGGTGCAAAAATATGGCACAAAAATAAGACGTGTACTGCCTATTTTTGTTGGACAGAGTATAGTATCATACTAAGCCTGTTTTCTTAATAACCTCCAGCTGAACACACCTAAAACAGATGGTGCAAAAAAGTAAGCAAACAAACCTTTTTCACATTTTGTATTGTCAAAATGACATAATTATGGAGTTAGTATGATATATGATATGATAAAGATAGAATTGCCATTTGGTGATTTTAATTTTAGTAAAATGTTAAAAAGATAGTACGACGTTAACTCATTTAAAATTTGGAAAATCGTCTTTTTAACTTAACATCATACTAAAACTGCTTTAACAGAATCGTCTTAAATTTTGCGCCAAAGTGTTTTCAGCCGTACTGGTCGTGTTTTGTGATTTTAAACTGAAAAACTTAAAAAAAAATTCTTAAAGTATCAAACATACATATTTTCATTTACATTCGTTTTTTTAAAGATTACTACCAACTTAGGTGGCGCTTCAGGTTGTACCTTAAACGAGTTATTTTCCCCCAGCTTAAGATATTTGAAAATCGAGGTTCTGTATTATTTTATTAAACAATAATTATAATTTTCATGTTTTTCCTAGAATTTCTATCGTTTCGAAGACTTGTGAAAACATACGTATTTTTCGAAAATTTTTTATTTTTGGGTTTAGGTTGGTTTAAAATTAACAGTTCTACATTGCTTGGCTATATGAGAGACAAGAAAATGTTAAAAAATATTTTTTTTTGACAAAAACAAAACCCGACCCAACCTAAATGGCTTTATTCTCACAAGTGCCTCGCATCAAGCACATGTTTCACATCCAAACAAAAAATTAACAACTCAATTGTTTAAAAATGTTCCAATTTGCTTATTTTAATTTCGATTTCATTGTCAGCGCCAGGTACATGTGTTTGGACAGCATCCAGAAGCTAAATAATAATAATTCTCAGTCTCTATTTCCACTTCGAAAGCAGTTGTTGTTTAAATGTTTGTTTGTTTTTAAAATAAACAATTGTTAAATATCGCCAATCAATTTGAGTAATCAAATCAGACGGATTTCCGTTTTAGGAATTATTTCAAGATTTATTTTATTTTTCAAATTCATTCACATAAATATTACTAAGAAAAAAGCTGACTAACCTCGAAAAAAAAAAAATGTACAGCTTACAGTACGTGATGCTTATAATATGTATCTCTCAGCTATAAAAACACACAAAGTCAATACAAAATATTTTTGTAATAATTACATACTTATACCTATGCATACACAGCACAGGAAATTACTGTTTTTTACTTCTAGGTGGAATAGAAACATCTTAAGTGTTGGTACACTCCAATGAGTAGCTAATTTAATTTTTTTTTTAATGATCGATTAAATCTCTGGTTATTTTTTTTTAAGATGAGTACCGCTATGACAGAGCCTCGCGTTGTATTGCGTTACTAATAATAACAAGACGTCATAAAATTGTAGGTGAATATGAGAAAGCCTGTTCGAGGGGATAAAATATTTTAAAACTCAGAAAAAAAATCAGAAAATCGACAGTTGAAGAACAAAAATTGAGTGCAGTCCCCATTAATGTACCAACAAATGATGTTTACAAAAATGTTAAAAAGTGAAATGTTTAAAAAACGCGAAACTGATAGACAAGTAGTATCAAACAGCAATTATATAAATATATATCAGTGGCTCGTAGAGAACCCCTGGGCTTAGTGTCATGTGTACTTGTTGTAAGATGGCGCAGGAATGAAGGGAGCCTACAATTTTCTGCCAAATGCGAACGGCAGAATGGCACGAACAAAATTACTTCTTTTCTTATGGCAAAACTCATCGTGTAAAATCGTAGATAAATTTGGACGAATTTTTAATTTTGAGAAGTTTAGAAAGCAAAACCATTCATTATTTTGATGCCAAAATGAAGGTTACTCACTCAACTTATGGCCGATTTCATAAAGCCCTTTAAACTATTTAATAGGCTTTTAAATCTAAAAATGAAGTTTGTTAAATATTTGTGAAACCGAACATTACTCAAATAATATAAGTGGCCAAACAAAAATTTCCTTTTGGCCAAACCTCTCTCATGAAATGACTTTAATTATTTGAATAATTGCACTATCTTACCAATTTATGTACATTGAAAAAAATAAAAGCCAAAGCCAAAACAAATTTTAATTTTGACACAAGCTTTGTTCGATGACAAAAAAGTTAAATTATAAAACAGAACAGAACAGTACAGCACAGATTCGTGAAAAACGTTAGAATAATAAAGAAAATAGCTGCCTTATAGCTGTCACTGTCAGTAAATAACAACACAAAATTTTCCGGACATGTATGCTGATTTCAAATTGACAAAAATACATCTGAAAAATAATATAACTATCAAAAATCAATCAGTATTGATGAAAATTCAGAGTTAGAAAAAAGTTCAGAAAAAATCAATCCAAAAAATTGAAAAAATTACAACAGCTGATTTTGACACTTCTCACAAATTTGTTCTAAGTTATTCTACCTAAAAACCCAGGCAGAAAATCCTGTTCTAAACTGTTCCAAAGTGTTCCAGGAAGGCTCAGTACGAAAATACACCACTACAATCTGAAGCTGTAGGTAGAGCAAGAAATAAATGGTGTAGTACAAAGTTTAACAAACATCAACTTCTTCTACAGTTACAGCTACATTTCGATTCCATTGTCAGTCTCCACGATCTTGGGATATACCTAAAGCAAATAATACAAATGCACGTAAAATTTCGCTCACTGTTTTTTATATTAAAACGTTAATGGTGTTTCGTTGGAACATCAAACAAAATTAGTTAAGATTTGTATGTGTGGTTTCAATTTGAGCCAACAGCTAAAATTAAGTATGTACTAATTTCTTCTTGAGATAAACTCCAAAAAGACTTCTGTGAACTAGCAAAGCTTAATGGCTGAAGTCATTTTTTGTTGTCATTCTATTTTTATGTTCTCATCACTCTGATGAGGAGGCAACCGGTTGAACTAGTTGCTATGGAACATTACTTATTGTTAGATATTAAACAAAAAAAAGTAATATCTATTCAACGAACCATAAATCCCACATTAGTTAAAGTCTTTCCCAACCATCGGAAGATCTCAAACTTATAACACACAATGACAACACAGAAGCCCCATTTCATCTCACATCGCATCTTCAGGTTGTTTTGAGGTTCTGTATATCTGTAGAATTTTGATTGATGGTTGAGGTCTTCAAAAATGATGATGCCATTCGTTTGGTTCTCAGTTTTTGTGCCAATTTACAACAACAAGCCAAAAAGTCAAGCAATTAAGTAATGGACGCTGGACCTTATATATGCATAATATAAACGATACAAACAGCAGCTGCCTGAATTTTAATAGCAGCTTGTTTTTTGTTTTATTTTTACAACTTGTGAATGCGACACCTATTGGCATCAATTTATAACTTAAACGTCATTTTGACAGCAGCAAAGAAAAACATAACTTTAATGATCTCTGGTCTGACAGATATTTGCCGGAGGTCAGCAATGAAATTTTCTGAGTGTCGTCCGTCGGCGTCGGTCGTGTCGATGATTCCAGTCGGTGATAATGATTTTTTAGCTTTTATAACCGTTGGATTTGGACAATTTGGTTTAGTAAGAGGGGCAATTAAAGTGTGGTACGGTTTGAGGTCTTTTTTTTTAGGAGCATACACTTTGAGATGAATGACCCAAAAATATTCATTTGAATAATATGAAAGATACATAAGTTTTTTTTGTCTTGCCAATGGTTTAGCCTTGACGTTTTTGTTTCTTTTTTTGCGAAGCCAGATTGAGCAGAAAAGGGATTTTGTTAAGAATCTTATTGTTCACGTGTAATTTAAGGTAATCGAGTTTCTGTTTGACTAATGTGATTTTTTTTAAGGTTTGTCACTGGCTTAAGGCAGTTTCACGACTTGAAATAAAGCGGTGTTAATGTAACTCAAAATGGGTTCTCGAAATCATCGCAGGCTGACCGCGATTGGCCAATACTACTATGTAAAACCATTTAAATAATACAACTAATAATAGGCGTTTTTCTTTTTTAGTTCAGAGCAGAGCCTGAACTGTCAAAAAAAAAATAATTGTGTTTCTTTTTAAGCTCTGATTGTTCAGAGCACAACACATTCTGCTCAGAGTTTACTCCGCTCGCTCAGTGCTCTGCTCTGAATCAACTCTGAACTAAAAAAGAAAAACGCCTAATACTTTACACGAATTTCCTATTAGGTGAAAATAAGGAGGAAAACATGGAATTTAGTTTTGTTTTTAATTTTTGGATATCTCACAGCCAACTGAAATTTGTGTACCCCAAAATTGATAATACGACATTCTGTCTCATATTCCTGTTCAGAATATCAACTAAGCACACATTATGCTGGATTTACACGACTGACAAATTGCCAGTTTTTTGTCAGTAATTTGGCAAAAGAATGAATTTATCCATTCTTCTGCCAGTTTTTTGACAGAGTACTGTCAAAAATACTGTCAGCCATGTAAATTTAGCATTAGTTTTTGCGTAAACTAAACTGACCGTGCATGTAGGCCACCACCACCTTCCCTATAGAACAATTTTCAATTGTTCACAAGTATAATATTTTTTAATAAGCCTTCATCTATTCATCCCCATCGATTCATCATGTTTATCATCGATTGATCTACCATCCCACTGTGTTCCGATTTAACAATCCTTTAATCAGCTGTGTTTCACCTTTCACCCACTATTTGTTTACATTTTCACTTCCATAGTATTCCAAAAGATACTTCATCGGTAATGTAGTGCACTGAATTCATTCATTCAAATCCGAACAAAGCGCGTAGAAAAGACCAATACGAAGTTCGTTTATGTTTTCAGTTTGAGTTTCAGTTCAGTTTCAGTCAGTCTTGCGTCTTTATTCATCGAGTTTGGTAAGTCGTTGCCGCGCGCAAAGTTCCAATGCTCGATTAATATACATACAATTTTAAATAAAATACACTATCTATACTTTTAGTAGATATAACATTTTTGAGTGATTTAATTTATTGAAAGCAATGATTGTTAAACAGTCAAGTGTGTCAAATTTAAGTGATACATTTAATTAAAAAAAAAAGAAGAATATTGGGCACAATTTTTGATAGTGTACCTAATCATTGTTTTGTTACCCTCAAAGTTCAGTAAATAAAACGTATTTTGCAAAATACTGTTTGTCCTTTACATACATACATACATACATTATTATATAGGTAGAGTATTTGCTCGCCCCTTAAATTTGCAAATCGAAAATTTGTTTTATTTTGTTGCTATCTCTCTCGTTCGATGTTATATCAATATTTTTGCGAGTGTTTTGCTCCCCTTTCTGCTGCCTCTACCATTTTTGTGTGTTGTTCCCCAATAAACTGTTTCAACAAAAATGTATTTAACAAAACCAGCTGCACTTGATAGATAGACAGTTACGTGAACAACGACACGGTATATATGAGTATAATATTACAAACAAAGGGTTTGCCCCCAACCTTCACCTTAAAAGTGTTTATCTAGTTTCTAGTGCATCAAAGTGCCAATTCTATTTAAGTTGAGTGAATGCTGCCGTTTAGTTCAGTTATTAAAAATAAATTCGCATTATCTAACTGAAAGTGTGTGTTCAAGGAAAAAAGTTCAAGGTTTGTGTTGTTTTTTTGTTTTCTTTTTGTATTTATTAATTTTCGTTATCTGCTAAATGTTATCGGTGCTTTATGGCTAACTGGGTCAACTTGGCAACGGAGTAAGTTACGTTTGGCTAACGAAGACTTTTTTTCGTAAATCCAGGGACAAATTTAAACATCCGGGAGCGTAGGTAGGGAACTGAAATTAATGAGAATTCTCGAAAAAAAAAGCAAAATTATATTTAAACAATGCAAGAAAACTCACGGAAATTAAAATTAATTTGGAATAGGTATAAAAGTTTACAGTTAAGAGTGCGGTATGATATGATTGTGATACTTATACTTTCGTACAATGGTTCTTAGTTCAATTTGTAATCGTAATGCTGAAAATATCGCAAACCATTGTACGATCACGTACAAATGTCGAGATAATAAGCACGGAGGTCATGATTTGGCAGCAAGTTTCAAATTTTTTAAACGCATCCATTTGTTAAAATATGGTACACACGGCTTAGGCCTTACAGAGTTGTGTTATGAGAAAGTTGTACAGTGCAGCTTGCTTTTTACTTGCGATATAGGTACTATATGGGAAGTTATGGATTCGTACAAAAAATCGAACTCGAGATTTTGATCAAACTTTACATTACGATGATAGAGAAGTCAAAAAAAGTGGGTCTCGCAAAAACGTCCGTCTGTCTGTCTGTCTGTCTGTCTGTCTGTCGGTTCGACTACAGCCTAAACGGATGGGTCGATTTTCTTTAAACTTGGTACCTAGCGTTTTTTGGACATTCCCCCCACCCATTTTTTTCTCTTTTTTCTTAGGACCAAATTTAACAGTAGCTGTCATACAAAATTTCTTGGCCAAAAAGGAAAAACTTATTTTTCTCAAATCCAGCGCTACCGAATTTGTTTTTAAGAACTCAATAAATTTAAATAGTTACAAGTTGCCGTTTAATAAAAAAAATGGTTCCGAAAAATGGTTATTAATGGTACCTCCCAAAGAACCATTTTTTTGATTTTCGCTTTTCTTGAAAACGGTTAAACTGATTCTGATCAATTTTTTTGTGAAGAAGTATTGACACACTCTAAATAAAATTGTGTACCGAAATTTTCAAAAAAATATTTTTTAGATTTTTAAAAAAAGTTTTAATATTTTTTTTTGAAAACTCAATATTTCAAAAACGATTTGGTCGATTTTTATTAAACTTGGTAAATAGCAGTTTTTTAACTTTATCTAGATGATTTTTGACAAAAATTATTCTAATAGCCAAAAATAACGGTGCCTCCCATACAAACGTTAAAAAACCGTTAAGAAAAATATTTTGTTTCTCAAAAACGACTCCTACGATTTTCATAAAAGTTTTTTTGTGTGTTAAAATTAGTACTGTCTACCATTTAAAATTCTTAAAGTTTATATTTTACGTTTATTAACAGTACCTCTCATAGAACGGTTTCTTTGATTTTCGACTATCTCAACATCTGATCAACCGAATAAAATTAGATTTTTTATACAGAAGCTTGTAACAAATATAAATAAAAGTTAGTATCAAAATTTTCTAAAAAATGATTTTTGGATTTAAAAAAAAAAAATCAAAATAATTTTTTGAAAATTCGATATTTCGAAAACTGGTAGCAGATTTTTTTGTGAAGTTCAATTTTTAACGCAACATTAATAAATGCTTTAAATTGGCGTACCAATTATTTTTCTCAAAAATGTTAACGAAATTTTATATATAAAAAATTAATTATTTTTAAAACCGCTCCTACGATTTTCAAAATTTTTTTCTCATAAATAAAGATTTATATAAGAAATCAGATGGTGTACATCGCGTTGGGTTAAAACGGATTCAAAGTATTTTAATGAATTTCTTTCAAATTTTTTTTGATTTAAAACAATTTACCAGTTTAAATAATATAATTTCCTTTTATGCATATTGCATATGTGCAACACTAGGCTATATTGTTAATTTTTGTATACTCACATAATACCACCTGAAACTAAACTAAGATTTGGCAAATTTAATTTAGTTCAGACTATAGAACCACAATGTGATCGCGCATAAGAGCAAGTTCGTGCGACCCAGTCGTGCATATTTTTTTCATTGTTATGCAGCGTGACAAACAGCAAGGGTGTGTGTGAAGTGTAGGTTAGGGCTGGAAAAGAACACAAATCTCTTGGAAGTGGGGTCTATTTTCTGCATTTCAGTCGAGATGAGCAATTTTCGAGAAAAGAAATTACTCAAAATGGTAACCAAATTGTCAAACAATTACGTACATTACATTACATTACATACATACATTTAAATGCGATATCTTTTTTTTAAAGCCAGGATTACGGATACCGAAGTTTTACCGCTACAGCTTCAGCGATAAACACTCATCTGCTATCAAATAACTTGTAATTCCCTACCTAGACCGTCGGTCGGTTCATCGAATTTATTCCATTGTTTACCAATCCTATAAAATAATAAATGGCGACTAGTAATAAAAAAAAACATCTTTGTTTTGCTGAAATTCATTATTGCTTACCTGTAGAATATTTTTGATTTTATTTTCAACTGAAATTTTCCAAATGACGTTTAGAAATGAGCGCGTCCAGTACAAATAGGTTAGTTTGATGAAAAAAAATACTTTGATAGTTTTTGTTATTTTTTTTTTCTAAAGAAAATATAACGCTATGTTAAACAATTACGTATAAAGTTTTCTGATTATAAGACTTTTAAGAGTTACCTTTGTCCATGTCCATAGAAATGTGAGTCTGTTTATCATGATATTTTGCATTGAGACACGAAGGCGGCAAAGGTTGTACCCATTAAAACGAAAAAAAAAAACCAAATCTATAAATATGTAGATATATATGTATGTAGTAGATACATACGTAGGTGGTTTTTTTATTCACTTAAGTGACTTGCAGGTTATCGCAACATACATATATATAATTATTATCAAGCTAGATAGTTGTTATTAAATTTCATATCTCTAAGCTACAAAGTCTAACATTTTTTTTTGACAACAAAATACCCATCCAGCTATACATGTAGGTACCTATATCGATTAAGTTATTCTTTTCGAAATATACAAAAGTTTTTTTATGACCAGAAGCCCGAAAACAAAAACGTAAATATTATGCTTTAGCTTTTAATTTATTTGTTTTCCAAATTTGACTGATAAGTTAAGTAGTGTGGGCTGAAATTTCTCTGAAATATGCCGGCTTGGATTTTCGATTGTGTATGATGGTGATACTTATAGACAAACAAACACGTGTCACGGCGTGGAAATAGAACAAACGTAGGTAGGTGGGTCTTTCAAAGTGTGATGTTTAGATTTGGACTATATAGGTAAATCAAATATTAGACCCTTTTTGGGTTTGGGCGAGGCGCAGTTATTATATTGTGTAAGAGTATTTTTTTTTTTTTCATTGATGGTATATAGTTATGGAATTCCTAGAAAAAATTGGATTTGATATTGTAGGTAGGTACATGTTTAACATGTTTAATTTAACTAATTTGTTGGAATCAAACACGAACGCTCCCTTTTTTTTTGATTTCACACTTATTTGTGTAGGTACGTGTATAAGGCAGCATAATTGCACGAGAAACTTTTGAGACCAAACTAAATTAAATTTTCAATGACAGTTCTTTTTCTGAAAAGAAGAGAAAATGCGTCTGGATTTGATTTAAGAGTCAAAATCACACATATCAAATCAGTCTTTCGATAACACGAATTATGCTTTTCCAGAAACTATCTTTGTCTTTTCTCTTTCTAATTTTGACATAAAAAAATGCAGGAAAAACAAACAAACGACCAATCACAATCATGCTTTGTTTGCTTGTTTGGCACTGACGTCTGGTGGAAGTTCCAAATTATTGCAATCCATCAGCTGTCAACTGTACGTAAGTGGACTGCTATATCGAGTGCGTTTTTCACAAATCAAAAGTGAACGAAATGCAGCAATCCGGAATAGGTATGTTCGTTTAGTCCATTAAAGGTGGCAAACGTAATGCGATGTAAATAAATAGAGACAAAAATTGTTCATATTCGCCCTCATGTGACCAACTGTATACCTGCAATAAATTAATATCAAATATGCTTCCATTTGCTTCCGAATTGCTGAATTGATCTTATGTCGTTTTCGTTTGGATTTCGGAACTGTTCCATTCCTATCTAAAATGGGAAATTTGGAGTAAAAGGAGTGAAAAAGGAGTAGCTCCGAACGTCCACTCGAAAACGACATTAAATAGAAGAAATTTTCCGTTCGACGTCCATGACAGTTGGCGTGTAAAGACTTTGTATACCTATTGAACAACCATACTGTCTCGATTGTTTTCCCGCCATTTGGTCGATCTTGAAACGTTAAACTAAACTTAAATAATCTCAGCATACGCCCATTACCGTCAAAAGTCAAATATAAGAAAAAAACAAACGGTTGTTGAAGCGATCTTCGAACTTCTGAACAGCTCTTCTTTTGTTCAGTTCCCACTCCCAAAAAATTGCTGCCTCTAAATGTTACAAAACCATTCTCGTTTTTTTTTTTTCCATATGTCAGCACTAATTATTCTGCTGAATAAGAAGTACACACTGACTGTCATCTATATCTTTAGAAAAAATAAAAGAATCATGAAAAATTCCCATGGATTGGGTGAATTTATCGCATTTTTTGTTTTCATAAATTTAATTCAAGATTAACCCATTAAATTCAATTTATTAACATGACTTGCGGCTGTTACTCAAATACGCACAAGACAGCAACAAATTCTACATATATGTATGTATGGCGTTGTCGTGTGTCGTGTTGCAATCGCACTTTATCTTAAACAAATTTATCTTATGTGTCAACACCTCACTGCCGTCCCACACAATATGTTAAACGTATCGTATACAAACCAAATGCCAAAACCTATCAAAATGTCCAAAATATTATAAACTCTTACTTTGAGATTCTTAAGAAAAATAAACACTACAAGATGCAAGCATTACTCAACTACTATTATAAGACGAGTATGCCATGCAGTCTGCTTGGAGCGGATCATATAAGACCTCTTTTGCTGCCATATTTAATTCTTAACCCGCTCAAGTGAGGTAAAAATTAAGCGTAGGTGAGTGAATAACCATTCCGCACAAGGCCGACAACTGCCTTTTCTTGTCTCATTCTCTCTCTCTCTCTCTTTGTCTACCTCCCTCTTTGTCTTTATATGTGTCAGACAAATGATCTAATGCACTTTAGTGTTGCTGCACGCCGGAGTCCGGACTAGGAATGTATTTAGCATTTCCTATTGCAGTCCGTGCTGCAGCTATAGATCCATGTTCCGATAGCCAGAAGCTTGCGATTGAAATATTTTAATTGCTTACCCTTTATTTGTTAATCATAAGTTTTACCATTTTATGTCATCGCACTAGGCTTGTATGCAATTAAGTAAACACAGCTACCCACTTAAAGTTCCATCCAAAGTGACAGCCATATGGGCTGTCGTTTCGTTTAACCGGAAATGTGAGCCAATCTTGGATTTGAAAAATGCACCATCAGGCAGCCATAGAGAAATTTCATTTAAATATATTTAACATCAGTATTGGTTTATACCTCATGTTTGAAGTTTTATTTTCGGGAAAGTATCAGTGGGTGGTGTTGTGGTATCAAGTTCAATTAGACTTGCTTAATTTTAGTTTGGAGAAATTTCTATCACAAAGTGACAGCTCTTTTAAGTGTCAATTTGATGAGACTTTCAAATGTCATCATGTAAGCAATATAAATATGCTCGAAAGTGACAGTTCTTTCAAATGTCAATGAATGACTTCTTATGCTTATGGCTGTCACATTAAAACCGATATGAATGTCAAGTGTCATCTATTCAAACATTTAGCCTTCTAAGTGCAATGCAAGTGCAATGCCTATATCAACTGATGGCGTAGTAAGTTCTGCTTTTGGCACGAGCCATTTCAGTCAATTGTCATAAGTCCGTCTGTCCATCATTATGCTACTTATCTATCCATGTGTGCGGCTTATGGACAAGACCTAAGGCGACATAAAAGTGGGTGGGTAGGGTATGTTGATGTGCCCGTGTCGTTTTCGTTCTCGTGGTCATTTCGTTTTTTTCGTTGTATAATGGCTTTGGCCATTCGGTTAGCTATATAGAGGGAGAATTAATTGCTTCATTTGAAGTAGGCTACGGTAACGGTATATGACACCTCTATGTCTCGACTCGACTTTCGAGGACATTTAAATTTATGCAAAATTGCAAATGGACACTGACAAAATGTTCGCAGTAAATTAACTCGTGACATAAAATTGGAATGGAGCATTAAGTCACTTGGGTTGGGAAATAGTTAACTTTTATGTTTAACCATCATCGTGGGTGGTTTTTCTTTTTAGGGTGTAAACATTTTTTGTCTTAGAACGAAATAAGGTTTGCTGTTTGGTGAAAAAAGTCAATGAGAACATTATACTGTTGACTATACTTCAGAATCTGACTCATTTATTTAACGCACATTAATATAATTTGCATTGTAGAGCCTGAGCTATACACTACCCGCACCCACTACCGCCTTTTCTTAGGTCCAGTTTTGCAGTGCAAGATTAAAGTTAAACTCGAGATAAGTCATTAAATTTGGTGAGTTAACTAATGATTAACTGAACAGATGCTTTTGATTGTTTCATCCACCGAGCGTACTCCACCAAAAAACCGCTTCCCCAGTTAACTGGGAGTTCTTTTACTTCTAGAGTTAACTTACTCTGGTTTAACTCACCACTGACAAAATAGGCCTTAGGGCCAAACCATATTTAACTTTTTTTTTATACAAAACTGAGAAGTACAATTGACGTTTATTACTTAATAGTGACATAATTCCGCACTCGTGTAAATACTGCGCTGAAGCCATTTTCAAAGTTATGATGTATTCACACTACGGACAAATTGGTAGTATTTCTGTCAAAAAGTGGCATAGAATGAATTTGCCTATTCTTTTGCATGTTTTTGGACAGAAAACTGCCAATTTGTAAATCGTGTAAATTCAGAAATTTGACTTATGATGACAAACAACACGCATTTCACATTTTGACAGGACATTTCTTTTGATTCATCTGTTGTTTGGTATAATTTTGTCGAGTGAATATACAAAAAGAATATTTACCCTAAATACCTATTATTTAATTTACTAGATTATTAACTTTATATTTTTTTTTTGCAGATTCAATTCAGAATGTTTATATCTGAACGTACCAAAGGTAAGATCATAATCGATTTTTTTTAAAATCACTTTTAAGCAATAGTAGGTATGTATTATTGGAAAATTATTATTTACTGTCAATCATTTTTTTCAAAAATCAATAAAACAATTTTTTACGTCGCCATTAAAGGTCTGTTAATTTCTATTCGGCACTGGCAGTGCCGCACTGCAAACCGCAACCTCCTGCGAGGCTTAGTTGCGGAAATATCGCCTTCGAAATCGTTTTTAGGGGTGGATCGAAGTACATAAAGTAATTTCACTTTGGGTGTGAATATTTCGAACACCAAAGCTTGCAGAATTTTTTAGTTTATAAGGCCTGTTAATTTTCTATACGTGGCTGAAAACCACAACCTCTTATAAGACGCAAACATCCCACTACAATGGCATAACCCAATATAAGACAAGTGTAGCTGACATTTCACCCTTACTTAAAGACCTTAATCATGATGATACGACCAAGAGAACTTCAGATATCAAAGGGCAACCACATTGACTTTTTTTTTGGAGTTTTTGCATAAATAACAAGATCTGACAGTTAGAACTTCAGATATGTATACATACATGCTTCGTAGTAGCTGTCCTACGACCCTTTTATTAGCATAAATAACGGTTTCTCTTCACTTTTATCTCTTAGAGCCGTTTGCTAATACGAAACTTAAATATTTAATTTCAACTTACACAATTACTTTTTCCTCAGCGTAAACTGTCACATAAATTCTTAAATTGAACTTAGGCATTTAAGTTTCACTATATGGACTTATACTTTATAGTTCGACGTCAGTTTCGTCATCTATCGCCATGAGTTAGTTTTTTTTGTTTTAACTGCTCTTTCCAGAGTCTGCGTCAAGAAGCTGAACTTCAATAATTTCGAGGTTTTCATCAAATTTAATATTAGAATTGTGGATAAGTCCAAAAAGTGGTTTTCGTCATACCGTCCGCTTGCCTGTATATCACTGTTTAGTCTATGCGTCAACTGTACTTCAACCTAGAATCTACAAAGAGGTGGACAGACTCACTTCAAATTTGGTACAGAGCATGTTTATTACTAGTAGCCTACAGAAATGAGGCATGCAGATCGAAAAAAATTTGGCAAAGCTGAGTTCCGGTAGAGAGTTTTATTTTTAAGTGCTTCGCATTTTCTTGAAAAAAACCGGAATTTGGATCAGAATTTTTTTGGGTTGAAAGGGGTTAAATTTAGTTTTTTGTTAATTTCTCGAAAACTGTGAATATTTCAGAATAAAATGTCAATGCGGAAAATTCTACAAAAAAAAGAAAAGATGTTGACTTTTTGTTTTCGTTAGAGCAATAGATTTTGAAAAAAACCTGCGTGAATCTAATAAATGGTTTTCAAATTCGCCCTCACGCATTGCTTTCACTTTTTTTCGATTCATTTGGCTCAAATAAATAATGAGACGAACTATATTATCGATCCCCGAACCACCTTACCATTTACCCTAAAGCACATGCGTTTCTCAGTGCAATTCTCTCATATTTCTTATTTTTTGAAGAGAAAAAAGAAACGCAGAGACAGAGAAGTAGATGTGATATGTGAATGGGATTGAATTTAGGATTGTTTGTTCGTATCCAAAGATTCAAATGACTTTCAAATGACGACGTGAAAAAAATTATTCATATACATATGAAATTTTTTGACGGTTTTTTTCACATTTTCGCCGAAAGAGAATCTTAATTTGTGTGAATTGTAAAAGGGTGAAAAGTATTACGTTTCACTATTTCACAGAACCAGAATTAGCCCACAGTACTCTTCATCTTAGTGAAAAAAGTACGTTAAGATAAACTAATGGGGCAAATAACCGCTTCAGTGACTGAGTGAGTGAGTGCCATTATCGTCGAATGAACGAGTAAAAATAAAATGAAAAAATATAAAAAACAATAGTTCTTTCATTTTTCCTTCAGAATTCGCATCCATTATACACTGTCGGCTGTCCATCTTTCTATCGAATGAAATTCCGTTCGATTACTAATAAGAAAATGTAAAAAAATGTGAGCTGTTATGCCAAACTCAAATAATCCAGTCACGTCTCACGTATTACTCGAAAATTGATGCGGTAATTCGGCCCTTGATATTTGGCGTTTTTCTTTTTTGGCTCTGAGCAGAGGCTAAGCGATTGGAGCAGAGCTCTGAGCAGATATGATCAGAGTCCTCAGATATAATTATGAAACACACTTGGGCACTGAACTGTCATTTCATAGGGAATCCATTTTTAATTTTTAGTTATGTGTGAAGTTGGGGTTTCTGGATTTCTGGACCTGAACAAAGGTGGTTCTGGACCTGGAAAGAGATGAAATTTTTTTTTTGGAAAAAAATATTTAAAAAAAATAAAATTTTCTTTTGGAAAAATTGTTTTGTCAAAAAAAAAAAATGTTTCTTTTGTTCAAGTTCCAGACCCACCTCCAGAATTTTTTTTAAATTACAAAAAAGTTGTTTCCAAAAACAAAAAAATGTGTCCTTCGTCCAAGTTCCAGAGACACCTCCAGAACTTTTGTCCCGGTTCCAGATCCACCTCCAGAACCTTCTTTCAAAAAAAATGTGTCCTTTGTCCAAGTTCCAGACCCACCTCCAGAACTTTTGTCCCGGTTACAGATCCACCTCCAAAACCTTCTTTCAAAAAAAATGTGTCCTTTGTCCAAGTTCCAGACGCACCTCCAGAACTTTTGTCCCGGTAAACAAACGTGCGCGGATTCAAAACGGACTTGTTTTTGCTTGAAGGGGATCTTAAGATTTTTTTCACTGAACGCACCCATCTTAGTATGCAGATCGTAACCACAGATTAGCCACATGAAGATGAGAATCCCCGGCAGCCTTTTTAATTTGCCTACAAGCTTGAACTGGCAGTTATCAGATAAAAAATGAGAATGTGTGTAAAAAAACCTCACACATAGACAGTAGGGATCTTCACATTACTGGTTAAATTGTTGTTGCAATTCACATCTATTCATCGACGCGGGAAAAAATTACAAATACAACAATGTAAACAAATGGGTTTTGGAGGGTGAAACGTACGAAACATTCTCATCTTCATATGGCTAATCTGTGATCGTAACGTTGCACACCGTAACGTTGCACGACGTAAAGTTGCACGACGTAACGTTGCACACGAACGTTCAGGTTTTTTTTTTCTCTCTACCTCCAGCATAGATGTTTACACATCAATAATACTATCTTAGTTTTCGCGATCAAGTCGTGCATTTTATTTAACTCTTGCCATCAAGTCGTGCATATTTATTTTTAATTTTCTGAAATAAACACACCGTGACATATATTTCACAACGATCACTCACTATCGCAGAAATTTCAACTACATGTGTTTATACACTAATTTGTATACGATATAAAAACAATTTCATTTCCACGAATGCATAATAATTTAAAAATTAGCACAATTTCCGTCACAACTAGACAAATTTAAAATTAGAAAAAGTTTTCTTGAGCTTGACAAAGAATAGCATGCGGTCTGGCCCCTGATGCTGATGGCGAGTTGAACATTTTTGAAAATATAAATTTCCTCTTAAAAATTTTTCGAAACTAATGAAAAAAAAAAAACCATAAACAATATTTCTGTTCCTTCAACAAAAATAGAATAAGTCTTACAAGTAAAAAACATTGATCATCATTATTCTCACAAGGCTGAAAATGGTTTCTATGCTAGATATTACATCATCGACTATAGCATCATCGTTGATGATTCGATTTTCCATCTATAAGAGGTTTATATTTTTTTCCATTAAAGTATCAAGCATCCGATTGCGAAATGGTATTCAAAACAAATTACAAAATTGTTCATAAAGTCGGTCATAGACGGTGTTATTTGTAGTGTTGGCGCAAATTCTATTATTTTTTTTTATTGTTGATCAATGAGCAATATTGGCAAGCAGTAGTGTATCTAAGTTATAATCGGGTAGTAGCATCTTATCTCTACAATAAAAATTATTATGACATATATTCGAAATAGTATTATGTTAGACACACACATGCCGTATATATCTACTACTTAAAGGGTGTTATTTCTTTAGATTGAGTAAATGTCGTTTGACATTTAAGTTTTGCTAGAATTATTTTTTAAGTTATGGCAGGTTTAAACATGAGTCTAATAGTGCAAGTTGCTTTTTCGTACAAGTTTAAATCCAATTGTAAATTTTAACTCTTCAGTCACTTGGAGGGTTCTCTCTAAGTTGGCTTTGTCCGTTTTTAAAAGAGTTTAACATTCAGAAAAAGTCTAGCGGACTTGCTCCCATTAAAAAACTTAGCACTTGAAGTCGATTAAATAATTCCCTGAGACGTAATATACATTTCAATATGATGCTGCATGCAGCGCTGCACCTTCAAATGCTTATATGTACGTCCCTATGCTTTATACAAAGTAGGTATTCTGAAAAGAATGTTTTTCCATATTTTGAATACCTAAACTAGAGTTCTACCATGAGTAGGCTATTTTCGTACGCGGCCATCAACATTTTTTTTTAAAATAGTTATAAAAACAAACGAAACACCCTGTTATTTTGCTTCTCTTGATAATGATTTAAATGATTTCATATACGGAACATCAACTTGGCAAAGAAGGAGTTCCTCATTCACTCCCATCAGTTTTGTGTCATGCCGGTCGTCCGTCGGGTATATGTAGTGTAATTACGATAAAGGTCAGTAATTATAAGGAAACCGCACAATCAAATGAACTCTCTGTGTGTGGCTGTTAGCAGTGTTCGCCCACGTTTGCCATCAGCCATCAAGATTTATTTTACCAGATCACGCAAATTTCATTACACAGTACCTAACCTACCTACATCAGACGCGGAATTGAAAAAAGAACAAAACACGAAGACGTGACGTAGTTCGATTTGTCTTATCTTATATACCATTCGATTGAACTTTTTTTTGTATGTGTAGGTAAGCTTAGTTTTTTTTTTTTTTTTTTAATAAATTCTTTTGATCTCAAAAAAGAAAAAGTCAGATAGACTATAATGAAGGAAGGTCAATACGGAAACAAAAAAATCGGTTCTTTAAAAAAACAAAAATAAGAATTTTAATTGAAATTCAAGTGATAAATTGATGTTAAATTGGGTTTTTAATTATTGGTTTTTGTAGATAAAAATTTAAGGAAAATATATTCGCATGAGTGTTGTATTTTCAAGTTGAAATAATTACACATCCCTATAAGTGATGAATACTGCGAAACAGTTTTCGACATTTTCTAGCTTTTATTTATTTTAAATAACACAAAATTAAATGAAAACAAAAATTAATCAACACAGAATGCGAAGCAAAAATTTAGCAAAACTATTTTTGTTCAAAATATACACAACAAGTCGTTAGATGAAAGTGCATGGCATTTCGACAAAATTCATTTGGCAACTTTAACATTGCAATTATCAAAATTTTTAGCAGACAACCTGATCATTTCGCAAAAGATTTCGTGTTTTTTTTTTTTTTTTGTTTGTTACAATTTGCTATTTTGCAAGAATTTAGTTTGTAAACTGTCTTTTATCTCTAAGGTATCTCAACATTTTGCTATTTTTACATTAACGCATTACAATCTTGCATTTTTGTTGTCTTGTAGGTACTAAAGCCTGTGCACTGCGAAATTTGGGAATTTCGCATAAATTATTAAATTTACATTTGCAATATCTTACCTTGCCTAGATTGATAATCTCACGTGTTAATTTATGTTTTCTTTCAGTGGAAAAATATAATTTTGAGTTTTTAAATTGCGAGATTTCAAGATGAACATTTTTGTAATTACTTAATTTCACCATATCCACGACATTCTTATGTATACACATATTTAAGAAATCAATTGATTAAAAAATAAGACTATGCGAGAAATTAACAATACGAGATTTCTATATTTTGAAATGTGATTAATTTTAACCATCAGGTTGGCGATTTTTTGAATTGAAAAAAAAAATGTGAAGTTGTAAGCTAGGCTGAGTAGCTTTTTACTTCATAAGTCAATACCTAGTTTATTAATTAAAGCCAAGCTTAAGCTAAGAAGTGACTTAAGCTCTTGCAAACCTGTATTTAACCAATCAGTTATTTTTATTGATTTCAATCCAAAATTAATTAAATAATTGTTTTCAAAAATTTGATTTCCATACTGATTTGGAGTTTTCGAAGACAATTTAGGATATAGGGTTGTCTTTTTTGCCAATTCCGCCAGTGTGAATAATTCTTGTGTACATTTTCGTTTCACGCTCAAAATATGTGTGAATAAATTTTACTGTGTATTTACCCCATATCTGCCAACAAAATTTGCAACACCGCAAAATTTATTCATCTTAAGCATTTCCTAAGTGTATCCTAGATATGAACCAATACTTTTGATTTTGTGATCTAAAATAACCCAGTTTTTTGAAATTTTTCAAATCCCAACAGTTTTTTTTTAATCTGAAATCAAAAATTTCTTCCTAAAAATTGATAGTTTTTGAGCTATTTACAAAAAAAAAAATAAATGTTGCCTTTCTCATTCCAAACTAAATTAAAAGCCATGGCCCAAATTTAAGGTGCTTTTCAGAAAATACCTGACTCATAAAAATAGAGCTCTATACGGAAAAATTCAGCTTTGTCGAAATTTTACGAAGAGCTTACTAAAAGCTGAATAAAGACCAGAGCCTTCTATTAGGATGAAGAAAATATGTTCATAGATAAACAAACACATAATGAGACGAACATAATTTTAAAAACAAATACCAATACTTTGATAATAATTTATTCAATCGATACAAACCATATCCGAAAAAAAATTATGTTAACAATCCCATAATACAACATATTCTTCGAATTATCGGTCAAACAAGTGCACTCCGATAGATACATTTGGTCAATCAAAATCCAAAGATACAATCATGAATCTATAGGTAAGGTACACGGCCGGCGCGGCGCGGCGTTAACTTGCATAATAAATATTTACCTCTTTTGTGTCTAACATTTGATGGAGGCCTGATGTATGTTTGAATGCACTCAAAACAGCACGACTACAAGAGTTGTTGTGTTTCGTTTGTGTTCCATAATAACATAAGTATACGCATACGCAACTACCTATACCTATAACCCAGTACGGAGCAAAGAAAGACTCTAATCAAGTACCTAACCTATAACTACCTAAGTCACATCAGACATGCCTTTCTTGGTCCTATTTTCCTAAACGGGAAAAGCAAATAAACAACAAACTTGTAGATGATTGTTTGTTTTGACGTTGCAACTCTTCCGTAAACGCATTCTAATGAATCCAATTACGACGCATATACAAATACTAATATGTCGTGTTCATAATTTAAACCCTCATTCATAATGCGGGACGATATTTAATTTTTTTTTTTTTTCAAATTACGAGCGTTTCTTTCACCGACTGACTCGACACCAAACCTATCATCAACCGCATCAAAGTTGAAGCTTCTTGGGTTTGGGTTGGGTCGATGTCGATGACGATGACGATGTCGGTGGTATATCGGTATATGGTGTCGTCGAATGCACACCATCATCATTGCCGTCAATCGCTGCACAATCATAATAAATTTGTTGTTACACTAATGGCCTAGATGTGTGCATGAATTTTCAACAAATTGATTTGACAGTACTGCCGCCGCCGCACCACTGTTAAAGTCGAAGCTAAAGCGGAATCTCGTCAATTCCCGTCCTTTCGTCTGTGTCTTGGGAAAACAAAAAAATATTTTCCTTTGATTTTTGTTTTCTTTGTGAGGCTTCAAACTGCCCTAAACGTCGAACCGATAAATTCCCAAGTCAAATTAAGTTATGTTTTATACGATGCGATGGAGCAAGAGGTAGGATGTGTATTTTTGTAGAATATGGTGGGCAAATGTACAGTGACGGATTAATCATTTAGTAAAAGACACAGATTCTAAGAGTTCCGAAAATTTGAGTGGGCCTATTTGATTTTATTTTCTTAATTTATAATTTCGCATTTCAGTTAGGTCATTCGCATATTATCGCGTATGTAAGTTCGGAATATACTGTAGATATCGCAAAATTTTTCCATTTCGCAATAATTTTTTCTTTTTGAAAAATGTATTTGCAATTTTATTTAACTCCACTATGTAATCGTTTCGCAAATTATTTTTTTGTACAAAATGGAAGCGAAAACTAAAAAAAATAGAATCTTGGGAGCTAAATCAGACTAGGTATAGAATTTGCAAAAACATTAATTTCGATTACTATGCGAGGCCATATTTGCGAAATAAATTTTTGTTGAATTATGAAATAACGTTTCAAGAGGTTTCAATCATGTCTTTCATTGATTTTGATACCGAAATCTTAGTACCTATGTATTTTCACAATCTCGCAAACAATCACTTAACATTATTTATATTTTGCAATCAACGAATATCGCATTTAAATTCTGAAATTTAAATGTCACAGAAACATATTTCTCTCAGTTATCATAACTTGAATCGGCAAAGTTTGCAAACCAGAAAAAGTGATTGCAAAAGAAGATTTGCTAACAAAACACCTTTTTCTAGATTTGCGAAATGTTCTTAATGCGAATGTTTGTAAAGTCCGATTTAAAAATTGATGAATTTGCCCTCAAACCAACTTAAAATTTTCTTAAGTCTATGAAAATTAAATTGTATCAGCATTTGGGGCCTTAAGGCCTACCTAATCCATCCTCAATATTATAAGAGTTGCTGGCTTATACCACAAATATGGGAGGCAAATTCAGCCAATCGTGAATGGGACAACATAATTGCTTACAGATTGACGAGTTTTTGTAGCAATTATTGTTTTTTTTTTTTATTTTTTTTTATCGTAAACTATTTGATGTGAAGGAGTTAGTCGCGGCTCGTTACGCTGATCTAATCGATTTATTAGGCTTATGCTGGTTTTGACGGGTTGTCGATATAAAAGTCAATGTCTATATATGGAGATGATAAAATGCTTTGTTTAAAAATAATAAAGGTGCCTAACTTACCACATGAATAAGCCTTGCAAAAATATCAGCGTTATGAAAACAACATTTAGTAATTTGTCTTATAATAACCGACAATTTGTTAGCGATTTTTGGGCAAGGATTACACATGCGATGTTTACTTAAGAATTACTTATATATACATTTTCACATTAAGAATAAAATTATAATGGGTTTTCCAATAAGAGGTGTTATTTTGAATAGCCCGCTATTTAGGTAGCTGTCACTTTTGAAGCTGTCATTTTTTGACATTTGACAAGTAAAAACTACGCCATTAATAAAAATGGAACGATACACGCTTCAACAACGCATTGAAATTATTAAAATTCACTATAAAAATGGTGAAAATTTGGCAGAGACGGTTCGTAAAACTAAAACATTTTTGGGTCGTCGTGAAGCACCTTGTCGGACCGCAATACAGAAATTGGTGAACAAATTCGAGCTGTTGGGACAAGTTAGTGATGTGAAGAATAAAACCCGTGCACGTCGCTCGAAGAACAACTGAGAATATTGCTGTTGTAGCCCAAAGTGTTGAAGAAAACCCAGGTTTGTCCATTCCTCGTCGTTCTTTGGAATTAGGCATTCCACAAACGTCATTACACCGTATTTTGCATAAAGACTTGGGTCTTAAGGCTTATAAAGTTCAGTTAACACAAGAACTCAAGCCGGCTGATCATCAACAACGTCGTGTCTTTGATGATTGGGTCCTTGAAATGCATGAAAATGATCCGGATTTTCATCGAAAAATCATCTTGACTGATGAGGCCCATTTCCACCTCGGAGGCTACGTCAACAAGCAAAACTGTCGAATCTGGGGCTCGGAAAACCCAAGAGTTATTGTTGAAAAGCCTCTCCATCCTCAACGCGTGACTGTTTGGTGCGGTTTATGGTCCGGCGGGGTCATTGGACCTTACTTTTTCGAAAATGAGGGTGGAGCAACAGTTGATTGATGGTGAAGCAGAGATGATTAATGATTTTTTATGGGCGGAATTGGATGGTATTGATCTGGACAACGTTTACTTTCAACAAGATGGCGCTACGTGCCACACAAGCAATGAAACCATCGATCTTTTATGGGAAAAGTTTCCGGACCGTGTTATCTCTCGAAGAGGTGATCACAATTGGCCACCGAGATCTTGTGATTTAACACCTTGCGACTTCTTCCTTTGGGGCCACGTGAAAGATAAGGTCTACGCCAGCAGCCCAGCGTCGATTCAAGACCTCAAAGATGGAATTCGTGAGGCTATCGAGGACATAGGGCAGCCACTTTGCGATTTGGTTATGGAAAATTTCATGAAAAGGATATGGTCCTGTAAGCGTGGTCGTGGCGGCCATTTGGCTGATGTTGTATTCCATTACTAACGGCATACCTTCTTCTTTATAATGAAATAAACATCCGATCATTAAAATCATCAAAAAATGCCATTTTTCTTTGAATATCAAAATAACACCTCTTATTGGAAAACCCTTTAATATAAAAAAAAGGAGGTGGGTAAGTGAGCGGGAAAAATAACACATGTCATGCTTTTTAGGTTGAAGATAGCTTAATTATAAAATGTGACATTCTACTAGTAAAACGTTAAATCAGAAGAAAGCTAAAATATGATAAAAGTGGGCGTGACAGTGGGCGTATCGTCAAACTACTTTCTAAACCTTCTCGCTGCTAATGACAACAAAAAATGTATAACAGATCATCGAAATTAGTTCAGTAATTTTCGAAAAAATGTGTTTGTATTTTAACTTTCAGAAAATTGAATAAATGACGCATCCGCAAGCCGCACCCGTGTGCTAGGCACTTTATGTTCTTATAAAAGGTGAAAATTTAATTTGGGTAGAGCGCAAATTTTACCGCTTAATGTTATCAGATTACTCATCATGTACAAATATTTTTGAACTTTTTCTGTTTACATCATGAACTTTTATTATATTTGTGTGTGAATATTTGTAAAAATATCTAAAGTCAAATAGTTTAACATTTTTGTTATCACCTTGATTCGTTAACTTCAATGACAAATAATTTGTATGTGAGCTTTGCAAAAAATAAAAAAATCAATTGCCTACTTCATGCTATCACATGTTTAGTTCCCCTGTTTACGTTTACAGCAAATAAGGTACAAACTGATAAATAAGATACAAACATGTAAACAATGACATAATAATATTCCTATATGAAATCTGAAAAAGTGATAACAACATTTGTATACCTACCCAAATGACAACAAAAGGCTTTCAGTATATTTATGCATGATACAGCTTACAGCATAAAAAATTAAATTGTATAATCGATCTTCATACATAGTGTGCACAACACCCATAAGGCCTTCTTGTTCACTCCTCAAGCTAGCGCCTGCATATCAATTAAACCGAAAAAAAAACCCAATTAATTCAACGCTGGCTGCACCCACTTTACATTAGACATTTGGGTGGATGCATTCAGCCCCTTTGATGCGAAAAAAAGTCACGTTCCGCCCGCGTCACGTGTCAGTTTTCAATTGAAAATGCAATTTATCAAGTATTTTACTCGACTTTATAGAACGAAATGAAACACAACATAAAAAAAAAAGTGTCTGAATGGCTTAAAAAGCAGAGACATACGCTCAATTTCGGTCATTGATTTGTTGTTTTATTGTTTCGTTAATAACATACTACGCTGCGGGCTAACTTTGTTTATATGTAGATATATACAAGACCTAGGTTCGGTTTGAAGAGATATATACATTTCCATTTGGCTGGCATATCGTCTACATTGTTGTCGCGTTTCGTCGTTGACAACGTCGTCATTCGATTCAATTTAATATGAAATTCGACACCAATTATTGCCAAGTTGACACATGGACGACCAAACGTCTGTGACATTGTTTTCAAGTTGTTGGCATTTTTTTTGTTGTTTTATTGTTTGGTTTGTATACTTAGTAGAAAGTATACCACGATTTACAAACTGTCATCGTGCCAATGCCAACACTGAACACTGGGAGCAATTGACTGAAGAATTTACGACTCTACTGATGCTATATGGTGCCAATTTGATGAGGATTGATTGGAAAGCAGTATAATAATGCAATATTGTTTAGTTTTCGCGGAATATATAGTTGAACTCATTAAAGTCAAAACCAAACAGGGTGACGATCTGGTTTTTAATTGAAAGTCAAAGTGGCATTTCAATTTACAGAGAGAGAGAGAGAGAGGAGAAAAACAAATCAATTGTGGCATAGCGCGAAGAAATTTGATTTGATTGCGTCTCTCGGAAAATAATATTTAACTTCCATTTAATAAGTTGAGTTAATGTAGATTTTTATATGGCATCAAAAACCTTCGGGTATCTTAGAAACAGATGTGATTTAAGTGAAATATTTTAACAGTTTATTGGTTAAACTATTAACTGCATTCTTAACTAACATTTAATAGGGATAAAATGACAACTCTGGCAATGCTTTATGTCGTTTTTATTTCGACATTCGAAGTACTCCCTTTGTGGCTGATTACATGGGCCGTTTTACTGAAGAGCGCATTGCGTGAGAGAGGTTGATTTTATGTGAGTAAAAAAGAGAAGGTGGAATCTACCTTCTCTTTTTTACGCACATAAAATCTACCTGTCTCATGCGATGCGCTCTTCAGTAAAACGACCCATGTAATCAGGCACTTCTGCAATCCTTCTTTGACGGTGTTCACATTGAATTGTCTACTCTGATTATTTTTTAACGTGAATCCAACTTGTATTGTTCAGACAAAAACTAATGTGAACACATCCGAATCACTTTGGCGTTTAGCAGTCGTTAAAACAAAACAAAAATGATTGCGTCACAGATTAGCAATATGAAGATGAGAATGTTTCGTACGTTTCACCCTCCAAAATCCATTTGTTAACATTGTTGTATTTTTAATTTGATGCCGCGTCAAAGAATATGTGTGAATTGCTACAACAATTTAACCAGGTGTGTGAAGATCCCTACTGTCTATGTGTGTGGTTTTATACACACATTCTCATTTTGTATCTGCAATCTGACAGTTCAAGCTTGTAGGCAAATTAAAATGGCTGCCGGGGATTCTCATCTTCATGTGGGTAATCTGTGGAGTGTGTGCTTGTGCTCGTTGAAAGAGTAATGAGAAATTTTTCACTTTCAAAATATAAATCCTATTAACTAAATATGTTTCCAATTGAAAAAAATGGATTCTGCAAGATTTAAGTGCCAAAGATATATCACCGCCAGAAAAAACAGATGTCACAATAGAAAACGTCAATAAAATCGACTAGTTTCCTGCCTTTCCTGGCCATTTCTTTCTCACCTTGAAGTGAAAGTGAGCAAAAGCACAAAGATGTCACACAAATCGGAGGAGACAGTCCAATGTGAACACCGTCTTTACTAGCACTCTATTCACCTTCAATTGGCTATTCTAAGTAATGTCATTACTCTCCCGATTTAATGGAGAAACTTAAACGAATATACCAGGTGGGGCAAAAGTACTGTCATATTAGGTCTGTTCGTTTATTTCACAAAACTGTCAACTCGATTTAAGTTCTAATTTAATTTGTAAGTCCAACTTAATTTCGTTTATATGAATTTTAAAAGAACTTTGAACTTAAGTAGGTGGAAATGGACAGTTTTGGGAAGTATAAACGAACAGAAGTAATGTGAATGTGTCTTAATTTTTTTAAATGGTGTCAAATGTAATTATAACCTCTCTTCGTTTACTTTCTAAAACTGCGCATTTATGTCAAGGTTCTGTCAAATTTAAATAAAAAAAGAATTAATTGGAGTCAAATTGGAAGAAGTTGGCAGTTTTGGGAAATTAACGAACAGATCTTTTATAAGGTAGATATCTTCTCATTCTCAGTAAATTGGCGACTATTGACAAAAACATTGGACAACATACAAACTGGTGAAATTAAAGTTGGTCCGTTCGGCTAAGCCTTACCATCTTACTCTCTTCTTTACTTTATGAAATCTGTAACATTTAAGAATGGGAAACTATGGCTAATGATGAGGCATTCTAAATGATGACAATAAACAAATTTTGAAAATAATTTATTATACTAGGTATGTAATTACATTTTTTTTGTAATGTGAGGTCTCAATTTAGCTACTTTTTGTGGGAACCATATAACCGTAAACCTTAATTATTTTATACTGTACAAAATTCAGGCTCTAAAACTTATCATTTGCTTCTGATCTTTAATTTATAAATGCCCGTAATTAGCCGCACCCGAATAAAAATATCATTCCTTACCAACAACGAACATCGCTTCACCGAAAAGCCCCGCCATAATTGTTAAGCTAATTTGACCCAAATCCCATTTTGATAACACATACAGATACAGAGCAGAGCGCCATAAAAAACAATAACGACTTAGATCATTATCTGCGAAACTTTGATGCACGATACGGGACGGACATTATAGTAGGAAGGTACATATATGTACGTAGTAAATGTGTGTGTGTCTGTCTTTCAGTCTGGCTATCTGCCGCATGACTCAATGTAAAGTCATGTGGTGTACAGAGTGTATTTATCATTAGCTGTCTTCACTTTGCAACAGGTGAAGCGTAAAGTGGTTTCTATTTTGCGTTAAAAATAGCCTGGCGTCTTCTTCGATTTCGTCGTCTTCGTTGAGCGTATAAAGCAAGCGGAACATTCTGTCCAACTTAGGTAAACAAAATAAAAAAAATTGTATCACATTCATGTCGTGGAGGCACACCGACCGGAATGTAGAGTACACTATACCTACTTGTCCATCTTTCGCAATTCCCTTTGTTTAGACAAGAAAAAGTTGTGAACATAATTTAAATGAATTCCATGCCATCCATCACCACCAGCTATACGCATTCTCCAGTTCCGATTCCGCTGACGTTGCCGCCGCCGCCGTCGCGCAGCGCCGATTCAGGCACGCTGAGCTCGGAGTCAACTTATCTTATCGGAAGTAATGAGCGCATGTAAAACAAATTGGAGTCAAGAACGCATGCGAACTGCAAGCCCATAAACCGTGAAGGGTGATCATCGGTAAGCGGTGACGGTGACAATAAAATAAAATAACAGGTTGTTGGTGTTAGTATATGAGGCGACAGACAGTCCATGCTGCAGTTTAACCACACTTTAGCACCCCATTATCGTGCACGCAATTGTAGCTATTTGCAACCATTAACTGATAAGTGGTAACCAAATTATACTCTCGCACAGCGCTGAGGGGCGATGTGATACATGTTGTGTGGGACGAGTACATAATTTATTTCGTTTGATAATAAAAACTATCTTCAATAGCTAAAATTATATTGAACGAAATTCTAATAGGAGGGTGATGGTCTACAAATCTTCTATATGTAATGGCTGTATATATATTTTCACTGAATCTCAAGGGATTGAATTTTTTTCCAAATTCGGCGCCAGATAAATTCGATGAATTTCATTTTAAAATTTTTATTTTCGAAAATCAATAAAAATCAATCAATCAAAAACCTAATGGAAAAAACTCTATAAATTGAGCTAAAGGGGATTTTTGGATTAAGGCAAGGGGGATAGTTTGAATGTTCGGGAAACTGCTTTGATGTCGCAATCGAAAGAGGAAACGCGGAGCTTTTCTATTTACTGCGGCACACTTTTGGGTGTTGAAATAATTTTTATTTAACTAACTACCACCGTGCCAGAGGCAAGTTCAAAGTGTTACTAAATTGCATGAGACACGGTTAACGGTTTCATCAAATAAAGGGTCCGCCATCTGACGTTTTTTTTGTCAACTAGTGCTTATTTCGTAAATGGTAACACTCATGTCATGTCTGATTTGACATGCTCATGTCTGATTTGACAGATAATTAGTTTTATCCTTCCGCTGAACGAATATGGTTGTGTATACGCTTCGCTAGGTGGGCCTGCGATCGACTTAGAGAAGATGCCGATTTAGCCATTAAAATCATATTTTCAGATGAAGCTCATTTTGATCTTGGCGGGTAGTAAACAAGCAACATTGTCGCATTTGGGGCACAGAAAACCCGCATGCATGCATTGAAAAGCCGATACACCCAAAACGAGTCACTGTTTGGTGCGGATTTTGGTCCAGAGGCATAATTGGGCGATTTTTCGAAAATGAGCAAGGAGTGGCCGTTACAGTGAATGGCGATCGTTATCGGGCCATGTTGAACGAATTTTTGTTCACAAAAATTGAAGAGGAGGATAATGGCAACATTTGGTTTCAACAGGACAGCGCTACGTGCCACACAGCCGAAGCTACACTCGATGTTTTGCGCCATTTTCAAAAAAAAGAAGTTATTTGGCAGACCCTTAGTAACTTTTGTTTCTTCTGGCAAACACTTCAATGGTGACCCAACCTGCAGGAAAATGAAGTATTTTGTATTTGAACAGTCTTAAGGTAGTTACACACCATACGATGTTCTTGCTAGTGGTCGTGATTCAGTCCCGTCAATAAATTTTGAAACGAACCCTGAACATCGACAAAACCCGCCAACTTATACAACTATTTTCACTATAGTTCTAAATTTCTTACGATTAACGAAGATTGCAACAGGACCCAACCCTTATGTAATATTTATAAAGCGTGTTTGCTTGCAAAAAAACACGCCTATAACCGTTGTTGCATCCATACTGACAATGTTCATGGTACCTGCTTATGAAACAAGGACAAATCAAGCAGCCACGCAGATTTTGTTCACCATGATCAAAATTGGCCAACTTGTCATAATTACCTTCGATGTTTGTGCTAAATGTACAAACACGAGCATGAACAGAAGATCGTGTAACCAGTTTAATACTATCATTTCATTTCAAATAAAAACTCATATTTCAAAATGAGGTAATTTCAACCAAATTTACAAGAAATTCTGTGAAATTACATGAAAAAGCTAACGAACACACCCAATTGGAATCCGTTCAAAGTGGAAGCCATTGAAAATGTCAAAATTCGATGCATTAAAACAAAAAAAGAAAGAAAAAACAACAAAAATAAGCGATTAACGGCCAAATCAATTTCAAAGTGAAAGTAGCTGTCAAACGAATTGACTTCATTTCGGTTGTAATGAAAACGTATAGTTAAGATTCTTCTAATGCTTACTTCCTCTTCCTGAGACTCAGCAACTTTTGATCCTGTTATGCTGGATTTACACGACTGACAAATAGGCAGTTTTTCGTGAGTATACTGCCAAAAGAATAGATTTGTCCATTCATCTGCCAGTTTTTTGACAGTTAACTGCCAGAATAATGCCAATTTGTCGCGTAAATCTAGCATTACGTGTCAAAGATAAAGAAATTTTTACACTGAATAAAAAACAAGTTTTTTTTGAATGCAACCCACATGAACGCACTATCGTGTGGTAATTGCACACTTCTGCATTCTCTGCAAATAAATACCGTGCTTGTGCGCAATGTTAGACATTTATACGTAATATAACCATATGACAATTAACAAAATAGTCATGTTCAGGAAAATGAGATTTCGGAGACCCCAGCAACGAGCGGGATTCCTCCGCGAAATTTCTTAGTTTTGCTGTCAAAAACCTGAGGAAAAAAATGTTCGCTTGCTCACTTTTTGACGGATCGAAATCTCTGAGATTTCATTTTGATGAACGCAGCTCAATTTCTTGACATTCATAAATACAAAGATTCCTCTCAAACTAAATGTCAAAACATTCTCTAAATACATAAAACAATGTGCTTATTGTGTTTAAAATAACGTCTGTTTGAACAAGTCTGATGTCTAAAATGCCCATTATCATCAACCTTAATGTGTCTGCTTCTCCATATTGATTAATTGTTTTGCTATGAGCGCATTCTAAATGTTCAATAATTGCATAATGACATAACATTTATTAAACATTTTCATTATTTTAAATTAAACAGAAGCTCTGTTCCAATTTCTCGAACAGTGATTTCCAAACAAATTACTATTCATTTAACTATCATACACAACATACCCTCAATGCCTCAGAATAAAATAGACACAATCATCATTATCGCATCGTCATCATCATCATCATCATCATCATTTCATGAGAGCCACTACATCAATCAAATTAAAATCCAATAAAAATCAACTTTGATTGAAGTAATTCTGTGCCGAAGTTAAATTAAACCAATTATACGGATAGAAATACACTTCTCGGGGTTTGCTGTTTATGCGAGATAGCCAAAGCTGTCACACATCAGACAGTGTTTTCAAAGCACTATACCTATCCCAACGCTCAGCTCAGTCGCTCACGGAAAACGAAAAACCATTTTGCTCGGAATCGATTCAATTTAAAGAGTTGAATGTTGTTAATGGGGTTAAAAATATAGCAATCTGCTCTGCTGCCTTGAGACACAAACATTCAAACCTTAAGCTTCAAAACAAAAAAAAAATTAATGAAATCAATGGAATACTTACTATAAATCTGTAAATGATCATTTGATGGGAATACGATTATAAAGTTCGTTGCATTTTTGTAATTTGATCTATTCGATTGTTGTGTGTTTGTGTGGGGATTGATGTTGAAAGTTCAAAGCATCTCTCTTGCCACCATCAGCACCACAGGCTATGAAAAAACTATTCGATATGCCTGACTCTACTCGTATTTATTTATTTTTTCTTCTGCACTTTGTGTTATTTCTGTAACTGCTGCTTTGCCACACCATCACCACCGACACCGCCACCGCCACCAGCCGGTAACATGGTAAGTAGTTTATGTAAATCCAATTCCGAAGTGCAATGAAATTCAATAGGATGCCTTGAGGTTGGAATGTTAAGAGATTTTCCTACAATTAGCACGTCAGCATTAATACTGAGCGAAATTTTAAAAGGTACATTTGTAATTTTATTTATGCGATGCTGGTATAGTTAGGAAGTCTTGGTTTACACGGAGCAATTTTTGATTCGTTTTTTTATTTTGTCCAATTACCGTATACATACCGTAATTGATTTTATCGAATAGAAGAAGTGCTTCTTTCTTAGCGACACGCCATCACAGAACAGAAATGAAGTTTCTATACAAACAATCGATAGCAAATTTCTAACTTTTGTCGGTAACACAGTTTTTCTCCGCGCTTAAATTACGAGACGAAAACTTCTGCGCATAGATAATTTCGAAGGGGATTAGTTGTGTCCTATCTTCTACTGACTGAAAGATCGTCAATTCCTTCAAGGATAAAGAAACAACTATATAAAAGAAGGAAACGAATATTGATTTTCCGAAACGCCAATTTCAGAAGTGATATCATCAAAAATATTCTACATATAAAATCAAATTTGACGTTTCGGAAAGTCATTTTTAATTTGCCGCCAACTGTCAGTTTCAAACCGGAAGTAAACTACATGGCAATAAATTGGGCGCGGGCATATCGAATTTTCAGAATTCAGAATTTTTGGAGCTTCTGATTTGGAACATCCACCAGACTTCAGTGCCAAACAAGTAAAAAAAAATCAATAGTTTGACAGAAAAATATGTAGGGAAAACAAAAACATGTGATTGTGATTGGTCGTTTGTTTTTTTTCCCTACATATTTTTATGTCAAAATTAGTAAGAGAAAAGACAAAAAGCTGTCATAAAAAGTTCTGAAAATTCAGATGGCATCTAACTTTGTATGACAGCTGGCCAATCAGAAGCTCCAAAGATTCAGAATTCTGAAAATTTAGATATGTTTTGAACACGCACATTATCAGGCAAGGACCTGACAGCCTTAGGGCCGTTTCACACCTATCCGGTTCCATTCGATACAACCCATATTCGATTAGTTTTCGGTTGGGCCTTAATGTCGTGAGACAGGCCTCTTCACACACAATCCAACCAACAACGTGTGAACGCCAAACGCTTACTTCGTGTTCACACTTGTCGATACTAATACGGGCCATACCGAATGAAATGAGTGTAAAACGTTGATGCGCCATTTTCGGACTTTGTGTCTTCCGGGAGTTCCCTAGAAGCTGGAACAATAAAATATTTATATTTGACTGGATAAATAATTATAGCGCTCACTGTCACACTACTCACTCAATTCTAACTCCGAACTCTGTGAAGATGATTCCTTTCAAGCATTCAATCCCTATGCCAGCCATATTATAGTGTTCTTATGGATTTGTGGTTTTCGTGCCTTTTTAAAATCGCATGTGTGCCTCATAGGTATATATGAGGTGTATAGGTATCACCATAATTGACATCATCAAACGCGAGAATAATGTTAACCAGAGCAATAGTCTCAACAGCAGCGTATCTACTATAATGTTATGTCGTTATGTGCCCCGTGACTCTCAGTCTCAACTTTATATAAACCAAATCCCGCATAATATGGCTGCTGCGGTGGGTTTACAACATAACTCAAAATGGAAGAAGACGTTTGCGACTGCGCCGGCCGCAGCAGTTTGTTGGACTTGACTGTCACTACATCACTACTAGTGCATGTAATGAGAAGTGAATCCGCATTTATAAGGTCTTTGACGATGCACACGCATATCTAACAACCGCAAAAGCTATATAGAACAAGAATCGAACACTGTACATAGAGTGAAGATATACTCTCATTCATAGATGATGCCGTATTATTGCTTATACGAGTATGAACATCACCGCACCGTTGCCACTTCAACCACACTTCTTCACAACACATATTGCATTTCATCCGGTTCTCTATTATAGAGGTGGCACTAGATATGTCATTTTTGGTTACGGGATGTTAGTTGGCAAAAATGACAAAAATGACAGTCTGGTTCAGTTAAATACTCGTAGAGTCTCTCTTTTGGTTTGCTGAGAAAATACAAAAAAAAAAAACACACTCGCTGATGTTGCTGCGCCACGGCCGACGTCAGACGCTTGAAGAGTTTTCTGTGACATCAAGCAGCGATGTTAGTGAAAGTTTGCTGTTGTTGCTGTCACTGCCACTAAGCAGTTATTAATTTCCATTTATGGTGGTATATGTTGTTAACTATGATGTGTGCAGCATAAAGTTGTAGCATTTGTGTCCCTGTCCTGTCCATATAGCCATACTGTTGTCCCCCAACAAGAAGTGTCACTGGATTCGCCATATTTCATCGTTTTCATCATCATTACTGCACGCAAACATTTATACAGTCATCTACTATATAGCTAAACAAGAAACCATGGGAGTACACACAAGTCGCAAGCCTTCACCGCCTTCCCATAACCATCCTCCCTCTGTCCACACCCGCTTGACTTACACGCAATCTTGGGAAATTATAAGAAAGCATTTCGTGGTCACTGCGCGAAGAATTTAATTTTAAACCACCTCGCATGCATGACAGTTGTTGCTAATAGACAAATGTCAGACGGTGCAATGCAACGTGTGAGGATATGAATTGGTGTGAAGTTCTCTTCCGAACGACTGCGGCAACTGACAAGCGTGTGCCATTCGGCTTAGGATCAAAATAAATTTAATTTTATTCGATGTTTGTTTGCATAGAAATGTAGCTTGGTTGTTGGTTTTTCCTCTTGGTTTTGCAAATAAAGCCACATGCCGGGATCGAGCAAGTCGTCATCGTCATAACTTGATTATATGACAGACGGCAGCAGTGGTGCGGTGGCGCGTAGAAGCTGATGGACGATGAATGCCCAGTCCCAGTGTGTGCTGAAGAGAAAGGATTAGATCGTTGATGTTGTCCCTGTCCTATACATATATGTAGGTATGTATGTGTGTGATGGGGAAAAAATGACTGTCAATCTATGCGATTCGCTGCAATGGGAGAAATGTAAGGAAATCGCGTGCATGTTTGGAATTTGCTCTAAAGTTGACATCTGTCAGGTATTTAATTAGAGAGACTATCGATTTGTGGATTATCTTTTTTGATAAATGAACTCCAGGCATGCATAGCGTGCATACGTACGATGTTGTTTCTTGTTCAATGTTGCATCACACCTGCCATATTATTTGATGAGAAAGACACACACGTTTGACGACCGCGACGGCGATAATGACGAGCGGAGCATATACGATGCAGGATGGCGAGACATGTGTATATGCATCAATTAAATCAAAGAATTCAAACTAAAAATTGATGTGAATGAACCTTAAAGCCATATCTATACATACATTTTCTTGTTTTAAAAATGCAAATTTTAAGCTCACTGCCTTCCAGACGCGTCAAGGTAGCTTTTTTGTACATCAGAAGAGATCGTATAACTCAAATGCGTCTGGAGCTGGAACCCGCTGTTGGAACAAGGACTTTGAGGCGTTGAATTAAACCTAACGATATGTGACAAATATTTTAAGCGCACTGCCTGCTCTACATGAAAATTAGTAATAAGAATAACACAATCTTTTCTTGGAACGCAATATTGGACGACTGAATTAGAAAAAGCTCAATTCCATGTTTTTAAGGCCGCCATACCTCTGAGAAAATCCGTCATTTTTGAAAACGATTTATTTCTCGAAACTATCAAAATTAGCTGAAAAGTTGTCAAGACCGAAGTTGTTGGAAATAAAATTATATTTTCCTGCGCGGGGAATATTTTCGAGGTTGTGTCATTTTGTTTTAATCTTTTACTTTGTTTTTCGAATTTTTCTCGTTCCTCAAAAATTTACGTAAATTGTTTTCAATTTACAAGTTATGGCATTGCAAGAAACCTAAAGTTCAATTTTGTAAACGTACCCATACTCTTCCCATCCCACCTATTCGCTTAGTGAAAAGTATATCGGGGTCAGGTATTAAAAATAAATTTTTTTAAAAGTTTAAATATAAAGCCATTAAAAGTTCGAAAAATGGCCTTGAATAACAATTGTATCCCATAAGAAAAGGTTCGGCCTTGTTATCTTGTTGGGAACATGAAATAACTTAAAATAAATTTCCCAATATCTGCTTGGTAAATATGTAATCAATTATCTCAACAAGCTATTATTATTTAAAAAGATTTAGATATCTTCTCAAAAGCCTAAAAAACCCACAGCCAAAGACCAATTAAACATTTCGATCACTTTAGGGCTCGCTCAATTTAATTGGCCTGATTTTGAAATCTCACAAATTTATGTAATTAACGGGTATAACCTAAGTTTATAAATATGTAACTATAGTTACGTCTAGATATAAATCTGGCTTAGTGTCAAAAATAAAAGGCGCCACTTAAATATAAGTTAACATCAAGATCTTGGATTTTGTCTTATCATTTCCGCATTGTTCCCAATTTTTGTTTCTTCCCATATCCCATTTCAGACCTCCCAAGTTGTTCAAAAAAAAAAAAAATAAAACCCTCATTCAATGCCAAAGTTCCTCAATCTACATACAAAATAAAATCAGAGATCGATAATGTCATTCCAAAAATAAATTCCTTTGAACTATTTAAACCCTCTTCTGCTTGAGATTGACAGAGAAACCTATAATCATTTTTGTTTTGTTCTTCTTTTTCATTTCAGATTAGGGCGCCATTTGATCATTATGTGTGCCTCAGCCTAATTGATTAATCCATAAAATCACCGCCTTCGATTCGTCAGAAATCAGAAATCAGATCACGATATCGCGGCGGTTCCTCGCGCACGGGCAGCAATAAGACATCACACACAAGCTGTCGTCGAATACGTGAAATATTTGCCAACCTTATAAATATTTTTTTGTTGGTTTTTTAATACCCCTGGTGATAAATCAAAGACGACGACGACAACGACGTCATGGTGGCATATAGCACGCCATCAATTCGAATAATGAATGATCCCCTCAAGTCACCATCGTCGAACGTGCAATCAATCGAAATTGAATAAACTTCCAAATACAAAAGAGACGGAACGGGACAAGCAAGACCAAAAAAAAAAATCAAAAAAATCTTGGCAAACAGCCAATTAGGAGCACACCTTTTTCCTTTTTTGGGGGAACCATACCTGATGCGAGTCTTGTGAATTGCGACCAAACAAAACACATAGTGTGCAAAAAAAAAAAAAATAACCATAAATTTTAGAGCCAGAGCGCCAACATTCCAAATATGGAAATCATTAAAATTTAGGTTAAAGGGGTTGAAAAGTTGTGGCTTGCAAATATCTAAAACGTCTCTTGAGGCTCGCGTGGAACACAAATCGGGCTATTCAATCCAACCTATCGTCGGGATCAGTATGCCTTAGAGATGAATGTTTGCTGGTTCAATCTGAATTTGAATATTTAGATTACCAACAATATATCTCAAGGTGAAGGCTCTCCTACAAGAGGTCTGTTTTGAAGCGAAAAAGATCGCGAAGAAAGGATAGAATTTTCTTTCGTTATAGAGGAAAAACTCAATTTTCCCATCAGATTTCTAGGACAAAAAGAAAAACCAACAAACAAAACACGCCGCCTCCGTCATCCGTCGTTGTCGATAAGATGTCACATTACAGTACGACAAAGCGAAAACGCCACAACCATTGTTGTGGGAGTATCAGCTTGATCAAGTGTATGCTGCATATCTTTAACATTGTCTTTCTGGTGAGTTATTGTTATTTTATTCATTTGTTTTTGTTTTTTTTTTTTTGTGTACGTTTGGTATTAATGTTAGTTTTTGTCTTTGGTCTTTTGAGAAAATCGATTGTGACAAGAGATTTAACTAGGCATGAAGAAGCTATTGTTAAAAAAAAATAACTTTGAAAAAAACAAAACCCATAATTTAGACTTAGGAATAGTTTGTTCTGGACAATAGTTAAACAAATCAGCATTTGTTTTATTATAATTTGAGGTTAAGGACAATTCCGACTTAACCTTCAAATATTTTTGGAAATGAGACTTGATATGTTTTGAGAAATAAAATCGTTATCATTTCTATCTTCAATTTAACATGATTTCTAAAATTATAATTTAATATTTAGAGCACCAGTTTGGATTACATATTTCAAAATGAATCAAGCCGCACTAAGAACATACATAAATGGGCGTGAATAACCCAAAAATAGGACAATTTATCTAATAAAAAAAACGTCAAGACATTATTACCGTTATGGGATTTTTTTTTGACAAAAATCTTAAATGCAACATTATTTCTATTGCTTTATAGAAACTACATGTACGAAGTTTAATCAAAATCTACTTAGTCATTTTTGAGAAAATTAAAAAAAAAAATGAAATTCGAATTTCTCCTTTAGGGAATCACATAAAAATGTTCTATACGAAATATTGAGCTATAGCTCGATGTACACATTTAACATACACAAACTAAAAAAAATAACTAAAGAAAAAACATGGATTCTGAAAAATGTATAGAAATAATTTTCTGTTTTGTTTTAATGCAAAGACCAAGTAGGTTCCGAAATTGAGTTGAAATTTCAATGTAGCATTCTAATTCACCCTTCCTATGGTGCAAGCATAATATTGTAAAAGGGTTAGTTGCACAAGAAGTCATGTAAAATACATAGATAGAAGTTGTTAAAGTTACAGCGTACTAGGTTAATTCATTCTGGCTAAATTGCAATATCAACAAAGCTGCCGGGTTAGATTAATAATTAATAATAAAGATTACACAGATATGTAAGTGCTGTCAATTTAACAGTAAACCAAGTTATTTTATCTAGATTATCATGCTAGTTTAACAAGATTACTTATTTATGGAAGTGCAAAGCTCAAAATATGACATGTAGATTTTTCAAATAACTCGTGCTGATTAAACACGATTTCGACGTGAATCCAAAATCTTGATAAATATTTGACATTACTTGCCGTGTTGATAAATATGCCTGATATATAGTTATTTTCTATGAAGGTTTTTAAACTACAAATTCTATATATACTACTGAAATAAATCAGCCAAGTAGAAGACTTAGCACTATTTAATTGGACTTGTTGAATTATTGATTCAAAATAGCTTTTAACGGCCTTTAGTCCATAAAAATTGGCTTTTCGTCCCGGCGATCTCACTTGGACTCATCAATTGTTAGTTATTTTCTGTTTACTTTAACATGATTGTTACTTTGAGTGTATTTATGGAAGATAGAGAGATATAATGGGAAGATAAATATTTAAATCCTTTTTTCGAGCTTAAATTATAGAAAAAGACTTATTTTGGGAATTTTGCCACTCTAACTACAGAGAGTTTTATCTACAGCTAGAAATTTTCAAGATCAAAACTTTTTATTTTTATATTTATTTAGTTTTTTTTTAGTGGGGAAAGTGCTATTTCCCGTGACTATAACCTCTGTGAAACCTGTACAAAATATTTCACTGAACATAATGTTTTCTTATGCAAGAATGGAGTGTACAAATGTAATAAAAAGCAGGAATGGAATTATTGGCTTAGTTGTATCGGCCTTTAACATAAAAGTTATACGTGTTTTAATAAATATGATTAAGGACCGAGAAAGCGTATACCCCACGTAACGATTTATGTAAAAAGGTTTTTTCTTGCGAAATCTTCTATGTCTGTTCTCTAAATATCTTTCAAAGACAAAAAGAACTTTAAAAATTGTTATTTTTTAACCTCAATTTTTCCTTTAAATAGCTAATTTTGAAAAAAAAAATCAGCCCTTAAGCCATTCTTTCAATAAGTAGGTATATATAATTTTTCAAACACAAAAAACTGTTTTTTTTTAATAGGACACATTTTTTTGTGTGTTATCCCATTTTCCCGTATAAATAGCCAAATTTTTGAAAAATATCTTACTTTCAACCCATCCTTTGGGTTCATCCCCAAATTGCCATCTTTCAAACTTAAAATAAATTTGAGAATCGGATACCATGTTTTTGCGTGTCCATACCCCATTTTACGCTATAAATAGCTAACTTTTAAAAATGATTATAACTTAAAGCCAGCCTCTAAGTATAACCTTTTACAGAATTTTTAAAATTAGACCGTGCAGGTTTCTGAGATTAATCCAAACATGCATGCGCTGCTGCACCTTGTTGGCAAACTGGTAGACTGATTTCGAGCAAACACACGCAGGAACACTCTCGGACTTCCACCCAAAAATTCCAGAAATTTTTAATTCAATGAGTATATGGGGGTTTCGGAATCACTAGGCCCTGGCACTTTACCAGCTGTCGCGCCACCAAATGTATTTATTTATAAACAATGACGCACAATTAAAGTAAAGTTAACTCAAAAAACAATTTAAGTGTGACACAAGGCTAAACTTAAGTTATGTTTGTAAGTAATTGACGAGTTAAACCCACTTTATACTTAAACACTTCCATTAATAGTTAACGACATTCCAGCATAATGATTAAGAATTTTAATTTTGTTGGATATAGTTCACATTGGATTTTTGTCAAAAAGTTCATGTAAGTTGAACTTAATAAAAATTGCGTATTGACAAGGCCCTCACTAGTCAACTGATGAGTCCAAGTGAGATCGCCGGGACGAAACGCCAGTTTTTATGGACTGTTGGATACACACAAAAACAAGCAAACGAACACAGCTTACAGCTGTCACTTGCCTAACAAGTCTTGATCTGCATTATTTAGAATTAATCTAATTTTAGTGTTCAGCGAATAAACACTCATTTTCTTAACGGAGAGTTCTTGTTTCATTTTTGCATACACAACATATTGTGGCGACGAAGATGGGATGGATAGGCCTAGATATTCGGTAAATAAGAATTCAATTCTAAATTTCTTTTAAATTTCCAGGAAAGTGATATGCCGGGTTAGGCTGTTAAAAGCTATTTTGAATCATGAATTCAACAAGTCCAATTAAATAGTCTTCTACTTGGCTGATGCATATTTCAGAAGTATATAGAATTTGTATTATAAACCCTTCATATACTTTCATTAAAGTGAAAAGCGAATGACATATGCCATATTTTTTCACTTCAACTGTCATTGGCTTAGGCGTGTAAAACTTGATTTGGTTGATAGAATTGTGTTAGCGCGATACTAAATGTGAGTATACCCACATTAAAAAGTGTTTTAATTCTTAAAAAAAGTTAAACAAAGATTAAAGTTAAAAAGTAGTTAACTAAAGTGTGACGCTCAGACTCTTAAAATAGGCAGACAATAATAAATATTTCTTAAAAATTTCAGCTTTATCGAAAGCGAGTAAATTTTCCGTTTTTTTTTGACACTTTCGACACTTCAATGCTTACTCATTTTATAGCTTTCAACCATAAAAATCATATCATGCGTTTCAGTATAAAGACACATGATATTTGATTTTTTGATTTTCGGTAAGCAGAATAGACGGAATCTAGCCGTTTTCCAACTTTATTTTGTTACGTGTGTCATTTTTTTGGGAAAATTTTTCATTAAATTCGTAACAGCCATTTTTGAAAGTAAAAATCCAATGTGTGTCGTATTACTTTATGGCACTGCATTCCATCGGTTTAAGTCCGCTAGGTAATACAAAAATCAATATTTTACTCTAACTTACCATAAAACTATAAACTATATAAATCAACTGCACCTTAAATTTAAACGAAAATGCAGTTCAATTATTTTCCCTTCAAGTTTCTCATATTATACAAATCCATTTCCAGCTAATTTATGTGATTGTTTCCGCTTTCCGTATATAAACTTACGAGAATAAAATACTCACTTCCTCAGCCATTTGATGTTGTCATTGACTTCAAATAAACATGGCTAAGTCCATAAAGCAAAGTTCACCTCATAGATCGTAGCCTCTGAGGTCTAGGCCTGAGCACTCCATTAACGCTGCCGCTGTCCCATAACGTGTAGGTGTTACTAACATTCTGCTTGGACATGGACATTTCGTAAAAAATCGTAGACGTTCGTTGTTGGTGTTCAATTGCAAGTCGACCGTGTAATGTTGCACTTAGAAATCGACGTGCCATTTCAATCGATGGCCCAGGCTTATAGGTTTTTCAGCGTTTAGAATACATACATACATATATTCAAGTCGTATTACAGCCATTAAATAATTATTATTAGTTATAGACTCTATATAGTACTTGGATACCAGCATCTACCTTTGTCTAAAGTGATAATAAACGCCACACCAATATTGAACTCGCGTTCCATGCCACCAACTGTGATTGGTGTGATCTATGCCGCCAAACAAAAGATCTTAAGGGCACGTCCGTCGCCGTCATCGTCGTCGGTCGTCGTCGATTCAACAAACGCCCTGACTAAAATCTATTAGATTTTCGCCGCGCTCCAGTTGGTTAACATGATTGGATGTCTTGACTTTTGAATCTTGATGGATAGATCTGTGTTATTATGTTTAACTACTTGTTTGTTCGGAAATGTTTGTAATTCACATGGCGCATGTGAGACGTGATTACAAGAAAATGATGTTATGAAGTGATTTAAAGGTTTAAAAGATAACACGTTATGGGCTCAGTATACATTATGTACTTCTTGTTTTGTAATTTATTGATCGTTCTATGTAGATTTAGTTCATACAAAATTAATTAAATAGGAGTACGCAATCATATTAAATACCCTCTTTAATAAGGACAATTTGAACAAATTTATTATGTCTGATGCGATTTTGGTGAATAGCGTGAGAAAATTTAATTTTTATTTTGCAGGTAGATAATTTCTATTATAATCTTTCGAGACTAAAAACTCACATACCTATACATGATGAAAACACACAACTGACAAAAAAATTACATATTAATATACATAATACAAAATATACAGGACTAGATCGTACGAACTTGCTCTTGTACAACAACTGTCATGCAACCAAGCCAAACATTAAAGACACATGTTTATGGTTCATTAATAGCCGTGTTTTTTTGCAAGCCCGGAAGGATTTGGTTGAAAAAAAAAAACGATAACGGGGAATATCGACGCCATCACAGAAATAATTTGGCGTTTCCATACAAACTATCGATAACAAGTATATGCAGTGCAGTTTACGCCGGTCACACAGTTTTTCTCTGCACTTAAGTTAAGCCCCGAAAATTATCTGGGCTTGGCTAAGCCTGTAGATGATTTGTAGTTGTTGCTTTTAATTGTTTAGTGCTGACCTATTTATTTTTTGTACAGTCAGTTCCATTTTACGAGCAAATGTTAAAAATGTTAAATGAATAAAAAAAAAAAGATTCCAATTTGTAAACAAATTGGTCCACCTCACCGGCTTATACTCTAGCTCAGATTGCAGAAGACGAACGGACGGATAGACGTACAGACGCACATACGCAAAGACCCACTTTTTCGGACTTCACGATCATCGTAGTGTTAGTATTTTGTTTACAACCTCGAATTTTTTTGTCTACACACCCTATAGAGTGCAAGTAAAAATACCCTTGTTCATTTACTTCCTAAAACTGTCATTTTCTACCAATTTAGTTCGAAATTATATCAAAGTTCATATAAAAATATTAAATTGGTAGAAATTGGATGTTTTGGGAGGTCAACGAACAGACCTAATATTAGACTCCTTTTATCCCTCACACATTTCAATATCTTTTCCATGACGGTGTGACGATTTTTTGTGACGTTTCTGCTATTCTGTTTTTTCTTAATAGGCCTGTTTGTTTACTTCCAAACTCTGGCAATTTCTACACATTTTATTTCAGTTTTTTTGTGTGTATAAACTTTAACAGAATTGAAGATTTAAATTGTTAGAAATTGGCAGTTTTGGGAAGTAAACAAACAGACTCAAAAACAAAACTTTTTTTATCCCTCACACATTTCAACCTCTTTTCCATCACGGCCAGCGCGGCTTGGCGGTTTGTTAGAATTCTGCGTTTCAGTTCTTTCTTAATAGGTCTGTTCGTTTACTTCCTAAATCTGACAATTTCTGCAAATTTTATTCCAATTTTTATTTTAATGAACTTTGATAGAATTTTAGGCTAAAATTGTTAGGTATTTGGCAGATGTCATGTTGCATGGTAAGCCACCGATTAGAGATTTCTAATGTCAAAAATTGTAATAAACTATCCAAAATCTAAAATTGATTTGAGTGACATATTAGGTGTGTTTTTAAGTGCACGCAAATCCGCTTAAAAAAAATTTCCATATGTAAAATACAGCAGTAATTCCGCTAATTTAGCGCGTCAACAAATATCTTCGCTTCTGAACTAAGCGGATATAAAACTAGAATTATATCTGTTATACATGGGGTAAGATGGTCTTTGATTGTCGACTTTTATTTTAAGCGAAGAATTGTGGACAGAAAGCTCACCTTATCAATGGACGAGACTAGAGAAATGCCAATTTATAACAGTTATAACAGTTTTTCACCATTAAACATAGTTCTGCATCAACTCGCTTCGCGCGACTTGAACATAAAATCTAGGTGCCTGAATTATGCCCACCGGTGGAGGTTCCTGCTGCATAAATAGTACTTTTATAAACAAAACTGTTATAAAATGGCCTGTCTAGAGTCACTTCCATTTTATCAATATAAAATAACTCGCTTCTCCTATATACTCTCCACCTCCGGTCGCCTGCTATTTCGGGTATAGTAGGTACACTTATAAATCATACGTATTTCAGTGACATCATTTCTTGAAAATATTTATTTTCAGGTTTGCTGAAATATTTACTTCAATCAATTTAGTGGCTGCGGTCCTCCTACTACATTTTTTCTAGTTTATTGGAACATAAAACCTTTACGCAGATCTAGCTTCTAGGTCAAAACCTTGTGGTTCATTTGTGAATATAATAATGGAAATTTTGAACACCTACTTGGATTTATGGTCTTTCCCAATAAACCAAAGATAAACGATTTACGACTATATTTTATATTTTTCACTGCTTTAGGTCTTACTTATATAAAAAAAAAATAGTTCTGTTCAATCGATATAAGAGCAAGAGTCTTTGTTTTTTTTTTAACATTGCATTGTTGTATATGAGTTATGTATATATCGACGGATATTCCAATTTGATCGAATCAAACGCCAATTAGAGTTTATAGTCGAAGTCATAAAGATGCCTAGTTTATAATCCAAAAGCGGTAAATCACAAGTTTAACTCGTATCTCGTATAAGTTGTAAGGCACACAAAATGCTTGACAAGCCAGCATGATGGTTATACATAGATTTGAATGGTGCTGCTGATGGTGTGCTTGCATCATCTCATATGGGCATTCTTTGTGTTACAAGTTGTTAAACATTTTTAATGTACGCTATGGGAATATGCCTTCAAAATTTCTCTTGTCCGGTAACGACAATGACGGCGAACACGACGACGAGGTAGGTGGCATGATTTGCCATTCGTTTCAAGCAGCGAACAGATGCAAAATAAGTTGCATCTTCTTTCTTCATCTCGTGTGCATATTGTTCCAAGCAAGGTCTTCATTCAGTCGAGTCTTGGAAGCCTGATGGAGGCCACCCAAAAATGCATGTCTGTAGAGAGGTTATAGCGGCGGGTCCACAATCACCCAAAAACTCTGCCTTGACGAATGTGCTGCGCATGCGCACGCGGCAGGCGAACCAGTTTCATTCACAATGTATAGCCAAACCACAACAATTATGGTGGCAAGCAGTCTCCAATCCCGAAATGCTTCATTTCATTGAGGTTCACTCCGATGGTGGTGGCCTGGCCAGGGCAGGCCAGTTAGCAGTCCGCACAGGAATTCAGAGGATCATGTCTCAAGTGATACAAATCACGTTTTACCTTCTATCTTGCTCTCCTCCATGGAGATTTTAGTTTATTTGTTTTGCGTTGTGTGCTCGATTGTGCTACCGAAAATGTTCCGGGGGTAACTCCACTACATCAGAAAAGGTTAATTAAATGGTGAAGTGATGCCTTGATTGTTGTTTTGTTATATACATATAGATGCGGTCGTGGTTTCGAAATAAATTGACCAGGAAATTATTTATTTTTACCTTTTTTTTTTTGGAAATTAGTGTAACAACATGGCGAAGCGCAATTCAGGTAAATACCTACCTTCATACATGCATTGCGCTATGTGTATTTTGTATTTTGGTCATGGAAAGCTTGTAATGCCTGAGGGATGTAACGTGTCTCGCGATCGAGATCGAGTTGGATTATTTTTTTGGAATTTATGTGATTAAGCTTTTTGATTGGTAGGTAATTAGTAAAATAACGACCATGAAATTTAGGAGGAGCATCATGATAGGGGAATAATGAGCAGGTATAAGCTAAAGATGTGAAACGGTTTGTCAATGAAATCGGGCTGGTAGGAGGGGAACATTTTCATAATTATTTTTTAATAGTTTTCCCTTTTCAACTGCTTAATATACCTTCAGGGTTAAGGGTATAAAAGAAGTCACTATTGCAATTTCTACAATTGGGAGCGATTTTGTTGTTTTTAGAAAAGTTCCCAGACTGAACTGTCCCAATACCTACTGCCAAAATAATCAATTTTCACTTGAATTTTTTTTTGAAAAATATGTTTTAACCACATGTAGCCGCCATTTGTTTTGTTTTTAATCATAATAATTTCATTCCAGTTGAAATAAGATTCTACTGCCTTCGGAATTTTTAAATAAAATTCAAATTTTACCACTTTTCCATGGATTATCAATAACAAACAAAATAAACATAGCTTTCTCTTCTTATTGAATTTACAAAACAAATAAAATACGTAATGTATTTTCAAATGTCACTATTTTCTTATTCAACATAATAGAACCGTTAAATTCAGAAAAAAAACATTTTACTACCAACTTTCTTTATAGCCGCTAAGCCTTTCTAATAAGCCACTTAAAATTAGTATACCAATGGCAACAATATATTCCTAAGAGCTTCATTTAAAAAATTAGTCCAATCCTACATTAATACAATATTCGAATAATCCAAGTCATTCAAACTATATGTAATCGAATGCTTTGGTCGGTCCTCTTCGTCTTTGTCGTCGTCATGATCATCATCGTCATTTATCCATAGAGGAGCTCGCTGATGCTCATATTACCTACTTTAAGCCACAATATTCTTCCAATTTCTATAGTATATGAGCTGCATGAAGCGCCCGGATAGTGACTTTAACGACTTTGAGCTCGGAATTACCTAACTCCTATATACATATAACCTACCTCCATCAGTGCAGTGGTCTGTGCCATCCTCACAGAGTGCATCAACACTAACACTGTGTGTAGTTGGTATAACATTTATGACCCCATCCGCTGTTGGGGAATGAATTATTTTTATGGCACTTTAATTGGCTTGGCTCTCTGGGTCTTCTGATGATGGTGTGCCTCGGCTCTCAAGTGTCGGTAAGAGGGCATTCCATAAAAAATTCCTGCCGTGTTCCAAAAGCGATGACATGCTTTACAGGTATATAATTTCCATCGTGTGGCTTTAGTCTCTCAGAGCAGAGCATGGGTGGCTGAAAGTGGTGCGCCACCAATATAATTCCCTCTTAGAGTTGTCCGAGTGCCCCAAAGAACAAGTATGTGTATTCCCTTTTTGGGCAACAGACACTGCGTTATAGCTAACACGACTCTAACGCTGGCTTTTGATGTATCGGCGGCTGTGGCGGCGGCAAGTTCACGTATAGGTGTGGGTGCTATAGATACTTTGTTGGCCATAACATGTTGCTTGGTGGTGCCTAAACCTTCGTACCGTTTTCTGTCAGTCATTCCCTGGCGGACAACCTAGAACGCACACAACACAAGAACAACAAGACCCACACAATGTGGAGGTTTAAGCGCGCGTGGTTTTGAATGCATTTTCCATTTTCCTCATCCTTTTTATAATTCATGGATATTTATGAGTCCGCGTGTGGAGAAACAAGTGTCTGAATTAAGAAAGGTGACACGTATAGTTGTAGTTGTACGCGGTTGATGCTGGGGACAACAAGAACGTGATCGGTTAACCAGGAGATGGAATTTAATGATCTTCTCTCCTCTTCGACAACAACGACGTTGACTTCAAGAATCAAGAATATATGGAAGATTAGAGGAAAAAGATTCGTTTTTTTTTCAAATTTTCAAAACCCCATAAAGTGAACACTGTGGACGGACGACGGACGGGCGTGCATATCTTTTGATTGCTTATAAAAAGGCACACTAAATGAGCTGTTTGGTGATAATAGAATGCATTAATGTGGTATACAATACACATTCTCCCATATCGTCTGCATTTGGTTGGATTTGTTCATAATCTGGGTATTTCCTATGCTAGTGAGGTATTTTAAAATCTATATTATAAAAAAAAGAAACGTTTCGAAACTCCATGTCATTTGGTGACTAACAATCCTGAACTGCGGGATATTTTGTTGATTTCACAATCATGCTGCAGGATGCTATCTTTTTAGGCTTAAATTTTTGAAATTATGAAGATCCAGAAGTATTTTTTTTTCGTATAAAAAAAAATATCAAAATCGAGTTTTTGATCAAACACAAAATTATGATAATAGTGAAGACGGAAAAAATTTAGTCATATTTATCAATTCTGGCTATTTCTCTGTAAGCAAACAAAGCGGGAATGGCTGTATTGATTCGCTTTAAATGTGATATTTGGCATTTTATTTCCAAAAAAAAATCCACTTATTTATGACAAGAGACACTCTTGGAGGATTTGTCACTCCCTCGCAAGAGGTAGTAGCCGTTTTTATTTAATTTAGGCTGAGAATCGGACTCAAACCTCCAGCATGATAGTCCTATGCACTAACCATTACGCCACCGGCTTCTACAATGTACAGCTACTACAGTGTGTAGTTTAAAACTACTATAATGACTTTAAACTTTCTGTAGATTTTACAAATTTATATTTGTATATTAAATACCCAAAATTGACAACTCGCTATCAATTGCAAAGTAAAAAGCTTGTTCAAGGTCACGTTCTCGAGATATTTTCATCAAAAGACCAAAGTGATTTACGGAAATTGATATTACTGAATGTCAACCCAACCCAAAAAAAGTGTTTGGATGGCGATATTTCCACAACTTGTTTTATTCTATTTTAACGTCTCCCCATACTTAGTGGAAATCCCTTTTAGTACAAGAGCTTACCACAAATGTATGCATCGTGATATCGAAAACAATAGTTTAGCGGTTTTTGCAACAGCTGGAAGTGGGGGTTTAAAATAGCGATTTTTTCAAACATATGTTAATTTTTGAAAAATAGAAAATGATGCATTGCAATTTTCCCTAAGTCCAAGGATTTAAATCCGATTAATAGAACTCAAGATATAAGCTTTTTAAACGAACCTATAATCAACTCTTTTTGGAGACTTTTTTTTAATTGATTTTTTGCTATGCATAGAAACCCAATTTAAGCCAATAAGCCTATCAAAATTAAAAAGAAGAACCAATATTTTATACCATAACGATTTTTGTCTTTTTTTTTGCATAAATTAATATTTGTCCAAAAGAATTCAGATGGAGTTCTTTATTCGGAGACAAAAATTCTTTTAATAATTATTTTAGCAATTCACAGAACTATTTTATTTATTTTACAAAAGTATAAAATACAATTTTTTAAATGAAATACAAACAATCAAACAAACAAACACTGAATGTTATATCGGTCAAATCAAACATTTATGCTCTAGACCAATTCGTGGGTTAACACTATCATATAATCTTCTGGTTTTTTTTTTAACCACAATTACACTTATTTCTATACGAAATATTGGTATTGTTTCATAAAAACAAACTTAAAAGCAATTGGCTTGTGTACCCAAAGCTCTATTGTTATTCTTATTTCACGTTCGAAGATCAACTCTTTCGTTTTCAATTGATAATTTTACGCTAGACGTGTTTTTTCGTCAAAGTGTATAGTCAGCTCTAAAAATTTAATCGGGCAAAAAAAAAACAAAGTATTTATAGACATTTCTAATTGTTTGAGTGTTAAAATTAGCTAAACTGTCTATACACTTTTGAATAAAACACGCCTACTCTATCGAAAGCAGAATTTCTTTCAGTATAGCGCCTTTATGATTGCAAATTGTAGAAACAAGTTATGCAGGTACTAGGTTAATCAAGATGGTATTTTATATTCATAAATTTGCATTTAGATTTTGTTTAATTTTAAACTCCTACATTTTGATAAACTTACTTGGCATTTTTCAATAACATATTCACTTTTATCTTGTAAGATTTCTTTTATTTCGTGTATCTTTTTTTTTCAAGTTTTGTTTATTTCTGATGAAGTTCTTTTCATAAAAGATAAAACGTTAGTAAATGAATGTCTACTCTCTTGATATGCCACATTGCTCTTTATTGATCAAAGATATCTCTGACAACTTAATTTGTATCTCCACATAATAACACATCGTTTATCAACCGACAAATAAGTGCTAACAGCAATAAAACTGAGGGCGTTGATGACTATATACGTAAGGTTAGGTATTTTTTTTAAATGTGTAAATATAATCCCACAAAATCCATCCTTTCATCATAAAAGTAAAAAAAAAATTGATCCAGATAAGAATTTAATGACAGCCACTAGATCAGATTATTTAGAAAAAATGCATCTCCATCATCTAACGCTCACGTATGTTGTTTTCTTTTTTTTGACTGTCAGATTCTGAAAATATCTTCTTTAACCAACGATCGCCGATAAGAATACCAAAAAGACCTTTAACTTTCAATTATCTGGCTGAGAGAAAAAGAAGACCCCAAAATCTTCATTTCTCTGAGTAAAATAGAGTCCGAGTTTTTGGTCATCGTAAGATCATCATCATCCGCATATCGAATAAAATAGCTGCGGGAAACTTTTCAATCATATGAATGATGCTAGATGCTGACGAAAGAAGCATTCAATTTGATGGCGTTGGAAAATTCTATTAAAAAAAAAAAAAAATTAAATTGACCCCTAAGTGATCCCTGAGTGTTCCGTTTTAATTGATTTCGTGAGCAATATAGGCCTAAATTTCCGTGTTTTTACTGTGGATGCTGCTATTAGCTATGAATCATGCGATCAGGTTCCATCCCACAAGGTGAAAGTTGAACAGATTTATGTCTTAAGCGCATGCGATGACGCCAAATTAATTCCCGTAGCCGCGTGATGCGTTGTCGCGTCGTGTCGTTGTTTGTCAGTTGTTGGCTTGTTGGGACTTTATGCTGTCATTTGAACGTCACTTTGTGTATCCAATTGACTCGTTGGAATTCCATTATGGCTCTCTATTCCAAACTCTGACTTCGATTCATTGAGAAACTTCTATTGATCTGGCATAATCAATAGATAGCGGCTGCCCAGTTCCCTAGTGGTAGAGTTGCCAGTCTTTGCTGCTGGCTGCTGGCTGTTGCTGTCATCACAAACCACCGTTTGTGCTACGCCAAGGTGAACATAAACATGAACATAATATACCAGTAGGAAAAAGGAGACTATCTCCATCTTTCGGTACGCAGGCGCACCATACTGTGACTCTGTCTCCAGTCCATACAAATGTCAATTTGTGGAACGTGTTGCACGGTCCATGCTAACAATAATTGTTTACGATTTGCATTTTATTGCTTCTCAAGAGGCGATTGTGGTTGAGAGGAGAAGGTGGAGCAGGAAAAAGAAGAAGAAGAAGGAGCATTTGTATGTTTTTGTGCCTACTTCAGAGAGAGGTACACTTCGACAAAAAAGCCTGCTTTCATGACATAAGTGATTGATGATGGGTGATAAATGGGTGACGGACATTAACTGAATAACTACTACTTCTATTGATATGAGAAGAGGGGAGGGGGGAGAGTGCTAGCGGTTCAAATGAATGGGATGCCTCGCCCAGTCTAGCGACCGCAGTGGGACATATGACAGTGGGACAGAGTGGTTTAAAATTAGAATTATTTCAATCAGTAGAAATCGATCTTTTAAAATGAGTTATCATATTTGAGTTAAAATTTTGATATTTATGTTCAATATGTGTTACTGTAAATTCCCGTATTTGGTCCATAACTTGGGTTTGACCGATAAAACATAGGATTTATATTCACGCCTATCAGCTCCTTTATCATGAGTTTGAAGGACTTTTATATTCGAACAAAATAATTTGTATCAATTGTTACGTGTGTGACACTGAAACTGATTTTTTTTTTTAATTTATCTGCACAAAAAAATGCCAACATGTTACAGGTGCGACACAAAACCTATACCTAAACTATTGATTCGGGAGTAAAATGTTTAAATTCAATGAAATTTTGACATACGGTAGAATCATTCACTAAATTATGACTTTGATCAAAATTAGCTTTGTGAATTAAAAAACAAAAATATTTATTTTGTGACGGATGTTACACTTTCCAATATGTAGCAGATTTTTGTGAAATTATTTACACGCAAATTCTATATCTAGAAACAACAACACTCAAAATCAGTTTAAAACAAAGAAATTGTGTTTTTAAATGCTAAACTATGACGGGTGTGACATATCCTTGGCGCAGTCAATGGACGACAAATCAATTCATAAATTATCAGCTTTATAAAAAATTGGTTTGTGGTGTTAAGAACAAAAATATTTTTTTGTGACGGGTGTGACACTTCAATATATATGAATAGAGGATATTTTCTTGACATTAATAACCTGCAAATTCCATTCTAGAAACAAAAAAACTCAAAATCAGTTATGAAAAAAATTAAATTTTGAAATGTCAACCTTTGACGGCGGGTGTGACACAACTACAATCTATAAATTCAGACTTAGCATAGTTTTCAAATTCAGTGAAATTTTTAATGATGGCAGATTAATCCCCAAAATAATCCTTTTGATAAAAGTTTGGTTTGTGTAGTACAAAACAAATATATTTTTTTTGTGACGGGTGTGACACTTTCCTATTTTTAAATCAACTGCCAAATAAGTTACAAGAAATTAGATTCAACATATTTCTTTTTTCGAAATGACAAATTGTCTATTTTTGTTTATCAATTTATAGCAAAATTTTGATGAATGTTTGATTTTTTTTCCGGATGTGGCATGAGCTGCTCCACTGTGTGCCAGCGCGCCGCTGCGATGCGATGAGTCTTGACTAATTGAGTTAAAATTGTTACCGCGCATACCACATTGACTGAATTTAGATATATGTCACTATCTGGTATGCAGGCTTTACGATGTGTGCGGTTTAAAATAGTTTTGCAACAAATCGCTATTTACGAAACACAAGACTTTATGAGGTCATTTATCTTTTACAAATGTAATTAACTATGAGGAGGTCATGTTAAATGGATTCAGATAAATTTTTTGAGTCTGCTAAAGATAGATATTATTTTACACAAGTGGGAGTTAAACTATAGCAGTTGGATTTTAATTTATTATTTAAAAATATAAAGTTGTTTTTTATGTTTTTTTTTTTTTTTTAATGTAGGATCACTTAAAATTTAATTTACTATAGTTTTTCGATTTTTTTTGTTGTATTTACAGATGTCTGGGATTGTTGTATATGGCGTTGCTATGTGGACGATATTTTGGAAATTACATTATGCTCCTTTATTGGTGTCCATAGCTTATCAAGTCGGGACTTATGGGCTGGCAGTTGCTGGAGCATTAGCGATTATTGGTGGTTTCCTTGGATGCTTTGGAATATTTTATGAACAGAAAGTCATTATTTTGTTTGTAAGTTTTTTTTTTCTTCACAATATCTTATCATAAATTATGTACATTTAATTTGATTTTATAAAACATATATGCAAAAGTTCGATGTTTCAAACGCGTTATTGGAATTTCAAATTTCATTGTACAAGTACCTATAACTACGTAGAACACGTCTTAACAATTGGTTTTTGTCAACATTTGTTCACTTTTTTTTAACTTGGAGCTTAGCTATTTCCTTACTTAAATTCATCGTTTTAAACAGAATTCACTTCTATCTTTTAAAGGGATTAAGATAATTTGTTATAAAGTGACGTTGATTCTCTAAAAAAAAGTTACACCAGAATACATTTTTAAAAAAGGCACATTCAACACGTTCATACCTTTTTGTTGACAGTTTGTCTCCTCATTGAATAGGAATGTTAATTCATCTTATTATTATGGCTCACCTATATTCAAATTCATAAACATAAAACACGATCACTCCCTACACAAAAGGCTTTATAGAAATTCATCCGTATTCGTATCCCACGGAGGTGTCTCTTTATGATAGAAGCACTCATCATCACGTCTTAGTTTTTTTTTCTTTCTTGGCATAGTTTATTTTTTATTTTTAAATTCTACACATGTTTTCACTTTTGTTATTGCCTGCCTTGCCATTCTCTTATAAATATATACGTGGCTAAAGGTTAAGGTCACAGATTACCGCTGTGTACACAATGTTAGCAAAATTAGAAGCCGCATTCAGAATTTATATGTGCCTTGGCCTTGATCGTGACTTTACATCGTTTATATCTAGGTATACTTAAAAATGCATTGAAGCGGTTTTTTGTATTTTTTCAAAGTACCGATTTAAGTCGTAATGATAGACTCCCTCACATATACTTTGGGGATTTTACTCATGTAGGTACATATATAATGGAAACCATATTGCAATACTTTATTCATCAGAATATAAATGATTGAATTATTATTTAGCATAAGTGGATGTTAAAGAATTGTTAAGGTACGATAACGCGGAAGTCTTAAAGTTTAAGTGTTCAATTAGTGATGAAAAAAAATAAAAAAATTCCAATGCAAAGGCGGCTCAGGATAATTTACACAACATAATTTTGTCACGACTTTAGCGGTCGGTTTTGTGATAGGAATTCTAATAAGAAAGCAAACAAAAGGCTTAGTACCACCTGAGACTGTCTAATTATATTAGCAAAATCAATTCATTTGAATTTGTATTTCCTATTTGTTGATCCAATTTGTCCACAATATGTATTACTAACAAAATTATTTGTTATTGTACTTTACCTAATAACATAATATACAAATAAAATAATTTCACAAAGATAGTTAGTAAGAGAACACATGGAAGTGATTTTGCCATAATTTTCATTTTTACTTGTGATACACAAATAATCACTAAAACAGTAGGGTTGAGCACAGGAGACGTCCATTCATTTTGAATTGGAATGCAAAGCAGTACGATTGAATTAGTATTATTTTAATATTTTTTTCCGTATTGTAAAACTATTGGAATTTAAGTTAACATGGTTTTCATAACGAGTCGTGATTTTTTTTTTTAATTTGCACGCCCTTCTTCTAGCATTGTGAGTGGAATTTTTGCGATTCAGTTCAGATATTATCTTTTAGCACAATTAACAAATTTAAGGTATAATATAATAACGCAGGTTGTCAAAATTGAAAGTGTCAGAAATTAAAAATGGCTGTTCATTGTTCAAGTGCCTGCAAAAATTACACACCGGATTATAATGACCTTTTCGATTGGTATTCCGGTAGAACGATTTGATACGTGTGAACCCCTTTGGAACGATTCTGAAAACAAAACCAGAAGCAAATTTCTGTTCTTTTCAGAAGAAGAACTGTCATTCTGACACCAATGGAAAAGACCATTATAAAAAACAACAAATATTTGACATTTGACAAGTAACAAGTGATACTGGATCCGCCATTTTCTTTCGATTTTCAAAGATGCGCAGAACTGCACAACAATGAAAACGGTCATGGTTCAAGATTTAATATGTGAAGGGACTGTGATCTTTTAAGGTTTCGAGAGTTCTGTAACGATTATTAAAAAGAATGGATTTCAGGTGGCCCCACAGAAATATTTAATTGCAGTGTGTCAAATCAGGAAATGGTTTGGTCTAGAGGCTTTTGATTGAAAAAAAACGACATCGGGGATTAGCGACGGATGCCATAACAGAAAAAACCCCTGCACCTATACGATTTTATTCTTGTCTTGACCCAACCTACACGATCTAGCTTTTTGTCACACTTTATGCGAATAACCCTGTATAGCGAAACGAAATGAAGAAACTCGAAATATGTATACAAATATAAAGACTTTGGACACCATCACTGCGCCGGCGCCGCGCCGTATTCACGTTTTCAGATTTTTTTTTTGTGGGTCAACAAACTCCTCTTGAAAAAATACAAACAATTTAATTTAATTCCAAGATTTGTTCGACGCCGATTTTTATTTGAATGCTAAAATAACGCCTATGGTAATTGTCATAAAATCATAAAACAATATTAAACAAAACAAGATATTCATCCAAATAAAAGCAAATCCATTCATCACGTTTATATTTAACACCGAATCATGCAAATTAGATTTCAAAATAATGAAAATTAGAATTAAATGCGTGCGTGTTTGAAGTTTCCACAGGGCCTCTTTCATTTAAATGAGTTCCAATAATAATAATTGATATTCATATTTTGCATGCGTTAAAGTTGATATATTTCAAAGTCCCTCGGGGTTTTATGTACCACCAATGAAAGGTAAATCTTATGTACCTTCCACAGTTGCCGCATTCTGTGTAATTCATATATCTAACCACTTATGCTAAATATTTCAATTATCACTATACATGGAAGAACTATGATTTGTGTTTGCAATTATTTCTAAGATAGTTTAGACTAATCATAGCCACTTAGTATACCTATAGGTATGTGGGAGTGTCTTTCATCATAACCGCACCGCCTTCTATTAGAAAAATGCTTTAAAGCATACGAACCGTCACGATTAACGTCCTAGGCAAAAAATAATTTTACTATTTGCGGCTTCTTATTTTGCTGAAATTATGTACAAGAGTAATCTGCTGTGACCTTAACCCTTAGCCATGTATTAAAGTGGCATACAAAATGGTGAAACACTGGTGTTAAATTTAAAACAAAACTATACACATCGCTAGTTCTTTTGTATAGATGATGCCACACTGCACATTTAAAGCGACGTTTGCATTAAATAAATTTGTATGGAGTGGGCCATCTGTTTATTTGTTTTTGAATCATTGGTTATATTTTGACACTGACAGTTCTTTACGCATCGGGAGACTTGTTTGATTTAATAAAAATCGAACATATTCCCGTGTTCGTCAGTATGCGATTAACGGAGAACATTGTGACTGTTTTTGGAGTGGTAGCATTATTGTCTTATTTTGCTTCCAACACGACGATGGAAGAAACGCCACAGTTGCAGTCAATGAAAGGCGCTACCGAGGCATGAAAACCTATTGGTTTTATGGTCAAATATTGAGGATCTGGAAATGGGACTATGTGCCACAGAAGCAAACCAACATAATTGATTTATTGCACACTCAGTTCAATGTGATTTTGTTTGGAAACTAAAAGAACTTAAAAAAAAAATAGATAGTGACATCTTTTATCCCTATGTTTTCTCTTTCTCAATGAACTTGACGGATTAATATTCCCGTAATCTCAGAAACGTGAACTCTGCCTAATGCGGTTCAGTTGTTTTGTGTTTGGTTCTTTTTTGACAGATGGCATGTAGAAACATATCTTCATTCCCCCTTAATTTCTACACCTCTCACTCAATCTGTCAAAAATGTGGATGACGAAACAACTGAAAAAAGGAAACGTGTAATCACCCTCTATGTTTAGGGTTAAAATAAAATAAAAACAATACCATCTTGATTTGAAAGTTCAAAGTCATATTTTAAACATTTTTTTATACCTATACGTGTCTACACCACATATTATTCTAAACTAACTTAATTTAATGGTTATCTCGATTAACATTCACAAAACACCATCATGTTCGTGTTTTATTTACACCCGCTAAAGTGTGTCATCAAGATACGAGCACCATTCTGTCATATAGCTCGACTCGAATTTAATTATCCTAAAAGCATCTTAATACCACACCAACATGTGATAGGTTATGTTATGAATGACAAACCTTTAAATGACACTCTGAAGCGAAAACTATTCTATAGTTTATATAGAAATAGATACGCGTGTGTTGCGTGCTAACAAGAAATTACTCATAAAATGTTTTCTTCATTTATATCATCCAATGTATGTACGATGAACACTTGAACTTGAAAGCCAGCGACAGCGACTTATATGGAAAGACAAAAAGCAAACTCCTCCCGAAGCACACCCATCATAATATTAGCAAGCTTTGCTGGTTTGTCTTACATAATTGTGTTCAAGCCACATTGAGCATGCAAATCGTGCTGGCTACCTAGGTAAGCAAATGCGTATAATTATATGTGCTATGCCTGGTGTCTAATACGCCAGCACCATATATTAATTTGTTAACACCTTTGCCAAGCTCGTCGAGTTTATTAATTCGTTTACTGCTAAACATTGAGAAACAGCATTGTGTTAGCTATAACGAGTACAATCAAAGGAACTTTTCTCTCTTTTTCTGTGGAACATCAATCATGATGTAAAAACTTTATAAAACGATATATTGCATTTGAATGACCTGTTCAGGTGTTAGTAATTGGTCATCAGGTGTAATTTGAAACGCATGACATGAGCTATCACTGAAATGTCAAGTGTTCGTGATACGGCCGTTTGAATTGAAAAGGTGCCACCCAAGCCACGTGTAAACGCTTGATGGAACTCATGTGGGGATAAGGTTACGATCAACGCATTCAATGATCGCGTTCAAAGTCAAATACAGGAGAATAGACATTTCAAAAAATGTTTGTTTATGTAAATTGAATTCTTGACCGGCAGTGTGGTGGTGGTAATGTTGTGTCATTGGGCTTTGTTCTGAATGAATGGCATGTCCCGTGTCGGCGTCGTCGGTTGATCATTCTCATTAATTGATAAATGATTCAATAATGAATGTGTGTCATGATTGATTCTAATGAATACAAATCTCAATTGGTTATTGTCAAGTGAAAAGTCGAAACCAGTTTGAAAGGTCTCATTTGCATGCCTGATAGAAAACAAGTGACAGAATCCATTGAGCGAGCAGCTTTTTGTTGTTTCTTTTTCCTGAAACTCTTGAAAAGAATTCTTTCTTTTATTTATTTTTTTTTTATTTTTTTTTTTTCAAATATAAACTCTTCATTAGTTTTGGGTATCTTAATTAATTTATTAAGATACGAGTCAAAATTAAGGCATGATATGATCTTTGTTTGTATGCATAATGCTTATTCATCAATTTCTAAGTGAGTTTGAGTGGTTAAAGGTTTTTTTTTCTTTAAATGGTAATCTAGTTTAATGAGACAATCATTTTAGATTGATTAGGAGATTTTGAATATAAGTTAAGAAATTATATATAAAAGAGGTGAGGCTTAATTATGCGAAGTTATGGCGTCGATGCGTATAAATCTGGAGTTTTAATGGATACGAAATGACGGACTTTTTTTGTGAGTTTCCTATTAATACTACACTTTCTGAGTTCCGAAGAAGACTCTAATTATAGATAAAATTGGCGATATAACACGTACAATCTATTCATCTATTCATAGAGACTTGAATACACACAGGACTTTTTGCAAAAAAGTGACAAATTCAAATAATAGACTTGTTTTTTTTGATATCGTCACATAATAAAATATAGTAAAACAAACAAACAAACACATATTTCCCACCCACACTTCCAAGAAGTCCAAAACCAATGTATGTATTTAATTCGATAGCTCAGATATTTTGACGTTTTCATACAAATTATCGATAGAAAAGTGATAATTCGTGGGGGTAATAACAGCTAGACTTGTGTATTTGTTTTTGTGGTATTGAGGTTTAATAGGTGTATTTGTTTCAATCCAGGAGCTTGCTTTGTAGAAAAAAAACATCGGGGATAAGTAAAATGGAGTTTCCATACAAACTATCGATAACAAGTATGCAATTCACGCCGGTGACACAGTTTTCATCCGTTCTTAAGCTAAGCCTCAAAAATTTTGTGGAGATTAGTTGTTGGTTTTAACATGTAAATTGTTTAAAACTGACCTGTTTCTTTCGGGATTGAGAAAAAAAGCTAATAGGTGTTTGTTGCTTTTGTCCAGTTTTCGTTCAATTTTGCTTTATTACCCGTGATATTTGGAAGCCGTGATATTTGGAAATTGTTCGATTAAAACGACATCAACGCTAAGAAATTTACATGTTTTTTAAATGTAACAAAAAATAATCCCCTTCGGGCTTTGCCAAGCGCGGAGAATTCTAGGGGCTGAACTTAAGCATGGAGAAAAACTGTGTTACCGGCGAGTATTGCATATAGGGTTATGTAGTTCATTATTTGGATGCGTTAAGCTTTGAAAGGATTTTGAACTTCAAATGGAATGAAAATATTTTTACAGTTTTTAATTGAATGTTTTCTCTGTTTGAATTTTTACTCAATAAGGGAAACAGAGGTTTGTATAGGTGGGACAAATAGTATTTTCGTATGAAAAAGGGGGACTGTCCCCCTTAAAGGGGGATGTCTGGTTACCCTAATTGCATACCTGTTTTCGATAGTTAATATGGAAACTCCATTTTGCTTCTGTAGTGGCGTCACTAATCCCTAATGTCGTTTTTTCAACCAAATCTCTCCGGGGTTGCAAAAAACACGGCTATTAATGGAAGAGCGCTTCCGACTGTAGTTCACAAAGTGAAGCTAACAATTGGTGTGATTTCGGAAGAAAAAAAGTGATTGATGCATGATGGGTTGTGACTTTTCCTTCTGATAAATCGAAAAGCTACCAACTTTGTTCGTTTATGACATTTTACCATCTTACCTCTTATTAAACCTTACTTACGCCCATGTTCTGCATTTCTAACGAAATTAAATTAAATTGTACAACACCGAAATTCACTTTCGTCAAGTTTATTCTTAATAAATGGAATGCAGAACATGGGCGTGGCGTTAAAATAGATATTTCAGAAAAGTTGCATCTCCCTAATTTTACAACCAGGAATAATCTCCAGCTATTCCTCTATTGACTTTGCGTTATAATTAAAATAATAACGAATACTTTCTTTTTCGTTTACAGTACACATTCCTGCTAGTTCTAGTCTTCCTGCTTGAGCTGATTATTGGTGGTCTTGCTTATTTTTATGAAACGCAACTCGAAGACGAATTGAAAAGGACTCTTAACAAAACATTTGCTTCCAGCTATGGCATCGATGAAAGTCGAACAATAGCAATTGACCGAATGCAACAAGAGGTAAATACAAAAAAAAAAACCATTCCTTGATTTTCTATCAATCTATACTAAATTTTCATCCATCTCTATCAACAGTATAAATGTTGTGGTGCCATTCGTTTTGAGGATTGGAGATCCAGCGAATGGTTGTCTTCCAATCGAACAGATATTATTCGACCTACAAACGGCCGAGTTGTACCTGATTCCTGTTGTGTTACCCTAACGGATAATTGTGGACTTCGGGATCATCCGAGTAATATTCCTTATACGGTAAGCGTAAGCGTGTATATTTAATATTTATTGCAACTTTCAACTTAAACTATAACTTTTATCCTCAGGGGTGCATCTATCAATTTTCGGACGAAATGCGCCGGCATCTTATCATTCTCGGAGCTATTGGTTTGGGCATTTGTTTAATTCACATCATCGGAATGATTTTGTCATGTTGCCTCTATGTGAAGCTGAAAGATCCGGATGATTGACAATTACCTGCGGCTCGGGTCTACGATTCAAGTTTCTTGAACGACTATAGACCTGAGTCGCAGTTTTTACCAACTACCAGTACGCCAATAAATACTGCCACAACGTCTGATGACATAAGTCTCATTTATGGCAATGGTACGTGTCCGGTGCACACGACGAAAAAGCGAATACGTTTTGCTAACGGTACAAATGGTGTAGGAAGTAGTAGCAGTCGTTACGATTCAAATACTATGGACGATAGTATACATCCGATGGATGTGAGCTTATAGAAGATGTTGATATATAAAATACTTCTAGTTTTAGAGCGTGGAGTTTTTATTTTTATTTTTTTTTTAAGTCAAAAAAGCCATATCCGACGCACGCTTGTTGAAAGAGTTTTTCTATTAATTTTTGTTGCGTCACAATTTGTACATTTTTAACACTTCTTATAAGTAAAAAACGAAAATACCAACAAACACACACACACTTAATGTCAATGTGATATTTAATTTTAAATTATAATTTTAATATTGTAAATGTGTATCTAGTTTTAAGAGTACGGATATAGTCATAATTATAATAATGTTATTCTAAAAACAATATAAAATTTGTAAAGAAAAGATTTATTTATCTAAACCCAGTACTTTTAGAAAACCTTTAATCTCCATGCACCAGTAATATGAAAAAGCTTGATTAAAACGGTTTAATTTTTAAGTTATAATTCGATACAATTTAGAATATTTTCTGATAATCTCGTAAAAAATAATTCATTACTGCCGCAAAATAGGTTAACTTTTTTAAAGTTTATCAATGTTATTCCAACTAAGAAATTGATTATTTTGACATTAATGTTATTCCAACTACGAAACTGATTGTTTTGACATTTGTGAATAAACGAGAGAGGTACATATACATTGTTACTCAGCAAAGAGTGCTATTAATTGTTGTTGCATTTAACATGTACATTGTTTAGCACCAAACTGCTTTTTTGTTCCAATTCCCTCGAGGATTTGAAAAAAAAATCAACATCGGGAATAAGCGACGTCATCAAAGAAAAAATATTGACGTTTCGATACCATTTATCAAGAACAAAGGGGTAATTCGTGCCGGTAACACAGTTTTTCTGCGGAAAAGGAGTTAATTATTAACTTCAAGTGAAAGTGTTTTTGCGAACTTTAGTCCAAATGCGTTTTGCCCAGACACGGTCCACTAAAACAAAAACTAAAACAATGCATTTCTATTGTTTTCGTTTTCCTCTTCTTCGTTAATTATGAACTACATTCAAAGTGAAGAACAAAAATATGCTCTAGAGATGCCTGCGTGCAAACAAATTGTGTGTGATCTACCAAATCAATCTGAATTAAAGATCAAACACAATTTTTGGAATCTTTTCACACACGGCCATCTCAAGCGCATGCTTGAGTTTTTCACTATATACAAAACAATTAAATTAATTTTACTTACCAAAAACAAAAGAAATTCCCCCTACAAAAACAAAAGAAATTCCCCCTATAGATGCAGAAATTGTTTTTCACTATATAGAAAACAATTAAATTAATTTTACTTACCAAAAACAAACGAAATTTACTGTATAGATGCAGAAATTGTTTTAAGAATTCACACTCACATCGTATCGAAGTGAAGTGAATAATTATCTATGTATAAGCAAAAACAGAAAAATCGAATCAAAACACATAGAAGAGCTTTAACAATTAATCTTAAATAAATTATTTAATTTGTATTTTTAATCAATTGATGTAATTTTTATAATAAATTGTGTATAATCTTTTATTCATTTAAGCCGTAACTTAAAGTTAAAAACAAATTGGAAGAACTTTTTATGTATAAATCTATTTAATTAATATTTTTCTTCGAGCAACCAAAAAATTGGTAGAATTTTATAAATTTGTTACATTTATTTATATGTATTTAATAAAATTATGTATTTTTAAAATCTAAAACAAAATTATTTTTTTGTTGTTTTTTCCACTGCCAAGTTTCGCTCAAGGAATTTGACTTTTTTACACAGCCCTTCGAGCAGAATTTGTATTTAAATAAGAACATTAAGAACAGCTTACATCATTAAATCTGTGGCCTTCAAGTTTGGCTTAAAACATGTTCCATATACTCTCTCTAGTTGAATATGCTGAATCGATTGCCGAAATGAATTTTCTAAAACAATTTAGTATTCATTTTCATTGCATGAACAAGTTTTTAAGTCGTGGTCAATATTGTTTTTTTTTTCTTAGACAACTTGTGCTCAGTTACTTTTGACCCTGCAGAAAACTTTAAGGACTTGTATCTACGTAGTCCAGTAGCCCCGATCGTTAGAACACCTGGAATATTGTTTTTAATAAGAATAATTTTCATTCATGAAAAATTTCCCAACAAAATGATTTTAAGAAATGAAAGTATGTTTATTCTCGTAAATTAAAAAATTATAAAACTACAAAATATAAAAAAAACTACTTACTTAAAGCCGTCTGTCAATTGTATTAAAGGTAAAAGTGCTTTAAATTTGATCACCATAGTTTAAATTTTGACTTGACATATAGAAACGTCAAAAATAAACCAAGGGTCAAATTCAAAAATAAAAATTGACAGAGTGTCTTAAACTTGAAAATCTTTAATCAAATAAAAATTGATTTTTCACTGATAGTTAATAAAGAGTGCACCTAATGGACGGGATCTTGTAGAAAGGGAGGGTTTTCTTAGTTTCGGTTTTTCGTATTCAGTCAAATTTTGATATGATAAACTTAAAAAAAAAAAAAAATCAAATCAAATAAAAAATTGGAAAAAGAAGAGTCTTCTTTACAAACCTTAAATCACTGCAACTGAAATCCTGACTGTATTCATCAAAGTCTAGATAATTCATTGTCACAGGATAAGGCTCTTTTGGAATGAAAGGTCTGCGATCCCTACATGGCAGATAGAGTGGATATGCAGCGTATTTCATAAGCTTTGTGATATTACTCTTCCATTCCATGCTGCCTTTCCGTTTCTTGTAGCGCTTCTGAAGGATCCGAATGTATTCCACAGTTGTTCTCCACCATTGTTTTGCTCGAGGATCGCCGGACCAAGAACTCGACTTTAAAATGTAGGTATTTTTTTTTTAACATTTTGGTCCTCAGAGCGGGATTATATAAAAAGAATAACTTACATCATAGGAACTTTGATCATGAAGCTTAGAATGTCGGGTGCATTGACGTCGTGTCGAATTAAATGTAAGACTTCTAGACTTAACAGACGAGATTTTCCTCACATTTGACCTTATGCAACTGGCATGTGTTGGCTGATTTAGACGCTGAACCTGTAAATGTTAATCATTTCACATCTGATTACACTTTCTCAAGACTCCGATTCTTACCAAAATGTCCTGTTCACCCTTTTTGCTCTTTGTCACTTTTGGTTGAATTGCTTTTTTCACTTCGACTTTATCCGGCTTCTTGGACGACGATTTGGATTTGGCACTTTTGTCACGATCGGATTTCCCAAATAAACCTCTTTCTTCGGCCATCTTAATCAAGTACTTTGCATCAAGCCGAGTTATTTGTTTTCTTTGCACCAAGGCAATATAACATCCCATGGTTGCTAATTCCAAACAGTCATCCTGATTAATACAGACGTCGGGGATTTTTATCATTTCGAATTCATCAGTTTTGGGAACTTTGATTATTTGCGTGTAGTCTTCGCTGCCATCCACCGTCATCGTCTCTTCAGATTGAAAGGAATTCTCACGGCTATCAATGCGCAATTTCGACTGCTGAATGTCATCTGTCTTATTTGTAGTTGCACTCGAGGCACCACCAGCTGTTCCTTTCCGAGGAGATAGTGATTTGCCTGATGCCGGAATAGTCACTGTTTCAGCTTCGGCTAGAGCTTCAAGTCTTTTCAATTCCTTATAGTACTGCAGGTGTTTTTCAAACGCATTCTTATTTACATGCTCTACGGCTCTTACGACCATATCCTTATTCTCACAATCGACGACAGAATGAGTTTGGTAAAGAACAAATTGAACTTGAGGTCGCGACATGGCCAGTCTTAAAGTCTCGCGTTGTTCCTCAAGAATCTGTGCAACCCGACTTCTACCATCATCACCAATCTCAGATTCTGTCATAACTTGCAACATATTGAGATCACCGCCACGGCTGCAGATCAAATCGATCGGATCTGCGACCGCACTGAACGAATTCGGTGGCGTAGCTAGAACGCCCACAACGGTACCGAACTTCTGTATTTCCAGTGAAATCGATGCAAATGGCTCAGCAAATAGTCGAACATTTCGTATGCCCAATGTGGACATGTACAGTTTATATTCGGCCAGCATCGAACCACAGCCATAGGCGAGGAAATCACCAACACGATTTATGGATCTGAACAATGCCGCTAAATAAGCTGTTGAGCGGGGCGAGGACACATGCGTTTGAACAACATCACCATCCAACTCATAGTGATCGAGCATTTGGGAAACTATCGCTGGAGCAAGGGCAAATGTTCTGTCCTGCGTAAAGCAAAAACAAATTAATTCTGTGACAGATTTTGAATGTATTTCTAACTTATTTACCTGCATTATGAGGTAGTGGTTACGTATGAAATCAGTTTGGGCGAAGGCACTTCTATCACGAGGAAGAATCGAAAGAAACAGCGGACAAATTTTATCCCATTTATATTGGTTTTCCTGCAAAGGTTGCTCAGTCAAATGATCTCCTTGGACGACCTCCGTAAGGCCAAGTTTTGTAAGGTATGTTTCCGCTATGGTTTTGTTCCTTAGATAAAGAAAAATCAACTCTTTAGAATGAATCATTGCAAAAGGATTAGGTATCAATTTAAAATCTCATGTTGGGCGCCACTTAACTTATTTTTCACGAAACTCAAAAACCACTTACTCTAATATGAAAGGATTTATCCAACCAGTTACAATAGGATTTGCTGCAGCAATGGCTACCTTTTCATTTTGTAAATGTGATGGCAATAACTGTGATAGCTCCAAAGCTCCATTTCTTATGCGCATTCGTGATATGGAAGCTGCTAGTCGAATACGATGTCTCCATAGACAATCAGCTATGTCTGTGGTGAGAATTATTTTCAGTCAGATTTGATTAAGTTCGATTAAGTCAATTCAAAGTTATACCATAAACTTCAGCTTCTTTATACAATCTATTCTGGAGGTCGATTTCTTCGGATTTTCTTTTCAGAAAATGTCTCGTAAATAATTCGAAAAGCATCAACCAAATACGATTTTCATCGCCCAAAAGCTATTTATTATATTTGTTTGTTCTCATATTTAACAAATAAAGAATTATTTTGGATACTAACCTGAGGATTATGAGCATAAAATGATACATCAGTCAAAGCATTGCTCATAACAACCTTATCTAGAAGTGATGAAGAATTAAATCGATATTAAAAACAAAACAACAGAAAAATACATAAATGCGACCTAGAATATTTGTATGCAATCATAGCTAAATAATAATAATTCGATATTGGAAATAGAATAAGCTAGGTATTTTTATATTAGCTTCTGTCTTTAACTATCAAATTGCATGTCGAATGAAATTGTTTGTCTTGTTTTCGTTTCCAAATGTATTGAAAAGCAATAAGGACACAAAATGAACGAAAACAAAATTGACTGAGGTTGCAGGCTGATGAATCGATTCTCAGTTCTTTTTCGTTTTTGAAATCGTTGAAGAATTTCATATGAAGGATTATCTTTGAACACAAATTTGAATAAAGTTTCAAAATAGACTACGTAACGATATCATGAATGGCTTATTTATTTAAGAGCCTGAATCACAATTTTACTTTTCCCCAAAAAAATAGTTATTAGGCCGAATGATGAATGAAAACGAAAGATTTTAGCCATCGAATCGCGTTGCTGATCGTCTCTCGAAATTGCTATTAAGCAAATGAGATAATTTCGTTAAATATTAATAAACTCGATTCCAAATCATGTGATTTCCCATGAAAACTCGCACTTTGAAATGAAGTTATTTCAACCACTTTTGTATAAAATTCGTTACGCAATTACGTAAAAACCTTCCGAACACACCCAAGTGGAATCCCTTCAAAGTGGAATCCATTGTAAAATGTCAAAACTCCGTGTATAATGATATAACTGGCACCTTAGAATTATTTTTTCGATTATACCATAATCTGGGCCGCATATCGAATAAAACAAAAAATCTTTCACACACATATATCTACACAGTTACTCACATCGAAAGACATCATAGATCAACGAATATACTCGGCGCATCTCATGTTCATCGCCAAATTCAACCGGAAGTGGTGGTTTTCTCAATAATTTCGCTGCTTTAGCTATGTTCTCCAGTGGCCAGCTCCCAAGTACATTAGCATCAATGAATTCAATAGGTTGATCGGGCGCACAACGTTTTCGCAAATCAAATCTTCCATTTGGCGTTGATGAGGGACTAAATTTTTCAATCACAAATGTCGGATCAAATATTGGTCGTTCTTTTCTACTGGTTATTGCCTCCAGTGTCCTAGAAGACGAAACCATCATGGCGAATGAGAAAAATAAATTTTTACACAATTATAAATTTAATATTTGCTGTCAATTTATTTTCTTAACGAAACAAGCATTTTCAAGGAGTTTTTTTTTTTTTAATTATTCACTCACATTCCACTTTCTAGAGCTTCGTTGACCTTCTTTTGGACTTCAAGCAAACGATGATAGACCTTTTCGAGCCATTCTTCGTCACTGGGCAGGTAAATGTGATCTTTGGGCAATTTACCCTCAGTTTTGCGTTTCAAATCTTCGTTGAATATCAGTTCACGGAATATCTTCGGATACACCGAAAATATATCAGCTAAGCTTAAAAAGAACAGCTGATTGGACATATCAAGACCAAAAATCGACAGACGAGACTAAAAAAAAACCTTTCAAAACTATATCGCGACAAGTTACCTTGTTAGTGGTCTTCTTCCAACTGTTTGGTCCTTTGTTCGATTCAGGACGGGAGCCCTCCGACTTAATTTATTTTCGAATTGAAATAGGGTTTGCGTGACGGTGTCTATCGGATACCATGATAAATATCCTTCAATAAGGAACACTTACATGCTTATTTCGATGGTGGGTGAGGGTGGGCTGTGTGTGTTTGCAGAAAATACATGCTATGTCAGGAGCTAGGGCAACATATTCTTTGGTGTATTTTTGTCAACTAATGAATCGTGGCACAGGTCGGGTCTCGGGTGAAAAAAGTTTAATCCTAGCGAAAGACTCTGCGTTCGTGTCGGAGAAATTGATTTTGGAAGTTAACAGGTGGCTTGAGGATTGTCGTGCTCAGCTTATATGAGTTCACTTTTACTTTCAGGTACGAAAAAGGAGGGACCATTACTTCTTATTATAGTGACGGCGCACCGATAGACACCTCATGGAGTGCTGTTTTAAAGTTGGCGGTTATAATATGAGGAATTGGAGACCAAAAAAGGTGGTGCATTGATAGAAACTCGTGGTATGGTGGTAGAGGTGTTTGGTTGTAGATGTTACTAAGGTGCAGGTAAAGTTAATTAGAACTTATCTTCGAGAAATAAGGTCATCAAAGATGTTCGGTTCCTTCGTGTGAAGGAAGAAATTTTAAAGGAAAAGCTTTGAATAGAGCTCATGACCTTCGTGTTCGGATGAAAATCTATGAACATACATATATCTACCTACCTACATATGAATTGCTTTTTGTGCTTCCCTTGATAGATACATAGCTATCACTGAAAATAGGTACCTATAGTTTTTGTCCGAAAGAAAATACTGTGATAATTTAGTTTTCAATATATAAAATGTGAGGTTGAAGGTTGGTCCAAAATTATTATCCTTGAATCTTTTACATGAGGAAACACAATCGTTTTTGATTAGGAATGTCAAAAAAATTCTTCAAAGCTATTTACGGAGTGACACAAATATCTCGACTCGAGCTGAATTTTGCGAGTGCGAATAAAGAGCAATAATATTAGGTATCAACTTTTTTGTTCTAAATTTTCGAGGAAGTGAATAAATATTCTATGTTATAAATATTCAATGTTATTAGTGACCATTCATGTGAATGAAATGTCAAAATTAGTAACCATTCGCAATTCCAAAAAGTACTCATGATTCTTTGCCACCTCCAAACGAAACGGCTATTATTCAAAATCAACAACATTCACGCCTGAACATACCCTCAATATATTCTATTACACTTTTCACTCTACCTTACCGATGAAGTCTGTCATTTTGTTGAGTTCTATAGATTCCACATTCCACAAACAAACAAACTCAGAAACAAAACGTCAAACAAAAATATATTTAACTTTTTCATATTGTTTACAAAAAAAATATAAATTAAATTATGAATATGAATGCACAACTACATCGTATAGGAAAGAAATTATTCTCCACAGATGCCGTCACCATCGAAATATCGCCTTACAGTGAAATAGATTTTTCCAAGGTCTGCCGTACATGCTTGCAAGAAACCGAAGACAACGACCTGGAAAACGAAGCTCTTTACGTCATCGGATGCAATGGCAAGCTGGAGCGTCTCTATGAAGTGTTCGAAATAGCAACTGGGCTCAAGGTAAGGCTTTTGTTAAAATTATTTCACAGATGGGAAATAACCATTTGTTTTTAGATAGCAACCGACGACATGCTACCTCGACACATCTGCGATTCGTGTCTCCAAAGTGTTAAGAATTCTTTTAGTTTCTACTGCCAAAGTCAGAGATCACATGAAATTCTTGAATCCGTCTTAAGGTCGTTGAAAGAAGGCAACCATAGTAATGTGGAAATCGAAGAAAGTCCTTTGAAGGCTGAAATTCAGGAAGAAGAAATCGAAGAAGAAGAAGAACCGCCAACGGAAGAAATTCCCGACGAGACACAACTTCGTCAGGAGGAAATGCAATTTGAACTCGCAGAAGAAAATCCCGAGACAGATGAAGAAGAACAAAAAGAACAAAATACCGAGATTGTACGTTTTGATGAATATTCCGTGGATGAGAGCATTCTCAATCCCATTGATGATGTTTTACAAGAAGAAGAACAGGAAGTGATGATGTTAGAGATCGAACAAGATGAAAACTCTGAACGTATTGTTATCCTAAAGAACAGAAATACCGAATTTCGATGTGAATTCTGTGGTTCTGTAAGTGATGATGCCCAAATAAAACGAACCATACAAAATTATAACCTTTTCTTTAATTTAGGTCTTCAACCTGCAACGCGACTTGATCTTGCATTACAAAGAAGTACATCCCGATGAAAAGCCATTCAAGTGCGATGTCTGCTCGGTGTCCTTTGTGCACATACAGTCAATGCGTCGGCACAAGAACACTCACGCTGCCCGCCCCAAGCAAAAGGCATGTCCGCTGTGCAGTTGGTCCTTCTCCAGATCCGATGATCTGACGCGGCACATGCGAACGCACACAGACGAACGTCCTTATGCCTGTTCAGTGTGCCAAAAAGCCTTCAAGCAGCACACCGAACTCAAGGACCACATGTTAAGTCATGACGACAGAAAAATGTACAAGTGCGTACCGTGCAACAAGGAATGGCGTTCGCGGAATGGCTGGTATTTGCATATGAAGGCTCATCAGGATGGTCGAAGTGGTCGGCGGAAGCAAAGGGTCAGGAAATTTGAATAAATTGAGCAAACAATCCTGACACTGGCGAAAAGAAGACATTTTATTCTCTTCACCGTTAAGCTTGGGCCAAGGTAAGGCTGTTGATGCATGATGCCTCCGAATCATGACTCATTCGATATTCGAATAAAATGGACATTTTACCCACGACACTCTAGGCAGCTCTGTTTTGTTTCATCTTCTTACCCCTTCGCAATCGTTATGTTCATCACGCCTTGAGGTTTGGCTTCTTTTCGTGAATAACGAGTGCAAAGGGGAAGAAAAATTAACTAAAATTCAGTAATTCGTGGTTGGGTTTCATATCCAAGATTTATTTCGAAGTTTAGAAAGAGACCAGCCTCAAGAGGGATCGTCAAATAGCCTACTAATATCCGTTTAACTGATGATATTCAAGAGAACTAGCACAGAATTCAAGTTCTTTAGTTATACACTACTTGTACAAATATTTTGTTTTTATTTAAATTAAAACTGGGCATGCAGAAATTATGAGCAAGTCGTTTGTTTCTTTTGTAGAAATATCCAGAATCCAGCCATAGGTTCCTCTACAAAAAAAAAAAGAATACAGATAAGGTGCGGACCAAAAACGGTAAGCGAATCTAAACGGATTGAAATAATATCGGATAAGGATGTTTTAAGGATATGGATATAAAATAAATACCTGCGACATAGTTTTGTGTTAGGTGCATTTTATTTTTAACAACCACAAACAAATCGAGCTTTATCAAACCATCACATTTATTTAAACAGTAAAATAAATTCAAAAATAACATAACATAAAGTGTGAATTGATTATCGTGGACACATGGCACTCTTTCCTCCATCAATAGATAGCAAAGAACCGGTGATGAAACTCGCTGCATCACTTGCTAGAAACACAATAGCAGGAGCTATTTCTTCAACATTTCCTACCCGACCTAAGGCATGTGTGGATTTGCAGCGTTCCAAATATTCGTCGTATGCCTTATCGTCCATGCCACCTCGTTTGTGGACCTCTGTGATCACAACCCCTGGATTAACAGAATTCACCCGTACATTATATGGAGCCATGTCTAAAGCCGTACATTTTGTAAATTGATCCAGAGCTGCCTTAGAGATTCCATAGGATAAGGCATTTGCAAATGACCTAACACCAGCTACGCTTGAAACATTCACAACATTGCCTTTGGTTTTGATCAAATGAGGCATCACCAACTTGGTTAGCTGGAAAACTGATCGCACATTCGTATCCATTATTTTGTCAAATTGTTCAATGTCAGCGTCCAAAATTGAGCCACTTGCCAGTATTCCAGCATTATTCACCAAAACATCAATTTTACCAAATTTCGCAATAGTTTGATCGATAATCTTCTGGGTGTCTTTTGTGACATCAGCTTGGATTAGTACACAATGGACATTGGGGTTGGCTTTGGCACACGCATCACCGGTGTGTTTTAGATTTTCCCAGTTTCTACCAACAGCTACAACATGGGCTCCATTTTGTGCAAAATGCACACATGTTTCAGCCCCAATTCCAGAACTTGCCCCCGTTATGATAACGACTTTTTTATTCAATGACATTTTTGAGTAGGTAAACCAGCTAAATCTGGAGAGTTGAAGTATTAAACCGCAGCGGCAGCCTTATAATTAACGAACTTATTAAAAGATTCACAAGTGGTGCAGTTTATTTTTATTGTTTAGGAGGTACTGAATAAAAGTAGTTTTGCAAAAGAAATGTATTCTCTGCCTTTAGACTTCCAAACTATACTGACGGTGAGGTATGTATATTCATTGTTTTTATTACCAGCCTCTTAAAACAAAACATCTATCAGTTTTGTGTTCTTTTTTTACAGTGATAAAAATTGTTTAAATGTTTCCACTTTAAGTTTAAGTGTTTTTAATGAGATCATGATTCATGACGATATCTCGAACGACAAAAATCAATAGAAGTGGTCTGAGTGGTCTCAGATTTAATTTAGATTTTGGTTTTGGAGATCTTGGCAGCTTGAGATTGCAGATTTAAACTTTGGGGACAGACTTTATTTCAATAATTATGTACTTGTATCTATGGAAGTACAAGTAATACATGTACATATGTATAAGTATATATTTAAAACAACCTATATTTTACAATTTTTTTTACGATGTTTCTGTTATTTCTGGTGATAATTTTGCTAAAAATTATTTGAGATCGAGTTGCACTTAATACTGTCGTGAATTTGCCCATTGATTTTGGTTGACATTTTTCTATAAATGTAACTGCCAATTTCTACCAATTTCAGCCAAAAGTTCTGTCAAAGTTCATATAAAAAAAATAAAATTGGACTAAAAATAGTTTAAATTTAAAATATTTTTGGGAAATAAAGAACAGACCAAATATAATGAGAAATAATCGCTATAATAATAAATGGAAGTAGTTTAAAATGAACCCGTTACTTCATCAAGCTCATCTTCCTCTTCTAAAAGTGCATCAGTTTATTAAGACTTGTTTGAAATGTTGACACAGAAACGAAACTATTCACAAAAACAAAGACCAAAACAAATCAATGTAAAATAATATTCCATACGCCACAAAAAATAATTTTTTAAAATGAAATCTGAATTTACCAATGCAAACCCCATAACAATTTACGTAAAGTAAAAGGAATCATAGAGATAACGAAAAAGAGGACAGCTATTATTATGTATGTATGTAGGTACGTATTAAAATTAATTCTCGGCTGAAAAGGTAAAGTATCTTAAGTCGACTTAAGATGATTTGCTTTTTTTTTTAATGAACCCTATTACCAAAGCAGAGGCGCACAGTTCTGTCTTATCCGAATTCTTCTATCTCACTCCCTTTCCTTTTAATAAAAAAAAAAATTATCTTATGTTTGAAAATAGCATGGTGACATACGGTAAAATATCTTAAGTCCACATAGGATGTTGTGTTGTAGCGAATTACAAAATTTTAAGTATACTTAAGATTATTTCATCTTAAAAGTTTGTGATAATTCTGAAGAGATGGACTTAAGATACCTTACCGCATGCAAGCCCAACAAAAAATCACCCTTATGTCGACTTAAGATAAAATAGCCAACAAATTTTTTCAAAACTGAGAAAAGGCAAACTATCTTAAGTTAAATTTTGCCCTATAACTGAATAAATATTAACGATATCTTTCTACAATAAATTTAAAACAAAAGTTCACAAAATTTGACCTATAAAAAGTTTATTCTAAGAAGTCTATGTTCAAAAGGTTTTTTGGGAAGGTTCTTTCCACAGATTTTTTGCCCTCCTGAAAAATGTTAAAAATTGACTTAAGATACTTTACTTTTTCAGTCGAGAATTTTTAATTTAATTATTTACTATCGCCGATGATCCATACATGTACATAGATCATCTCCTGATTATAAAACAATGCGGATCTTAGTGACAACTGTGTTTTATACCTATCTCTTTTTTCCTTGCGTTTATTTATTTTGCATTTATTCATTGTCTTTTTTCTTTACACTATAGTTCACAATTCCTAACAATTGCAAAGCTGAGAAGCAAGAGCTAATACTCAACTTTTGCGTCATGAAACGTTATCCCGATAGAGAGCAGGATCTCGTATTGTTGTTGTAATGCATGTACTTTGATGATAATAAAAAAAAGCTAATAATATCAAGAAATCAGATGGCACTTTATTTTATTTGTATGAAGAAACTAAACATTTTAACATTATGATGAACATCATCATAAAAAATGAAGTACAATATCACATCGATATCCTTGAGTTTTAAGTGCATGAATGTACTTTTAACAAAACAAAAAACTATTTTTAAAAATATATACATAAATAAACATCATGTTCACGATTTATTTTATCTTGGACACATGATCCCCTTACCGCCATCAATAGACAACAAAGCTCCCGTTATAAAACTCGCCGCATCGCTAGCAAGAAAAACAATTGCTGGAGCTACTTCCGAAACATTACCGACTCTGCCCAAGGCATGTGTGTTCTTACCATGCTCCAAGAACTCTGCATAACTCTTCTCGTCCATTCCGCCTCTTTTATGAATATCCGTTACAACAGTCCCTGGATTAACAGAATTCACTCGAACACTATGTGGTGCCATCTCTAGAGCGACACACTTCGTAAATTGATCTAGTGCCGCCTTCGAAACACAATAGCTCAATACATTTGGAAACGAACGTATTCCAGTTACACTCGAAACATTCACAACATTTCCCTTGGTCTTAATCAAATGTGGTAGAACCAACTTGGTTAGCTGAAAAACAGATCGAAGATTCACATCCAAAACTGTGTCGAGTTGTTCGACGTAAATATCGAGAATTCCACCATTCGCCAAAATACCAGCATTATTAACTAAAACATCGATTTTATTGAATTCTGCAAGTGTTTGGTCGACAATTTTCTTTGTATCTTTTGTTACATCAGCTTGAATTAGTAAACATTTTACATTGGGGTTTATTTTGATGCAAGAATTTTGGGTTTCTTTTAAGTTTTCGAAATTTCTTCCAACTGCAACAATATGTGCTCCACTTTTGGCAAATTGAATGCATGTTTCGGCACCAATTCCAGAACTTGCTCCAGTAATTATAGCTACTTTACCGGCTAGACGAATCATTTTTTTTTTTAATTTTTTTTTTTGAATATATAACAATAAACTATCACAAAAATACCAGCACGCTCATCAATTGATTAATAGCTTTTAGATACTAAAAACTAAATGGCTAAATGCATTTTCAGAGCATAAACAATTTCTAATCTAAAATAAACTGAGAGAATAAGAATAAATGAGAGTTTAATACTAATACCCACTAATACGTATCCATATACACATATGTAGGTGTATAATACATTTATTTATTTTATAAAGAAGTACACGTCTTGAATGCGCATACCTGCTCTTGCTCTATAATAAAGCTGGTGGAATTTGTCTTTTACCAAAAACTTTTTAGTGTAGAATTTAGACTCTTAGAATAAACAATTTGACAAAAGCGGAAAACATTATAGTTTGTGTATTTCGAAATGTAAATTGCTAAAGTTGTTATTGGGAAATGAGATGCTTTCCTTTATTGTTATAAGAAAATGAATCTGAAAAATAAAACAATGAGGAGAATATAAATAAAAAAAATTAGGTTTAGGCTGCATGCAGTGTCGCAACTAGTATTTTGTTGTGGGGGGGGGGGGGGGAACAATTTTTTTTTTTAAATGGAAACAAAATGAGAAATATTTATATAAGTCAAAGTAAGGCCGTTAAATTTGTTTTTAATCAAATATTCGTCTAAACATACCAAAATGCCTTTTCATACAGAAATTGGCAAATTCCTTTATTTTGAGTACCTCTCTCTCTTAATCACAAAAATTAAAATTAATGGCCAAAGTTACCTTTTTTTTCGCCAGCTCCTCAAATCGTAATATATTTTATCGTTCAAATTTAGGTTTCACCTTCAGAATTGTATTTCTTTGCTTTTTGTTTATTTTAATTTTATTTAAATGTACATTTTAAACAATAAAACAAAAATATTAACACTATATAGATTATAACAAAGTTAATTACAAAAAATAACGTTATTTGCTAGGTAGTTAAAAATAAAAAAAATACATATATATTTCTTACAAACGAAATAGACATCCATAATTATAGTAGTTATACTGAGAACACTCTTGTTTTCATTTTTCTTATAATATAAATTTTAGCACCTCATTACCGACTTTATCCAGTCAGACATTTCAATTTTTATAACATTATCCTGATCGTGGTCTTTCTTTTGGAAGATTTCTAAAAGGAAATATAAAAAAAAAAAACAAAATTAAAAAAAAAGGGAAAATGTATTTAAAACTAAATATTTACATACCAAAAGCCGTTGTCAAATGTAAAATGGCGGATGTAAAATCACTCAATCGCAGAGTACCATCTTTTCGGATGTATCGATGCATAAGAACGTTCATTATTTCCGTATTCAACTGAAAACCCACATCACATAAGGCATCTTTAAGACGTTCCGCACGCAGCACTCCAGCTTTTTCTTTTGTATAGATTTTGAACACACCTTGCCAGGACTTGAGATTCACCATGAATGTTTTGAATTGGATAAAATTTATTCGACCAGTTCCAGTTTTCTAAAAAAAAAAAAATACAGAAAAAATGTACTTGATATATAAAATAAGAAATAAATGATTGAGGAAAAGAAACATATGTATGTATGTATGATGATGGTGGTGGCGAAGTAAACACTAGATAGATTTTTGGTTAAGAACTAGCATATTCGTAATGTTCGAAAATAAAGAGATTTTTTTTTTTTTTTAAACCCAAGAAATCTTTCGAATTTATTTATAGTTTCCAAAATTTTAACTCTGAAGTTGATAATCCTTCATTTTTGCTGATCCGTCTCTCGATCACGAAGAAAATCAATATCCTCCGCTAAGAATGGAAAATGGTTAATTCCTTATTTTTTTCTTACAGAAAATGGTAATATTGGAATAAATCCAAAATCTTATGTATCTATCTAATTACATAACAACAAAAAATAAAAAAGATTGATATTTTTGTGGTGGTTGTGTCATTAAAACCACAGGCAGGTGCTGTTACCACCACGCAAAGTCCATTATGGATATAATTAAAGTTAAAAAGGTGGTTTCTCATTAAAACCACACAGGAACGGGAAAGAAAATTGTTTGATTTGGTGGTTTTATGCTGTAACCACCAGCCAACAATGGGTTAAGAGAGGTTACAGTTATAAAATCAAACCATCATGGATAGAGCTACCACACTACTTCAATATTCGTTTAGTGCGGATAATAAAGAAATATCTATTTCTTTATCGATAAATTACTTTTATCGAAAGTTTAAAATTCAAGGTTTCTTAGGCTGCGCCAGATGTCATCAGCTATGTTTTCATAACGCATAATAACAACAACAAGTGTGTTTTTTCCAATCCCCGAGAGAATTGGTTGAAAAAAACGACATCAGGGTTTAGAAATACGTTTTCGAACAAACTATCGATTAAAATAAGTATGTGACTCTCACCGGTAACACAGTTAATCTACGCGCTCAAGCTAGTGCCCGAGAATTCTCTGACAGGGGATTATTTGTTGTTGCATTAAATATGTAAATTTATTAGCACCGACCTCGTTTTTCTGTCTGATCCCTGAGGAGATTTCTGATTCGATAACAGTTTGAACCCGCCCAACACTTTGGTACGATCAACTTTTGTCGCATCGAGCGTTGAATGACATTCGTATGGTAAAGAGGGCACCAACAATTTCTTTAAATAAATGATTACTGATATCAAAACGCTCATGCAAGTACACTGCAGTTTTTTGAGAACTGAATCACTCATTTAAATACATATGTATATAGTTATGCTCTAAAATTTAAAAATAAATGATTACTGCTATCCAAAAAAAAGTTGGCTCAAGTGAATCGTCATATTTTAATGTTTGTTTATTCAAAGGAAAAAAGTATATAATTGAAAATGTTTGTATTAATAAAATAACAGGATTTTTTTAAGAAATATATTCGAGGGGTATGTTTGAAATACCTTCATCATACTCACGTCTTGCAAGGCAATAACCTGCCGACAAATGTCTATGTTAGCACAACCCTTGATATAATCATTTGGTAAGCATGCCTCCAGTAGTTCTTGAAGTTCAAAGCAGTTTATAGATCTATTTATGATTCATACAAAGAATACATATACATAATGCGAACAACATTATAAAATTCATTTAAATATTTACTTATTTTCATCAGCCAGTTGCATAAAAACTGGTTCATACTGGCACTTTTTCACCTTCGCACTATCAGGTTCATTATTCAAATTGAGCGCAGGAAACGGATCCAATAACATCATTGTCTGAGTTTCCAACTGTGATAATCTCAGAGAACTACCCAAAATTCTCACAGTAAAGCAGGACTCTTCGCCCGGTTCATAAGTTGTGGCCATGAGTAGGTACTTCCCCACGTCAAGGTTGCATCTGTAGCACACATGTCGAGTATTTCCATAATCGGAATTGATATAGCTAACTTGACTCTTGAAGAATTCCTTTGGCAGGCATTCAGTTAATTTACTTTTATTGACTGCAAAAATAAGCGAGGAATTTAATGAATGCTCATGCTGGAGACCTTCTCCTTTCTTACCTGTATTCAGTTTGTACATAGTAAAACCGATGACTTTTGGCTCAATAGCCGTGTGCTGGTTCAGTGCTATCACAACTTCCTCTTTCTCCTGTATGCTCAAAAGCAACTGTGGATTTATGTGGAAGGATTCATGATTTCGGCAACCACCAGCTGTGACACCACGCCGCCATTGGCCTTGATACATTTTCATTTGCCACCGTTTGGGACGATCTGACAGTGACAGTTCATCTTTGGCTGTATCGGTGTCCAGATGGACACTCTCGAGAAACGTGAAGGATTGTGTGAAGGCCAAAAACGAGATCCAAAATTCTCCAACATCCAATTGGCCTAATAGTCGATCTCTTTCTTGAATTGACACTCTGTCCCAGGATTGGGACATTGCTGACCATTCGCCGTTGTAGCCAGATTTGGTGCCAAAAGTTTCACAGGCCATGGGATCTTTCAGTCGAACCAGTTGTACTGCGTCTCCGAGGAGTGTTTCAACCTATATATATAGAGAATAATGTATATGTATGCTTAAAAATGCTTTGGGACAGGTCAAAAAAGCCAAAACTACCTTATCTAACGAACATAGTCGGTAGTTGACATTAACACAAATTCCATTTGACAGCCTTTCGGGAATGTTTTTATACTGACCGTTGGCGGTCTTTGTTGCGATGCAGGTTACAATGCAGGTAGTATCTAGAAATGATTTTAGCTGGACTGGTCTGATCGGATCATTGTTGATTTTTATCGGAACGCTTTCTACGATGCCACCTAAGAGATCACTCAATCCATCCGATCTCGTGCCATACTTAAGAGCTTCATACGATCCATGTAATCTTTAAAGAAATGACCATAAGTAAAATAACAGCTAAAAGGATGAACTTTCAATAACACAACTCACTTGGCTACAGCCTTCTCAAGCAATGACGCCCAAAAGCAATTCGACTTTTGCGGTTGTAGAAATGCCAATTTCCCATTGATCGTTGGCAATCGATCGTCCACCAGAACTTCCACCCATTCACCACACCACCAAAGTCGAAATCGAAACAATCCATGCGAGTTATCGATACTTTGATCTGCCGGCACAACTCGATAGAAAAGATTCTTTAGCGAATAAAGAACTCCGAGGCATGAGACAAGCCAGCGATCACCCATTTTCCCTGGAATTATATCAAAGTTTTCGCCTTCGTTCATGAAACATGCATTTGGCGCGATCTCGGGTATTCGCTTCCATTGGAATGTGAACGGAGGTGTTTGGTAGTAGAAAACGGATGTTTGAACAGCTGCAAAATCAGGATCTTCCCAATGGGTAGCCTTTTTTTTGCATTCCGTTTTGATACGTTCGTATTTGGAAGTCATCGTTATTGAGTTGATATACTTTTGATTGGATGCATATCATGCGACATCGGGGTAGTACTCTGAAAGAAATTAAAATTAGGAAATTACGTTAAAATTTTTATTGAAATATATATGTAGGTAACAAAAAAAAAATAACTATTTGATTGTTAGATGGGACACACTTTTCAAACAGCCCCAGTTAAGTTACCTCGTTTGTTGAGCTAAGACGGAATCTAAATTGCCTATGGGCCAGTTTTTCAGTGCATGAATTAACTCCGAGTTAAATCAGAGTTAATTAATAAAGCAAATACTTTAATCCCGAGTTAACTCAAAAGTAGTTTTTCAGAGGTAGTTTTTCAGAGTGATCTAAATTGATTGAAAAACATGTTTCAGGGGTTAACTCCGGCTTAACCTCGAAACTAGTATAATATCGCACTGAAAAACTGAGACTAAAACTTATTTCAGGAGTTAAATCGGGTTTAATTTTGAAAGGCAGGATGATCTCGTGCTGAAAAAATGGGCCTAATAAAATAGGAAAATTGTATAAATGTTAAAATAGGAAACAAAAGTGTAGGTTCTATCGTTGGAAATGTTGGAAATTCCGCTTTCTACAATATTAGTTATAAAAACCTGAGACAAATACAAATTAAAACACGAGATTACCTCAAAATATTGCATGCAAATAAAAAGATACGAATTCTTTTCTTAAATCTTAGTACGTGACATAACTTTTAGCTAAGATCAATACCTATATAGTTGCGGAGATATATATGTAGATCAATTCATGTTTTCCAAAATGTCTGACAATGATTTTTTTCCTTGATTTTTGTTTTTTTTTTTTATAAAAAAAATAATTTTTAAATTTTTAAATTTAATTTAATTTTTAAACAACTTAGAATTACCATATCATAAAATTTTAATATAATCAGTCCAGCCATTAACGAAATAAACCCCCATAACCTAAAAATACGTAAAATTTCTCAAAAAATGTTATGAAAATTTTTGGAAAAAAACCTGAAACGCAGTTTTATTGCAATCGCACTTCAAATAATACAGGTAAAAAGTTTATTTTAAATTTTATTTGTTATTTTCCAAAAAATTGCCAAAAACTTAAACTATTTAAGGGAAGCTAAAAAATTTCATATTTCTTCTGGGTACTAAAAAAAATGATCTGTATCAAATTTGAAGCAAATCGGCCCATCAACGTTATGTTAAGATTAAAGCCTCAATTAATAGGCGTTTTCCTTTGGAGGTGGGGAAGTGCTTGTGAGTAGATGAAAATTAAAATCTAGTACCTTCATCTACTCATGCTTTCAGTAGATGAGGTTTGTAGGAAAATTAATTTTTTGCGTTCCATTCAAAATGGCTAGCAAAGTACTTGCAAGTACTTTGGCACCTCCAAAGGAAAACAGCTAATAATGATTATTTCTTTTTCGCCGCCTTTTTTAATTTTAATATGTTGTAATGCTGATTGGCTTAAGGTCTTTCTTGATATTTAATTGCAATAAAATAAACGACGAGTGTACAAAATCGACACGCGAAAAAAAAACACGTATACGCCATAGTGATCAGAATCAGAATGAATTTTCTAAAAAAATTGGAATCAAAATTTAAACAAAATCTTAAAGCAATGCTAAATTCCTAAAATGCATCAATATCAGAGTTAAAGCAAATGAAAACACAAAACTTGCATCAAAGCAGGTAGAGGTACCCCCCACGCTGCTGTTTAATGACTTAATTATCAAAGTTTCAAGAGCCCACTGTGCATTCGAACGTGTAGAATTGCGAAATAAAAACTATCTAATTACAGATATTGATGGGTAATAGAAGGTATTGATCGAAAGTGGCTAAGCCAAAGCACCGCATGGTGTCAGAGCTCATTTAACTAGCCTATACAAAACCGTTGCTCGCATCACTGCGGGGAATATTTTATAATTTTAACTCAAAATTAAACTTATCAAACAGCAGGGGTATTCCATATCAGCAGCTATGAAATATGTACAGAAGCAGTTAATATTTGGCCACTAGACTTAAGCGTGTGGGTTAATACTTTTGGCATTTAAAGCGTCGATCGATTCAAACCAAAAAAAAAAAAAAAACCAAAACAAACGTTCAAATTCTTTTGGTTTGTCATAAATTTGTAACCAGTTTCCGCAAATGACTAAAATATTTTACAGAGCAATCAGGAATTCCACAAATTAATGAACATATCCGATAAATTTCTTGTACAAAAAAAACAACTTAAAAGATACTTCTATACCAAAAACAAAAAAAAAAAACAAGCACAACCTGATATTGAATTAATTATAAAGAAAAAAAAAACAACAAGCTGTGGAGAGGGATAATAAATTAACCGAGACCGCATTGTGAAAAATGCGAGGTTAAAATAAAAATTAAAAAAAAAAACAATCGAACTTAACTGTTATACCGTAGAGTCTTCGATGAACACTTTCACTACAGAAAAAAAAAACTGTTACAGGTATACTACTTGTACTTGCAGAAAATATACAAAAAAAAATAAATAAAGAAAATACTTATGTACATACATATGTATTTATCTATATATTTCAAATCTGGAGGTACAGCGGTTGTACATATAGTTTTTAATCGAATGATTAAGCTCGAATTAATATCGTTGAGGTTTTTGCTCTGAATTCCAAAGATTAAACCGCATTTTTATTCAATTTTTTTTATTATTTTTTTTTTTATTATGTCACACTCATCTTGACCATTGCTGGTGGTGTGGCTTATGAAATGAATTGGCATTGATGGTCGAGCGGTTTGATGTTTTTTTGTACATTAGTTATTTGAAATTAACAACTGATTTCTTGGAATTACCTCAGAATTTTATTAAATATTATTTCACGTACATTGGTGTGCAGGTTTTGATTTATTTCAATGCATTTTGAGGTGGGTGGAAAATGCCATTTATTCTCGTTTAAACCTTGAATTCAATAAATAGTGTTGAATTCTAAAAGCATAATATGAGGAAGAGTATATTTTTGTAGCAAAGAATTACTGTTTTTTTATGTAAATTCATGAGTCATAAGCTTTTAGAATTCATTCTTGCGGAAGGATTATCTTTCCTGATTTTCTATAGATTTCTTTATCCTATAGATAGAAAATGTACTCAAGCTAAGAACATAAGCTTTGATAAATAATATTCATTATTTATACAGGCTAAGGAGAAAAGCTTTGTTAGTTTTCAAGGTTAAAAGATTTTTTACCAGCTCAGTTAATGCTGTGTTTTGTAAATTAATTTTTTGTTCAAGCCGACCTAAATTATTAAAAACAAGGCTGTAGATACAATCTAAAGTCTATAGTGTTTGGAAAAAAAAAAATCTACTTACTCTGTAGTCTGTATCCACAAAACCATTATTGACGGAATAAATATGAAAATGTAAAAGTTCAACAAAATTCCAACAAAGCTGAATTTTCTGTGGAGAGCTTTATTTATTCATCTTTAAAGCATTTTCTAAAAAGTACCCTAAATTTAGATCAGGGGCCCAATTCCGCAAGCGTGAGTTTTTTCTGTGTGCACAAAAATCAGTGTAAACATTAAATTATGCGATTTCGCAAGAGTGAGGTGCAATCTTTTTGACATATAAAGCGTACACAGATAGGCAAATTTATTCACTCATATTTTGAGCGTGAATAGAAAGTGTACACGGAAAATTATTCACACTTGCGGAATTGAGCCCCAGGGCTGAAAAGTAAAAGGGGATTAAATTTTAAGGGCCGAAGTTGATTTTGAATAAAACACAAATTATTTAGGAAATTATTGTCATTTCTTTTTATTATGATAATATTGGTATGGTTCAATTATGTATGGAACAAAATATAGGCCAAATGGCCGCCACGACCTCGGCAGCACACCTCCATCCGATGGTCCAAATTTTCGATGACGCTGAGGCATAACTGAAGTCCTATGCCGTAAATGTGCCGAATTATCTCATCCTTTAGCTCTTGAATTGTTGCTGGCTTATCGACGTACTCATTTTCTTTCAAACAAAGAAGTCCAACGGTGTCAAATCACATGATCTTGGTGGCCAATTGACATCGCCACCATCACGTGAGATAACACGGCCATTGAATTTGTCGAGCAAAAGAGCCATTGTTTCGTTAGCTGTGTGGCAAGTGGCACCGTCCTGTTGAAACCACATATCGTCCACATCGATATCTTCCAATTCGGGCCATAAAAAGTTCGTTATCATCCCACGATAGCGAACACCATTCACAGTAACTGCCTGACCGGCCTCATTTTGGAAAAAATACGGCCCGATGATGCCGCCAGCCCATAAACCGCACCAAACAGTCACTCTTTGTGGGTGCATTGGTTTTTCGACAATCACTGTTGGATTATCATTTGCCCAAATGCGGCAATTCTGCTTATTGACGAATCCACTGAGGTGAAAATGTGATGTGCCTCATCACTGAAGATATGATTTGCTTCGAAAATTGATCATCCACTGTTGCCATTTCTTGCCACTATTCTGACAATTGAAGATTGTGGAACTTTCCATTGTTCAAATTGAATTCGTCCGAAATTGAGAAATGTCAAATGAAATGCAGAAAAAAACTTGACGTTTAGGTGTGGTTCACATTCACATCGGCCCTCAAAATTTAACCACCCTTTACAAATGAGTATTTGTATGTTTTTGTGTAAAGTTTTTTTTTTTTTGTTTTGTTGAAATTGGATGCGTTTGTTTTTTTTTTTGTGGTTTCCACAGTACGTCTAATTCACATTGAAAAATCATCAAAAACTAAATTCTGTTATTTCAATTATGTTCTCTAAATGTAATTCAGTTAAATAAGAATTAGGAACTTTCAAAGAATTCCCAGAAATTATGATTTTTTTTTGGAAGAAATCTGTGAATGCGAATCAAAAACTCTATATTAAAAAATTATACCCAAGTGTTTCTCAAATTCTATCGCTCTTACGAAGAAAAATGTCAAAATCTTTTTTGTGTGGAATTTTAGAAACTACAATTTTTGACACGATATATTTTTCAAAATCTGATGGTTTTCGAGAAATCACTTCCCAAATTCCGTGTATACCCAGTTCTGCCTTCCATAGGGTTATTTTTTTTTAAATCAATTAAGTTTGGTTCTTATTGGTGGGAGAAAAATAAAATTACAACAAATGTTCAACTTTAGATTGTTAATATTTTTTTGTCATAGGTCAGTCAAATTGTATATGCAGTAAGTTCCCAAAAAGTTTCAGGGTAGGAAGGGTAAAAAAAACAGTTTCTTCATGATTTACCCCACTTAATTTTAATCAAAACTTCAAAAAATGTAAGTGAAACAGCTATAACTCCAGTCTCCAGCCTATAATGACTTGGTGGTTGCACACTCAGGTGGTTGTCGTTCAATTTAAACCTGATTAAACAAATTATGAGAAAATTTATTATTAAAAACTAATATAGGAAGTACTTTATAAAATCTTTGGATCACTTTTCAAGACATATAAGCTTTTTCTTAACAGTTGAATGGCACGTCCAAAGCTTAAGTTTAACTCTCATATTTGGGCAGGTGGACATCATAGTTTAGTGCAGTTTAATTCAAACTTTGAATTTGTTTTTTTTTAAACGAAACTTCTACAGTTGCCTTGTAAGGCAAGCCGAATACTGCACTTTTATTAGTCAAAGACACACAATAGAGCTATTACGTTATGTTTTGGGAAGTTTATTCAAAAGAAGTCATAAAGGTTCATATCTATTAAATAATAAACAAATGAATTTATATGCTAATTATCTTCCCCAGCCCATATCAATGTGAATCACTTGAGAAAAAAAAAAAAAACTTCTAACATTGTCGATAAAAAATTTATTATTTGAATAAATTCATCAGCAAAACAATAATAAAAAACTATTCCTGATTATGATGCTAATCAATTCGAAACCACTCTTTGGGACTTCATATACCTTAATAGTATTTAGTTGGTTAGCTCCAAAAATAAGTATAAATTTGACCAAACAATAATATAATGTGACAAAACAAAAAGATTATTCCCGCAGCTCTAGTCGATTATTTTGTGTTTGTTTAAAGAACTCTTTTATTGCCACCATTAAGTTTGCTATTTTCATAGCTTAAAATTCAAAATCGGTTGTGCTAAATATTACAAACTTATTCGTTTGGAATAACAATGAGCTTTTTTTATACCAGCCAACATCATTTGACATTCTCTTTCTGCACATTATTCTTTCTCATTTAATAAAATTGATATTCAATGGAGGTTTCAGCTATTCAGCACAAATGAATGGGCTCGCATATTATAATAAGCACAAAACAATTTGAGCGCTCCAAAAAGGGTTCTATCGGCCTAAAAATGTTTTACTATTTTTTATTCTCAAAATCAATTGAAGTATCATGAAGAGGCAGATAGTAAGAAAGAGTTATGTTTCTGTTTCTGTGTGTGCTTGTGACACGGATGTCAAATTGCCAATGTGTCAAAATGAGGCTGGTATTTTAAAAGAAAGTGGGTTGTAACACTGCTTGTCGTTGAGAAACATGAGCTAATGTGAAAAGCAAAAACAAAGAACAAAAGCTATGTCAATAATTATAGTTGTAATTGTCCAATTTTCTTGTAGTCTTCAAAGGCTTACATAAACATAAAAGTAATCTTTTAAACTTCAAACAAAAAGAAATAATCTATTAACTACTGTCATGTTGTTTTGTTCAAACTAACACTAATGGTAAAAAAAATCTTCAGGTAATAATAACCGGCTGACGCTGATGGCCACACTGTACACAATTTGAACTTGATGTAAAACACATCTCAAAGATAGTTCAGTCTTTCTATGTCAGATGTAAAACATAAACGTTTGAATGCTGAGAAGCAATTCTTCTAAACGTACAGTGGGACACTTTTTAAAATAAAGTAAAATAATCTTTAAATTTTATGTATTGAATTTTAAAGCAAAATTCTTAGCAATCATAACTTTTTAAATAATTTCTCTCTTAACTATCGGTTATTGAGTGTTTTTTTTTATCGAAAACGACACTATATCAATTTCTATGAAATTTACAAACTTATTAATTTGAGAGCCACATGCATTTTGACAAATATCAGAATAATACTGAAATTAATAAATTGATATAATTTCATGGAAATTTTTCAGACTATTCTCGAAATTTGACGGTTTTTCACCGACTTATTTACTTGAAAATACTTAAAAATCATTGTGTTTTACAAAAATTATTTTGAAAATACGTTAATCGAAGGGCAAGGCATTTTTTCTGTCATTTAAGGATTGTGTTGAAAAATGATCAGCAAGTATAACAGAAAAACTCAATTTTCAGAATAAAAACAATATGACAAAAACAAATTGGGGTCTTATTTAATTTTTGTCGGGGCATAAATTCATCATGAAAAAGCTATAGGTATGAAGTTTAATCAAAATAAAAGCGGTTTTCAAAAAAAAAAATAAAATTGTTGTATGGCAGCTATTCGTTCTAGATGAGCTAAAACAAAAATTTGAAGCTCTTCTCTAGAAAATCGTTTAAAAATGATCGGTAGCAAATTTGAAGCAAATCTGCACATCCTTTTAGGCTCAAGCTTAAATTAAAGTGGCCACACAAATGCACAGCCGGCACAGACGGCATGACGATACCCACTTTTTCGCACTTCTCGATCATCGAAGTGTTAGTTTTGATTACAAGTTTTAGTCAGCCGGAGTAATACTACTCCATTTTGTTCCTATATTTAATTAACTACTGCCCCACTGTAGGTATGTCGTTTGTCATTAGTCAACTGTGTTGTGTATAGCAACAACACGCGTTAAAAATATAAATTATGTTCGTGAACCAGATACAATTTATATGTTATACCAATTCTGTTAACAGTTATAAACATTTTTCGACGTACAAATTTGTAAATCAACCTGAATTTTTATACACGCTTATGAAAATATATGGTTGTTGTTTTTTATTGCTTAAGGCATTTAACTGAATAAATATATCTACACTCACAGGTCCATTGAACTTTTAGTTTTGTGATTTGATAAATCAAAATGATTTATTATACACCCATCACGTTTTTGTATAAAATGACAATGGAGATATAAGTACAAAATATTATGTAAGCATAAAACCTTGCATTTTCGAAATATTTAGGGCTTAAATGAAGGTTAGATTAAGTGTATGTATATGGATGGACTTCATGCTCCATTAACCTTTCAGCACTTCTTATTATTGCCACATTGTGATGTGCCTTTCACGAATTCTCTTACATGAAGAAAAATTACCTTGCACATGCAACCTAGTTAAAGTTCAGTCAATTAAAATTAATGAGCTATATACAAACACACACAACTATATAATCTCTTCACCGGATATCGGACATTAGAATTTAATAAAACTATTAAATAAAAATTCCATGCTCATGCAGCGTGCAGTCTATTTAAGAGCACATCGACCGCAAAAAAAATATCAAAATTTGCATTTTATCTATAAAAAAGACTTTCTTCGTCTTAATAGCCAAAACCAATCCGAACGTGACCGGTTCGTTAGATGGAGGCGCCTATTAAACCCTCTATCGCTGAAAAAAAAATTAACTATTAATTACAGTCGACCGCAATAGGCGTTTCGGTGGTCTCACATAATACCAGCTTTTGCTTAGAAAATAACTTGTTGCGATTTTCATTTATCGTTAACAAGATGTACGCATGGCTGTCTGTGTCTGAGTCTAATAAATCAATTTGTCAACCAAATAGAAGATGCCAGGCACGCAGGGAGATGCGGGATAAAAATAAAAGATGTTACAATATTGCATATGATGTGGTAAAGAAAGAAAGATTTTTTAGCCAAGCAGCGAAAGCAAAAGCGAAAGCTATATTTTTTTTTATTATGTTGCTGTTATATTTCACTTGAGAAATATAATATCTTTTCAAGATGGTCTTTGAATTATTTTAAGTTGCGATTAAATTTCACATGTCGATTTCACATGAAGATTAAAAAGATTAGAAATGTAGATATGGATGTAGGATGTGAATTCAATCAGATGTATACTTTTCCCAATTAAAATCCACTTAAGTGATGCGAAATTTATATTGACAGGGCATTTATTTTTTCTGAGATGTTTTGAAAGTATTAAAATGAAATGTAAGCACGTTAAAGATTCGATTTGATTATTTGCGGCAAAATGCCAATCATTTACCAAGAAGTGTTTATGTGTTATGGAGATATCAATTCGGAAAAAAATGTCACTTGAACTTTATCACATCCACTTGACGGACACATCTATCGATCAAATGAATGAATACTATCCCGTAAGAGAAGATATAATGTTTTGGTTTCTACTTACTTAAGAGTATTTTTGAAAAAATCAATTTTTTTTATAATGGGTGATTTTTTAAGAGGTTTAGAACTTTTTTTAAAAAAAAAACACAAAAAATTCGAAAAAATGAATGAAATATTTATTTGAATCGATAGTTTGAACCTTGCAATTTAATGTTTAAAGATAATTTCATGCAAATGTTGACCGCGGCTGCGTCTCAGGTAGCCCATCCGCTGAGTCTAATTTTGGCATACTCTTTCACACATATCGGCCGGTATCTCACGAATGAATGCATGGATGTTGGCTTCCAGTACGTCAATCGAAGCGGGCTTGTCCCTATGGACATTAGCCTTGACATACTCCCACAAAAAATAATCTAATGGTGTCAAATCGCACGATCTAGGCGGCCAATTGACCGGCTCGAAACGTGAAATTAACTGTTCACCAAACTCGCCTCGCAATTGCGCCATTGTTTCGCGTGCTGTGTGGCATGTGGCACCGTCTTGTTGAAACCACATATCATGCAAGTCAAGAACTTCCATTTCGGGCAAAAAAAAGTTTGTTATCATCGCTCGGTAGCGTTCACCATTGACAGTAACGCTGCGATTCGCATCATCTTTGAAGAAATATGGCCCAATAATGCCGCCGGCCCATAAACCGCACCAAACAGTGGCTTTTTCGGGATGCATTGGTAGCTGTTGCAATGCTTCTGGCTGATCTTCACTCCAAATGGGGCAATTTTGCTTATTTACGTACCCATTCAACCAGAAATGAGCCTCATCGCTGAACACAATTTTTCGATAAAAAAGCGGATCCTCGGCCAGCTTTCCAAGAGCCCATTCACCAAAAATTCGGCGTTGTGGTAGGTCGGCTGGCTTTAGTTCTTGCACCAGCTGTATCTTAAAAGGCTTTACGCCCAAATCCTTCCACAAAATTTTCCACGTAGTGCTGTAACAAAGGCCTAACTGCTGGGAACGGCGCCGAATCGACATTTCGCGGTCTTCTGTCACACTAGCTGATACGGCCGCAATATTTTCTTCACTACGCACAGTACGTAAACGTGTTGGTGGTTTAATGTCCAACAAAGTAAATTTGGTGCGAAATTTGGTCACAATCTTCCGAATAGACTGCTCAGAAGGTCGAGAATGCCGATCATAAAATGGTAGCAGAGCGCGATGAACATTTCGAACCGAGTACGAATTTTGATAGTAAAATTCAATAATTTGCAAGCGTTGTTCATTTGTAAGATGATCCATGGTTAAATTGCAAACCAAACTGAAGCTGTTTGACAGTGACACAAGGTACTAAACACACGTCAGCTGTCAAAACCAGTATTGCCAAAACCAAACCAGCTAAAAAAAGGTAAAAGGTCTAAGCACTGACCTAGCGCTAGAGCATTTCAGAAACCTCGAAATTTAAAAAAATGCAGACTGAAATTTTGGAACTCCATGATTTAACACAAACCCATTCATAACCCATTTTGTGTACGGCTTAAGTTTTAGTAAGATTTTGAGTTGGACACCATTTTATTAGGCTTTTCCAGAAACTAGCTTTGTCTTTTCTCTTTCTAATTTTGATATAAAAAATGTAGGGAAAAAAACAAACGACCAATCACAGTCACATGTTTTTTGTTTTCCCTACATATTTTAATGTCAAAATATTGTTTTTTTTTTTACTTATGTTTGGCACTGACGACTGGTGGAATTTCCAAATTGGCCGTTTTCGAAAACGTCATTTGTATCAAAAATGAACTTGCAAGTTGTTCTTAAACGCAAATTGCAAATGTCAGCTCTTCGAATACCTGAAGCAAAATTTGTATGCCCAAGAATTATTTTGTTGTATTATTAAGTTCGATAAAATCATATGCGGCGCAACTCTGCAGTAAAAAAATCAATTTGACGATAAATGTATTCAAAAGCCCGAGATTAGAATTTAGATTGTCGTTTTTATATGTGCGTTTGTGAAAGTTGCCCGCGCATCATATGTACATACCAACAGAGCATATTCATAAACGTCAAATGCGTTTGCAAAAAAATTGGGTGACGTTGATCAAACAGATTTTGGCAAACAGGACGATTGTATATTTGATGATAGCAATATCTGCGTCAAAAAATGGAGATCAAATTTACGTTGATTTGACGTTTTTGAAAATGAAAAAGATTTATGCTTAAGACATTGATGCCTATCAGACAAAACAACAAATACGGCTGGTAACAAAGTATTTCTCCACACTTAGGTGACATAGCTATAGCTTTCATTGACAATTTTTATGTATGGTTTTAAGGGTCCTAAAAACCAGAATCAATTAATATTTTGATGCCAATATGAAGGAGGTGACTTAATTATTAATTCTTTCCAACAAAAATTTCGTTCTGGCCACACCGTCCACACATTTGAATAATTGAACTACCTTACCAATGATCATTCAAAATTAAACGTCATTTTATGGTGAAGCTTAGGCCGAATCAATTTTTTTCACAAGAATTATAGTTTAAGCCATCAGCTTTATTTTTGCATCAAAATAATTGCTGATTTTACTTTCGTTTAAATGTTCAATGAAAGCTATAACTGGCACCCTAAGTTAACGCCATGAATTCTCTGCGGTTAGCTTAGCCCGAAGGGGATTAGTTATCGACGTCGTTTTTTTACCAATTTCCTCCGAACTTGCAAATAATGATATTGCTAGGAGCAGACGGCATATAAAAGTCGCAAACGTTTGCGACTCTGACATCATTTTTACGTCATCATTTGCGACTTTGAGAGTATATCGTCTGAACACCCTTTTGGGACAGTCCGCATATGCTCGCAAACCATTTGCGGATTATGTGCGACACCCAAATTGCATATAAGTTTGTGACTTTCTTGCATATCGTGTGAACACCCTCGTATATAATTTGTGACAGTTTGCGAGCATGTGCGGCCATATGCGACCATCCCAAGCATTTGCGATGACACGAAAACCGAACATTGCACATCTCCACATATGCAGCATATCAGCTGCTGTGATTCTTCATTTTACTAGTAGAGTTGTTGTTGTTGTGTCAAATTCTTGCATGTACATAGCTATAGCCTATAGGATTTACATTTAAACGAAATAAAATGGTAAATTTAAAATTAAGCGTGGGTAGTTCTGGGGGTGATATTATAATGTAAAGCAGCAACAGGGTTTTAAAAATTTCAATAAAATTGTTTGCTTTTATAATATGAAGTACATTATTTTTTTTTCTATTTTTGTTAAATCTTTTTATTGACAAAATACAGCAAAACTATGTAAAGTTCAAAGAAAAAATTATTCCACAATATTCCGATTCTGGCTGCTTTTAATATTTTCCCCACCACAATTCATTTGGTATGAATTTTCAGATGAGAATTTTTCAGTTCCAAAAAAATATGAAATGTTCGCAAACCTGCATATGATTGGAATTGGGTGATATGCGGACTTTATAGCACATCGTCTGAACACCTCGCATATCCATCACAACATTTGCGACCACATTTGCGGACACATGATGTGCGAGTGCCTTGGTCGCAAATGCATTTGCGACTTTTGGGACAGTTTTTGCATATCGTGTGAACACCCCCCATATGCAAGTTTGCGAGCAATGATGTAGGTATAGAATTTGCAACACATTTGCGACTATTTACGTGACGTCAGAGTCGCAAACGTTTGCGACTTTTCATATGCCGTCTGCTCCTAGCTTATCAATATCAAAGAATATGTGCCGGTAATACAGTTTATATTGGTCTGGCTACAAAATCTTTCAAATTAAAAACACGCATTCAAATTCTCATCACAATAACAAAACTCTGGTGTTTATAATCTCGCAATTTAAAAATTATATTACGATTTACTTTAAACGTGCATCACATTTAACATACAAAAGATTTGCATCCAAAGAATAAATCGTCGTATATGTGTGAACTTTACATTTTAGTAATAAAAGTTTGAAAACTTCATGATATAATTCCTTTCATCAGATTTTGTTTTTACTCTCATTGTTATAACTGCACTCGAACTGACAGCAGCTTAAGTCTTGTATTTCCTTATTTTCTATTTAATTGCATCCAAAGTTCAAGGAAATATTAAAAAGCAGCCTTCCTGCATTGCTGATGCATGAAGTGTTGGAAGAAAAATTAAATAAAAATAAGCTTCATTTCATATAAGTGATGCAGAAGAGTATTTATCTACGTATACGTGCACCTTAATTAGAGCAAAATTCAAAAAGGTCTTAAAAAATCAAAAGATTATGAGTGTTAGTCTGAGAAATAAATAGGGTTAGAAGATTATAACCATATTAGCTGTAGCTACACCAAAAAGTCATAAACATTCGAGGCCTCTCTTATTGCATATGAAGCTAAGCTCTAAAAAAAAATTACTACCTTACCTACTCCATAAACTTTGAGCATGGAAGCGCATGATGAAGATAAGCATGTAAGCAAGTGTAAGTGCCCCTCGCATAGATTATTGTGGTTCTTGCATAAATATATGTATATCTACTTGTTGTTGACTGAAATTGAATGACATGATCTCAACATTTAAGTGAGAAATCACAGTGCTGTCATTGTAAAAGTTGATTATGGTGAAAGTCACTTGCGCAAAATTTTGTACGATTTAGTACGGTGTTAAAGCATTATGATACTACGTTAAAAATATAAAAATCTTGTATTAAAATATGCCAGTAGGTAAATATTTTCTTACAAAAATAGATAAGGAAATGTCAGTTTCCACAATCAGCTGTTTTGACATTTTTGAATAGACGAGAGAGGTATATAATTATGTATGTATAATTATACATAATTATATAATTAGTATTTGGTAGAGTTTTTTTCCATCCGGGATTAGAAAAAAATATACGTGAATAAGCGCGTTTCTGTCCGACGCCATCACATACAAAATATGAGGTTTCAAATATACAAAATATCGATAGCAAGTACATAATATATAATTCACGCCGGTAACGCAGTTTTTCTCCGCGCTCAAGTGAGTTGTTTTCCATAAACTACATTTTTGTCTTCACACTTCAAAAATTGGTATTTAATGAAAAATGTCCAAATGAAGTGTATTTTTAGGAAAAAAGCCTTTTCGGAGTATTTTCGAAGTTTGAGGCTTTTTACCTAATATTCTTGTTGTATGTTTGTTCCAGACTTTTTTGGGCGAAAATCGGCAGTCTGTCAAATTTTGTGGAGTGGGGATGAAATTCTCTCATCAGCGAGAAGAAAACTACCAAAAAAGTTTGGAACGCTTTGTTGGCGTTAACACTTTTTAAACGTCAATACAAGAATCGACTAGAGTTGGCACGGATACTATGGTAAATCACAATCAAGATTTTCAATAAATCATTCCCAAAGCAAAACTGGTTTCTAAATTTTCTCGATTAGGTACATTTTATTGTGAAGCGACACAATTTTCTTTAATTCACCATTGAATTATCATACATAATTTATAATCTGGTGTCAAAAAATTCTTAATTATACCCACAAGAAATTCATGAGTTATAATATAGTTTTCTTTTTCAGAAAAGCGTTTGCTAAACGAAAGGTAAATGTTATAAAAATAAATTGATTTACTAATAGATTGAAAAAAAATACAACCTAGCACAACTACCAACATTAAAAAAACAAATATAAAAGTAGCAACCCTCATTCAACAGCTTTATTTTCATTTTTTTTGTTATTTGAATTTTAACTGTCATTTTTTGACAGAACACAAACCTGCCGAGTTCAGCCTAAAGAAATTTCTTGGGCAGAAATTGAAAACTACCCAATTTGTGAAGTGTCGAAAAGAATTTTGCAAAAATAGGCAACAAATTGTGACAATTGGCAGTTTTGGTCAAGGTCTGGAACAAACTTTGTATGCATTTGTATAGTTTTCAACTAAATCGACAGCTCTGTGTTAAATATGCAGTCAACTGTTTAATGACCCAAAACAAAAACTTTATTGTATTTTACCTGACCTAAGTCAATTGTGGCACTCGCTATAGCTACATAATCTTTTTATTATACACTAATTTTGTTATTATGTGTATTTCATTGTTGTTTTTTTTTCTTAGATTTATCTACAATAACGTGCGCTGCCTGCTGTTGAAGGGTTTATTTTGTGTCTATGTTCTGTCATTTTTAATTAAATTCAACCTTAAAACATTTTCATTTTTCCCATCTTCTTTCTCCACTTTTTCATAATAATTTATAAAACCTTGATATTGAAAGAGGAAAACAAAATGTTAGCACTTTAGCATTTAATAGTTATAATGATAAAAATAAAACCATAATTTCTTGGAAAAGTTATAAAAGAAGTTAATTTCGGCTTCTTAGATTTAAGATGATTGTACATACAACATACATATATGGATAAAGATTATTTGAAAAGTAAATACAAAATGTGTATTGCGAAAGATAAACAAGGAATTCTCCAATATTTATGATTGAATAAAGAAAACAACGCAATATTCATAAATAGCATATAGATACTTTGGTCGTTACCATCTCTGTCGATTGCAAAGTGCAATGCATATTTACTTAAGACCGCACACAGAAAGATAGGTATAGGTACCTATATTTATTGAAGAGGTCTTCACTACGTTACTTAATATTGCAAAGTCATGAAACTGGTAACTGAGAAATTTTATGTCTTCAAGCCTAAAAGCATATACATCAGTTGTTTATCAACATATCCATAAATGTTTGCGGCAATAACGCGTGTAAATTATTAGTATTATTACTTGAGGTATGTTATATTGTAATAAGTAACTTTAACGGTTATGCAAATTTAAACTCTAACCTTAAATTTTGTTTTTAATTGAAGAATCTTTTTATTCGAAAATTCAAAAATTTTAAAAGACACAAACAAAAATAAACACTTTAAAAATATTAAAATTACTTTCTTAGAATTTAGAAGGTTTTTTAATTGTTGGTAGAACCCAAAGGAATCAAATTAAGTTAATTAAATGTAAATTTTTAACTTGCGATGTTTTGACAGAAAACAGAGACATAATATGTAGCTATATGTTTCTAAGTGAGCACACAATTTCAGGAAATATATGGCAACAGATTTCAAGAGAATTTCTGTGCATTTTGGTAAAAATCAGTCCAGGAGTTTGCCAAACAAGGCACAGCAACGTACGCATAAACTCAAAAACTACCCAACCGACTCTGTTGAAATGTTCAGAGTTTGTTTCTGTTACTAGCGGAAAGATTTAAAAAGGTAGGTAGTTTCAGTCAAATCCACCCATTGCATGCCCGCACATTTCTTATATTTTAATTACTATCTTCGTATTCAACCTCCTTAAAGCAAACATTTTGTAATTAAGGTCGTTAAAACTAAAGCTAAATCATGATTTTTTGTAATTTTTCCAGCCCTCTTTAAAGCCTACTGCCACGTCCATTTTTATTTTACATTTTAGATTTCTTTTTATTTAAAGTTTCAACTTTTTTAATTAAGTTCTCTTGACCATTTTTAATAGTTTCGTAAATCCGCCTACCACGCGTAAATTAAAAAAAAATTAGATTTTGTTTTTTGGCCTAAATAATGACACGCAAAGGAATGACGTCTTTTTAAGATTTTTGATTTTCATATTAAAAATTAATTTAAATTCGCTACAATAAATACAATAAATATTTATTATAATATTTATAAAGGTTGTTATGTTAGCTATACCTACATTTGGGGTGGTCACCAATGCTAACCACCCTGTTTTAATTCGAAAATTGTAATTATTTTTTGTTATATTATTATTTCTTTTATGCCATAACTAATGGTAAAACCCAAATTCAGAATTTGATATTCATGATTCCGAATTATTAATCCTGCGTTCGTAAATAAGAGAAACTATACATTTCTCAGCTAGTTATTAGATTTTTAGAAAAGAAAACATCAATTTATTTTAATCTTGATTAATTCTAAGTTAGCTAATTTAAGATGTAAATTAACTCTCAGTGAACTGTGGAAGCAGTTTTCCGGAGAATGCATGCAGAACAACTAAACAAACTCGTTGGATAAAACATCAAAAACATCTGTTCAGTTAATCCTGAGTTAACTAACCAAATTTGATGAGTAAACTCGGATTTAACTTTAATCTCGCACTGAAAAACTGGACCCAAATTTACTGAGACTATGTAATATGTGAAATTGAATGCTTATTAATTTATTTATAGGTATATATTTGCTAAAAAAAATCTCCGTTAGAGTCTTAAAGAGTGTACCATTATTTTATTTTATCTCTTTTTTGACATATACCTACATAATTTCAAAACTTCCACGTCCGAATAATCCCAATTTTTAAACTAAGAAAAACGAATTAAAAATTCAATCATTACATGCAAATTAATTTCAAGTAATCAAACAAGATTTATTTTTGAATCCCATTATTTTCCTTGCTGCACAGCTACTCAAAAAAAAAAGAACAAACAAAAACACAATGGACAGAAAATGTCCGGTTGTATGATGGATAAAATTTATAAACGAACTTTAAATTCTTTTATAGTTGTATATCTACCATGCTTTATTCCTAGTTTGGAACATAAATCCATTCAAATCAATCCTCATGATAATCCCATATATTCTCCTCACGCCATCTCACCAAACCATATAATAATAACATTACATCATATCTTTCCTCCTCCGCAACATAACTGCCAGTCATTAATCAAAAAACCCAAAAAAAAAAAAAAAAACAACAAAAGTTCAGACACCTAGTGTAGGCAGTGTGATCGAACTGAAGTCTACAAAAAAAAAAAAAAACAAATTCCAAAAAGATCATTCCCCAAAGATCAATGATCGTCGTGATTGTGTTCGCCACTTTCAACATTGCCTCACAGCAACACGCACTAATGGTATTTAGGTGAGATCAAAGTAAGTATACCTAGTGTTTGCCTTAACTATATATCTGAATCTTGCAGAAGAGATTTATAAATGCGATCCTGGAATTGAGATTCCGGAGCATCACAGAGGACTCTCTCATGTGCCTCTATACTTACACTAAAACTCGCTGTAGTCCGCAACTGCTCAACTATCCACTTTATTCAGCAGCTTTGAGATGTTAGATGTTTTTTTTTTGTATCCAAATTTTCTAACCCAAGTTGAATGTATGCGGCAGCACGACTTTGCTATACTTTATTATATATTTTTCTATAGATATAGACGATCCAATCCAAACAACTTTCCTTTACTAAATATATGTTTTGGGAAAATGAAGAGGGGGGGATTAAATTTCACTTTATTATCACAGCAAGGGGCCACTTCTTCACCAACGACAACAACAACAACAACGGACAACGTAAAAACTTTCATTCATCCAAATGAATTTTATAAAAGAAATATTTTTATGTTAAATAATCTTCCTTCCATCAACACAATCAATTATAATTTTTTATTCTGTAACATCAGGCGAGTGCAAAGATGCAAAAAAAAAACAACAACACACTTTGTATACTGTATGAGATAAGTACTTCACGAGTACGAGTATCTTTTGTTTAGCCCGTGTAAACTAGTACGTAGCTTTGTTCGAAGATATACAACAAGCAGCGGCGTCAGATTCACCGTCACCGTCAACAACAAAACGAACCAGTCCACTCCACCACCACACCAAACAGTCCGAACGGCGAACGGCTCTGTGCTGAGATCGAGATGTGAAATAAATTAAAACAAAAACCAGTACAACTTTCTACCAAAGTGAAATGTATTAGCTCAGCTCAATGTCAAAATATCGGAATCGACATCTTGCGACTTGAAAATCGCGCAAAACCCGAACTAGGGACGAGACGACCGACGGTAAAAAACACGAAGGGGCAGGCGCGACGATGACGACGACGTCAGAGGTGGTAATGGCGCGCAACTCCAAGTCCAATATATAAAAGAGGCGAAAATATGGTCTTGGCTCGACTACTGCCTAGTTAGTATAAGAAGAACCAGATACACATGATATAAGACACACTAAATAGCAAAATGAAATGCCCAAGTAGCTAAGCTATAGACTATAAACACTAGGTATAGGCACACAGATACAAAATGTATAGAGAAACTATGAACAAATAATGTGTAAGCCGATATTGGTAACAACAACGGTCCGTGGAAACAGTAATAAATTTATCCCACAGAAGAGCCTCTATCTATTGGTTTGTATAGATCTATCTATACAATACTCGCAAATGTATCTGGAATAGTTTCGAAAGCACATCATACCAATGAACGACGTGTGTGCCCAGGAGGAAGAGGCGACTTGAATGTGAGACACCGCAAATACTAGACGCAACAACCACGACCAAAACTACGACGACGATGATGATGATGATGATGAATAAGCCAACAGACAACTAACATACGACAACGAGTATATTTCTTTCTTCGACAAGAACCGCTGAGCAACTGAATCCGAATTTCAATTGAGTGGTGATCTTGAGCCACAATATTGTGGTTCAAGCTCTAAACCTGTCAGACCCAGTCAGATAGCCACAGAGCCACCTCTATGCATGCCTATTAGTTGAGCTTATTGGTGAAGACAGCGAAAACCCACTTCACTGGGTCCTCGTAGCTGCTCTTGTGGCTGAAAGTTGTCTAGCGGCTTTGGAATAGTGTATAGAGGAAAAAAATGAATTTAAATTTTTTTTAAATATGTAATTTTTTGTCAAAATAAAAAAAAAACCTTTAAACGTATTGTATTTATTGTATTTATTATTCCGAATTCCTTTCAACAAAAGAATCGATTTTGTTCAGAACTTTTTCTAAACTAAATCGATTCTTTTCTGTCCAAACTAATTTTTTTTGGTTGCAACGAATTCTAAACAATTAATTAAAATACATATTCAACAATATTTTCAGTCAATATAACTACAAAATAATTAATTGCAGCTGTCTAGTAACACACACAATCACACGAAAAAAAGTTCGATTCTTTTACGAGTTCCTCTCAATTGACAGAAACAAATCGATTCTGTTTAGAAAAAAAATCGATTCTATTTAGATAAAATTCTATTTCTTTATTGAAAGGAATTCGCCACTAGGCATTTTCAGGAAAACGAGATCTTTTGAAATCTCTGCAATATCACTTGCCTGAACAGGGTTCCTCAGCAAATTTCCTCAATAAATTTCCTCAGCAAATTTCCTCAGCAAATTTCCTCAGCTTTCTTCAGAAAATTTCCTTAGCTTGTCTGTCAAAATACAGAGTAAAGCAAATTTTGGATTCGCTTGCTCACTTTCTGACGGAGCAAGTTAAAATAGCCTCTCTTTGTTTATTCATAAACGTCAAAATTTTCACTTTAATGAAACCGACATTTATTTAGCTATTTTTGAAAGCAAATAGAACTGGAATTTTGTGAAATATTCTTTTTAGAAAGAAATCATATTGTAAATAAAATGTTTGCTTTTCGATTGGAGTCAGAATGACAGTTCTTTTTCTGAAAAGAAGAGAAATTTGCTTCTGATTCTGTTTTCAGAATTGTTCCAGAAGGGTTCACACGTATCAGAGTGTTCTCCCGGTTTACCAATCGAAAAAGCCATTAATTAAAGATTAACATCGACAATTTTGTATCTGTCAGATTCATCAAACTAATGGCTGTCAAATTTAACGTTGAAATGTATTCGTAAGGATTCCTATACATTTATATACAAATGGACATGCGAGAGTCTGAATATTCGACACGGTTTTGTATTCCTATCTTCTTTGCTGCTTTGTCTGTATTATGTGTTATTAAATTTTAAACATTGGTGTTTTGCTCCAGAACCAATACTTATGCTTAAGAAAACTTAAAGAGAAACGAAATCACCCCACCCTATAGTCAAGCTGTAAAGTGGGCATCGATGCGGTGGTTTGGGTGGTAAAGACTGGCTACCAACTTGATCGGATTTACCACCAACTTACCTTGGATTTCACTAATTTGTATAGGAAACAATTCCAATCATACACTGGTGAATTGGGTGGGAGACTTCATCGGACATCAGAGAGTGAAATTGAGAATACATTCGAAAAGTCCATCACACGAGGAGTAGAGACGTGAAAATTTTATAAATCAGTTACAAATGTATGGATTTTCTTGGATGTTTATGTTTTGCTTGCTGTTGATATTTAAAAAAAAAATGTCAATACTCAATGCGTTTTTGTCAAAAAATAAAATGACAGCTATTTGACGTTTATTATTGGGTTACGGTCTCTCGCATGCTCAACGTGTTTTATAATAATTTTTGTTTTGTTTGGTTCATTTCAATAAAAATAATAATTATGTGAATACTTTGGTGTGCCTGTGCAGGCATTATTAATTTTTAAAATTAGTATTCATTGACAGAAAATGATTGTTATTTGGGAAATTATGAATAAATTAATGATTAAGAAATGATTGTAAGCCCTGAATTTGTGAGTTAAAATTGAAACTTTCTTTATAAAGGCATATTCATACATTATGTACATATATATTCCTTATAAATGCCACTTTAATGTATAAATGTATACATATGTATACCTTCCAGAACCGACAGTCATATTTTTGAACAAAATAAAAATTAAACGAAACAAAAGGAATTTTTTAAGTTATTGAAATCTTTTTTTTATTTTGAATAATATTTATTTTGTTTTTTAAATTGTCTATTTAAAGGTGAACTATTTTTCAAAAATAGATTTTACATTTTCATTCAAACATTAAAACTCAGCTAGAACAAACACATCTACTTTTTGTCGGTAATATCGATGTCCTAGTAAAATAGGACGACAAAAAAAAAACTGGTCAGTGCTAAACAATTTATGTGTTAAATGCAACAGCAATTAATCCCCCATGGACTTAGCTATAAGCTCAGAGAATTTTTGGACTTAGGCCTAGTACGCTGCTGATGCGAAACGAAAATTCCCATACAAAAATGCCACAGCGAAATCATAAACGAAAAATTTCGTCCTCCTTTTCGTTTTGCAGTACGCTGTTCGATGAGCGAAATTGATAATTGTAGCAGATTATTTGGAGAGGTCTCCGCTCTTTTTTCGCACTCAATTAATTGCCCGGACCATTAATTGTGTGCGGAAAAGTGACATTTCAGGTTTTTTTGTGTTTGTATTTGTTGTATCTTTCGTTGCAGCATGGCTTTCTGTGATTTTTTTTGCGTTTGTGTTTGTTTTTTTTTGTTATTGGTGTGACGCTCTCAGTTGTCATTTTTTCGTTGTGGTTTCCGCAAGCATTTCGTTGTCGTTTTGGAGACCACCGAAAAATTTCGTTTCGCATCAGCAGGTGGTCTCCAACACGACAGCGAAATGCTTACGAAAACCTCAGCGAAAAAATGACAATTGAAAGCGTCACCATTAGCAAAAAAAAAAAAACAAACACAAGCGCAAAAAAATCACAGAAAGCCATGTTGTATTGAAAGAAACAACAAATACAAACACGAACCAACCTCAAATGTCACTTTTCCGCACACAATTAATGTCCCGGGCAATTAATTGAGTGCGAAAAAGAGCGGAGACCTCTCCAAATAATCTGCTACAATTATCGATTTCGCTCATCGAACAGCGTACTGCAAAACGAAAAGGAGGACGAAATTTTTCGTTTATGATTTCGTTGTGTCATTTTTGTATGGGATTTTTCGTTTCGCATCAGCAGCGTACTAGGCTTAAGCGCAGAGAAAAACTGTGTTACCGACGTGAATTTAAGTTTGTGTGTTTGAAACGTCAAATTTTTTCCTGCGATAGAGTCGTAATCCCAGATGGCGTTTTTTTTTACTAACAGTTTCCTGCGCGATGGGAAAAACACGCGCCTATAATGGGTGAATTTGTTTTCAATCTCGGATGGAACTCTGCACCAAATTCGAGTACCAATATATTCCCTGTTGTTTATTAACAAACGTCAAAATCATCAGATTATGGAAACTGTATGTTAGCAAATTATGTAAACACATAGAATAGACATTTTCTGTTTGTTAACTTGCAACTTCTTGCTACTTTTGGCTACTTGTCAAACATTTGTATGGGATTTGACAGCAAGTTGTGCTTCGTTGTACGACGTTTCTATTACCAAACAGACATAATATTGTCTTAAAAATTACACTTTGAATATCAAAATTGAGCACAACCTTATTTAAAGAAAAATCCTGTCACTTTCGACGTTGACAGATTCGTAAATTTCCTTAACATGCCGCCTCCACTGGGTATCAACGATGTTCACAATCTGACTTGTATGGATAATGTCACCATATGACATCGTTTTTTGTGCCTCCATTGGTTTTTTTCTAGACATTTTCATAATCCGATCATCGTTCATGCCCAGTGGAGGCGGCATGTAATAAACGAATACCACAAAGTCGTCTCTTAATAATTCACATATTAAATGCATAAACTATTATTTCGTAGAAAACTGTATTACCGGCGCCATTAACTTCTTATTGTTATCGGCAGTTTTTATTGAAACATCAAATTCGAGATTGATCTGGGGCCGGATTACCGCATCAGTTATCGAGTAATACGTGACTGAATTATGTGAGTTTGGCATTACCGCTCACGTTATGGAGTCATCATCCCCATTGGTCACTGTCACGGTCAGGTCACTGATGCAGTAATTTGGCCCCAGGATTTTGTTATTCAAGATGCTGGAATTCGAGATTTTTTGATTCAGGATTATTCTTTGTTTTGAAGAAAGAAGTTTATGTATAGAACAAATTCCAAACCCTATATTTTTCGGACTTTATGTCTGCAGCATTACAAGATACGCTCTAGAATTATCTAGTATCCGTTCTTTCATCATGTTCATCACTTCTATTTAAAACAATCAAAATAAATAAATAACTACGTACCTACCTTATTCACCAACATACAACTTTAATAGAGGCAACGCCTTAGTTAAGCTAATAAATTAAAATGCAGGTCTAAATGGTCATTGCCCAACTGCACATGCTTTATACCATGTACTTGTAGGTACATACATATGCTTACTTACAGAGACGTATATCTTTAGCCTTTTGGCTATGCAAATTGTTAAACCGGGAAACATTTATCTTCTTAATAGTGTTTTTCGTCTTGCAGTTTATTTCAAATGGTAAAAAAAAACACCATTCAAGGTGAGGTTTTGTAGTTGAACCTGCGATTTACGTTTTACTGTATACAAATCTCAGCCAAAAGACATTTTCAACAGCCAAGACACATATTCATAGTCAAGAGACTCAAGACTCAAGACCAAGACTCAAAAGTCAAGACAAAGAACATATGATTGATTAAAATCAACACTTTGGAATTCTCACTGCTGAAAGAATAACGAGCCTCCATCACATCTACATTTATCTATAGGTATACCTATACGCTTTATTTTGCTGCTCCTGCTGCTGCTGCAATGTGTGAGAGATCAAGCTGTATATAATTATGGCGGTCTTTCCGCTGTGGTTCTCAGTAATGGCAGTTTTTTTTTCAAATTAAAAATAGCTTAACCCTGCTCACATAATTTGTCTGCAATTTATATTATACGGAATCTATCAACTTTGATATAAAACAAAAACACAAGAACATTTTCAGGTGCACATGTGTGACATTCTTAATGATAATTTGAAGACTTTGAAGACTCGTTAAAATGACAAACAATTAATCGAGATTATTAATGGATTGACAAGAAACTCCTCCGGCAGATAGCGTTTTGGCATGCGCAGCGCAGACACACCGCGAACAACCGCATTTTGATGACAGCAATATGTATAGTATAGGTATATGGATGATGTGTCTGTCCAATCTTTGGTTTGAATCAAGAGTTTCAAGGCCGTGCCGCACTATATATACAAATGGGAGTCGCATGACTGAAACAGCGGAGGCGAACTTGTTATTATTATCTCACTTCGATGGCTTTTGTTCGAGTCGGATTTAGGTGCCTAGTAACATTTTATTATCTGCCAGAGAGTGTTGTAGCTGTGCGACTGAATCAATATACCTATATTTCTGACGATAAAACATTGCATGTCATGTGCCTACGTTTTGATTCGATTCCTACATGAACTTTATAGGTTGAACACAACTGGATGATGTGGAAGTAATACATTTAATGTTTGGAAATTGATATATCAAAAGAAGTTGCGTGTGGGCATCTTGAGTGGAATCGCCTGCAACACAGAATATTCTCTGACGCATTACTTCTTTTTTTTTTAAATTGGAAACTTCAGTTCGTTTACTGTCAATTTCTTTCAATTTTAGTCAAAATTTCTGTCGAAGTTAATTTAAGAAGTTGACAGTTTTAAGTATTAAACGAACAGACCTTCTACTGGGCATGCAATTCTACTTTTTATTCTTCATTTTTTGGCGGATACTTGAATATTAAAATAATATGCCTGTTTGGTAACGTGAAATTTTTAACAAGTTTCCCAAACTTTGGTTTTTTCTCCTATGGTTTCTGACAGTAAATTGTGAAAATTTGCAAGAAACTTCACATTAACAAACAGACCTAAAATCTAATAAGACTGAGAAATATTGCCGAGGAAGCTAATTTATACTTCTGAGATTGTAGATATCAGAAGACTGTAATAGTTTTAACCTACATAGGTAGATACTCGTAAAAGTCAATTCTCATTTTTCTTTTAAATAAAAAAACACCAAACTTAACATTGAACACTTTATTAATTTCAAATATATTTCACAAATCAAACTATCGTGGACACATTGAACTCTTTCCACCATCGACTGCAAATAGAGCTCCCGTAATAAAAGTAGCCGAATCACTGGCCAAAAATACAATAGCTGGAGCTACTTCATGAACTTCTCCAACACGTCCCATGGCATGCGTAGTTGCGGCATGTTGCAAAATTTTTGCGTATTCCTCGTCGGTAGCACCAATTCGTTTATAGATGTCCGAAACAATCATAGCTGGATTGACTGAATTGACTCGAACATTATGTTGTGCCATCTCCAAGGCAACACACTTCGTAAACTGATCTAAGGCTGCCTTCGAGATGCAATAGTTTAAGATATGCGGTAATGATCGCATACCAGCAACACTCGAAACATTCACAACATTGCCCTTGGATTTCATCAAATGCGGCAGCACAAGCTTCGTTAGCTTAAAGATTGAACGTAAATTCGTATCCAAAACTGTGTCGAGTTGTTCGATATCGGCTTCGAGAATTGAACCAGTTGCCATTATGCCAGCATTATTGACCAAAACATCGATTTTACCAAATTCAGCAATAGTTTCGTTGACAATTTTCTGTGTGTCTTTGGTGACATCAGCTTGGATTAATAGACATTTGACGGCTGGATTGGCTTGTGCACATGCTTCTGCTGTTTGTTTGAGGTTAGCCAAATTTCTACCAACTGCTGCAACATGAGCTCCGGCTTTGGCAAAGTGCTTACAAGTCTCAGCACCTATTCCAGAACTTGCTCCGGTAATAATGGCTACTTTTCCATCTAATCTCATGATTTCGTTTTTTTTTTCTTTAAACAACAGAATTGAAGACTTCGAAGAGACTAGTTTTAGGTACGTGCTTTAGAAATGATCACAGAATGTTTACTGAACCAATGGATTATTGATAAGTATGCAGAACACTTATTGTGTTATCTATCATCATTGATCAAAATATACTTTAACTGAGTACATGCATCAGGCATTATAAATAATATACACCTAATACGTAATCTCAATTGTTTTGATAAGAATAGGAAAGATAATTAAATAATTTGTTTATTTTCTTATATTTTTTTCACATTTCCATCACTGATTGGTATATTTAAAAATTAATTGAAATTTTTCGATGATAGTTACCATAATAAAAAAAGCTGTGTTTTTGTTATTATGTCATAAATAAATGAATAAATAAATATGAATGTAAGCTGCAGTTTCAAACTGACATAGAACTAGTTGAAGTATATATTCTTTACTTCATACAATTATTATTCAAGATGTTTGTCAAGCTCTCCGATGGCAGTGAATTTTTAAACGGGAGACACACACAAAAAAACAAGTGATCTGGTATGCTACTGTCAATTAAGGACCACTTTATGAACACTTATGGCGAATTCCTTTCAACAAAGAAATCGAATTTTTTCTAAACAGAATCGATTTTTTGTTAAACAAAATCGATTCTTTTCTATCAAAACAAATCCTGCGTTTTTAGCAAGATTTCACACTGATTTGCACACACACTATGAAGACTTGACATTTCTAATACGTCAAATTGAAAGTCGCGGTGTTGTTTCTTTTATTTATTAATTTAATTCTATTGGTAAAACATTTTTCTCACAACAAAAACAAACAACCTTAATAGTTTTGTGAATAATTTCTTGACGTTTTGCGTCAATTGCAGCTATAAAGTAACACAAACACAATCACACCAAAAAAAATTGATTCTTTTACGAAATACGAATTCCTTTCAGTTGACAGAAAAAAATCGATTCTGTTTAGAAAAAATTCGATTACTTTTTTTAAAGGAATTCGCCATTAACGTGCGTCATATAAATACGACAAGAGTACAATGACATTTTAAACCTACACTTTTCCTCACATAATCGAAGCCTATATCTATTAAAAACTAAAACACAGAAAAACGTTGAAGTGTTTTTTGTATTATATCAGAAAACCGTTATCCATAACAATCATGAATTTAAAAAAAAAAAATCAGCAAAATCAAGTCTTGATGGCATGATATATTGCAATGCGAAAATTATCCGCAAGTCCGAGAGATTTTCATCTCGAATGCAAAGTTTTTCTTTCTTCTACTATACGCGTAGCTATACTTGATAGTAAATTGCGCAACGGGCACATGGGTATACGAATCAGGGTCGGATTCGGATCAATTTGGAACTTCCACCAGACTTCAGTGCCAAACAAGCAAAAAAAAAAATCAATAGTTTGACAGAAAAATATGTAGGGAAAACAAAAACATGTGATTGTGATTGGTCGTTTGTTTGTTTTCCCTACATATTTGTATGTCAAAATTAGAAAGAGAAAAGACAAAGATAGTTTCTGGAAAAGCCTAATCATGAATCAAAGCAGCTGGCTTAAATAATATATCTACCAACTACCAGCCTTTGAAGTTTGATGTCTTGAAACTATTAGGTCCAGTTTTTCAATTCCAGATCATCCTAGTTTTAGGGTTAAACCAGAGTTAACTTCTGAAAAAAATTTTCAGTCAATTGATATCCCGATAGTTGACTCAAATTTGGTAAGTTAACAGTGGTGCGTTCTTTTTTCTAACTTAAGTTAACTATGGTTGATGTGTCAAAAATAAAAGTTGGAATGTCATAGTTAAAAAAGTTACTTTGGGTAACTTTTCATATAGGAACGATCAAAGTTATAAATATGGTTGATCTGTCAAACGAAATGTGTTGAAAAAAAAATCGAAATACATTTGGAATGAATAAAAAAGATAAAATCTTGTTTGCATTAAATTTATTGCCAAAAATTATTATTTGCACTTCAAAAATGGAAACAATTTGGTAATTAAATTTGTGTATACTTAATTTTTGGACAAAATCGAATTAATAATGTGTACATTATAGTTCATTCATTATGGGCACAATGCACAAATATCGTAATAAAAATTGACCAAATCGAAAGAATAAAATGTCGACAAAAAAGGAAAATTAATCAGATAATAACAGAAAACAATTCCCAAATTCGAAATCGACAAAAAAATAAGTTAAAATAAAAACACATTTATAAAATGAATGCAATTTCAGATGAAAAGAACGAAAAGTAAACAAAAGATAACCACAAAATGAAAACATTGCAGTTTCATCTGTGTTTGACAGTTGGAAAAAGTTACTTTCTGATACTTTAACCTTGAGTTTAGGAACGACTTTATGACGTCATAAAGTTCCTCAAAGTTACTTTTCTGAATTAGAGGAATGATGTAGTTAGAAAAAGAAGGCACCACTGTGGATTAACTGAATATGTATTTCTGACAGATACGTCATAAATCTACTGAAATCGAGGTATGGCAATTACCCCTATCACACACCACGAACTACTGTATTTGGTCGCCTGAAACGTAATTGTGTCGACACTGTACTTTTAACTCTGAAGTTCGAAGTAGTATGCCGACGCGACGTGGTGTGTAAAAAGGAAGAAACTAGTTCGCAGCTTCAGTTTTTTATGTTTCTATTGTTTTTGTTGTCAACTTGTGCTTTTTACCCCGTTATTTTTAAATTCATGTAATAGTTTATTAAAAGAAATTAAATACTAAAATAAAAATGGCAAATTGACCACAAAAGTTTGTGTCGTATTATTATTTATTATTGACAAATATTCGTTTTGATAGCTGGTTTTGACATACAATTATACGTCAACGCATTGGCATGTGAATGCTACTAAGTACAAGAACGAACCATACCTACTTCTTCGACATGGTTGATCAATTGGGGCGTGTAATAGCGGTAAATATGGAAAAGCCACTTTTCATAGTGGGGCCATCTCGACTTCGGTAGCAAAACTTTGATTTTTATAGTATGTCACACATTTTTGACAACTAATTTTTCCTGATGGATTTTCCTGATCGTTATAACCGACCCCGCCTATTAGGAGCCTTTTAGTAGCTTAGTGCTTACTCCGACTCTGGCTTGGTGTAACAATTATTGCACTCCAACTGAAAAAGACAATCCACATCAAGTTTATCCATCATACTCGTATATACATTATATGAAGTCCAAATAGTCAAACCAAACTCCAATTCACAGAGTGGCAGCAATATAACAAACAATTCGTATCCTATAAATTAATAAAACAAAAAAAATCACTTCGCAGATAGCATTGCGTTGAATTTACGAATATTGTTTGTGCGTGTGTGTGATAATTTCACTTAGCTGAGTGAATGGGAAATGTGCGAATAAATCTTAGCGGCAGACTTAAGATATTTTTTTTGATTTTTTATAACTTTAATGCGGAAAAGTCAGCTCAACACATTCTTGTTAGATTTAGATGGGAGACATGCTTTGACGATATATCGATAAATAAACTTAAGCAGAAAAATGTGCGGTGAGTCTTGAAGAAAAAACAAAACCTGAAATAGAATTATTGTGGATAGATTGTTAGATAGATAGCCAATATAAAGGTACCATTAAAGTCTACATTCTTCAAGGCACATACATTATTACGTACAACTAAGTATATTTCCACTGACATAACCAAACCACCCAACTCTAATTATATCAAAAAAAGTTACATACGTGAAGAGATGGGAATTTCTTCAGAACTTTAATCGTCTCAAACGATAATAATTCATCTTCGAATTCAATATAATCAGTGAGCCTTAGAAAAAATATATTTAAATCAAATTTTACAAGTTTAATGAAAAACAAAACCTCAGTGTTGTGGACCTCTTTAATCTTTAAGACACTTTAGATTCTTAAGTAGTTTGTTTTTTTTTTTTTTTGTTATATTTGAAATTATATAATCATTTCATAAACAATGCTTATCCATGACGACCATTAGGAGGGCTGAAAATGGTCTGGTAGACCTCCTATAAAAGACGGGTCTTGTGATGCACGAAAAGGGCTAATGTAAGAATTTATTAATCTCTAAAAAATGAGTTTAAAATATTTGAGTAAGATTAGTAAACGCTGAATTTGTTCAATGTCATTTGTGAAATTCACATAACATTATCAACAAGCAACAACTGTATAGGGAAAGATTTCTTGAGGAAACCCGTTTACAGTTATCTTATTCACCTTATATAAAGCAAATTTGCACATACGTATGTACATATAGGTAACAGTTGGAAAACTCTTTAGATCTCGATCACCCTAAGCTTGGCAAACTGCGTCATTGTTGATAAAAAAAATTATGTCTTGAACAATTCAGGTTGGAGTAATCGCCCACAGCACATGTTCAGCAGCGTAACCGAATGCATTTGTGTATAGCTAAGATGCCTAGATCTAGAATAGGCACAAGGTGGCTTAGGCTACCTATTTCAGCTTTCCGCCAATCTATACAAATTATTATGAAGAAATTATACTATAATGGAGCGCGAGTAAACCAGTTTGATCAATTTGTGTTTCATTCGCATAGGGTATAGTTTCTACCCAACAATATTTTACTAGCGCCACTCAATTCAATACGGCTGTAAAGGCAGTTCAAAAATGTCGGTCCGTATCGGTCTAGTGTTATTCGAGCTTAATCCTTAACAACGAAATATGTATGAATCTGTAAATGTCAAAAATGCAACAGCAATGATTTTGTGGCAACTGACAGATGCAAAGTTGGAAATTGAAAATAAAAGCTGATTTATTATCTTCAATGAAGTTTATGCTCAATTTTGATATTTAAATTACAATTTAAAATATGCCATTATTTGCTTTAAAAAAAAAATATAAGCAAATGTCAGTGACCACAAAGTGATGATTTTGACGTTTGTGAATAAGTGAAAGAGGGATAAAATGCTATTTGGTAAAGGGCTCAACACAATGATTTTTTGTTGAATTTAACGAAAAAGCAATAATGATTGTTATTAAACTATTTATCTAGAATAAATTAACCGCGTTTCAGGTCTATGGCAAAAAATTCACATACAGAAATAGAGACTTGACGTTTTTTTAAGAAAACCGCCTCGTATTTGGTATATAAGCTGATTTTGTTCTAAATTTTCTCATAATATGTACTTATTTACCTAAATACCTACTTTTAAGCATTACAAAAAAAAACTGTTCCTTATAAAAAAATCCAATATTTTAAGTTCTTTTGATATTTTAAAATTTTTTTTTAAATGTTTTCCGAAAATTATAGAATTAAGAAAAATATAATGTTGAGTACATTTTGTTAGAAAAATTAGTCCATGTTTTTTTCTTGTTTTTTTTTCTTTATTTTCAGTGTTACCAATCATAAAAAAAGTAAATCCAGACCCTTCGTTTTTAGTTTCTTAAATTGTGGAAGATGCCAACAATAGCAAAATGTACCCTATATATCCATATTAAAGAAAAGAACCAGAAACAACAATCTAATGGATCGGGATACTCGTTATGTAAGATAGATGCACCTGTACTATGGCTTGTTCGTTGTAAAAACAACATCATACACTATCGCATTGATATTAATTCAATAATAAAATCGATGATAATGATTTCGAAGTGCATTTTATGCTCTAGAAAAAGATTTAAGGTGGTTGTTGTGAGAGTTTTGTTATCCATTTATTTAAATTTGTTGATGTATTGCATTTCTGCATTTAAAAGAATGCAACTACAAAATGTAGAATTTATGATTAAGAGTTCTGAGATTAAGCCCCATTTGTTGAAATACAAATTTAATCGTTAAGGATGAAAAAGTGGCGAATAGTTGCCAAAAGTGTTTTTTTTTTTTTTAATGAAACTTAAATGTCTCAGTTGATATCTAGTAATGGTATGTTTGAATTAGGTGCTATAGTGCAATTATGTAGATTGCAAGTTCTTGTCATTGGAAAAGTTGATAATGTTAAGTTATATGTATGTATATGTTACGTACTTTACTACCTATGCTCCCGTGTTAATGAAAAAAGACGTAGGTATTTTAAGCTTTAGTTTTGGCAATTTTTTAGTTTACGATATTTGAGAATAATGCCAATCTATAACAGTTTTAACAGTTGTTTGCTATTAAAAGTACAAAATATTCAAAGCGCTTCGCTCGGTTTGAAAAAAGAAAGTGACAATTTTGTTTATAAAAGCCGCTTAAAGCGAGTTGAATATTTCGTTCTTTAAATGGCGTAAGCTGTTGTAACTGTTATATATTGGTGTTTTTCTAGGCGCGTCCTGAAACAAAACTCTGGGTGCCCGTAGTATGATAACTAGCGGTGGTCCCTGATGTATACCTGCAGGGCCGCATAAACAGTACTTTCTTAAACAAAACTGTTATAAATTGCCATGACTACACTTACATCATAAAATTATAGTGTTAAAAAAACACTACGATTTTAATTTATTTGTTAGTTCCTAACCGCGGAGTGTATGTTGCCACTAACTAAGCGGACCTATTGTTGGATTTACATTTAAATCATACAAACTTATTAAAAACACACCTACATATTGTTGTTTTGTGTTAGAATAGTCAATTTTAATTTTATTATACCCACTCAGATTGTTATTGTGTCAATTTATATTACTTTTACAAAATCCTATTTTTCAAATTCAACGGTTATTTTAGAATCCACAATTTATCTTTATTTGGGTTGTGTTCTTCTCTATTTCTATGTTTTTAGTAAATGCACAAACCACTCACATTTTGAATAGAAAACATAGAATTCAATTGAAATTCTACTATCCACACTTTGTTCAATGGAAGAAGAATTTTTTTTTATTACGTAGTAATTTCACTATGCAATCAGAATTACCAACCTACACTACATTGGTACTCATTTCAATTATGGTTAAAGCTGAAATTTGGAATTATTTTAGAAATACCTAGGTGTGTTATGAACACAATTGAATCGCAGAAAATTGCTTTTAAGGGTTCAGTGTCTAAACAAAGAGGATGTAGGTAAATATTTGATTCATAAATAAATAAATTACAAACATAGAAGTTCCCAGTACTTCGAACACTTAGGCCAAGCTTTTCAGCGGTGAGTAAAACCATAAACAGTTAGCTCTGGCTGGAAATATTTACAATTAGCTCAAGAAACTAACAAACTCGCAGGATAATACACCAAAATCATCTGTTCAGTTAATCCAGAATTAACTCGACAAATTTGTTGAGTTTATCTCGCACTTAAAAACTGCACCTTTTTTTTTGATGTGTAAACATCTATACTGGCGGTAGAGTGAAAAAAAAACGTGAACGTTCGTGTGCAACGTTACGTCGTGCAACGTTACGGCGTGCAACGTTACGATCTGCATACTAGGATGGGTGCGTTTAGTGAAAAAAATCTTAAGATCCCCTTCAAGCAAAAACAAGTCCGTTTTTATATTTACCGTGAGTCCCGACACTCACACATTTTTTTTTTTTTTATAAAACATTATTACCTCGTAATTTTTGGAATAAACGAACAATAGTTAATTGAATAAAAAAATAATTTTACAGAGACCGAGGGATTTTTAGACAGATTTATCCTCCTTTTTACTTACACCAATAATTTACTACACTAAAATGAAAAACAATACACGATACACCTCCGATTGTTTTCGTTCTTTTTCTTCATTATAAATAACTACCGTTCCGCATTCCCGATATTAGATAAATGGAAACAAAGAGAAACAAAAATCGACCGTCAATAAAATTTTTTATCAAAATTTTAATCTATACCAATATGATACCCTTCAAAAAGCCAATGCGTTAGGAAAGTAATAAGAAACGAAGCAAGCTTTGTGGATAAAATGAACGTACTTTTATACAATTCATCTTCGTCTGTTATTCAAAATTTGCGTTTGCATATATGAAGCTTCTTTTAAACTCCTTGAAAAAGCTTATTTATGAGATAAAAATGACTAGTGACGTTTAGAGTTTTAATTTCATAATGAGACACTTATAAGAGTTAAATAAATCTTGATATAGGATTTAAGTACTTTGAAATTCGAAATAGGCATAGTTATTATAATAAATATGCTATGAGACGTATTTAAGTTTCATAACAAGATATTAATTCTTAAGTTTTAAGTATAGCAATATAGGACATAAAAGAGTTTTAAGGGAGTTTTATCAGAGCGCAACTCTGGAGAGTATGTTAGTTGGGCAGTTTCAAGACAAATAAGCTTTTCCTTAACTGTTGAAAAAATTTGTATGGCCGTTAAGTACGTACCTAGATACCGTTACTTTTGATCTTAACACAAAGTTCGAAAACCCATTTGCAGAATTCCAAAAATTGCTATACCTACTCTGTTCAGCAAAAATTGTTAGTACAGGGCAGCGTTGCCAACCACTTTGGGCAAAATAATGCCTCACTTGAGAAAAAAAGATGCCTTTTTCCAAAAAATAGCCTCACCTCATTTTTACTTTAAATAAAATACAAATATGATTAAAATAACAAAATAATCCTCTATTGAAAAAAAAAACTTAAAGAAATCACAATAAACATTTAAAAATGAACATTAATTAATTCCGTCATTTAAGTTACAAAGGTATACTTTTGGAGTAGGTACAAAATATATGCACATTTTTAATTGAGATTCCTTAAAATCATAAATATTTTTTGAAACAAAGATATGTGGGTTTGATTAAATTCAAGATCATAGCAATTTTTATTTTTGAAAAGCGTCTTTGGGTGAAGAATACCACTCAAAGTTTCTGTCTTAAGCCTATTCCTCAGCTTTTTTTTATTTAAATTAATGCATGAAAAAATCTTTTCAACCGTCACCGAGGAATGCGGCAAGCATAGAATATGGTTTATTAATTTTTCAAGTAAAGGAAACATATTGAAATGCCGTTCTGAGAAAATGCAGCGTAAGCGGTATTATCGACTGATTCTTAACGAGTTCTGAAGGCTCTATAAGTTCGGCATTTCATTCAGCATCAAAAGTGACTCAAAAGTAAATCGCAATAAAATTTGTCTTGCAATTTCGATAAAAAAAAAATATAGACAGTTTTCGCGAAATAACATTAAATCGCATGCATTTAATGTTGAAGAGGTAACAGCAATGTTTGCAGCCACTTTTCCTCACAAGTACCTATATCTCTTCTAACGGCAAAAAATTTTCTTTACTATCATATTTTAAAGTACATAACTACATCTCATTTTCCCGCACATACTGAAAATCCATATGGTTTTCCAAAATGTTTTTATAAAAACTGGCCACCTTTTTTAGATAACATGAATTTTTGTATCCTCAATTTCCAACTCTGTATTTATTGTAATAAATGATGGTAAGATATACGACAAAAATTCCAAATAAATGAAAAAAAGCCTTTTTGGAAAAAAAAAAACGTCCTAAGCCCCAGGCTGTGGAAAAAGGCCTAAAAGGCATTAAAAAGCCTCAGTTGGCATGGCTGGTACGGGGCTTATGGCAGAGCTTTTTCCAAAGCAGTGGCGCCTGATGCACGCTCACGAGACTGAATTGGGAAAAAATCCACTGAACAAACTAGCAAGCCACTGTCTTACGTATGCGAATTGTTGTTGTAATTCTCCGTAAAAAGTCGTACATTCCACCATGACCGTTGTATCGTGAACGATCGTGAGCTCGTCGTCGTCTTCTACGATGTCTGTGCTCACCCAAACAGTGTTACCTTTCCCAATTGTAAGCAAATTCAAGAGCTTTTTCTGTGTATTTTGTTATAAAACTTTTGGGATTTGAAGCTTTTGTGAACAAATTTATGAAGTAAGTAATTGGAAGGTGAAGTATCATTTATAATTTAAACTACGGAAACCCTGTGGGAGCTTTAAAGAGGGACAAATTTATGCAAGCCATTGTAACCAGACTGAAAGGCAAACATATTCCCTGTACTGACAATTTTTGTTGAACAGAGTATAGCTGCAAAATTTAAAAACGACCACATTTTTATCTTTGCTTTTATGCTAATGCACATTTTAATTCATAACTCAAATTTCCTATATAATATTTAGTAGGATTATTAAATTCCCTATTCCTTATGTTGACAGATCTTTTCAAGACCAATTTATCATATTCCTTATATGACTTTGCCAATTCCATACACTAGAAACTATATCTGGCATGAACTTATCCTTTACAATCCATCAAAGATTAAAAACAATTTGTCAAGTTCCCAACAAACTATCAAGAACATCCGCAGATATTATGCGTCTATATGGTGTGAATACTAAAAATAAATCCGTAAATAATAAATATATACATATTATGTACCTATATATGGGACACATGAATATGAATGTGTGCTACATTTACTTTGACATCTAAAAACACCCTCGAAAATACGAGCATATCTATATGAGGCCGGGGAAACTCCCTATACTATTCCGACTTTATGACCTTTTGACCCGAAACCCACATCAAATTGAATGAGCTATTTCCATTCTGTGTTTTTTTTTTCCTTCATCTTCTTGTATTGTTCATTGATTGTCATTACATATTAAATGTGCGTGTGTGTTCGCTGTTTGGCTTGCTGTATCTGAATCCGAATCCGATCCACTTCATTCACCCTTGAATAATATTCCCGCATATATTTGACTTTTATCCTCCAGCATCCTATACTAAATATAAGAGAGCAGCAGCCAAATGGACCCAAGCCCAACCCATTAGACGGACGGCGACCTCGTCGTCGTCGTCTTCGACACCCAGGATTATGTATATGATTTTGATTGATTGCTTTATTGCCAGCAATCTAACCTAGCTCCCGGGGCACTCCGCATTCCCACTTTGATTATATTGTAACCAAGAGTGTCACAAACAAGAAGCCTCTCCGAACTCCCGAAAATCCCTAATCAAATATCCAAGGTCGTGATTTTCCAAAACGCGTTACACAGGCTGCGAGTGCGAGACAACGGTCGTTATTGGATTAGGATTACGCGAACAAAATCAAGGACGGTAATTACACCAGATAATAGAATTTCAATCAAAGTTACTTAAGGGAACAGAAGAAGGAGCTGCCAGATTTGTATATGTAATAATATATTCCTATTGAGTTAGGATTGGGATTGGAGCAGAAGCAGAAGCAGAATCAACAACGCCAGCATAAAATGTGCCCTTTGCTATGCATATTTCGTTTTTTTTTTATAAATTAAGGGAAGGGTACCTTACTTTGGGTATACAGGAGGGCGTTGTGAACCTTCTCTCGCCTTTTTGTTGTTTCTGCTGCGTTTTTAATTGTTGCGCTCCAACATTTTATCAGCAGAGTTCAAACAATCTACTGGACGGATGATAAACTTCAAAAATTGTAAAAAAAAAAGCGGGAATATCGTTTGAAGTTTATATCGATTGAGCGATGCAACACTGAAAGCGTGAGATAACAATTTATGTTTAATTTTTTTTTATCGTTATACTCTTTGATGGCAATCAATTAAAAAAAATTAAATTACTCAACCAGTCGTAATGAGGCGGTAGCTATGAATTTCTAATAATAATTTTTCGGCGGCGCGATTCGACGACGCGATAGATATACATACATAGATATTTTAGTTCATTAAAATGAATTTATCTCAGCTCAAGCGTTATAATTGTGTTGAAATTCAATTAAATTTGTTTTAAAAGCTTTGAACTCTGCAGTTGATGAAGGTGTAAGCGTTAGAACTTAATTAAACGAAAAATTATTATTTTGAATAGGAAAACTGATGTATGTATGTATAACACTTTAAAGGTGTAAATTTATGTAAAGGGTGATTAGCTGTTAATAGAACACTAGGCTTAATCTTAAACTGATGGCATTTAAAAATAATTAAAATTCAAATCTAGTGAAATAAAACAAAATATATTTTTTTTAATTCTAAAATAAGTTTAATATTCATCTTGGAGTCCCGAATATATTACGTCATCAAACTACATTATGTGCAGTTAGTTAGCAATATTTTAAAGGGTTTTAGTTTTGTTTTCATGTTTTGACATCAACAATTTAAACAAAATGCTGTTCCTAAAGCTAACCCCAAAAAACACACCCTTCAAACAGCCATGTTCACAGTGCTCAACATTTTAAGCCTAAACTTTAGCGCTCTGTACCGACCACTAATGTATACCAAGACTATTTATAAAGCCGTGTTTTATTGCCAAATGTATGTTTAGCAACCGCAATTAGCTTTCCCTCGGTTAACAATAACAAAACAATAGTTATCCACTTTATTGCTAAGGCTTATTTAGCAACACACTCTTTGTTTTTTTTTGTTGTTTACCAAGGGAAATTTGATTGCGCTAGCTATTACATTCTCCAATAAAATATGCCTTGTATGTAATATTTCAATTTGAAAATATGACATTTAAAAACAAAAGATGGCAATTCTCATTTCGTCTGCAGTTGTCAAAATGTCAAAATTAGGTCTGTTCAGGTACCTACTTTCTGGACTCAATATTATAATCTGTCAAATTTTTAGGAGTGTGTTTATGAAATTCTTTCGGAGGGAAATGAAACTGTTCAAATTAACACGAACACTTCGCAGCCCAAATGGCAGCCACTTTTTAAACGTCAACAAAATATAGGTAAACAAAAGTACCTACCTTCACTGCAAAAAAAAAAAGGAAACTAAGCGAGAGCATTAGAACTTTTGTATCTTTAAAATTTTTATCATTTGGTAATAAACAAACTTAAATTGTTATTAATATTTAAATATTCTTCTTTAAAATTTGTTTTTTCAGTTGTTTACAAAAAAAAATAAAAGTTGACCGATCAGAAAAAATGGAATACAAAAATAAATTAAGCTAAAATTAAACAAACAAGCATTTTGTTGTTGTTCTTTGACTTCGAGTTGAATTTTGACAGAACAACAAATTTAAAGGTTTTTGGGGTAAAAAATAATAAAAGAAGGGGAAATTATCCAAACTCACATCTTCTAGTACTGGTATACTCACATATTCTTTGTTATTTCAATTCAAACTGACACAGTTTTGAAAGAACTCATATTTGGTGATTTGCGCCTTAAGAAATTTAATGGGCATAAATTATCAGGAAATGTTTCACCCTGTTGGCAGTTTTAGTCAAATTCTGGAACAAACTGGAATATTTTTTAAGGCGACACGCGACGCGATACTGACGGACGATATTAAAAAAATCACTTTTTGTTTTTAACTTCTCCATCGCCTATGTTAAGGTTTTATTAAAATCTGGATTAAATAAAAATTTAGGTTATTAATTCCTATTGCTAGGCTAGACACTTCCCAACCTTGATACATTTTAAGATATGAAAACTAAAATTCGATTGAAATTTCTTTGGTTTTATGTAAATTTTTGTTCTGTTTTAGAATTCTATGTATTTTGCATATGAACGTGTGATTTTCAAATTTCATGCGAAAATTATAATATTATTTCTTTTGTATTTCTTCGTGCTCTAATTAGAATTAGAAAAAGATCAAACACATCACACATACCTATATACGATAAAACCCACCTAATAACAACATTCATATATCCATCCAACTAACAATAACAGGAAAAACCAACAAGAAGAATGCCGTTGATTTTTAACAATGTCATTTCGTTCGGTAAATTTAAATGGAATGTGAATATCCGGTCAATTCCACGTCCATTTTTTGTGCACTTCCTGTGCAACTGCTATATAGAGTGCACTATAGTCATCCTCATCGTCCGTCGACGTCGTGGCGGTCGCAATTCACAAATGCCAAATTGAGCAGTAGGTCTCTAGTGCACTTCGAGTTTGTTAACATGGTTCTTCTGGGTTCTCTCTAGAACTCATGCTCTTCCTTTTATTGCAGTACAAAAAGGGGAACACACTACACGCATCGCAAAACCAGAACACAACACGATCAATTTGCAAGTGAAATTCTTAAAAAAAAAAAAATTAAACAAAAAAAAAAACACTTGACAGTTTCTTGAAGAAACCAAAAGAAATGACAGCAGATGTGAATGAAGAAGAAGGGAAGGAGAGTGTTCCTATATAACTTAACATCAATTATCGTGGGCCACACTACTTACAGAATATATCGCAACATTTACTGCATAAACGAAGCAAGTTGTGTGTCTCCATCTATTGTTGGATTAAGTTGGCTTGTTGGTTTTGTTATTGCCTTTCAATGTACATTCTCAATGACTTTGCACCGTGGGGCAACAATTATCGAAGTTCAGTCTTCTCCACAACCAATTTATCCATAAAAAAAAAAAAAAAACATGCCGATGTCTATTAGTAGAGGAAACAATGAATTACAAGCGTTAAACATGGAATAAGCATACAAATTATTGGACAAAGGTTCTTCCTTTTTAGGTTGGCCTGAAATGAATACAATGAGCTCGCTTAATATGCTGGTATATTTCAGGATCTTTTGGAAGAAGAAATGGAAGTTTGAGAAATGTTAAAATTAAAGAAAACTTGGTGTTTTAATGATTGGCAGGGGAAGGTCTGAAAATTTGAATTCAGATTTCCGATATTGTAGGGGAAGTGTTTCCCCGCTTTCAAAACTATTAAAACAAGTTCTTTAAGTCTGTTAGGCCCATTTTCTGAAACGAAACTTGAATTTTTAAGTTCAACATAAGCGCTTATGTATTACTTTTTCCTCAGCGTAAACAGTATTAGGAATATTTTCTTTATAGGATTGGATGTTGCTGTTACGGGTGTGAGGGGTTCAATAGAACGGGCTCTTTCAGATTTTTTTTTGACGTGAATCCAACTTGTTTTGTTCAGAAACACATTAATGAGAACACATCCGACTTACTTTGACGTTTAGCAATCGTTAAAAAAAAAAACAAAAATCTGTGCAGTTTGAACAATTAATTAAAATTTTTTCACTTACAAAATGTTAATATTCTAAAATATGTTTCCAATTGAAAAAAATGGATCTTGTAAGATTTAAGTGCCAAAGATAAATCACATGCAGAAAAAACAGATGTCACAAAAGAAGACGTCAAAAAAATCCACTGATTTAAAAAAAAAAATAAAAATCCTGCCTTTCCTGGCCATCTCTTTCTCACCATGAAGTGGAAGTGAGCAAAAGCACAGAGACGTCAAAAAAAATCGGAGGAGTCAGTCGAATGTGAACAGCGTCAAAGAATCGATTCTGTTCAGAATTTTTTTTAAACAAAATCGATTCTGTTCTGTCAAAACAAATCTAGCGTTTTTAGCTAGATTTAACACCGATTTTCACACACACTATGAAGACTTGACATTTCATATATTGACATATATGTATATATATGACAGTGTAATATCGCCTGAACACACACAATCACAAGAAAAAAAATTCGATTCTTTTACGAATTCCTTTCAATTGACAGAAACCAAATCGATTCGGTTTAGAAAAAAATTTATTCTGTTTAGAAAAAATTCGATTTCTTTGTTGAAAGGAATTCACCACTATTCAATTTTCCTAAATATTTTAAATAAACGATTTTTGTCAACAGTCCGGAGCTAACTGGTTGAAAAAGACAACATCGGGGATTAACCGACGTCATCTTAGAAAAAATTTGACGTTTCCATACAAACTATCGATAACAAGTATGCAATTCATACCGGTAACGTAGTTTTTCTCCGCTCTAAGGTTATGTTAAGCCCCGAAAATTATTTAGGCTTAGCTAAATCCGTAGGGGATTAGTTGTTGTTGCATTTAACCTGTAAATTGATGAAAGTTGTTTAGCACTGACCTGCTTTGTTCGCCCAGTTTCCTCGGGGATTAGAAAAATACACTGTTATTATGTGTTTTTTTTTTTTTTGTTGAAAATTTCACAAACGATGTGCTAAGTTCTCAGAGCCACTATCTTATCTTCATCACATTCGCCACCAAGAAAAATAATCCAGTATAGGTAGGTACTATCTTTGTGTGAGTTAAAGTCCTTTTGATATACGAATCGTTAATAGGTATGTAGATGTACACACATTTAAAACTCACGCACAAAGGCTAAGGCGCTATACTATACGCATAAAAGAAATACAAAAAAATATGTTTATTGTCAAAACGTGTACCTATACTGCCTTCATCTTCATCATTTAGGGCAAGCTAAGAATACAAACAAAAGAAAATACGCTTCAGAATAATATAAGATAAATAAATAAGGAAGTCCGTTTCCATTTCCATGTCCGCATGTCCGTATAAATTGTTCCACGTAAAATCTTACTTCGTCGCCATCAATATGAGACATGCGGATGCCAGAATACGGACGATGTCGGCTTTTGTACAATGATGAAATTCCATTACGCATCCCGAACCCAGAAGGCATCAGGATAGTTTTGCACCCTTCCTTGTTAAAGTTTAGGATCCCATTGCTCTGTCTTTTCAAACAAAAAACACAGTCCTTTATGCAAGCCTCGTAGAGTCTATTGAACGGGGATAATAGCGGTTGTTGGCCCAGACATAGCAACAAGTAAAAGATGACTTAAATCTAAAAGGATAAAACTTTCTCCATTTTTATTTCTCATTTTTTTTTTTTTTCATTTGAAGACCGGCGCGCCGCGTCGATGTCGAAGTGTGAGCCACCTTCCTGATTGATGGTGTGGTACGATATACATATAGGTTTGTTGTTCCAGGAACAAAAGAACGAAGGATTCCATGGATTTCTCTCTTGCACTGGTTGAGCTTTCTTCCTTCCCTTTATGTTAAATGCGCGAGTCCTTCGGCAGCGATGACTATGAGGCACGGGGGCAATCTGTTATTAGAGTGCTCTTTGCCGAAATGTTGTTGGTTTGGTTCTCTAAAAGGCAACGAATGACTCACAGTCAATTGATGTGTTAGTCATAGTAATTTTGGTAATTGAGGGGTGGTTCGTTTATATGTACCTAAGTATGCATCAGCAACGACCAACCTGAACCAAAGTTACTAACTGTCAGAAATATGGTTTCAGGTGATTTTTGGGATAGGTTGGTACTTGTTGAAGATGAAGGGTAATATTTTGAGTCATCGATGATAGTTCAATAAAGTGATGGAAAAATACTTGTTGGTTTTTTAGTGAGAAAGGGGATGATGAAATTTATTGCACCATGGAAGAGGTTTGAATCCAGACAGAAAATTGGTTTTTGAGAAGGTCGAAACCTCATTATTGTTATCTGTTATCCTTGCCGTATGTCTAACCAAATATCTATTGGGAAAGCATCAAGTGAATTTTTGATGGAGCTAGTTTTTTCTTATTTATTTTTGTTTCAAAAATAGAATGAAGGTGAGTCAAGTTCTGGAAGGGTATATACATGAAACAAAAGGTATCATCTCGGTATTTCAAACCAATTGTCTTATATTTCTGATTCCTAAAGGTAGGTACCTACTTGAATTTATTCTCGAGTCTCGCATACTCTGCACCAATTTATCTTGAAGCTTGAACATGCTATCAAGGTGTGTCTCTCCTTAAAGTTTCCTCCATGCTACATTAAATGTGAAATATTTCTTCTCGTTTGCCAATTCCTTTGCAAATATTTCTATTAATCCACAAAAGTGTGGCAAAATAAAAAAAGAAATGAAGAAGTTTTATAAATTGGTTGACGAAACGATTTAATATAGTTGGAGTTGCCGACAAATTGGTTGTGATATGTATGTATAAAGGTGAGAAATAATATAAGTAAACGCAGTCGTCTTCTCATAAACCAACTACCCTTCATCACCGCTGTTATTCAGGAAAGTTTTGCTTAAATATTTTTACACCGTCAGGCAATTTGCGCCTTTTGACTGAGAGTGAATTTTATGAGAAAGCTATACTACGTGTCGTTCCTCTTCGTCTTCATCAGTAAGGAGTGAGGATTTTATTAAACAGACTTGGAATGAAATAATTTATTGTGCAACAGAGGGAAGTATTTTATGAGAGAAGTTTACTTCAAACTAAAGTAAAGGCTGATTTAACTAGAGAAAATAAATTAGACAATGGAATGGTTGGTCCTTCTTGTGGGTATTATCATACCTAGATACCGTTTGAATAATATTAGATTTTACTGCAAGGGAAATATTTTGAATAGATTTTTATTAAAAATGATAAGTTTATTTATGGGGATGTGTATTTGATGAGGAGGTTGGAACAAGCTTTTGCTTCTCTATATATTTATGAAATATATATGTATACATTATTTAATTTCTTGTGATTTATTTATTTTTAGGAATTTTCGAGCTCAGAGTTAGGATTTCAATACTATCTACATATAAATGTTGACAACTCTTTCAAATTGGAATTTTTACTTGCGATATAGGTACTATATGGGAAGTTATGGATTCGTACAAAAAATCGAACTCGAGATTTTGATCAAACTTTACATTACGATGATAGAGAAGTCAAAAAAAGTGGATCTCGCAAAAACGTCCGTCTGTCTGTCTGTCTGTCTGTCTGTCTGTCGGTTCGACTATAGCCTAAACGGATGGGTCGATTTTCTTTAAACTTGGTACCTAGCGTTTTTTGGACATTCCCCCCACCCTTTTTTTTCTATTTTTTTTTAGGACCAAAATTAACAGTAGCTGTCATACAAAATTTCTTGGCCAAAAAGGAAAAACTTATTTTTCTCAAATCCAGCGCTACCGAATTTGTTTTTAAGAACTCAATAAATTTAAATAGTTATAAGTTGCCGTTTAATAAAAAACATTGTTCCGAAAAATGGTTATTAATGGTACCTCCCAAAGAACCATTTTTTTGATTTTCGCTTTTCTCGAAAACGGTTAAACTGATTCTGATCATTTTTTTTATGAAGAAGTATTGACACATTCTTAATAATATTGTGTACCAAAATTTTCAAAAAAAATATTTTTTAGATTTTTAAAAAAAGTTTTAATATTTTTTTTTGAAAACTCAATATTTCAAAAACGACTGGGTCGATTTTTATTAAACTTGGTAAATAGCAGTTTTTAAACTTTATCTAGAAGATTTTTGAGAAAAATTATTCTAATACCCAAAAATAACGGTGCCTCCCATACAAATGTTAAAAAACCGTTAAGAAAAATATTTTGTTTCTCAAAAACGATGCCTACGATTTTCATAAAAGTTTTTTTGTGTGTTAAAATTAGTACTATCTGCCATTTAAAATGTTTAAAGTTTATATTTTACGTTTCTTAACAGTACCTCTCATAGAACGGTTTCTTTAATTTTCGACTATCTCAACATCTGATCAACCGAATAAAATTAGATTTTATATACAGAAGCTTGTAACAAATATAAATAAAAGTGCGTATCAAAATTTTCTAAAAACTGATTTTTGGATTTTTAAAAAAAAAAATCAAAATTATTTTTTGAAAATTCGATATTTCGAAAACTGTTAGTAGATTTTTTTGTGAAGTTCAATTTTTAACGCAACATTAATAAATGCTTTAAATTGGCGTACCAATTATTTTTCTCAAAAATGTTAACGAAATTTTATATATAAAAAATTAATTATTTTTAAAACCGCTCCTACGATTTTCAAAATTTTTTTCTCATAAATAAAGATTTATATAAGAAATCAGATGGTGTACATCGCGTTGGGTTAAAATGGGTTCAAAGTATTTTAATCAATTTCTTTCTAATTTTGTTGATTTAAAACAATTTACCAGTTTAAATAGTATAATTTCTTTTTATGCATATTGCATATGTGCAACACTAGGCTATATTGTTAATTTTTGTGTACTCACATTATACCACCTGCAACTAAACTAAGTTTTGGCAAATGGATAAAATATAGATCCCATAGCTAATTTATTTCAGGCTATAGAACCACAATGTGATCGCATATATGGGCAAGTTCGTGCGACCCAGTCGTGCATATTTTTTATAGATATTCTTGATGCAGAGGTAACAATTTTGGGACTTATGTTGCAATAGTCAAAACCTTCAAGTATAGGATCCTGTACCCGTTGACAAAATTGACACGCAATATAAGGTACAATATTTTGAATTTTTTTTTAAATCCAAAAATAAATCCTTTTGATATGCAATATTATTTGTACTTTTAAGAAGCTTCTGAACACAAATTTTTGATCAAAATCGGTTGCAGTATTTTCGAGAAAAGAGAGAAAAAAGGGTGTTATGGGAGTTGCCATTATTTTTTTACGATTTTTTCAGATTTTTATCATCCAATTCAGGCCAAAAGAAGTTGGTAATCATTGACCTTTAGCGCTCGCCGTTGACGGTGATAGCCTGGCCAACGTCATTTTGAAAGAAATATGAACCGATGACACCGCGAGCCCAAAATCCAAACCAAACAGTTTCAAGATGCATTGGAAGCTCTTTGCGATCTCATGTGGTTTGTTATCGTTTTAAAAATTCGAAAATTTTATTTGTTGACGTATGACCATTCATCTATAAATGGGCCTCATCGCAAATGGGAGAAGCGTCTGAACGTTGCTTGAAAACAGCACCCATTTTGATAAAACAATATTATCATTTGCACGTATTGTTGAACGATATATCCGTCAATGGTAAAGATACTGAATATATGACTTCCAATTTGACAGATGTAGCTTCATAAATATGGCCGCTATCAGCTGTCAAAGTTTGGAAGTTCCTATCGAAAGACCCTTTACATTCTACTGCCATACTTTAAAATTTAAAACAGATGCTGTTATAACCATAATGCGGTTATGGAATCCACAACCATGGCTTTGTTAAATTGAAAACAGTGGTTGTCGGGTCGATAATGCAGTAGAATATACAAGAAAATTCTTCGAGTGTCTTGCATATAAGATGTATCAGGACGATTGGGCGTTAATATTGGATAGAAACATTGTCAGTCTAAATTCATACCTACCTACACTTTCACACATACATACATATATAGACGACATAAAAAAAAACAACAAACCATTACGAGTAGGAATTACACCCGGCTCATTAACTCCAATCGATATAGTTTTTTTAAAGTACCAACAAACTATTTCTAGCTATTAATTATTATCTTAATCATAATTGTACCATTTAATGTTGAAAATTGAAACATTGTGCTTTTAAATGCACTCATTTCTGTATACACATCAATGTCGTCGAATTTCAAAGAATCAACTAAGTAGGTACATAATTTAAAGAAATGTTCTCAAAAACGATTTCCACCCTCTAAAAATTCATGATTTTCATTTCATGACTAATTAAGAAAATGTCATATTCAAGCATATGTATATATACCCCATTATTAAAGAAATAACATTCAAGTACATAACTCAATTAATTAACTTCAAAGTGCTCTAAATGAATGCGAAGAATGAGTTTAAACATTAATTAAAGGGTTGATATACATACCTAGAGGACGCAATAACAAAATTATATGAGATGCATTTTATTTGTGGCAAACAGAATGAATTTTTCATTGTTGAAAATCGTATGAATAAATGTTTTCAATTTCTTGGCGTTGAATTTACATAAATACATACATAAGTCAGTCGCTGTAATTAAGGAACACATTACAAGAATTGTTGGTTTGTCAGTTTTGAGTATAGGTTTATATTATATTGATGACGATTGATCTGGACATACACATTAAATTTCAAATCAAATCATCATTGAGGTTTTTTAAGCAGAATTCAAGTATTTCACGTAGGGGAGGGTGGGCGGAGGGGCAGTTTAGGAGAGGGACAGTTTTAGACAACGTCAGAAAAAGTTTCAAAACAAATCCTTTTTAATTCTAAAGCACAATTTAATAGTGGTAACTCTTCCTTAAATACATAATTCTGATGACATTTCGGATGATGGACGATAAACAGAAACAAGCTCATTAGATGTATGACGTCATAATCATCTGGTTTTGTTCGGAGAGCAAAAAGATAAATCCATTTCATTAGATTGTTTTTATTGGTTGGTTTATTTTCACAGTTCTTATCACTTAAAAATAATTATGCTTAGTTTTCATTTAAAAAAGAAAATAATACTCAAAGATGATTGTGACGTCATAAAAATTCCTTGTATCTTTTTACCGTGAGAGGTGTCCCCTCTCCCTTATTGGAATTTTTTAAAAATTTTAAATAAATAATTTTAAATGTTAATTAATTTGGACAGTTTTTTGTATGTGTACCCCATTTCACCCTACAAATAGCAAAATTTAAAAAAAAATAAGTATCCATAAAGCCATTTCCTAAGAATAACCTTTTAAACGCAGGTAGTTTTTTTTTCAATCGGATACGTCTTTTTCATTTTACCCCATTTCACCCTAAAAAGTGAATTTTTCGATGTTTTTATAGTTATTCTGCTATTCGGGCGGAGAGAAATCTAAGAAATCTGATATCATTAAAATAGGTCCAGCCGTTCTTGAGTTATAAATGGTGTAACTAAACCGACTTTGTTTTATATATGTATAGGTATTAAAATATTAAACAAATATTAAAAAAAATACTGTAGGTACCTACCTGAAAATTTTGTACAAATAAAATAAAGCAAAAGGTACCTCTACCTACCTACCTGCCTACACATATTTTCTTTTGGAAAAATAAGTTTTAAAAAATTCCATTTTTGAATTGTAGATTTATTTCTAATTCCAATTTTACACATTTAAAAATTTTTGTTTAATCTTTTATTTTTTTAATCGTAAATTAAACAAAGTACTAATTTATGAATCTACAATTTTGGCAGCATGGCAACTCTTATTCAATCCCTACTTTATACTCTTTGTTAAATTCACTCTGTATTTGTGCATCACGTTGATAACTCAGACTCGCACTCCTCCAGTGCAATAATTGCAAAAGTTGCAAATACAAAAATCTCCCCAACCATATTTATTCACCTTTCACAACATCACCAATAATTTTGTTTCCCCATTTTGGGTGCTCCATTGCTCCATGTAGTAGGTTCATGTTCCCCTTATTGGCAAAATGCACCTTATTACCATTTGAGTATGCGCATCATTCGCCTACACAAAACTTCTTTTTTTGTATGGTTGGAGTGGCAGTATGGATATAGGTAAGTTGGTATCTATAATATATGTAGGTATTTTTCTTTGTGTCTTCCGAATCTGACGATGATGATAGGGAGCTCCCAGCTTCCTCGCACATTGTTTGAACACTATGAACACGCTAAACGCAAGCGCTACCAACAATTCACCACTCTGTTAAAGTTGCTCCCTTTATCGTAGTAGGTACCTACGTAGGCGCAGTTCTATGTAGTTTATGCAGACCTCTTTCGTCGATAGCTATAGAGAACTCCAGAGCCTCGAGACTCCAATTTGGAGTTGTTTTAATCGCATGCTCTTCTGAGCTGATAGAATAATTGAAGAAGTCAAAAGTAAAATTGGAATATGTAGGTACCTACCTACATCCCTGGAAGACTTAAACTTCATCCAACAAAAAACATTTCATACTCCCCAAACCTTTAAAGCCTTTGTTTTCGAAAGAGAAAGAAAAGGAGGAAAATCAATGGAATTATCGGGAGACTTCTGGAAACTGGAGTGGAGAGGCTTCTCCATCATCATTATCAACATCATTGTCATCAAATTTAGGTACCACTCTATATCTACCATCATTTCATCAGTGCCATCAAGAAGCCAAGTTCAATGGGAATAAAGGCAAGGAAAGGAAAGGACCGAGACCGACCGACCGAGACCGACCGACCGCACCCTGGTTGCTAAGCAACTCTCTCCTACACTCTCTCTTTCTATCCCTCTCTCATAAAACATCATAAAATCAGTTTGTACTCCTTGTTATGGCCCTGGCCCCCCACTTGATGCAATGGTATTTGTGTGCCGTTCCTTTTACACCATAAAGTCGAAAACCCACCATCAGCCCCCTCGGCATTCACCAAAAGTCAGTTTTCTTTTGTCAGTTTTGCATTTCTCTTTACCTCTACTCCATCGTTTTTTTTTTTTTTTTTTTCATTACATACCTACATGCGATGGCTCCTTTTTATTTTGTTTCCTCAAATGTTAGAAGGGGCACAGGGCGGGGTGTTAAGCCGGAGCATGAGCTTAAACAGGGAATATTTTTAAAGAGATACCTTGTTGAGTTGGAAAAAATAAAAGGAGTAAACTCACCACAATCTGTTGAGGTTCTTTTTTTGTGCCTTTTGTGGTTGGCCCCCTTTTTTTTTTTTGCTTCATTTTTTTCTGTTCAAGGAACAATGCGAATTAATTTCGTTTGAATGCAAATGATACGAAAAAGAAAACGAATAGACAACAAAAACAAGAAGCCCAGAGTAGTGTACCTACACACCACTTGAATCCCATGTTGCTTCTCCCCTCCGGCCCACTCCTGTGCCTGTTAATATGGTTGGTTTCCGAGGGTGTAGGTAAGGTAAGTGATTATCTTCTTTTGGAAGGCTTCGTCCTTTTCGTCTGCCACACCCGCGTTTTTCGCCCAAATTGCTTAACATGACTTAATTGCTGTCGAACAAAATATCCAACAAATGAGATAGACAGTGAGAGCGAGAGAGGTAGAAAAAAGGAGAGGGGGTGAACGGGCAAGAGACAACATATAGGAAACTAAACCGGGTTGTGCCAGATTCAGCAGCAGCACTACAAGTTCCAGCACCCGTCACGACACCCGACGGACGATGGCTTTTTGCTTTATGGAAATGTCCTTTTTCCACTTCCTGTGTTCTCGTTCTTCTCCGGTTTCCTGGAAGAAAACAATAAAAAAAAAGCTATACAAGAAATCTTCTTTATGGGTTTTAGCACTGAACTTTAAGTGCGAAAGTTTAACATAGGTTTTTGATCCAAGTCGGCTAACAGCCATCACAATCGACCCTAGAGGACACCGAAAAGGACTCATTCATTTGATCCGCTTTATTGTCACCACAATTCCATTTTTGGTAAGTCCATTTTTCAAGCTTGTTCAGTACTTATATTTACTCTCTGGAACCCTGAAGTGTATGTGTAGGTATAGGATCTGGGATGCGAAACATTTTATATTTGAATCGCCCGGTAGCTCCCCGCTTCCCCCCTTTTTCTCTCACTCTTTCTCTCTCTCACTCTCTTTTTGGTTTTGGATCCATATTCCATAAACGACCTTTTTTTAACATGGAACATGGACTCTTCTTCAACAGCATCGTTGGGGGTTAAATGGGATCCTTTTTCCATCATCATCGCCATCATCCAGAACCAAAAATAGGGCGTGTCGTGGTGGTTGGTGTACAGCACTTTTCGACTAAAGCTATACCTAGCTACCCAAAAGGAACCTTATAGCGTTTATACCATATGGCAGGCTTTAAATATTTATAGAGTGAATATTGAATGGATTTTTCTGATTTACTTTAGATTAGGTCATGTTTATAAGTCTTTAAATGGTGCTGCTATGTTGATGGCTGTTGCGAGAGGCTCCCTCTTTGCTCTTTAATATATGGATACTACTTTGTGGGGGTGAAAAAAACAAAATAAATAAATAAAAATGAAACCAAAACAAATAAGAAACTCTTAAATTGGAATCTTTGGTGGGATGTTCAGGACTCTTTACCTATGTAAAACAAGGTATAGAGGTAAAGGTATACCTACCTATGTCCAATATGGGTTGATGTTTTTTTTTTTGTTGTTGTTTTCTATTTTGCATATGAAAAGAAAGTAAGTCAGGTGGAAGAATTTGTAATTTAAGGCTAAAAATACGGTTTATATTTTTATATAAATGTACCTTCCTCTACTCTAGTTGACCAAGGATATAGGTATAGGTACTTTTGGATAAACATATGGATACGAACCTAATTTGAAGGAGAAAAAAGAGAGCACACATATTTTGGGGACATTTATTTAAAGTGATACCTATTAAAGCTGAAAAATATTGATGATTTTTGCGTTGGATTGAGGTTAAAATAAGGGAAAGGTTTTCTTTCATTACCCATACGAATATAGCCTATGATCACACATAATACACTTACATAGATATTGCATCCAGTGCAAACAATGATGGTTACATTTTTAATCACTTTTTTGCTGCATTTCTCTATTTATTCTTCTTCCTAAATTATTTGAAAAGTCTACATGACACCTTAAATAAGTATTCTTGTCAAACTGACATGGCAATCTAGATAAATTAACTTGGTTTACTGTTAAATTGACAGCACTAATTGTCAGTGTAATTTACATTACTCAATGTTTATCTAAATTCTAAATCCCAGGATGATCTAACATGACAAATTTTAACTTTAACAATATCCATCTGTCTAATTAATGTACCCAAGGACTTGTTAAATTTTAACCCGAAATTTCTATCCGAGTGCAGGGTTGCCATAGTAGAGACAATATAAAAAGCTATTAATAAAAAAATCGCTGTAAAAATTCATATCCTATAGGTAAATAAAGTATAGACCAGTAAATAAGCTCAGAAATAGTAGAATTAAAAATCACCAGTGATTATTGAGTCTTCAGCCGCACTTTTGATTTTATAAATTTTAAGACTTTTAAAGTGTTTAGAACTCAAATATATTTCTAAGAGGCTTAAAATCCTCAAGCAATTTAAACCCTCAAAAGATATGATTCCAAGTTGAAAAAAATCCACAAAAGTCTCCAAAAGATGAAGTAACTTCGAAATACCTAGTTAATGATTTAATTTAAGAACATAAGTCTCCAAAAGACTTTTATACTTGAGTATATACTCGTACTGAAAGATTTCATTAAGTAAAATAGGTCTCCGAATGGCTTTAAGATACTTCAATATATGAAAAGACTTAAAATGCATAGAAACTCAAGAAAAAAACTAAAAAAACCCAAAAGAAGAAAAGTCTCCAAAAGGATTATACTCAATTATAAGGCTCCAAAAGTATTTTTATTTCAAAAAAAAAATATTCGGAAACTTTTACAGCCATATTATTGACTTGTTTCAAAACTAGTTTCAGGGCAGAACTAGTTTTATAGATGTTTGGAAGTGGACAAATCGGTATTATTCAAAAATATTTTGTAACCTAAAACTCGAAAACTTAAAACTAGTTTTGGATAAAACTCTAAATACATAAAACCGTGGTAAATTTGGGACTCCAAACTTTTATAAAACTAGTTTTGCTATTATACTAGTTTTGGAATAAGTCAATAATATGGCTGTTAGCATTTCAAGTAATTTATGTAAGTCTCCAAAAGATGATGCCCACAATAAATCTTAACGATTAATAGAAATCAAAAGGTTAAAAATGTGCATGCAAATTGAAGGAATCAAAAATAGTAAGTACAAAATGTTTAAAAGAATAAAAGATGAAAAAAAAAGTCTACAAAAACTAAAGTCTACAAGAGACAAAAATGGTCAAACTTCAAAGTTTGTTGAATTTCGATGGATTTTCGATGTCTTAAGCATTACCTTCAAAAGTGTAGGTACACCCATAAATTTGGATCAGATCTAAAATGTGAAGAGGGGGCGGGGAGAAACTTTTGGAATTCAATTTGTTCGTCTCAATTCTCTCTTTGAAAAACTGTGACGAAAAAAAATATGTCAGCTTTTGCAATTCTACACACAGAAAAATGCTGTCAATTTTGTTCGTAGGTGCAATTGATTTCTAAAAAAAACTTGCCTAAACGATACAATATCAGGTTTTTGTGTTAAACGTTAACAATTTTCGTTAAACCACAGCTGCGCTGGGAGTTACAAACTGGTCCAGTACAGTAGGCCTAATCCACTATGAAAAACCATAGTAAAAGCAAAACTCATTATCTAGGTGTAACCCAGTAAAATTAGACTTTATTTTCAAAAAAAAATCTGAATTTTAGTGGAGACACATCCTAAAAAAAAAAAATTTAAACACATCCTAAAACAACTCTTCGTCAATATTCAGCTTTGTCGAATTTTTTTCGAAGTGGCTTCTTCGGATTTGCCGAAATCACACAAACAAAAATTGACGCCTCTATTTCTATTAATATCGATTCTTATAGATATCGGAGAGAAAAATTGTAGTATACCTACCTAAGCAACCATTTGCGATTTTCTAAATGTAGAAATTGAAAAAAACATTCCGTAACGTTAGCAAAAATACCACTTTTTTAACCATTTAGGTTCCTACCTATAGTAATCAATCTCAAAACAAGATTTAATAAATTTTAAGCATGATGATTTATATTCGGAGTCAAGCCATATGTTCGCCAACTTTTGTGGACAACCAATATTTGTCTTCTTAATAGTACTAATCTTCTTCCCTAAAATGTCCAAAAATAATGTGTAGGTACCAACGAAAGTTCTCAGAAATAATGATATCAACAGATGCTGCCATCTGCACAAAAGCTTTCATTATTTTATTCGGTAAAAACAAAACAAAAAAAAGTTAAAAAAAAAAGGAACAAAAGGCCAAATCACTTGCTGAAGATCGAGTAAAAGCAAAGTAGGTATCGCATATAGCTATACACATACAAATGAGACGACGACAAATTACTAATCTTGGCAAATGCCGGAAATAATCACCATAGAGGAAACGACCGACCAAACGAGTAAAGAGAGGACTAACAACCGTATATATGTTTATACGAAGAACGACCGATCCGAAAAATATACTTCAGCAAATGCCTCAAGGCAAGGGAAAGGGATAAACACCATCCACTACAATTTTCATACTTGAATCGAATCAACGCTGCCATTGTTGTCCCTAACAGAGGGCAACGCAGCGGGGACAATGGGGAGCCGGAGCATATAGTATAGAGAGGCATATCTCAAACTCAAGATTCGAGAATACGACGACAACGACAACGACGATACTGATTCCTAAAATGCATCCAGAATGATAATATGGGAAATGTGTCGATAAAGTACGAGTATAAATTTGGTTTAAGTGTGTGCATTCCCGGAGATATCCCATAAGTTAGCCGTTAGCCCCAGCTTCTTATTCAAAGACAGATGAAAACATTTCTTTCACTTAAAGTCAAGAGTGCCCACTTGTCCCAACACTCTGTCTGGGTATCTGGTTCCATATTAGTTGGTGAATGCGAGATTGGAGTTTTTTCTTTTTAAATTCTGGATTAATATGCCCAAGGGGGTTGGTTGGATTGAGGGAGAGATATACTTTAATCTTAACGAACAAATAATGACACACCCCATTAAAACACTGTTCCTTGATAAGCGACGACAGTTATAGTCTCTGAGTTTATGTTGCCAGTAGATATATAATTCTTATAAACAAAGAGTACAAAATGTTATAGCAAAATGTATATGTAATTTTTACTTAATCAACCCGATTACAGAATCCCATGAGTGAGCTGCGGAGGACGACAGCCTCCAGCCAGAAATTAAAAGAAAACATCCAGCAACTTGTTTCTTTGAGTTAAAAGGAACTAACAAATTGACAGTTGTTGACAGATCGGGTTCATATTTTGGCATTTAAATAAAGTACAGTGCTACCAAATTTCAAAAAATTATTTTCTTACTTTCCAAAACTGAATAATTTTCACCAATTTTTGTCCGAAGTTCTGTCAAAGTTTTTATAAAAGAAATGGACTAAAATTGGCATTGTTGAGAATTAAACGAACACACCTATAATTATTCCGCATAATTATTGTTTAGTCATATTTTGTATACTTAAAATACGTATTTGTAAAATGTATACAGTATAATATGCAACACTGCTTCCCAGAATATAATAGAATTTAGCCCTATCTTCAGTTAGTATAATGCCTTCCTTCATTCCGATCTTAGATACGAAAGTATCTATATCTACAAAACCAAGTTGATAACTATCTTGTACACTGCTGCAAGCAGAGCAACTTAACGCTAGTATATAGTAAGCCCGCCCTCCCTTGAGTTAGGTACGGTACAAATCAGCAGAATGCAGTGACCAGTATTATACATAACTCTGTGGAACGACACTAAGATTATGACGAACAAGATGCATTCCAGAATATAATGCAATCATTTAATATTTTGCTTCGTATTATTACTTTTTTTTATATAAGAAATATTTCTTTAAGCATCACTATATGAAAACTGCACATTATAAAGATAAATTTCGGGTGGGTGGGGATGGAGATAAAAATGCATTGTGTAACTACAACGATGATGATGATGTCACCACTAAAGGCCGCTTCAAGTCGTGTGGTGAACAACAAGTTTGATAAAAAAAAAAAGGAAAAGGGAGACTGGGAAATAAAGTAAACTAAAATGGTCAGTGTTCTACGATAAAACTATATTATATTTCAGTGCGATTACAGGGGAGTTATGAAGCATTTAATTTGATTTCATATCTTTTTTTGTTAAATAAAGAATTATGTATACATAGTTAAAATGCAAAAGCAGAGATATAGTAAGTTGGTTCAAGTACAACAACAGAATTCTTTTGAATAAAACTTATAGATTTTCGTATGGGGAATGTGATTTTCTTGTATTTATAGAAATTAATTGAACAAACATACAAACAAAATCTTGACAACATTTAATAATGAACATGATAATTTTCAGTGTTCGCTCTCATAAATCTAAACCAAGTTGTCCCGATTTATTTCACACTTTTGGGCTTAAAAAGTTTAGATGAAATATGTGTGGATTAAATTTCTCGCTTATTTTTCCTCGTAGGAAATCAATCTTAAGTCCGAACCACACTACTCTCGTGTGGTGTATTGTGGAGTAGTCTGTCGCTGTAATTCCAATGTATTTCATAGTTTTCGACACAACACATCATACGATACAAATATGGCTCAATACGCATATGAAATACATTAAAGCGATAGCGACACACTACTCCCCAACACAGAACACGAAAGTAGTGTGGTTCGGGCTTAAGGCAGAAAAGAACGCTCATGAGAAAGGCCGAGTTCAACGCACATCTGAATATTCAGAATTCTGAATTTTTGAAGCTCTTGATTGGCCAGCTGTCAGAAAAAGTTCTGAAAATTCAGATGACTTCTGACAGCTGGCCAATCAAGAGCTTCAAAAATTCAGAATTCTGAATATTCAGATGTGCGTTGAACTCGGCCAAATATATATAAATCATTTCGGATTCCTGAAAATTTCTACCCAAGAAATTTCTGTTTGAAAATGTCAGTTTGAATTCAAATAACAAAACAACAAAATCAACTAAGCTGTTGACTTAAGATAGGCTTACACCAAATAACTGGCTGAACACAATAGACGCCCGTGATTATTAAAACTTTTTTAACTCCCAGAGTCGCGTTCGCGGCTGCGTCTCCATTGTATTCACTTTAACTAGATTTTATGTATTTTAACTTTGACAGGTGTGAACGCGCGTTCGAACGCGCTTCTATTGTGTTCAGCCAGTAAAGCAAAACTGCCTGTTCAAAATCCAAATCAAATGAAGCGAAACAAAATAATTTGTTTCTTGCTCTATTTTGAGTGGGTTATAAACAGTGACAGCCATGCTTTATTTATTTTCTTCAACACCACAATTATACCGTTGCTGCTGTACTTCACAGAAAATTAATAAACGAAAGAAAATTATCTATAGAGTACCTATAATATCACTCATATGCTCCAAACAATAAATTTTGTTCTTGTTTGTGCGGTGTGGGCGCTATAATTATTTAATTACATTTTTAAAAAAAAGCAGTTTTGTTTGTTTAAGCTTTACTTATGATTTTTCGCCTGAAGAAATTTATTTTCTTATTTTAATGCGGGCTGTTCCATTATCTCATCTGCAATTTTTGACATTTTGCGAATAATGCCCAAAATTTTTGTTTGCCGGCTTTGTTTGCTTTATTCAGTCTGAATAAACGCATTTAAATTATGTGCATTTTAAATATACAAAAGATTAAATACCTATTAGTTTTATTTGGTGCAATTAGTTTTTTTCTATCTATTTATTAGGTACTTTGCAGAGTGCTTTTTGACACTACAATAAATTTGAGTTTTATAATTTTTTTTGTTAAATTAAAGAAAATTATTGTGTTATTATAAAATTAAATTTATAAATACATGCACATTTACAATATTTTTGTATTTTGTTTATGATTTCTTGAAAATTTTGATAGTGATTTATTATAAAACTGTGTTAACTCTATTCGATTACATAAACCCCATATAAACCGTTCCAGACTTTTTTGACAGTTTTTTCTTTCTGTCAAATCGAAATCAAGAAACACTTCTTAAAGTCCTCCACACATGATCCCATTGAGTATTAACGCATTTTAAAAAAAAAAATGGGAAAGAATTACACACTATTGGCAAATTTATGTGTTGAATATGAGTTTCATATTTTGCTTTCACACCATTCATTCATGAAAGCAAAGTTTCACCTTAACCTCAAAAACTGAAATGGAATAGAATGTCTGATTGTTTTAGAACCAATCCTAAAATGTTCATGTATTAACATACCTATACTTACATAAAGTCGAATAGTGTGGAATCGACTGTCAAATTATGTAGCATGCGGATTGTCACATATATCCTGTGTGGTGAACTGTCATATTTTGTTTCCACACTATTATAAATACATGATTTTCTTCCCACTTTTTTGACATGATTGAGTTAATATTCAATGGGATAGTGTGGAACGACTTTTAACATGAAAAATAGGTTCTTAAAAGACGAAGTGTTCAATAAGGTAAGTAATGTCGTTTTCGGTTCGATTTCGGAACTGTTCCATTCCTATTGAAAATGAAAGTTGGAGTAAAAGGAGTGAAAAAGGACTTACTCCAAACGTTCACTCGAAAACGATATTATAGCCATAGGTAGAATCTAGAGCAAGAAGATGTTTGAATTAAACATTTTTTTACTATGATTTTATCAAATATGTACATAGGTATATGCTTGAAAAAATTATAAACAAATTCCAATGCCCCATGACATATACAATACAATATCTGACAAATGTTTTTTAATTAGAAATAATTAACTATTTACGTATGGCTTGTCTGGTTTTGATAGCATAATAAACAAACAAATTACCTATGGCACACAAAGTGCAGTTTATCGACACACAAATAATTTGTATAGCTTAACATCGATTGTCACTATAGGTAAACCAATTTAATTCAAAGACTGTGCCACCTCCATATGTATGCATATGGCAATGGTATTCCCTAGTAAATAAATGCATATTAACAAAATTTATTATCGGAGCATCCCAATTAAGTTATGTTATGTGAAATAAAGTACAAGTATACACGCAACTAACTATATAAATGTGAATTCTGTGCAAAATCCATAGGTCACGTAATTGTGAAACCGATTTATTAGTTTTATATAGAAGCGGCATGGAATGTTCCACCCCTGCCAACATCACCCTTCCCACACAACAGAAAACAAAAAAAAAAAAACTTATAACTTTAAATCGATGAATGGAATTTTGAATGCAACCATAATGTAGCCGAAGTGCATATTTGGTGAGAGAAATAATATGTACCTACGAGTGTATATAGTGTATAGAGTAGCATGAACTAAACTATTGTGAATTAATATTGTTTTAGGTCTAGAGATTGGATTGGTGAAGTAATTTGTATAGTAAATTTTTAATAGCTTCCCACAAATTAATTGAATTAATTAAAAAGTATATTTTAAAATGTCTAATGGCCAATTTAATAGACATTCACTAATATCGCTTTTGTCTACATTTCTTTTAAATTATACCAGACCACATTTAAGTATTTCAGTTTCACCAAATGTAAAAAAGGAAATTTTAGTTAAAATTGGGCTTGCTTCACATCCCTTGATATAAAATTAGGTAATTTCCCTCTAACATTCGAAATGCTTGTGAAAAAGCAATATATGTAGAAAAAAATGCTACGAAAAATGCTATTTACACACAAACTATATTTTTGTTTCGACCTATTCACATTTTATATTTGCAAGAAATTAAATAAAAAAGTGACTGCAAAATATCATCTATAATTTTCTTACTCGTCGGCTGACATCTGACATGTTAGACTTCACAAATCACATTTTTAAAATTTATTGAGGCGAAAATGGGCTTTTAGTTTATAAGGGCACTTAAAACCATTTTAAATTTGAAACCAAAAAATCACATTTTAACTCTAAATGGACTTTTAAATATTTTAAAGTCCTTCATGAAATGGGGCATTATAGTTTGCAGAAAATCAAGTTCCTGTCGATTGAGTCGAATTCAGCTTTGAAATCTACTAATTTCTCACAGATTTCAAAGCTACATTCAAGAATATAACATAATTTTATATTCTTTGGACGTTTTTATATTCTTTTCTCCACATGTACCTTAGCCTTCTGCAAACGAATCGTCTAGTCATAGACGCGTACAAAAATCTTCATTACAATGACGAGGATGACTACTCCATGCTTAGACACGAAATGTTACATCTTATAGACAATGTTCAATCAATTGTACAATTTTCTTCTATGCATGCATATTCAAAATTTCACCAACATTTTCAGAAAATAGTTAATACTTTAGATACACCTGGCGACTAACACTGCTGAAAGCAAATCAACATGCAGCTTGCGTGCTGTGATGAAAACGTTCAGTTAACGCCTCATGTGCCGTTGTCTTTTGGTGAAAAACGTTAGCTACAGACAAGCTGCACAAAAGCCACAAACAAACGTATTAGGCGTCTATGACTAGACGATTCGTGTGCAGAAGAGCTTAGTTGTCTTAATGAAGAAAATAAGCTTCAGTTGCCATCAGTAAATAAATGCAAGCAAACAGAATTGCCAGTCTTACTTTTTTGACTTCCATAAAATTACAGTCGACTCTCTCTAAGTCGAATTTTCACGGGATACCAAAGTTTGTTCGAGTCAGAGAGAGTTTTGGAAAAATTCGAGTTATAGAGAGAAAGATTATTTTTTTTTTCATTTTTTTTATTTAATAAAAAAGGTTAATCCTACATACTTACAACAAGTTAGAACAAAATTAAAGCTTCTTCATTATTTAAAAAAAATAATAATAAAATAAGGACTTATGAATTCATCGAAACGAAACAAAAATATAAAATAAAAACATCTTCTGAATAGGAAGAAATAGACGATGATGGCACACGCGATGCTACAAATACATATTAATGGTATTGTAGTGTCTTGGTACTTGATGGTTCGTAGTTACATATATACATATACAGGCGCGGATCTAGGATTTCAGTTTGGAGGGGGTCACGTTTCCTAAGGACAAATCACCGACAAAGTGATATAAAATGCATGCAATTCCTGAAGATGAGAAAAGTATAGGACTTACATTTAGATATCGATAATATCGTTGACCACGGTGATGTTGGCAGAAAAGATACAAAATTAAAACATTGCAATTTTTAATTATAAAATTGATTTTTTTCAAACTCTGGTTCGATATTTCATCTACAAAAATACAAAAAAATGCCCCAAGTTCAAGACGATACCGAGACGAGAATGAGTTAACGAGACAGAGACGACTATGAAATCTTAAAGTCGCCTGAATGAAATAACTACCTACATTTTTGGTAAAATTCAGTTCATTTTTAGTTTCATAAAAATTTCTTAGGTTAGTAAAAATATTTTTTAATCAAGGTAGTTTAAGAGGACATATCTTACAGAAGAAAGACGATATCAGACCAGTGGGACTCATACAAAAAAAGGTTCCTATTATACCCGAAAAGCCGTTGTGACTCAAAAAAAACTATCCCGCTAGAGATAAGGGGCCTCTTATTAAACTGCCATACGACTTTTATTTTCTAGATTCGACCGTGATTCTATCAGTTACAGCAGTTTATCACAGCTTACTCAAACCGCCTCCGTTTACTTACCGAGAGTATATATCCGATGTACGGATTAATACTGCAATAACGAGAATTGGGAGAACGCACAAGACCCTTGTTCCTGATCCCGAGATACCAGATAATATCAAAATCTACTTCAAATAATAAAGTTGTAAATTAAACAAGATTTTGATTAAAATAAACTTCGTTTCAAACCCCAGGTAGACCAGTGAGCCAAGTTTCAGACTTTGATAAAAATTACATCAAGTTCCCATAGATGTACAAATTACGATACTTTGCGTTTGCATCCATCTGCTTATCATACAGCTAATAAACCTAGATTTAAGTGTGTCTAGCTTTAGGCAGCTGCCCAACTCCAAAACATTATTTATAAATATTTTCCATCCATTGTCTAACTAAGACACTGCGGTTGGATTTCCAAACCAGTTCTTAAGTGAGTATACGTGAAACGCCAAATGTAAGCCTAGGAACGAATTGAAAAATTATTCTTGAAATTAATGAAATTTTCATTGAAAGTATCCACGAAAGTCCAGGAAATAACAGGATATGTTAAGACAACTGTTACAATGCGTTTATAAATAAGGAGATGTCCAACTATCGACTAGTTGTTCAAAAGTTTTCTAAGGAAATCTAATAAATACGACTGTTTATCTTTTGCTCTGGGCTTCTGGGGGGGGGGGGTCATGACCCCTATCACCCCCCCCCCTTTTTTTATTTTGTTTTATGCTAAACAAAATTCGATTTACAGGGTGAAAAAAATGCCAGTAATCAAGAAAATGTGTTCGAGTTAGAGAGAGGTTCGACTTAGGAAATGGTTTTTGTATGGAAAATTGAGGGGAATGTTAAAATATGGCGAAAAAGTACGAGTTAAAGAGACATTTTACTTAGGGAGAGTATGACTTAGGGAGAGTTGACTATATATATTAAAAGATATCAAGTTCGATTTTTTTTTATAAAGATTTCATAAACTATACCCTTACAGAGTGTGAAATACATCCCCCTTTAACTATCCCAAGTAAGATAATAATTTATTTACTTTGAATTTCAGCTTCCATATACATACCTACCTATTTACTAAACGCAAAATAAATAAATAAAAGTACCAAAGATTATGATTGATAAAGTGTGAATGGATTTTTTTTTGTTCGATTTATGTAACTCTCATCATATTATCGTCTGCCAAAAACTCACTAAAAATGGGGTATCGCTGAAAAAATATAGACGGTGAATGAAACGTGATTAGTATTCAAAACATTTAATGTGTCCGTATGGTCTATATTTGGGATCATATGTATAGTAATCCGCATATGAATCTTCCCATATCGTGTGTTATACGCACGCCTTGCCATAGAAAGATTTATGGCTCAAAGTAAATGAAATATTGTAGGTAGGTATTTACTTTCGAAAGCTGTGCCCGCGATGAACTTTCTGAATAGGTAAGGTAGGTATTTTTTTTTATTTCCTTTCTTTTTCATATATGTATCCCCACGCGACATGGTCTGGTCGTTGTCTTCAGTTCCACCTGTTACATGAGTCATTCATGGCGGAGTCGCACTCTCTTATCCAAAACCAACAAGGATCCCTGAAAAATCAAACAATGCACCTGATAAAGTATATCTATAGGTATACCTATAACCTTTATGGGAAAGGACACAGAAGAGACTATAGAGCAAAAAAACACACGCCTTCTAACATTCCATATGGTGGTTAAATCGATTTTTCACAATTTCCAAGGATACACCTATCCCCATCCTGTGGCGACCGACCGACGACGGGCCGGGCGGCAGAAATAAATTGAGTGGCGTTATCGAAACTCCTATAGATGTCCATAGGTATAATGTCCCTTGATATGAGGTGTCTGAAAAGGGTGGGATTTTAAATCTGTTATCTGTAGGATGTTTGATACAGTAAACGATTTTACATCATCCAGTCTGAAAGCAGACAAGGCTTATATAGTAGACCGTAGACCATCAATGCAACAGCGTTGCATCGGATTTAAATGGACAACAACTAAAAACCGAGGTCGACATTATTCGATATATCTGTATGTTATATAGGTAAAACTTATATTATATACGTGTAATACCTACATCACATCGAGTTGACTGTAGAACGAGAAAACCTTCTTCCTGTATGTATATAAACCTCTAACTCCTATACATGAGAAGACAAAAGGCGTTTCGCAATATCGGTATCCCAACTTAATTTTCTCCATCTAACTTAAAAATTTAAGCAGTTTATTCTGCACTGTCTTGTTTGTAAGGCAGACACAACGTCACACCCACCCCCGATCATCATCCCTTGAACTTCTTTGGGCCAGAGAAGAAGACTATGCGACGACAGAGTTTTCCGCTTGAAAATTGCACTGCGCTGCGAGAGTATTGTTCGGCTTTTACTTCGAATGCACTTTGCGTGATAGGTATATATCGTAAAGGTGACGGACTTAGGAGCTTACATAATTTCCCTTACAGATTTCAAAGTGAGATAATTTTTGTCAAAATCTTTGTGAAATCAATTTGAATAGACATAAATATTTACGTTGAAACGAATTGAACAGTTAAGCTACGATTAGAAAGTCAACCACAGATTAGCCATATGAAGTTGAGAATGTTTCGTACGTTTCACCCTCAAAAACCCATTTGTTTACATTGTTGTATTTGTAATTTTTTCCCGCGTCGATGAATAGATGTTTATTGCAACAACAAGTTAACCAGGTGTGTGAAGATCCCTACTGTCTATGTGTGAGATTTTTATACACACATTCTCATTTTTTATCTGATAACTGCCAGTTCAAGCTTGTAGGCAACTTAAAATGGCTGCCGGGGATTCTCATCTTCATGTGGCTAATCTGTGCAGCCAACGCAAATGGTCAACGTGTTGACTGTCTAACGTCAAAATGACGTCAGATTCTATCCCGAAGCTATCAAGTCGTGTGATCACCGTTAAGACAGAATACTATCAAAACATTGATGCTGCGTTGACACTAATTTTAGAGTCAACTTCTTAATTAATTTGTGCGATCGTGTAATCACCCTGTCAGCGCAGTTATCGGACAATGTTGAAACACCAACATTTTTGCCGGGTCAAGGTAGCTCACAAAATTAATCCATCAACATCGTAGAAATCTTTCAATGGAATTTGACAATTGAGGCTGCAATTTTTATTTTGACATAATGTAGATACGTATATTGAATATTTTGATCCAAATGTCATCAAAAAGCGCTATAAGTGCCGTTTTTCGTAGCAAAATGTGTAATCTATAAGAAATGTTGAATTTTCTCAGAAGTTTTTCAAGTTCAAGTTCAAGTTTTGGTAACCAACATTTTCACCAAGTTTTGCAAAACTGGGCTTTGACAGCAAATTGTGAAATTTTGTGAAAATTTGACATGTAGTTTAAGGTATCAAATCATTGATACCAAAGGGTAAACACCTAACAACACCAAAACCAGAAAACACTATAATGCCTGCATGATAACCAAAATGTTCACCAAGTTTCGCAAAACAGCGTTTTTTTCCTATGGGTTTTGACAGCAAATGGTGAGTATTTGTGCAAATTTGGAAAAAAAAAATCAACGTTACCATGAACAAGCCTGCTACAACGCATTTTGGGATAGTATTTACCGAATTGTGTTATAAAGTGTGATCGTCATCGTCAACGTTTAATGCGTTGTCACAGTCTACGGGGACAGTATATTGACGGTATTCTGTGTAACTTCAATGAGTCAACGCTCAACGCGTTGACTATGTACGTTGACCGTCTAATCGTAGCTTTATTATATAATAAAGCCTTGTTTATGTTTAGCCCCTCAACAAAAAATATCTTTTGCGGTTATGAGTTTCAACCAATTATTTTTTTGTCATCTCTTTCTAGTACTTACAGTTTGTCAAACAACACCCACTTTGTATTGATAATTATGTATATGAAGAACAAAGATGAAGAAAATTAGAAAGAATAACTTGTCTGTAGGTTGATCGATTGATATCGACTTCAAGTTCCTTAGGTTTTTCCAAGATCTGCCTAATTGTGAATACCTATTTGCTCGTTGGCAGACTTTCTACTAGCTATTTATGTTCTTAAATAGTACCTATGTATTTGTTAGTTTATCCGATGAATGTCAAAAATCGTTAACAAATAAATTGTATAAATCTTTAGCAAATCTCTTGACACATATATTCTAGCATAATTCGGTAAATTAAGCGTCGGTGTTGCACTCAGACGCACATATAGCAAATATCCCCCGGAACAGAACTAGGTCATGTTCCTCATTACTTCCGATTCAATGCATTTAACATTTTCACAAGCACCTAGAGAGGATTAAAAACATTATTTTGAATATAAGTCCTAATGGATATATATTCGATAACATGGCCATATAAGTCTACCACACCATTACCTCTTCTCAATTTTAGACGTTAAAAGAACCCCTAGCAGAAACAAAAAATAAAACACAGCTTTTAAAGCCTATGTCACCATAAGTTGTGGCCGAAATAAAATTCCATATTAAGCAGCCGTCGTTTCCTCTCTTTATGCATACCTATCCACAGGGAATCGGGATTCTCGCCCCAATAGATTTACCCCTAAAATCCCACATAATCCAAGGTTCTCGTTAGAATATCAGAGATATCCTTGATAATATTATGGTCCTGATGTTTTGTGTGTTTATGTGTACAGCTTAAAGATTCAGGATGTCTCACAGTCTCTTATCAATTAACAACGAATCTGGCAATCCATTCCATTCAACCAACAACCAACAGCACATTGTCTTAGGCAAGATTTTCTGAATGTGATTTAAAAATGAAGCGAAAAGATTTAGTTCCAGAACATGATGTGCATCTTAAGGATTTTTGTATCCAGCTGCTGTTTGAGAGAAGAGGACGACGACGTAGGAACCTATAGTAGAATAAGAACTGTACGCAGAATAAAATATGAACACGAAAAAGAACTAAAAAAAAAATACTGTATCCCCTTATGCAATTTGGAGAAAAACGAACAAGAAAAAAAATGGAAAAAGATGCAGAATACAACAACTGCAGGCTTCTTGGCTGTGGCTGGGGCTGGGTATCGACATTTTTTCTTCTGCTCTAGACAGGGTGGTGGTGATGGCCTGATATCACATCCTTTTTACTTGCGATATAGGTACTATATGGGAAGTTATGGATTCGTACAAGAAATCGAACTCGAGATTTTGATCAAACTTTACATTACGATGATAGAGAAGATAAAAAAAGTGGGTCTCGCAAAAACGTCCGTCTGTCTGTCTGTCTGTCTGTCTGTCGGTTCGACTACAGCCTAAACGGATGGGTCGATTTTCTTTAAACTTGGTACCTAGCGTTTTTTGGACATTCCCCCCACCCGTTTTTTTCTCTTTTTTTTTAGGACCAAAGCATACAGTAGCTGTCATACAAAATTTCTTGGCCAAAAAGGAAAAACTTATTTTTCTCAAATCCAGCGCTACCGAATTTGTTTTTAAGAACTCAATAAATTTAAATAGTTATAAGTTGCCGTTTAATAAAAAACATGGTGCCGAAAAATGGTTATTAATGGTACCTCCCAAAGAACCATTTTTTTGATTTTCGCTTTTCTCGAAAAAGGTTAAACTGATTCTGATCAATTTTTTTTTTGAAGAAGTATTGACACATTCTAAATAATATTGTTTACCAAAATTTTCAAAAAAAATATTTTTTAGATTTTTAAAAAAAGTTTTAATATATTTTTTTGAAAACTCAATATTTCAAAACCGACTTGGTCGATTTTTATTAAACTTGGTAAATAGCAGTTTTTTAACTTTATCTAGAAGATTTTTGACAAAAATTATTCTAATACCCAAAAATAACGGTGCCTCCCATACAAATGTTAAAAAACTGTTAAGAAAAATATTTTGTTTCTCAAAAACGACTCCTACGATTTTCATAAAAGTTTTTTTGTGTGTTAAAATTAGTACGATCTACCATTTAAAATTTTTAAAGTTTATATTTAAGGTTTATTAACAGTACCTCTCATAGAACGGTTTCTTTGATTTTCGACTATCTCAACATCTGATCAACCGAATAAAATTAGATTTTTTATACAGAAGCTTGTAACAAATATAAATAAAAGTGCCTATCAAAATTTTCTAAAAAATGATTTTTGGATTTAAAAAAAAAAAATCAAAATTATTTTTTGAAAATTCGATATTTCGAAAACTGGTAGCAGATATTTTTATGAAGTTCAATTTTTAACGCAACATTAATAAATGCTTTAAATTGGCGTACCAATTATTTTTCTCAAAAATGTTAACGAAATTTTATATATAAAAAATTAATTATTTTTAAAACCGCTCCTACGATTTTCAAATTTTTTTTCTCATAAATAAAGATTTATATAAGAAATCAGATGGTGTACATCGCGTTGGGTTAAAACGGATTCAAAGTATTTAAATCAATTTCTTTCTAATTTTGCTGATTTAAAACAATTTACCAGTTTAAATAATATAATCTCCTTTTATGCATATTGCATATTTGCAACACTAGGCTATATTGTTAATATTTTTGTATACTAACATAATACCACCTGCAACTCAACTAAGTTTTGGCAAATGGATAAAATATAGACTCCCATAGCTAATTTATTTCAGACTATAGAACCACAATGTGATCGCGCATAAGAGCAAGTTCGTGCGACCCAGTCGTGCATATTTTTTTCATATACCTACCTACCTACCTACAGGATTAAGTTTTTTTTTTCTTTTCTTTTATTGTGAGACTGATGATGGTAAGTTCTTTAAGCCTTCATATTCCAACTACCTAGATATCTATAGTTTTTTGTACAACAAGATTAAATGTGTAAATGTGCGGTGCGGTTGCTGCATAGCCAAGATGAAAAGACAACAAAAAGTAAGCAAAATCAAAATTATAACGAAGCAGAAACGTGAGATAAAAATGATTTTCTAGTTAATAATAAAATAATTTAGTTAATTACAAAATAATGATTATTATGATGGTGCCTTCGTGAGTTTTTTTTAAAGAGCATCACAGGGTTTCACAACAATATGTTGGCAACGTGTTGTTGTTGTTATAGAAAAGTAAAGGTCCTTCATTCAGTCGCAGATGACAATATATGAGGGTAGGGGTGTGCGGAAGCAATTTATTGTTGATGGGAGGAATTAGGGTTGGTTAATTTTGTCTTGTCAAAAAATAAATAACATCACAATGTCACCATGAGGGCTTAATAAAACATAATTTGACACATAAAATTAACTTCGGGGGTTTAACTTTCACATCAAAGTTAAAAAATCTGCGTTTCTATAGAGAATTAATTTTAGATTTAAAACTAAACCTAGATTTGAAAACGTGCTGAAAACCAATTGTAACTCGTTTTCAACAAGAATATTGCAGGATTTACACGACTGAAAAACCCGCAGTATTCTGGCAGTTAACTGATTGATGTCAAAAAACTGGCAGAGCAATGGAAAAATTATTTCTGTTGGCAGTACCTACCTACCAATATACTGACAGAAAACTACCAATTTGTCAGTAGTGTAAATCCAGCATAAGAACTTGGAATATTCATATAGTGCAGTTCTAATGTACATATGTAGGTACATAGGTACCTGCTACAAAAAAAAGTGCTGAAATAGAAAAATATTATGTGGGTTTTTTTTGTTTAATCGATAGAGGGGGTCATGAAGAGTCTATAGTGAACTTTTCGACTGCCTAGCTTCCATTTTGAATTTAAGGTAGGTATGTACCGACATATGTACCTTGATTGATTTTTTGACAGAAAACCCACACACAAAAAGTATTCAAAATTTACTTCTCTACAACTTTGGTCACAACAGTTTTTTATCCACGATTAATATTTTTATGATGATTTGTCGATGTTAAAAATGGTTCGTTAGCGCCTGCTTAACTGCTTGTATTTAAGGTAGGTATGCAACTGGAACTGGAGCTGCAGCTGCAATAGTTGTCAAAAAGTGTTGTACGTACTTTTTTCTCCCTGCCCACAATTCAGCTGTACGGCTTTCTGACATTCTGACAGCAGAAGCACTGATATCTATTGACTGAAGGATCGAATACAGCTTGAAACTTATTTCAACCCCATATAAACACTAACCGACTTGAAATGGGCTTGTTCGCCTCTATTAATTTTGAAATGTCAAAAATGCTGCACGCAAAAGTTAAAAGTTGGTGATTTCTTGCAGCTGCGGCTGCGGCTCCGTTTGCAGCTACGTCGCATTGTATTCGCAACATTGAAATTATGTGTATTCAATATTTTGACACAGAGTCCGGCTGATGCAGCTTCAGTTGCAGGTTAGGTTCGTCTCCATTGGGTTCAGCCAGTAAGTCCAATATCCTGTTCTATTCGCGTACCCACATTGGTGTGCATTGATGTGTAAACCTAAGTATGACGGGCGGCGGTAGAGTGGAATAAAAACGTGAAGTTTCTTCTGTCGTTACGAGTCGTAACGAGTTCACACTTTACAATGTAGCATGGTATATTACGAAAATCTGCATAGTAGGATATCGGGTAAACTAGTACGTAATGTATCCGTGCACTTAGTCAACTCAGCTGTCAAAGTGCACAAACAAACGCCATCACCGCTTACCCCCCATGTATGTAGGTTAGGTACCTAGGCATAACAGTAATAATACGTACGTATAATTCTGATACAACATTCATTCCAATCAAAGGCCATCACCGACTTACAATTTATTTGATTTTCGACCTTTGTCCTCATTACTCCTTCCTACCCCTTCAATTGGTTTCCCTATCTAGAGCCTAGTTAGGTTACAGTGCTGCCACCCTACCTTTGTATATAGAAACTATAGTACTATCATGGGGACGAATTTTGTAGTATTGCATAGAGCCTGTGGCGGCGCTACAGTCGCCAGCAATTCCATGTTAAGATGACGGTAAGGTGAAGGGTAGGGTAAGGAATGAAGAAGAACAGTAAGAGGGAGAGAATTGGAGATAAGCATTGGATAAAAAGCAGAAGATGGGAAAGAAAACGAACAAATATTTTTCGTGTCTGCTTTGACCCGGCACAGAAATTGATGAATATTTTTTTGTCTCTTATGGTTTATGGGGGTAGCGATCATTTAAGTAGGAATTTGTCTTTTTTTGTTGATATTTTCTTGATGGTAGGTAAGGTAGGTAGGTATATTTATGAATTGAAATTTTCCAATTCATGAAAAAGGATTTGCCGTCGGCTTTGCTTCATTGAAACAAGTTGCAGAAAATTTGTTTCAATTTAGCTCAGTCAATCCAACTTCTTCGGCTAAATAGTTAATTAGGTAGGTAGGTATATAAGAAAAGAAATGAAAACAATATACCTAGGTACCTACCATGTATATTTTTTTGTCGACTATGTAGGTAGGCAGGTAGTATTGAATAACTATTATTAATTGAAGTTAAGTGAATATTATAGTGAAGTTATATTGAAATATGTATTGAAATTATATTGAAGTTGCCTTAGGTAAGTATGACGAGTTGATTACAGTCAAAAAAAATTGTTCCAGGTAAAGTGTAGGTAGTTTATATATAGTTAGCATACACAAAAAATCTAAATCTAAACAATATTAGACCTATTTTATAGGATGTATTGTACAATATTGAAAAAAAGTTTTTAGTATCGTAGGTAGGTAGGGGGGAATTTTTTTTTCATTTGGCAACACTGATCTGTGGTGTTTGGTATAAATATGATAACTCCATATTTTTAGTACATTTTACCTACAATTGTAAAAAAGTGTTTGGAAATAATGGAATTATTTAAAGGTATAAGTTTATGCATATTGTTAAGCATTAAGTTAAACATATTGGTAGACCAAACAGAAAAAAATCAATTTTTGGAGTTATCATATTTATACCAAACCCCACATATATCGAAGTTCACTAAGGTATGCAGAGTTCATTAGAGTCTAAAACAAATGGTTCAGTTAATGTTAAAAAACCAAAATCGTCGTTGCCAAGTCGGTACCTAAAATAAAAATCGACCGAGTTGTTTTTAAAATATTTAGTTTTTCAAGAAAATTACACGTTTGAAAAAAATATCGATATATAATTTTTTACGAATACATGGCTTGCCATATACATATGTATGAATGTATGTAGTACCAAAAATAAAAAAAAAAAAATTAAATAAAAATAATTGTTTAGTGAGTAGAAATTTTGACTTGTTTTACTTTTGAAAATTGAAAATTTCGGTGAAAACAAGTTTCACATAGTCCTAAAAGTTAAAAATGAACCCTAAAAAAACTATGTTTGCTTAAAATCTGTTAGATTATTTCATTCAGTTTTCAAAAATCCAAAACATGTTCTTAAAAAATTCGGAATACAATAGGTATTATTGAAGAAATATAAATTTTACTGATTTTTTTTATTAATCTGTGGGCCAATTTTGAAAAAATAAAGATTTTCCTTTTTGGCCCAAAAATGTTCTTTTATAGTTCTGTAGCTGTAGCCGATCAAACAGCGGGCACACGGAAGTTTTGCGAGACCCATTTTTTTGGTCTTCCCTATATCATCGCAATGTCATGTTTGATCAAAATATCAAGTTCGATTTCTTTGTACGAATCCAAAACTTGCTTGAGGAGATAGGTAGGTGGATAGGTACATACCTACATATGTACCTACATATATCTCAAATAAAACCTGCTGAGAAAAATAAGAATCCAGCCACAAAATGCATTTTACGGTGGTTACGAGTTCATTGAAATTAAAAATGTTTCTTATTTTGCAGGAAAAATAAAAATGATGACTTCAATTATTATTTTTTTTACAAAAATGCATTCCAATAATCTGTTAATAAGATCACAGATATAGGTACCTACCTAGGTTATAACGTAAGACGTGACATAAAAACTAATACCTATAGGCCAGCGAACGCAAATATACCTATAACTAATATATCGTTGAAACTTGGAATTCGTAAAGACCAAGAAATTAAAACAAAAAAATTACCTATAACAATACACCAAATCCAACCAACATACAACATCAACATCCAAAGAAGAGATAACGATCGGAAAATCAAAAATACCTACAAAAATGTAACAATAACTACACATATACCTAACTATACCTGTGCGCTATTCCTTCTCACAATTCCTTTTTAAAGAAAATCAAATTCGCGACAAAAAATACAATTTCTTTTCTCTAACCATGACAGAATGACAAAAATTGAAGAATATAAACAAAACATAAAAAATTGTTTCTCTTCTTCATCCCTTATCATAATTCTGCATTATCTTTATGTCATTTTGAAATATCCGTGACTATATCTATTGCTATATACCTATTCTGCAAAACCGAAGTATTGCGTAAGTGCTGCAGATGTCGCTACTGTCGCTCCCCGCCATGATAGTACTATAGTTTCTATATAAAAAGACCCTACTCCTTTAGCAGTAGATCTGCTGCGCTTAGTCCCAAACGAAAATCTACTGCGCAGCAAAACGAATCTACTCCTCTTTTAAGAATTTTGATCGATATCCAAAGTTAGCTCTAAACGCACCCATCCAAAATTTGAAATATGTAGGTATATATGAATTCTCCAAATGAAATGTGATTTTTTGTTAATTTAGTTTAAAGCCAACTACCTACATTGACCACTTTTTGCAAAATTTAAAATGTAAAAATATTTTTGTTCCCGCTAGCGCAGTTGTTTTGTGCAAAAGAATATACAATTTTTTTTTTTTTTAACCAAAATTTAAGATTTCTGCATCATTTTTATAAGGTTTTCAGTCAGAAAGACTATCCCAAAATAAGTTTGAAAATTTTCACTTTTTTGGCCAATGTAGTTAAGAAATTTTTTTTTTTTTTTTTTTTTTTTTTATTGTAGAGTTCGTTTTTTATGTACTAAGTTTTTATGTGTAATAACCTTAACTTAACATAACTTATTACCTACTGTATTATTTTAATTACCTGATGTATGAAATTATATTATACATAATAGCTTTTGAAAATATTGTTTCGGAAAATTGCTGAAAAACTATTATTATCAAAAAAACAGCAACATAGATTGTTGTATTTAAATAAAACTATTATTTATCAATTTTAAATATTGTCTGGATTTTCATTTATCTGGACTTTATAATATCAGAAGTGGGATACGGATTTAAAAGCCTATTTGAAGACAAAATTAACGATTAAAATGGCTTATATTCAGCGTCAAGTTTTAATTGAAGCCTTGACTTCAGCCAATGTACTGTTTGAAAAAACGGCAACTGTTGCTGAATTAAGGCCACTATACGATCAATTACTGATCGATAGACAACCCAACCTCGATTTAAATACAGATGCCCGATGTCCAGATGTAAACCAAAACGCCGAAGAAAACTTAGGTCCATATGAAAACCGATGTCCTGATGATAACTTATGCACAGATGACAGATGCCGAGAAAATTCCTTATGTCCACAAGAAAACCGATGTCATGAAGATTTACAGAGAACACCTGAAGACCAAGAGCTTGATCAAGAGATAACTCGCGTTAATAAAGAAATAGAGTTACTGCGTAAACGAAAGGAGTTAGAAGAATTAAGGAACGAATTTGGTATGCTTACTACAAAGAAATTTGATTTTTTCGCATTTGAAGCTATGGTACATCCTTTCAACGGCGATGACACATACGACATTCGTAAGTGGTTTGAAGACATTGAAGACGCTTTCGGAGTGTTTGGATGTAATAAATATGATAAATTCGTGAGTGTACGACGAATACTTAATGGTACAGCAAAATTATTCTTACGAACAATTGCTGTTCATTCATTTGAAGATCTTAAGAATGCATTAATAGAAGAATTTGGTCGAGTATATACAATAAATGAAGTATTTCAACAGTTAAAATCCCGTACTCTGAAGTCAAATGAATCTGTCAGAAGATATGTGATTGAAATGCAAGAAATTGCTTCAAAAGCTAATATTCCCGAGGCAGAAGTAATAGAATGCATCATTGAAGGTTTGAACGATCGCAGCAGTAATGTTGCTATATTGATGAGTGCGACTTCTCTTCGACAATTTAAGCTGCTATTGGACCGATATGAGAAGAGACGAATGCGATCAAGTATTAGAATTCCTGTTCCTGCCGCTCTGACCGCTGGTGCTTTAACTGCTACTACGTCAAAGAAAACGTATGTTCCTGCTAATACACACAAATTGCAAAGTGTATCCCTTGAGCAAATTCGATGCTTCAATTGCTCTCACTATGGCCATTATCAGACTCAGTGTCCAAAGCCGAAACGTCCAACAAATTCCTGCTTTTTATGTCATGAAATTGGACATTTTCACCAAAACTGCCCAAAAAAGAAGTCCATTACTGCTGGTGTTAGTAAAAGTAAGGACGAGCAATATGATTGCTATCCAGGAGACGACAGAATTGAAGAAGAAGTTGAGAAGATGAAGGCGTTTCAAATGGTAAGTGTTGCTTTCCTTGATCAACGAAATAAGTGCACTGAGACTAAGTCTTATATTTCTCTTTTTGATACTGGAAGTCCTTGTAGTTTTATACGAAGGTCCTTGGTACCATTTGTTTTTGAAAGGAAGAAACAAACCTTATTTCGAGGGATGGGTAATAAACATTTATCTACGTATGGCTCAATAAATTGCCAAGTTCAATTTCGAGGAAAGATAATTACACACGAATTTATTGTTCTTCCAGATGATGAATCTTTCATTCATTTGCTTATCGGACGTGATGCTTTATATAAATTTAATATTTACTTATGTCATTTAAAAAGAATTTATAACATCGGTTTATTAAAATTAATACAAAATGAAATAAAAAAAAGATTGATTAAATTATCAAAAGAAACCCTTAGTGCACTTATGTCTTTTGATTTGTTAAAAAATCCAAACCAAGTAGATCTTAGTATCAGAACTCAATCGAACTATGTATTTAAAGATAGTATTCCCAAAGAGGAAAATGAAATAAAAAATTGTAAAGTTCCGACTGAAGAAGTTTTGCATGATTTTGATACATCAAAATTAGAATTAATTAATCTAAAGGGTAAAAATGAAGTGAATGACCTTGTTGACTTAGATCAACTAGTAAATGCAGTTGGGGCCTACAATTTGCAAAATTGTGAAGTTAATGTAAATGAATTTTTGAATTCAGCTCATTCAAATGCTATTAAGACTGCTCTTGACGAACACTTTTCGAAATTCGAATCAGAAAAAAAAGTGACGGATTATTGTATGAAGATTAATTTGACAAAAGATGTACCAATATACTGCCGACCCCGACGAATATCTTATTATGAACGTATTGAAGTTCAGAAAAAAGTTAATGTCCTTTTGGAAAAGGGTATTATAAGAGAAAGTAACTCACCATATGCATCAGCACTTGTGTTAGTAAGAAAGAAAAATGGGGAAATTCGTATGTGTGTTGATTATCGTGGTTTAAATAAACATACAGTTAGAGATAATTTTCCTTTGCCATTGATAGAAGATTGTTTGGAATATTTTGCCAATAAGAACATATTTACAACGTTAGATTTAAAAGATGGATTTCATCATATTAAAATAGCTGAAGAATCTGTTAAGTATACAGCGTTTGTCACACCCTTTGGGCAGTACGAATATGTGTATATGCCTTTTGGTCTCAAAAATGCACCTGCTGTTTTTCAACGATATATATACTTATCATTAAAACCATTAATTGATAAAGGTTTAGTTATTGTTTATCTTGATGATATTTCTATTGCAACTAATAACATAAACATGCATATTGAGATTTTAAATAAAGTATTACAATTGCTTAGAGAAGCTGGTTTAGAATTAAATGTGAAGAAATGTAAATTTGCGTTTAATGAGATTGAATACCTTGGCTATATCATAAATACACATGGAATTAGACCAAATAAAAATCATTTAGAAGCAATACGCACATATCCGATACCTCAAAATATTAAGGAAGTCCAAAGATGCAATGGTCTTTTTTCGTATTTTCGCCGTTTTGTTCCAGGTTTTTCATGTATTGCTAGACCTTTAACCAACTTATTAAAAAAAGATATAAAATTTGATTGGACTGAAGAGTGTACAAAGGCCTTTGAACTATTGAAAAATATGTTAATTTCTTCTCCAATACTTGCAATTTATGACCCTAAGCGAGAAACAGAGTTGCATTGTGATGCAAGTTCACATGGTTTTGGTGCTGTTTTAATGCAAAAGCAAGATGACAATAAGTTCCATCCGGTCGCTTTCTTTTCAAAAAAGACAACTAATGGAGAGTCCCAATTAATAAGTTTTGAGTTAGAAACTTTGGCAGTAGTGTATGCGTTGGAACGCTTTAATACTTTTCTTGATCGTTTACCATTTGTTATTGTTACTGATTGCGAAGCACTTTCTCAGACACTAAAAAAAAAGGATGTAAATCCTCGCATAGCCAAGTGGGCTCTGATATTTGAGAACTTCGACTATCAAGTACAACATCGAAAAGGTGAAAAAATGGCGCATGTTGATGCACTTAGCCGTTCCCCAATCATTGCCGCTGTTACAACGGAGAACATAGACAAAAATATTCAAATCACTCAAGCACGTGATGAAAATATACGGTCAATTAGAGATAGATTAGAGAAAGGTGAAATACCTGGATATATTTTAGAAGATGGTTTAGTTTTTCGTGTTGGGTTGCAAAATAGTCGCCAACTGTATGTACCTAAAGAACTTGAAGAAAACGTTATGCGATCAATGCATGAAAAGTGTGGACACTTGGGAGTTGACAAATGTGCAAGTCAGCTTTTAAAACACTACTGGATTCCAAATATAAAAGAAAAACTTAGCCGATTAATTAGAAACTGCCTGAAGTGTATATTTAATTCAGCACCCCACAGAAATAATGAGCGAAGTTTATATAACATACCAAAGCGATCAGAACCTTTTGATACTATACATATAGACCATTTTGGGCCACTGCCGTCGATTAATTCAAAAAGCAAATATGTTTTTGTAGTGATAGATGGGTTTACAAAATTTGTCAAGCTCTATCCAGTAAATGCACCTGGAACAAAAGAAGCAATTAATGCTCTTGAGCGCTATTTTGATTATTTTAGCCGCCCCCGTAGAATAATAAGCGATCGAGGTACAAGTTTTACTTCCCAAGAATTTGGTAATTTTGTAAATAAATACAATATTGAGCATGTTAAAGTTGCTGTAGCTTCACCACAGTCAAATGGCCAAGTAGAGCGAGTCAATCGCGATATGAAGGCGATGTTAGCGAAGTTAACAGAATCTCCTGAACAGACTGACTGGCGACAAAAACTTACTAAAGTAGAATACGCTATTAATACCACTAATCATGATAGTACTAAAGTTTCGCCGAGCAAGTTATTATTTGGTGTTGAACAGCGCGGACGTGTTGTCGATGAGTTGTCTGAGTATTTGGATGAGAAGTATACAAATTCTCAAAGAGTAAATTTAGAGAAATTACGGAAAGATGCTTCTGAATCAATTGAAAGGTCACAATTGTATAATTTGAACTATTTTAATGAACATCATTCTTTAGCTAAACAATTTTCTGTTGGAGATTTTGTAGTTATCAAAAATGTCGACACTTCCGTTGGGACTAACAAAAAATTGCTACCTAAGTATCGTGGCCCATATATCGTTAAAAAGAAGTTAGATCATGATCGATACTTAATAGAAGATATCGAAGGTTTTCAAGTAACACAGATACCATATCATGGCATTTTAGATTCTACCAGAATAAAAAAATGGGCTGAGCCTGGTATAGAAATTGATCAAAAAAGTTTGGATTTTGAAAGCAACACTTAAATTAGCATAAGTATTGCAGATACAATCGAGGTCGATTGTAAATTCAGGATGGCCGAACTGTAATAACCTTAACTTAACATAACTTATTACCTACTGTATTATTTTAATTACCTGATGTATGAAATTATATTATACATAATAGCTTTTGAAAATATTGTTTCGGAAAATTGCTGAAAAACTATTATTATCAAAAAAACAGCAACATAGATTGTTGTATTTAAATAAAACTATTATTTATCAATTTTAAATATTGTCTGGATTTTCATTTATCTGGACTTTATATATGTGAAGTTTCCAGATACTCCTGTCTTTATTCTTAAATAGATTCTATTTCAAATGAATTGAATTTTTGTTTTTGTATACTAGCCGTTTTTTTTTGCAAGCCCGGGGAGATTTGGTTGAAAAAACGACATCGGAGATTAGTGACGCCATTAAAGAAACAAAATGGACTTTCCATACAAACTATCGATAACAAGTATGCAATTCACGCCGGTAACACAGTTTTTCGCCGTGCCGAAGGGGATTAGTTGTTGTTGCATTTAACATGTAAATTGCAGGACAGGACGTCATTTTTTTCGATCGATTTCCTCGGGGCTTGCAAAAAAACACGGCTATTGTAAGATCTACTGCGGTATATTGCAATCTACTGCGTTTTTTTCTGATATATACTGTGCTCAATCACCTATAGCGTGGCAGCGCTGGTTAGGTATAGTTTGTTGTCTCTACTCTCTTCTAACTAGGTACATTTCGGTACCTATAACTGCAAGACATTTTTGATATCAAATAGGTACCTACCTTCCTACACTACACTCACAGTCAGATGTCGGATCCCTTGTTCCGCATCATTCACTTGAGCATTGAATAAATATATACGTACCTACCTACAATTTTATTTTATTTATTCAATGACTCGCCCAAAAAAAATCTACCAAAAAAAAACATGGGTATACCTACCTATGCCATGGATAACGGCGAAATGTCAAGAAAAAGAAATGATGAAACAGAGTTATTTTATTTGTACTATTAAAATCAAATCGACCAAACAAAACCGCTTAAACCTAGTTGGTCCCATAATATTTGAAAATGTTATCAAATCACAAACTAACAATAATTATTATTAAACAAAAATACCTCATGTGAATATTTACGAGCAAATTGTTTTCAGCCTACTTATTGAACAATTGACACGGGAATATATAAGCAGAGTGGCGCAGTGGAAGCGTGCTGGGCCCATAACCCAGAGGTCCGTGGATCGAAACCATGTTCTGCTAAACAATTTTTTTTTATTTTTCCTTGCACATGGTGAATATTGTTGTCGTCGTTCAATCGAAAATCATTTTGTAGGGGATTTTTGACTGACAAGAATTATAATTTTTTTTTTTTCATTAATAGATGTAGGTCCTCTATCCAACAGAAATGTTTAGCATATTTGTGGCCTTATGGGGTAGGGGTAGAAACCTAGTAAAACTGTTTATAATTGATATCATTTTATTTTATTAGTTTTACACCTTCTTTTGATATTTTTGTTCACAAAAGAGGCGGCTGCAGCTGCTTTTATTTATTCTGAAATGTATTCAATTTTATTTAATTAAAAAAAAAACATTGGTTTTTACGGGATTCGAACTTGGGACCTTCCGCTCACTAATCTCAACACCAAACTACGAAATGGATAACTTCATACAACTGGGTATGAGTTTAATTAAATATCAGTGATGGATACAAATACTACAAAGTTTGTCTTGTATGCGGGGGGCATTTCTGTCTGAAATTTAATTTATTTTTAGAAAAAGCTATTTTAACATAATAATGCAGATGGGTATTTTATGTATAAAGAGGCAAAGAGTTATTATTTCTAATGCCAATTATAACCGTTTTGGTTTATAAAAGTACTGTTTATGCGGCCCCGCAGGGGCAGGGCCCTCCGCCGGTGGGCATACTGCAGGCATTCAGAGTTTTTTCTTTCAAGTCACGCGAAGCGCGTTCACACACGACCACTTTTAATTGCGAAAAACTGTTATAACTGTTATAAAGCTTATAAAAGTAATGTTTATGCGGCTCCGCAGGGCCAGGGCCATCTCTACAAATATCTATTTACCACGTTAACAAACAAGCTAGCTCGGCAACTCTTCTGCAACTCCAATTTGAAATTATAACAACAAATTAAATAGGTACTCCCGGGAAAGTGGAGTCAACAAATTCCACTCACAATATAAATTCACCTCACTTCAACTTTCACGCAGGGTTCGGACTTCAGAAATAACATGATTTAACAAAAAAATCGTACTAAAAGCATAATTTTCTCAAAAAGACAATAATATAAATAAATTAGACATTTATATCGCAAATTTATAAAAATACCAAAAATAAACAATACCTATTAAAATACTAAAAATATTTAGTAAAAATAAGAAATTAAGTATTTAATTAAAACAAAATTACCACCCAATTCGTATTTTTTTAAAAATTTAATTTACTTTGCGGTGGTACAAACATATCTTGATGATTTTTAATAAAAAAAAATATGAATTTTCCGCCACTGTAATGCTAGTAGTGGTAGACGGTAGTGCTTCTGTAAACGTGGAAAGATACGCTTGTTATTTCGTTGAAACTGACAGATGTCACTTGTGCTCACTTTTGATTTAAAAGTGTAATTTCAATAACCTTGCATATTATATTAACATCAGAATTCAGGATGACCTTAGTGAATAAACGAGTGAGGAATATTTGCTATGTAAAACGTTTTCATAAAGAAATGAAAAAATAATTAGCCATTTTAGGAATTTGAAACCTCAGCGAGCAAACTCCGTCAGTTTGACTGAAAAAATGTAGGTAAATTGCTACAAAAGCGCAGTGGTGCAGTAGATTTTTGAAAAAGGTTTGATATACAAAGGTCCGAACGCTACTTGCATGTTTCCCCTATTTTTTACACACACGCTAACGCTAGGGCAAAACAAAGAATCAGCCAACAATTTGTTCCCCTTCTCGAATATCCCTATTTGCTTGGGAATCCACCACGAATACCAACACCATTCATCAACTCAACAAACCCTTCTCCAAACACACACATTATATATTTTTTGAACGCTTTTGCCTTTGCGTCTGCATTTTCTGCGCTGGCCGTGTCCTCCACAGCGACAGCACAAACTGCGTGGTGAATTTTATTGAAGAAAAATCAAAAGCAAATATACGTTACGGTTTTCCAGCAGCAGCAACATTCGTTCAGTATAGTGTGAGCATTCTTAGCTGTCAGTTGTTCTCTCAGTTGTCTGGAGCATAATTATAACTGTTCATTGTAGTGCAAGTGCAATTTTGTGTTTTCTTTCTCTGTGTTCTTTCTGTTATACAGATTTACACTATACATCCATATATACAAACACGGATCCTAATTATATGCTAACTTTGTATATAAATGCTTGACAAATTATAATATCGGTCCTGTCTTAAGTGTCCCTGTGCCGAATTTAAAACAAAAAAAATAATACACATTTATTTCTAACGGGAAGTGCATAGAAGTAAAAAAAAAGATAGAAGGAAGAAAACCGTTCCTAGTGCAATCGTGTTTTTTTTGTTTCAAACAAATCTAGTGATCTGTGGTGAGAATTTTGTATATTCAAATTCCCATAACTGTTTATTTCCCATCAAACTTTTTTGACAAACTTAACGAAAACAAAAAAAATATAAAATAAAAAAGATGGCAGCTGAAGTAGCAACAAATCAACAACAAAATATCGCCGCCGAGGACAAAGCCGCTGCCCCAGCAGCCGCTGAAAATAAAACAGAAGAAGCGGCAGCTAACAATGTCGGCGAAGCGGCCGCAGCCGCAGCGAGCGACAAAGCAGCCAGTGGAGACGCCACGGCAAACGCTGCCGATGATAAGACAGCCGCAGCGGGTGAGGGTGGCGACGGTGCTGCCGGAGATGGTACCGCTACGACCCCAGCAGCCGATGGCGATGCCAAGAAGGAGGGCGGCGAGAACCACGAGAACTCGGCCAACAATACCACCGTCACGAAGACCGAAGCGCCACCAAAGTACAACGTCCACAAAGCGAACTTCGAAAAGGATGTAATCTACTTGTACCAATTCTCGCGTACCCCACTGCTGCCATCGCTTTCGCCGTATTGTCTGAAAGTTGAGACTTGGTTACGTTTGGCTGGATTAAAATATGAGGTAAGTTTTCCCCCCAAAAAATTAATCTGTAATTCCCAGACTATCAGAGTCCTTCGAATCCCGATACCCGATGACAGAAAATTTAATTTGGTATTGAAAAAAAATCATCTTCGCCATATTTAAATTTTTCCTTTTTTTCTCAACTATATTCCAATTTCGGTCCCTTTTTCTCTTCCCCCGCAAACACTTGAAAGAGGAAAATAGGAGAAGGTTTTCTGGATTTTGTGACTGTGTTTGTTTCGGGAGAGGAAAATCGAAGTAGGTATATAAGAAGCTTGAAGTATATAAAACGGGATAACTGGTTTTTTCCCATGAAACACACATCCCCTTTTGGTTATTTGTATCCTTCAATATGCCTGGGGAAATTAACCTACACTCCAATAAGTAAGAAAAAGACAACAAAAATCTTCACAGCGAAAGAGAGTAGATGAAGATGAATTAAAAAAAAAAAAAACTGGGATTAAAAAAGAAACACTGGAAAGTGGAAATTTTTTATTTTTTTTCCTTCTTTCATCTTTAATGTGGGAAGAAAATCCTTTTTTTAATAACTTTTTTTTTTTTTTTTTTTACTGATTTTTCAGTTTTAAAGATAAGACGTTTTTTTGGTCGTTCTTTTCTTATCTACACGTATAATTTTTGAATCGATTTTCCTCTCGAAACAGGATGGGCTCCTATTAATGGCTCAATATGTTTCTTAATTTTCTTTATCTTTTCGTCTTATCTTTATTTGATGTTCTTAAAATGCAGGGAAAAGAAAGGCAAATTTATTGTTTGATATTCTTTCTTTGCCCAATCTCCTAACACCTTCGCAATTTGGCTCCATATGGTGGCAATATGGTATCCAGGCTTTGTCCATACCGTATGTAGTGTAGGTACCACAACTACAACCGAAATGTTGCCAAATTTCTTTAGAATTAGAAAAATAGAAAAATGAGTTATTAAAATGTTTTATGAATTTTTAAAAAGTCTGGATATTTTTGGGGCTCAGATGTAGGACACTGTCAAGTTTAAAGTTACCTTTAGAAATTGGTTGCGCTCCCTCTTCTTGTTGGTCTAATTAAAAGACATTTTTTTTTTATAATAAAATTAACTAAATTGGGTCCGAATATCCTCGTATTGGAAATAATAAGGTATGTCTTAAGAAAAGAGTTGTTCATAAGAAAAGAGTTGTAAAATTCGTAGAGACGGATCTATAGAATTGAACAATCAAATCTACTTTATTTTTCTTCAGTACCTATGTACCTACCTAGGTATTTGAAAGAAAAACTGAGAAAGAATTTGTGCGAGGCTAATAGGTTTGTCAAATAGACCAAATCTTTTATTATATGTTCAGCAGCTTATTTGAACAGGATTTCTCAGCTAAATTTTTCAATTTTGCTTTCAAATAATGAAGAAAAAAAATAATTATAGAGTTTTCCATTGGTAAAAAAATCAATTTTTGTATTCAGATCTGTCAAAAGGACAAATTTTGAATATTGGTACCCAACTTCTATTGGGCAAACAAAATTGATTATTATTTTTGTTTTGTATGAGAAATCAATTTTTTAGATTGGATTGGTCAGCATATTCTCACCTCGTGCTACTAGCCCATAAAAACCTAAGACCGCGTGTCTATTAATTTAAAATGTGGTTCAATTAGATGGGTAGGTCAATTTATGATGTTTCCACATATAAATATCCTCCTTACAGACTAGAAGTGTCAAAACTAAAATAGGAATCACATTTAACCAATATTTTATCGCTGTTGACACAAACGCAAAGTTTAAATATGTTTGTTCAACGAGGCTGTTCGGAACGGTTTCGAACAGAATGCTGTTTGTTAGGGAATTTTTGTTCTAAATTGTTCTGTTTTCTGTTCAATAAGTCTGTCTAAGAACAGGATTTTCTGCACTAGCTTTATAGGTAGAAAACCTAAGAACAGATTTTTTTAGAAGTGTCAAAATGAGCCGTTGTGAATATTTCAATGAAAAAGTGAATTTTCATCAATTCTGATTATTTTTTAATAAAGTTATACGTATGTACCTATTATTTTTAAGAAGTTTATTTGTCGATTTGAAACTTGCATATATTCTCGGAAAATTTGTTTTTATTATTTCCTGACAGTGAAGGTAGCTATTTGCTGTTCTAACCTGTTGTGAGGTTTTTTTTTCATGAATTTGTTCTGTTCTAATGTAACTTTTTTGTCATTGAACAAAGCTATTGTGAAAAACTTGGCTTTTTTTTTATATTTTCCCCAAAAAACTCATTTTTAGTTTAGAATCTGTATCGTAAAATAACGGGTGATTTTTTAAGAGGTTTAGAACTTTTTTTAAAAAAAAAACACAAAAACTTCGAAAAAATGAATGAAATATTTATTTGAATCGATAGTTTGAACCTTGCAATTTAATGTTTAAAGATAATTTCATGCAAATGTTGACCGCGGCTGCGTCTCAGGTAGCCCATCCGCTGAGTCCAATTTTGGCATACTCTTTCACACATATCGGCCGGTATCTCACGAATGAATGCATGGATGTTGGCTTCCAGTGCGTCAATCGAAGCGGGCTTGTCCCTATAGACATTAGCCTTGACATACCCCCACAAAAAATAATCTAATGGTGTCAAATCGCACGATCTAGGCGGCCAATTGACCGGCCCGAAACGTGAAATTAACTGTTCACCAAACTCGCCTCGCAAATGCGCCATTGTTTCGCGTGCTGTGTGGCATGTGGCACCGTCTTGTTGAAACCACATATCATGCAAGTCAAGAACTTCCATTTCGGGCAAAAAAAAGTTTGTTATCATCGCTCGGTAGCGTTCACCATTGACAGTAACGCTGCGATCCGCATCATCTTTGAAGAAATAGGCCCAATAATGCCGCCGGCCCATAAACGGCACCAAACAGTGGCTTTTTCGGGATGCATTGGTAGCTGTTGCAATACTTCTGGCTGATCTTCACTCCAAATGCGGCAATTTTGCTTATTTACGTACCCATTCAACCGAAAATGAGCCTCATCGCTGAACACAAGCAGCGCGCGATGAACATTTCGAACCGAGCACGAATTTTGATAGTAAAATTCAATAATTTGCAAGCGTTGTTCATTTGTAAGACGATCCATGGTTAAATTGCAAACCAAATTGAAGCTGTTTGACAGTGACACAAGGTACTAAACACACGTCAGCTGTCAAAACCAGTGTTGCCAAAACCAAACCAGCTTAAAAATCACCCGTTATTAACTAACGCTGGATTTACATGACTGATTCTTCATAGTTTCTGCCATATTGCACACATTTTTGGTTCAATATTTCAGAAATAATGGCAATTCGTCAATTGTGTTAATCCAGGATTTTAATTACCAAGAGTCATCTACAATTTTGTGTTCTATTTGTCAAGAAAGATCTGAAATATCTGACCCCTAAATCAGAACAGGCTGAATGGGAACTTGAGATTGTGTAAGTTTTTACAGCATAATAGGTCTGTTTGGTAACATGAAATTTTCTACAAATTTTCAACAAATTGTCACAATTTATTGTCAAAACCCATAGCAAAAAAACAATTTTGCGAAACGTGGTGAAAGTTTTAGTTACCAAACAGACCTAATATACCTACCTATCTATTAGCTCTTGATTGGCCAGCTGCCAGAAGTCATCTGAATTTTCAGAACTTTTTCTGACAGCTGGCCAATCAAGAGCTTCAAAAATTCAGAATTCTGAATATTCAGATGTGCGTTGAACTCGGCCATTTTCGTGTTTCTTAGAATTTGATTTTAGATAAATAAAATTGTTTTTCAATTGTTCGAACCTTCGGCAAGTGAACATTTTTTAAGAAGTTATTCGAGGTTCGCTTGGTAGGGGCTATACCTTACTTATTGCTCTACAAGTTACAAAGTTGGTCATCTTAAGTTCCTATGTCAATTTGACACAGCAGGAGGAGAAACATGAACATACGATTTTTCAGAAAGAAGACAACAAAATTTTGTAGGTAGGTACCTGTCCCATTTCTATACATTTAATTTCATGTTACGAAAAAAAAAAGGCATGTTCAGGCGAATTAGCTCTAATGGTCATAAAAGAGCCTAAATAACTATAAACTGTAGGTATTTATACACGTGTTATTTTGTATCGGTTTGTAATACATACTTCCTAGTCACAGCTTTTGACAAAAGTGATTGGTAGATACAAGATGAAAAATTAATAAAACAAAAAGACAAAACTACAATGTAGCTACTTAAAGAAATAATAAAAAATGAAAAGCCTTTTCTTAATGTCTGAGCACTAAAGATGTTTCTGTTTTATGTTTTGATTTATTTTCATTTATCAAAAAAAAAAAAGTTACCCAAAACTGAATAAATTATCAATCTATCCCCATAGTTTCCGGTTCTTGAAAAATCATATCATATTACAACAACAAAATACTACTTAACTTCGGCTAGCCACTTGTTGTGTTGTACGAATTAGTTCCAAAGAATTTGTTCTGCAACACAACGACATTAATATTTTTGTTTGTACAAAAGATGGGTGATGACAGAAGAACGTTGTCATCGATCAAGTGTGGCTAATTTCTTAACCCGAAACCGACTCAAGTGTCCTAATGAAACACAATGTGTACAAAATGAGTAAAAAAAAAGTTTTTTATAAGAGGAAGAAAAAAAAAATAAAATGAAAAACACTGTGCTGCACATGTTACTCATCTTGTGCGACCGCTATCACATTGTTTTTGTTTTTTGTTGTTATTTTTCGTTTTTTAAAACAAACAAAACCAAAAAAAATAATATTAAAATGAAATTATAAATAACGGTTTATATCAGTAACAGAGATTGTCATTATTTTTGTTGTTTATGAAGAATGTTGTTTGCTTATCAGTAGTCTTCACTCCTGCCACCACGAAACTTAGGGCATAGAATTTGTTACAGAAGTAATAAATTCTCAGCTGATACCCCTAAAGATCAAGGACACATTCGTTGTCATTAAAGATTAAGGTGTTTTTCTTTACCAATGCATGGCAAGTGTTGTGTGAGATTCATTTTAATGGACTTAACCTTTCTTGTGTTTCATTTTTATAGGCTTAAATGTTTTTTTTAATGATAGGCTGTGAAGAATATTTCTGACGGGAGTCATATGCTTTTATGCCAATCAAATCGACTTAAAATGTTTTTTTTATTTTCATTCTAGACCGCGACGTATTTATCGAAATCTACATAATTTTTTTGTCGTCGGCGACGTAATGTTTATGAGAATTGGGAGTAAATTTGAAATATGTTCAGGGAAACAAGATAAAAAAGCTGTGTTCTACTTTTAGTAAGGGATGTTAAATTTTATTGGCAATTTAAATTCGATATGAATTTATTATTAACCAAGATGTTAGGTATTTGTAGGCAGTTTGGAAAACGTTTCTGACTTCCGAGAATGATAAAATGTATAATTCAGTTCTAACGATATAAACTTTATCAATTATTATGATATTCTGATGATGGCTGTCTGTTTAAGGTTGCTATTACTCTTATAGGCACACTCTAAAGTCATACATAGCTGTTTTGGTTAAACTTTCAAAAGGGAATTTGTTTTTTTAAGTGGGCCTGTGCTTCACAGGGTTTCTTTTCTCCTCGAGATTATTTTCGTTTGGGTTACTAATTGTGATGTCTTTTTCATTTTTATCACATTTTGATTTCATGAGCTGGTTAAACAATTTGAGAAATTATTCTCATTGGTATATATTTTTAATTATTTAGATTATGAGGTGAGGTGCTTTCATTCAAAAAAATTAGGCTTTCTCTAAATGAGTCAACTGTTTTACATTGTGACCTTCAAAAGAGGTGGCGATAAAACCATTTGCAAAGCCATCTCGTCCAATGAAATAAAGAAAGGAGAAGGAGAGCAATTTGAAATTTATTTGCAACTAGGCAACAATGACAACAATTTTAGCATGGCTGGAAATTTTAATGTTGTAGGTATCATTTGTTTTGAACATAACGTTTTCAATCATGTCTAAAGCATGAATGTGGTAATTTTTAAGATTATGAGTTGCGTGAATATGCGGAAATTTAATAAAACCCAATATTCAATTCAAATTATCAATATTCATTCACATCTAGTAAAACATTCAAACACGATTTCCCAGAATTTTTATCTTTGCACATTCATACTACTGTTATGAGGGCGACGATAAGTATTTGTGATGACCTACTTTGAGTCTATCCATATTGCAAACATTTCATAAATGCGAGAGGCAATAAAAAAACAAATTAGTTTTGCTCCACTGAAATGGACTTATTTTTGGAGAATACAATTTATTGGAGATTTTCAAAACAAAAAAACAACAAAGTTTTCTCTAATCGTTTTTTAGTTAAATGGACCCACCAAATTAGGATTTACTGAGTTATAAATTATAATTCCTATTACACATTAATTTAATCCCTGATTGCCCATTTTCGGAAACTTTGGCAGTAATTTTAAAGAAAACCATTTGAGGCATTTTTTGTATACAACTTGTACGATGTACATAAGTTTGTATTACCTTTATCGTTGGCTCGGTACAGCTGTATCTAAGATAAGAATAATCTTATACAAGATTTAAAGAAAAATGTGCACCATATTTTTGGCATTGGATCATTTTAATTTTCAAGCATTGTTTGTGTCACTGCATAAATTGTACCCTAAAAAAGATGTGAGGTTAATGGTATATTAATACTATCACACAGTTAAGGAGAAAGTGTAAAAAAAATGGCCAAACTACTAAAAACATCGACTTTCTTTATTAAAAAAAATATTTGTATTCAATATTGCTATGCAATATAGGTATGCAATTGAAACAACATTGAGGGGAGTTATTATTCAAGAATAATACAAACATTTCCTCAAAGCACGTTAGAACCCTATTTCATAATATTCTTGCATTTAATACCGCCACAAGAAAGCAAGAAAGCAAGAACAACGTAACTCGTTTTGATGAGCCACCTCAGAGTTCGGATCACGTCCTCCATGAACGTGTAGCTCGTAGTAGTTTGGGATTGTGATTTACGTGAAGGTATGTTCGTAAACGTAAGGCAAACGTAACGGAATCATTTTTAAGTTCAATTTATTTTGTAAAAATATGAGAAAAATAAGTAAATTTTTGAGTAAATTAATATATTTTAGCTAAACTAGTAAATTAGCATAATAATAATTATTTTAAGATACATTTCAATAAAATAAATCTAAATCGAAACTTCAGGAAAGATTGGAATAGATACAATAAAAGTATCGGAACTAAATTGGACCGACCAATTTATTTATTTGAAACTTTGTTTTTTTTTTAAAGTATTCCTTGCAACTTGGTGAACCTTCTGAGCGTTGAAACGTACTTTTGAAAAAAATCGTTTGGGAACACCTCCTTGTTCAAACGAAATCTTTTATAAATCTGCAAGTCAAAACAAAATAAATAAGAATGGAGAGTTTTGTTGTGTTTCTTACGGCACGCGTACACCTAGTCCGTCATCGGTCGAAGTATGCTCGGCGTATAGAAAGGAGAGAGAGCGCGTACACCACTGAAAGCGACATCGTCCGATGACGTCTGTTAATAAGCGATCAACCGACATATTATCCCAACATGTTTGGATTTTTCGTCAGTTGCCCGATTGATTCTTAATGAAGTTCATGCAAATAAAAAAAAATGGATAGGTACTGAAAAAAAGACCGGGACCGTCAGAGATTGGAAGAAGTGTATGCAGACGAACGTCCGAGACAGTCGTCCGAAATAGCTTCGACCCGATATCGGCCGATGATTCGGTTTTAGTGTACGCGAACCGTACGCTTTTGTTGGTAGGCGGATTGCTGTTTTTATATCTTAGAGGCGTTTGCTGATACGAAACTTAAATATTTATGTTCAACTTAAAAGCGTATGTTCTACTCTTTCCTCAGCGTAAACTGTCACACTAGCTCTTATGTTGAACTTCAATTTTTAAGATCCATTTCAACAAAGGGGCCTTTGTTGTTAACAAACTCACTTCCATGCGAACTTAAAAAAAAACAAACAAAATTCGGCATCCATTTTAAGTTATTTATTTATTTTTTTTTATATATAAACCATTTATTTACACCAAAACAATCAAAATGATGACAAAATATGGTTGCGTTCAGAACTTGATTTGTTACAATTTTGAACATTAATGTAGTACACTTATTTTTTTCATTTCATAGGTAGATTACGTTCCGTGTCTGCTAACATCGCGATCCCAATACATTTAATCGATTGACGGGTGACGTAATTTTCATTTGCTGGATCGCTCATTTGTTTACGGAGGAGGCGATCGGGCCCCAGGGTTATATGATATTCTATTCGAAAAGTAATTTCTTTTAAAGCTAAGAAAAGACCTTTTTAGGTCCAATTGAGGTTATGTTACTGATCTCATGAGAATTGCTTGAATCTGAATGTTCAAAATATGAATGACGAGGCCAAAGGGTTTCAACATTAAAAACGTTCATTTTTTGGAGGTTCAAGATTCTTACTTTGCATCACTTTGACAGACGTAGGAAGTAGGTATAATCACAAACTCAACATAAAAAGAATTGAGTCACCTCTGAATCATGAAATTTATTTCCGTTTTTAGAACCATATTTTTCAGATGTTGCAGATTTTGTCGATCTAGGAAATATCAACAAATTTGTTACTTGTTTTAAAGAAGGGACAAAATAAAATGTGAAATTATTGCAGAGTAAAGCTATTAGAGATATTTTTTCTAATAAAAAAAACAAAAATAAAGGAATGTGATGATACATATACCTTGTAATCATATTTCCAAAAAAAAAGATGTATGCTCACTGTATTGATTACTACCCCACAGTCTCCCTTACTTCCGTTTGCTAAAGGTGCAATTAAATGAATCCCCCAAATCACTTGTGTGTATATCAAAAATAAATGTGTACCTTGTTTTGTTTTTTGTTCCCAAAACAAAGAATTTTCAGCGCCCATAATTTCTGCACTAGAATGCACCCGAATGAATCAAAACTTGTTTTTGTTTTTTTTTTTGTTTTATTCACATAGAAGGGAGAACAACTGAAATTCCTGCAGCAGTTTGTTGCATACAAAAATCAACTTTAAACAAAACAAAAAAAAAAACAAGACATAAAAAATGAATGATTAAATATCAGTTACAGCACACATTGACATTCCATTGTAGTGTGCGGTGGCATATAACCTCTACAAAAGATTTAAACAAAGCAGAGCGGGTGACGGACGTTGGATCTGGATGTTAACCATTCGGGGTTTGGGCGCACATAAAACGATGAGGTTCGTTTCTCTCTCGCTATATCTACATAAATGTACATCATTGTGTGTGTTGATTTCTGGGATTTGAGATATATAAATTTTGTGCATCCACCTCCCGGTCATTGTACCTGTTTTTATTTTAATTGTCACACTGCCATGAGATAAAAGTCATAAAAGCGGTTGGAATTTGGCAACAACGTACGTCACAGTTAAATGGCTTTTGCAAGAGCTTTCAAAAAAAAAAAAACAGCCCACAGAGGATTGGTTCAAGTTTCTTTACCTGGTTCAATTATATGGAACACCCTGTAATGTATACAAACTTTTTTTTGTATTTCCTTTTATTTTTTAGTGAATTTTACGTGTGATGAAGAGAACGTCTCTTTCTATATAGAATAGGTACCCGCCTCCCCCTCTGTGCAATACCTACTCAATGACAACAAAAACGTTATCCATTGGAAAAGATCTTACCTGCGAGATCTAGGGAGGGACGGGCTCTATCAGCGGAGCCATCAGCAGAAGCACATGTATATTTTTAGCACAGATGTTACCTTGAATAACAACAAAAAACAAACAAAAAAAACTGCCTATCTCTTTGGCCTGTTGGACCTGGTCCTGGACCCTTCTTTGCGTTTTTTTTTTCTTGTCATTTATTAAGACTTTTTTGGTCGGATGTTGCATTTTCACATCACACATTGTCGAAGGCTAAAAACTGGTTTGCACTCTCTTCTTGGTTTTGGAAGTATGGGATGATGATGGTGAATATGATAGTTCATGTTTTGCTGTTTATTTTTTATATTAAATTTTATTGGTGCGTCTCAGTCGGTCAGTAAACTTTGTCTTTGTTTGAATGAATAGTTTGTTATTTGCATCTTTATGGATGGTTTTGCTATTGCCGTCTTTGGGATGCTGTTAATATTATATTTATGCAAAGCCAGGTAATCTTTCAAACAATCTTTGCTTTTATAGGTAGAAAGTCAGAAGGCCATGTACCTACACAGGTTAGGTAGGTATGTATAAGGTAATTTGCTTGAGGAATAATCTTTTTAAATTGGTCGCCGCAATCATTTATCAACAAAGTGTCAGAGGGATTATATGTAGGTACCTACTCGTATAATACCTAGTTGATGGCACTACTCATTCATATGCCCAGGCACACACTCAATCTCCATCTCTTGAAGGATTAATTGTATATAAATGTCTATCTGTAGTCAGGCGGTACCTATTTTGTTTCGACAAACGAATTGAAAGATGTCCAAGCATTAGAAAACCGTTAAATTCTTTTTCAATTCATTTGACACGATGATGTGAGACATATTGGAGTGATGTTCATTTTGAAACAAGAGGGACAACGATTAATTTTTGTTTCTGTCTGCCTGTGAACCAAACCCTAATTGACCATTCTATAATGGATAGGTTGGTATTTTAGTTGAGCCGATGGATGGGTACATAGATGAAATTTGATATCTTTTGATATTAGGTAAATAGAGGGCTTACTAATATTCCTCATTTTTAATGGGAAAGTGAACCCATAATGATGGGACCATATGTGTTGGTTTTTTTTTTTTTTTTTGACTTTAAATATGGTTACCGAATTTGGAAATAAATAAAGGCGTGGTGGTGATGTATGTTTATGCTTTGGGAGTTTGCTAGATTCATGCAATATCACAATGGACCTTGAGTTAATATTCCCACATTTTCGCTGGCAGCCACTTCAACCTATGCTAATCGAATTAGAGCTTTTAACGGCCTTTGTCTTAAGAAATTGACGTTTCGCCAACTACCTACTAAGAAAGATTTTTTGACAAAAATCCAATATGAACTCGTAGGACCTCACAATGGTTTCTACCGAAATTCTAGGCCTTCTCCAGTTATGTTCCCTTTAACCTCGAGAGACAAAACAAAACGGTTCTTGAACCTTCCGCTTTTCAATCCTAGTCCGATAAAGCTAACCACTGGGCTTATTTGAAAAAAAAAAGAAGTACAATGTTGAAAATTAATAAGTTTTTACTTAAACTTTTATAAAGGTGGTTATGAAGATTTTGTTTTTGTCTATAAACTGGGTATTTCCGATGGGATAGCAAAACTTGCCCAACAAGTTTTTTTTTCTAGAAAGGGCCTCAAGAGTATTTGGGAAGTTTCCTAGATTTTCTCTACTGAAAACTTTCTAAGACCTTGATTAAACTTAAACAACTTAAAAACTTGCCAGGTGGGAAGATTTATCAAGTGTTCGAAAGGGTATCACACTGATATCTAAAGGGTGATCACATAGCAATGATAGTTTTTCCAATTGTTATGTTTCAGCAGCTGTCAAAGATACTCATGACAGCCAACTGTCCAAATATTCAGTAAGGCATGTCATTTCATCAGCTATCGTAGCACGCTTGCCGAACATATGGAAATTATTAAAAAAAATGTTATCGAAATTCCAGATCAGTTGCAAATAAGCAAATCGCAAAGTGAATTTCGTCTTGAGGTTGGTTGTCATCATGGCTTCAGTACGCGGGCGATTCGTCGCACCGTGGGAAAGTTTGAGCGTGAGTACACTTTTTTTTTCCCTTAAGCCACCAACCAGATATAAATTGGTGGATAATCAAGAAAAAATAGCCGCCGTAGCTCCTAGTATACAAGAAAACACAAAAATATCGATTCGGCGCCGATCAGCTGAATTGCGCATCGCCAAAGAGTCAAAGCGGCTTATTTTGCGGTTGGATTTGGACCTACATGCATATAAGATTGTGTTGACGCAAGAATTGAAGGTGGACGACCATAGAAAACGCCTTGAGTTCGCTAATTGGGCACTGGAAATCTTAGCCGGTAATCCGGATTTTGAACAAAAAAATTATCTTTTCGGACGAGGCCCAATTTTTGACTCAGCGCCTAGCAAACTTACCGTTATTGGAGCAAACACAATCCACAAGTGTTCCACCAAGCATCAATGCATGGTGCGGTATATGGCATAAACGCCGCACATATTGAACCGAGTCATCAAAAATTGGACCGACCGCTTAAATCAAATAAAACGATGCCGAGTCGGCCATTTAAATGATTTGCTATTCCATTCATAATGGCATGAATGTATGTAGCTTCAAAATAAAGCCAGAATCAATTATATATCTGACACCGTCGTTGTTTTGTCTTATCCAAAAATCTGACTATGACCTACCGAAACCTCCGTTGCATGAAAAGATTCAATTTTATTATTATTCTAAGGGCCAGTTTTTCAGTGGTGAGTTAAACCAGTAAGTAAGCTAGATCTTGAAGTAAATTGACCCACAGTGAATTGAGCAAGGAGTTTTTTGGTGGATAATGCATGCGAAGCGACTTAACAATCTCGGTTGATAAAACATCAAAAGCATCTGTTCAGTAAGTAAATGCTGAGTTGACTCTCCAAATTTGATAAGTTAACTCGGGTTTAACTTTAATCTCGGACTGAAAAACTAAGTGTAGCATTAATAATAGAGAAGTTGATATTTTATTTCAAAGCTTTCAATGGAAAGTGGGGAGCTGTTTTTTTTTATCAAATCACAACGAGCATGGCTTCAAAAAGTGCTGAGAATCCTTTTAGAATTCTGTATGTTTAAACAAAATAACTATTTCCTACATATCATATTTTTTCATCATTTTCTCGTCTATTCGTTTATAAGTTTTCCTACATAGGTATGCAAAATATGGATGTTCTGTTCGTGACAGGTATTTACCCGAAAATTCTAAAGCCATAATAACATTTGCGTGTGGATGTTTGCAAGAAAAACAAAATTACAAAACATGTGTGCACAAAAATCTTCCCACTGTACCACTATTAGGTACCTTCCCTCCTACATATATGTTGTATGTTAAACCAATTTACTCAAGAGTCCTTTCACATCTTCCATACTTATCTACCCTGAAAGAAAAAATAAACTTAGAAAGCTGCTTTTTCACACCTGTATACAAGGATAATGTCAATATTATACCAAAAGGATACAATATATCTATACGTAGGTATCTATAAATGTGATAAGAAAAAATAGTGTTGAGCATGAGACATGGCGGATAACAATGACGAACGGATGTCCGAAACATCTTCAACAAGCTAAGAAAAAAAAGAGAACGAAGAAAATTCTCCATTATACTAACAACAAAGTCTATTCCAACATGCTCTAGGAACAAATCTAAGTGTGTATCCCTGGAGCTATTCAGGTTAGGGATGAAATAAAAGTTGATTCAGTTTGAGTGTGTGTGTGTTCTCGCACAGGTGAAATCGATTTTTATTATTCTGCTGTTGTTGAAAGATTGTAAGGAAAGGGTGTGAACAAAAAATCTGCCCTATCGCACATAAAACATTATACTCGTACTTACAAATTGTGTGGTGTGTTTACTTAAGCGGAAATCTACAAAATAAAAAATAAAATTATTACACTTTTACATAACCACACACAAAATAAATGGATAGAAGAATAATCTTGTTGAGATGAGAGATAATAATATACTATAACCAGACTCTTCCATTTTAGAAGAAAGAAAAAAACAAGAAACAGGGACGAAATTAGGTCGAAAAAGGTCAAAACCTTTTTGGTTCCCACGCGATAGCGCCCTTTTAACCTTTTTCATTTTCTCTTTCCTATGCATCCCTGAGTTTTCATACTGCATGGACAAATTGCAAGTTTTTCCCCAGTCTAGTCAAGAAACTAGATAGTATGGTAACTTTAAAGTTTTTGATATAGAAGGGTTATATCTGATGGGAAAGCAAAACTTGTCCAACAACATTTTTAACAAGTTGTGCTCACCTACATTTTCCCTATTGAGAACTTTCCAGGGCCTTCACTTAACTTGACAAAAACTTGTAATTTTTGCAGGCCGGATTGCGCCGTACCTACTAGTAAGAGCCTCACGAGTATTTGACTTGTTTTTCCTCGTCTAGATTTTCCCTACTCAAAGTTTTCCAGGGCTTTGGCTAATCTTTGTAAGGATTTGTAATTTTTTCCACGCGGGATGGCATGAAAAATTAAAGTAAGAATGTATAAAGTTATTCATATTTAACATTCACATTCAACATTGTGTTTTTGTATTGCAAATTAGCCTAGTAGTTCAGCGTATTGGATTCGGACTGTTAAACGGAAGGTCCCAGGATCGAATCTCAAGTAAACAACTTTTGTTTAATTTTTTTTTCTGTCTCTGGAATCAGAATAATACATAACTGGCGAGGGCCTAGCCTTTCGATAGTTACCATTGCTAGTGCCTTGTTAATAACTACATACATAATATATGTTAAACTTTCATTAGAAACTATATTATTTTTCCAAGTGGGGTGCTTTGCGATATGCTTTTATTGATTCTTATAGTTTCTTCATCCTGCCACCAAATGCATCCCTGTCTTAAGAAGATAGTAAGAGTTTTGTATATCGTCCTTGGATAACACTTTAGATGAATGTACGTGATTGAATGACATAGGGTCGTGATCTTGTTCTCCATAAAAATACAACATCATCAGAATCACCTTCACTTCAACCTAACCCCAATCAACCTGCTACCCACGCCGCGCTAGCCGCTGCCGCCAGCCATGTACGAAGATATACATTCTTGCACACAATAACACTTGAAAAAGGGTAGCTCATCAATTGTTCCGCTAAGTTGTTGTTGTTGTTGTTCTTCTTATTTTCCTAATGTAGTTCTTTCCGCTCAATAAAACACTGATTTATATATTTTATTTTTTTTAGGTTCAATGAAACGATAAGGACAAGAAAAAAACAAGGCTTTGCTCCTTAGTCTTCTCTGTATCGTCTTTAAAACACACCCTTCTTAACCGTATAGATATTATAGTCAAGTATAGCAAAGGCCAACTTCAGGAGAGTGGGGTAGCATTAAATCCTCATACTAGAACGTGGGTGTGAAATTAATATCTTGTACATTAAACCTTATAATGGATTTAGCCTTTAGAGATAAATATATATATAGAGTGAGAGAAGGTAAAAATGAAAGCAACTTTTCAAATACATACACATCTATACAGAAAGTTTCCTTCATACTTGTTTATATCATCTATCAGGGTACGGCTGGCGGCTAAAAATAGATAGTTAGTTGGTTATATATAGGTAGCAATTAAATGCGTTTAAATATTTGCATACACTCTGTGCGTGCATTACCTACTTTCACGTCAAATATTAAAAAAAAAAAAAATAATGGCGCGTCTGAAGTCTTAAACCGGTAGCGGCCGCAAAACCAATGACCACAAACGTAACAAGACGATTAAAAAAAAACCTGCATACATAAATCCATAGAAACTGGTAAAAGTGTACGAGTTCTTCAAGCAAATGTGACAAGGAAAACCGTAAAAACTGAACATATATGAAGCTCTGTATGTACCTACTTAATTTTTCATTTTACAGTGAGCGTCGAAAGCAAGTGTGCTCTCATATACTTTCTATTTTGTTCAAATATTTCATGAAAACTACTACTTTAAGCACCTTCTCACCCAAAATCAATGCAGCTAATGTTAATTTTTTTAATTTTAAATGAGGCAAATTTAGATCAGAACAGAACATGGCGGATTCTGGAGACTTTGGATTCTGGATTCTTGACTTGCCAAAACTACCAATTTCAGTCCGAAGTTCTGACAAAGTTCATATTGAAAAATTCAATTGGGCTAAAATTATTAGAAATTTCCAGTATTTGTGAAGTAAACGAACAGACCTAATCAACTGTCAAAACTTCCAAACTTCAAAAACAATTGCGACAAATCTAAATTCATTTTGTTTTTGTTAATACATATTTCGAAAACTAATTTACTTTTGACGCTCACTGTATATGAATGTAACTTAAAACAAAAGAAAGATTAAAGATTAATAATCTCGGATTAGACTTCGTGTGTGTGTAGATGAAGCTTGTTATAGTTTTTCTTTAATTTCTTTATTTTGTTGTTTGTCTGTGTCTGTTTCTAATTAATTATAACTAAATGTGTACTTTTTTTTCTTTCTCTTTCCAGGTACGTACATATATACTTTTTCTTCGTTGTGATTAACGGTTTTGGTTTGTATGAACATTATTGTGTTCGTAATTACATATTATATTATCCTAAAGATACCACATTTGTTAGTGCATTTAATAAGACCTCCCAAGTAACATAGATTTAGTGTGGAATACTTTAATGGAGCTTCTTAGTTTTAAGATTAAAAGATAAATGGATATCATTTGGTAAAAAAAAAAAATGGGTACTCTAACAATTAGTTTTATGAAGCTGCGGGCATGAATCCAATGCTTCAGTATTTTTTTTTTCACATATCTATGTCCGCCATCTAACGGTTTTTTTTTCAACTAGTGCTTATTTCGTGAATGGTAACACTAAGCTCATGTCTGATTTGACAGATAATTAGTTTTATCCTTCCGCTGAACGAATATGGTTGTGTATACGCTTCGCTAAGTGGGCCTGCGATCGACTTAGAGAAGATGCCGATTTTGCCAAAAAAATCATCTTTTCAGATGAAGCTCATTTTGATCTTGGCGGGTAGTAAACAAGCAAAATTGTCGCATTTGGGGCACAGAAAACCCGCACGCATACATTGAAAAGCCGATACACCCAAAACGAGTCACTGTTTGGTGCGGATCTTGGTCCAGAAGCATAATTGGGCGATTTTTCGAAAATGAGCAAGGAGTGGCGGTTACAGTCAATGGCGATCGTTATCGGGCCATGTTGAACGAATTTTTGTTCACAAAAATTGAAGAGGAGGATATTGGCAACATTTGGTTTCAACAGGACGGCGCTACGTGCCACACAGCCGAAGCTACACTCGATGTTTTGCGCCATTTTCAAAAAAAAAAGAAAGTTATTTGGCGGACCCTTTATGTTACATATGTATGTAGTAAAAAAATATTCTTCAAATACGTATTTTAACACAGCTCGAGAAGCTCTTAAAAAAACAAACAAAATTTAAAAGGCAACAACAATACAACATGATATTTGAACTTATTCATGTTCTTCTAATTGGATGTTGTTTATGTAAAATCAGAAACCTTCTGCTCTCATCTTCAAAGCATCTCTTTACAACTTTGCTCGTACTATGGACTTTGTTTCTTTTTTTTTTCTTTTCTTTTATATAGCATGTTATAAGTTAGTGCAATAATAAACATCAAACAAGAATATTGGCTAATTTAAAGTCTTGTTAGAAATTCAACCTCGAGCTTCATTTTTCTAGAGGGTGACAGATTTCGAAAAAAATATTTATTAAAATTGCGATAGATTTTTAATGGCAATATAAGGTACTTCAGGACTAATCACATGACAACGACCAACGACCGACGAATGAACGAATAAATATGAATTAAAACAATTTATAAACATAAAGGCGCAAAATTTTAAACATTTAAACCCTTCTCTAAATCATTTTTAAATTCGAAGCCGACTCTAAAAATGATTTTTAGAATGAGAGTTGACGCTTTGATAATTATTTTAAACGATATGAAGTATACTTTAACGCTAAAGCACTCGTCTAACTTTAAAAGCAACAAAATGCTTCTCTATCTTTTTTAAAGTATACTTTATCCATTCAACGTTTGTAATTTCATAACAAAAATTTAAAGAAAAACGTTTTTTGAAGATGAAGATTTTGAGCTTGTAAATGAACAATCAAGAAAGCTGCCTTAGCTTTAATTTGTGGTGCATGCACCCAGTAACCATTAACACGACAAAACAACACCATCTTCACCCCCATTCAATAGACTACGACACCAAACAATATATAATACAAACTTGTATTCGGTCGACCGCCCCAACAAAAACAAAAAAAGAATGTGGTAGATAGCGTTGTACTACCATATCGCGGCAAATCATTTTCTGCTCACAAAATCGCCCGTCATCTTAGGTGGAGAGGTGAAATAGGTAAAGGAGAGTTAAAAAAAAAGAAAAAAAAATCACAAAAAACTTTAATTTTCAAAGGGGACACCCGGATTTGAACCGGGGACCTCTCGATCTGCAGTCGAATGCTCTACCACAAATCATAAAAAACCTCACAAAAGCGCTAAAAATGTAGTCATTACTTAGAAGAGTTGTTTAAAGTGTTTAAAATTAAGAAAAGGTTAGACAAGGGCTCGCAACTAAACGACTGCATTAACTAGAGTCGGTTTTATTCCTTAAAATTCTAATCAAAATCGTAGAAATATAATTTATTATAATGTTTAGATACTAAAATCCGCTTTTTAATTGCTAAAATAAGATAAATTTGAGAAAACAAATTGGTCGTCGCGAATTGCAATCTGATTGTTACGAATTGTCAAACTCTATTCGCGTTCCACATACGGTCCACACTTCAACGAACAAATTGTTCGCGCGCGGCTAACCTCAAAATCCCTTTTTGTTTTGTTTTCTTGGTGGTCGTCATTCGCGACGAATAAAAAAGCCATGTGAATGAACTGTCAAAATGGACGAATATTCTTTCATTCGTTGGTCGTTGGTCGCTCTCATGTGAATAGTCCCTTAAAGGCAAGTTTTGGATTTGTAAAATAATGGAACACGAGATTTAAATCAGCCTAAGCCACTGAATCGATTTTCTTCAAAAACATTTAAGATTTAGCCCCAAAAATAACGATACCTGCCTTGTTGCATCGTCTTTGAAGCTGAATTTCTGAGATTTTGTTCCGTGAAAAATGAGCAACCAAATCCATTTTGTTTTGTTTCTGAAAGGTATGTGGAACAAAGCTATGTGGGCATTCATTAACGTCAAACGAACAAAGAACTGCATTATCTACTTTCATTGCACTCAACATATCTATGTGTGGAATTCCTTTCAACAATTTCAGATCGTTTATTTTTTTTTTGGTTTTATTGTTTTTTTTTTTGGATGGAATTAATGAAAATCATCGCGTGTTTATAAGGAATTTTGAAAGGAGTTTTAACACAAATTAGTGCGCCTACAAATTCACAACAAATATTTCAAAGTGGATTTAATTTACCGCGTCCTTTTGATGAGTTTAAAAACAATTTTATTTGAGTAAATAGTTGCAAACAAAACGACAACGAAAACTTTCAACTTGAAGATAAATAATGTCAAATCTTCTTAGTGTGTGTGCAAGTACGTGTAAATCTTGCTAAAAATGAAAGATCTCATTTGTTCAGAAAAATGTATCTTTTTTTTTTATAAACAGAATCGAATTTTTGGTTCGAAAGAATTCGACATAAGTCAACTTTAGTATACCTACTGTTCATAAATGTCAGTAAAACATACATACATAGGAGTAGGCCGGATTGCAAATCGATTTATATTGATATTTTTGTGCGAAATATATAATCTGTTCGTTTGTTTCCCAAAAATACAAATTACTACATTTTTGGTACAATTTTATTTTTGTTTAAATGAACTTTGACAGAACTTTTGAAAAAAATTGATAGAAGTTGGCAGTTTTTGGAAGTAAACGAACAGAGATATTTTGTTTATTGTTTTTTAAGGGAGTATACAAATACAAAGAAGACTTTTATGAACCATGTTCACATGATAATTGAAGTAAGTCCTACCTTATGAGATCGTTCAAGCACGCACCAGAAAAGTTATTCGATTGTAATAACTCAGATTTTTGACATTTTGACGACTGCACGCACTCATAACTTCATGATTTTTGAAGACAGTAATGAATAATGAAATTCTTAAAATATGAAAGCAACATCGACCATAATTTTTTATTTTCCCAAAATGGCAACTCATCTAAATTAATTATTTTTAATAGGGAAAGGCCAGTTCTATATATAAACTTGTATGATCTTTTTTTCAATCCTTTGTGCTTTGTCTCTGCTACTTCTTCTTAATGTGTTTCCATAATTGCGAATTCAATGAATACATGCCTTATGTGCCTCATAGTTTCATACTCAGCTAGTGGTAAATTTATTGTCTAAACGCGGACGTATAGTGAATTTATCAGCATTTAGATTTAATAAGCAAGTCCAAAGTGTTGGCGGAATGACCTGAAACATCAGGTGTTCCAATTGAACCTTAAAAAATCCCACACATCTCATAACGAAGTTGTTTTGGTGCAGATATTAAATTATTTCGTTTAATCATTCTCAAGAAATTTTGTTTGCAAGTCTTTTTCTATTACAAATAAAATACTTAAACGAAGAAACAAACGATATAGCAAACTAAAACTGTCATTTCATTTCTTGGTGGATTTTACAGAAATGAAATAATAAAAATCAAAGCGTGGGTAAAATGTATCTCAATCTTAATACATAGTACAGTACACTATGTATAAAGCAATCATGCACATCCTACTTGCAAAGTTTATTTATTTTTATTTCTTCGAAACTAATGGCAATTGTATTGCCATTTATTTAGTCCCATATAATAACCCTACGCGCATCCAGCGAGTGCTCCTACAGGCTCTATTTCTTGTGTATTTATGAGTGCTGCACACCCACTGTATCGAGCTGATGTTGATGATTATGATGGATGATGGATGAACGGGAACTTTTCACATCGAAACATCTCAATCACATATAAAGAGGTTCCTACACCACTCGAATCAAACCACTCTCTTCCTCGAAAATACAATAATCCTCAAAATGTGTTGTTCCATTCGAATAAAATATCGCACAGATGTCATGGAAATTACCAAGAAATACGTCCAGATTTATGATTTAATATCTCGCTTGTAGTTGTTGTGTTGCACATTCGTGAAAACGAACACAACAACTTTGGTCATGTTCGTAACTCGTAAGTAACAACAACTAGGAGTAAGATACTCTCACAGTCGTCGTCGTTTTGAAATTTCATAGAGGAGATACATAATCTAACAAAACTTCACTGCACTGTGCGGCACATGTAGATAGATAGATGTACGCTCAATTGTTTATAATATCTATTTGAAAGTTCTGCATGAATGTACGTAGGTACATACTATATGGGAGGGGGCTACAGTGGGTTTGGAATAAGCAGCAGCGACCCGGAGTATATTGACCTCTTCACTGTGTCGTCGTCGTGGTTGTTGTAGTCGTTGTCATATAGTTGTTGTGTTGTAGTATCTTTTTCCGTTGAACTATAAGTTGGTATAGTAGTGCCTCGAGAATGTGCAAGACTCGTGTGCGAGATAGAAAAAGCTATTCTGTAGCTGGTGTTGTACAAAGTGAGTGTTTTTGTTGTTGTTTTTGTTTTAACTTGTCTTTTGGTTTCATATGACATAAAACATAAATCATAAATCATGCAAAATTAAAATAAAAATAAAAAAAAGGAACAAATTTGTATGTACAGTCAGTGCGACAATTATGCAGAAAAAATTTACATATTTGAACATAGAAGTCTGTTTTGAGTGTGGTCGATAATTTACAGCTTTTTGCTTAAATCTAATAACGATTTTAAATCATTTTTAGTATGATGTTACGGTAAAGAGAGGATTTTCCAAATTTTAAACATTTTATTAAAGTTAAAATCACCAAATGGGTATTTTATCTTTTTAGTATCATACTAACTCCATTATATGTCACTTTGACAATGACAAATGTGAAAAAGGTATGTTTTCCTACTTTGCGTGCGTTCAGCTTGAGTTTCGTAAAAAAATAATTTAAGTATGATACTTTTAAAATTGTTTAAAACTAAGAACATTTTAGTAAAGAGCTTTAAAGTTGGTAAATTGTTAACTAGTTTCATGCTGGTAAATTGTTAACTAGTTTCATGCTGACACCTTATCTTCAGGCTGTTTAAAATTTTGTGCCAATGATTTTTTGTATATAAAAATTCTGTTCACTGAACAAAAAACTTTTATTTTTCAATGTTTCCACCGAAACTTAATCCTATAGTTTAGAAGAAGATTAACTCTGACAGTACTGTTCAAAATGCACATGGGGTTTCATTTTTTCATATGACGTGGAAGTGAGATTGAAAGTTTCATTTGTGTCAAACGAATGCATTCAGTCGATCTGTAAAACTATTGATTCTATGAAGATTTTTAAAAAGATTCATCTAATAAGACTAATCTTCTTGATTAACGAACATTATGGTAAATCTTCGAGATTTATTGATGATTAAGGGTATATCAAATTAAATCTTGGTTTAGTGGTCAATGGAAACGTAGCATTAGGGTCCTAAATATGACGTTACCAATTGATGTGATTGTCTTTGAACAGGAATATATCTTGTTCAACATGAGTAAGGAAAGCAAAGCTTATTTAAAAAAAAAATTAAAGAGTGATTTCTGGTTTCCAAATTTTAACTTTTTTTTTGGACTATGGTACATCTAGAGAACAGCAAACCCAATTTTTATGAAAAATTTCAATTCGACAGAATTTTTTTAAACTTCTGCTTCCAAACACAGAAGTTTTTTCCATATGTAGCTTGAATGAAAAATCTATATTTTGTGTATAAGAAATTAAAAAAAAAAAACAAATGAATGTTAAATTCCCTCCAAAATTTATACTGTCCAAAGTTATGTCATTGACTGACTGTACAAATAGTTGTTTCATTCTGTGACTATCGGTGGTGCATGAAAACAGACAAAAATTGTTGGTGCTTATTCAGGTTGTATGCTTTTGTTTTTTTTTTTTGTTTTCCTTTCTTTTTTTTCAAGAATTCAATTATTGAACTACAGACAGATAAAGAAACAGAAGTTGGTAGGTAGTTATTGAACGATGGTTTTTTTTTTTTTTTTTTTGTTTGATGTGGAAAAGTTGTAACATATGTCATGCACATGTATCCGAAGAATTTACCCCTCACTATACTTATATCTATAAGTTCACGCTGAGAGGATATTTGATTTTTTTTTTCGTTGTTGTTGTTATTGTTTGTTTTTCTTTGTCTTAAGATTTGAAAACTGGAAATTAAAACTAACCTAGATCTTTTAATACTAGTCTCTGATCTGGTCAGTTAGTGGCTATAGTTGGAAGTTTGTTCATAAGTATGGTTTTCATAAGATTATGTTGATTATAAAAAAAAAAAAAAATGAACAATCAAGGGAAACAAAGAAAGGAATGAAGTTTGCACAAGAAATCAAGTTGAGTCCAGTAAGTAGGTATTTAAACCTTGGGGTCGAAAAGGTTAAGCTGATCAATGTTGTTGCGAGTAAAAACTTGAGAAGACATTATAGCTGTAGGTCATCATCATCACATAAATTCAACTTTATTTGTTAACTTTTTGTTTCAAATGTTTTCAACAATAAGTTTAGAGTATGTACAGTGGCTCTTCAATAACTGGATAGCTCAATGTAGAGCATTCCGAAATGTGCACAATAAAAATATCAAAATAAACACACCTAATGTACTTGATTTTATAAAAAAGTACGATGACATACATATCTACATATATGTCAAAAATAACGGGTGATTTTTTAAGAGGTTTAGAACTTTTTTAAAAAAAAAAACACAAAAAATTCGAAAAAATGAATGAAATATTTATTTGAATCGATAGTTTGAACCTTGCAATTTAATGTTTAAAGATAATTTCATGCAAATGTTGACCGCGGCTGCGTCTCAGGTAGCCCATCCGCTGAGTCCAATTTTGGCATACTCTTTCACACATATCGGCCGGTATCTCACGAATGAATGCATGGATGTTGGCTTCCAGTGCGTCAATCGAAGCGGGCTTGTCCCTATAGACATTAGCCTTGACATACCCCCACAAAAAATAATCTAATGGTGTCAAATCGCACGATCTAGGCGGCCAATTGACCGGCCCGAAACGTGAAATTAACTGTTCACCAACTCGCCTCGCAATTGCGCCATTGTTTCGCGTGCTGTGTGGCATGTGGCACCGTCTTGTTAAAACCACATATCATGCAAGTCAAGAACTTCCATTTCGGGCAAAAAAAAGTTTGTTATCATCGCTCGGTAGCGTTCACCATTGACAGTAACGCTGCGATTCGCATCATCTTTGAAGAAATAGGCCCAATAATGCCGCCGACCCATAAACCGCACCAAACAGTGGCTTTTTCGGGATGCATTGGTAGCTGTTGCAATGCTTCTGGCTGATCTTCACTCCAAATGCGGCAATTTTGCTTATTTACGTACCCATTCAACCAAAAATGAGCCTCATCGCTGAACACAAGCAGCGCGCGATGAACATTTCGAACCGAGCACGAATTTTGATAGTAAAATTCAATAATTTGCAAGCGTTGTTCATTTGTAAGACGATCCATGGTTAAATTGCAAACCAAACTGAAGCTGTTTGACAGTGACACAAGGTACTAAACACACGTCAGCTGTCAAAACCAGTGTTGCCAAAACCAAACCAGCTTAAAAATCACCCATTATTTCTTCAGTTGATGTAGAGTTAAATCACAAAATTTGTTAGCTTAACTCCCGCAATAGGTTACAGATTTGACTTTAAAATATGTTTTAATAGTTAGTTCGAGTTTAAGCCGGATTTTTTCCCCGAGCAAATGAATAAAATTCAAAAAAAATCGGTTTATATCGATTCAAACTCAGTGGAAAACAATCGATGCTTACCAACATGCAATCATTTTCAACAACTGCATTCAGCGCCTTCTCTCCGTCGTGATGTCATTAGTTTTGTAAAAAAATCGGCGCTAGTACAATCGCATTACTTTTACTATGGAAAATATATGTTATCCACATAAATGGCTGGCTTTAGTACTATTTTCACATAAATGTCAAAGAAAAATTACGTGGAAAAGGATTTTTTTAGTTTAATTTTTGAAAATAAAAATTCTGTGAATAAGAACTAAGTAAGTAATGTAAGTAATTCAATCATTTATTTACATTTAGTTCTTAACAATTTTATATAATAATTTGAATTAATAAGCTATGGCTATGCCGTCATCCAGGTTGAAAAATTTCTGAACGTTTTTTAACAATTGTTGTTTTGATTGTGAAAAATATAAAAAGAAAAACTTAAGATTTAGGTATATTCTCACATTAATAAAGATCTATACTTGTAAATTTCTTTCAAAAACTAGCTTAACGCTTTCCAGTCGTATTCGTTTAGGATGTAGATAGTTTCTTGTAAAGTAAGAGTATTTTTTCTAAAAAATGAACGTCTTTGCGATTTGAATATTGGACATATACTGATGAAATGGAAACAATCTTCTTTTGTTTTCAAGTTACATAGCGAACAAAATTGGTCAAAACTACCATTGTAAGGGCTGCCGTTTAATCTCAGAACTTAGCTTCTTGCCTTGAAGATTAAAGATATTTCTTCATAACTAAGTGAATCATGGAAATAGTTTCTGTCACCAAGATTGTAATTTAGGAGACACTATATTATCCTACTGTTAGACTCTCGTGCTTTCTCCATTAGGGCTTCTCGGATTGAGTTCTCATTCTTCTGCATAATTTAGTACAGTTGCTCCTTTGAAAGGTTTATGTTGTTCAAATCAACACCTAACATCTCTCCACAAGAATTGCCAATAGATTGCCATCTTGCAAACCACCAGTCCTTATTTCGCAACTCATATAATAGCATTCTCTTCGAAAGTCTTGAGTGTTGATACTTGCTGCAAATTTTGATTATATAATCAGCTTGAGACTTAAGCGTGCTTGTGAATAGTTTTGGTAGCCCAGTTTCTAAGTATATTGCATAGCTGGCTGTATTTTGGGGTAGGTTAAAAATTTTCTTTAAGAAGTTCCTATAAAATTTTTCAATGACCTCATATTCTTCTGCTCCCCAAATCTGAGAAGCATAGCATAGTGTTGATTTTACAACCGAATCAAAAATTTTATATTTTGCTGATAGAGCTATGCGTTTGTTCAAGAAGATATTTTTCCATGCTAGATTTACCAGACTTTGCGAGCTGTTGGCTTTCCAAGATAAGTGTTTGCTGTAATCCAATGTTGGGTTCAGTTTTAAGCCTAGATATTTAATCTTTTTTTTTGTGTCTAGAGGAGTCTCGTTGTAGATCCATCTTCTTCGGTTTTTCGGTGTTGATAGTTAGTCCCCATCTCCTGCAGTAGGCCGATAGCCGATTAATCATTAATTGTAAACTTTCTGGTGATTCTGAAAGCATGACAAGATCATCGGCATATAATAGCACATTAACGGTTGTGCTGGCAATTCTTATTCCCCCAGGGAGATCATCAGCGATGTCATTTATAAACAGAGAGAACAGAAGGGCACTCAGTGGACATCCTTGTTTCACTCCTGTACTGGTACTAAACCATTCCGAAAAGAATAAGAACTGAAAAGAACATTTTTTTGCGGACGAAAAAATAATCTAGGTACTTCTTTCCATTTCCAATTTTTCTTCTTCTTCGATTTCAACGAGCTCTTGGTGCGTCCTTTTTCAAAAACAGGCGCAACATTTTAAACAGCCGAATGTTAAGGTATTAGTATGATACTACTTAACAATTTTCTTACTTTAAAGTTCCTTACTAAAATTTTCTTAGTTTTAAACACTTTTCAACTGGTATCATACTAAACCTATTTTTTTACGAAACTCAAGCTGAACGCACTAAAATCAGTGACATTTCGTGCAAAAAAGTAGGCCAAGATACCCTTTTCACATTTGTCACTGTCAAAGTGACATATTATGCAGTAAGTGTTATCATTTGGTGATTTTAACTTTCATAAAATGTTAAAAAAATAAAACGATGCTAACTCGTTTAAAATTTGGAAATACCTTCGCATTTTAGAAAACGTCATCTTCTAATATCTTGCAGAAATATTTTGTAAAACATTTTATCATGATTTTTGAAGCTCTGAATATCTTTTTCACTCAAGATTTTACATTCGGTGCCGCAATATATCTCCATAGCTGGTAGGTTATTTTCTGAAAAATTGAGTTTATTGGCTTTTCATCAAATGCTTCCCTTATCATAAAATATCTACATAATTGTTTAAAAATAAATTTCATTCTTTCAAGTAAAATGTGTACCTTTACATCTTCGGATTGCATTTCGAAGTTAACATCATTAATTATTTTTAAGATAAAAGTTACAAAAGTGAAATATAATTCAACATTTAAGTCCTTAAGGCTGGAAGATATGAAATTGAGGTTTTGTTTTTCATAGTTCATATCAAATTCACCAAGTCCGAAGTAATAACATTGCTCTAAGATGCAGTCAATTGCTGCCTATTAACACAAAAAGCTTAGCATAAAAAGCGTAATTTTGAAATACAGTGGCTCTCAGCTTATTTGATACAGTGTTGATTTCCAAAATAAAAACAGTGTATCTTCAAAGCTTACAGGTATATGTCCGAAATTGAAATGAAAACTTATAAGCCTATGTTTAAAGAGCACGTAGTAAAATTTTATGATTCCCAACTTTACCTATGCACCCTACTAATAGGGAATATTCATTTTGTACTAAAAAAATCACCTCACAGCTTATTTGATACAGCTAACATAGTGCACTTACACTCCTAATTTTCACGCAATTGATAGTAATTTATTGTTTTGCCGTCACTTTACGTTTGTTTCCGATAAATTTTTCAAAATTTCAGGTGTGATTTTGTAAGCAAAAAAGCAATTCCCACCTTTTTTTTTAAAATGGGTCGCCGCACATCAATTGAAGTTCGCGAACTGGTTATTCACCACTACAAAAGTGGACAGTCTATTCGGCAAATCGGAACATGTGTTGGTTTGAGTGCCTCTACAGTGCAGCATATTGTGGAGCGGTTTGTTCACGAAAATCGTGTTGAAAACAAGAGCAGGAACGCACCGAACAAAATTTTCAACCAATCTGATGAACGTTATATTGTTCGAAAAATTAAAATGAATCCAAAGTTATCGGCCCCAAAAATTGCCACTGAGGTTCAGCAAGAATTAGGGAAGACATGTTGTGCTGAGACCATTCGCCGTGTGCTTCGCGAGCATGATTTCAATGGGAGAGTTGCTCGAAAAAAGCCCCTTATCAGCAAAAAAAACCAAAGAACCCGACTTGCCTTTGCCAAGGAGCATGTTCTCAAGGACTCCAACTTCTGGGACAGTGTAATTTTTGCGGACGAATCAAAATTCAATATTTTTGGGTCTGATGGGATGTCCTACGTCTGGCGGAAGCCAAATACAGAGCTTAAAACAGAGAACCTAAAAGCAACTGTGAAACATGGTGGAGGAAGCGTTATGGTATGGGCCTGTATGTCTGCAGCCGGCGTGGGAAATTTGGAGTTTATTGAGGGGACGATGGACAAAAATATGTACCTCAATATACTAAAAAATAATTTGATTGAAAGTGCCGAAAAGTTGGGTATTCGTCGGAATTTCCGGTTCTACCAGGACAATGACCCGAAGCACAAGTCAGGAATTGTGCAAACCTGGCTTATTTGGAATTGCCCTCACTTGATGACACCTCCGGCGCAGTCACCTGATATGAATGTAATTGAAAATTTGTGGGCTTTGTTGGACAACAATATTAGAAAACACAAAATCTCCAACAAAAATGACCTCAAAAAGGCACTTCTGGAAGAATGGCAGAAAATTACCCCAGACATTACAAAGAAGCTTGTTGATTCCATGCCAAAAAGACTCCAGGCTCTTGAAAAGGCCAAAGGGTACCACACGAAATATTAAAAGTACCACGAAAACCTAATAACTTTTGATTATTTTTAAGACTGATCATTGTGTATCAAATAAGCTGTGAGATGAAATTTAAAGGTGTTTTAGCTTTTTCATTTTTATATTGTTAAATATCAATATTTTGAATTAAATTGTTGTTTTTTGTTGAATTGCATTTGTTTTTCTTCCTACTAAAATTAAAATTTTGTCGGTAATCTTTTTGGTTTACAAGTTATTCCAACTTATATTTTAAACCAGGCACCGTACCAAATAAGCTGTGAGCCACTGTACATTTAAAATATGTACAAGTTCCTGACGCGAAAGCCATCTAGTGGCAATTTTTTTTTTTAAATATGTGTGTAAATTTGTTAAGAAATGTTTTTGGAATTCTAGTCTTGTGCTAAAGCTGTTACAAAAATGATAATTTATTTCTTTAATAAGTTTATCGACAATGTCTGGAAATTTTTTTGCTGCAGCATTCGAGGAAAGATTTAAATTGTGACACACAGTCATTCACAATAAGACTGGGAACGACTTCCTTTAGTTTTGCTTGAACACCGTTTGTTTTGCATCGAACATAGACTTTTTAAGGTGAAGATAAAATTAAATTAACTAAAGGAATAAATCGATTATTTACAAACAATTCAACATTGGACTTAAAATGGCGAAGATTTACTTACATACTAAGAAAATCAAATTCAAAAATGAATTCAGTACAATAGTGAGCCTTTTTCCAACCTTTTCTTGTAAAAAATATTGTTTTTTTTTTCGATTTCCTGATGTGTCTGCATCCAAATAAATATGGCTGCTTAATCTGTCACCGACGACGATGACGTTTATGAACAGCAGGTAATGCAGTTGAACTAGGTTAGTTTGATTGTAGATCTTTCTTAACGAACGTAGATAATGCAGATCTTTGTTAGTCGGACTAAGAACTCAACCTATTTTTTCAATTAAAAATAAATAAAAACAAAATACACAGAATTACGTTTGTTGCTGCGGAATTGTTTAAAACCGCATAATTTTTCCTTCCGATTAAGAGAAATTGAAATAAATCGATTTAAAAAAATTAAAGAGGCAAAAATGGAGGAAGTTTGTGATGTCAAACTCTAGTTTAACTGCACTAGAAAGAAAAGAAATAAAAATTACTATATTTTTCAAAAGCTTTTCACAAACGTAAAAGTTGCATTAAAACTTTAATGTATTGACATTTTTTTTTGTCTTTTAATTTATATGGTGGAACAAAAATAAATCACAGCGCATGTGCATTTTGAATTGCTCGTAAAATGCATCCTTTAAAGTTCCCACACCTTTTATTTTTCCTTCAAGCTAAAAGATAGGTACACCGGAAATTCTCTTTTTTTTTACTTTTACACACAAACCTATTGAAATACGTATGTAGGTACCTAGATATACATAAAAATATATGAACCTATAAACCATCTTTTTTTATTTTCATACACAATTCCCGTTTCGTCTTCACGAGGAAGAAACGAAAAAAGATCCTGTTTGAGCTAAGATATGCCCGTAAAATGGTTTTCTTTTTTTTTTTTTTACATATTTAACTTTTTTTCTTGCCAAATAGGCAACTCAGTAACCCACACCCCCATTTCGAAATATTTCATCTTTTTCCATATATTATAAAAAAAAATAAAATAAATGAAAAAAATAACAGCAATTTATTTTGTATCTTTCACATTTGTATCTGTCGCCGTCATCGTCGTCATCATGAACGTGATGAAGATAACGTACCGCTGCAGGGTACTGGTTTCGATCCTATATAGAGTCCTGGTCCTGTTTCTATTTTTTCTACTTGGTGCTAGAAGGTTGCATGCTCTTGTTCAGGGGTTAAATAAAATATAGTGGATAACGTAAGAACCCCCCCTTTTCAACACTTCTTTTAGTGTTTGTTGTCTCTGAATGTCCCAAGTGAGCAAAGCTATGCCACTGCACAAATCATGGCGCAGCATAGGTACATGTTATATAGATAGGAGAAGGAATGAAACGAAATGCAACCAGGTCTGGGTCGTCTACCCAAACTCTGTTCGGCAGGTTCCGTAGAGAAAAAGCTGCACGTTTCGTATCTCAATTCGTTGCATGCAATACTAGTAGTTGTAGTAGTACACTCAGTCGGGTTCGGGTCGGGGTTGTCTAACGACAGCGAGAGGGTTGGTAAGGGCTTGCTTCTGTTTTTTTTTCCTTTTTGTTGTTGGGTCGTATAGTCGGGTTGGGTTTTGTTGGAAAAGTCAATGCACTTGGAAAAATGAAAAGTGCTATTTCTCTGTGCAGGGAAGGACTTTTATTGGGGTGTATGCGTTTTAGCTCAGTGTAAGCACACATACACACACACACACATAAATCTTGTCCTTTATTTTTATTTTGCATTCCAAATAAGGGTGGGGTTATTCCTTAGCATAGTCGATTCGAGTCGAGTCGAGCAGAGCAGAGCAGAGCCGTTGACGACAAAGGGGAAGTTTTGTGAGAAATGCAAACGCGACTTATGTTATGGTACGGCAAGGAAAGCAGTCGGTCTCGTAGTAGACACACAAAGAAACGATGACTATCATCGTTCGTTTGCTTACTTACATATAATTACATTTGTGAAATTTAAACTGAACATCTAAACCCTCCCCCCGACCTTCGATTCGACTGTACTTCTCTAGTTACGACTCAAACCCTCCGTAAAATGACACAATGACAAAAACCCATTTCGTAGAAGTTATAGAAACGAACGATAACAAGGACGGAACGGGAGTAGAGTACCTATATAGTTTGTAGAAATGTTCAGAGGGGTTCTGGCGGGGCTGAAGTTGAAAAGTGGTATACTCTTGTTGGTACGGTAATTTATTAGAAAAGAGAGCACCAACATGAATTCATTAAATCGAGGAATTCCTTGTTATCGAAATATTTTATTAATATAAATATGGGGTAATCAAGAATAGTGTTGCTGGCTGGCTGGCTGGTAATGGTATGTGTATAGGAATACCCACATAGTTGTGGTTTGGTACCCGCAGAGTGCCGTGCCGCACCTTGTTGTGTACACATCGTCGAGGCATTTGCTGGGTCTCTCTCTTTGAGTCATCATTAGGTTTTCATTCGATTAGATTAGAATTTACAATAATTGACACAAGGAATTAATATGCGGGATTATACGGACTGCGTCTAGAACACAGAGTCGAGTGGAGGACACACCTAAAGGACGACGACACATAACACCAGATGACGGTACACGAAAACTATGTGCATGAGAAGAGGATTAAAATATTTAACTCGACTTTTATTGGAAAATGACATGCGCACAATTATATAGGAAGGTATACTTTCTACAAATTAACCGAACCTATACTATACCTACCACCTATTTGTGTACGTTGTACTTATACTATATTCCCCAGATGACATCGGTTTGTAAATAATGTTCTCTGTCATTCCTGTGGGATATAAAATTGATTGCTGAGGTTTTACTTTATTTTTTTGTTGTTGTTTTTGATGTTCGTTTAAGACCAGCTCATTTATGTATAGAAATCTATACAATAAGGGTAAGAGATTAAAAAATCGACTATCTGTTCTGTCAATGACTGTTAATTGGATTAAACTTCACAGCTAAGAGGCGATTTAGACTTGTAAAATGACTAAAAGCTAGTTCTACTTGGTGTTTTTTTTTTTTTTTTTCTTCTATGCTGTATCTAGTTTCTTTCTTTCTGTTGTTTACTCCGCTGGTTTTGTTTAAAAAAATGAATAATTATTTACTTTAAACTCTCAGGGTGAAGTTAGAACTTCTTTTTTCTTTGTTCTTAATAGTTCATTTGAGTTAAATGTGCGTGTTTTTGAGTGGAAATATAATTCTTCGCAGTGGGACTGAAATGCAATGTTAATGATCTTTTGACTTTGAATTTATGTAGGTATATGTAGATACACACATATTTAAGTCCTTTCCTCACCGTGAGGTTAGAGATGGAAAATTCATTGATGCCACATTTTTAACACCTTATTTAACAATTAAAAAATGTTCTTACTTTAGAGTTCTTTACTAAAATGTTCTTATTTTGAAATAATTTTCAACTAGTATCAGTTATCATAAAAAACATATTTTTCTTAATAAACTGCAGCTGAACACGCCTATTATTTTTGTTCACAGCTAATCATTTTAGGCGCAATTTTTCAGTGGCGAGTTTAACCAGAGTCAGCTAACTCTAAAATAAAATTAACCCACAGTGAACTGAGGAAGCAGTTTTTCGGTGGAGACTGCATGGGGAACGACTAAACAAACTCGGTGGATAAAACATCCAAAGCATCTTTGTTTGCTTAACTCTGGTTTAACTTTAATCTTGCACTGAAAAATTAGATCTTAATCAACGACTTATGCATCTGGCAACTCACCGAATGTGCTTGTTAACCAAAAACTTTATCGAATTATCCATAAATAGAATTATTGTTAATAATCAAAATAGCTAATTAGCTGATTTTGGTCGATTAGCGCAATTAAATTACTTCCTGTGAAAATCATATAGTACTTAAAGATTTCATCGAGTTTTAATAAACTGTCCTTAACCGCCATATTAAACACTTTGCATTTAAATGGAATTTTAATACAGATTTATTAAATCCGGATCTAATAAGTTCCAGTTTTTCAGTGCGAGATTAAAGTTAAACCCGAGTTAACTCATCAAATTTGTTGAGTTAACTCAGGATTAACTCAACAGAAGATTTCGATGTTTTATCTGCTGAGTTTGTTTAGTCGTTCCGCATGCATTCTCCACCGAAAAACTGCTTCCTCGGTTAACTGTGGGATAATTTACTTCTAGAGTTAGCTAACTTTGGTTTAACTCACCACTGGAAAACTGGTCCTAAATATATGTCCATATTGGCCGCCTGAGAGCAGTTTAAGTTCAATTGGAGCTATTTACATTGGATTTAAATGTTGATTTAACAAGTGATTAATATGGAATTGGATTTAAAATAATTTAAATCTGGATTTAATTTTTAATCAGGATTAAGTAAGTGAAAAAAAGTATCCTTTAATGTGTTAAACAGTTATTGAAGGTTCTAAAAAAATTTTTATCCAACTATTTTGTCGCTAAACGGTTAAACGAGTAGGGTGTACATGGAGGATGTCGTCCCCTAGATTCATCTAGCACACGACCAATAAGGACTTGTAATGTGCTTTCTGCCACTTCAACCTTATCTAACCTAACGTTTCCAATTTTTCAGTAAAATCATTTGTAATGCCATAAATGTTATTTCAAAAAATAATTATCAATTCTTGATATGAAAAATTAAAAAGATAAGAAAATTTGACGTAAAATAAAGTTGTTTCAATATAATGTCAACAGAATTATTAAATTTCAATATGTACTCATTTTAAATAATCACACACATTTCTTGCTTGATAATAGGGGTCGTTCATTCGACGGTGATTTACTCAACAAATATTTCTGTGAATGATTCAGCATAATGTGCAAATGTAGATATTATGATAAAATCGCTTCCCGCAAGCGAATGATTTCTCCATCAATGAAAAAAAAAAAAGAATGTTTGCTCTTAATTGCTTCCCAGACACACAAGGAACTATACCTCGCCATGATACTCGTACATATTTGGAAATGGGAATTCCTTCGTTGGGTGGTGGCTATTTTGTATCCCCCCCCTTCCATCATCATCAGGGAGAACGAACCAATCAAACACCAACCGATAATCTTCACATGTTTGTAATAATGTTTGAATAGTGTTTCAAAAAAAAAAAAACACTTAATAGCTTGCTGGTCCCTTTTTCCAGAGCAGCGAGGCAATAACTCTTTTCGTGAATCATTTATTTGGTGTCGGAAGCAAAGGGTTTATAGAGGAAAATAAGTTTCATCACCCAATTACTCATTTGGGAATGAAATTTAAATTTACTCATCACAAGTATTCCAAGTATGAAGTGAGGAAATTTTATTTATTTATTTTTGAGATGACCACATATGGATGAGAGGAAGATTGTGAGTATAAGCTTGAATGGCTTAAAATAAGATAAACCGTCTGCCTCACATTGAGGTTAATTTCGGACCGATAAATTTATATTTCTTTTGTAATTGAATATGCTCTATAGTACTGCTTCTGTGTGAAAATGATTAATATGGCAGTTCTTACATAAACGGGTATATATACGTGAGCTACCGGGTGGGATTTCAATGCAAATGCAAAGATCAAGAATTGCATGGCGACGACGGATGTACGATTAGGTAACTAGAGTCATATGAAATGCTTACATTGCAAATTTAAATTTCTGTACGCAAGAACCTGATGATTGAACTAAACACTAGATCCTCCTCTCAATCGGGATGACGTTTCAAGAACCAAAAATTTAATTTTTTCTCTGGCTGGTAGATGGCTTTTCAGTTTATCACATGGTTAGGTAGTGTAAACTGTAATGTAACGAAAAGAGACAACAAATACATGAAAAATAAAAAAAAAAAAACAAGGAAAAAAGATATAGGTAAACAACACTGTTGTCATTATATTCTCCGTACTGTTTCATTTTCATGGTTTGGTTTGGTCTGTATGGATTAGTAGCGATATAAAATGCGTATTTATTGATTAAACCGCTTTTACTAGCTAAAAATGTCAAAATTTTAGCAATTGCTTAGTTTCGTAATAATAAAAAAATATTTGACTGAGCTTTTACTTTGTCCATGTTCGAAAAGTGAAGCCACCAACCATTTACCTAGATCGGTATTTATAAAACATATATATTAAGTTCCAATTTTTCAGTGCGAGATTAAAGTTAAACCCGAGCTAACTCGTCAAATTTTCGGATTTAACTCGTCATTAACTGAACAGATGCTTTTGATAATTTATTCACAGAGTTTGTTTAGTCGTTCCACATGCATTATTCAACGAAAAAATTTATTCCTCAGTTCACTGTGGGATAATTTACTTCTAGAGTTAACTCTGGTTTAACTCACCACTAAACTGGGACGAAATTGCTAACAAAATTTAAAGTCTGCTGGTTGGTAGACTTAAGGCATTAGTAAAGTATTTTACTACGCTTATTTTTCACATTAATTTATCAAAATTTCGTGAATATTTGTTTAATTTTAAAAAAATATATTCATTTTGTGCTTAAAATCTCATTAATATTTATATTGTGAGAACCAATCAATGATTTACATATTTGGTCACCACAGTAAAAACACCAGAGTATAAAAATAACGGATGTATGCGACCATTCTGTGAAAAATATGTTAACATTCAAGACTTTTTGTCAAAAAGCTGGACAAGGTGAAAAACTAAAAGATATACGATAGAGATGCGTGTGTGCGCCAAGAAGCGTCTTAAAATTGTGTTTGACTTGTCATTTCAGATTGATTTGACAGATGACACACAATTTATTCGAACACATGCATTTCTAGATTTTGTTTTCCACTTTTGCACTTTTTCCCACTTTTTTTACAATAAAATGTTGAGTTAAGTTATAACTGTAATGAATTTATACAATTTAAATCATTTTGACAGCGTGCGTGACATAAGGAAAATTTAGCTTATTCTTAGTTGCGGTCTCAAAAAATTCTCTTTCATAACGAGTCTGAAATCAAAATGAAAAAGCTTTAAAAAACACGTCTTCTTCTTCTTCCAATTCTTCTTTCCAAATAATTGTAGTTGTGCGACGCAGCGTAACTATGAACATTTCCACGTCAAATCGTTTTTAACATATTTTATTTCCCTGTCTATATGTTATGCTTTGCTCTTATCTTATGCTCTGTTCATTTAATAATAATTGTCGAAGGTCTGCGAGAGCGACATACCAATAATCTGAACAGACCCATCTCATGATCTGCCACGTAAATGCCATGTTCGAATTTTCGAAATTATGCTGGATTTACGCGACTGACAGTTTTGGAACTTCCACCAGACGTCAGTGTCAAACAAGCAACAAATAAAAATCAATAGTTTGACAGTAAAATGTGCAGGTAAAACAAAAATCATGTGATTGTGATTTGATTTGACGCAAAAATATTGTAAGAGGTATGTTATGCTTTGCTCTGTTCATTTACTGTACAAGAACTGCGCGACCGACATACCAATAATCTGAACAGACCCACCTCATGATCTGTCAAGTAAATTCCATGTTCGAATTTTCGAACTCATGCTGCATTTACACGTATGACAAATTGACAGTATTAGGTGTGTTCGCGTACTAGTGCGAAACTACCCATTTTTTACCATTTTTAGTCCAATTTAATTTTTTTTATATGGACTTTGATAGAACTTCAGACTAAAACTGGTAGAAAATGGCAGGTTTGGAAAGTAAACGAACAGAGGTATTATGTCAGTAAACTGTCAGAAGAATGGACAAATTCATTCTTTTGACAGTTTACTGACAAAAAACTGGCAGTTTGTCTGTCGTGTAAATCCATCAAAAAGCAATGCACACTTTTTATCAAGTAATTGTTAAACGCAAACAAAGATAAATATTTTTATTAATAAGACCCATTGTATATTACTAAGTCTTCTCGACATCAACAACTTGCTGATCATTAATTTTCCAGGAGAAGACTTAATGCCTATTGCTTGATTTTAGTTGCCCATTAATTTTTGTTTATTGGCAGTTGACGACGACGACGCGCATCTATAAAAATCCCATCGTGTTGTCATTAATTTCACTATAATTAAAATTATTATCATTACTCTATAACATTTTTTTTTTCTTGACTCGAGTAGGTGTATAACAATCATATACCTAACTTAATGGCTACATCAGCACTGTCTATTCCCCAGCGGGATGAGGGGGGCGGGCGGCTAATGAAAGGAAAATTAATTTACGTTAAACATCCATTTCACCTTTCACTTTCTCTTCTCTAGATTCGTTCGAGAGTAATTTCACAGATTTAATGGTTTGGCAAATTAATGTTTTTTGGTGTTTTAACGAATTTGAAGTTGAAAACAAGCAATCCTTACAAAATATTATTTCCAATTATATTACCGAAGAATAAGAAGAATGAAACAGAAGTCATGATTTTATTTGTGTTCTTTTTTTGTGTCTCCATTGGTGAAACAATTTCATCCAATTTATTCCCAAGTATCATTTCTTATAATTATACTTCTCCCAAAAAATTATACCCTTCGTTTCGAAGATTTGTCTACTGCAAAATGAGTGCGGGTGGGTAAGCTGGGTAAACCACTACATTACCAAGTACAATGTGTATAGAGAATACTTTGGAAACCAATTAAGACTGATTTAGGATTCAGTTGTGTTGAACTCTTAGTGGGTGGCCTCTTTAGAAAGAAAGAATACTATGGTCGTCGTGCGTTGTCGGTAATGTGAAGAGTGGAGGAGGTTCAATGACTTGAGACTTGATTTAAGGTATATGAATTATGAAGACAATAGACTCATACATATATTCTACAACAATTAGTCTGCATTAGATATGACACTGTTCTTATTGTGTGAAGTCACGTAAAGTCAACGAGATAAAGTTGGTTAATGGCTAGAAGTTCAAGCGCAGGTGGTGCTGTTTGCATATATATGGAAAGTGAATGAGACGAAGGCACTCATTTAGTAGTTTGAGCGTAAGTGTTGATTGTTGAGTTAAGTATAATTATTATTTATGGGAAAAAATATATTTCTAGACTGATAAGGTGGTTACCAATAATTAATATACAACACACTCATGGGAGAATATTAATCATAAATAAGTCTTCTTATAGTTTAAAGTTTCTTGTGATTCAGTTTGACATTAGATATAATTATAATTGACACTCCTCGCTGAGTAATAAATTTAAATATTAATTTAAAATTCAGTTGAAAATGAGGTCAATTTTGTATATAGTGGCGTGATTCATTCAGAGGTACTTTTTTTTTTTAAATAAAATTGTATCGGGGTAATGTTTCTTATCACATAAAAGAGCCATTCTTTACATTTTAATTTTTGAAAGATTATTTCTTTCTTTTTAATTGATTCTGAAGTTCCAATTTTCTAGATTATTTCGAGAATTTTGAGTGATATTTGACCCTAGTAATGTTAGCTTCCAATTTCTCAATCTTTGGACTTTACGCATTCCCAAAGGACCAATACTAAAGGATTATTAGCCATTTATTTACAGCCCAGAGGGATTTGGTTAAAAACAACGACATCGGGGATAAGCAACGCCATTACAGAAACAAAATGGAGTTTCCTTACAAACTATAGATAAAAAGTGTGCAATACACGCCGGTAAGACAGTTTTTCTGCGTGCTTAAGTTAAGGCCCCAGAATTCTCCGCGTTAAGCTAAACCCGAAGGGGACTTGATGTTGTTGTATTTAACATGTAAATTTCAGAACAGGACGTTGTTTTTTTTCGACCAATTTCCTCGGGCTTTCCAAAAAAAAAAAAACACGGGGCTTGCAAAAAATCGGTCCAATGCGTGAAATTAACTTTGCACCGAATTGATTTTTCAATAAAGCCAAGTAGCGCCGACGCGACGTCTTGTTGGAACCAAATATTTTGTCAAGATTACGAGCTTCAAATTCTGACAGCAAAAAGGCTCGATAAGGTAGATAAATATTGCAAAAAATAAATACTCATAATTATGAGATATAATAATGATTTGTATTTTCGAAGGAAAACGGTGGTTAGCTCGTAACGTAATAAAAGATATATAAAATTACAACATTTGCTAATATTATTGTCAATATTTATTTTAATATATTTTTACAAACAAAGTTAAATAATTTTTTTTGGTAAAAATTAAAAATCTTGAAAATATGCAAATATGTCAACTCTGCAAGTACTGCACTGCCATATTTGACGTAGGTACTGCAGTTTTTTTTTAGTGTTCCGATTGCAAATTCTTGTCAGTTTAATTCTTATTGGTTGATGGCGGCTGCTTTAAAGATGGAGTTTTAGAAAAACTTTGTTTTATTTTTATTAACTTAGAACTATTTTTGCTGCACGTAAAACCTTTAATGATCTACGCTTGTTGATATACTCTTGAACTTCCGGTACTTGGTAAATGCTTCCTATAAAAGTTTTTTTTGAAGTGTTAAGTACCTAACTTTAAACTTACTAAGTATAAGATTCTCAAAAATCATGCAGAAACTAACAACAGAATATTAAAAAAAATAATATTATTTGGTGGTTACTCTGACTAACCACCTAGTAAATTCTGTAATATTTTCTAAAGTAAATATGATAAACGGGGCTTTACTTGGAATACATAATGTGCATACATATATTTACAAAATAACAATGATATGCTCAAATTGTAGGTATATTAGTAAATTTCAACTTACCTTGTTTTTCTATAACTGCAAGATTTTAAATTTCAAATAACTTGACATATTGCTAAGATTTTCTGCTTCTCCTAACCATTGTTTTTTTTTTCAAATAAAATTTTAACATATTAATTTAAATTTCAAATCAAATCGCTAGACGGACGGCGGGTACAGAAAAAAAATAAGCGAAAGCTGGTTACGTTAACTAACCACCCAACCTAAAAACAGTTAAATAGTTGTTTGCGTAAGTTTCAAAGTTTCGTCCTCTCTCTTGAGATACACATTTTTTCTTCCAAAAAAGAGAAGGGGGAGGGGGGTAAGTGAGGTGCAAAAATTCTTAAGGATTTAGATTTTATTTGTAAGTATGTATTTAAAATAAGGCCAACCATTTCTACTTCTATTTTGAGTCCAAAGTTTGGTTGATAATTTCAAGTCACTTTAATTATACTTAGGAAACATATATGTATAAAAAAAGAAGCCAAATTTTGGAAAAAAAAATCCGACAAAGGGGAATTTTTTTGTTGAGACCTATGTTTTTCCGTCTTACTCACATTATAAAAATTACGTTGAGTTGGAACCACTGCTTTTGAAAATGCCAACGTTGTGTATTTTTGAAATTTCATTAAAAAAATCAATTTTTTTTTTACAAAAATGTCAAAAATAAAGATTGTAGTTCACAAAATTCTACAGTAAAAAATATAAAGACTTTTTTTCGTAAGAGCTCTTCAAATCCAGAAATCTCACCATAACTTCAAAACTGCTGCTGTACAGGACCATGGTCCTGCCAGTACTCACATATGGATCCGAGACTTGGGTGCTTAGCAAAAGGCACTCCGACCTTTTAGCCGCGTTCGAGAGAAAAGTCTTAAGGAGAATTGTTGGCCCCATATGTGAGGAAGGACGATTCCGGAGACGGTACAATCATGAATTGTACGCAATCTACCTTGAAGCAGATATCGTGACATAAATTAAGCTCGGTAGACTCCGGTGGGCAGGGCACCTAGCTCGCATGAGCGAAGAGGAACCTGCTCGGAAAGTTCTTTGTGGTACATTCTATGGTAGACGACAGCGTGGTAGACCATGCTTGCGCTGGAGAGATGGCGTAGACCAGGACGCCCGGAGCCTTGGGGTGCGCAACTGGATGGCGGCGGCTCGAGACCGGGATGGTTGGAGAGACTTGTTGAAGGAGGCCAGGACCGGACCCCGGTTGTCGAGCCGACGATGATGAATAGATTTAGAGAAACGTGTGTTAGTTAACTTTACAATCGCCGTTGTTTATTCCAATGAACTTTTTTCGACATCACAGTGCAGCGGTTTAATTAATGGGCGTGTTCGAATTAACTTTTTTGTGTAGAATTTAATGAGCTTCACTTTTTTCCTTAACATTCCTCGCAAAAAACTGACAGTATTCGAGAAATTTACAAAAAAAAAAAAAAAACTAAATTTTGACCCTTTCAACCCCACAAATTCAAAAGACCTTGTCCAATTTAATGGGGTGTACTTTTTGGACGAGACTAAAAAATGCCAATTTATAAAAGTTTTTTGCCATTAAAAGTACGAAATAGCATGAAAAAAATCTTCAAGTTGCCTGAGTATGCCCACCAATCGAGTGGCCTGCGGGGCCTCATAAACAGTACTTTTATAAACAAAACTTTTATAAATTGGCACTTCAAAGTAGTCCAAGAAAGTTAAGGTTTGAAATAGAAACAAATTAGAGGTCTGACATCTTTATGGGTGATTCTGGTGATATTAAAGAACTTAAATCTCAGTTGTCATATTCGAGACTCTTGCAGGAAAAAAGTTAGGCGGCCACGCCCTCTTTTGTCTCCATTTTCCTTAGATCCTTGTTTCTCAGAAACGACTTGAATGATTTCCATTAAATTTTCAACATTTGTTTATATTAGCAAGAAAAAAATTTTAAAAATACTTTTAGTAAAATACGCCCACTTTTCTTAGGTATATCTTAGTTTCTTATATCCATTTTTCTTATCCTTGTCTCTCGAAAACGGCTTCAATGATTTGGATGAAATTTTCAACATTTGTTAGAAAAAAATTAAAAAAACTAATTTTAGTAAAATCCACCCACTGCCATGCCCACTTTTCTTATATCTTTGTTTCTAAGAAACGGTTCCACCGATTTGGATGAAACCAAATTATAAGTAAAGTGGGCGTGGCAGTCAGTCGGTGGATCTTACTAAAAGTATTTTTTTAATTTTTTTCTTGCTAATATAAACAAATGTTGAATATTTAATACAAATCATTTAAGCCGTTTCTGAGAAACAAGGATATAAGGAAAATGGAGGTAAAAGTGGGCGTGGCTGCCTAACTGTTTTCTGCAAGAGTCTCGAATACGAAAACTGAGATCCACCCTGCAAAATTTCAGCCTGCCTCTAATATTTTCTATTTGCTCCATACAAAAATCTCTAGGTTTTCCAGGAGTATAGATACTTTTCAGGAAATGCTTTAAAAATAAAATTAAAAGTTAGCGCGTTGTCGTATTTTTTTTTTTAGAAGGGAAAGTCTAATTTTCCTTGGTTTTAAATATTCAGCTCATTGAAAGGAAAATGCTAAAAAATGGCTTTCAAAAAATTTCCTAGCCATTCATTTTATTTCTACTGAAATATGTACCTTTTTTCGGGGTCGAAAGACCCACATCTGTGATATTAATTTTCTAATAGCTCTAAAGAAATGATCCCTCTGCGCTGAAGTTTTTGTTCATAGTAGTTTTCATTTCCTTATTTTTTCTTTTTTTTTTCACTCGTTATTGTTGCTTATTTTAATGAACTACGAAACGAATTAAAAACACATGGCCCCTCAAGTACTTTGGAGTATATTTGGCATTCTTTTTCATAAAAGAAAAATATTTAAAAAAAAAAGGGGAATGATGAATATGAAAAGGAAAGCGCAGAAGAGCCAGCGGCATCTGCAGCACCAAGCACCAAGAGATGTGCTCCCATTCAGCAGCACCAGCTTTAGCCCTAGCAGCAGCAGCAGAAGAAAAGGATTGTACTTTATTGCTTTTTCCACCTTTCTTGTTGCCTTGACTTTTTCTATACATATTTATGCATTTAGCTATACTGTGAATATACATTTATCTGCTGGTAGCTGGGACTGAGAAAGAATACAAAAAAAAAAATCCCAATAACCGTGGCTCTATGGAATTCCTAGAGGATTGTCGCGCATAACTTCTTCTTTGTGTTGTTTATACAATTTTGTAAACTAAAGCCATTAGGTGGTTTTGTAATTATTGTTTCTTTTTTTTTTTTTTTTGTTGTTCTTGTTGTAGATTGTAGTATTTTCTTGTTGCTAAGGTGGCTAGCCTTACAAATTTGTATGGACGTTATGTTCCTTGTGTAGACAAGACACATTGCAATTGTTTATTTAAGTTTGATTTAGAGATGGGATATTTCCGGTATTCTGGGTGGTGAGTCATTTTTTATACCCAAGTATTTTAAGAAAATAAACATTTTTTGTTTTAATAGAAGAGATAAATATAGGTAGCTACCTAGTAAGAAACTAGAGAATGAAATTGAAAAAAAAAATATAAATATATAAACAGGAAATTGATTTTTAAACTATTTTTTCATTTTATGATACATATTCCCTAAAGCGTTGACTAATCTATATTGTTTTTTGTCTTTTTTATTTCAGGTATGTGAACATTTTTGACGAAAGTGTGAGTATGTCACCTATACAATTTTTATTTTGTTTGGATTTTAAGAAGGTTCTTAAATCAGATAATTATACGTTAATTCAATTTATCGTTTGAAACTGAAATATTGAAGGTTTATTTAAAGAATTCAGTAATACAGGGTCTTTCATTAAGCGCTTCCTATCTTTAATTTTAAGTAAAACAAACTTTTAAACTCCAGTTTATCTTAGACTGGGGTTTATTCAATGTTATTTAGATAGGATAAGCCCAGGTCTAAGATAAACTGGAGTTTAAAAGTGACTATGAATATGCCCCAGTGTGTGTAAGATATCATCGAAATTTCTTATTCGTTTGAAAGGCCGATCGATGTCATTATATATGGAATATAACATCGTTCAAATGTCCGCCGCGGCCTCTCTGGGTGGCGCGCATCCGAAATGACCAATTTTCCATGAGTGATGGCGCATAAATCAGGCTGAATTTGACCGATGGCATGGGTTATGTTGGCTTTGAGGCCAGCTGTGGTTTGTGGCTTGTTCGCATAGACCTTCGACTTCAGAAAACCCCACAAGAAAAAGTCTATAACGGGGTCAGATCGCACGATCTCGGTAGCCAGTTTACATCACCTCCACGTGAGATGGCCATGTCGTCGAATCGCTCGTGCAGACTTTTCAATGTGGCGTCAGCTGTGTGGCACGTAGTGCCGTCCCATTGACACCATATGCCCTTGGTGTCCATATCATCCAATTCAGGCCAAAAGAAATTTATAATTATCGACCTATAGCGCTCGCTGTTGACGACTATGGCCTGGCCAACGTCGTTCGCAAAGACCGATGACGCCGCCAGTCCAAAATCCGCACCAAACAGTAACTTTTTCGGGATACATTGGACGGCCGTAAATGGGCGAAGCGCCATTTTGATAAATCAATTTTATCATTTGCATGTGTTGTTGAACGCTTTATCATTCTGTCCATGGTGATTTTGCGAAACAAACGGAATAAGTGACAGCAAATTTGACAGATATAGCTTCAACAATATGGCCATTATCAACTGTCAAAGTTCGGAAGTCCCTATTGCAAGACCCTTTATTAACTAACAGACGGGCTGACTCAGTTATACCTAAGTATATTTATTTTTGTAATGTTATCTTTCACAGAGTTCAAGTATACCTACTCGTCACTCGTTGAAGTCGAATCATTTAAAATTCCAAATATGTACATTTGTACTTAACACAAAAATCTACTTCAAATATCTAATTCGCATTAAAAGAAAGAATAAAATCCCTCGGTATAACAGCATCTTCTTGCAAAAGATGACAAATCTTAATTCCCATTTTAATATTCCTATTCGCACTTAAAAATATAAAAAATGCCTAAAATGACTTAATTTCATTTTGAAATGTCACTCTTGAGACGGTTACACATTCCACTTCAATGTCAAAATAATCATAAATGCGAGAAACACTTCTCTCTCCTATCGCCTTGGTTTGAATTCGTCAAATTAAAATGGCAACAACTGTGAATTTGTGTACAAAATAAAATCCACATTTGCATAAGCAATTTGATTAGAAACATTTGCCATACAGATGGCAGGCCGAAATATAAGGCGCAGCAGCAAGTAGTGTTGTTCCTGTTCAGCTCATGTTGTATGTTAGGCTATTTAAAATTCTGTCACACTGTCAAATTTCAATTAAAACATGTGAGAAATGTCATCCCAAGTAAGTGTGTTTTTTTTTTTGTATTCATTTAATCTCCAACTGGCACTGACACTTTGGTTTTGCAACACACTGTTGCACTGCGCACATCACATTCACATTGTGTGTGGTAATCTCACAAGTGGAATCTATTTTTCACTTTTAATATTCTCGCGCACTCTGCAATGGCTGTGAGAATAATTTTGTATTCACTTTGCGCCTTAAAGAAAGTCAAGTTCAAGATACGATGACGATGACGACGACAACGAGGAAGATGAGCAAAACTAATTGCATTTATATAAATATACATATATACAAATTCGAAAGCGAGAAAATACGGCAAAAAGTAGTGCGCTTGGCTCTCCGACTATCGACATGAGAAACAAAAAAAAAAGATTCACTTTGGAATTCTGATTTTGATGTTGGATTCATTCTCACGCTCTAATAGCATTTCAGACCTCATCATTATCATCATCGTCGGCGTCGGTCGTCGTTTCGTTCTGGGTTTGTTCTTTTGCACTAATTATGCGGTGAAAATTATATAAGGCTGGGAACACAATTCTCACTCTAGTAAAACACTTATATATAAATGCAAAAATTAATATACATATTTAATGCAGACAAAAAAAATGACACCTATCAATCATACTAAACGTCAAATTTACACACCCACAGAAAAAATAACTTTGATGCCGCTACACTGTGGTGAATGTGGATTGAAAAACTGGCTTAAACTGCACAGATTCGAACTAAATAGTTGAACACAGCAGAATGTAGCTTTAGCTGATAAAAACTATCGAATTATTCGGTATTAGCGTAATCTTCATTCATCCGATAGTTCCTAATAAAAGAATTCATTCGTTCATACTATTTTCGTTCATTCTTTTATCTATTGACGTCCTTCAATAGGGTTTGACAGTTTATGATTTGACAGTTAGAATGCACATTTTTTGTTGAATATTTGGTTACAAATTTTAACCTGCACTGCTTTTTCCCGGACGAATTAATATAATCTTAACATATTTGAATTTTTTAGATCGACAGAATTTGACATTATGTGTCTTGATAACAAAATATTTGTTGACATTTAAAATGTATTTCGTTACATATTTCACCAGCAGACACTTTTTCCAAAGCAATTAACAAAAAATCTCAATTTGTATTAGGTTTTGCAAAGGTTTTTTTTATCCATCGACATCGTAGCCATCATTCGTTGGACTCATTTCTTGTTGACGTTTATAGAGTTTTTCATTTCAAATTTTATCCAAAAGCCCTGAAATACACGTTTTCCGGACTAAATTAATTAATTATCAAATTTGTTTGATTTTCAAAAGGTAATGGATTAACCATAAACATCATTTATGTATTTATTTATTTATTTTAGTTCAATGAAGCGCTAAATCGTTAAAAAAAACTAACGAGTAGTTGAAAAAACTCACATCCGTCAAATGGAAAATTTAAGGCTGTGACTATGTAAGATGTGTATTCCGACGGACATAATTATTACAGACTTACACGTCAAACATGCATGTAAAGGGTGTTTTTATTTTAAAACGTGTGGTTTTCAATGCGGCAATACTTTTTTCGGAGTTGGTATTTTTGACAGCTGTCACTTGATTTATGCTCAGTTTGGTTTGCCATTTTATATTTAATAGACAGATCGTGGAATTAAAAATAATAGAAATGTGTAGTTTTGGTCTAGTACGCGAACGCACCTAATAAAAATCATTTTCAGTTTTTCATTAGTTCTGTTTGTTGACTTTATCAGAAAATTGGTTTAAACTGTAATACATAACTACAACACAATTTTGGACTGAATTTCATTGTAATTGAGGTTATTTTGGAATTGTTTCAATATTTATAGGAATGTACATATTCGATTTCGGGGGTGATTTCGGAAAACATTCCAAATTTGAGCAATTTCATGCGGTGAAAACATATATAGTAAATCAGCCTTATCACACCAATCCACAAACGCGATTATTGACAAAAAAGTTTATTAAACCTTGAAGCCTTCACACCACACATTTATACGTAACATTCTTGTTTGACATTTCTACGACATTTATCGATAGAGGTGTCCATTTTTCCGGCCCTCGTCCTGGCTTCTAGATAATTTTTTCATTTTTTTTCTTCTTCCATTTTCTATAAATATAAAAAACAAATATTAATTTATTTAATAAAGGATCTGTACAACAATATTATTTTTTAACTTAGCATCTGTCAGTTTCCACATAATGATTGCTGTCACATTTCTCATAAGTTGCCATAATCGTGTTTGATGACAAAAAATAGGTACAAAACGGCAGAAGTATAATGGAATTTTGTCGCTCGTATAAATGCAGCATAGATAAATGTTCCAAAATCATAAGATAATTGACAAGTGCAACTGACGTTTGATTTGGCGATTATAGATTCTGGCATCGTGTAAAAATATTAGGCTGACACCATTGTGCAAATTATGACAAAGTACACAAAAAGGAATGAACTTGCTTATTTTGTTTGGCACATTGCCAGATCGCCATAATTTGACTTCGTATAAATTGCAAGTTTTGTGACAGAAATTGTGACAAATTTCCAGCATTACACTGCATTTACACGATTGATTAAGAATCTTTATTTCTACCATCTTGCAACTTTTGTTCAGTTTTTTACTCCAAATACTCCGCTGTGTTTGAGTTTAATAATAAATAATAATCAACAATTTACAGATAAACTAATTCTCTAGCTGCCGCTCAATGACCCCTGGATCAAATTTGTGTTGTGCCGGCAATCGTGATTAACAGTTAAACTATTTTCTGTATGACGCGTTTGTCGTGGTCTGTATGAAAAAAAATATAAAAAAAAAAAACAAAATGTGTTTCACATGACAAAAAGTGCCGCGGCGACGCGCTGCTTGTCATCATCATTAGTTTGTGTATACACTGTTATACACTACTACCTCAACGACTACTAGCGTTACATGAATCGCTTCGCTTGTCAATCTACACCCGAGCTGACACGGCAGACGTGTTATGATTCATTTTCTTTTTCTATTTGTTGCCATTCCGAACACAAAAAGTGTCGCACGACACTTTCACGCAACTTGAACTTATTTTTTTTTTTGTATTATTGTATTCTTCTTGTAATTATTGTTGTTGCTGCTGCCGTCTTCCGTTTTTTTTTTTTTTTTTTCATTTTCTAAGTTGTTCAAGTCGTCGCGTCGTACAGTGAACTTTGATTTTTTTGTCAGTAAATCGTTTTTATTTCTATGTCGAAAGTCTAACCTTGACCTTAGGTTGTGTATTTTGTTGTTATAATATTTGACTTTGATGCCTAGAGGTGGGCACTTGAGAAAAGAAGCCGGTCTAGTCTAGCTATGTATCTATCTATGCAATGTACAACAGCGTTATGACTTATGATAGCATAGCAGCTCGTTACTCGTTTCGTTATCGGTAGTTTGTATGTTTTTCATTAGGATAACGACAACAACGACCAAGACTAGGAAAAAGAAGTATAGTATAGGTATACCGAATTAGCTTTCACTTTCTATTCAGTTCTGTCTCTCGGTGGAGTAAGTACCTATGCCCCGACTGAACAAACATACTCATACAAACTCACGTGTTATAAACAGGACAAAAAAAAAAAGGAATAACGGAAGATAGTAGACGGATATAATCACATTGATGGCAGCAATTTTTATCCAATTACTACACCATGGCAGCTCGTTTTTTCTCGAGTACTCGTATATCTATCCACTTGAGAATTCGGTGCTTTTGACTTTAAAGTGCACACAATAATGATAAATTTTTTTACAGGGATGTACGCTGAATCTGAATGCTCTGGCTCTCCCTCGTCTTTATAGTCTTTGGTTATGGTGGTTTGTGAAAATGACGACGTAGACGGTGATAATGATGATGAGGCCAAGTATAAGCCACCATTACTGTCACCGCCAACGCTTCGGGATCTCTTTATGAATCTCGATTTTTTTGTTGCTGTCGTAGAGAAGTGCTAATTTTTTTTTTCTTCTGTTTTATCATTTATTTCTTGTTTTATATTTTATTTGCTTTTTAGCATCATATAAATTTTGTTTTTATTGAGCATATGAGTGTTACTGAGTAGATACAGAGCCTAATGATTTTGTTTCACGTTTTACCACCGCATCAAACTCGTATTATATATGCATGTACTTTGCTTGACATATCATTAAGTAATTAAAAAGATAAAAAAAATATTTGTAGTGGTTATTATTATGTCGTTATGCGGCATCGTGTTGTTGCCTCCTTAATATTTTTAAACCCGTGCAACCATTGGTCTTATTTTATTTTTTTGTGTGTTAAAAAAGGAAACTCTGATTTAAGTGTAAGCACAGGACAAACACATTTTTCGTATTTTGTGTAATGGGACAAAACTTTCTCTGTAATTTTCTTCTCATTTTTTTTTTTTGTTCACATCCTTACTCAACGACTGTAATTAGATGTAAATCTTAAGGCTTAGATTAACTGCCCATAAAGTTTAAGTGGGGTGTAGGAAATTTGTTGTAGGTAAGGTAGGTACTTCTAACTTTATGTTATTTTGGACATTTGGGGATTTGAGTTAACGATGTGTTGGCATTAAATTGCTTTATGCGTCATTTCGATCTCGTAATGCAGCAAATAATGTCACTAAAAATTAAGTTGTTAAATTCCTTTATCGTAAACTTTTATTATATTGTTTGAAGTTGTCAGAGTATGTTGATGTAGAACAGTGTGTGGAAAAATTAGTCAATTTAAATTATATCCAGATCCGGCCAAACGTTTACAAGTCGGTTCAATTTTTCTCATTTGAATCTAAATATGATTTTCCGAAGGTTTTTTTATCTCAGGTTTTCGAAATATTTCCGTTTGAAAATGTACACAAATTTTTGAAGTTATATTTTTTTTTTAACAAAATTTGTGTATAACAATGTCGTTCGTGTCCAGTGGAGCTGGCGTGTTGCAACGATTCCTGAAAGTATCTTCTAAGATTCTTCAAAATTTAGTACAAATTTGTCCAATATCTCATTTACTTCCGAGGAACTATCTTCTACTGAATACCAGTTAAGACATAATAAGCGAAACTAAAAAAAAGTGTCAGAATTTGAATTTGAAATTTGTTACTGGTGTGACAAGTTAATGTTACGCGAGTGACAAAGTATGATTTATACGTATGATAAGCATATAAATCATTTTTAAATAGCTTTTGACTGCCAAAAAATTGGCGTTTCTTCCCGGTGATCACAAATTTACAAATCTAGTTCCAAGCAAGTTGTCAATAACTAGCACATTTTTAAGCATAAGTTGGTGTCCAAAATCAACTCAGTTGTGCGTGGTTTGATACACATTATAAGTTTTAACATGTTGATTTGTGAGTGGAAGGTCCACCATATAGGTAACTAATTAAGCGACCATCACAAATGGCTGCTTTTGTAACGAGGAACACCACAATGAAGTTGTCACCGTTTACACAGATTTCGCTAAGGCTTTTGACCGAGTTCAATTCCATATCTTGAAGGGAAGTTTAGCAAGCAAAGGTTTTCCATCTATTTTGTGGAAATGGATAATGAGTTACTTAACAATAGAAAATTGGATATTATCTTCCCAAAGGATTTTTTAATTTTACTCGGGAGTGCTACAAGGAAGCCCTTTGGGTACACTATTTGTTCTTTTATTCATTAGAGACTTAACTCAATGAATTTAAGACTGTTTTGTCTCACTTTTTCGGATGATTTCAAACTTTTTCGGTTAGTTAAATTATTTCCCGATTGTAAAAAACTTCAACATTATAAAGGGTCCGCCAAATAACTTCTTTTTTTTTTTAAATGGCTCAAAACATCGAGTGTAGCTTCGGCTGTGTGGCACGTAGCGCCGTCCTGTTGGAACCAAATGTTGCCAATATCCTCCTCTTCAATTTTTGTAAACAAAAATTCATTCAACATGGCCCGATAACGATCGCCATTAACTGTAACGGCCACTCCTTGCTCATTTTCGAAAAATCGCCCAATTATGCCTCTGGACCAAAATCCGCACCAAACAGTGACTCGTTTTGGGTGTATCGGCTTTTCAATGTATGCGTGCGGGTTTTCTGTACCCCAAATGCGACAACTTTGCTCGTTTACTACCCGCCAAGATCAAAATGAGCTTCATCTGAAAAGATGATTTTTTTTGGCAAAATCGGCATCTTCTCTAAGTCGATCGCAGGCTCACTTAGCGAAGCGCATACACAACCATATTCGTTCAGCGGAAGGATAAAACTAATTATCTGTCAAATCAGACATGAGCTTAGTGTTATCACTCACGAAATAAGCACTAGTTGACAAAAAAAAAAACGTTAGATGGCGGACCCTTTATAAGCAGACTTTCTGAATGGTGTAAAACCTCAATATGCCAATTTTACAAGGTCTAAAAATCCTATTACATTGGAGTACATAATCTCAAATAGTATTCTTCTGCGTATAATTGAAACTGGGCCCTTATTAAGAATTACGATTATCGTTCAAAATCCGTCGTTATCGTTACTTTGCGATTACGTTTTACCATTGTATGTTTTTTGATGTGTAAACATCTATGCTGGCGGTAGAGTGAAAAAAAAACTTGAACGTTCGTGTGCAACGTTACGATCTGCATACTAGGATGGGTGCATTCAGTGAAAAAAATCTTAAGATCCCCTTCAAGCAAAAACAAGTCCGTTTTGGATCTGCGCACGTTGATGTTTACACATATTATCCGTGAGTCCCGGCACTCACACAATTTTTGTTTTAAAACGATATTCGTTTTCTGCTGTTTGACTGCTTTTGGCGGTCGTTTTTTATAGTATTGACTCATGACTTTATGTAGCTGTCACATATTTATTATGTTTGTTTGGTTCTGCCGTTTTTTTGATTTTATCTGGCAATATTTTCAGAAAACCACTCTCGTAAATTATAATCAGCTTATGTCATGACAAGCGTTTTCTTGAGTATCGTTTTTTTTTGCCATTCGTTTCGGAATTCGTAATACGGGCTCTGGTTTAAAAAATAAAAAGTTCGAAGTTTAATATGGATCTAATCTCATAGGAATGAGTGTAGTTAAAATGTCGCTTTATTTTGTAACAATTGCCCATGTTCTGCATTTCACTTATTGTGAATTCACTTGAAAAGCGTGAACTCGGGTGTTTCACAATTCGTTTGTGAATTTGAATTTCGAAAATGAAAATTTCTGTTCCGCATTTCGGTGCATTCCGTTTTCTGAACTTATTCAATTCACTTTGTTAATGCTTTGTGAATTATTGTAGAATTTACACAGTTGCAGTTATTTCTATGACTGGTTGGTTCGATTTCCCTTTAAACATATAAGAACGCATCTTTGCTCAATCTGAAAATACCTTTTAGACTGTCAACAAAAAAGAATAAACAATTCATAAGCACAATTTTTCATAGTAAGGTACTCACGCTTATGTCAGGCAAATCTAATAAGTGAGAGTTCTCTCCCAAAATTGTTCGTCTAATTTTTTCAGTAGAGTTCCGCCTCCTTTTTTCTCTTAAAAGTGTCAATAATATTGAATCCATTTTTATTCACAGTGTAATTTCACTTTATAAAACAATAATTAAAAATGGATACACCTTCAATTTTGACAGTTCGAAGTTATTGCGAAATTTTCGAAAACGATCAAATCGTAATACATGGAATTTCATTTCACTTGAAATTGAAAATCGATTTCTATTCGATTTATTCCGAAAAGGAGAACATGGTCGAATGTCTTTAATTTTGAGAATCGATTTTTTTTTCTATTTTTCTATGCAAAATCAAAACCTATACATTTTGCTATGAATATGAATCATTTGAGTGATTGATATTTTTTTTTTGTCGGGTTTCTACTCTCGAGTTCTCTATCCTGATCACACATTTTTGAGTATCTAAAAAAATAAAAAACCATAGTTCTATATTTGGTTTGCCAACATAAATTTTATCTTGTTAGAGAGGCCAAATTTTAAAATGTTTATTTTAACACAGAACTATTTATTTTCCAACGACTGTGTAAACACAAATACCAGAAGGAAAAAAAAACTTCATATTGACACAAAACAAATAAAATATCCCAAACAAATAAACATATAGTGGAGTCCTCGCAAAAGGCGCCTTTTTTACAATCAGTTTGGAACTATTTGTGTTTTTGTTGTTGTTGATAAAACCTTCTGCTGGAATACAAATACAAGTGATGTTTGCTTCTGCAGGATAATAAATAAATAGAAATAAAAACTCAAAGCACAATGTACTGTATCGTATCTTCTAAGCCCTATTGTGCGATTTTATTGCAAACACTCTCTTTCTCGCAACTCGCTGCGCTGTCGACCTAGGTCATTGGCTTTTGCCATTTTCTCCTTGGAAAATGTTCATTCCCTTCGAAGTGAATATACATTGTACAAGTCGTCGTAGATCGCACTAGAATATCGTTAAGTTGTAAACACAATCATCGTAATCTCTATTAAATGCGCGCTGACATAAATGAACTCGTCATTATTACATATTATGTAGCTGGTAGCTCCACAGATAAAACTCCTCGCAGCTTGTGTGTTATGTGTGTGTGTGTGTGGTGTCGTGGAGAGCTAAAAATAGTCCTCAAATGTGTTTACACTCTACTATGCAAGAAAATAAACAATAAAAGAAGGTTTTTTTTTTCTTTCTTTATCAGTCAAGTTACGAACGAATAACAAACTACCGCCACCCAACGACGATGATGGCAATGACGATGAGAATAATAATTGTAGATTCTTATATTTATTTGTGCAGTTCAGAGACATCTTTGCAGTTATTTTTCACTTGATTGTAATTTAACGCCACGCCTACACTACACACGCCAATCCCAAATATTGTGCATCGGCTTCTCTTTATAAGCAACGAGTTTCCAGATGCCAACTATACACTTAACTCTGATAAAAATATTTTAGTTTTTGTTGTTGTTGTCAGTCTTTTCTTTTCCTGCTCTGAAAAGGGATATAACGTCTAAAAATAGATACATTTTCCCTCATGTAATCTAACTTTTTTTTTAATTTTTTGCTGATGAGAGAGCGCTGTGCGTAATGGCAAAAACTTCAAGGGTTATAAATTATCGTATTTATACACAAATTGTCGTTTAAAAAAATATTGAAAAAAAAGAAGAAAAACTATCGTTTTGAGGCGCTGGACTGTTGAATGATTCTGATAGCGCGCGATTGACTTGATTAGCCTCGCCCTTTTGGAATGTTATAATAATTCATAAGGGACAATCGGACAGACGCACATCACAGTGGGACACAAGACACAGTATATTTTTTTTTTAAATAGAAGAGAAGAATGGTCAAAATAATTGTACGAAAATTCTTTATTACAATTTTAAATCAAGCAACTTTTTTTCAAATTTACCTAAATAAATTATAGAATTTTCAAAATGAATTATTATCATCAAAAATTAAGAGAATAAAATCTTCTGGAAGATTTGTCATGTCTTTTTTAACATAAATAACTATGATTTGGGTTTTTTTTCAAGGAAAATGGTGGTGGTTATCATTGGTAACCACCGTGATAATATGACTTAAAAAGATGAAATATAACAATTTTTGCTTAAATTAGTATCAATATTTATTTTTTATGTTCTATCAAATTCTTAGCAAAGCTAAATTCATTCGTATGAAAACCAAAAATCTTTTAAATATGTCATTTCTTTGCGTGGACGAAGAGGAAATTTGCAAGTGCTTCGTTCTGGCCATTTGTTACGTAGGCAGAGCAGTTTTTTTTTAGTGTTGCAATTGCAAATTCTTCTTAATTGTATTCTTGATGGTTAACGGTGTCTGCTTTAAAGATGTATTTCTATAACAACTTTTATTTAATTTTTTTTTTTTAGACCAGTCTATATGCTCCAGAATCATTCTTGTTGCTATGGTAGGTTCTACTTTTGTTGGCATAAACTCAAGCTATCAGTCCTTGGTAAATGCTTCCTATACGAAAGCTTTTAAGTGTGAAGGAATTGAAACATAACTATAGGTTCCTTATGAATCATATAAAAACTAAGAAAAGATCACTGAAAAAGGAACTACTATAAGGTGGTTACCACAACTAACCACCAACTAAATTTTGTAATATTTCCGAAAATAAACTTTATAGTGAATGTGTTTTTGCTTGAAATACATAAAGTATATACAAATCAGCAAGTGTACGCCCAAAAAGTAGTAGAAACCTTGAGATTACCTTGGTGATTTTTGGTACAACTTTATAATAAAGTTCACAAAGGGGCAAAGAGCAAGATTTTTAATTTCAAATTACTTGGCACATAGCTAAGATCTTGTGCTAATCTTAGGATTATAATTTTAATCATAGGATTAACATATGTTCATTTAATTTTTAACTCAAATCGATAGATGGCGCGTGGTGGTTAACCTAACTAACCACCAAACCTGAATGAGTTAAATAAACCAATTGATTGCACGGCACTTGGAAAATAGAAAATGGAACAGAAGGATAAGAAATGAAGTGTGTTGGCTCAGTCTATTGGTTCAATTTGAGGAGTGGATATAACTAACTTACCAGTTTTTCAGTAAATTTGCCCTACTGTTGTGTGGCCCTTACATGGAATGCAATATACTTGAATAAAATAATGTGTGTTATCATCCAGACAGTTTTTAATATCTTCAACAATGTAATTGAACGGGGGAGGCTATAAATTTATCAATGACCACGAAGCGCATCCCAGGCCCTTTAAAGGAATTTCCAAGGAACGTTATTTTAAGATGGGTTGAAATAAATAAAATTTAATAAGGCACAATGTATAGAGTTTTGTTACAAATTAAGCACTTATTCTATTTATCAAGATGTTGCTTGTCTTAAACTCTTTTAAAGAAAATTGAAGAGCAGTTGTTGCGGTTGGTCAGTAAAAGAAATATCTTTCGTCATACGATGAACGAAGAACGCTTTATCTTCGTCTTCATCATCACCAACTTTGTGTAAATTGTAGGAGATCGTTAAAACATTCCACATGAATTGAAACGAATTGTTGTAATATGATGTGGTGATTATTTCATGTTTTTTTTCATTTTTATTATTTTAATTCAACTCTGAAATTATATTAATTATAAGATGTTCTTGAAAGGGGTTAGTTTTGTTAATATATCTAGTTGAAGTAATTGACTGAAATGTTTATGATAAGCAAAGAAACACACCTACTTTGCTGTTGTTGTTGTTTTTCTGTTTTTGTCAGTGGGATAGTTATTTATTTAAGTAAATTAGATAATTAAGATAGACTTGGACAAGTCATAAATCAGTGGATCTCATATTCTCTCAATGGGGGATGAAATGAAGAATGTTGTCTATAGAAATTGTTGTAATAACTTCATGAATTAGAGAATTTTTATGTTTAGTAATTTGTTAGACTTACATATCTTAAAATTAGAAGTGAAAATTTATTACTGATGGCTTTGAATTTTGACTTGGTAAACTTGCCAAATTCATGCCATACCGAATTCCTTAGAAGTACATATTTTCTCGTTTATTTCACTCTATGATGTCAGTGTCTCAACTTTTCTATTTCCTGTTGTCATCTTTGAACAGACGTTTGTACTCATTGTTACAACTATTTAGCAAAAGGGAGGGATCAATTTAGAATACTTACATTCACTTACGTCTCTGAAAAACAGTTGTAAAGGAAGCTGGTTTAGTTAAAAGAAAAACAAATTGATATTTTATCACCTAAACATCTAACATTCAATTTCACTTCGATACCTCTTCCATCGAACTTAGTATACATAAGTATAATCTTTTACTGACTGTTAAATAGCGTTAGTGAAAATCTGGGTTGAAGTATTTTTGGTTGGGGAAATGTGTGGCGCACAAAAAGGCGGCGATTTTTAAAAATTCAAATTTTAAATAGGGTAAACCAGGATAAAAATGCATAAAGTTTAAAATATCTGTTTTCTCAACGAAGTTACATATAAGTAGATAGAGAGTCGACTTGCACGGTAATGCGATATAGAAATTCTATCAGGAGAACAGCTAGAGCTGCTATTATAGAATTTTACAAACAAAAATTGATTTTGAATTACCTAATAGCTCAGGAAATTTATAGGAACTTTCACATGCGAAAAATAACAACAAAGTAGAATTTAGCTGGAAAGCTTATTTTTATGTGTTAAGTATTTCTTTGCGGTTTTATAGAAGAAAAGTCAAGGCAAAAATTGTAGCTTATGGAATTTGATACAAAAAAGATTCTGACAGTTTTTTTTTTTCGTAAAAGCAGATTTTGAGAAAAAAACGTGCATGAACGCACAAGTACGATGTTGAAAAATATACTCATAAAACCAACATTTGCGCACGTTTTTCTCAAAATCTATTGAAATTATCAAAATAATTGGTTAAAATTGAATATAAAATGAGAGTTTCCGGTAGCAAACAAAGTATTTTGCTAATTCCACAGGACTCAAAAAAAGTGTTAAAACTTTTTATGTGTAGTATTTTATAAGTAATAAGTTTTGCCTTGGCATTTTATTAAAAAAAAAAAAAAAAAACGTGATATGTATTTACAAAAGGACTGAATTTACGGTGCTTTTAAGGATGTCAAAATACGAGGGTTGCAAAAGCTTAATTCACTTCTCACGAGCTTAAGCTTGGCTTTAATTCACAAGCTAGTGGCTCACTTATGAATAAAAAAAAAAATTAATTCATAAACTAGTAATTGACTTATGAATTGAAAAATATTTAATTCATAAGCAGGTTAATGACTTAAGAATTAAAAAAATCTAATTCATAAGCTAGTTAGTGACTAGTGAATTAACAAAATTTAGTTCATAAGCTAGTTGCCCATTTGGAAATTCGTAAGTTTGTTTTAAGTGCATAATTATAAACGAAAGTGGTTTTGAAGCTTTTGAAGAATTTTTGAGTGAATCCCCGTATATAACCAATTTAAATAAAAACCAATATTAATAAAATTTAAATATTAGCTTATTAGAATTAGATTTTTTTAATTCTTAAGTCACTAACCTGCTTATGAATTAAATATTTTTAATTCATAAGTCAGCTGCTAGCTTACGACTTTATTTTTTTTTTGTAATTCAAAAATTCGCAACCCTGCAAAAAACTTTCGGCTCTGTTGGAATTTTGTCTAATTTTCCTAGGCTTAAAGTCTGAAACACTTTTCAGTTCACAATCACTTGTTACCAATAAAATATGATGAGGAAGTAAAGACATTAGCTAAATTGTCTTCTAATCTCGTCCACTGGTGGATACCAATTTAGAGTAAAGAGACAAGAAGATCCGGTTCCGGTTGGCACAGGCCCATAATAGGCGTGACGACTGTAAGACAGACACGCTATTGTGAACTACTGAAGAAGCCACTCTAATTTTTTATTTTCTAAGAGGATTTCGCCAGTTCTTTCGCTAGGCTACCTCTTCAAGGTTCGCCTTGAGAGTTCCAACCAGAATTTTCCTTAGTTTGCTCACTAAGGACAAGGATTCCAACAGGATTCCGAAAGTAGTTTCCTTAGGCTACCTCTTCAAGATTCCTTTGGACATGGTTCCCCTTGAAGGTTCCGCCCAGAATTTTCCTTAGCTTGCACACTAGGGACAAGGATTCCCTAAGAGGATTCCGCCAGTAGTTACTTTCCCTAGTCTTCCTCTTCAAGGTTCCTTTGGGCAAGATTACACTTAAGGGTTCCGCCTTGACCTTTCTACAGATTGCGCGCTGGGGACAAAATATATGTAATAACCTTTTATATATAGTAAGTCAATGAAGAATTGTTAAAACCCGAAAATTATATGAAATACCATGTTAGTTTTTTTAAGTTAATACACATTATAAAGCATTGCAACCGAAATTAAATTTAAAATACCTAAAGAAACAACCGGAACAAGTTTACCTTTATTGGACTTCACTCCCTATTCCCACTTAGTAAGAAGTAAAGTAGATTTAAATGTTTTTAGTTTTTTTTTCAAAACCAGAACACATTTAAGCATCTGGTTTTTAATGCTTGACTAAAAATAAATAAGTGCATTGAATACTAAAAACAAAAATACTACTTGAGGCGATATTACACTGTCATATAAATATGTCCCACTAAACCATATAAAATATGACAACATATTTGTTGTATGTCAATGTAGTATAGTCTACATGTATTTTGTGTACATGTAAATTTGACTATCACACTTATATGACACTTTTGAATTATATTTATTTAGAAAACTTGCCTTACTTATATGAAAATATAATACTGCCTTTAATATCGTAAAATTCTGAACAAAATTAGGTTCAACATTTTTAAATTTTTTTTTTTTTTCTACAAAATTTTGAGTTTGAAAATTAATTTTTCAAAAACTGTTCGTTCACTGACCAACTTTATGTAGAAAAACAAAAAAAAGAGATTTCTTGCTCTCCAAAAAAGTATCTATATCATGGCAATTTAAGTGTTTTCTAATAATTTGTTTTCTGTTTTAAGTCATTTTTTTTTTTAGAAGATTGCCCCTCCCGGCTGAACGGGGCAATATAGACCCCTCCCCGTCCTTTACGATTTTTTTTTGTCTCGACCCACCCTACACCCTCTAGCTTTTTGTCACTCCTTAGTCCTTACCCTGTATAAACTTACAGTCAAACTGACATCCAGACAAAGAATTTCTGGAGTGGGGACCGACTTTCGTGCCACATGTGTTCTCTACCTTATAATATCAGGTTTGATTTAAATTTTATGTTCGATTTTTTATCCATCCAAAACATTCTTAGTACATATTATATCTACCCTACCTTCATACATACCCGTACATAATTTTGCAAGTAAAAATTATTTTAAAGGGATAATAAAAAATTCAATTAATTTTATCAAGGGATCTCCATCATCTCTTGTGGTTGTGTTTTCTTTTTTTTTTTTTGGGGGCATTTTCTACTTTCAGCCTACACGTGCAAACAAAAAAATGATTAATAGCACAACAACCTTGATGATTGAGCTTAACTGGAAAGATATAATGTATAGATATTCTTTAATTTTCAAAGATAAACAAAGTTTCTTTTTCCATTGAAAATTCTTTCAAACCATTTTAAAAATATTTTCAATTTGAGTTGAGAGTCCTGGCATTCGAAGGGATGTTGCTTTGGGCAACCATGAAATTATACATCCATTCGCCCCGTACGCACCCTTTTAATTAAATCTATTTTTTGAATAAACGACTAATTTAAAAGAAGACAATATCAAATAAGGATAAGTGGTGGTGACCACAAGGAATACAAATTAAGTTCTCATTTGAGCCTAATTGTCTTAACTCTAATTTTTTCTTTGGAATGATACAAAAAAAAAGTTTGGCCCCAAATTCCATTAATCCATTAGCTTAGATCTTTAAAAGAAAAATAACAAATTATAGAAACATTTTTAAATTTAATTATAAACCTAGAACCTATACCATGCATTTGGTAATAAGCCTAAATTCAAAAGAAAAAAAAAAAAGGACACTTATATTAATTTGATCACGTTCAAATTTCCTAGAATTTCACAAAACACGTACAACCCTTTTCTTTGAAACTTTATACACAATCCACTAGTTTTCATAATTTTAGACATTTAATTGGGTCATGGGTTTTTCACAACAAGGCAAACGCACAATAAGTAAGTTAAAGAACCAACACCGAAATGAGCTCTCAGAAAATCGTGTTAAAATAGAATTTATAAAAATGGAAAATAAAAACTTTACCGTAATGGCACACGCATATTTTGGAACGTGATTATATCCTCTTAATTTGAACTATTTATGTAGTTCAGTCAAATAAGATAGAAAAAGTATACTTGAAACTATTTTGCTGAGGAATACGATACACATAAATCTAAAAGACAGCGCCATAGGGATGTTTATAAATGTAATTTTGTAGATTTCAAATGTCAAAATGTCGAGTTGTTGCACGTCATTTATTTATTGGCATCAATCCATCCAATGATTGGCATATTAATTTTTATTTATTTTAATAAAGCTTTTAAAATTAATTAAAATAAATAAACGTAAACAAATTAATAGAAACAAAAAAAAAAATAAAATATATTATTATACACATTTAAAATTCAGTTTTCATCTTTATGGTGTCATTTTAATGTCGAAATTAGAATTTTATTGACGAAAAACAAAATTACACTACCCTCCCGCCCTAAGGAAAATTGGACGAATATGAAAATCAGTTATTTAAATTCATGTCGAAAAATTGGCTGGCATAGTACCAATCAATTCAATGATTGATGGGAAATTTTTTTACCAATGATTGGCATGGAAGCCAATGATTGACATAGATGCCGATGATAGGTTTTGGGCTGTTTATCCTATTAAAAGGATATTTTTTCAACACAAGAATCGTCTCCAAAATACAAGCCATAAGTAATCAGTGTTGCCATTTTGGCTTGTTTTCAATAAGATTTGAGTGGATTTTAACACCGTGAGCAGAAATTGAAATACAAACCAAGTCGTTTGGTCTTTTTTTTATTGGATTCCTAATAATTCAATTTTAAAATTTAAGTGACAAGACATAAACATTTATAACAGTTTTTTTTACTTTTAGTATTGTTTATGCGCCCCGCAGGGCCAGGGTCCTCCGGCAAGCCGGTGTTGGGCCCCACTGTTTTATTAAGTTGCGCGAAGCCCTTTGATGAACGGAAGTGACTCTAGACATGCCAATTATAACCGTTTTGGTTTATAAAAGTAGTGTTTATACTTCAGACAGCCAGTTTTTTGTTTTCAAGTCGCGCGAAGCACGTTCACGCACGCCTACTTTTAATGGCGACAAACTGTTATAACTGTTATAAATTGGCATGTCAATAGTCTCGTCCTTGTTGCACACCTACTTTTAATGGCGAAAAACTGTAATAACTGTTATAAATTGTCATTTCTCTAATCCTGTCCTTTTAAAATACACTTCAACTTCAGTGTAAGACAAGTGTAAACTGTTCTAACTGCAATCACCGAGTAAGTTAGCAGTGCAATCAACGAACCTATCGATATTTAAAACTCAGATAATGACAGTTGACGACAAGCTGTCAAGGTGACAATCTGATATTTCTGTTTTCAATTATGCTGATGGTTGTATTTAATTTTTTTCTTCATTCTCAATTGAAATTAAAAAAAAACCCGGTAGGCAAAGAAAAAAAAACTTTAACAGCAACAAAATTTTTAACAACATGATATCTACTATACGTAACAATTTACTAACTTTAAAGCTCTTTTAGTATTCTTAGTTTTAAACAATTTTTAACTAGTATCATTCTAAACCTACATATATTCTTAATAAGTAAACAAACATACCTTTTTCACATTTATAATTTTTGACCAATAGGTATGATCTTATCTTTAATAAAAAAAAAAATAGTACGATGCTAAATTTAGGTAGGTACTTTAATGCACACGTCGGTGACAAATTGTGTCCTTATGTTTGACAATTTTGTTGGTTGGATTAGGAAGAAATCAATCCATTCGACAAGTCAGATTTGGAACTTTGAACGGGCAACACTGTCAGTAACTCTTCGAAAGCAACGTGAAAAATACATCAAAAGTACAAGAAAATGCCAGGATATACGCCAATAATGTGTTTTTTTTTTATTGAGCAATCAAATCGAAATTCAATTGAATTGGTTTAATTTATTTAATTAATAAGTGACACGCTGATGTGCATTTCAATTTATTGATTTTTTCAGCAATGCCTATATAAAATAAGCCGAATCGACTGTATGAGCATACATTTTTTTTATATTTCGCATTTAATATTAAAATTTGTTCAAATATTTGTTTTTGTAAGTTTTTTTTATTTCCGAAGAAAATTCCTAATAAAGTTAAGTGAATCATAAAAAATATTTCGTGCCCTAAGTCTAATTAAATTTTGTAAATAAAATAATAAAAATGAATTTTCAATTTAAAAATAAATAGATATGTAAATAAAATTTCAACATCACCAAAAAAAAAAAAAAAATATTACAAATGAAATGCATTCAGCATTCCACGGACAGGCACTCATAAATTAATATTCCATCCGAATAGACGACCAAAACACTTCGTGCTCGGCCTACAAAATTTTTTAGCAAATACTTGCACTACACTCAATGACTATACAGACTCACCCTCACCTCACAGAATAATGCCTTCTCGCTATAGCCTATTATGTTGGGCGGGAAAACATTTTCTTTCTTTTTTTTTGTATTATTATTATTATTATTTAGTGCGAGTACTTGTTGTTGTTAATTTTCATTTCCATATAGATTGTTCAGTGTTTTAATATGCATTACTGCATGCATTTCTGAAACAATATATGCAACAATAAAACTGCAGCATAAGACATAGCATTATATTCGAGATTAAAAACGTTTTACAAACCCAACTTCAACTACTATCAAATCGGAAGTCATTTGGAAGACAAATTATATTCATATGCATGCATACCTGTGTGCTCATAATGCTGCTCTTCATATCGTCTTCAATTTTTGAAATCTTTAAAAAGTTGAAAAAAACAAAACGTTTCGAACTTCAACAAAAAATATGAAAGAGAAACTTCCTGCTGGTTTTTGAGTCGCAACTAATTTTGTGTGTGTGTGTCGATAATCGTGTAATAAACTGTGTTTTCCCTGAGTGTGTTTGTTTCGCTTCATTTGCTGTAAAACACCTTATAGGTCATTAAGTTCGAATCGAAATTATTAGAAATTATGATTAGTTAATGGTTTGGAAAAAAACTATGAACAAAACAGAGTGAAAGGAAAATAATATAATAAAACATCGCTGTGCACCGTAAACATTTAATAAAATGCTTATCTTTTGTTAAGAGGGTTTGACTTTTTTGGTATGGAAGTAGGCAGGTACCTACTTCGCAGTTTGACCTGAATGTTGATACCTTTATTGTAATGGAGTTCATCATGCATCAGCGAATTGGTTTATTTCGGGCACATCCTTAACGGATGGTTCGATTTTCCTTAAATTTTGTACAGGTTTTTTTTGGACATTCCCCCAACACTTTTATGATGTTTAAACATCTAAGTCGGCCGTAGTGTAAATTTAAAAAGTGTAATAGGTTACGAGATCACATTTAACGATGTAGCATATTTCGTTACGAAAATCTGCATAGGATATTGGGAACGTTCATAATGACAAAAAATCTGAAGATCCCTTTCAAGCAAACTAGTCCGTTTTGGATCCGTGCATCACGTTATCGACAACGTATGGGCGACTTCGCATACGGATCCAAATATGAATCATTAAAAACTACGTTTGGCGGCTCAAATAAGTATGAAAATTAGAATCACCGCACGGACCCACTTATGTATATATTGTGAGAAAGAGAGCTCACAATGCTCAGCGAAAGCTGAAACCAAAACGGATCCAAATCTATTCAAAACAAAATTTCTTTTCCAATCGAGTTCTACATTACCTATAACAAACAAACATAAAAGAAACTTTTAGTGGTCCAATTATAAAAACAAAACATTTAACTTCATAATTTTGTTGTATAGGTACTAAGAAAGATAAAATGAACGACAAACTATAAAATTTGTATTATTAATCGAAAATTTCTGAAGTTTTCATGAGAAACAAACTTTAAAAAAAAAAAATTGTGTGAGTTCCGGGACTCACGGTTAATATGTGTAAACATCAACGTGCGCGGATCCAAAACGGACTTGTTTGCTTGAAGGGGATCTTAAGATTTTTTTCTCTGAACGCACCCATCCTAGTATGCAGATCGTAACGTTGCACACCGTAACGTTGCACACGAACGTTCACTTTTTTTTTGCACTCTACCGCCAGCATAGATGTTTACACATCAAATAATATATCTTCGTTACGCAACTTTCAAAAATAAACTGAAAAAAAGGTGTGGGGACAAAAAAAAACAAAATACCCATAGACACAAAGAATTTTTGTAGGTGTGCGTGAGACACAACGTTTTGCAATGATCCAAGAAAGACCGACTTATTTGGGTCAGTGAATTTGCGTGAAGGGTCTGAATTTTGTTCTACGTCTACACAGGACCGAAAGATCGTGGTTGGATGCGGCCACTGACATTTGATACTAAATATTCTATAAACGTCAAAATATATAATTCGCCGGCTATCTTTCAAAATACAAAGTGACATTCATTGGAGGTTCGTTCAGTTGGAATTCGAAATTAAGACTGAAATATGTGTAAGTTTTACTGAATCGAAAGATGGAGTTGCATAAGGAGTGGAATGCGTCCTGTGTAATGCGTAACTATACGCTTGCATGGACCTCTGCCACCAACTGTCAGCGTAAAATTTGTAAAAAAAAAAAAAAAAAATAACAATCTGACAGCACTCCCTGGTTTGAAAACAAAACCAAATGTCAAAGGTACGAAGGTGAGCCAAAAAAAGTCGTGTGTTTAATAAAATTGATAAATATGTACTAAAATTAGTTTTTTTCTTTTTTTTGTAAAACACTTGAAAAAATATTCACTAAAGTGTTTAGACACTAATTATTATATATGCCTAATTCGATCGCAAATTTAAGTTTTCACTTCAAATACAAAAAATAATCAAATGACCGGATTTTTAACACTGCCACCCAGGCACTATTTTGTTTTTGTTTTTAGATGTCATATTAGAAAGAGAAAAGACAAAAACAAATTTCGGAAGAGCTCAATTGTAATGTATATTGAGGTCGTTCAGTAACAAAGATTAGGCGATTTGACAAACGTTGATTTTTACACACATACTTTTTAAACAAATTTTTTTTTTTAATAAATACAAAGCAGGCCCAAAAGTTGCAATATCAGGGGCCAAATTACGGCATCAGTGACTGATCGAGTGAGTGCCATCAGTGATCGAATGAGCGGTAATGCCAAACACGCATAATTCAGTCACGTATTACTCGAGAACTGATGCGGTAATTCGGCCTCGGATGTTTGTTTTAATTAATTAATTTTTTTCTGAATTTCAAAAACTACAATTTTTGATTTGACATTTCTTTACAAAAAAAAAAAACCCCTTTCGATAACACATACAAATAAAGCTCTCCATCGAAATTCTGCTTTGTCGAATTTTTTTTGTTAAAAGTGTCTAATTTTCCTGAGCTAATATCTAATCTGGAGCATCTAATCTTTTTTATCACAGCTCGCGACACCAATTAAATCGATAAATAATTTAATTAAAAAAAAAAAAATCTTGACATAAGCACATTCCCTTCCTCAATCCGTAATTCAATCCATTCAAGCTGAAAATTCAAAAGTGCTACTTCAGCTTGAATAGCACAGCAGCAGCTAAAACCACATACATTTGAGACATTTGGGCTTAATTTGTATCTTTTGAAGTGGTTGTATATTTTGTTTTTGTATCTATCTTATTGCTGCATCCAAGCCACTCAGTATATAATATAGTGACAGAGATTAAGACGTAGTTTATGGGAAACACAATAATGCTTGGATTCAAATTACGAATCGAGATAAAAATATTCTTTATTTATCTCTCCTCTATATACGTACAAAAATGGTTCGGCTTTATTATTCCAAGCACTGCGCTACAGTCATCGAATTATGTCCACCATACTCACATTATCCCCTTGCTTATCCGCTTAACCCCCCCCCCCCCCACACACACACTTTGTGTAAATGAAATTAAAAAAAAAAATCCAAAACCAGGCGGAGGCATAGTTTTTTTTTTAATTCAAAACGAATAATAAACAAAGCCACATTCCGCAAATTCCAGCACAATTAGTTTTCATGCCTTTAACAACTTAATATAGCTTATAGTTGTGGTTTAGCTTATAAAATGTGCGATTGTGAAGTGCATATGATTATGCAAGTGAAATCACTTGATCACAAATTTAAATTTGCATTTCAAAATATTTATGTAGGCTTAGGTAGGTACTTCTTTCTATATTTAGGCTCAAAAAAGTGAGGGAAAAAGAAAAAAAAAAACCCTAACCTGACTTGACTGTCAATATTTTTTGAGAAAAGTTGGAGTTCATAATAAATAAGTACTTGAAGGTGGCTTTCAAGTGATTTCTTTTTGATGGGCACTTACAGTTTGAGAGACACACACAGGAACTCTTATGTCCATTTATTTAAAATTAGGTACCTTCATGAAACTTATCAATACTTCCGCTTGCTAAGGCGGCCGGCAGCGACGCGGCGCGGCGGCGTATAATTTACACAAAGTGAGAACTCCTCAGAGGATCATTCACTTCTCTTCTTTCTCTTTTTAATGTTACTCAATCAAAAATGACAGTTGACTGACGGGACGAGATTTTTTTTTGTTGTTGTTGTTGTTGTATTTTTACACTTAAGTGTCGGACAGTTGCAGTTAAGTGGCAAGTACAGTTCTTATTCATGAATTTTGTTCGATAGTGTGTGTGGTTTTAAAAGATCAAGAGTGAAAATGCAACAGGGCCTTTAATGACAATGACAGTTGGCTTTAATAAGGAAGTCTGGGGAATAAGTCAAGAATACAATAAATTACAAACAAGATTTGGTTTCCTTAAGTAGCGGTACTCACTTTTTAACATTTAAGTGTTTATTTAGTTATACCGAGTGGGGTGTACCCCATTACAGACGGACGAGGACTATTATAGAGTAAAGTATTGAACTACGAGTTCTGTGATCCTGTTGATCTCACTCAAGATCATGACTTCGATGGAAAGAAGAAGTAGATTTGAATGGAAATGGAAAAGATACGTCTTCTTTAATGACTGATGCAGGCATAAGTTTGTTCCTAGATGGGCACGAATGTGCCAGATGTATCCTGATCAAATTAAATCCTGCGATAACCCAATAATGACGCTTCTCAAACGAACTGTCAAAAATTAATTTTAGACGAATCGTGACAAGCAAAAAAAAACATTTAAACCCTCTGTCAATTATTCGCCTTAAGATCAGTTTTTCGGTGGGAATTCATCCTATAGTTTCGGGATTAAACTCGGCTTAACGGTTTTTCGGTCATTTTAAAACTCGATTTAAACTTGAAAGTTAATTCCCTAAATTTACAGATTTAACTCTGGATTAACTAAAGATATTTTTTATAATAAGCGTTAACACACTTCGCTTTAACTCAGAGTTAACTCAGTTCTGAAAAACTGCGGGCGATAAAGCCTTTTGTTCATTTGGTCATTGCAAAATTATGAAAAATCTCTCTCTTCACATATGTCTATTGACTTTCAAATTCGCCCGTCAATCATTGAACAGTTTTCATTTATTTATTTATGATTTATGATGGAGCCTCCACGATTCCAAATGATTGCAATTGAAAAGATCAAAAGGTTTTACGCATAACTAATTAACTGTGCTTTATATTCTCAGTATTACAGCCTCTTTATTGATGCGAAATAAAATTAAAGGGCCTAAATTACATGATATAACATACATAACATCCATGCTGGTACTTGAAGCTCATATCCATACATATGTCTGGACTTTAATGATCCAAGTGCATTTGCATCCGGACTCAATGGGCTATCTCGTCTCTATACGCAGAATTTTTGCATAGATATCATTCGGTTTTATTTGTTGCCTTCGTGATTTAGAGTAGTATATGTAGTCTGTTTGGACTGATGACCCAAAAAAAAAGAAATATTATTAATTGAACCAAATGTTAAACTATGTATACTAATTGCATGCATAACTATAACTACTGCGAATGTTATATCATCATAGTCAGCCCATATATCAACATGATGGTGCTTTTGTTGTTCTAGGGAGGCAACAATACAATAAAATCCATTCAATACTTTTAATAGGCACTCTTGTCTTTTGTTTTGATTTGCTTTGCTCTGGACGATACGGTGCATTAAATTCAAATTTTTTTTGTTGTTTGCTTAGTTTATTATTATTGAAATATAAAATAAGGTTCTTCAATTGATTGTATGTTCTTGCTTTTGGCCGCTTTTAGATGTGTCATGCGAATATCGATTCCTTTTTCTCTTTCTAATTTTGACAGTTTCTATTCTATTCTATTCTATTCTATTCTATTCTATTCTATTCTATTCTATTCTATTCTATTCTATTCTATTCTATTCTATTCTATTCTATTCTATTCTATTCTATTCTATTCTATTCTATTCTATTCTATTCTATTCTATTCTATTCTATTCTATTCTATTCTATTCTATTCTATTCTATTCTATTCTATTCTATTCTATTCTATTCTATTCTATTCTATTCTATTCTATTCTATTCTATTCTATTCTATGCTATTCTATTCTATTCTATTCTATTCTATTCTATTCTATTCTTTTCTATTCTATTCTATTCTATTCTATTCTATTCTATTCTATTCTATTCTACTCTATTCTATTCTACTCTATTCTATTCTACTCTATTCTGTTCTATTCTAACCTATTTTATTTTATTTTATTTTGTTCTATTCTATGCCATTCTTTTCTATTCTATTCTATTGTGTTTTAGTCTTTTTTTTTTGTGATTAAAGAATGCATGAAATGTGTAATTTTTTTTTTTTAAACCCGCCTCTTTCCGCGCCAACTTTTTATGTTTGAATTGGTCCTTATTGAATGCCCTTTAAAATTTTAATTTTTGGGTTTGATGTAGTGTTGCCAGACGTCACGGATTTCAGACACAATTGAATTTGTTTTAATTTGATTAACAAAAAAAATATCCCATGTAAACAGCTTTTAATATTTTCAAATCAACTACAGTGTTGTGATTTAACCTTCAAAATGTTCGCTAAAGTTCAAATCGAACACACCTAGCTTATTAGAACGTCATTTTCGCACCCTGACAGCTGTCATTTCAAATTGGCAAAGTGTCATAACATGACTGTGTTGACGTTGGAGTTATTTTATTTCATCCCACTTGTCATCTCTTCCTATCATGCGCCATGATGTTATTTTTTATTAAAATATCGATATTTTTTTACGAATCCATAACTTGTCTTTATAAATTTCATTGCATGTAAATAAAGTTAACACCACAATAGGGATGTCGTGTACGGCAGAATACAGATGCGTTGTATATTTGCATAACCGTATGCGAAAGGAAAAGTTTGCTGATTCACCCGAGTGATTCAAAATGTAAAGCAACACAAAAAAAAAAATTACCACTCAACAAAGAATCTTTTTTTAAAAAAAAAAAAAAAAAACTGCATTGAATTTATCGATTTGCATTTGCAACCGCAGATGTCGTGGTGCGTTGGGATAGATTTCTTTGCATGAATTTTGCGCAGGTCCTAAAGTTAACGCCTATATTTTCGTTTAATTTTTTTTTTTTTACTCAAATAAAACCGTGAGTTTTAATTATTTCCAAGAACCCTTTTCATATAGGTAAGAAGTCTTTGTTTTTTGTAGGTCGTTGGTTTCAGTCATGGTGTCCAGAAGTGTTGCGGTTCACACCCTGCATGTAGATATACATGAATATGATTACAAAATCCATTGCCTTTAGTGCCGCATTCACTTAAATATAATGACAATGGTGGCCCTAATGAATAAAACATTTTGTTTTATTTCATTTGTTTCCTCATATTATTTTTTTTTTTTGCTTTTGCATTAAAAACTGTAAAAAAATTGCAATTCGCGAGTGCTTTATTGCACTCGAAAGAACTAATCACCGGATATGTCTCAATTTATTATTTTCTTTTTTTTTTGCATGTGTTATTTTATTAATTTACAAATTTTTAATGCCATAATCAAGTGGATATATTTGTGTTTGTGTGTATGATGTGGAAGGATTTCAATTTTGATATGGATTTTATTATTTTATGGTTGAATAAAACTTTTTAATCAACAAGAAATTGATTTTTCATGCAAACTTATAATTAAAAAACTTAAATAAAAAAATGTTTCACGTGTTAAACATGAATCAATTATAAAGTAAATTATGTTTTTCTTTTTTTTTACGGTGTGATTATTTCATTATTATGATGATAGATTGCTATCGTGATGTGATATATGTATGTGTATACAGTTGGAAATATATTTTCAAAACAATTCATCGAAAACTAAATCAATTAGACCGAGAAATTAATCCAATTATTCAGTTTTCACACCCAATTTGATTAATGTCTAAAAGTTTACGTGCCAGGCTGATGAAGAGCATTTATTGTATTTATATAATGGGCCACAATGGTGTTGTGTTGTATATTTACTTAATTGAAATTAATTCAAAGATATTTAGCGAAACAAAAGGAGCTTTTAATTAACAATTATTACACTTTTCCATTAAATGAATTCAAGGTTAAGCGTCGTTAATGGAAAAACTGAATTTCGGAAGCCAAAAAAAAGGGTTTTAAAGGAAATTAAATTGCCTTTATTTTTTGTTTGTAAAGTTTTCTTATAGGATTTATATTTTAAGAGCTAAGCCACAGAAAATAGATAGATAGGGACGTATTATTGCGTCACACGATTAAAAAGTTATCAGTTTTTCCCCTGGCTGCGATATCTGGGAAACTATGTGGTTAGGGAGCTGCTGAAAAGTTTTACCTTTTCAGTTTTAGCCACATAACTACCGTTTAGGCTCCTATGTAGTTACATAAGTACCAAAACTAGGAAGAAGCTAACTTTTTCGCGCTTTTACTCTGAAAGTATAAATCCTACAAAAAAATGTTTAGAATCAAAAAGAAAGATACTTAAAAATCCTTTAGGTAAATCTTAACAACTTTTTTATGGGATGATTCGTTCTCGAGATATTGCTTAAAACGTGTTTTTCAAAATGGCGGCTGAAGAAAGCCATTTTTTTTTTAAATAAATACAAGAACAACTCCTAAATTCCTAGTATGATTTTACTTTGCGTTCCCAATTGGGAAAACAATCTAGTTTTAAACGAGGAGGCTTTAGAATATGTAAAGGGTGTTTTTTTTAGACGTGTGATTTTCAAGAAGAAATAAAACGGATATAATTTAATGTTATGGCCAAGAATTTAACTTTATTATAAAGATAAGGGTTTGCCATTATGTTTTTAAGATGATTTCGGGCAAGTGGCCGCCGCGGCTGGCTCGAATAAATTCCAGCCGAGAGGCCAAATTTTCGACAGCTCCAAATATTGCGCGCGATGGAGGCTGGACTCATTCGGGTCTTCTTCGATACTCTGTTCCACAGCAGCAATAGCGTCTTCGGTGCGCACTGTACCATTATTTTGTTATTAAATGTCCACGATTTGCAAACGTTCTTCAGGAGTAAGTCTATTAATTACGAAATGGCAAGCCAAACTGAGCATAAATCAAATGACAGCTGTCAAAAAGACCAACTCCAATAAAAGTATTGCCAGATTGAAAACCACACGTCTTAAAAAAAACACCATTTATTTAAAAATGTAAAGCTCACGGTGAAAAGTTGTAGATATGGGAAATTTTGCGGATGAATTGTTATCCAGGTAAAACACCACAACAAGGAAAAATGTGCCTTTCGCTAAAAGTGCTCGGCGCTATTCGTTTCAATTTAAACATTTTTCAAGTTTGAAAATAATCCACCTTAAATGACACAAACAGAAAAAAAAATTGTGTGAGTGTTGGCACTCACGGTTAATATGTGTAAACATCAACGTGCGCGGATCCAAAACGGACTTGTTTTTGCTTGAAGGGGATCTTAAGATTTTTTTCACTGAATGCACTCATCATAGTATGCAGATCGTAACGTTGCGCACCGTAACGTTGCACGACGTAACGTTGCACACTAACGTTCACGTTTTTTTTTTACTCTACCGCCAGTATATATGTTTACACATCAAAAACCCAAATGCTTTTCTTCCATATAAATGTTTTCGAACATTTCGTATACCACTAATTGCCAACATGCTCGTTAGAAAGCAAACATAAACCGCAAGCCGCTTCATCGCGCATCGCCCATATTTGTTTATACATTGAAAAGAAATCCCAAAGAACGGGACTAAGTAACCAAACTAAAGTATAAAAATAAACCAATCGGTCAAGAGAGTCGGTCGTCTTCTTTTTCGTTTATCAATTTCAAGCCCTCAACCTCACTTTTAGCAGCATATAGTGGCACAAAGACAAACAATTTATGGAATGTTGTAATTTACGTATAAGCGAATCTGCCTCCATCCATATGCGCGCGTACTCAAAACACATTTGTGTCTTTAGATTCCGGTCAAGATTTATTTATGGGCATACCACCGCAAAAAAAAAAAAAAAATTATCGCAAGTGCAAAAAAAAACAAAAACAAAAATGAAAACCTTCTGGTGTTACACACGAATATGTGCGGAATTTTTTTTTAACACGTAGCGGAAATCGTTTAACGAAGATGGTATAATAATTATTATGGTACTTCCATAAAAAAGAAGGAAAATAGAAATATTTATGCGTAAAAAACAAAAACAAAATAAACCTAACAAAGAATTGACTAAGAAGAAGAAAAAGACACGTTTTATGTTTTCACAGAATATAGATAAGTGTGCAAGATTGGTACCCACGTTACGGTATTTTAATTATAATGTGTATAGAGAACTTCTTCATCCTTGAGATATATTTTATTGCTTCTTTGATAAGTATTCCTCCGTGGAAATATATCAAGCATCCCCCTGTATGATTTGTTGTATATTGTAAAAATAAAAGTTTTGTAATTTTAACTTTTGAAGAAGTCAACAATAAAAAAAACTTTCAAGTTCAAAACATTCATTAAAATTGATTAATGAATTTGCTGGAAATAGGGAATTTGTTATGTTAATTAAATTTACTAATTTTTGTACTGCTTCTGAAATTAAACAATTTTTTAAAAGTGTTTCTTTTTTATTCTCTTTCTTTCTAGGTATGTATGCCGTTTGGAACGACTGTAGGGAAAAAAGAACTATGTCTATTGGAAAGGGAATTATTGTTATTCACGAGGATTAAGTACTTTTTTTTTATTACAAATTTATTTCTATTAGTTACGATTGATATTTCGCGCCTATTTTAATCGGTGTGTAAATAGAATTTTAAAGAAAAAACATTAAATGAAATGATGCAAATACCCAATAACAATATGGGAGTTGTGGCTTTCAGAGGAAGAATATTTTATTATTTTTCTTTTGAAATGCCAATTTTAATTTATTAATTTTTTTTAATGAAAATATTTTTGTTTTATTACAAAAAAATATTTTACTGTAGCTTTTGTTTTAGTTTTCTCTATTTTTATTCACAGTATATAGATTTTAATTATTGCATATGAAGTCGTCTAATTTCTTATACTTACTACGTTTTCAGCAGAGGTAATTTCGTTGAAAATTTCAAAATTCGATTCCAAATAACTTCATTTCCCATACAAATTCATATTTCAAAATGAGATGATTTCTATCAAATTTGAACGAAATGCGCTAGGGAATTAGGTAAAAACCTTACGAACACACCCAAGTGGAATTCATTCAAAGTGGAATCCATTGAAAATGTCAAAATTCGATGCATAAAAGAGAACAGAAAGAGAAAACAATAAAAACAAGCCACCAGATCAAATTCGAAATGAAATGAGCTGCCAAACGAATCTAGCAAATTTGAGATGTTAACACTTTTTCTGCAATTTTCATAATTTCGGCTCTAATGAAAACAAAGTTTTCAAAAATATTTGCTACCATATTTTCACCGCAAAAAATGTATCAAACCATGAACTCAAAAAGTAAAAGTTAGGTATGTGGATCTCGAAAAATTCTAAAATAGTGAAACAATGCATTTTGTTTAGATGATTTAATATGAAATGTTTCATTAGTGACATGTACAAATAAATTTCAAAGCTACTTCATACAAGGTGGAGCAAAAGTAATAATTGGTGTTTCAAAATCTCCATAATTGCCCGAGCTGTGATGTGGGCGGTTACCCCGTCGCGTCCTGCCAAGTGCCTGTACATATTGATGGAAGATCGCAATGCCTCACTGCACACTCTGTGGCTACAAACAAAAATAAAATTGCTTGGTGGTGCAAAAAAATTGACAGCAAGGAACGGCTGGAAATTAAAACACAACAACCTTTGGATTAAGGTTGTAGTTGTTCAAACATATCCAAACTTTAAGAGAAAAATAGTAACGAAACTGCAAATACAAGCGAATATTTTTAACTTACCAGTACCTACGTTCTGTAACTCTCGCGTGCATTAAATTGGTCGAGAAACGATGAAAAATGGAACAATACTCATACGATTCGTTTCAATTTTTATCGTTTCTCGACTGATTTTATCGATGCGAGAGTTATGTCGTTTTCGAGTGGACGTTCGGAGCTACTCCCTTTTCACTCCTTTTACTCCAAATATCCCATTTTCGATAGGAATGGAACAGTTCCGAAATCCAAACGAAAACGCCATTACAGAACATAGGCACAGCTTGGCGATAAAACGAAAATGTAATTATCTGTCAAAGCGAAACGATATTAGAATGAAACTTGAATCACTGCACAGAGTTTTATACGGTTTTCGGATTTCGGCAACAAGATTACTAAATCTCGTTGAATCGTTCACACCACACATAAACTAGATTTTGTTTCACATTTCAAACGAATCTAAGTGTTGATAGAAACACCGAAAAGAAAATCCATTGCAATTAGGGAAAAAAGTCCCAAACAAATTATACCCATTTGATTTCCTCTCTATTCTTCCTTTGAAAAACCCACAAAACGGAATGAAATCCCACTACCTGCGTACACTACACTCAAAAGATATAATAAACTCTCTTACAATTGACTCTTTTTTTGTGACTGAACTAATATTAAAAAATAAGTAATTAATTGTGTTTGTTTCACATTCATACTGTTCCAAGAAGATTTTGAGGATATTTCGCAGTAATCTACTAGATTATGAAATCTGACAATGTATGGGAAATCTAGTTGATTTCGATGAGACTTGGTGCTTTTCGCTCGAAATCTAGATTTTGATGCGGTGTGAAAAGGCTATTATTGTGAGTTTCACCTGAAAAATATTCACCTTAAAATTTTTTGTTCGCCTGGAATTTTTAAAGCTATTGTGAGTTTCGCCCGGTCAAGATTTTGTTCGTCTCCAAAAAAAAAAAAAAAGGAGTGAAAATGGCATTAGACCCTGTTTAGATTTTGACTGCCCACTGCGTAGTGAAAAGTCAATGCGTGTATACACTTGTATTTTTCACTCATGTGCATCTCTGAACTATCTGTGAATTGGAACATTTGATTGTGAGCATCAAGAACCCTGGACCCATGTTTTGTAACTCTCGCATCGATAAAACCAGTCGAGAAACGATGGAAAATGGAACAAAACTCATATAATTTGTTTCAATTTTCATCGTTTCTCGACTGCTTTTATCCATGCGAGAGTTACAGAACATGGGTCCAGCTGACTTCAAAGATTAAATAATTAAATAGTTACAAAATAAAAAATATTTATATAACAATTAAATCTGCTTCAGCATCTTTGCAATTATCAAACCAATTATTCAAAAAGCATTTTCTGCTTCTACCCTCGGCCCACTACGCATTTTTAATTTTTTTTATTCTTTTCTACCTCACCGTTCAACACACAAGCCAAAAATGAAAAAAAAAAAACAATAAAATGGAACATTTCGGATATGAAACGTGACTGCTCACTACAGTTTTTATATTTCCTTTTACATTCCACCCAAAATGAATGTTCACAATAAGGGGAATTTTTCGATCATGAAATTTCGGGTGACACTCACAATAAGCGAAAAGTAAAATGTCAAATTTTCCGGGTGGAATGTTGTTCGGGTGGAACTCACAATAAGGCTGAATAATTACAATTTCTTATTTTCATTTCATTATATTATTATTGAACGATTAGCATATATTTCTAGTTTTTACTCCTTTGTCCTTTTCAAACTATGTACATTATACCATTGAAAAGTTCTTATAAAGCAATAATTGTACTAACTAAAGTTTATTGTGTCATTAAGTTTTATGTCCGTACACGAAATGAGAATCAAGTACGATACTTTGAAATTCTCTGCGAAGCGACATTGAGCTTAAGTGCGATTGGAAAAGTAAGTTTTTTTAACGTGTTAATAGGATAACGTTATTGCTCCCATTTCGCAGCAATGGAAGTATAAATATTTATAAATAACTAAAGAACTCACACACTTACTGAGTTCACCTTTTGTGTTGGAATTTGTTTTTTTATGTTTTTTTTTTTTAAGGACCTCGGTTTAAATCGACAGTTTAGTAGTTTAAATAACAATTTTCCCAATGGGTTCCCAATGAGTTCCACCAGAACACCAGGGACGTTAAAGTTTTTTTTTTAATTGTGACTCTTTATTCCAACGACTGTGTATGTGTTTCTTGTCATTTAGTTTTGTTAATTTAAAAATAAAAGCAACCATCGTTAGAGACTTTTTAATTCTTTTTGTTAATTTTGTAAAAATACAATAAGCCTGGAAATAGATTTTGTTTCAATTTAAAGCCATAATTTTCTGTTTATCAGTTTATTAAAAATCACTTGTAAGTAAAGATCAATTAGTAAACAGCAGTTCAACGGAATATAATATCAATTAATTAGTAGGTACATTATTTAACAGATTCGTCTGACATTATACTCAAAACCTGTCTATACAATATGTTTTCGAGAACATAAATGAAGAGTTCGAAAACTATATTTTCCATCAGCTATAGGAATCAATTTATACCATTTCAATAGAAATTTCAAAATCATAATTCCGATTTGCATAGTTTGATTACACACACACACACACATACACAGAGGGTTCTTTACATAAATTTCCAGCGAAATAACATTCCCAAGGACATTCATTAATTAATCTGCAAAAACAGTTCGTTGAATCACTCTTCCTGCATTAGAATTGAATGATGATGATGATGATGATGATGATTTTAAGGAAACGAACACAAAACATAAAGTTTTAATAATCCATAGTCGACTATGAAGGCTCATCGAAGCGAGTAATTGAAAATGTTTCTAAGTCTACGAGCATTCCGAATACAAAGCATACAATACACACAATTCACCTTTTCCCTTCATAAGCCCTAACCTCACTTAACATTATGAACAGCAAATTGGAATTCAAAAGGATATAATAGAACAAAATGCGAAAAGGATATCATCAAGGTGGTTTGTTGGTTAAAAAAAAAAACTATGACTAAGTAAAAACCATGGAAATAAGGCACCGACGAGAACTTGAAAGGAATCCGGGACGAGCCCCTATGGTTTGAAATTTAAATTACAAGCTACGGTTATTTTGTAAATTAACAATGTGGCTATGACTAGAGATAATAATAGACTGTAAATGCAGGCAGTCTGAAATTAAGTTTAAAAGCTGATAACTGTTTTAGTTCGATAGCTTTACCTGATTTTTTACGTAAAAGGTTCAAAGTTTGACCGATAATTTGCACTGAAGATTTCGAGAAAAAGAAAAAGAAGAGGAATTGATACAAAGACCCACAAATGCTCTTTTTGTATTATTTCGCTTTATAACTGACTCCAAAGAACTTTAAGGGGAAATTACTTATTTTTGAATTTCACTCAATTTGTAGATAAGACTTGAATTTTAAATTATATCATTTTCGTTAGATTTTTTTAATTCAAAACCCCTGAACTCATGAAATTAAGATGGGTGAAGGTTGATGTTTTGATGAAAAGCTAGAAATGATTAATATATGCTAGATTTTTGCAAATGTAAAACCTGAGTTACGAGTTTAAATACTTTCGTTAAAGAGTCCTTATAAATAGTGTTTTTTGTTGGTGGTATAGAACTTTAAGTTGGCAACACTATTTTAAGTGGCGGCCTGTTTGGCAGCTGTCAAGTGATTTATTTTAAGTTTGGTTTTGCATTTCAACATGAATAGACTGACGCCTGAATAACGCTTCCAAATTGTGCCCAAATGGGCCCAAAACAAGATTGCCGTTAATTGCAATTTTAATAAGCGAATTTTGTTTAACGATGAAGCTCACTTTTGGTTGAATGGATAAGTCAAATCGGGCGTATTTGATTGGTATATTCGTTTTTTTTAAACGAATTCATTCATAAGCTTAACGAACTTATTAGTTAATTAAACGAATTTCTTCCTTGAGTCAATGAATGTATTCATTGAGTCAATGAATTTATTCGTTGAGTCAGTGAATTTATTCGTTGAGTCAACAAATTAAAATCATTAGTTTACGAAAAACATGTAAAAATATGATAATTCCAGCCAAATGGAAGGCTCAATGATTGCTTCTTCAACATGAGCTCCTGAAACTTTTGAAATGAAAATGACTGCCATCCCTTCAGTAAGTTACCTTATTTATCATCTTTACTTATTGTGTCTTACACTCAAGATAAATATATCTCACAATCCCAAGGTTCATCCCTAATTAAAGAAACGCCTTAAAAATAAAAAAAAAAGTTCTAAACGACTTTAGCACATAAACCCTTCAAAAAGGAATTGTAGATAATTACCTTAGCTTATATTATAGCCTTGCAGGCTTATTAACATTTTTTGTAATTACCTACATTACCCTCGGTGTATCTTCTATACACTTTCACATTAAATAGTAAGTATCTATTTTCTCAAACATATACATACATATTTCCAATAAATGAACCGCACCTTAATAACAAAATATCCGCTCCCTTAAAATAGGTTTAATTTTGTCCCCATCTACACACAAACACATACACCACCTCTCAGCAATCAGATCATATCGTTGGTCGTCTATGTCGCCACCAACTGACGCCACTGAGCTGCGCCATACTCATACTAACTTCCTTCCATCACCGACATTGACACCTTAACTATGGTCACTTTCCAGTTCCCCTATATATTCTCAGCTTTTTCTAGCCCTACCCTCCTTTACATTATTATATGACGAATCAGTCATTTCAATGTAATTAGCACGGCCGCCACAACGCCGCACAGCAACAATCTTCCTTTTGTCCGTCCAGCTGGTTAACATAGGTATTCGAGAAAAAAAAAAAAAAAAGCTGGAGGAAGAGCCTCAACTAAGCAGTTCAAAGCTAGGTAATCAAATCAAAGGCAAGGCGCTTCAAACTCTTAATTCATAAGCGAGCGCGTGTCTGTCCTTTTTTTTTTTTTTCTTTGAGTATTTAATAGCAGAGGGACGGATTGATAGATGTGAATGTGAATGTGATAGCGCGCGCCAAAAGTGTTGAGACATAGTTATTCCTGCCAATGCAGCTATAAGAACAAAATCAAACTGAATAAAATACAACAAAAGCAGTGTTGAGAAGGTTCAACATCGACATTTATTGTTAACCAGTCTCTAATAACGGTAGCGAGGGCGACTTATGGGCGACAACTCTATAGGCGCAGTTTGTGTTTGCCAACCCTTTAAGACGAATTTATACCCCCCAAAAACTGTGTATAACGGATATATAGAAAGTCTGTTTGCAGGCGGAAGGCGGTTTTATAGTACTTCTTTTTACTTTGTTGTTTTTGTATTCGAATTTGTATATTTACAAATGGCGGCTTGGCGTCCTGCTTGATGGCGGACGGATAGCGATGAACGGCGCGCGATGGCGACATCAAGGCAACAGTGTTAATAGTTGATTACCGATGGGGAAAACTTGTTTAAGTGCGCTTAAGCCTGCGGCCACCAAGGAAATAGAGTACTTATAGGATTGCGTGAGGTGCCACAGAGTCTGTCTGTCGTTTTTTTTTTTGTGTTCATTGTTAATTTCGTATTTATAGTGTCGTTTTTTTTTATAAGTAGTCTGCTTGGGTTGTTATATTTATTTCCTTTATGCAGTAGATAGTTTCAAAACACGATTTTGGGGAGGGATAAGTATAAGCGTTCTTGATTACTTGATACGTGTGGCAAATGATTAAGCTAGAAAATTATTATTGAAATTGACTTTGCAAATGCAACCTTTTTAGTTAGTTCTACTGATGCAGTAGTTAAATTGTGTTACCATAGCAAAAATGTTCCCAAGAGGGTTGCAAATATTGAGGTTTTAAAAGGGTGTGACATTTTGAGTTTTATTTAATTTAAGATTCATTAAAAGTAATTGAATGGCGGACTTTCATTGGGTGTTTAGTCAAAATGACGTATAAGTTGATCTGATTTAAGGTTTGTTAATAGCCGTGTTAACATGTCACATTGGTAAAGTCTATAAAATATAATTCCTATAAAGGTTTCATGTTTGGCATTTGTTCTACAGAGTCCTAATACTGCTAGCCCTCCTTTTTGGCGCCGAGTGTTGAAAGTTTTTTTTTGTTTTCAGCATTTCTCATTTCAGCGGTATGTACCGCATGAGGAGTGACTCTACCTTTTGAGTAGCACCTGGGGTGTAAAGTATTCTCTCATATAGACATATTACAAGTACATTCTCCCAAGTCGGTAGCCGTTCACGTTCGTGGTCTTTTTGATGTTTGAAGGTTGTTATTATGTCTCAGGGCTCTTGCATTACCTTAGGATAGGAGGGCGGATAATGCGGTGCCAGAAAGCCCTTACGGTACCGTTGCCATGTACCTACCTGCTCTTCTTGGCTTATGCGGGGAACGTCCGACATAATTTTTCTTAACTATCCGGATTGCCTTCTATTCATCTCTCAAAGTCCTTGTTTAATCAGCCTTATTTTGAAATTCGAACGAATAACTATTTCGATAGAATAGATCTATTCATTCGAATGAACTTTGCATATTTTGAGAATCGAACGAATAATATTCATTGTCGATGAATGCATAAAATAAACATCAATGAATTACATTTTTGAAATCTGCTCTTTGACATTAATTGATATTTCAATTTGATTTAATGTGACCAAGCTGGTTTTTATTTGGAAGATTTTTGTATTTATAAAAATGATGGTCAAAGTAATGCGTTATCATTTTAGAAAAATAAAATAAAGATAAGTAATGTTAAAGGGCTGTTAAAGTTTACTATTTAAAAAAAAAAACATATATAAAAACTGAAATTTAAAATTTTGGAAGCATTAAGAAAACGGTATGGTAGGTAAGTGTATTGACATGAAAAGTAACAAAATAAATTTACATATTTTGAATAATAAAGTACTCGATTTTTTTTTTAACTTTCATGCCAATTTAATTGTGTTTAAAATTGATTAACAAAAAAAGCATGCAACTTCAAAGTCTCTCTTTACTTTATACACACCTGGTCACACTTTTCAATTGTCAACAAAACAAAAAAAAAACGTTAAATCCCTCGCCGGTATCTTTTTGTTCATATTTGTTTAATTTTCAAGACAAAACAGATGACAATTGTTTTATTTATAAGAAGTTAAGACGGATAATGGATGCATCAAATCCATTCGAAATTGAAAATCGCTTGGCTATCTCCGAATATTCTTCCAATAATCTGATAAGAACTTCTTTCTGCTTCCGGTTGGTCCAATTGGAATGCGACCTTTAATTAAAACGCCAACAAATACTTCATAAAAGTATTTTATTTTCTTTATTTTTCAACAAAAATATTTGAGCTTACATGTTCTTGTTAATCTATTCGCCTGAAAATTTTGAACGTCACATAAATGACATTTGTTTCGAATGATTCGAAAGTCAAAGTTTGCATAGTTTTCAACAAAAAATGAACTGTCGATTGATAAAGTGAACTTTCGAATTGTTCGAAACTCAAAATATAAATTATTCGAGTTCGACTTACTTTCGCATGAAAGCGAATTTCAAAATAAGGCTGAATATTCTTAATTTATTGCCTAATCTAAAAATCGGAGACTACACAAATTCAAGTAACGAACAAAACCAATAATTGAGCACACAAAATTCAAAACGAACAGAATTTTTGAGAACTGTCACACGTCAAAATAATCTTTCGTATATGATTTGCAATAATTCTGGACAAGTTTTGAACGTAAAACAAAAAATTTATCGAAGAGCGTTAATTTATGGCACGATCCGTAGGTATGCCATCATCCTTAAATAATTAAAATGGAACTTACTGTCGCCCTATCCGTAATTGTCATTGGCCCATGGTATTTTCACTTGTTTATTATCTTTTGAAAAACGCATGACGACGCAGATTTTTTTTTAAGACAATGAAGAGGTAAAAAACGCTGTCTTTCAATATAGCTACGAATTGAATTATTGATTAGCTTCCTAAAGTCGGAGATTTAGACCTTAGAATACGTATATTTTTTGAAGTTTAGTAAATAAAAGACGAAAAGTATAGGCACCCTCCTTAGTACGAATCTATGTCATTCCAACGAGCATTAATTAACTTTGAATCTTATAGGAAGTTAAAATTAGGTGGTTGTTTTTTTTTTGTCACTAGATGGAACTAACAAAAACATGTCAAGCTAAAAGCTATCATATACCCGTATTAAAATTTTGTAATTAAGAATATGGTTTGCAAAAATGTCTCGCAATTACCCAATTTCGGTAAGTGGCAAATGCCATTCAAATTCTTGGTGCCTCCGTTATGTTTGTTTTTTTTTTGTGAATATAATAAATATTTATCTTAATCATAGAAACATACATATTTAATTTAATTTATTCTTCTTTCATTTAACTTCAAAGGCATAGATAACTTGTGTTCCATAAATATGAGTTCTTCGATATAGGTATAGCTTCACTCTTCAAAGAAATGAATTTCCATGCTATAATTATTAGCTATTTTCATTACAATAATTGTAAATGGGAGTCATCATAACCTACTTATACATACATTTTTAAGGTATTTCCTCAAGTCCCGATGGATAATTTCGACCTACATACACTATACACATTTACATGAATTTTCTTAAAAGTTCTTTTCAATATACATATTAGATTTAAAATGATGTCTCCCAATTGTAATTATTATTCACAAATTGAACCATGATGCGATTCCATGAAAATCCATATTTAAACAAAAGGACCTCTATATAAACCTTTATTCCCTTGTCTCAAAGCTCGTAAAAAGGTATCGGCGCGTCTGTCCTACCTACTTATACATTATTTAAATAAAATGAAATCCCATAACAGACAGACAGACGGACAGAATTCTTTTTTTTTGTATCCAAACACACAAAAAAGACGAAAAAAAATTGTCAAATACTTTAAGAAAAATACAGCAGTAGCAAGATTCTCTCCTGTTTGTTTACTCAAAGAAATTCCAGTTCTTTTGAAAATCTCGTACTTTCTTCTTTCATTTATTATACAACAACAACAGCAACACAAACGAAAATACAAACACAAATATAATGAAATATTCATTCACTCAAATTTGGTTTATGTCCCCGGGGCGTAAAAACTTCAAAACTTCAAGGATAAAAAATAATATCCGCCACCACAACCATTCGACACACAAAAAATTTTTCTTTTTAAACTTTTTGTTCGTCCTTAAATCTACTATGCTTTATGTCAATTGCAATTTTTCCTTTGTGTTTAATTTTCGCCCCCTTAGGCCAAAAAAAGGACATTGAAAAACTCTCAGCATATAATTTTATTTTGGTTTTTTTTTTCTTAATCTTATGTTAGACAAAAATGCATTTTTTCAACATCTCTCATATAAAGAATGAAGAAGACATCAAAAAACGAGAAGATCTCAAATAGGAAAACAGATATTAAACTCAGAAACTGTGTGAAGAGTTGTGGAAAGTTTATTCAAATAAAATTCCATTTCAGGTTAGGGTCTTATTTTATTTGAATTTGAATAAAAGTTTAGTTGATACATGGGCGAACTCAATTGTGAAAAGCGGTTTTTCTAGAGCCAATTACAGTTTATTCTGTTATAAATGAGTAATGACCATGAGAAACGTCATCAATACAAACAATGTATCCACAGTAGAGTTGGAAAAGAATGCAATCATGTGTGAATGTAATCTTTAACTGACTTCACTTGGAGACTTCGACCAATCGCCATTCATTTGAAAAGATTACAATCATTTTTTTTTATAAATTTAAAGTACATCAATCAATTGAATGCAATCTTTTATGAATTCCCAAAAGATTGCATTCAAATGATTGCTGTACTTTAAATTTATTAAAAAAAAATAGGATAGGAAATCAAATGTGATTGCAATTTTTTCGACCTCAAACTAATGTTGATTGCAGTCTCAAAGTGAACTCAATGCATGCAATCTTTTAATCGAATTCAATGAATGCATTTGCAAAAGATTGCATTCCTTTACAGTTCTAGTATCCAGAACCAGTAATTTATTCTTACTATCAGCACAAAAGTGGAGACCATAGGCTTAGAATTGTAGTATAATTCCGACCCTGGTAAAAAAGAAGCATACTGAGATCTTCCCAAGGATATGTTTTCAGCAATTTACTTAACTCAATTTTAATAAAATGTTAGGGTTTTCACAGAAGAGAAGAAGGAATTGATGATAAAACTTTATTCAACTCCTTCTTCTTCATCTTGCCTAAAGGTTATACGGACCCATTTCATCACTTATCCTAACCTTAGCCATCCCATCACCACACCCTTATAGGAGTATAGATATGTATCTATTGTTGTTGGTTGCCGTGTATGGGAGGTAAAATTTAATCAATTAATTTCATGTTTCATTTCATATGAAGTACGTTCATATAACTTAATGTTATATTTGAGCTTGAATCAATAGTCATAATATAGTATAGTCAATTGGTATGGGAACATTTTATTGGCCAACTGGGATTTATCCTTCCAATTGAATGGAGAGATTCTTTGTATGTTAACGGATATAATGCAGCAACAGCAGCAAGCAGCAGGAGTATAACACCAGCAACATGTTCTGAATAAGGAAACATTATTTTATTGCTGGAACATTTTTATTGCGTTGATATAAATGTACATATGATTGTATGGTGTGTGTGTATGGATTTATTTATGTTTGAAAGGACTTTATATTGCTTTGTATAATATTTGCCAGATAACCCCCCCCCCCTATACACACACACAATTTCTTGCCTTCCCACTTGATTCTGTTTCATGATCAAAATGGAAAAGGGATTGATTTTGCTTGTAAGTGAGCTCTGCATGGTGTTGAGAGAACTACATGACTTGAGGCATATCCGTTATTTCAATTAGGAACCCACTATAGTCTTGTTAGAATAAAAGATTTCTGTTTTTCTTTTCGTGAGAAAACAAATGACGGTTTTTTTTCGACGGGGAGGGATGTGCGTATAATAAATCAGTCTGATGGCTTGCCAGTATTAAAGCCATTTCTATTTATGGTAAAATTATTTCGAAATCAAACGTGCCAATTGGATCAGAAATGAAATTTTACAAGTCTTAAAAGGATTCATATATGTATATGGTTGAAAGGATTTGTAATATCGTTAAACTAAGGAAGATGAAGAAGTAGAAAAGCCTACACACACATTTTTTATTGTGAAAGAATAAAGCTTGAAGAATAGAATTTTGTAATAAAACATGAAACCTAGATAACTAGATAAATATACAGCTTTTCCTTTTTTTTTTCAAAAGGATAATCCTCAAAGTGCCATACAAAATATTTTTCAAATATTTCGCGAGGATTTTAACGCGTGGGAGTTTAGGATTTAGGAAAGAAAGTTTGAAAGCTGATGATGGAGTATAGACAAAATTGTAAGAATAACACTTACCTATACTACGTGGGATGTTCGACGTTTTCTCATTCGTTGTTTTCAATCAAGTCCCAAAGGAATTGAACGAAATACAACGGGTCGGGAATAAAGAATTAAACATAGATATATATATTAAACGTTTAGTTAAGGCAAGAGAATTTTCCAATATCCATGAAAACGAAGAGTTTCACAATTGGAAAGAAACAACAAAAACAACATGCGAAAAATTCAAATGTCAATTTTCCGCACACCATTAATGATCCGCAGTGGTAATGCTATGCGTAAAAAGATCATTAATCTACAATTTTATGGATTTCGAGAACCTACCTACCTGCTAAACGAAAAACAAAAAGAAATTTTTCGTTTAAAACTGTGTTACCGCCTAGAATTATCACTGTATTATCGATAGTTTGTATGGACACGTCCAAATAATTTTAAATCAAACAATTTTCATTTGTGTAAATTACAAAATGGCCGATCAGTGTATTGGAATTGAATTTTTTTTATTTCTGATTTGTTTGTTGTTGCTAAAAATTTAATGAAGATAATTTGTATGCCTTGGAGAATCTAATTCTTTTACAAATCAATAATTTCAGGTTTGTGGTTGAAAAAAAATCAAGTAAAAGAAATATTTGGGATGAACTCCCATCAAGCCTGAATAAAGGTATCAACCACAAGGTCAATCTTATCGGGGTTCCAAGTTAAAGCGGATTTGAGGGAAGGATGAGCCTTTCAGAGCTCGCGTGTGTAAAGAGTCAACATTGGCCTTGGAGAATCTAGTCGCAGCTGAAATACTGTTACTCGATTCTATCTAGAATGCTGTGGTTCACTTTTAATAAACATCGAACAATTGTTATAATATATGCAAACTTTACACCGACACCGGAAAATATAGGAAAGTATGCCGCACAGCTGGGGCTCAATTCCGCAATCTTGAGTTTTCTGGGTACCTATAACCTAAACGAAATCCGTGTACGTATCTAATTTTTCGATTTCGCAAGAATGAGGTGCAGTTTTTTTTTTTGACAAATAATGACAATTTGACCCTAAATGGAAAGTGTACACGGAAAACTATTCAAATTTGCAGAATTTGGCCACTGGGCATCACCCACAATACTCACTTTCGTAGCTCTGAGGACCAACAGCAAAAGAAAAAGGGTGTTAATTTTGCAAAGTGACATTTGTATGTCACAGTGACCTGGGCAGGGTACAGGTCGTGTAAGATGATCGATTGAACGATCATCGTAGTCAGGAATTTTGTCAAATTTATGTACATATGAAATTTCTTAAAATACCTACACATATGTACATTTATGTGCTTGAAAGTATAGGCACTTTTATATGCAGTTATGTACCAAATTTAGAAAAGAAAGTCCAAAACTTGGGAGAATTTTCCAAAAAGAATTATAACAAATTTTTATACTCTGGGTTTGATTGTTTACTAAAAATACATTTTCAGACCAAATCTAATGGAAATATTGAAAATTTTGACAGTTGAAAGTTACAACTAACGTTAAGGTTGATTACCCAAAAACTTAAAAGGTTTGTTCAACGAGGCTGTTCGGAACAGTTCCGAGCAGAAAAGTAAATTTTTTTGCTGTTCAGTGAGGGGTTTTCTGTTCTAAACTGTTCTGTTTGCTGTTCAATTAATCTGTCTGGAACACTTTGGAACAGTTTAGAACAGATATTTCTGCAATGTCTTTTTTAGTAGAACAACTTAGAACAGATTTGCGAGAAGTGTCAAAATCAGCTGTTGTATTTTTTTTATAACTACATAAGCCAAAAAAGTGAAAAATTACAAAAGTGAAAATTTTCAAACTCATTTTTTAATAGTTTTTCTGACTGGAAAACTTATAAAAATGATGCAGAAAGATTAAACTTCAGTTTAAAAAAAAATAAAAAATATATCTATTCTTTTTCACAAAACAACTGCGCTAGCGGGAAAAAAAATATTTTTACTTTTGTACTTTTTGACTTATGTAGGTTAAGCCTTAACTCTTCTAAAAGTGAATTTTCGTCAATTCTGATTCTTTTTTAATAAAGTTGTATTATTTTTAAGACGTGTATTTGTCGATTTGAGACCCGAATACAAGTAAGGAAAATTTTTTGTTGATATTAACTGACAGCTAACGTAGCCGTTTCCTGTTCTGACGTTTAAAGAATCTGTGCTGTTCTGTTCTAATCTAACTTCTTGTCATTGAACAAAAATAGACTAATCTAAAATAATAGTTGATTTGAATCTGAGGTTAGATTGAGAATTCTGGCATTTATTGTATAACAACTCAGTTATTATTACACTGTTATTGAATACAACTACTGCCAATATATACGATATCTTACAAAGAGTTTGCCAAAATGGGCAATTTTTGAAATTTTGATAATTTAGGTATCCTAATGATAATGATGGAGAATAAGTACGAACAAAGTGGCCAAGCAGACGAATTCTGTTTGTACGTTTGTAAATATAATCAGCTGCTGCTAAACTACTTGGTAGATTTGCTTTAAATTTGGTATCTAGCAGGAAGCTTTGCCGCCCTCTATACCTTTGAACAATCATTTTATAAAGGGAATCAGACTTATGACAAGAAATATTTCAAGTTTTCTCACAAAGAACGATTTTGGGTCTTCAAATTTTCTGGAAAACGCTCCTTAAGATTTTTATAAAACTTCGTACATATACACTGAGGGAAAAACTGCATTCTAGAATTAAATACGATCGTATTTGATTTAAAGTTGAGCAAAATACAGTAAAGTATATTCAATTTCAAGTTGAAACAATTTTGATTCAAATAGAAAACGTAGTTTTTAAAATGTCAACCTAGTTTCAAAGTGATACGTATTTGTTTTTACAATGAGATCCACATTTAAAGTGCGCTCAACTTTGTTTCAAAGTGAAAAGCTTTTATTTTTCATTGAAATCCACATTTAAGTGCGCTAAACTTAATTTCAAAAGTGAAACGTATTCAGTTAACAATGCAGTCCACTTTTGAATATTCAAAGTGCCCTCAACGTAGTTTCAAAGTGTTGCATTGTAAAGTCAACTTAGATGTTTTTTTTTTAAACTTCAAAAATTCTTTTTTGTAATTTATTTATCAGCTTAATATAAAGAATTTTAAAAGCGCGTTGTAATTTTTCGAAGTGCATTCAACACATTTGTGAACAAACACAACGCGCAATCAAAATTCACTTACATTACATCGAGAAACAATAATTACTCTTCCTAATTAAATTATTTGTTTCATAAATTATTATCTACCACAAAACGATTCACTAACAATAAAAGTCTTTACAAGTGAATAATACCCAGCACACATATTATGAAATACGTTGAGCATTTTATTATACATATTAATACTTCTGGATAATTTTTGTCTCACACAAACTAAAACAAACAACAAGCTGTAGCCATTTTGAATCAGTATCTGAGTGAAGCTAAAATAGTGTTTTTAAAGATGTTTATAGTTGAATCGAAGTTGAAAGAAATTGTTTTAAAGATACATGCATTTGATTTAACGGTGATTATACTTCAAATCAAGAGAAAAACGTATTTAGATCAAAATCGTGTAGACACTTTGAACTGAAGTCATACAACTTTGATTCAAACATTTTCGGCGTTGGCGCCAAATCGTTCCGAAACATTTTTGAATCGAAGTGCTACACTTAGATTTTACGTTGGTTTTTCCCTCAGTGTAATGTCTCAAGTAATTGAAATAAAACTTCATTTCGTGGTCAAAAATGAATGGTACGTTCAACATAAATTTTGAGGTTTTGACAGAAATGTGACGATATATGAATTACAATAAGGACGAAACTATATAAATGCCAATAATTAATAACAGTTATAGCAGTCTATACGTCCACTTTACCTCGGATAGAGCTAAAATTCATGCAATGGTTTTAGTTTTTTTTTCAAATGCCTTATTTTTGGGTTATTTCCTTGTATCTCTTTAATAGCTGGGTTGGATTTTGTTTCGATTTTACCAAATTCATTTCTGCATTGTCACAGTTATTCTGAAAAATTGCTGAACGCAAAACTGTGGGGAAGAGCCTTTATTTAAAAATACAATCAATAAAGTCTTAAATTTAAGACTTTTTGTTCCTGTTTTATGTCTGAGAAGTTATTGTCTGAATTTATTTTTACATTAATTCCGGAATTCTTAATTTAAATCTACCAGTAATAAAAAAAAAATGTACAAGGGTAAATCTTTTTTTAGCCCTTCAAAACTTTTTTTTTCTTGACACTTCAAGTTCTGCCACACTTTCGCAAACAAATCACGTCTCTTTCTCTTAACCTGTCACTCAATTTATTATCATATTATAAAAATTTATTCCAAACACAAAACTCAAAGTAGGGTTCGAATATAAAACCCCAAAGAGACTGCTGTCGTTGTCGTCGTCGTCGAAGCTGCTACTTATATGCTAGAATCCATTACAACTCCCTTTTTAATCCTTGATGTGTTTTATCTCTCTATCCCAAATCAACCATCTTTATAGATTTCCAGCCATACACATTCCGCATTATCCATTTGAAAACCAATGAAAATCTTATGGATCAAAAAGTTTTACCATCATTAACCAACACGAATTAACACCATATTGCTGCCGAAGAAATGCAGAATGGGTCCTTTTAATTTATTATTCCAAACATGAAGTAGAAGAATAATTCTCATCGCAAAATTTCGTATAGAACTTTTCACAACCAAACGAACGAATTTTGGGTTCTTCGAAAATTAATAGAACTTCTAGCACCCCATCGTATTTATGTACCTACCTATTGCTGATGAATTAGTAATTCCAATCGATAGTCCTTCCATACCTTCCATCAGCTGTAGATAGTGCAGAACGTGTTAAAATATTGTTATTATTAGTTTGTTCATATTACCGGCAAACATTTTCATTCCTTTTTGACATGATATCTCAGCGGTTTTTCCTCTGTTCATATCGAAAGCAACAATAATTTATTTGCTATCTGTATTCATGCAGACAGGCAGTCAAAAGAGCCAAATTACTCAAAATCACCCCCTTTTTTGTTGAGTAACGTACAAATCGAAACACGTGTAACCGTATGCTTGGTAAAATATCCCTCGCCATGCCTTATATTCTTCACTCTTACCCTCGGGATATTTTTTGTTTGTCTAAATGGTAAGGCGCATTTCCCGACTCCCATTGCGGCGCGGCATTTATAATCACTGCAATTAAAGAGCTGGAAAAAAAATCGAAGGCATGAAGCAACGACTTCCAGACAATACCAGCTAAATAACAACAACAACAAAAAAAAAACCATCAATCCTCTCGCTTATTGCCCTATTGGATTCTGGGCAACTACCCGCCAAAGCTCAGGTTAAGTTTCCCTTGCATAAAAAGCTTTGATTTTTGCGTCCACCCTTGCTTCCTCCAAATCATCATCAACAAAAGCTTTCTCGAATTTCACATTGTTCCATGAGAATGCTGGAAATGGAACATGAAAAAGGACAACGCCTCGGTTGTGTCTCTATACCAGGGAACAGGTAGCTGCTCAGAAACACTGCCTGTCCTGATTCACAAATCTCTATACGGAGTAGAGTTGTATTTTTGAGTATATACAGCTGATATGGTGCGGTGTTTTAATCGATGCCAGCTCCATTTTTGGTTTTGTTTGAAATCTAAAAATCCTGTTGATTGTTGAGATTGTATGCAAGTTCGAGAGGATGAATAAATAAATAACGTATACCAACCTATACATTCCCCTTTTGTAATTAGGACGTTTTCAAGACAACAGAATTAGAAGGAGCTTATACTCCCCTCTCATTAGTTTTTTACACTGAAAATAACTCCCTCAACATTCTCTCTGTCTTTCTTCTCCCTATCTCTCTTACTCCTCGCTTTCTCTCTTAATTCCTTGTTCTCGTTGTTGTTTGAGTTGAGAACTGACTGTCGAAAATTAGAGCTTGTTGCTAAGGGCGCTTATCATCATCCGAGTGTGTGTACAGAACTTCCGCATGAAATGCGCTCACATACACAATTAAATTCAATTTTCTTGAAACGGGTGTGGTGGGGGAGGGGAGGGGAGGGGAGGGGTGGTTTTAAAATGGTTAAAAAACATGCAATTTATTTTTTAAATGTTTGGTAAATTTAAAATTACAGCCTGTTGGGCGACGATAAATAATAATACGGCTCTGTTTATAAGGAGACATGAATTCATAAAATGTTTTCCTCCCCCCTCCGTCCCTCCTTCCAGTTCACACAAGAAGAGGGTGGTGGTACTTTAATATCTAAGTTGTTGTATCAAAATATTTAACATGAACATTTTCCGTTTTTACAACCTCTATAGCAACACGGACAAAAAAAATGCCCATTCGTGAAATCGTGCTTTAACAGATGGCGCCAGAATCGTGATTCACTATGTCATTTTCTCTAAACATACCTACATACATATGTTTATGTTAATTTTCTGTGTAGAACTGCCTACTCCTTTTATATTTTTGGAAATGAAAATCATCACCTTTTGAAAATCCTCTTCTTGAATGTAATTTATACAAAACCACGTGACCAATCTCCTTTTTTAGTAGTAGCAGCAGTAGCTCCCTGGGGTTAGTTAACTCTGGTATCAGGGAAATGATGGAGCAGTTTTGCAAATCAATGCTACGGCTGCTTCTGCTTCTGCTCTATAGAGAAAAGTGGTTGGTGGTAGTGGTGGTGTACGTGCTGGTTTGGTTTAGTTTAGTTTAGTTTGGAATATGGGCAACCGGGGATTCTGAATCTGATGCAGCTGGTTTCGAATGGAGATACAGCAAAAGGGCGTCGGTCGGTCGTCGTCCTACTATGAAAAATTATTATTTTCCTTTTTTATTCAGTTTTTTATTTTACATACATACACTTAACTTTTTTTTTGGATGTTGTTCAAAAAGAAGAAGATTGATTTGGGTTAAAATTTGAATGTTATCTGCAAGAAAAGGCAACGGATGATGGGATGATGATTAGGCTATTTTTAATAAAAATAACCTTTTTTTCTTTTGATAGGTGAAGATTAATTGGATTTGAAAGTATGTATAGGCAGTTGGGAAATTTCGATGTATAGCTTAATGGTTGTTTTGGACAGATTGACATGAGAATGACGAGTTAAAATTTAAAAAAAAAATATTTAAACTACTTTTTCTAAAAGGTGGATTCAAAGTGTTTTTGATGATTTTACTTTAAAGGAGTACGGATTTAGTTTTTGTAAATAGAAATCCCTCCAATAAGGAAAACATTAAAATCACCTCTGTTGTGATTTCCGTTCCGGAATAAATCCGTAAACGAAAATGATTTCCGCACGGATTCAAAAAAAGTGTTTTGAATTTCACTTTCACGTTAGCCAGTATACAAACCTATTTTTTTCGAAATCAGTGAAAACAAAATTCTAAAAGTCAAATGTGTTGCACAAGTATAACGTACATTAAATAAAAAACACAGATTATAAGTAGTACCTTTCCTTTTTGGCTGAAACAACATTTTTTTAATTTTTTTCAGTATTTCGGACATGAAAACTCAAATTTATTTTAAACGTCAAGAGTTTTCAATCCGATCGAAAATCAAAGCAAACTCATTCTGCAAGTATTGCAATCGAAAAATATTGAAAAGTATTGCAAATCATCTACAGCCAAATTAATAAACGTGGAATAGCGAAGGGTTAGGCCTTATTCCGTGGACTAAGTGCAAAATGTTATTAATAAAACAAAATTTCTATTAAGTGACGTTCGCTAAGCTAAACCACCGAAGAAGGAAGAAGACGACACAACAATTGAAAAATGATAATAATTTTGACAGATACCTATATAATATGTATTAACAAGAGAATTGTTAGGTGTGTTTGGTAAAGTGAGCTTTGTAAATTTTTTTTTTACAAATTATCACAATTTGCTGTCAAAAAAGCCCACAAAAAAAAAACAAGTTTGCGAAACTTTCAAGTTACCAAACAGGCATCTTACTTATTGTAGTAGATTTTCTTAAGGGCTCTTTCCTAAACGTCACTTTACTATTCCACGAACATTTTGTTTTTATTGATGGAAAATTTTAACCCGTTGCTTAACTCTTATTCCATGGTGTAGTAAACTCGTGGGAAAAGCGTTTATATATGAATAGGGGTGCTGGAGTTTGAAATCGATCAAAATTGCTAAATATGAGGTGTTTTGAAAATTTTTTAAATGTGTCAATAATTAAGTTTTGTTCCAAAACAGAAGCTTTTGAATAATTTATACCTGCACACCAACATTTTTCCATAAAAACTTGATTGTCACTCAAAATGCATAAAAGCCTTAAGCCTAGTACGCTGGTATCCAACACACAGCGAAATGCTTACGGAAACTAATACAAAAGCGAACAAACCTCAAATGTCACTTTTCTGCATACAATTAATGGTCCAAGCAATTCAGTGCGGAGACTTCTCTAAATAATCTGCTACAATTATCAATTTCGTCGTGAAACAGCGTACTGCAAAATATTACTGACTGATGTAATCCTAGATTAACACTAGAGCTTCAAATTATCCGGATATTTTGGATTTCCGAATCAGATCTGGAGATCTAAAAAGTATCTGGATCCAGTGAAATTTATTCAAACTATCCGGATAGTGTCGGATATCGGGATCCGGATCTTGGATCCCAGATTCGACACTATGAAACTTGGTAAAAGCGTTTGAAAATTGTTCGTTTTTGCCCTCTTTTACCTGTCACCTAAACTTAATTTAACAAACTGGATCCGCATCTGAATCTTGATCCTATCCGGGTAGTTTCGGATCTCAACTGTCTCATTTAACTATCGGGATATCCGGCAACTCGGATCTGATTTGAAGCACTAATTAACACGACTGACTGGCGGTATATTTCTGTCCATTTATAATTGAAACTTGTTAATGGTCCAAAACCTGCCATTATTTTTTGTCAGAAAATTAATGACCGACTGCAAGTGAAGTTTAAATTTACCATTATACTAACGATATCGTGAAAATATGTACTGACACCAACACCAACTAACAAATATTGACAACTAATTCTGGATCTACACGACTGACAAATTGACAGCATTATGTCAGTAAACTGTCAGAAGAATGAACAAATTCATTGTTTTGGCAGTTTACTGGCAACAAACTGCCAATTTGTCAGTCGTGTGAATCCAGCATAAACCTTGTTGGATTGTTGGAAGTATATACAACTATTGCGAAGAGCCTCCCATAGACTTTGTCGTCCTTCTTTTTGATACAAATTCTATTAACAGCAAGAAATACAAACAAAATCCGGTTTTTTATTTCACTATAACATTTCCAAATCTGACACCATGACTGAATTAAAATTAGAAGAAAAAAAAATTCACAATTAAATCAATTCACATGTGTAGGTAACTCTTAAATTTCACAGCCAGCCACCCGCCGGCCGCCATTTCAACTTCCTCCTTCAGTTTTCAATTGTGTATTTGCAGTTATTCCGGAAAATTTTCAACACACCATCTTTTTACACTTTCTTTGTTTCATATTTCATCATCAGCATCATCCACCATCATTTCAATTCAATGGTTTAATTGTTCTACATTTTACAAAAAAAAAAAAAAAAAAAAAAAACAGCAATTCGCATCCATCATCTCTCTCCCTCTTATTCGCACTCTCTTCCATTTCTCATTGACAAAGTGTGAATAAATTAATGTAATATCCATTCTAATGGTGAAATACGATTACACTTGAATGCCAATATACAAAAAGATAAAGATTCTTCCCCTCCTTTAGTGGAACAAAAATTTCATGCAATTGAAAAATAACACACACTTAAAAGAAAACACTACAAAACAGGGTAATGCGCTGTGTGATATGAAGAATTGGTACAAAATTCCAAATTTCTACCAAAATTATATTTCTCTCATTCATTACAAAAAAAAAACTTGAAAATAAGGGGTTGTTTTACTGTATGAAAATGAATATTGTGTAGAGCGAAACGTAAACGAACGCTGTGCTGTACAAAAATGATGACTTTAAAGTACATATATTGGGTTAAGTGCTAAGTGGGTTTTGAGCTGCGGCGATGGCGGCGGTGAGGGTTGGGTTCGTTTTGAGTATAGTGCGGCGGATGACGATTCTTATTTCAACAATGTAACGTCTGTCTGTTGAAAACTTTACTTGAGTTTTTTTTTTTATAATTTTCCTTTCAATTTGTGTTGAACTTGAAAAATTTAATTAAATATGAAAAATCTTTTCATCAGAGCAGGACTAACAGATGAAAATAATGATTAACCGAAACTAATAGGGCTCTTGTCGTTGGGGGCTGATTTCTAAACCCTTTTAAACTAAGGCCCAGTTTTTCGGAACTAGATCTTTCTAATTGCGTGTTAACTCCTGAAATATGTTTTTTTTTTCAATTAATTTGGATCCCGAGTTAACTCAACAATTTTGATGAATTAACTCCGGATTGACTGAATGGACGTGACAAGAGAAATGACTATTTATAACAGTAGTATGCCCACCGGCGGCGGAAGGCCCTGGCACTGGGAGCCGCATAAAAATTACTTTTATAAACCAAAACATGTCTACAGTCACTTCCTAACTGAATAGGAATTTCTGACGAAAATGACTCTACACATGACAATTATAACAGTTTTGGTTTATAAAAGTGTATACGGCCTCCTCCGGTGGCATACTTCAGGCACCAAGAGTTATTTTCCAAGTCGCACGAAACGCGTTAACGCACGCCAACTTTTAATGTCGAAAAACTGTTATATAACTAAATTGACATTTCATTAGCCCCGTTCATTTCTGACAGATGCGTGTCAAAAATTTTTCGAAATCGATTCTAACAGAGGCACCATTTTTATTTCTGTAGTGAAAAAAATGTTGGCCCCGCAGGGACAGGGTCCTCCTCCGGTGGCATACTTCAGGCACCAAGAATTATTTTTCAAGTCGCACGAAGCGCGTTAACGCACGCCAATTTTTAATGGCGAAAAACTGTTAAATAACTAAATTGACATTTCATTAGCCCCGTTCATTTCTGACAGATGCGTGTCAAAAATTTATCGAAATCGATTCTAACAGAGGCACCAACAAAATGATTTCTATAGCAGGTAGCTGTGTTTTTGTTCCAATCCGCGAGAAAACTGGACGATAAAAACAGGTCAGTGCTAAACAATTTACAATGTTAAAAACAACAACAACTAATCAGCTACCTATTGGATAATTTTCGGGGGGATTAACTCAAGCGCGGAGGTAAACTGGGTTACCGGCGTGAATTGCATACTTGTTATCGATAGTTTTTATGGAAACGTCAAATTTTTTCTTGTGATGGCGTCGTGAATTACCCCGATGTGATTTTTTTCAACCAGTTAGCTCCGGAATTGGAAAAAAACCTTTTGACAATTAGGAGTTAAAAAATCTAAAAAAAATGCTTCAAAGTCAAATCGGTTTAAATATATTTTTAGGATAAAACTGTTGGATATCGTGAATAAAATTTCCCAGGGAATGTTTCCCTCCTTCGAAAATTTGGAACTTGAATAATGGTTGAAAGTACCCATCAGAATCTAATGTTATCGGGAATAAATTTTCCAGCTGAATTCGGCTATCATTTCAATAAGTCAAATTTGAGCTTACAAAGTGGAGTTGAAAAGTATGGGCGTTTCAAATTTTCGAAGATGGGAAACATTAACAAGGAAATTTTATTCACGATACCCCCCAATAACTCCCCTTCCACCTCCAAAAGTTGATGTTTTAAAAATCTTTCATCATCAAATTATACAAAAAAAAACAAAATTACTCCTTGTGGTTTGACTTGTTTATGTTGTTTATGGTGTTCTATATGCCATATTTTAGAGGCTTCACTCCCTTGTGGGTTTTTTGTTTTGTTTTTTTGTCTTTTTGCTTGTTAACCGTAAAATTTGGGTCGGCAATTTGTCTTCCCTGCTCGGTTGGCTTGGAATTTAATTCTTCTACCTGTGTACTAGCTGTGCAAACTTCCTCTTGTTCCTGGATATAGGAAGCCATTACAATATAAACTCATTGAGTTGCAAATTTTCAAGAGCTTCTCTAGAGACTTGCCTTTAAAAGAGCTTCATGAATAGAATTATATAAATCAAAAATTTACCTAACACAAACGAATAAAACAAAAAAAAAAAACTAAACTAAAACATGACACCGCAATTTTTGGAAATATGTACATAACATTATTTCAGCAGGTGCTGTTTTTTTTTTTTTTTGTTACCTGCGGATACCTGCCTACACTGTTTTCGAATTATTTTTGTATTACAAGAGAAGGAAATTCAATATTTCACTGATTTCAATAAAATAGGGTTTTAAATTTCCGTAAGGATTAATTTCTTTGTGAACTTTTGTATAAGCACAGGTTAAGACCAGGTTCTCGCTGTAGGGGGCAAAAAAAGATGATTTTTTTTATTAACCAACAATCAATTTATATCGTTTTTTTTTTTTTTTTTTGTGGAAAGGTACAAAATTATAAATCCATCATCCAAAATCAAATTTATTGCAAAAAAAAAAGCTCGTTCATTCGACGCATCAGACGTGTTTGTTATCATTTTCACAAGGAACGAAATTTTCTATAGGTTGTCTGGGGATGAATATCGATTAGGGACATTTTTTTTTTATTTTTGTATTATGAAAATCCCGTTGTGCATGTTCATTGGTCCTTGATAAGGATGAATGAATACGAAAAAAATCGCATACAAAATTGATAAAAATGGCTTTGGGCATTGAGCTTAAATGTAAAAAAAAGGATATGGCTAATGTATATATTACTTCTTTCCTTATTTTTTTTTTTTTTGTATTCTTATCTCAATTAATGATCCTTTGGAGACTATAATATATACTTTTTTGTTACCATTGTGTGTTTGGGTATATATTATCCCTTGATGGAGACAGAATTCAGTTTCTATTAAAGATTCACAATAAAAGAATTTATTGTAGTTCGGAAATTGTCAAGAGATTTAGGGAATATAAATTTGTCAATAGAATGGACTTATAGTGTCTGATTGAAGGGTATATTATAGGTAGGTATTCCTTTGAACCGTGATGATAGACTTCTCCACACCATAAGAAAACTTGATATTTTTTCAAGAAAGAATAAATATTGGTGAATGATTCTCAAGTTTAAATTGAAATATTTTTTTAAGTCGTGTGGGACTTTTAAGTACACTTAGATATTGGGCCATTTCATAAGATGGACCTTTTCTTTAAATAAGCAAATATATAGGTAACAGATACATATACAATAACACATTTATTGTTTTGAATCTCCATTTGAGGGCCCTCTGACTTTCCTGAAAGACAAATTTCGAATTGAATAAAAATATGTAAACATACTTCTGATCGTGTCTAAAATTTTCTTTAATTTTTTTTTTCTTTGCAGAATGTCGATCACAAAATGCGCTTCCGTTCCAAAAAAGGACAATTGCCATTTATTGAGCTTAATGGCGAAGAAATTGCCGACTCAGCCATAATCATCAAAGAATTATCAGCAAAATATGAAAAGGATCTCGATGCCGCCCTAACACTTGAACAACGCAATGTCTCATACGCAATGATCCAAATGTTGGAGAATCATTTAATTTGGATTATCTTTTACTGGCGTGCCAAATATCCAGACAATGTGCTCAAGGGTTACAAAGTCAATTTGCAACATGCCCTCGGTCTAAGATGGCCCAATTCGATTTTGAATTTCTTCTTTAAGATAACATTTGGCCGCAAGGTTTGTACAACAACAACAACAACAAAAATCCATACGAAATATTGCTCTCCTCCCTCCTGTCCATTTTTATACTTCTTATTTCTTTGAATTTGTTTTATAAAATTATTTATGGTGCACAAACATTACACACACACTTTTTGATTTGTTGTTTTTTTTGTTGGTTTTGTTTTGTTTTGTATTTTGTTTGTTTATTTTATTTGTATATTCTTATGATTTTAATTTGCGAGCGCTTTTGGGAAAATTTTCTTTTTAAATTTTAAATTAATGCTTAAAAACATAAACAAGTTATACCTATTTAAACGAATAAAATAAAACAAAACATAATATACCTACAACCAGCAAACACATCACAAAGCAAAAATTGTTCACAGAGCTTTAAGTAAGAAATCATAACCAGAACAACAAAACAAAAAAGCACCTAGACACATTCGCTTTGGCTTCTTCTGATGCTATGTAATTCTCCGGGTTTTTGCGATTTTTGTAGCTCTCATTAACGGTGGAGTATCTTTTTTTTGTTAATTAATTCTTGTTCTTATGTTCGAAATTATGTGTTTTTTTTTTGTTCTTTCATTTTATCGCTAAATTGTTTTTTTTTTTGTTTATTTTTGTTTCCTTTCTTCTTCTTTTGTTATTTATTCGAATTTGCTTTTAGTGCGGTTTATGGTTTTCTTCAGCTTTATCAGCAGCAGCAACAGAAGTAGAATTTATAACTTAATTAATTTATTTTGTTCTTGAAATGTTTGCAAACAAAAACACACAAAAATACGACCTTAACACTGAAATATAAACAAAAGATGCTTTCGGAAATTGCTTATTTGTTTTTGTTTTGTAACACCATTGAGAGTAGTTTGAACTTATTTTTATGGGATGGGAATCACTTTACTGCAGCAGCAGTAAGTTGTGTCTATGTGGGGCCTAATATAGAAATAGAGTTATTATCGTGATTGAATTAGGGGCTTCACGAACTAGCTTTCAAAAGAATTAACTGCCAATCAACTGATTCACTAAATTAGCGACTTAGGTCATATGTACTAATCGCCATGGTTTTCAGCAACTAAACGCTAAGCTGGGTATAAAATAAATCCCAAGAGTGGAAGTGAGACAACCAAAAAAAGTGTAGTCGGCCAGGACTAGGGACAGTTAGAAAAAAAGGACAAAACATAGACACAATTTGGACGAGTACGTTCTAAATAGCACGATCATTTTGAACCATTATTTTTGATTTTGTTCTGTTAAAGACTATCTTTTTGTAAATACCTATGTAAAGGGTGGTTAAATTTTAAGGGCCGATGTTGATTTTGAATAAAACACAAATTATTAAGGAAATTATTGTCATTTCTTTTTATTATGATAATACTGGTATGGTTCAATTATGTATGGAACAAAATATCGGCCAAATGGCCGCCGCGACCTCGGCAGCACTCCTCCATCCGATGGTCCAAATTTTCGATGACGCTGAGGCATAATTGAGGTTCTATGCCGTTAATGTGCCGAATTATCTCATCCTTTAGCTCTTGAATTGTTGCTGGCTTATCGACGTACACCTTTTCTTTCAAATAACCCCAAAGAAAGAAGTCCAACGGTGTCAAATCACATGATCTTGGCGGCCAATTGACATCGCCACCATCACGTGACATAACACGGCCATTGAATTTGTCGCGCAAAAGAGCCATTGTTTCGTTAGCTGTGTGGCAAGTGGCACCGTCCTGTTGAAACCACATATCGTCCACATCGATATCTTCCAATTCGGGCCATAAAAAGTTCGTTATCATCTCACGATAGCGAACACCATTCACAGTAACTGCCTTACCGGCCTCATTTTGGAAAAAAATACGGCCCGATGGTGCCGCCAGCACATAAACCGCACCAAACAGTCACTCTTTGTGGGTGCATTGGTTTTTCGACAATCACTCTTGGATTATCATTCGCCTAAATGCGGCAATTCTGATGCTTATTGACGAATCCACTGAGGTGAAAATGTGCCTCATCACTGAAGATGATTTTCTTTGATTTGAACGCCCATTTTCATAATAATTCTGAATGACTTTAACGCGTTGCTCGATTGTGTATCTTTCCATGGTTCAAATTGAGTTAGTCTGAAATTGAGAAATGTCAAATGAAATGAAGAAAAAAACTTGACGTTAAGGTGTGGTTCACATTCAACATCAGCCCTTAAAATTTAACCACCCTTTATTTCAAAAGCTAAAGTATTTCTGGAGAAATGTCAGCAAAATATATACCTCATAAAATTCTTAAGAAAACTCAAACACTTGAGATTAAAGCAACCGATTGTGAGAAAAAAGGTGAACTTTTTTCCCACGTATCCAGGTATCTACGTTTTTCTAAAAAAGGTTTTTGTATAGAATTTTATTAGCTACAAAAATGCCTTAACAATTTACGAAAAAAAAAAACGTTTCACCCCACAAAATAAAAAGTACTTTTCGGAACGTCTAGGACAAACTCTGTCTCAAAATTCAGCTTTTTCGGAATTTTTTCGAAGTTTCGAATTCTCATCTTCCTGGCTTGTGGGGATATTTAAACTTTCTATGTGTCTTAGGACACCGCAAACCAAATGGCAGATGGCCCGCACGAGAGGGCTTCAGCATTAATAGGCGAAGGAGGGCTCATTGTGCCAAAAACTAAACAAACACACCTTTTTGGTTATTTATAAATGTCGAAAGTGTCACATGAAGTTAGTACGATACTAAAATGGTAAAATAGCTTATTCGTATTTTAACTTTAATGAAATTTGAGATACAGTATGATGCTTAATTCGATTTAAAGTAAACAAAATTGTCTAGATTTACAATCGTAGTAAATCGACTAAAATGTTGTGCCAAATTGTAAGAAATTCAGTAGGAAATTACATGAAAACCGTAGGAACACACCCAAGTGAAATCCATTTAAAATGACAATTCGAAAATTCACATTGGACTCCCTCCGTGTGACTCATTTTGACATCTCTTTGTTTTATCTCAATACAGCTCATGTTGAGAAAGAAAATTTTAAAAATACCGACTATTTCTTTCTCTGAGGTGGAAGAGAGATAAAATAAACAGACATCACAGTAGGTCTGTTTGGTACCTTTTTTCAGCAAAATGTGTTAAAGCTGTCAAAACACCAAAGAGAGAAAGTTAACAAACGCGTGGAACCACTTTTGTGTACAAAACATCAGAATTTTACTCCTCACATCAACAATCACATGCCGAAAGTCTGGTTTTGTTAACACTTGCGTTTAATTTAAAAAAAAATTACATAAATTATAAATTTCTCGAGTTATTTATTATTTATAATGTTAATTTTCACATATCATAAACCACAATTTCAAATTAAAAGCAAAAGATGCTAACAGCTGGGTGTTTTGACAGTCTTTACTCCTCTTGCACACAGGAATTTATGTAGCACAAATTCGCAAGTTAATAGAGGGAACATTTTTTTCTCTCTCGATGTGCACTCTCGTTGCAACTTTTTGTAGTTAACAAACAGGAATTTGTGACAAATTGTGCAATTTTGTGAAAATTTGTGCAAATTCGCAAGAAATTTCACTTTACCAAACAGACCTAGTGAGTCGCGTGAAGTTAGTCCAATATGAACACGATCAAACAGAAAACAACAAAAACAAATGATAGGGAAATTTACGAATATGTCAACATCAAAAGGTGAAATTTACATTGTGTTTTTTTTCTTTTAAGCAGTTTGTAATCAATTTTGATATTTTTTAAAGTGTATAATTTTAATAATGATGATTTCACACATAATATTTGATTTCAAAATAGATAAACAAATGTCAGTTTCTACAAAGTGACGATTTTGACGTTCGTGAATAAACGAGAGAAAGATATATTGCTATTTGGTAAAAAGCCCTATTAACGGCCAAAACCTATTCTAAATGAAATGAACTGCCAAACGATAAACGAAATTAGCAAATTTGATATAAAAACAGCTTTTATGGTATATTCGAAATTATCTGATTTTAAATCTTATGATAACGTAGTGACTACATTTAACAGTGCAGCCCAAAGCAAACCTTTCAAACTGGATTTGGTCTTTATATTTAATTAGCTTTGGTAGTTTCAGTATCACAGAAAAGGCCAAGAATCTTATATTCTGACAAAAATAATTTTGAATAAGTCGCTTCTAGATTTGTACCTTTGTTTTGTTTAATAAACCATGTCAGTGTGGTGAAAAAGAGGAACAACGATGATGCCTGGAAGAATACAAAAAAACTGTAATGCTATTTATGGGCTAATGTCATTGAAGAAAACTTGAAGAAGATTCTTCTGATTCTTATTCTCTTCTTCAAACTATTACTTGTGTTATCTTGTTTCCCAGGAAACCACAACACGATGTATCTACAAAGTCACACTCTATGTCAATCAGTAATTGAATTTCAAATAAAGCAACAGTGTGGTTTGTTTTTTAATAGATCTTTTAACTCATCTTTGTTGTGCCCTGTTTTTTATTTCATATCTCTATACGCACACTGCATACGCTGTACATTGTTAAAAAAAAAGTAAAGTTTCTCAAATGAATTGCTAAATTGACGATGAAAAGAAAATCATCTCAACGACATAATTGCACGAATGTTGTTCATTATTTTTTTTTTTTATTATTAACTGGGTTAGCAGCAGCATCAAACTGATTTGTTACACTTTATGAACAAACGTCATTGGCCGTTGGTTGCAGTTTAGATTGTGAGATAGAAAGTTGAATAGTGAAAAAATTATGATGAAGAATTATTATATGGGTGCTGCTGCTGCTACTGCTTAGGTGTTGTACTCTACCGCTATGCTCTAGTGCGACTTGGTGATTTATCCGTGCGCAGTGTTCGATTCGATTTTTGAACGGTGTTTTAATTTATAAGTTTAAAATTAATGAAATTTAATATCTACCAAATGAAGGTTTCCTTTCAAATATTTGCAAGAAATCATTATTCATTGTTTTACTTTTACTCTTTCTTAAAGCAAAATATAGCTCTAAATTACTTTCATCTGTTCAGACGTCATGGCTTAGCTGTGAGCACTTACTGCAAGTTTTTATTTCTGACTTCATTTCATTTGGCTTCGATGTTATTCTACGTCTTGAGTAGATATTTAGGATGTGACGTAGGCAAAGAAAGCATTTCCAAATCACAAAAGGCGTAAAACAACAAAATTTAAGTGAACTAAATTTGTTGTTTGTTGCGCTAAGTATGCCATATTTAGCTCTTAATGGCTTCCTCTCTTAAATTAGAAACATTTTCGTTTACTTGCAACAATTTGAAAATTGCATTTAATCAAAATTTATATTCACCAGAAGCGGCCAAGAGTATCTGATTAAAGTTGTGTATTGTTTCAGGCAAAGACTTACATTAGTTCTATAAAATTTCAGTTAGCCGTTTCTACAATTCAAATTCATATCAAAAATGATTAACTAGAATTTTTGTCTTTTAGAAATCTGTCAGTGCTAACAGCTGTAGATTTTTTTTGATCAAGATCTGTCAAAACACCAATTTTGACAATTTGGCTTTGCAATATGCAAAAAATTAATCTTTTTTGTCTTTTCGGAAATCTCGGCATATTCACCCCTCTTTTAACTGACACACCACTGTACACCATAGTGCAATTGACATTCATCAGTTTGACAGCTACCAGATCCACAGAGGTTTTCTTCGTGTTTCTTTTTTAGCCCAGAGCATTCAGAGCTCCAATTTTGTGTTTCTTTTTTCGCTCTGAGCATGTTCAGAGCAGGTTCAGAGCGCGCTCTATGAGCTCAGAATAAATTGATAGAGCAGACGGAGTTGAATAGCTGAACACATATTTGACAAAGAAGGAAGGAAGGAAGAACTCTCAGAGCAGAGCAGAGCACGCTCAGTTCAGAGCACGCTCCAGAGTATGTTCGGAGTGTTCAGACTCTGTTCAGAGCTCTACTCTGAACTAAAAAGGAAAAACGCCCAGACAGGAATACCATGACAAACAAAATTCAATCTGAAATCGTAATCCATCCGCCACGAAAAAAATCAAGCCCCAGATCGAAATTAAATATACCAAAGAAACCTCGTGACATGAGCAAGAAATTTAAAAAAAACATTACCAATAATTAAGTATTTGTTTTGTAGCACCAAAGTGGGAATTTTTCATTTTAAAATTTGTCTTCATTAGATTGGAAAATAAAATGACCTGAATCCTTTTGTTTCCTGCAAATATGTATAGTATTTACACGAAGTCAGTAAATTCTACATTTTTGTCTTGAAAGACAAATAAAATAGCAAGGAAGCCGCCTTATTTTGAAGTTATTATTTAGAAAATGTCAGAATACTTTGAATAGTTGTCCCCATTTAAAAGAATACCAACAGCAAAAATCCATCCTCGTGCTGAATACATTCCTCTCGCACTCAATTAATTCAATGGGTTCATTTTCATTTGGATGATAATAGGAATTGGAATAGGAATTTTGTAGATTGCTTTGCAGGTCTTAGGTATAGATCTATGCTGCTGCTGCATCACACTCGTAGTAAACAAACTAAACAATGCTTTGTCTCTTCCTTTCTGCTACAACAAAACACAAACATTCAAAATGCTTAATTTTTATTATTTTTTTTTATTTTTCTTCAAATTAAACAATAAATAAATGAATTTTCAAAAAATAAAAAGAACAACATAAACGGATTTCGGTACGCAGCTAAAAAAAAAACGTATTTGTTTAGAAACAATTTTAAAAAAAATAAAAAAAAAATAAGGCAACGGATATTTTTTTACTTTACGGTTCTCGGTCTCTTATTCTCTCGCTGTTTACGTTTATGGTTTCTTATATTTAGTTTTTTAAACATTTTCAAAAAATATATTCTTCCCCCCATTATGGTGTGGCTTTGCATCTTCTCACATCCAGTGGTTCCAGGGTTCCAAAAAATTGAAGGCCCATGGCATTGGTGTACACAGTGCTGAGGAAATTGAGGAATTCGGCAAGAACGATCTGAAAGTACTAAGCGATATGCTGGCGTATAAACCATTTTTCTTTGGTGATGAAATTACTACTTTGGATGTTGTTGCATTTGCCGTCCTTTCACAATTGCATTATCTATCGAAGGAAATTGCCTATCCACTGAGAGATTTTATGACCGAAAAATGCCCGAACTTGGTGGGACACGTGTCGCGGATGAAGGAACGGTGCTTCCCCGATTGGGATGAGATTTGCACCAAATTGGACTTGAATGCACATCTGCCAAAGCCAGAGTAAGTTATTTTGATTTTGAAATTTTATAAAATACATATTTTTATATTTTTTTTTATTTGACATTTTAGACCTGAAGCCAAGGAAGGCAAGGAAGGTGAACAAGAAAAGTCAACAGAACAAGATAATGAAACAGAGAAAATCGAGAAGGAATTAGAAAAGGACAAGGTAAGTTGAATAAGGTTATTGTATACATAAAAAAAAACAAAGGTGATAATGCAGAAATCCTAAACGTAGCAATAGCCGCGTCATCGGGGATTAGCGACGCCATTACAGAAACAAAATGGAGTTTCCATACAAACTATCGATGACAAGTATGCAATTACCGCCGGTAACACAGTTTTTCTCCGTGCTTAAGTTAAGGGGATTAATTGTTGTTGCATTTAACATGTAAGCTGCATTGCAGGACGTCGTTTTTTTCGATCGATTTCCTCGGGGCTTGCAAAAAAACACGGCTAATATCAGGAGGGATCACAATGGACCAACTATGGTCTAAGTGTGTCAAGCTTTTCTGCTTGTTAGCCAACTTAATCTTATATCAGGAGGGTATTAATGAAAGCAATTTTCGAAAACGTTTTCAGCGTCAAAAATGCATTTGCAGAATGTTCTTAAACACTTAAACTGCAAAAGTCTTTTGTTCGAAAACGCAAATACAAAATTTACTGCATTAGCATTGTGTTCGAAAATGCAGTTTGCTAAAGTCGCATGGTCGAAAAAATCACCTGCGGTGCAGCTGTGCAGTAAAAAAAAAAATGGAGGTGACGAAAGAGACAGACATGGTGGTTCGAGAGATTGTTAGCACACTCTCTGACAAAATCTGAATAGCCGTTTTGTTTAAGCTTTTGTTCAAAAATGTCAAAAGCGAGAAACAGATTGGCACAGCAACTTGAACATGAACTTTGACAGCCGCATCACTCATTTTAGAACTATTGGTTTTAAATGGCTTTGAATACATTAACACAGCAACATTAACATCGACATCAACGTTAGACCTAAACCCTAAATTCGATGTCGGTGTGCAAATGCTAAGTTTTTTTCAGGTTTATCAACACTAAAAATGTGAAAATGTGTTATGCTGTCAAAAGCGCTGTTCACGTTGGTAATATATTTCACGTGACTTTTGACGTCAAAGTTTTCGTTGCTGTGCCAATCTGTTTCTCCCTAAATACGCTCCATTGCACCTTCTGCATCATAAATGAAGATCATTTGCTGGTCAAATTGACTTGGATTTTAGTTTTCGAAAACGGGCAAACTTATTTTTGAACATGTTCGAGGTTTCAAAGACGAATGCTTGTTTTTTTTATATAATTATGGCGGATAAAAGATTATATGTACTTCTCATGGAATAAAAATCATAAAACGTATTCCTAAAGGCTATATCGTCCCGCTATGTCATCTCTTGACTGTGTTCACCCTATATCTTCGGCTACCAAATCCAGTTGAGCTAGAAACATGAAATTTCATATTCTATTTCTTTTTGGACAAATTACAAGAATTCCGAAAACAAACTTTGGAAATACTTCTAGTTTCCCCTTAAATTCACGTTGCGTTTTCGCTACGTTTGCCGAAAAGGTTATCAAAACTTATTGAAATGAGATATTTTCCTTGAATGGAATTTTAATAAGTTTTTTTTTCTGAATGTTTTTAAGAAAAATTGATGCAGAGAAACTATTTCACTGAAAACTTCTGCACGTGTTAATCTTTTCAATGTGAAGTTGAAGTCCGCGAAGTGGGCCAACAAATATATCTTGTCCAAGGAAATGCGTTGGGCACATCAGTTTACAACATTGCTATTTGTTCCATTTTGAGATCAAATAAAATAAAATATTTTAACTCTTTAGGAATCGATAATCCCTCAAAAAACCACAAAATGGGAACTAACCCCTTTTTGGAAAGTGAAACAGATTGCTGCTAAAATTGTAAAAAAAATCCCATGTGGAGCAGATTCCCGTGGAATTATTTATTTCCCTGCACCAAAATCTACAGACTAATCGCAATTTTAGACTTTTCAATATGTATATATATGCATAGTAGTTGTGGTTATCCGATGTAAAACCAAATCTGATGACAGCTTAAGCAATAACATTATATGTATTTACATTATATTTTATTTTGACAAAAGTCTTTTATCAATAAACAAACAAACGTAACTGGCAACAAGAGGCTTTTCATCTGCATTTTTTTTTTTTCAAAATGTTGGCCAGAGAAAAATTCAAACTGGGTCAGTGAAATTGAAGGAAATTTATTTTAAAGTACAAAGGCAACTCTATATACATCGTGTTTAAAATGCCTCAACTGAGTAACTCCATTCAGATCTGTTTAACAGGCAGAGACGATTTAAATTCAATGATACTGTTCGATTATATGATTCCCGAAGTGTTAACGCAATGAAATCGGAGGAAGATCCAGAATGGAATCCTGGGGATTTATTCCGTAATTTTCAATATGATAATCGTCAAAACGACTATCCTTAACGCTGTCGTCAATGATTTGCTTCACGTAACTCGACCACTAAGGTCTCGTCTATCGTTTTCAATTTGAGATTGTTTGGTATGTATCACAAATTCTCAAACTGTAGTGAAAATGTTTTTTTTCTATGGGGTTTAACAGAAAATTTGTAGTAAAAAAGCATACCTACAACCTTTTTGTTTTGTTTATTGCTTTGTGTTTTGTTTTGGTGCGGCCGCCGCCGATTGGATTGAAAAGCCGTCTGGCAAGTTTATTATTTCGAGTACCATTACAAAGGCTTCTTTTGATAGCCGAAAACATTGAGCAAAACTATAATGGTTTGAATTATTATAACAATAATAAAAAGTTTATTTGTTTGTTTAATTTTATTTAGCAACCAGTGCCATTAAAGATATTCTGCAATAGTACATAAACATAAAAACATTGTGCTTACATATGGGTTGGAAGAGATAAAGGATCTGATTTATCTCTTAATTATCTTCGCAATCGTATTAATTGTAGTTTTTCTTAATTTTCACTTTCACTTTGCAAGACAAATAAATTTCGTTGAAACATTTTTAGTTCTATTTGTTTACTAAATTGACAGATTTCAATGCCAAACTATACCTATTTAGCTATCGTGTAAACGATATCGTTTTGATGATATCACTTTAAAGATTATCGTTTTACGAGAAGCGCGACTATCGCCGAAACGATCGTCTGACGATAATCGTTTTACGGAATGACCCCCCTGCTTATTACTCTTCGAGATTGTCTTCAAGGTGGCATCATCTCCACAATTGTAGCTATAAAATCTTCGAAATGGATCTCGCACTTCCATTATAACAGGAAGCTTGATAATTCATTTCCATCGGAAAAGCTATCACCTTTGTATGCTCTTCTTATCAGCAGTAAAAAGGTCCTTAAATTTTTTAAAGTGGTTCCAGAAATTTAGATTTTCCATTGCGAAAAGGTCGGAATTGTTAATAGGTACCACTCTTGAAAAAAATGTCAAGTTATAAAGTAATCGTTAGACCGTATGCAATTTTCCAGTCCATTATCATCTTGGGAACTTAAAAAGTAAACAAATTCTTTAACATAAATATTTATATACATCTACCACTTTTATTTAACAGCATATATTTTAATATTTTGGTTTTTTGTATTTTTAAAAATTTCAGTCCGACGAGAAAGAGAAGGCGGAAGAAAACAAGGAAAAGGAGGAGGCTAAATAAACAAACTCATCATCCAACCATCCCCCCGCATATATAAACATTCAGAGAGAAACATAACTCACCCTTCTTTTTTATATAAATATTTATAGAAGTAAATAAAACAAAAAATCATAAATATAGATATAAACACTAATCATTCAAAAATTATATAGAAGAAAAAAAAAAAACAAACATTGATGATTAAACAAAAAAAAAACAACAACAACAACATCAAACAAATTTAAGGGACATTTTTTATATTTATATATATAAAAGTAAAAAATTTAAAAAAATCAACATGTATTAGAACAAAAAAGAAAAAAAAATACAAAATTTTTATATTAAGCAAGTTAGTTAAATATCCAACAAAACAAAACAAAACAAAAAAAAAACAAACATTGACGATTGATTTATAGAATATTTTTGAATTTTGTTTTCGATTTTTATATATAATTATTATTAAATATATATTTATATATTGAATGAGAGAAAGGAATGAGAAAATAATCTACAAGAAAATGAAAGGATTACAAAAATATGTTTTGTTTTTTTTATAATATTATTATTATTTGTAATGTTTATATTGTGTTTTAATCATTATTTTTATTTTTAATAGGGCGAAACGAATTTGTGTGCAAATATTAAGATTTAAACAGAAGAATGTATTTTTTTTTAGTGGTAATCTGCTTTCCACTAAACTTAAATAAATCTTTAAATAATTGAAGAACGGACATGACAAGATTGTTTTTTTTTTTATTTTCGTAATTTTTAAACAAATTTCTTTTAAGATTGTTATTATAAAAAAAAAATAAGATATTATTTGCCTTATTTGTGTCTTGTGTTCTAATACGAGTATATCACAGCTTAAATATAAATTTAAATAAATTAAATTCAAAAACTTGCTAAATCAATGAAACAAACAAACAAAACAAACAAAAAAAAAAAAACACTAAAACCAACCCAACAAGAACAAGAACAACATCAACTTCAACAACGTTTCGTTTAATATCATTAAATGTAAATTGAGACAAGTAAATATATATAAATTTAAGTATCTTTATATATTATTCTATGTAAGTCGTTTTACTTTTTCTTTATATAAATACAAATTAAAACAAAAACAAAAAAATAATGTAAAATTACTGTCAAACATTTTTGTAAAAACAAATTTATATTAAATGTGAAAATAAAGAAAACAAAATAAAATAAACAAAAGTAAGTGTGTGTAATTTAGCTGATATCTTTTTTTCTAAAAATATAAAAAAAAAAAAAAAAATCAAAAACTAGATACAAACGAAAATAGAATTACAACAAACGGAAAAGAGTAATTAAAAAAAATTAAAAGTAAACAATCAAAATAAGCGCGATAAATAAATAAAAACAAAAAGGAGGAAAAAGAAATTAAGTTAAACAACTTCGTCAGCATTTTTTGTCTGGGAACATTTTGTATCATCATCACTCTCTTTTTTACAAACCGAAAAAAAGCATTCATTTCGAACACAAAAATGACCAGGATAATTATAAATTTTACACTTTTAGCTCAGTGTGTTTTATACTTATATATTATATAAATATATTCAACAAATTTATATACATAGCAGCAAGGAAAACAAAATATAATATGTGCTTATAAACAAATATCTTCGTTGGCATTTTTTTTTTTTTTAAATAAATGTTTAAAAATATACAGAGACACGTTTTATTCATAAATATAAAAACAAATATAAATACAAAAAAAAAAATATGTTAGTGGTGCTTATAAGGACAAAGAAAACAAAAATCTGCCTTTGTTTAGCGATATCATTATGTTTACACTCAACACCATACAAAAATCCACACTTACTATTGCTGGTGAAAGCTGAGAGTTTTTTTTCTTTTGTGGTTGTAAATTTTAATATGTATAATGAAGATATCCAATTGACATACATAAATATTTATTGGATATAATATTTATATGTAAAATTGAATTATCAACATTTACTGATCATGTATATGAACAAAGAGAGAAGACATTGGCAACACTTTTTATACATAAATACCATTTAATGCTTAGGTAACCCCCCTCCCTCTATCGTAATAATTATTTTTAATGAATATTTTGTTTTTTTATTTTTCATATACAACAAACACACACATTTTTATATTATATACATGACGTTTCGTTTCTTTTTTTATTTTGAGACAAACATTTTTTTGTTTTTTTTTTTTTAATATACAATATTTTTTTTATATTTTTTTAATTATTTACTTTTTTATATATAAATAAAAATTATATATAAATAAAATATAAATATTAGTATTAATTTAAAATAAAACAAAAAGTAATAGTAATTATAAATAATAAAATTACGTATTGTGTATTGATATTAAATTTAAAATAAAATTAAAAACAAACAAAAAAATAAGAAAAGAGAAAATATAGTAAAAATAAAAATAAAAAAAAAAAACAAACACAAAAATTATTATAAATAAATAAAACAAAAAATGTTAAGAGCAAGAAAAAAAATCTTACAAAAAACTGCAAAACGAAAATAAAAAAGGAAACAATTTTTAAGAAATATTTAATTTATATACTATGGATGCGCATATATATTGTTCTCATATTATATCAACGTGAATATTTCTTAAACATTGCATTCGTTTTTTTTTTGTTATTTTTTAATATACCTAATACAAAAAAAAAATGTTTTGTTTTTTTTTTTTAAATCATATTTTTTATGACTTAAAACTTCTCATTTGATTTAATCGACAACACAAAAAATTAAAAGAAAAAAACAAACAGTAACAACAATTTTAAGAATAATTATTAAGTATGAAAACAAACCCCCGAACAAAATGATAATAAAAAAAAAAACTCATTTGCTTAAAATAAAAAAGGCGTAAATAAATTCTTGTACGTATAAAAATAAAAATAAAAATTTAAAAAAAGTGTTTTTAGTTAACTTATTAACTTTTACTGAAGGAAAAATGGTTCCTTATCCAAAAGTTCATGGCCCATTATCAAATAAAAATGCAAGTTCAACTCTTGGCCCGTGTTATGAACTACGAAACGCACGACGATACTCCGAGTTCATAAATATAAATCTTCTGTATTAACAGAAAATACAATTATTGTAAAAAATGCTACAATTCCATCGATATTGATTGGTATCGGGAATACATTTTCAGAGGGAATCTGGTTGTCATTTTATTGGATTCTTTGTTCGGGGAATTACTCTGGGTGAGATTCACGATATTAGAAAACTTTTCGAGGTGTCCAATGCGCTATCAAGAAAATCACGATTAACGCCACTATGTTAAAATCTGAGCTATTTTTTATTTGGGCGATCAGCAGGCTGATGATCATGGACACGGGTTGGGTAACACCTTTGATCCGGTCCTATATAGGGGAACTGAGGATTGATAGAGGGAATATAATGAATGAAGACGCATCGGACAGCTTGATCGCTACAGTCGAGGGTAAGGAGAGGGGAACGTCAGGCAGATTCACCGCCGTTCTACCGAGAGGTGAATAACTAGAACGTTAGTTTTACAGTTTTATCGCTAAAGGAGTGGGTAAAGTCGGACATGGGATGGAAGGTAGGAGGTATCTCGAGAATCTTTGACCATACTCACCTTCTACAAGTTGACAAGTTCGACACTCACATAGAACACAGGGCAGAGATAACTCACTATTGTAAATCTGGGCCTACACATTCATGCCGATCATGAAATCCGCAACATCTTACTCCTGGGGAGTCAGGGGCCTTTCAAATTTGATTTAAGACACTTGCGTATCAAATTAACGGATTTACTCTACACAGAGAATTGGTCCTTGGATTAACAGATTCTGTTGTCGTTAATAAAGAAAAAAGTGAGTCTAATTCCCGCCGACCGACGGATCCACTCATCGGGATGATTGCTTATTCATTATTAAAGTACATAATGATCAATGTACATACATACATACATATAACGTATCTGTTTAAAAATCAAATGAACAAATATGTATATTTTAATATTTTATTACTTTAATTCAAATCATAAGAATTCAATGGCCAAAAAATTACAATAACTATGAAAAAACATTGGAATAAAAAAAAATAAGTTACAAAATATGAAATTATGTCAGTTGATCCTGAAAAGATGTAAGCGTTTGCAGTTCTTTGGGTGTCAGGGCATGCCCTTCCAATCTCCTTGTCTGAGTCAAACTGCAAACAAAAAAACATCAGTAATTTAATATTTAAAACTAAGAACTATTCTGCTATTCGATTCGGTAGAATATTTCGATTCACGTGAATGTTTCATTCAATTTAGCTCAGATTATAGTTTTTAAAATCTTTTATTTTTTGTTAGTGCTAATTATTTTTGAAATTCTCAAGGCCATACCGTACATTTTATTTTGGTGGCAATTTAGGAATACGCGTTTTATTGTATTTTCAAACAAATTTATTAATTACTTCCGACGCGACGGATAGCAGAATACAAAATAATGCTGTTAATTTGTTCAACTCACATTAAATTCGATTCGTTTTTATAGATATCTGTTAGAAGAATATTCATGTTCGAGAGTAATTCCATTCTATTGGACTGGCTATTAAAGTCGCCAGCTTTTATTGCTCTTTCGATCATATCCACCATGGTTAGAACAATATGAATTTTCATAATACGATCCGATCCGTCTTTAATTTTGTCTTCTACATAGCTCTTATGAGCTTTCAGTGCTTTCTAAATAAACGATGAATGGATATCGAACAAGGAAATTTTTAATAAAAAAAAAACAATTAACCTTACCTGAAATTTGTGAAGGGGTACCTGACGTTGGAACAAGTTAAAGATGACCACAGGAATAATATAGGCAAACAGTGATGGCTTCTTAAATCTCTCTGAATTATATTCTAAGAGAATGTCCATAAGCTCACTAAGCTCTTTCTCAAACTTTTGGGCCTTTATAAGGAAATTAAGAAAAATTAATCAAAGTTTTTCTTTACATAAATCAAATAAAATAGTTATAACTACCATTCCGAAATGAATGGCAATTTTCCAAGTGATGGCCACTGGAATATCAACAAATCTATGCATCAAATTAAAGCTGTGTAGAATGTTTTTCTGCAATTCCAACTGACGAAGTCGATCATCGCTTGGCTCTGGTGCTTCAAAAACATGAAGATTTACACAATTCACTAAAATATGATAGACATGTCGTTCCAATTTGAAATTAAATTTGATGTAAAGATCACAAAGAGCCTGAATCGCCTGAAATTTTATATTCAAAACATTAGATTATATTCCTTATTCATAGAGATAGAGAAAGTTTGGTATTCTTACAGCTTCGATTAAATGAATTGTTACATTGGAATGATTTGAATTCTCCAGACGTTCAAGAAGATATTTCAAAAATGGATTAACTTGATTCAATAGCACTCTATACTCAAGACTTGCCTCGTCTGCAGATATTTGTGTACTTATAACGGATAAAATACGAATACATCCAACAGAATAAGTTGCTATTGCAAGTGAGTCTTATAAAATAAAATGAAAATATTTAAAAATGTCTATATTTTAAATTTTGTTTGTCTAACCTAAGATACAATCGAATATAGCAGATAGTTCTTTGAATTTATTTGATTCGATTAGATGAGCGTGCAACGATTTTAAAAGTTCAAACAAGCTTTCTTCATCTAACGCCGAAGGTATATTCGCAATGTTTGATAACATAACTAAGGTGTACTCGAGGCTCACGACTCGATTCTGGGTTAGCTAAAAAAAAAGTAAATATTAAATAATTCTAAGCTTGATAAGATTCAGCTTATTCTACTATTTCTTGTTGAGGGAAATGATTGTATGTTTTTATGCGTCTTAAATCAAAATAAAAAAAACAGCCAATTATTATAAAACTAAGTCTACATTTGTATGTCTTGTATAAATTAAATATTTACCTACCTCATCTAGATTAGATATTAGTTGTTGATATTTGGAATACACACTGCTTGCAAATTCTTCCATTTCTTCTTGCATATTGAAATAATACATCAATTGTAACATATTGTGTACCGTATTTTGAACAATCGAACGATCTTCGCCGTCTTTCTTAAGATATCGCTGAGCGTACTTTATATATCTGTCTGCAGCCTATAAGAATTTTTTATTGTTTTTGCAAAATCATTCAACGATAGTTAAATAAAGAATCTTACAATTGGAAATTCCCTAATTGTAAATTTGGCCTTTTCAAAATCAGTAATGGAATAGATGTTTGACAGGATTCCTCTTATCTGCCATTTGTCTTTAAGCAACATCAAGAGAGACGGCAGCTTCAAAAGGAACTTACTTAAACGTAAGGGATATCGATCTTAAAAAAAAAACATTTTTTGAAATTAAAATAAAATAAACGGAAATAAACGAGAACTTTTTTAGGAAAAAAAACCCTGCTGAGCCTTACCATTGATATCACACTCTTCGTAGAGCCTTTTATATACTCGATAAGTAACTTGTGCAGCAACACTTAGTATCTTCACATCCCATTCAGATTTTTGTAAAACTTTTAAATATGGATCCAACTCTGTCATATAGGGAAATTCATCCCAAAGCGATTCAACAAAAGAATCCAATATTTCAGTTCCATTCTTTAAAAAAAAGAACAAAAATAAATATAAATATTTTGTTTAAAAAATTGATGTTAATATATGCACTTACAGCTTTTACCATTAGAAATTCAAAAATATCCCTGAGTATTAATTTATTCGTAAAGCTTTTACGCATAAACGTCAGATAGAAATGTACAGCCTGGATACGGTTTTTTTTGCTTTCGTGTAAGGCATTATTAAAGATGATGTGGACTTGATTTCTAGAAAAACATTCTAAGAAGGGAAGGTGGCTGCAATAGATAACGAGAAAAATACCAATTTATACCAGTTATAATAGTTTTTCGCATTATAAGTATAAAAGATTCAACTCGCTTCGCCCATTTCGGGCGAACAAACCTTTAAAATGTTTTGGAAGCTTCGAAATCGCTTGAACTTTCCAAAATTGTTTGTTATATTTTCAAGACCTTTCTAAAACTGAAAACCAAAATATTCTTCGAGGTTTGGTTCTCGAAATATTCGAAGGAAATATACCCACAGCCAGCGGACCTTTGGCCCAGCAGGGCCGCATAAACAGTACTTTAATAAACAAAACTATTATAAATTGACATGCTTAGTCACTTCATCATATTTTTATAAAAATCAATTTATATAACAAAAGTAATAATCAATTTGTCTTACCTTAGCAATGAATTGAGAAATTTTAGTAAACAGAACACTTGATTTTTTGAATATTGCTGTGCAAAAGCACAATAAGCTTTAATCATATCTGGATCAGTTAAGTAATTCACAAGATTTGTTTTCTCACTGCTAGGTGCCTTTGTGTTTTCGAGAGCATTTTGCATATAAACAAACAGGGCTCCACTTGTTCTGCAAAACTTGATGTATACAACAATAATAAAAGAAATAATTTAAACAACAACGATGTCAGCATTTATCTTACTTCGTATTCCATACAGTTAGAATAGAATTTGAATATATTTTTGTCATAGAAGGAGAAGAAACTGTAGTCCCTTCCCAGAAGTACACATATTCCTCTCAATATTGTCTGATGGGAATCCGGATGTCTGAAATAACAATAATAATGAGCTATGTAGTATTTTAATTAATTGTTAAACTTTACATATACATGGGAACATATAGCATGGAGTCAAACCGAAAATCATTCAAAATGGTTGTGTTTAAAAAAAAAAAAACAATTAGCTCGATCTCGATGTGACGATATTTTCGAGGAACTTTGACTCCAGGCTAGATAACCAATGTATCCTCTTTCTCTACCCAAGTCCTTTTTGAGAATTTTCAAACAACTTATGACACATGGTATCTATGATCAAGTTTGGATCGGTAAGACCTTTTCTTATTTTATGCATCGATTGAAGAAGGGAAAAATCTGTAAATAGAATTTTAAAAATTATAGAAAAAAAACTTATCTTAATTTTTGTTTTATTAAAGTTTACTTATTAGCGAAAATGGTTCCCAAAATCTATCCTCCCATTGTTCTTCTAAAGAATTACAAAAGCTCAAAAATATATCGATAATTGTAATCAGTTCTTCTGTGAGATTATTTTGATTCATTGCTTTGCAGATTTCCTCAAGAAATTGTTGAAAACGATCAAAAACGATATGGTCATAAGAAAATCGGTAAGACATGGCTTGTTGATCAAGCCACTGGAAATTCAAAGTTTCAATTTCATTAGTTGTAACATAGTAATTAAATCCAATTGCATCCATTATGGAATGAAGAAGATTTTGGGCTGTGACAGAAATAATATTGCCACCACTTGAATTGTTAATAGATGTCGTAACGTCTCTAGCAATTCTCTAAAAAAGATTAGGCCAAATTTAATTAATTTAATTCTATTTCACTTACCCTAGGTGAAACATTTTGCAAAATTAATTCAAACAATCGCATTTTATTACGATATCTCTATGTTGTAGGATCCGGAAATGCACTTTGCTATAATATTTTTATCAGTTTTAAGATTTAGGTAGGTACTCAAATAATTTATCTGTACAGATTAAAGAGAAAACAAAAATAAGAACAATTTTTAGTTATAGTTATTGCACTTACAAAATATTATGACAAAATAAAAATTCAAAAAGTACTATGAAAATGTCCATGGTTTCCTTTTCCTGCTTTTTTTGTATCTGATAACTCTTTCGATACTCGAATTATGTTTCAAAATGGTTGCGGATCAGGGCTGTCGTTTAAAGACTCCTTCAATCAACTCGGGCTGTAGTTGACCACCTTTTGTGATGTCCAGGCATCATTCGGAGCCATTATGTAATAAAATGTCACGTTAGTCAAGGTTTACCGCCATATTATTCACTTGATACATCCAGATTAAAACTTAAATCCAGATGTGTTTACATTGAATTTGTATGCTTTACATCTGGGGGTTATTCTCAAATGTGCGGCGGATCGCTTTTGATGGCGGATTTGCATTTCCGTATTCCCAAAAGCGATTCGCTTTCCATTCGACCAATATGGAAAGCGAAAGCACTTTCCAATGTCATTTTACTTTGTTGTTGAAAGCGAAAGGTTAATAGGTGAAGGATTGCTGGCGGATCTGATCAAAATGTATATATTAATTAAAAAAAAAAAGTCATTGAATTTATTATTTTCTTTTGTGTCTTAAAAGGAGCCAAAACCATCAGACTTCCGTGCAACAATTTACTGCACTTGTTGACTTCCTGAAAGAAATTAGTGGGATTGCAAAGGGCATTGTTAATGCTCCTGAATATAAAGCCAAAACTATGGAGCTATGGGATGGTATTACAAATATTTTAAACGGGCTTGGTCCTCCAATTGAAACACGTGATGGGTGGAAAAAAATAAGTGAAATCTATTCTTACTTCTTGTTAATGTTTAAAACAATATATTCATTTTCACTCAAGGTGTGGAAAGATTTTAAATACCACATTAAAGCAAAGCTGCGAGGGAATCAAAAGGCAATTCATGGGACAGGAGGAGGACCATACAAGCAATATGTGTTTGATTCCCTGGAAGAAGAAATTATTGCCTTGTTGGATTTAAGGACCCAAGAGTGTGGCATTACTGTTCACAAATTTGGAATTTTTAAAGGTGAACTCCAAAGTCGAGAACCAACAGAACCTTTGAGAGAAAAAAACAACAACCAATTTCGTAGAAGCCTCTCTCCAAAAACGAAGGAATTAATTCTTGAAACTGAGGATGTGCTCTTATCCCTAGAGATCGACAGTGAAAACCATCTCGAACAAAAGGACAATACACAAGAAAATGATAAGGTGCTATGTAGTGAACACTTAAAAGCGAAACATGCTAGAACTCCAAGTAAAACAGCAAAGCTTCGTTCTTTGAAGGACGAGCAATGCTAACATGCGTTCCGTCGACGTACATTATCACGCCAGGAAAACCACTTTTTTCAAAAAAATATGCTTTTGCAAAACATTTTTCCTCTTCAGTCATTTCAAACGTTACTAATGTATGACAGAGATTTCTCTCCATTACTTCTAAGGTTTTACTCAAAACTTTAGATACTGTAGGTTGAGAGATAGCGATATTGTAATCCTGTCCAACACTCTTTTGATATGAACCCTCTGCTACAAATCGGAGGGTAGCACCAAGTTTCAATATTGGAGGAATGGAGATAGAATGTTGGCTTTTGAACTCGTCTTTGATTTCCTCCAAAATGTAAACAAAGGCTTCCTCAGACAATCTAAATAATTTAACAGACCTATGTAATCATTTAAATTAATTTTTATTTAATATTTAACAAAATATTAAAAATTTACTCTGTGTGTGCAATATCTAACGGAGAAGACTTACTCCTCAACAATCTTCTCTGAAAGTTTAAATTACAAACATTTTCGCTAATTTCTTCGCTTTCAGCATGTAGATATACATATACTCATTGAATCCATACTTTAATTAATTTGCAAAATTAGTATGCTTTAAATTTCAGAATTAGAAAATAAAGTTTACAACAAACCATTACAAAACAAAAATACAAATAGTGACGGAAAACAGCTGTCAAGTTTTTGGAATTATAAATGGAAAACGGGAAGTAATATTGGAAAGTAATGGAATGTTCGCTTTCGTCCTCGTTCGCATTTGAAAATAACCAAAAGCGAACACGGTCGAAAGTGAGGTATCGCTTTTAAAGCGATCCGCCGCGCATTTGAGAATAACCCCCCTGGATTTAAATTTTTAATCTGGATGAATAGAGTGAATAATATGGCCGTTAGAGAATCAATTACGCTGTTTAATTTATGTGGTTTTCCAGTCAACCATTTCAGATTTGGGGGTCAGATTTCAGATCAATCGTGGTAACTAGAACGAATCGCGATTGATCCTTTTTTTTGTAAAGGTGTAGGTGATTTGTCTGTGTTTACTGACGTAAATAGTGATAGTATATGTAGGGAAAAATTCCTAAAAGTATTTTGTTCCTAGGGAACAGTTTTGTCTTTAATACAAAAATGTAATATAGCCAAATTTATTTTCTTGATGAAACTGTGCCTACGTTCTGTAATTCTCGCATGGATAAAAGTGGTCGAGAAACGATGAAAAATGGAACAAAACTCATACGATTTGTTTCAGTTTTCATCGTTTCTCGACTGATTTTCTCGATGCGAGAGTAACAGAACGTAGGCACTGGTGAAAAAATGCGTGAGAAAATTCTTACAAAATATTTTTTTTTTCCAAATTATAAAAGAACATTTTTGTGTTTAAATTATAATTAATTTCAACTACGCGAATACTTTCGTCTGTCTTAATTTATTGAAATGGAGATTAATGAGAGTACCCACACTGGCGCGATGCAAATCTTTGAACATTCTTCAGTCGTCACATATTCGCGCGAAGGATTAGTGCCGGTTTGGGAGTCTTTATTGATTTGTTTCATAAGAAAATAACTCAAAAGTGGAAGTGAATTTTAATCTTGAAATTATTAATATGCTAATACCATTTTGCAAATTATGACAAAATATAAGAAAGAAACGATTTACTCATTCTTTTCTTCATTTAAATGAATGTGATATTGTACATTCTTTTATTCAATCAAATTGAAATCAAAAAATAGAACACAAATTAGGGAATTTTTTGTTCCCTAGCAGGAATCTTATTTTGTTGGTATACTATCACTACACTATAACATGATTTGGCCATCGGTCGGATCCATATATCCACAGGAATCCCGTCCATCCAAAATCCAAATTAAAGGAGAAGCTGTCGGTAGATGACGAGGAAAACGACAATGAATATGAAACAAGTTCACTACAAAAGGATTATTTTGGAATTTTAATAAAAATAATTTTATTTTCACAAAAAATAATGGACTAACTAACATGTTTCCACAATGCCTTTCATTCCATATGAAACATTTGTCCAATTTAATCACTGGTTGTCTCCGAACTCAAGAAGTCAATGGTTGACGGTAATGAGGACAATAAAGACAAAAATTTAACTCATTAAACTTCATTATTTGTATTAATTTTATTAAACAAATGCCTTTGCAAAAATAAATAATGCTAGCGAAAGGCGAAAAAGAATTTAAACTGACGAGGAGAGGACGACGTTTAGAAATGTCAATTTGGTTTGTGTGCAAGTGTGTGTGAAAGTATGTGTAAATCTGCCAATAAATCGAGATTTGAAAGATCAATCGAGAAAAAAAACAGACCACGAAAAAAATCAATTTTTTTGGTTGTTAGGAACGTAAAATCTGAAAAAGATCAAGTTGACCCCCAAAAAAATCAATTTTTTTGGTTGTTTGGAAAACCACATTAGATCAGTTTTAGCATGTATAACATGGACGGCGGCTGTCTGGTGGTAAAACGTCATCTACCGGTCTTAAGTTAGATACGGATTAAAAATACAACTATCTGACAGATTTCGAGGCTCGATTACGAATATCGCTGTGTCAAAATTTTTACACTACCGGAAAGTCCTATTAATATTCTTTTTGGAACATAAGTCCTTAAGGCTTAACTACATAAGCCCAAAAAGTGAAAAAGTACAAAAGTGAAAAATTTCAAACTCATTTTGGAATAGTTTTTCTGACTGGAAAACTTTTAAAAAAGATGCAGAAAGATTAAATTTTGGGTAAAAAAACAATTTGTATATTCTTTTTCAAAAAACAACTGCGCTAGCGGGAAAAATTTTTTTTTTACTTTTGTACAAAAGTACTTTTTGGCTTATGTAGTTAAGCCTTTAACCTCTTAAGGCTTAACTAAATAAGCCAAAAAGTACTTTTGTACAAATAAAATAACGTTAAATTTTTCAATGATCATTGATAAGGTAGTTCATTCATTGAAATAATAGCCGTGTTTTTTTTGCAAGTCCATATGGATTTGTCGAAAAAAACGACATCGGGACTTTTAGTTTTACACGTAAATACAACAGCAACTTAAATCCATATGGACTTAGCTAAGTCCAGATAATTATCGGGACTTACGTACTGTAAGTAAGAAGTTCCTAAGTCCCGATGTCGTTTTTTTCGACAAATCCATATGGACTTGCAAAAAAACACGCCTAATAAAAGTCATTTTATGTGGACGGCTGGTCCAAAATGAAAATTTTTTTCGGCACATATTAATTATTAAGTCACTACCTACATATTGGCATCAAAATAATTACTAATTTTGCCTTTTAAGTGCCTCAAAACCAATCATTAAAATTTTCAATGATGGTTTTCAATGATAGCTATAACTGGCGCCTTATAGCTATCATCGAAAACCATCATTGAAAATTTTAATGATTGGTTTAGCTATAACTGGCGCCTTATAGCTATCATTGAAAACCATCATTGAAAATTTTAATGATTGGTTTTGAGGGACTTAAAAAGCAAAATCAGTGCATATTTTGATGCCAATATGAAGGCGGTGACTTAATTATTAATTTTTGCCAAAAAAAAATTTCGTTTTGGCCCAACCGTCCACATAAAATGACTTTTATTATTTCAATGATTGAACTACCTTACCATTGATCATTGAAAAATTAAATTTAATTTTATGGCGAAGTTTGGGATCGAATTGATTTTTTTTTTCACTAAAGTAATAGTTCAATCCATCAGCTTTATTTTTGCATCAAAATAATTACTGATTTTACTTTCTACACGTCTCAAATTCAGTCATTAAAGTTTTCAATGATGGTTTTCAATGATAGCTATAATTGGCACCATAGGTATACAACACAGTTGTCACTAAGATCTTTATCGTTTTATTCATGCGATGATCTATATGCATTATCAGCGATAACAAAATGCACCTAATGTCGTATTCAAGTGGACTCCGAAAGTACTCCTTTCACTCTTGTTACTAAAAAATAATTTGATAGGAATGGAACAGTTCCGTTATCCAACCGAAAACAACATAACTCTCGCATCGATAATTTTTGTCGTGAACCTAAGAAAATTGAAACAAAACGTATGAGTTTCGAATCATTTTTCAACGTTTCTCTACTATATAGAAATTGCAGTATAGTACATATTAATAATTTTGCAAGTACAGCGACAGCACTGCTACAAATTTGAAAATTTCCCAAAATAAAAAAAAATCTAATTTACAAATCTAAAAAAAAAAAGTCTATTTATCATTTATAATAACATGAACTTAATCCAAAATATATTAAAATCTAAATAGTTACCGAAACAATTCAAATCAAAGATAAAAACTCTTCTACTCACTTATTTTTATTAAAAATACCGAAAACATAAAAATTTCCTTCTGATCATCTGGTTATCTTGGTATGAAATATTTGGTGACGTAAACCGCTCTACCTTACCACCTATTTTGCTGTGTTGTTGATTGTTGAAAAAGAAACGTCGTGGGTGATGTTTACTATTTCCCGCCATATCCCCATGTTTTCGTCATTGCAAATGTCAAAATCGTACAATTCGCGGTATATATTTCGTTTTTTCTATAATTTCACTCAGAAAATTTATAGAAATTAATTAATTTTTAATAGAATTTTATACTTTTATAAATACAAATCATTCATAATTTTTAAGAGTTGTATAAAAGAAAACAAATGTGGTAGAGCAATGGAAACTCCAAAAAATCTACGCCAACGTCCAACAAGGAATCCAACACCTCGTCTATCGGAACGCAAGAAGAGTCTTTTTGCTATTCGTAGAGATTCCAATGAAGACTCGGATTTGGAGCAGGATAATAATTATTTAGACGGCCTAGAAGTCTTGAACGACGACAAAAATAGCAAAAATGACAACGATGCCCCTAAGACGCGCTCAGTGAAATGTCTGCTAAATAAAACCCCCAATAAGGCAATAAGTTTTCTTAAGAACAACAATGGCTCTTCTCCAGAGAGGATGTACGATGAGATGTTTGAAAAACTTCCCGATAGTCCTCCATCCAAAGAGAAAGCAACCCCCCCGAGGCGCAGGAGCGGCCGCTTAAGTTTGAATCCAAAAAATAGCTCACCGACAACAAATACTGTGCCACACACAACTCCAGGAAAGGAGAACATCCCAGGAACACCATCACCACAAAAGACGTACAGTGACGAATTGCAGGATTTGTTTACGAACTCAATGAATCTGAATAAAAACAAGAAAACCTCTGAGGAGGAAGAACACGAAGAAATCGTTGAGGAATCTTCCTCAGAAAACGAAGATCAGTGCCGTGATCGATTCAAGTCAGTGGCAAAGAAACGAACTCACTTGTCGTCGGAGATAAATTCTCCTTGGAATTCAGATGCTAAAGTGCGACGCCTTAACAACTCCGAGCGTCGTTCCATATCAACAAAGAGTTTCTATTCTGCTACAAAGACAACACCTACGTTAGTGCGGAGTCCTCCTCAAGTTCCCATATTGAAGCAACGTACGAAAACAAAGATTTACACCCCTCAGAGGCCCAAAAACAGTTTCAATAGAGGCGTTCATCATAATATCAAGAAGAAGCCAAAACCAAAAGCTGCTCTTCCCAGTGTTTCCAAGGAGGACATCCTCAGCATCATAAGGAATGAGAAACTTCGGAATTTGCTAACCACCAAACGCAAGGAGAGGGATCAAATCGAAAGTGTTCATCGAATACTCAAATCGGCGAAGAATCCTATCGAAATGGCGAAGCCTTTGAGTGTTATTGTGCGTTCCAATAATGATCTGTTGGGGGGGACTGACAACAACAACCAAAACAAAACCAATGATGGTAACAACAACACGAACACACCCATAACTTCCAAGCGCTGCTATATGAACGGATATGGTGAGATTTCCATGGGATTTTCAGATATTGAATGTAGTAGTGAGTCGGAGGATGAGGAGGAAGTAATAGAAGAAGTTCTGCAACAGGGGGTGAATGAACTTCTAGCAGAGCCAGAAGAAAGACCACCAACTCCGGTTGCAGGGAGGAAATTCTTTAAGTCGGGTCATTCGGGAACAAAGAAGGAAGTAAAAATAACGGACAACATTAAGGCGTCCGTTTGCAATGGCAAATTGTCCATAATTGAAGATACCAAGCAGCACAGGAAGAAAAAACTCAAACTAAGGGACACTCGGGGTGAGTTGATTTTGTGTGAGAAATAAATAATTGATATTTAATAATTTAAAAAATTGTAGTAAAATAAGGTAGAAAGGTTAAAACGAAAAATAAAATGCGATGCAAAAATGATTGAGGTGAAAGCAAATATTTTGTTTGCGTGATTAGTTTACACTTATTTATTTACCAAATAAATATTTTGTTGATGTATCAAATAGTTTAACAAAACAATTTCTTTTAATTTCAGTTAACGAATTTTCATCGGAGCAAGCCAAAGTGGATGAAATAATAAAAAACTTCGATATATCGGTAATAGCTTCTCAAGAAATTGAAGAAGAAACACCAGCTTCAACGACATTAACCGACACCCCAACAGCTACAGCAGCTGTATGCTTCCAAATTCAACAACACAGTCCAGCTGCATCTTGCTCAAATGATGGTTTTGAAGAATTCGATGAAATGCGGATGACCGAAAATGAAACTGACATCGAAGTCCAAGATGAATGCTCGGAATTTCGCCGACGATTGCCATATAACACAAATAACCCAGAACTAATTGAACAACAGCACACACTGCTGGATTTTTTAGAATCAAATAAAATTTGCACTGAAGAGAATTTCACTATCTTCATTGCTGACCCGGAAAATCATAAAGAAGAAGCTCAGAAAATAGTCGATCAGATTGTGGTTATTGTAAATGATATAATGGATCCGGATAGTTATCGTCAGAGATTGCCATTTAACACAACAGATCCAGCTGAGATTGAACAACAAAAAAGTTTCCTTGAGTTTCTTATCGAAAATAACCTGTGCAATGAGGAAAATTTTGAGATATTCATCGCTGACTATGCTAATCGCCAAGAGGAAGCTGATCGGATAATAACTGAAGTTGTAGCCTCAACACACGACATATCACCTGAAGATCTAGAGCGTGAGCTCAACAGATTCAATAAGCAATCTCCTGAGACTATGGACATCGAAATTCCCGACCAAAATAGGGAAATCCAAAGGGTTCTCGAAGCCTCTCCGGATAAGCTATTTCCGATTTTCTATCCGGGCCGTTGTCAACCGATTATGAAGCAAACTTCGACAAGGAAGACATGCAAGGCATGGAGTGGAGGTCACGGTTCGAATCAGTATCAAATTGACGCTGGCCAAAAGCAATTTGGCGCCAGGTTTTGCAAGCAATGTGGATTGCTATACACTGTCAATGAGCCCGAGGAAGAGAAACTGCACAAGGAGTATCATGCGTCGCTTCATGTGCTCAAGTTTAAGTCATGGATCGATGAGGATATTGTGCAAATCTATCCTGAGTGGGGTTTCGATGGGCGAATTTTGAGGTTAAATGAGAACTCGCATGTCAAACGACAGGAACGTTTGAAAGATGTTCTCAAACTGGTCGACAAAGAGCTGGGATTCTATTCGTATATTATGCCCACAGTTTATGTGGTATGTTGAAGATTAATTAAGAACTTCATAAGAAATGATAATTATTATATTTTTTGTATAGGCATACTTTGCAGTCCGCCAAAATCAAATTGCTGGCGTTTGCTTAGTTGAACCATTGACAAAGGCAAATCGATATGTTTCAATTAATAACGTCGATTGTTGTACTGATGAATTTTTTGAAGCAAAGTGAGTTCATTTAAACAAAAAATTTAGCTTAAATTTTCTTTACAAATGAATGTTCTTCCAGATGCGGCATATCAAGAATATGGGTTTCGCCTCTACATCGACGATTCCGTATCGCTACTAAGCTAATTCGTGCCGTACAGCAACATACAATATTTGGCGAAGAGATTCCTTTGGAGAAAATAGCATTCAGTGCGCCCACAGAAGATGGAAAGAAATTCGCCAAAAATGTCACAAAAATGAATAACTTCCTTGTGTATCAGTAGAGCGACAGCGGGAGAAAAAAAACAGTGTTTCGTGTAGTCATTGATGAACGATCGTTTTTTCCTTTTTTTTTTTTCAATGCAGGCAGGCATCTTTTTCTTGTAAAAATATTCACCGAGGGTCCTTATCATAGTTGTTTCAACCAAAATTAATTAGTTTTCAACTTAATATTCTCTGAAATACTTACAACTGTAAATGTTCATATTTCTTTTTTATTCGTATATAAGTTTTATTTTTTTAAATTATTTCAATTTTATTCAAACCGTTATTGAAATGTTGTCAATAAAACCATTGAAGTTTTTATTAAGTATATTTTTATTTGTTGTTGGTTTGTTATTCCATGCTATGCTGATTTTATGTAAATTTTTCGAAAATTTGATATGCATGAACTTGAGAGTAATGAACTTGGAGTAAGGCAAACTGACATTGATGACGAAATGGCTACAAATACTTATTTGATTTAAATTGCATGAATTTATTGGTATTGCTTAAGGAGAGTAAAACGAGAATTGACTATTAAAAAGATGATCTAAAATCTTGCTTCGGTGGTAGCTGACTCATTTTTTTTTATTTCATTTTAATCATTAACCGCCATATTATTCACTAGATACATCCAGATTAAAACTTAAATCCAAATGTATTTACAAATGTATTTACATTGAAAAAATTGGCTCGTCGTATGTTGACATAATGGTAACTAAAACTTTCAACAAGTTTCCCATAACTAGGGTTTTTTTCATATGGGTTTTTTGACAGCAAATTGTGAAAAATTGCGAAAATTTGTGAAAATTTTTCAAAACAGACTTAACCTAATACGTAGTCGCATCATCAGAGTTTAACTTTGACAGTCGATAATTCTACCACATGAAGAAATTGGAATGACAGGACTGGAAAGTTACATAAGAATGATGTTCCGTAACCCCGTAACAGTCATGTAAAATTTAATCACCGATTACCGAGCAGGCGAAGTGGTTAGTTATGAATATTAATTGGGTTGTGAATTGTAATTTTTATTTTATAGCCTAGCATAGCCTGTGAGATATCAATTCAAATTCTCAAAAATAATCTAGAAGTAGAAGGTTAGCAAATGACAAATAAGAAGCCAAAGAAAACGCCCAATTAGGCGCCAGTTATAGCTTTCATTGAAAACCATCATTGAAAACTTTAATGACTGAATTTGAGACGTTTAGAAAGTCAAATCAGTAATTATTTTGATGCAAAAATAAAGCTGCTGGATTGAATTATTACTTTAGTAAAAAAAAAATCAATTCGATCCCAAACTTCGCTATAAAATTAAGTTTAATTTTTAATGATCATTGGTTAGGTAGTTCAATCATTGAAATAATAAAAGTCATTTTATGTGGACGGTTGGGCCAAATTGATTTTTTTTGGCAAAAATTAATTTAATCACCGCCTTCATATTAGCATCAAAATATGCACCGATTTTGATTTTTAAGTCCCTCGCAAAACCAACCATAAAGTTTTCAATGATAGCTATAACATGGGGCCTTAAATGGCAAAATTTGGGCCCGAATAATTTTTTTTTCACTAAAATAATAATTCAAGCCATCGGAATTATTTTTGCATCAAAATAATTACATAATCAGCCTTATTGTGAGTTTCACCCGAACAACATTCCACCCGTAAAAATTGACATTTCACTTTTCCCCTATTGTAAGTTTCACCCGAAAAATGTTAAATGTTCGAAAAATTCCCTTTATTGTGAGTAGTCAATTCGGGCCTTTCTATATACAAAGGTGAAACTCACAATAAGGCTGAATAATTTTACTTTCTAAACGTCTCAAAACTAACAATTAAAATTGTCACAACTTCAGAAAAGAAATAATTGTTTGAATTGCAAATGGTTTAACGAACTAACAAGAAGACTAAAATTGAAACTCAGGAATGTTTCCTGATTGGCCAGCATTTAAGATGACAATCGGAATCATTCAGTACTGAAACGAACGAAGTTTACGACTACGATGGAATTCGTGATAGGGCTGAATAACTGTGAGGTAAAATTTAAAATATAACGGTTTTCCTCCCCTAGTGGCCGGCAGCGAAATATTTTTTTTTTTTTTTTTCCTTAAGCATAGACAAAAACCACTTTCAAGTTCGAAAAATTGTATGAAAATTCGAATTGGAACAATTTAGTATTTGTTGTTCTATTCTTTTAATAGAAGTTTGACTGTCTAATAAACATGACCGTGTGGCCTAATGGATAAGGCGTCGGACTTCGGATCCGAAGATTGCAGGTTCGAGTCCTGTCACGGTCGAAAAGAAATTTTTTTTTTCAATTATTAATTTTTATTTAAAAAAATATTAAACATAAGTACTTACGATTATGCACTGATTGTGAGATAATCGCCTAGCATCAACTATAGTGCATGGATTTATTGTAAAAGAGCGAGATGGCATATGAAAATTTTGTCTTTATTTCGCCTGTTTCCTCTGGCAATCCTCGGTTTTGAATCAATTCGGGAGTTAAGAGTGTCTAAACTTTTCACCAAGCTTCATATAAAACTGTTTTTTTTTTCTATGGGTTTTGACAGCAAATCTTGAAAATTGTCAAGTTACCAAACAGACCTTATATTTACTAAGTTATATACCTATAAAAATATCTCATCAACTCTCGAATGAAATACCAATTGTGAATTGCAATTCTGTAAGCATTCACAATAATAAATTTTAATCTTTGTCAATCGGAATAATATTGTGGTTATGAAGTTACTACTCCTTGTTAAAAAAAAATCAAGTCAATTAGATACGAACTTTTTCTAATTTGGTTAAATAGTTTATTGATAAGCTGAAAATATCTGACATTTTTAATAACTTAAATAAATCGAGCTTATAAACTATACCCTCAGCTGCGATTTTATTCTTTCATGTCCACTTCCTTCATTTTTTCGTTTCCCTTTTTCCCCACCTATTTCTTCTTCTTCAATAGTTTCTTCTTCCAAGTCTTCGTCTCCATTTCCATTTCCACTACCATTTTCATTAGCAATCACTTCCAAATTATCAAAATATTCATCATTTACAAGATCTAATCCCATCTTCGTCTCCTTTACCGTTATCGAATACTCATCCAAAAAGTTTTCTCCAACTGTTACAATATTTCCAATCTTCAAATATGGCCCAGTCTCATTGGTCATTGGAGGCCATTCAGGCAATCCAGGTGCCATTGGTCTACCAGTTGCAGCAAAGGAAGTCCACAATGCTACCATACGTTTGGCAATTTTAACATCACGATTGTTTGTAAGCACAGAATACCATGGCCATGGGAAGAGATACAAATTCTCATCCGTCAAAGAAACACCCAAATCGAATGGCGTAACGTCGAATTCGTCATCTTCTGAGTTTTCATAGCGATTGGATTCCCCATTATAATCAAAACTATAGAGGAACGTATTATTGGCAAGGTGTTGGGCATTCGACTGCATGGCTAGGAGAACTGGATTTTTGAATGCAATCGTTCCGCACATCTTGAAACAAAAATAAACAATCATTTTAAAGCTGATCCTTAAAACGTTTTGAAAATTCTTACATCAATCAATCCAGGAAGCATGCAATAAAAACTTCCATTCTTAATTTGTGCGTCGGTAAAGAGTTCGGTTTCTGCAAACTTCTTCCAAGCCAAAGTCGGATCGGCACCATTAGTTTGAGATATAATGTAGTTTATGTATCCATAGCCATCGAAGATATCATCCAGAATTGTTTCATTAAAGTTGTTCACAAAAATTTCTAGAAAGGACCAACATTTTTATGGAAAGGTTTTATAATAAATCGTTTGAAAAGCTTACCATTCAGTATGAATGTCCCGGGATTCTTGGCGGTACCTCCCATAGTAGGGTAGGGTTGATAAGATTTAGCAGCCAAAAGCTTTCCTGGATGTTCTGGAAGAATACCACTTGGTCCACCAATGACAAACTGAACACCGCCAAAACTACCAACACCCTTATTGGAATGCAAACTTCCATGTTTCCTAAATGCACCAAGTAACGTGCTGACATTCATATTCAAAAGACAACTGTTCATAGCATCGACTTTTTCAAAATTCTTACAACCACCATGCTTGGCAATGTCCTTGGTGGCATTCATTGGATCGTCGGTAATGAAGGCCGGTGACAAAGCCGAACCTGATTGATAGATGACACGGTGAAACAGGCCTTTCGGAACCGAAGGACTCATGGTAAGGACATTTATCAGAGCAGCTCCACCAACTTGGCCGAAGAGTGTCACCCTAGATGGATCGCCCCCGAATGCTTCAATATTCTTTTGGATCCACTGAAGAGCAAGAATAACATCAGTTACACCCGCATTTCCAGGAATGTCTTCAGACAGTGTGGAAATAAAGCCGAATGGTCCCAAACGGTAACGGATCGATACTAAGACGACATCTTCTTCCAATAAGTAACCTGGTTGGGCTTCTAGGGAACTTCCTTCGTACAAAAAGTCTCCATGAATGTAGACCATAACCGGAGATTTGGTTTTGAACTATATATATTGGAAGGATGATATAAAAATGTTAAGTATATGGTATGGCGCTTCTATTTCAATGGCTGTGATTAGTCTTAACTTGCATTGAAAGTCACAAATTAATGGTTTCTGATTTAATCTTATTTTAAATTGTGAATTGTCCTGAACTTGTGACATCACTTATTCACTTTTCCACTTACCGACTTTGTGCTAACTGAAAGGAAAAGACAGTCTTCCAGATCTGTTTCCTTCTTCTCAGAAACCTTAAGCTGCATTACATCTTGTAACGATGGGCATCCTCCCCTGGACGCAAATGCCTTACGAACTTCTTTCCAGGGTTTTGCCGGAATCGAGGGCTATAATGTATAGTTGGGTATATATAAACAAAATCTTTGAGCCCATTATCTTGAAAACTATATTTTTTTACCTTAAATCTCAGAGGACCAGAAGGTGATTCACCATACTTTATATCGACAAATTGATACATGATTTTGCTGTTCCACTGTGTGCGGGTAACACGTCCACGAACTTTTCCGACATTGGGTATATTCACAATTATATGACGATTATCTTTTTGATTGCTTCCATTTGACTGACTTTGTTCCAATTTCCTTAGAATTTGCTGTTCTCGCAGAGAAAATACCGGCGTCGCAACTATTATAGCCAATAAGAAAACGGCTAGAAGCAATTTCAGTGAAGCCATCCCGAATGCTTCCAAAGCTCAAAGAAGACTAAAATCATATTTGCAATTTGGCCATAACGAAATCTCTCAAAAGTGGAAAATTTCTATTAAAAGATGTCATATACGTTAAAGATAAAAAGGTTCTTGAGATTGACAAAAAAAAAAGCTAACTTTTGTTAGTAGGTCAATAAACTTTCGTTCTTAAGCCAATAGAATAGACAGAATATGCATAGATTTATGTATAGGTTTTTCAAGATTTATTAATAATCTCCGATACAAATTAACTGATGCTATAGCCATAATTATAAGGTATACGAGTAAGGTTCGAAGATCACCATGATGATTTGACTAAATTTAAATAACAGGCGCACAATAATTAAAACTATATTATGGCAGTAAAGAGAAGAAGAGATTAATTGGCTCCAGGCTATTTCTGTTGGATTACCACCCAAAGTATTTGATGTATATATATATAAGGTTTTAAAAGTATATTTACTTTTGGATCTTTATATTAATGATAAACCGGTAATTTAATTTTAGCAAATAGTAAAAGTTATGAGAGTCAATAAACTTTGAAGTGATATATTTATACCATTACAGACATTTTAGTGGGATTTGCTTTTCGTTTTCGGCCTAAGACCTGATAAGTTGACATATGGTCTTAGTCAATTTGAATTGTTTTGGAATACCTAATCGATTTTGTTCTTGTGTGACACATTTTTACTTGCCATTGTGTGTAGGTGGGTATTCTACCAAACGCGTAGCCGTGATATGAATTGGAGTGAATGGGGGGGAAGGGGGGTTTAGAGGAAGTAGACTATGATTTCTTGCAGAGTTAAACTCTGATTTAACTCAGCATTAGAAGGGTGTTTTTTTTAAGCCCTGAGAGATTTTCGACGCAATACCATTACAGAAAAAATTGGAGTACCTTAACAGACTATCGATAACAAGTACCTATGTAATTCATGCCGGTAATACAGTTTTTTTTCGTGCTTAAGTTAAGCCCTAAAAACTCACTGGGGTAAGCTAAGCCCGAAGGGAGTTAGTTGTTGTTGCTTTTGAACATGTAAATTGCTTAGACCCGACGTCTCGTTTTTTTCGACCAAATTCCTTCGGGATTCCCAAATAACATGCCTATTTATAAACTGACCCACAGAATATTTTTTCAGTTGTCAAAAATCTATCAAAATCAAAATACAACTCTATGGAAATTTTGACAGAGCGACATAATAAAGGTTATGCCGAATTCCTTTCAACAAAAGAATCGATTCTGTTCAGAATTTTTACTTGCGATATAGGTACTATATGGGAAGTTATGGATTCGTACAAAAAATCGAACTCGAGATTTTGATCAAACTTTACATTACGATGATAGAGAAGTCAAAAAAAGTGGGTCTCGCAAAAACGTCCGTCTGTCTGTCTGTCTGTCTGTCGGTTCGACTACAGCCTAAACGGATGGGTCGATTTTCTTCAAACTTGGTACCTAGCGTTTTTTGGACATTCCCCCCACCCGTTTTTTTCTCTTTTTTTTTAGGACCAAAATTAACAGTAGCTGTCATACAAAATTTCTTGGCCAAAAAGGAAAAACTTATTTTTCTCAAATCCAGCGCTACCGAATTTGTTTTTAAGAACTCAATAAATTTAAATAGTTATAAGTTGCCGTTTAATAAAAAAAATGGTTTCGAAAAATGGTTATTAATGGTACCTCCCAAAGAACCATTTTTTTGATTTTCGCTTTTCTCGAAAACGGTCAAACTGATTCTGATCAATTTTTTTATGAAGAAGTATTGAGACATTCTAAATAATATTGTGTAACAAAATTTTCAAAAAAATATTTTTTAGATTTTTAAAAAAAGTTTTAATATTTTTTTTTGAAAACTCAATATTTCAAAAACGACTTGGTTGATTTTTATTAAACTTGGTAAATAGCAGTTTTTTAACTTTATCTAGAAGATTTTTGACAAAAAATATTCTAATACCCAAAAATAACGGTGCCTCCCATACAAATGTTAAAAAACCGTTATGAAAAATATTTTGTTTCGCAAAAACGACTCCTACGATTTTCATAAAAGTTTTTTTGTGTGTTAAAATTAGTACGATCTACCATTTAAAATTTTTAAAGTTTATATTTTACGTTTATTAACAGTACCTCTCATAGAACGTTTTCTTTGATTTTCGACTATCTCAACATATGATCAACCGAATAAAATTAGATTTTTTATACAGAAGCTTGTAACAAATATTAATAAAAGTGCGTATCAAAATTTTCTAAAAAATGATTTTTGGATTTTTAAAAAAAAAATCAAAATTATTTTTTGAAAATTCGATATTTCGAAAACTGGTAGCAGATTTTTTTTGAAGTTCAATTTTTAACGCAACATTAATAAATGCTTTAAATTGGCGTACCAATTATTTTTCTCAAAAATGTTAACGAAATTTTATATATAAAAAATTAATTATTTTTAAAACCGCTCCTACGATTTTCAAAATTTTTTTCTCATAAATAAAGATTTATATAAGAAATCAGATGGTGTACATCGCGTTGGGTTAAAACGGATTCAAAGTATTTTAATCAATTTCTTTCTAATTTTGTTGATTTAAAACAATTTACTAGTTTAAATAGTATAATTTCCTTTTATGCATATTGCATATGTGCAACACTAGGCTATATTGTTAATTTTTGTATACTCACATAATATTTACCACCTGAAACTAAACTAAGATTTGGCAAATGGATAAAATATATACTCCTATAGCTAATTTATTTCAGACTATGGAACCACAATGTGATCGCGCATAAGAGCAAGTTCGTGCGACCCAGTCGTGCATATTTTTTCTAAACAAAATCGATTCTTTTCTGTCAAAACAAATCTTGCGTTTTTAGCAAGATTCCACACTGATTTGCACACACACTAAGAAGACTTTACATATTTCTAATACGTCAAATGGAAAGTCGCGGAATTTTTGAAGACGACTTGTTTATTTTTTGGTTGAAACGAATTCTACATAATTTAACAAAATATTCAACAATATATTCAGTCAATATAGCTATAAAAATAATAATTTATTGTGCGTTGTTCAATATCAAACAAAAATTGGACAAAAAAATACCTTTCGCGAGTGAAAGAAGTGATTAAAACTTTGAGTGCAAGTGAAAACTTTTCAATAACAATTTTCTTTAAAAATATATGTGCAAGTAGAAGTTTAAACAAATAAAATGCACCAACAAATTGTCCCCGTATTGCTGTCTTATACCTTTTGTTATTAAAATAGAATTATTATAGTAATTAATTTAATTCTATTGGTACAAAATTTTTCTCACAACAAAAGCAGACAACCTTAATAGTTTTGTGAAAAATTTCTTGAAGTTTAGGGTCAATTGCAGCTGACAAGTAACACAAACACAATCACACAAAAAAAATCGATTCTTTTACGAAATACGAATTCCTTTCAATTGACAGAAAAAATTCGATTCTGCTTGGAAAAAATTCGATTCTGTTTAGAAAAAATTCGAATTCTTTGTTGAAAGGAATTCGCCATTAGTTCGATTTGTAAAACTATCAGTACAATGAATTTTCAACAAGATTAATTCGAAATGAAAACTGACAGAATGGAATCATAGACGAAATTTATAACTGTAGCAGATTAGTTGGAGAAGTCTCCACTCTTTTTTGCACTGAGTTAATTGCCCGGACCATTAATTGTGTGCCGAAAAGTGACATTTGAGGTTTCTTCGTGTTCATGTTTGTATGTTTTGTTTCTTTCACTAAATCATTACTTTTTTAAGTTTTTTGCGTTTGCGTTGGTTTTTTTTTTTTTGAAATTGGTGACACTTTCAAATGCCATTTTTTTTCGCTGTGATTTCCGTAAGCATTTCGCTGTCGTGTTAGAGACAACAGAAACATTTCGTTTCGCGTCAGCAGCGTACGATAGGCTTAATCTCGGAGAAAAACTGTTACAGGTACCGGCGTAAATTAATGGACGAGACTAGAGACATGCCAATTTATAACAGTTATAACAGTTTTTCGCCATTAAAAGTGGGAGTGCGTTAACGCGCTTCGTGTGACTTGAAAAAATAAAACTCTGGGTGTTTTAATTAGCATGTCTTGAGTCACTTCCAAATTAAATACATACTTGTTTGTATAAAAACTCCAGTGAGGGTATCGTTAATCCCCGATGTCGTTTTTTCTTCAACCAAATACCCCCGAGATTGGAAAAAAACACATTCAAAGATCGCTTTGTTTTGTTTACGCATTTTATTTTGTTCATTTGTTTGTTTATCTTCTGTTTTTTTTTTTCGATTTTATATATATGTAAAATACATACCTGCGTAAATCTATTGGAAAAGTAGAGCTGAATTAAATAATAAATAAATATAAAAATAAACACCACGCTATATCTTATATTTTATCTACCAAAGAATTTATATAATTTCAAAATCTAGAAATTCAAAGTCAACGAACCCTTTAATTCTTCAAAAAGAAAACTGATGAATTCTTAATCAGCACTTTAAAGCCTTAACTAACGAAAAATATTAGATTAACAATACCTACTAAGAAAACATCGATCAAAATAGGTATCTTCTATCCCATTTAATCGAACTGACCTAATTTACTTTCTCCACATGATGGTATGCATAATTAAATATAACATTATGTTTATCTTTTAAGAACCAGTCCATTTTTGCATATTTTGCAAATGATATCCGATTCGAACTATTTTGTATAGATGCAAATATTTTGTGACAGTAAGATTTGTTTAGTCTTCACTTTGATTCGTTTCAACACTGATCTCTAACGGATTGTTTTAATATAAGAAGTTAACTAATATCGCAAGCTCAAAAAAAAATGTCGGTTATAAAATCCCTCATAGTTGTTTGTGTATTTTATTTGAATTTTGTTAATTCTAAGGAAAATGAAACGATTATTGTGAATCTACCAAATCTGGGGCTAGTTCGAGGCAAAGTTATTGAGACGGCTTGGACTTACCGAAAAGTTTTTCAGTTTATTGATTTAAGATACGCGGATTCACCCTCAGGCGCTAAAAGATTTAAGGTCTGTGAAAGATTATTATGGAGTTATGTTAAGTTTTAATTTATTATAAGCCGAATGAATAGTTTATTGTGAATGTTGTGAATTACATTAGTTTAGGCAGGAATCCATCATTCGGTTATTACCTTTAAATTTGCATCAAAATAATCACTGAAGCCTGATTCAAAAAAAAAAGAAAAAAAAAAAGCAAAATCATGCCTGATTCCCAATACGACGAGGAAACGGGACGTGAGCGTGACGAGAACTCGTTGTAGTTGTCAAACCAATTTCAAACAATGGAAGCACACCTGGATATACACAATGCGACATTTCTCGTCGTCACGTCACGCCAAGGATTCGAAAAATTGAAAAAAAGACGCGACGTGAGGGCGTTTTTATTTTTTCCTAAGTAATTTATAGAGTTTTCCACAAAAGACGTAATCAAATTGTGTCTAACAAATAAAGTTATTGTTTTGTAAGTTATTTTGTTTATATTTTATTGATTTTTTTTTTACAAAAATGTATTTTTGTCGTAAAAACGCTCGCTGCATTGTGAATTGGGCGACGATTTTGTAACTAGAAAAAGATGACAGCGGTTCTCGTCACGCTCACGTCCCGTTTCCTCGTCGTATTGGGAATCAGGCATGATTTTGCTTTTTAAGTGCCTCAAAACTAACCATTAAAATACCTATTCAATGGAAGCCAGAACTGGCACCTTAATCAAAATTAACATTACGATCATCGAGACGGTACAAATATTTCGATAACCAGACCTCTGTCACAAGCTTTTGGTTAATGATGCTTCTATTCTATTTATTATGCATTGAAAAGACCTTTCTTTTGATGTATAGCTCGATGGGTTTCGGAAACATTTTTAAAAAAAGTTGAAATAATTTTTCTTTTGTTGGGCCATAATTTTTTTTCAATAATTAATGAAAATATTTTTGAGGTATGTGTTAATATATTTACAATGCGGAAAAGGTCTGCGAATTTTCTATTCGATATCGAGAACCGCAACCGATTTCGAGGCTCTATTACGGAAATATCCAAAGACTTCTGTACAGAAATTGAGTAAAATCATGTTGTAACGAACAAAGTGGTTGCAAACATTTCACATAACGGAAATAGACTAGGCATTCCATGATTTTTAAGAAAATTGTTTTTTTTTATTTTATGTTATTTGCGTATATGTCTTTGCAATAGCTGCATGGATTTTGTTATAATCTGGTGATTCTGAATAGCTCAAGCAATATTGCATTTAAAAATCCATATTTTAGTTATTTTAATTTTTTTACGTTTTTTCAGATAAGGTTTCATAAAAATTAAATAGTATATATTGTACCCTTAACATGAATCTTCAATGTGTAGCTAATTTTTATAGTTGTTATCCACAAGACCAAATTCATGCGATCCAGTGGTGGATTTTAATTTATGTTCAGCTTCAAAAATAATTTCCAATTTGTCTCCTCTCTATAGAATCCTGTTCCAATATCGCCTTGGAAAGGAACTTATAAAGCAGATGTAGAAAAAACAGGATGTCTTTCCATTGAGTCACTTTCTGCAAAATTACGAAGAAACTATGATATTGATATGGACCTTGAAGATTGCCTCACCATGACAATTACAACACCAAATGTAAAATAAGAAGTTTGGACCATAAAATGCTTATATATTTGTTTACAGTTGAATTAAAGATTACAGGTAACTATCCAGTTCTTGTCTATATCCATGGGGATTCACTTTATGATGGCAGAAATAACGAAGCACCTGCTGAATATCTTTTGGAGAAGGATATTGTTTTAGTTGCACCTCAATACCGTTTGGGACCATTTGGATTTCTATCGACGAAATCTGAAGAAATTCCCGGAAATGTTGGTGTTATGGATATTTTTCTATCTTTGAATTTCATAAAGACCTTTATATCGAGTTTTGGAGGAGATCCAAATAGGATTACTTTGGCTGGACAAGCTGGTGGTGCAGCTATTGCACATGTCTTAACTTTATCACCCATAGTAAGTGTTAACTATGTATATACCTTTGGTTCTATTTTATTATACGTTTGTTTGTTTAAGGTCCAGCCTGGTCTATTTCACCAAGTTATCTACCATTCTGGATCAGCTTTGAGTCCAATGTTCATCGACGAAAATCCGCAAGTGCATGCTCTGGATATTGGCTTACGATCTGGATGTACAAACGTGACAACAGAGGATGATCTTAATGACTGCCTTATGAGATTGAATCCAATCCAGCTGTTGTCAGGATATATTGAACATGCCGTAAGTAATAGGCACCACCTGCAGACATTTTACGCCCTCACTTGCCTCATATATGTTATGGACTAATAATGTTATGAGTATTTTAGGAAGAAAATTCAATAAATGGTGGAAATCAATTTACCATTGGCGGTGCAAGTCCAATTTTACCAGTACATCCAACAGTTTTAATGGCAGCCGTTAAAAACTTCTCGTACCCAGCTATGGGTGGTGTTCCTAGAAATGCCGGAACACTACTTTTAACCCGTAAGTCCTATTGTATTTCAATTCATCTAAACCAAATTATTTGAAAACAATATTTTTTTCTTAAATAGAAATAGTTCAAGGTGACTTTGAGGGTAGAATTCCTGATGACGAATACGACGCCTTTGCCTACATTAATCATGTTTTGGGACAGATCGTTGGAGAAGATCATAAAATGATTATGACAAGTTTTGTGACTCACGAGTTTTTTAACCCACAAGCCCTTGAGAATGCGACTTTCAGTTCTTTGATACCTTCGTTGATCGATGTAAGCTAAAAAATGAATATAAATTTCCATTTAATATCATCCTCCTATCATAACAGATGGCTGGAACTCTTATGTACAAATTGCCTGTTTTACTTGCTCTGAATATGAATGGAAAGTATCTTCCCTATTCGACATTCCTCTACTCATTTGATTATCGTGGAGAATTCAATCGTTATCCGGAATTAGATGAAGAGTTGAATAATCAAAGCCCATTTAAGGCTGGTTCTGCATTAACCGATGAAGCAGTCTATTTATTTCCATATCCCGAACATGCCAAGTATCTCAATCCCACCGATACGTTTATTGCAAAACAAATGGTTGAACTTTGGACATCATTTGTTATCAATGGTCAACCGATGGCTTCGTATCGTGGGGGATATTGGCCACCGATGACAACACTCTACGGGCCATATTTGAAAATTGATGAAACAACAACTGTCGGTGGAAATTATTTCAAGGAATTCTCAGCGACAAAAAGTGATCATGAGCAGGGCATTAAGCTGATAAGAGAAGCTTATTATAAACGGAAAGAAGAGCCACATGCATAATCATTGGAATGAGTATTATAAAAACTATATACCAAGAACTGAATATAAGCCAATTCTTTAGCAATACAAAAAATATTAAATGTGTTTGTGATACAAACTGTGCTGGTTTTATTTTTTTAATTAAGAATTGAATGTACGTTTATATATAGAATGGCATTATCTGCGGTTCTTGTTGAATTATTCTGACCTAGGCAAAGTATTTTACTCGAATAGTATAGAAATACTTGATTGTGGTGTATAGATAAGTCTGGCGAGTAAGTAAGAGTATAGGTACACATATGTACATAAGTTATAGTGAGTCATTTATTGGTTTAATGAAATTTTAAGCTATATGGTAGCCTTCTCAACTCAATGAGTACGATTTTGTGTGATATGAACGTTAATTTACCTTTGATACTAGGTGTTTTTTTTTTTTTTAATTCCGAATGAAATTTGAATAAACAAATCAAAGTTTGGCCAAAGCAACCTACATGTTAAATATAAAACAACTCATCCCCTACGGTCTTATAGATAAAATCAAAGAATTTTTGGGGCTTAGCTCATATCACGGAAAAAAACTGTATTACCGGTGGAAATTACCTATTTGTTTCGATGGCGTCGCCAATTCCCGATGCCTTCTCTTTCATCTAGTTCTCTCCGGTATCGGAAATAAACACTCTTATACTAAATATATTTTTATTGATTTTGGAAACAAATTTATAATGAAACTGCATTTGGCGAAGTGAGCCAAAAAAAAATCCATTTTTTTTAGTATACAATTTTGCCTTTCTTTTAACATTTTCTCGGTTAAGATATCATTACACTATTAGCCGTGTTTTATTATCTACGGATCTGGATCAGGATCATTTTTTAACACGTAATAAAACAACAACTTGGGATCCTGCTCTCTGGATCTTTTTTAAAGATCCGAAAATTAATTCTCACTCTTGCGGGTAGATGGCTTTTAATGGTAAGGTAGTGTGAAATGTTGTGTAAGGAAAAAAGACAACAAATACTTGAAAATAAACCAACGTAAGGAAAATAGAGACAAGTATACAACACAATTGTCACTAAGATCCGTTTCGTTTTATTTTCATGCGATGATCTTGATCCAGATCCGTAGATAATAAAACACGGCTATTTACAACAACAACTTGGGATCCTGCTCTCTATCTGGATCTGTTTTAAAGATCCGAAAATTAGTTCCCATTCTTGCGGGTAGATGGCTTCTCATGGTAAGGTAGTGTGAAATGTATAGTAAAGAAAAAAGACAACAAATACATGAAAAATAAACCAACGTCAGGAATTTCTTAAAAGATCTCTAAATTAGTTCTCACTCTTGCGGGTAGATGGCTTTTAATGGTAGGGTAGTGTGAAATGTATTGTAAAGAAAAAAGACAACAAATAACTGCAAAATAAACCAATGTTAGGAAAATAGACACAGGCATACAACACAGTTGTCACTAAGATCCGTATTGTTTTATTTTCATGGGATGATCTATATGGATCACTAGCGATAATAAAACACGGCTAATGTGTAGCTAATTTATAGTTGTTAACAACAAGATCAAATTCATGCGATCAAGTGGTGGATTTTATTTTATGTTCAGCTTCAAAAATAATTTCCAATTTGTCTCCTCTCAATAGAATCCTATTAAAATTATACCATTTTGAAAAGGCACTTATAATGCAGAGGTAGATAAAATAGGATGTTTTTCTCTGTCCACTGAATCAACGCTTCACAGATAAATGCGTTTCGTTTGAAAGTTAAATGTCAAATTTAAGTCGCATAAGAGCGTTTGAGCTCTCATAAGAAGAGTCTCTCAGAGAAAATTTATATTTACTGAGAGCGACACTTCTTACGGGAGCTCAAACGTTCTTATGGGACTACAATTGACGTTTAGCTTTCAAACGAAACCCATTTATCTGTGTTGCTTTCTTTTTCATCATTATCCAAAGATCTCATAGAGATGTTAATACAAGAGTTTAAGTATCAACCAGCCATGTTGCAATATGAACAAAATGTTTTCATTATATTTCGAGGGTTACCGCAGCTTAAAAAAATATATTCTAAATAAATTTTATTATTTGGTTTTCCATTTTGACCAACACTTGTAAAAAGTTGTAGATATACGTCATATTCATTTTGTTTTCCCTTATTTGTTGTCGACTATTGTATAACTTAGCATACAGCTACTAAGCCAGAGAAGAATTCTTTTTTGTGTTATTATTTCAAAAATTGTCGCAGCAGAATTTTAACATAACACAAGTAAAATAGCATAATAAACATCAGTTGTTTTTGTCAGTTTTTAATGACATACAATAAAAGGCCAATGGAAAACTGCAATATTTGTATCACATTGCGAGTTGATTCAGACTTAAAGAAAAATTAGCAACATAAAAATCTATAAATTCTGAGGCTAACAACTAAAAACTGAAATAAAACTAATACTAAACACAATAATTGCATTTCAACAAATGCTTTCGCAATACAGTGACATTCTATATCTGCTTATATCAAGAGCATTGGTGAAGATTTCACTTAAAAATGTAAACTATACAGACACTTTCGAAATCTTCAATCTCAACTGTAGCTGACCTTTTTTCAAAAATCACGAATACATAAATCATAAGTCCATCTAAGAATAATTGATAATAGTGTGTACATATATTGGTTGCTCTATAGCCATGTTATCAATTTCGAAACCAGGGCTTAGCTGTATATTATCTCTTATTAGCTTTCAATTTCGTAGTATATTCAACTCGAACAATGATAACCCTATAATGAATTTGCCTACAATATGACTTTTTGGGTCTAATCTAGAGCTGTTGGTTGGAGATTCACTTCAGATCACTGGCAGTCGGGAAAGTATAGCCGTCGTTTCAAGATGTTGTTATTTACACGTTCCGTAGTGACGGTTTTAATTTTTGTCTTCGGCTTTGTTTCGTTTTCATTCGCCCAAGACGCTGAATACGGAGAGGAATACGAATATGATGAGAGTCAGAGTGTCTATGTTGCTCCTAACACAACACCAAGTCCTTACGGTTACAGACCTAGTTCGAATGTAGTTGACCCACCACCAGTGAGGAACTATGTACCAAATTACTATCGACCACCAATATTGCCAAATTACAATGATCCAAATGTTGTTGCTCTGCCAATCGCAGGAGGCTCAGTCCGTGGCAAGGAAATTCGTTCGGCTTGGACGGGAAAAAATTTCAAGGCATTTTTAGGCATCAAATACGGAAGTGTCGGTAGAGGATTGGAAAGATTTCAAGTGAATAATACAAAGAACACTCTATACCTCTACAAACGATGCTAAGCTTTTTCCCTCGCTCTGTTATTTTCAGGCAGCCCGATCAGCTCCAGTTTCAAATGAAGTCATGGATGCCACTAAAGAACCAACAGCATGCCCATCATTCCCGGATTTACTGAAAGTTCAACAAGCCGAACGACAAGGCATCAACGTCGATGATTGTCTCACTCTATCGGTTTTTACTCCAAGTGTAAGAGAAAGGATTCAATTTGTTTTGTGAATAATTTATTTAAATGAAGAATTATTACTTTTAAACATCCAGTCATATTCCTCTCTTCCGGTTATGATATACGTTCATGGAGAAATGTTGTTTGATGGCAGTGCAGAAGAAGCCAAACCTGATTATCTGCTCGAAAAGGATATTGTGTTGGTTTCTGTGAACTATCGCTTGGCACCATTTGGTTTTCTTTCAACTCAAACTGATGACATCCCTGGAAATATTGCACTGTCAGATCTTGAGTTGGCAATTAAGTGGGTTCAGGAGAATATTGTAGCTTTTGGTGGCAATCCAAGTAGAGTAACGTTATTTGGACAATCAGGCGGGGCTACGTTGGTTCATGCTTTGACTATAAGTGAAAGGGTAAGTTGAACAAATATTGGAAAACCTGAATTAGAACTCAATTTCAAGTTTGAACCTTTCCTATTTCTAGGTTAATCCTGTCAACTTTGATCGGATTATTCTTCAATCGGGAACAGCTCTAAATCCACTTTATATAGATGAGGATCCACTCTCAACAGCTCGAGCTATTGGAAGAGAAGCCCGTTGTCCTTATAACAGTATTCATTCAGCATATGAACTTAACCATTGTTTGGGACAATTGAACACTTCACAACTTCTGTCAGCTTTTGTTGATCATTGTGTATGTATAAGTCGAAATACATATGTATATAAAATTGTAAATATTTAATAATGTTTTTCAGGATCACAATGAAGACCGTGGATTATACGCATATGGAGGCTTTAAGCTTGCTGTTGGAGACAAACATGGCTACATTCCAATGCATCCGGCTTTGATGTTGAATTCTTTTAAGTACCCTCTTGTCGCTGGAATGACCAAAGATGCCGGAGCTTTCATTCTTTTAAGTAAAAAACAAGTTACAATAGACGCTTAGGTCCAGTTTTTTTTTTAGTGCGGGATCATCCCAGTGTCCGATTAAACTATTGAATCATGTTTTTCAGTCAATTTCGATCTCGAATTAATTCAACGAATTTGGTAAGTTATTTTTGAATTAACTGAGTAGAAATTTCTGACAGATGCGTGTGAAAAAACAATTGAAAAAGAGAGGGCGGCACTTTGGAAATCCCCTTTCCATAGTGTCGTGCCTCGATTTGGATAGATTTTATGCACGCATCTTTCAGATATATACTCATTCAGTTAATCCAGAGTTAACTCACCAAATTTGTTGGGTTAGATCGGGATAGAAGTTGACTGAAAAAAAACATATTTAAGGAGTTAACTCGCGTTTAACCCTGTAACTAGAACATAAATATTCGCACTGAGAAACTTCACCGAAGTCAATTTAAGTGCCTGCCATTTTTAATCGGTGTATCATCAAGCTGCAAAACTCAAATATTTTTTTTTTTTCAGGAAAATACGATGAACTGGTCCGTTTGAACAGCCGGAATATAAGTGACTACATCAATGTAGTTCTCAAACACACTACACTCCCCAGATATTATTCGACTTGGAGGAACTGGGCTTTGCAATACATATTTACTCCTGAGGATATTCATAGTCCAATATTGGCAAATTTGTCGAATGGACTACTGGAGGTGAATTTATTTTTCACTCTCAAAGTCCATTAATAAATTCAGTTTTCCCCTTTATTTTGTCTAGTTAACCAACCTCATCCTTTATAAGGCTCCCTTAATGGAATCAATCAAACCAGTGTGGCGTAGCAATGCAACATATTTGTACGTCTTTGATTATCGTGGTCAATATCATAGATTCCCAAAGATGCGCAGTCATTACCCCTATGAAGTGGATGCTAATTTAAGCGATGAAAATATTTACTTATTCCCATATCCAGAGGGAGTTAGCCGTTTAAATAGCGTTGATCGAAGTGTATCACAGTTGATGGTTACAATGTGGACAAATTTTGCTACATCAGAGCATCCCGACCAAAGATCATGGCCAAGAATGAATAATGAATATGGACCATTTGTTCGAATCACTAGAAGCCTGGAGTTGGATTATCATTTTGGAGATGGAATTGGATGTCCAGATTTGTATGGGGAAATGAGAAAGTCAGCGAATGCATCTCTTAGGATGAGGTTGGGATAAATAATATAATAAAATCTCTTAAAGGTTCTTTTGAATGAAGGGAAAGAAAACCATTGATCTACAATGAATTGATGAAGAAAATACTATGAATTAAATAAAAGACATAAAACCAACATAACACTTTCTACGATACTTATTCATTTCTTATTTTGGCCTCCCCATAAGGATAACAGGATTTTTGAAAATTAGGTATATGTACAAAATATGTGTTTTTTTTCAAATCCCGGACGAAATTTAATATTTAAAATCAGAAAAATACTATAGGTATCCTTTTTTACATTTAAAAAAAAAAACAAGACCTGAATATTTTGAAACAATCGTTAGAACACTTTTTAACATTTCTATTAAGGAAATAAAAAGGAGGAATTTAAAAAAAAAAATGGCTACCGGGATTGTTTTTTAAATATTGCCTATGCCACGTAACTTTGAAATTTTTTGAACATAGAGCTCCAAGATCTTGGAATATATTTCAGATTTCAGAATAACTAGAACAATCTAGAACAAAAATTCAAAATTTCTAAATTATTTTCGAAAAAAAGTTCATAATCCTCCATTTTTATTTCCAATGGTACAGCTCAAATTTTGGATTTGTAAAAAAAAAAACTAACTCTGTATCAAACATGACATTACGATGATAGAGAATTCGAAAAAAAAGTGGTTCCCGCAATTTTCTTCAAATTTCGAACATAAGATTTTTAGGCGAATCGCTAAAGGTGAAAATGAAATTTTCTATAGCTCCCAAAATAACGGAACCTCTGCCATACAACCATTAATAGCGTAATATTGTATATATTATGGTCTGCATTTTGGTAAAAGAAAATGTTACCAACAATTGTTATTAACCGGTACTTTTCATAGAACCATTTTTTGATTTTTTACTTTCTTTGTTAACGACTTAAATGATATTGATCAAAATTTTTACACAGAAGGGGTTTTTAAATCAAATAATTCATATTAAATTAAATATAAAAATTTTTCGTTTCTGAAAATTAATCAGTTTTTAGCGGGATATTATTAAATATTTAAAATTGACATAAAACATTTTTTTTTTAAGAAAACATCCTTACGATTTTAATACCTACCTACATATTTTGAAAAAAAAAAATGAAAAATACGGAACAAATCGGTAAGAACCTGGAATAACTTTTAAAAAATAACTATAGGTGAAGAAAAAAGGAAAGCATACAACGGCACAACTTTTTTTTATGAAAATTCAAAATAAGAACTATTCTTCGTTTGCAATATTTGCAAGCTTGCTAACTTAACGCAAAACAAAATCGATACCTTCGCTTTGGATTATTTATTTTTTTCTCGATTTCTCGATAGACTCATATTTTGCCCTATAGCCTATGGAAGTGACTCTAGACATGCCAATTATAATATCTTTGGTTTATAAAAGTACGAGGAAAATGCACCCAGAGTTTTTTTTCAAGTCACGCTAAGCGCGTTAACGCCCACCCACTTTTAACAGCGAAAAACTAAAATTTAATACCAAAATACTATTAGAGTTTTGGTTCTCGAAATATTCGCATCCGAAGTCAAATCACTGTATTTCGATGCTAACCTAAAAAGGGCTTTGGATAACGATATTTCCGCACTTAAGCCTTGTAAGAGGTTGTAGTTTTCAGTTGCATATAGAAAATTAACAGGCCTTTTCGCCGATATAAAACAAAAAATGTTGCCAGCTTTGGTTCTCGAAATATTCACATACAAAATGATATTACTTTGTGTACTTAAGAAGGGTGTCGATGGCGATATTTCCGCAACAAAGCCTCGAAAGGGGTTGCGGTTTGCAGTGGCGAATAGCAAATTAACAGACCTTCCCAGCGACGTAAAAATTTCGCCAAACTTTTTCCAAACATTTTTTATTGATTTTTGAAAAAAATGATGGACTAATCCTAAGATCTTTCTTTCAACTTTTAAAAAATGTTTCAAAAACCCATCGAGCTATACATCAAAAGAAAGGTCTTTTCAAACTCTATCCGGACGTCTCAGCCAAAAGTGTGTGGAAAGTCTGGTTCTCGAAATATTTTCATCCAAAGTGATTATTCGATTTTACTGTATTTCTGTCCAAAACATCCAAAAGTGTTTGTGTTTGGATAGCGATATTTCCGTAATTAAGCCTCGAAATGGGTTGCGGTTCCCGAATTGGAGTTAAATTTTCAAGATCTTTCTAAAACTCAAAACCAAAATACTCTTAGTCTCGTCCATAGGCTATAGCTAGTATAGAGCAAGTTAAAATTGTGTTTTTAAGAATACAAACGAAAAAAAATTGTGTGAGTGCCGGAACTCACGGTTAATATGTGTAAACATCAACGTGCGCGGATCCAAAACGGCCTTGTTTTTGCTTGAAGGGGATCTTAAGATTTGTTTTCACTGAACGCACACCGTAACGTTGTACGACGTAACGTCGCACACGAACGTTCACGTTTTTTTTTCACTCTACCGCCAGCATAGATGTTAACACATAAAAAAAAAAACAATCAACACGACATTTGAAAACCATCATCGTCAATTTTTCCATTGTTTTTATTTGTTCATGTATTATTTGAATTTGAACTCCGAATTGGCATTTTGGTTTGGATCTTTGCTCAACGAGCATATAAAATGCCTTTCGATATGTTTTGTTCCGAATAGTGGTCTTTGTATTTGAAATATTTTTGTTATTAAAAATATTGTGAAATAGCAAATACACAAACCCAGTATACATTACTTGTTATATCGTAAAGTAAAATTTTTGAATAAGAATAATTATTACGATATCTTCTATATTCATATGTTCTTCTTCATTCTACATACTCCTATAATCGTAACTCGTTTTGTGTCTACCCGCACATCGGGTAAAAAATGTCACTTTGACAAATCAAAATGTGAAAAAAGTATGTTGCTTATTTTTTTGCACGATCTGTCACTGATTTAGGTGTGTTCAGCTTGAGTATATTAAGACAACAGAGGCTTAGTATGATACTAGCCGTGTTTTATTATCTTCTATCGGGATCCGGATCTGGATCTGGATTTACTTTTAACACGTAAAACACAAACAAAATACTGGGAAATTTTCAAAATTGTTTTTGTAAGACGTGTTAAAAGTTAATCCAGATCCGGATCCCGATAGAAGATAATAGGTGTGTTTTATTATCTACGGATCTGGATCAGGATCATTTTTTAACACGTAATACAACAACAACTTGGGATCCTGCTCGAAAATTAATTCTCACTCTTGCGGGTAGATGGCTTTTGATGGTAAGGAAGTGTGAAATGTTGTGTAAGGAAAAAAGACAAAAATACATGAAAATAAACCTACGTAAGGAAAATAGAGACAGGTATACAACACAACTGTCACTAAGATCCGATTCGTTTTATTTTCATGCGATGATCTTGATCCAGATCCGTAAATAATAAAACACGGCTAATAAAACACAGCTACTAGTTAAAAATTATTTAAAATTAAGAATTATTTTAAAAAGCAAAGTTCATCAAAAATCAATAATTTAAGAATCTGTTAGAATTTAGCTCGAGAATTAAGAACAACTATTTCTTGTGCTAAATTTTGACAGATTTACTTTATACATATTTATAAAAGGGACTTAATTTTAAGATTAACATCTTCTAGTTAGTGAAGCCTTTTCGATGGAATTTTCTATTTCATGAGAGTTTGAGTATATGAGTATGAGCGTGAAAACGTACATAATAAATAACGAATCAATAATTATATATAATTGTATTGGAAAAGCTGTAAAAAGTAAATTTAAATTTTTTGAACTATCTTTTATTTTCACAAAAAAAAAAAATCGAATAAACAACTACTACTCCACTTTATATTTCATCCAAAACACTACAATTCAACACAAATATTTATTCAACCACCCTCTTACTCGTATATAGAGTAGACAGGACATGACAAAACACTTCTCGAACTCAAATTCAAACTCACATCATCATAGTGAAACCTTATGGATGAGCTGACAAAATGTTTACATTTAATAAAACTCTATGGAATATAATAAACATTCATTTCATAGTCGCGCACAAATACCATTATCATCCACGGATAGGATAGAGGGCATATGCTCTCAAGGATATGGGCAATTAGTCCTTTCCGGCTGCGAATATAAATGTATAAAAGCGTGTATTATAGTGTATATATGACTCTATGCGAGTCTCGTCGAATGCCAAATAGCTGATACCAAAAAAAAAAAATTAAGAAAAATCAATTTTCCAACTCAATCTCATAAAAATGTCACCGCATAATGCCACATAACGGAAAATATTATAATTTTATTACTACGACTGTATAACAACAGACAGAGAGAGAGAGAGATGGAGTGGAAATAAAACTAGAGAGACACACATTAAAAAGGATCGTCCATAATTTATTAACTATAAGAATCCCCCCCCCCCCCATATTCGGTGAATTTACCCACCATATTGGGAATGTCTTTGGATCCTGCACCTTAAATTTAAGGTGACCATACGTCCTCAATTATTATTCTCAACACATAATCTTGTGTTCTTAGATTATGGTTTTTTTTATGTACGAATTGAAAAACCAGTGTTCTTCTGATTCTGGCTCTTTCTCCTTTGGGAGGTCGAAGTTTTTTTTTTGAATAACGTGAATAGCGCATCGGGGGGCTATGCATGCAACTTGAGACACACATAGGTAATTTATCTTAAATTGCGCGAACCGCTACTCCATAACCGGTGAGCCATTTTGAATCACGCAAAGCCCACTATCATCTTTTTCATGGCTACAATTTTGATTTATTGTAAATTATTGGAAGACTACCTATAGCAGGATTCCCTGAAATGTAACATAAAACATCCATTTTAGTCGATTTAGATGAATCGCGCATAGCGCTTGCGACCAATGATAGTATATATTTATTTAAAGGCAAGCCAGATTAATTTTTTACTTTGGAAAATATGGCAACCTTATTTTATTTATGAAAACGCCACCCATTATCAACCAGAGACAAAATACAGAATAAGGACATTATTTTGTACATATACAAAAGCTGCCGCGCGTTTATAGCCATCATATCCATACGATGGGATAGGCTATTTTTTGTGTGTCCTTTGGTTTGGTTTTTTTGTTTTTTTTTTTGGATTATTACCCTCATTTGTGGATTGTTATGATAATTCAAATTGGTCTCTTCCACTTTCCGCACACAAGTCAACAATGCGCGATAGTGACATTGCGATTGTCCTCCGTACAAATAACACGACAAACGTATCCAATCCACGATATTTTTATATAAACGTTGGGAGTGATGCCAAGAGGAATTAAACAGGGGAGAGAAAAATCCAGTCAGAAAACAGAAAAAGGGGGTGTCAGAGGACTCCATACTAGCACCACCACCAGTCTCTTTACAACTTAATAATAATAAGGATAATAATGCCATTAAGAGCATCGTTTCTACGGTTTAATGTCTCAATTTTGATTGTTTGTTTGCGGATTTGTTTTCTATGATGGGGCGGCTGGCGAATATGGAGTCATTCAGTCGTGTATTGTTTGGGGTGGATGATATGTGTATTCTTAAAGTAGGTATATTGTATAGTGGGGATATTATACCCTCTGGGTTTTTATAACTTGGCCACGCTGGCTTGCCCTCATTTTTTGTTAAGTTTAAGTAAAAGTATTGTGGCTAAATAATAATTATCGCATGAGAGAAGTTTAAGTGCGTGTGTTATATAGGGGAGACATTTTTAATTAATATCTAATCTTTGAAATTGAGATTTACAAATTCTTTGTTAGAATCACGTGAATCACGTCATGCGATATATTCTTTGAACGTATTAAAAGCCATTAAAATTATTCTTAATTCAGATATCTACATAAACATTTTTGGATCTGCACAGCACCTAAAAACCTAGGATATTGGATACTTAAGCACTTAAAACATTTTGAATCGCGCGAATCGCTTTATTTGAAAACCTAACTGCTGTCAATATTTCAGTAAATATCTAATGAGACGGTGATATTAATTTTGTTTCCCATATTTCTATATCTATTTGATTTTTGTTTGTAAATTATTGTTTACAATACTTAGGTATACCTACAAATATGATCTTCAAGTTTGCACATTAACTCTTTTGTTTGTTATTATTTTAACTTGATCTGTTAGGGCAATTATTACATTTGTGTAGCATACAATTTTGAGGTTTAAATCAGACTTAGGTTTGAAATAGTGGAGAATTTTAAAATAGTGGTTTTCGTAATACAGTATTTCAGCTAAGACCATCTATATGTACGATATGTACGTCCACTAGACACAATAATCTCTCTAATTCTATTCGTTTGATTATTTTGAATTTTAAAAAACATAATCCAATAAGTATCTGTGTATCTACAGAATACATGATTTCCATTGATTTATTTCATTTCATTCACAAAAATAATATAGTGTATAAGCGTCTCTCATTATAACCACGCACCTTTCATTTTATTGTTCTATTAGGAAGGTGGAAAATCGAAAAAAATATTCAAACAAAAAAAGACGTGTGAAATTCTTCAATCCAACAAAAGGATCAATGGATTCCTGTACAAAAGGACCCACCAAAGATTTTCGAATAAAATCAATGAATAACAAAAAAAGCAAACAAAACGAAAAGAGAATTTCCGGTTTTTTTGTAAGGTGCTGCACACTTTCAATATATACTGACAACTATGAAAAAAAAAAAAAATAAAAGATACAAAAACACCCGGGTGCCGATGATGCGCATCCTCCTCCTGATGCAAAAGAAGCCTTGATGTCGACCTGCAATCTATACGAATCAGGTGGGCATCAATGGGAATGAGGCTGAAAATGCATCTATATATCTATCAATATCTATATGACAATATATCGCCTCACAGAAAAAAAATAGAAAGAACGAACACAACAACGAAATTCATTCATACCTTTTATCCTTGCTCAGTGATATCCCATCAGCAAAGTATCGAAAGGATCGATTCAGGAAAAATCAATGCGTACAGATACACTATGTGAGATGAGATACAAAGTGTTGTGTGTGTACGCATACAAAAGATTCCGATACGCATATCATCCTTTTCGATGTAATTTATGGAATTGTTGAAGTATACTATATCTCTTGTGTGTGTTTGATTGTGAATTTTTTGTTGTTCGAATAATATAAAACACCAAACACACACCGGCAATCACACACTGCGTTATTATTGTTTGCAATTTTTGTTGGCAATATGGCAATAATGCATTTAGCAACAATTATACCCGCGCGCACAACTTCAATAACTTTCAGGATCATTTCGACAGGAATATAATGCAATAATGAGCTGGTTGTTTTTTGTGTGTTCATTCACAAAAAATGTTATTGTGGACAAAAAAAAAAAAACAGGGCCGAAAATAATAGCACTCTGGGGCATATGTATAGCGCTTTCAGATGAGAAAGTAATTTTTACTTTGGCTGTGTTTTGAGGTGATATGATAAGGGTTTAATGGTTTATCCCGCACTGACAGACGGAATGTACATTTATTTGAAATATAAAACAATAAAAACCTGTTACATTTCTTTAAGGACAGTAAAGTCTAAATTCCTAATGTTATCGTATAGATAATGCTACAAATTCAGCATTCAGTGTGAATTTAAGATGGATATAAAATCGTTTTTTACTAAATATCACTATCATTTTTAACCATGGGGTTGGTCATGTCAAAACTTATTAAAACTTATAACTTTGTCATTAAATTGTTGACGTGTTAACATCTTAGTGCTCAACATTCGTTAGAGAAAAATTGAAAGTAGTGTGCGAACGGATCCGGATTTAACTCAGAAGGTATTGTATTAGTGCTTCTGGAGTATATTCTGAGTTGAATTTGAGAAGCAAAATTCTCTTCTCGAAATCGTCAGAAGATGCAATATGTTTCATTAGACTTGTTTTTGATTCAGGAGGCTTCTGGACATCTAATGGAAAACGACATAAAACTACAATAATCGAGAAATTGTAAAAAGTGAGTTTCGTTATACCGTCCGTCTGTGCAAAATTGGGATTTTCGTTTGTATTTGGTATCTTGGGCATTGGGGATTTTGGTATTTGTAATTCCACTTCCCATTTCCTGAGACAAAATCTTATGTGTTTACTCATCTTCACAGCGAGTGCTAGTAGTCACATATTTATTTTATTTTTGCCTACAATCATATGTGGGATATTCGCCAAAAAAAAGGATGCCACCTTAAAGATCAGTATTTATAGTCACAAATGGTCAATTAGTTTCAAAAATTGGGCAGCCATAGGTTTTAGGATTCAGTGACCTTTCAGATGGTATATTTTTTGAATATCCCACAAATGAGGTATTTTAAAATCCCAACGACATTAACATTTTTTTGTTATTCATTAAAGAAAAACCAATGGCTGGACCAAAAATTAAAACTAGTTGATCTTTTATGGGGTCGCTGAAACCTTACAGATGGTATACCTACTTTCGTTTTGCGAATATCCCAGAAACGAGGTGTTTAAAATCGTTGAGGATCTTGAAAAACTTTAACAACTGATTAAAAATTTTCTAGGCTGACCAATTGCTGAAAGTATATATAGTTGACCTTTTTTGAACAATTACTGATCTTTTTGATATAGCATACTTATTTTGCGAATATCCCACATATGGGGAGCTATAAGATCCCAGAGCCATTAAATATGAAAACATGTCTTAAATCAACAAAAAGTCTTGCAATGGTTATTTTAATAAAATTTTATAATTGTATATGGGAAATGAGCGATGCCGAAAAATTGAAAAATAATACTGACATAAAACGGTTCGTCGCTCTCTATACCCTACCATATACATAATATTAAAAATAATTAAGATACAAAATCCCAACAAAAACACATCAAAATCCCGACTTCTTATAATCCCAACTGCCAAAATTTCCAATATGTCATCATCAGTCATCAGTTTGGTATTTAAAATCAGGCGCTAGATTTTTAATACCTTACTACATATATTAAAAAAAAAAAATGCTAAGTCATTCGGGAATTTGGTATTCCAAGAGTTTTTTTTTTAAACTTTTGATTTTCTCTTAAATATTCTAGTGTTCCTTACTTCCCTTTGTTTGAATTGTTTTCCAACTAGAAATAAGAAGACTACTTCTTCATTTTGCACAAACACTTTGAATATAGGTAGTGTAAAAAGTTGGTTTCAGCTTCGGTGAGAAATGATTTCGATTATTCGTAAAGTTTAAAGAACATTATATTTTTGGTAAGCTTTCAAGTTCGGGATTTGACATATAGGTGATTTTGTAATTTAGAATTTTGGGCATCAGGATTAAGAGCTCTTCGAAATTAGAAGCCTCCAAAAGAAGTGCTCCACCGATAAAAAGTAAAATATCTCAAACGTTCGAGATTGAAAATCAAAAGCGGAGTATTACCTATCTATTGTTACAAATCAGAGTGCCTCATCATTGAGTCTATAGCTTTCTGTTTTTTTTTTTTTATCAAAATGTTGGTTGTTTCAAAAAGGCAACGAAAAAAAAACGTCAATATCTCCAATGACTAGCCCTGGAGACCATTTTAAAGTCAATGAGAGGTATAAGCTATTGTGGGAAATCTTAGGACCTCACTCTGGAACATTGCGGTTATATCAAAATGTATAGTAACACATGATTCAGTAAAAAAAAATTAATAACAAAATGCGGGGCGCCACACGATTCAAAAAAAAATTAATATCTTTCACTATAGAAGCCATAGAGAAAATTTTGGGTTCGTAGATTTGAGTTATTTTGGAAAGTTCAAGACGCTCTCGGTTTCATCCTTAAAAGTCCAGCTGGAACTCAAAGGTCGTCCAAAGTGGACAACTTAAAGTTCAAATATTCCAATTGACAATCAAGTTATCATTCATGAAGATAAAAGTGGGTTTTAGTCGAGTCAGGGTTGCCAATCTAAAAACATCAAGATGAGAGTTTCTAAGACGATTCCGTCTTGAGGGGAAGTCCTTCCAAAGAAGGTGGAATGATTAAGCAGATTAATTAGGTCCATTTGTTGAAACAAAACTTAAATATTTAAGTTCAATATAGACGCTTGTGCAGTGACAGTTTTCGCTGAGGAAAAAGTAGAACATATATTCGTGTAAGTTGAACTTAAATGTTTATGTTCCGTATGAGTAAAAGGCTCTAAAAGATATAAAATATGTTTTTAACAAAACTGTTATACTGCATAATATTATCTTATGTTAAAATTTAAATATGGCGCTTAAAGTAAACAAACTTACCTACATATTAAATCCGATTTTAAATTCGCCTTAAAATTCACTCTCTTAAAATTAACCGAAAAAACGTTTGTATCAGTACTTTGTGTATAGAGAATTATTCCTTCAACCCTACGGGGAACATCTTGTCGTTTTAAATTTCGTCGTTTCGATACAAATCTCATGGTTTTTACTTAGTTTTTATAGAGTTTCTTTGTTAGCCATTATAATAGTTATTTTTCCCTACTTATTTCTCTTATTTAAGTTAATAACGTACCAACCAGGATCTTCTTATCCTAGTTGTAGAAGGAAAAATAATAAATCCCGGGTTGATAGTTAAGTAATTCGGTTCATTAATTTTTGGCGCCCAACGTGGGGCTTGTTTAAATGTCATTTATTAAATATTATAAAAAGACGTTTAATATAAGTTTCTGCATTAATTTTCCGCATAACATTACAGTCTTTAAAAAAAAATATTCTTATCTCACTCCACAATCAATTTATGGGTATCCCAAAGGAGACTATTACAAAAATCAACAAATAATCATATTTCTTCCTTATCGTGATTTTTATTCGTTTACTATTCTACCCAATGGGTTAGGATTGTCCCACATTTCTGGTTCTGGGGCCACAACAAAACATTATGCAAAATTTTATTTTCAACTCGCAGTTTTCCCCAAGGAAAAGCCTCTGGTATATGATTGTGCGAGGCGCAAAAGCTGCGAAAAAAAAGTAAACTTAAAAATTATCGCGCATACACTCATATATATTCGTAGAAATTTATTCAAAATACAATTTCAGTTTACATTATATTTTCTTCCTCTTTGTGCAGGTTTTTTTTTTCTTCCTGTCTCTTGTATACCGCGACCACCCCTGCCCGTATAGTCTTGATATTTTTATTCCCAAGGACAGGATACACAATAGGTTAAAAAACTTGAATGATTGTGACGATTTAAAAGTGTCTGGAGACGGGGGAGTCTTCAGAGTTGAGCTGCTGAAATGCTATAGAGAAAGAGAGTATAAAAATATAATAAATACAAAATTTGCATTCAAGCAACCAAAAATCAAATAAATTGACAGTGAAATTCAATAAGGAAAAAAGAAATGTATATTTGTTTGGGGTGGAAAGCGTTTTTTTTTTTTGTATTTAACTTGATTATATGTAAGTTTTTTTCTGCATCTTTCTTATACCTAGTCCAAACGATATCAGATCAATCTTTGATTTCTTTCAGAAAGTCCTACTTCAATGCTTTTTTTTTTATTTTGTTTGTAAATTGTATCACTAGGGAATATTCTTTTGGGGAAGTATATTATTTTTGACTTTGAGGAGGTTAGGACTACATACCTACTATTAAATTATTGTTCACAGATTGCAAGCGTTAGAAATTATAGGACAAGATTTTTATTGATAATCGATGTATCTTAAAAATTCTACGAAAACTAAATTTCTCTCTATATATCAAACTGATTTTAGTTAACAGTTATTCTGAGCTTCAATTTTTCCTTAAATCGCAGTTTGACACCCAGAACTTTGTTAAGATATCTGTGGCTATAGTCAAAGTCAATATTAGCAAAAAAAAGTTCCCATCAGATCAATTCATCAGGTTTTGCTAGAAATGCCAATGTGAACTTATTACCCTTTATTTTTGTCATATCTACGGCCACCCGCCGGGATAAATTAAATATCTCTCCACACTTTTTTTATGTTAACCAAGGCTGTGACTATGCTAAGCTTAATAATGTGGTACAACAATGGAACCACAGTGGTGATAATGATAGTTTTACACTTTATTCCTTCCAGGGGTGGACCAATCACAATCACAATCACAACACAATTTCAGGATTTGAACGACGAGAAGCCGCCTGGCCGTGCCATACATATGGTTCTATGTATAAGCTATACAAAAGGATAATTACATATTTCTCTTAAACACTATACTCTGTTGAAGTGTATATATGCATAGTTTACACCATAAATTCTACTCACCCAAAAGTTCCTACCAGCATTTGATTATACACCTCAAATTGCGACCATTGTGAATGACAATTGTTTAGCCAAAACGGTTTTCAAGCGGGAGTTCTTTCTTAGGAATAAGTATGTATATGTATGTAGAGAATAAATTTAAGGTCAACTTAATACCGAAGTGGAACCCTTGTTCACACTTTTTGACATTTTGGTGTAGCTAGCTCGAAAAAACGCCCACTTCCTTCTCATATAAGTATAGAAGAACACATAAAACATATAGTTTAGTTTTTTTATTTAGAAAATTTTCTTTGTCTTTGACAAAAGGACCTTCGATGTTTCGATGTAAACTCTTTTCTTCTGTGATTCACATTCACTCTTTTGTGTTTTCTTTTTTTATTAATCCTAGTGTTTGGCTATATTGTTCCGTTGAGATTTCGTCACCTTTGTGTGCTTATTGTCCTCTTTGAAGTACAGGATCTTATACTTTATTTCATTTTGTTCACCGAATTAGTTCTCACTTCGATTGGATTAAATTATACTTTAATGAATAGGTGCGAAGTCGAAGTGCGTGAAAATCAGCAGGAAAACCTTATTTCATTTTAAATCAAATAATTATCATTCTTGGGTGCCCTGTATACATACAGATATGGACTTCTTGACTTCTTTTTGTTTGAAATAATATTATTTCACATGGCAAACTAGCAGAATGGCAAACAAATTGATGAAGGGTCTTTTCGTGAATGAAGAAAGCGAGGCGAAATCGAGAGACTAGGAGAGTGCTAGAGAAAGAGTCAGTTATGGTCAAAAAACAGAAAGCAGTAGTACCTACATATATCCGAATGAGGTTAAATGAGATTGATAGCTTCAAACCAGTGCTGGAGGGTATTTTTAAGAAAAAATCCCTTGAGTCAGTCGAAAAATGCCTATTTCGTCCCACAAACCTTTTTTTTTTCTCTTTTTATTTCCTACAGAAAAAAAAGAATATATTTTCATTAAGTATTTACATATAATAGAATATGAAGAAAATTTGAAAAGAAAAATTCTTCTGTTTAAATGGAGCGAAATGAATAAAATGCAAGTTATTGAAGTAAATTAAATTCCTTGCTTAAATAGTCTTCGATATTATTTAAAGAATCTTTTGTTCTTCAGTATCATTAAAAACAAAGGAAGTTGCGATCACCATTAAAAAAAAAACTTTAAAAAGTTGCTAAATAAATATTTTATTAAAGTAACGTTCTTGCTATTATTTATTCCTTTAGTTTAATAAAATAGTTCGTTGAGAAGATTCTAGTTTTTCATTTCGTTAAAAAGTGTTTCGTGAATAGTCTTCGAATAATTCTTAAAATTGAAGGTTTGAATGAAACAACAACCACTTGAGTGAGCTACAACCAAAAATAATAATAATTTTTAATTTTGAAAATTTCCTGATTATCTATCAAATTATCTTCAATGCAAGTGGTTAAAACTTGATGAAAATTAGTTCTGAATTCTTTTCGAAAAAAATGTGAAGAAATCGAAATCGAAAGCTGTTTCTGATTTTTCTTCAAACTTTCTTGGTAGTTACCACGTTTTGGGGTATAAAAATCTTTCTTCGGACTTGTTTGCATTTTTGAGAGAATGAAACTCAACTTTTTAGCAAATAGTAGGTCTGTTCGTTTACTTTCTAAAAAATGCCAATTGCAACCAATTTTATTTTTTTGACAAAATTTTGTTAGTTATTTAAATAATTGGTAGAAATTAATAATTTTGGGAAGTGAACGAACAGATTCAATGATTGATTATCGATAGTTCGATACATAACCGGCTATCGATTCTATCGATATTCGAGTTTTCTTTATAAAAATAGTAAGGTACAGAATTTTGGATTATGAATAGATTAATTAAATTTCAGATTTTAAAATGTTAGAACATTTTATTTTCTATAAACAAATAACGTAAAACTTGGATAATAACTAAATTATCATTAAAAACAGACAATTTAACGGTAGGGGTCTTTTTCGCATGCCCGGAGGAAATTTCTCGAAAAAATTACGTCGAGGCTAAACAATTTGTATGTTAAATGCAACAACAACTAATCTTTTTCAGGTTTAGCTAAGGGCAGAAAATTCTCGGCGCCAAATTTAAGCATCGAGAAAAACTGTATTACCGGCTTGAATTGCATACTTGTTATCGATTATCGATAGTTTGTATGGAAACTCCATTTTTTAGGGATAGCATCGCTTATCCCCGATGTCGTTTGTGTTCAACCAAATCTGTGATTGCTAAAAAAACACACCTATCGTCAATCTTGATAAATTCTTCAATATATCGATTAAAAACAAGGATGGTCTCCTTAAATTTCATCGAGTTGAAATAAAGAAAATACCGACTTGCATTTATCTACAGTAAAATGTCGAAGTTTAAAAAAAAAGAAATGTATTTCAATGAAAGTCGAAATTTAACATTTTTCACCAACTAATTTTTGAAAATTGCCTGCTTTAATCAAAATTATCGATTTTTTTAACTGCTTAAATTTAATAATGTTACAACCGACTATTAAAAGATTGGGGGCGGAGGGTGTTTACTTATATTCCTCCACACCCTAACCCGCTACACCCTGGGCCTACAATTTTCTGCAAATCCAAACTGCTAAGATGAGAGACAGTTTTATGCGTTAGAATTTTTGCATTTATTTTTCGACAACCCTGTGGACCTCTGAGGATAAAAACACGGATACAGTGGGAAATCCTTGTATTGCCAACTTAAGTTATGTAATAAAATTCTCTGAAGGTCTTATTGTTAGAGATATAAAGTCATCTGAGGTTTTTAGGACCAGTTTTTCCTTGGAGAGTTAAGCCCAGAGTAAGCTATCTCTTTAAATAAATGCATCTACAGTTAATACAAATAAGCTGTTTTGATGGAAGGATGGATATGCGGAAGGAACTAAAAAACTCGGAGGATGAAACTACAAAGGAATTTGTTCGATTAATCCAGAGTTAACTCACAAAATTTGCTCCGCTAGCTCTAGATTAATCCCACACTGAAAAACTGGGTCCTAGAAACATATAATTAATACATTCACTTGAAACAACACCCATAATCAAGTTATGAAAAGAGTCCCTATACTACGTATTTATCAGATATTTGTTGTTTGTTTATTCTGGTTGTTCAAACAGTTGTGTGTTTGTACACATCAAGTGTCATATATGCGTTATTTAACAATTTTATTCAAACCACAATTAACCAGTCTAAATCAATTGAAGAATTTACTATACATCATCATCGCACCCTCTATGGAATTCATAATAATCAAATAACATTCACAGTCGCACCCTCAAAAATGATATTATAAGAACGTTTACCCTGCTCGTCCTCCTTATGCGGCAAACGCAATTCAAGTTTAATTATATGATGCCTGCTTACAGGTGTGAATTTAATTGAATTTCACCGAGATGTAGATTAGAAATTCAACAAAACAAACATTGACAAACCCTCACTCCAGTTTTTATATAGACCTTCCATCCGTATAGGGAGTATAGTCTTTTTGCCTTATAACGTCCCGGGAAAGGAGCTTATTTCTCTTGGTTTATTTTTTTTTTTTCTGATATCTAAAAACGGGCATAGAAAACTCCTTGACAGAGGAAAAAGAAATACAAAAAAAAACAGAAAATGTTTTGAAAATACCTGCGTTTGTCAACATGATCGCGCGCACCATCATCATTTTCATCATCAAGTGTGCTGTGCGGTAACAAGGACAAGGCGATGAGGGAATGAATAAAGTAAAAGAAGTCCTTTTGAGCAAATATTAATACAACGCGCGGTTTATTTTGTTGTTGTTCGGATTTGAATTGGTTTGATGATGGTACACCTTCACGTCGAATGGAATGTTGTAACCTGCGACAAATTCAAAAGCAATCTATATTTACACAGCGAGTCCTTTTATATTAGATTGTGTTGAATACTTTCGCGGCACCACAATAACGGACGTTTGCGAAAAAGTAAAATATTTAACAGTAAAGGACAAAGTCACACAGAAGCACTGCCTGATTGAAGTGGATGTTGGTTCATTTGATTCGTTAAATAAACGTTGACACCACATCCAAACCACCACCGACCGCCACTACCATTCAGCCACCCATCATATCAAGAAAGGCAACCAAAACGCAAACTTAAATAAAATGATAACAAAAGCAAGTCCTGGAAATTTAAATGTCAATATACGTGTAAATGCTTGCCTCTAACTTCAAATCAAAGGACATTCAGCTCCATTCACAATACACAAATCACAATAAGTATAACTTTTTTGTTGTTTGCCATGATGCTAAAAAGGAGAGGGTGATGATGGTTTAAGATTAATCACTTGTAAAATTTATGAATCAAGGATACCAAGAGGACGAGATGACAACTTTTTCTATATGTATACGAAGATGAGGAAGAAATCGGAAATTAATTAATTTAAAGGAAATCAAAGAAAGTCAACCCTTTTGACTTCTTGTTTTCATTTTTGAAAATCTTGCTTTATTTTTCTGTCCCTCTCTCGTTCTCTTTCATTCCCCATTCGACTATGAAAGGATTCATTTTCTTTTGATGGAGTCCTTCTTTTTTGTTTGTCTGCCCAACCCCCGCTCCAGAGATATATACACACATAAAAAGCAATTGTCGGGTTGTTGGTTATAATTCACCACAGCATCAATGAGGACCGAGGACATTTAAAAGTATATTTTATTTTGAAAAAGGATTGTTTGGTGATTTTTTGTGATTTCAATTTCCTTGATTGAGGTTTAATTGTTTGGAATATTTACTCTGTGATCGTTTTTCAATGAGGTCCTTTCATGTGCTTGAAATTGTATGGAGATATATATTTATAGAATCCTTTTGAAGTTCAATATGGTCTATAGGTCTTCTTTATATAGGTTGATGTCGTATATAGGAACAATAAACGTGACTTATGGAAATTAAGTTTTTGTGGGTGAATGACTTTTAAACACATCTGATAAAATTGAGTACCTCTATACCTATATATGCACATAACATAGACTTATTTTACACGTTATTGTATTGTGGCCTTTTGTCTCATGAGGGGTGAGTTTAAAACCTCCATCACTCTCGAAATAATATCTTATATTTTTAACATGACTAAAAGCTACTTTTCTTATGAAAAAGGCTAAAGGCTGAATATTATTACTCATGTAAGATATTTTTCAAAAATTTCAAGGTCATTCATATTCATATTCAACGTTGATCTTCAAGGTTATTTCAAGGTCAACCTTTTTAAATATGATAACCGCGAAAAGAATTTTCGCACTTTAAATATAAAAACAAAAGAGTTTATGCACAAACTTGAATATCATGATGATTTTCATATCCATAATCCAAAAAACCTTTAGTGTCAGAACACAAACGAATTGACTACTGAATAGTTTTTGCATGTGCGCGCGCTCTTATACAAGTCCATGGTAATCATACTTTAGCAACCAAACTGTTGCGAAACTGAAAGTTGCATGTGCGCGCCTAGCCTTAGAAAAACCAATCGTGAAGTTAAATGAACAAGATTTAAATTCGATTCTATTTACGTCTTTATAGTTTTAAAACTTAATTTGAATTATTCCATATGGCCCTGATGTAGACTTGCATACATGCTGGAAAGAGTCAAAGGCCCAAACCACCTATGATTTGTTTACCAATATTGTAAATTTCACTTATTTAGGACGGCTCCAAATTTACAGAGTAGAAAACCGATTCTCGTTCTACGAAAATGTGAAACCAAACATTACATACTTTCTTACTAAGAATTTTCTTGAACGACGTGGCGTCATTCGAAAGTATGTAAATCTGTAAAAAGAAAGAGTCAGAGAAAATATTTTTTTTATGTTTTGTTGGTGCAAAATGATGTGCTGCCCTGTGCTGTAAACATTTTTAAAAAATTCTCAAATTTTACGGATGATTTTTTTTTTTTTTCAAAATTACGATTTTATAAAAAAATAAAATTTTGCTGGTTTTCTTCAGTTTTTCCTCTTCAGAGCCGCAGAGATAACAAAACTCGCATATTTGCAACTTTTACAGCTGAAACAAAATTTTGCCAAGTGCAATAGCGTTAAGTTAGCACCACCATTTTTCATTTCACGATTTAAGAAAAAAATAAAATTGCGCTGTGAGGTGCTCCACTTGTGCTGCTTTGTGCCGTAAATCTTTTTAAGAAATCGCACATTTTCAAATTTTACGGATGAATTTTTTTTGCAAAATTACGATTTTCGCAAAAATCAATATTGTGCTGTTTTGTGCTCAGTTTTCATCCTAGGAACCACAGATATAAACAAAAACTTTGCATGTTTGTAATTTTTATGGCCTAAACTAAATTTTGCAAAGTGCCGTAGTATGAAGTTAGCGCCGCCATTTTCGATTTCCAAAAAAAATGAAAGTCTTGCTGTGATGTACTCAACTTGTGCTGCGTTCTTCGTAATTATTTTGAAAAAATTCGCAAATTCGCAACTTTTATGGCTGAAATTAAATTCTGCGAAGTGTCAAAGTGTGAAGCCTTTTTGGATTTTCAAAAAAATTTAATCTATGCTGTGATGTGCACAACTTGACCTGCCTTATGCCGTTAATATATTTAAAAAATTCTCAAATTGCAAATTTTACAGATGAATTTTTTGGCAAAATTACGATTTTTTTAAAAATCAAAGTTGTGCTATTTTTTGCTCAGTTTTTCGTCCTAAGAGCCGAAAAGATAAAAAAAAATCGCATATTTCCAACTTTTACGGCGGAATCTAAATTTTGCGAAGTATCATAGCGTGAAGTTTCGCCATTTCCGATTTTCAAAAATATTTAAATTTTGATTTGATGTGCACAACTTGTCCTGCCTTGTGCCGTTAATATTTCTAAAAAATTCCCAAATTGCAAATTTTAAGGCAAAATTACGATTTTTTTTTTAAATCAAAGTTTTGCTGTTTTTTGCTCAGTTTTTCGTTATAAAAACCGCAGAGATAAAAAAAATTCGTATATGTGCAATTTTAACGACCGAAACCAAATATTTCGAAGTTCCATAGCTTGTGCTATTGTGTACAAGTTGAGCACATCACAGCACAATTTTAATTTTTTTTTTAAATCGAAAATGGGGGTGCTTACTACACGCATATCCCGCCAGGATTCTATCCAGTCCAGATTTTAGCTGGCCAAGGAAACCTGAAGGAGTGTGAATCTTTGATATGACCTTCCTAAACCTTACAGTATCATTTGTAGGCTCAATGAGTCTACAAAATTTCCTTCAGGTGCAGCGGTAATCAAGGTACCACAACATCTAACTGATAAGCCCGCAACTGTAGTGCCTGGGCGAAACGCATTTGAACTAAAGGTCGCAAAATAGCTTTTAATTGGGTAATCACTATAAAGAATCAAAGACAAACAAGGCATATTTTGTTCAAAAACTGAAATTTAGATCAAATTTAAAATCATTGAAACTTTTGCAAAAACCTCAACCTCTATCCTTTTATTTAATACATTTTTTTTCGAAACACTTAAGACCCTTTTAAGAAGTTGAAGTAAATATAGTTCATGGACTTAATACAGCAATCATTCAAGTATACTGTGACAGATGCGTGATGTCCCCTTCAGCAATATAAAAATGACACGATGATGACGATAATATTAGAAAAATAAACCGCGAGCTCAATTATCCATTCATCATGATCTTCTTTTTATTTTCTTCTGCGTAGAAAAATTTAAACAGTCATCAAAAGGATTCTTTATTTTATTTTCATAGACTTCCTTTCTTTAACATTCAACCAACCATATGCATCGTCTTGTTTTCTTCTTCTCTCAATAAAAACATTATTGGTTTTCTATTTATATTTTTTAAAAAGCGCAGACAAAAACTCAAATATTGACAGATCACATGAATTTTGACAATAAAGGACACACAGCATTCATTTATCTGTGCCAAAAACGTGAACTAAAAAAACAAAATCTGTCGCAGATATTTTCTTTCGCATCCATGGCCATCACCATCATCACACATTGACAATTGATATAATTGTTTAACTCAAGTAGGTACTCTCTCGATTGCTATGTGAAATAAAAATTTAAAAATGAAAAAAAGGTCAGGAAAAAGGACTCTTGACGAATTAAAAAATAAGAAAAAAAAAACTTGATTCGCCAGAGGCTGTACTATACATGCAAAAGTACCTTTGAATAGAAAAAGAGCTCTATAGTATACTTGTTAAGGTATCTCATTTGAGGAAGAAAAAAAAAACCCACTAAATGCGCAAAACTACTTGAACCGCAGCACAAATCTGCATGAACAAATCCCAAGATGTCGTCCTTCGTCGACGCACGAATGCAATCCTGAGAAAATAATTCTCTAGCCAGCGTGTCAGAATTTGCATCCGTTTTAACACTTTTTATTAGCACAGAATTCAGTTTAAAGTGGACGAAGACCACAAGGAGATTTTCCCACAAACCATCAAACCAAACTTCCACATCAAAATTTTCACTCCATAAATCCAAGAAACTTTGCGGAACAAAAAAAAAAAAAAAAAAACACACTCAAAACAGCAATCAGTCAAGGACTCTTTCCCGTAATCGACGACGGCAATTTAATAAAAAAAAAATAAAATTAATAAAACCCTCGTCATACCTGGATTAAAATTTCATAAAAAAAAAATAAAACAATGAAAATTCTTAAGTAAATCATAAATGCATTTTAACCACATCCAACCACTTAGGGGTTGAAAGTCTCTCTCGCGTAATCACTCTCTAGCCTAATTCCACAGCGAGTTTGGAAATCCTTCACATAATTCAGCACTTCCTTAAGGGGGCTGCAAAAATTGCTATAAGAAAAGCACATAACAGTATAGTTGTAATTATGAGGAAAACACAAGATCTTGGCAGGAATTCTTTTCGTTCCCGTGTAAGGTTAGGGCCTCGCACTCAAGCCGGATTTTATGTGCGCGTTTAGCTTTAAGTGGCTTGAAGCCGTCATCGTCATCATCATCATTCATAAGGTTTTTGGCCAGAAGTGGCCACTTAAATCGATAAGTTGGTTTTGCGGTTGATTTGTTGAGAGGATCCCACGGCTTGTGTATGGCCACATAACAGTAGTTGGCCTGTGGTGATCTTAAGGGTCTCTCGCTCTCTGTATTGTTCATGCGGACGCGTTTATATACTAAACGCAAATCCTGACCGAGGCAATTAGGGGATAGTGTGATGTATTTTTACGAACAACCGCGCAATCTTTGGGAATAAATAATTTTTCACTTTCAAATCCAAAATCTGCACTTACTTGTTTTTTTTTTTTCTCTCGCTTATTTCTCAAGTCCACCCACTTTGATTTTGTATGGAAATCTGCAATTGGCGGGATATATCCTAAGGCCACAACAAATTACTTCTTTGATTGCGGTTTTTTTGAGGTGTTGTGTATCATTTGAAAGTTGAAACTGAATCGGAAAAACACATAGCAAAAAAAATATACATACATTATGTGTGTCATGCTGTGAAAAAGGTGTTTTATGTCACAGCAATTTGGGTAAATTGTTGGTAAGTAAGTATATAGGTACAGTTAGAAGGGGAGGTTTTTTTTCAAACGCCCACGAATCTTGTTATGAGTGGTTGTTGACGAGTTGAGGGGAAGAATATGTCACTTTCAGATGTGAAATTCGATACAATTTCTTTTCATTAATATTTTAAGGTACCAAACATACGAACATTAAATATATATATATACATAAATCGGACATTTACGATTCTACATATATATTGGCTGCAAAGTCAAAAACTTGACTCATTCAGATTTAAAAGGTTAAAAAGTTTTAAACTACCTATCGGGTGAGCCATATGTTGGTTCCTTTTTAAATCATATAATATTTTTGACACTGATAGCTTGTAAGCGTTCTAAAAATTGACAGAAAATACAGTTTTTTTTTACTGTGGTAGGTATAGGTACTAAAATTAACACTTAAACATAGGAAATATTGAAAAGTTACTTTCCCAAGTGGAATGCTGATGAGTTGGGAAAATCATTTTGAATTATGAATAGAAATTTCGACCGAAATAATAACCGTGTTTTTTTTTGCAAGCCCCGGTGAAATTGTTCTAAAAAAACGACACCTTGTCCTGCAATTTACATTTTAATTGCAAAAACAAGCGCGGAGGATTCTCGGGGCTTTAGGCCCCAGTTATAGCTATCATTGAAAACCATCATTGAAAACTTTAATGATTGGTTTTGAGGGACTTAAAAAGCAAAACCAGTGCATATTTTGATGCCAATATGAAGGCGGTGACTTAATTATTAATTTTTGCCAAAAAAAAATTTCGTTTTGGCCCAACCGTCCACATAAAATGACTTTTATTATTTCAATGATTGAACTACCTTACCAATGATCATTGAAAAATTAAACTTAATTTTATGGCGAAGTTTGGGATCGAATTGATTTTTTTTTTCACTAAACTAATAATTCAATCCATTAGCTTTATTTTTGCATCAAATTAATTACCGATTTTACTTTCTAAACGTCTCAAATTCCGTCATTAAAGTTTTCAATGATGGTTTTCAATGATAGCTATAACTGGCACCTTAGGCTTAACTTGAGCACCGGAGGAAAACTGTGTTACCGGTGGCGTGAATTGCATACTTGTTATCGATAATTTGTATGGAAACTCCATTTTGTTTCTGTAACGGCGTCTCCAATTCCCGATGTCGGGTTTTTCTACCCTTCGGGCTTGACAAAAAAAAAAACATGGCTAATAATTTACCACCTTCAGATGTTGTACGCAAGTTTGTGAAGAAAGTTCGAGAAGCTGACTGATGGTTTGCTGGTTGATAACCGAACATAATCCCATTGATGCATGCTGATTCCTGAATTTTGATGACTTCCTTGGTGTAGTTTCTGACCCATGTTTCTCCACGCAAGACAACGATGGAAAACGCTGCAGTCACTGGAGTGCGCTACCGAGACATAATTACCGATTTTTTAGGGCCAGACAAATTAGGATTTGGATTTGTGTGAGCTTTTGTTTCAACAAGATGGGGCAACGTTTCGATTTGTTGCACACTAAGCTCAAAAATCGTGTAAGCAGTCGTTTTGGTGATATTCCTTGGTCGCTACGATTTTTAAATCTCTCGAAAACTATCGGGATGCCATACAATTTTGACATGTTGTTTCTTCGGCAATATGGTAGCTGAAAATGGTGTGCACTAATTATAGTAGATATTAGAGGCACCATTTATCTGGAATAGTTCCAGGATTTTTGGATCGACCGAATTCTAATAAAGGGTTTTTCAACCGTCGAAATTGGGTTCAGCGTCTGGACTTCTGCAAGCGTGCCCGTGGTGGCCATGTAAAAGAAATCGAGTTTTGAACATAATGGCATCAAACGTACTTTCACAAGAATAAAGAATTTCATTAATATTCAAAACTGTTTTTGTTTTATTTAAAAAAAATGTTTGTAGCGCTCTTATTGAAAAACGCGATATATACAAATTGTATTCAATAAAAGTAGCATGCAGTAAAATTATCATGCAATAAAATAATTATGATACTTTTCTCGCATGATACTTTTTTCGAATGATACTTTTATTGAATGCATTTTTTTGACGAATGCTCGTTGCTATCAGTCTTTCTAAGGTCTTGAGAAGAAAGGAGAGTATAGGCTTATTGGCCTGAAGTCTTTTGCTTCAGGGTGAGTGGGCTTTCCAGCTTTTGGAATGAAAATAACATTGACTTTTCTCCAACTAGATAGAATATAGGTGATGTTTAGCCTTTGTCTAAAAATGTCCACTATAATATGATTAGAACAATTATGTCTTTGCTGACTTGTAGATATGCTGAGAAGGAGATTCAACGGCCCAAGAAACCTTCCTCGCTTAGTTATGTTTTTTTTTTTTTTTTGCGCACTTCTATTTAAAGTGAAAAAGTGAGTAAAAAAAACACGTCTTATAAATATAAGATAAGAAGTCAAAAGTAACACAAAAATGTTTTCTAGTGTGATAATTTTTTTTCTAAATTTTTAAGTGCAATATTGTTTGAACCAGACTGCAAAATGAAAACAAAATCGGTCAAACCATGAAAAATATGTTCGCGCCAATTTTCGATTTTCAAAAAAAAAAAAAAAGATGTGCTGTAATCTGCGCAACTTGTGCTGCGTTGTGCCGTAAATCTTTTTGAAAATTTCGCAACTTTGCAAATTTTACGCACGAAATTTTTTGCAAAATTAAATTTTTTTTTAAATTTCAAAGTTGTGCTGTATTGTAAGCAATTTTTCGTTCTAAGAATCAAAAAGATAAAAAAAAATTCGTATATTTGCAACTTTTATGGGCGATACTAAATTTTGCGAAGCCCCATAGCGTGAAGTTAGCATCACCATTTTCTAAAAAAAAAGTTTTGGAAATATCCAAATTTTGTATCTTTTTGGCTTTTTGCCGCACAAACTAAGCACAAAACAGCACAACTTTTTTTATTTTGAAAATCAAAAATGGCGATGCTAACTTCACGCACATCAACATTTCCTGCCTAAAGCCCGAACCACACTACTCTCGTGTGGTGTGTTGTGGAGTCGTGTGTTGCTATCGCTCTGATGTATTTCATATGCGTAGAGCGTTGTGTCAAAATATATGAAATACATTGGAATGACAGCGACACACTACTCCCCAACACACCACACGAGATAAGTGTGGTTCGGGCTTAAGTGTTTTAAAAAATATCCATTTTGATATAAAATTTAATTACCTACAAAAAGTATTATGAGTTAAATTCTTAAATACGTCTTAGTTTTCGAATTATACCAAAAATATCGAAAAGTGATCAGACGGCGGCGGCGCCTAGACTAAGCCATCTTTATCCATATTACTTTAGTGTCGATAAATAGAGACAAAAGTTTTTTTCTGAAAACAGCGAACAGAGCCGAAATTTGCCTTCTTACTAAGAGATCAAGACTTTAATTATGTTAATAGGTATTTTTATTTGTATCGTTTCGAGTGAATCAATCCAGATTTTTTAAACAAACAAATCCATCGCACTGAATTTTATGTTAACCAACAAAAAAACAACATATCTAAACAAAATACCCAAAAAAGGATAATACAAAAAATTATTTCCTAAATTTCCATTTAAAAACAAAAATAAAAAACAATAAAGCAATTTAATCATCGGTGATGTTGTTGTATATATGTATACCTACATAAACAACTTTTAAAATAATTTTATTGCAACGCGAAACGCGCCTCTAAGCCAATCCCATAATTATTGTGTCTGATGTGTATTTCTTGTTGCAAGGACATCAACATTAACAAAGTTCGAAGGAAGAATAAAACAACACAACTTTTATAATAGGTATTCGATATCCCATCATAATGATAAAACATCTCTGAAGTCCTAGTTTTTGTGTACATATCAGCGTAGCAGTATACAACTGATGTTAAACATCGAAAGACAATTAAACAATTTCGTCATAACAATAGATTAGGGCATAGTACACAGGACGACATACATTAGCAGGCCTCCTCTTGAGTCATAAAATAATTGTTTAGTGTTTATGGCTTTATCTGTATATCTGTGTATCTGTGTTCCTCGAAATGTTTACCATAGTAAATTTTGAAAGGATACAAATACAACAGACAGAAAGGACCTTTCTTTTCCGGACTGCTAATGGACATTCAACATCGCACCATCGGAAAATCGCACTGTGATTGTAAAACTTAATTGCATTTTATTGCTATACGCGCATTTACATATATATGTATGTAGGTAGATAAATATTGGGATTGAGACGCGCGGGATCCGTGACGCGGCATCATAAGTGATGCCGGATTATGTGATCCTGCATTTGACCTGATATGGCAATGAGATTTTCTTTGTTGCTGTATAATGGTTATGCCTTCAAAAAGGACACTGTACTGTCAGTCGTCAGACGGAATATACCACATTTTGTGCATATAATAATAAATAAAGAGGCGGGTTCATTGTAAATTGTTGTTTCACCATAGAATGGAAACAATAGACGACACTGCAATTATACTATCGAGGAGGGAGAAATTGTGTTTAACTTAGAAATTTACGATAAATTGATTAAATATTTGTCAGTGAGGCGAGACAAAAAAAAATTACAAAAATGACAATCACACTTCGAGCAAGGTTTCATATTTCAAAAACAATTTTAATTTTGTCAGAGACTTCTTGTAACTTTCGATTTGTCAAGTTACCCGCTGCTCTTAGGAGGGAAATTCTATTGAATAAGAGGCTAGAGGGGGCAGATAATATTTGTGTTTTTTTTTTTTTCAAAACCCGAAGGAAAACGGGGTATAGGGTCTTAACAGTTTACTTCTAAGATAATGTAATAACAACTAATTCCCTATGGACTTAGTATCGATAGTTAGTACGCGGAAACGTCAATTTTTTTTGTTGATGGCATCGCTGATAATTCCCTAGCGATAGGTGTAGGCATGCCAAAAAAAAAACAATGTGTTCTTCTTTCAACAAAACTATATTTTTGGCAACTGGATACAATAAAGGCTCATGACCAATTTAATTCAGACTTTGTAAACACATTGTGATCGCACATAAGAGCAAGTTCGTGCGACCCAGTCGTGATGCATAGAGTTTTTGTATGAAAATCAAAAATGGCGGTGCTAACTTCATGCACATTGCTTACTCGCTTAATCTTCCAAATGCAACTTCAACTTTTATATAGAAAGATTTATAATGGTAGGAAATCGAAAAGAATAAACTTGACAGATAGTGGACGTGCTATACTTTGACGTATAGAGAATATTTCGTTTCAAATGTCAACCGATTGCCCTGAAACCGCATTTTCTGCAGCAAAAGATAAAAGCAAATATTTTCGGATTTTTCAGAGATTTTTTAATCCGACGTCATCGTCCATGGAATTTGACAGTTAATAGCTTGACAGATAGTGGAAATTCTATATTTTGAAGTGTAGAGAATATTTCTTTTCAAATGTCAACCGATTGCCCTGAAAGCGCATTCTTCTGCAGCAAAAGATAAAAGCAAATATTTTTCAGAGATTTTTTAATTGATGGAATTTGACAGTTAATAGCTTGACAGATAGTGGACATACTATATTTTTCAAATGTCAACCGATTGCCCTGTGAAACCGCATTTTTCTGCAGCAAAAGATAAAAGCAAATATTTTCGGATTTTTGAGAGATTTTTTAATCCGACGTCATCGTCCATGGAATTTGACAGTTAATAGCTTGACAGATAGTGGAAATTCTATATCCGATTGCCCTGAAAGCGCATTTTTCTGCAGCAAAAGATAAAAGCAAATATTTTCGGATTTTTCAGAGATTTTTTAATCCGACGTCATCGTCCATGGAATTTGACAGTTAATAGCTTGACAGATAGTGGAAATTCTATATTTTTCAAATGTCAACCGATTGCCCTGAAATCGCATTTTCTGCAGCAAAAGATAAAAGCAAATATTTTCGGATTTTTCAGAGATTTTTTAATCCGACGTCATCGTCCATGGAATTTGACAGTTAATAGCTTGACAGATAGTGGAAATTCTATATTTTGAAGTGTAGAGAATATTTCTTTTCAAATGTCAACCGATTGCCCTGAAAGCGCATTCTTCTGCAGCAAAAGATAAAAGCAAATATTTTTCAGAGATTTTTTAATTGATGGAATTTGACAGTTAATAGCTTGACAGATAGTGGACATACTATATTTTTCAAATGTCAACCGATTGCCCTGTGAAACCGCATTTTTCTGCAGCAAAAGATAAAGGCAAATATTTTCGGATTTTTGAGAGATTTTTTAATCTGACGTCATCGTCCATGGAATTTGACAGTTAATAGCTTGACAGATAGTCGAAATTCTATATTTTGAAGTGTAGAGAATATTTCTTTTCAAATGTCAACCGATTGCCCTGAAAGCGCATTCTTCTGCAGCAAAAGATAAAAGCAAATATTTTCGGATTTTTCAGAGATTTTTTAATCCGACGTCATCGTCCATGGAATTTGACAGCTAATAGCTTGACAGATAGTGGAAATTCTATATTTTGACGCATTCGTACAAAAAATTGAACTCGAGATTTTGATCAAACTTGACATTACGAAGACGAAAAAAGTGGGTCTCGCAAAAACGTCCGTCTGTCTGTCTGTCTGTCTGTTCGACTACAGCCTAAACGGATGGGTCGATTTTCTTTAAACTTGGTACCTAGCGTTTTTAGGACATTCCCCCACCCTTTTTTTTTCTCTTTTTTTTTTAGGACCAAAACTAACAGTAGCTGTCATACAAAATTTCTTGGCCAAAAAGGAAAAACTTGTTTTCTCAAAACCAGCGCTACCAATTTTTTTTTACAGCTCAATAAATTTAAATAGTTATAAGTTGCCGTTTAATAAAAAAAAAATGGTTCCGAAAAATGGTTATTAATGGTACCTCCCAAAGAACCATTTTTTTGATTTTCGCTTTTCTCGAAAACGGTTGAACTGATTCTGATAAATTTTTTATAAAGAATTATATTGACACATTCTAAATAATATTGTGTACCAAAATTTTCAAAAAAAATATTTTTTGGATTTTTAAAAAAGTTTTTAATTTTTTTTCGAAAACTCAATATTTCAAAAACTACTCTACCTAGAAGATTTTTGACAAAAATTATTCTTACACCCAAAAATAACGGTGCCTCCCATACAAATGTTCAAAAACCGTTAAGAAAAATATTTTTTCTTCTCAAAAATAACTCCTACGATTTTGATAAAAGTTTTTTGTGTGTTAAAATTAGTACGATCTACCATTTAAAAATTTTTTATTTTACGTTTATTAACAGTAACTCTCATAGAACGGTGTTTTTTGATTTTCGATTATCTCAATATTTGATCCACCGAATAAAATAAGATTTTGTATAAAGAAGCTCGAAACAAATATCAATAAAAGTGCGTAGCAAAATTTTCTAAAAAAATAATTTTTGGATTTATCAAAATTATTTTTTGAAAATTCGATATTTCGAAAACAGAGGTAGCAGATTTTTTTGTAAAGTTCAATTTTTAACTTAACATTAACAAAAATGTTAGCGAAATTTTAATTTTTTATTTTTAAAACCGCTCCTACGATTTTCAAAATTTTGTTCTCATAAATTAAGATTTATATAAAAAATCAGATGGTGTACTTATGATGTTGGGTAAAAAAAAGATTTAAAGTATTTTAATCAATTTCTTTCTAATTTTGTTGATTTAAAACAATTTATAATTTCCTTTTATGCATATTGCTTATGTGCAACACTAGGCTAAATATTGTTAATTTTTGTATACTCACATCATAATACCACCTGCAACTAAACTAAGTTTTGATAAATTGATAAAATATACACTCCCATAGCTAATTTATTTCAGACTATAGAACCGCAATGTGATCGCGCATAAGAGCAAGTTCGGTCGCATATTTTTTTTTAGTCCGTCGTCATCGTAGCCGTTCTTAGATGAAATTTGTCAGTTGATGGCATATCAGATAGGGGACAAATTATATTTTGAATTATAGAGAATATTTCGATCTCACTATCAAAACCGATTGCCCTTAAATCGGAGTTTTCCGGCGTTTCGCTAATGTTATTTTCGCTCCCGCCCATGAGCGGGCCTTTCCCAATTGAGTTTTAGCGCTCGCGAGCCAAACACCACTCTTACACCCCGGTTCGGAGAATAAGGAATTTATCTGTCGTTTTTGTAGTTACAACTCTTTTTATAGCTTTAAGAAAAATATATATTCCCACATATTATATGTATTAGTATGTCACAACTTCCCCGTGAGATATAGATAGATCGATAGATAACTATACCTAATCTAATTTGACCATAAGACTCGTGTAAGCCGCAGTGTTAAGTTAAATTTTTTCAGGAAATACATTGTCAAATAAAATAAACAACTTTTGTGTTTGCCAAATTGACTAGAATATCCTTTCTATTCATAAATTCTTCTCAGAATTTGCCAAAAAACAAACAAACTCCTTTTTTTTTTGTCGGAAATGCAGACCACATCACCATGGAATAGGTATATGTGTATGTTCCCACGTTGATAGCAAGAGGCACAAAATTGCCAATTGTCATAATATCTAAGAATCCTGTTCATTCCAATCCATTGAATATTAAAAATCGAACAAAAAAACAGTATCATTACTTCTTGGAAGAAAAAAAAAAAAAGAATCTGCACAATCACTTTTGAGAAAGAATAATACAAACATCCCGCCCTGAATAAATCCCATTATCCTTTATGTTGTACACCATCAGGCTTACAAAACTCATATCCTTATTTCCACCTTTCATATAGTGGGCTTACATACCATACACAAAATGACGACCTGTGCTGACCAACCACATGCAGAAAAAGGACTCATTTTATCAATAACATGTACACCTACAAAAAAAAGAAAATAATTGGATCGGAAGTGAATTTGAAGATGTGGTTCCGTTTTTTTTTTTGCTTCTTCTCTGTGTCCATCAGGACTTAGGTTTTACTCTCCCATAATAATATGCAACCTTTTTCTTTAGCATGAAAAGAACTTTCCCATACCGATCATCATTAGATCGACCACTATACCACTACGCTTTTGGAGGTAAAGAGAAGAATCCTTGCAAACAAAAGATTCCCAAAAAAGTGAAATCCTGTAAATTGATTTAAGGAAGTAGGCTTAGATTTATATAATATATTGTGTGTTTCTAAGCTCTCCTACGCACATTTTTCTAAGGATTTTACCTTTATAGTTCCCTTTTTTTACACCAAAAATTGTGTAATTTTTCTTCTTTCCCTCTCTGAGTCCTTTTTTGTATAACATTTCAGATTCGATTATATTATTTTTATCCAACAACGATGACATTGAATTTATATCCTATTCAATTATATTGTTATAGTGTGGGCTGCGGCCATATCAAGGACATTTGTTATAAAGTTGGTTGTAATGTTAATGCGTAACACGTCGTATACGTGTCGATTTGAATACGATGGAGATTTTCAATTCAAATGTAGATAGGTATTGTGAATGACTCAATGAAAACGCCGCCGCGCCGGGGGAAAAGTGTGATAAGTAAATCGGCCTAAGTAGGTATAAGGTCCTTTGGGGATATAAAAGGGCATTGTATTTGAACCTGTGATATATGTCCAGTCATGGATTGTATTTTGAATAGCCATCAGCATCATAGAAGGAGGCCATATGTATACATATGTATGAATGCACATAACACACGCATGAATTTATAAATCTATTAATTTTCGAACACCTTTTCGGCGAGATAATAAAAGGACTTTATGTTTAATAGACGAGAAGGGATATTCTAATTAGATAAACATACCCGGGCCAGTTACCGACATATTCAATAAACCCTAATATGGCTTTAATGTTTAATCCTTAAATCTAATTAAATTGTCTTCAATTCTGGGAATTCATAAAACTTTTATAGCTTTTTTTTTTTTATTAATTTAGGCCTGCAAAAGACAGGTAGATTATAGGGTGTTGTAGGTATACACTTATATATCTGCACAGTGCACACATATAAATAAAATACCCTGACTAATGATTTAAATATTTGCAAAGGATGTGAGTTTTTATTTAAATTAAAGGACGACATTTTTATAGCTATAACAAATAGTATATAGGTAGGCTAGGCCCATTTGCGTTTTAGTGCCCATAGGTAGGTATACTAATACCACATTTGTAAAGTTTTGGGTTTGTTTTTAATGTTTGATGGGTTTTGTCATTTTATTGGTTTATTGGTGTCGAATAATTAAGGTTTGTTTTTTACTCAACTCAACATATACATACCTATCCTTGCTGGCCATAATAAAATTTGGTTTTTAACTCTGTTTTATTTTATGTTGGGTTAAAAATTTACTCATTTTAAGTCTTACCAATTCAAAAATCAGGTAGGTACATTTATAGGTATAAGGTTTATAGAAAATTAGGGCACTCAAGCCTCTTTTGAGACAATATCAGACTTCAATAACTTAAAAATGTTTCAACTATAAATTAACTGAAACTCGTGAATTCGTAAAGAAAATTGGAAAATTAATACAAAGCACGACTGGTAAACATGAACTTGTTCTCATAAGGCTACAAATTTCAAAGTTCTTGTAATATAAAAAAAGATGTAGGAAAGGGAATTAGACTAAGAGGAAGATGTAAAAACAATTCATCTTTACATTGCTGAAACAACTCATAATATAAGTTTAAGTGAAAAGAAGGAGCTTATTACAGGAAACAAAGACTTTTTTGTGTAACCTACCTGAAAGAGGGCTATTTAAAAAGAGCAGATATGAGTGCTAACTTAGCGAAACAACATTAACCGATCGAAAAGCGGTTAGGTGGATAATTTCCCGTTAGTTACCTAGTTGTTAATTAGTTGTGATAATTTCGAATTTGTCGTTCCATGTTTCCTATGTTTTTTTTTTTGTTGCTTCTTTGCTAAGTTGATATTAACCCTCTCAAAAATGGGTAAACATTTCTTAAATTGAATGGTTTTCTGCTTAATAATTTTCTTTTCGGTAGTTTTTAATTAATTTTGACAGTTTAAATTTTGTCGTGCTATGTTTTCTATGTTTTTTTTTCTAACAATTTGCCAAATTAAAATAAAAACGCTCAAAAGGGTTAGAAACTTATTATATTTAATGGTTTACTACTTAATTATTTGCTGTTCATCAGTTGTGAATTAGTTGTTACAAATTTAATAGGTAATATCTTGCTATGAGTTGTCTAAATTCAAATGTAGTTGGCGAAGCACCACCTCAAAATGTGGTAAAAACTTGTTATACTGATTGTTTTTTTATTGGTCAATAATTTTTCGGTCATAATTCGTCAATTGGTTATAAAAATTTCAATTTGTGTCGTGCTATGTTTTCGATGTTTTTTAAAAGATATAAAGCTGGCGAAGTAAGTACCTCCTCAAATAAGTTATTATACCTATTGAACTTTTAATTGATTACTAATTTGCCCTTTGATATAGTCGTCAATTATGTTTTTTAGTTTATTTGTCTTATTATTCTTATCTTAAAGTGTCGACTTTAACGTGTTTAGTTATTAGCAAATTATTGTGCACTAAAGAACTTAAGACAAAGATTTTTAACCCATTTCCAAGGATGTGCTGTGCTAACTTCATATGAATCCAGCAAAAAAACCCAACAAAAACAGAAATCATCGCATGATATAATAATTGATATTGCCAAAACTAATGAACGGTGAATTATAAAGAAATAAAACATTCAATATAATAAATTTTGACCACTTTTTGAAGGGGTGCTTCGGGAACTTCATATGATTTTAGAATAAACATAGAAAACATCGCACAATTTAATTAAAATTATCACAACTAGTTCACAACGGCAAATTATTAAGCAATAAAATGTTCAATACTTATAAGAAGTTTTTTCCCTTTTTTGAGGGGGTGTTTCGCTAACTTCGTATCAAGCAAAAAAACATAGAAAATATTGGAAGACAAAATTGAAATTGTCACAACTAGTTGATAAACTGTCAAATAATTGAGCAAAAAATATTAAAAATAACAAGTTCTTACCACTTTGTTGTTTGATCAAAAGTCACTTCATTTGAAAAAAAAAAACATAGAAAAATTTGCATAGAACCAATTAAAATTCTAACAACTTCTTCACGACTGATGAACGGCAAATTATTATAAGTAATAAAATATTAAACATTAGAAGTTTTTAACCTTTTTTGAGGGGTGCTTCGATAACTTCATATGAATTTGGCAGAATTAGAAAAAAAAAAATAGAAAACATAGCACTGTAAAATTGAAACTGTCACAACTAATTCACGACTAATAAACGGAAAATTATTAAGCAAACAAAAATTGAATATAAGAAGCTTTTAACACTTTTTGGGGGGTGCTTAGCTAACTTCATACGAATGTGGCAGAGTTAGCAGACAAAAAATAGAAAACATACCATGACAAAATTGAAATTGTCACAACTAATTAACGGAAAATTAGTGAGTACTAAACCATTCAATTTAAGAAGCTTTCACCCATATTTAAGTTGATATCAACTTAGCGAAGCAACAACAAAAAAAAACATAGAAACTATATATGGAACGACAAATCACAACTAATTAAAGACTAATTTCATTTCATTTATTTATTTTATGGTGTCTTTTACAATGGGCTTTTAAAACCTATAAAAATCATAATACCTATATTTAATTAACTGCAAATTATCCACCTAACCACTTTTCGGTTGGAGAATGTTGTTTCGCTAAGTTCACACTCATGATAATTTTACATTATTCCATTAACAATGAAAATACTTTATACGTAGATACTCAGTGTGTATACGTATATACCAGTGGTGTGGCGTCTATAAAACACGATTTCTCTATAACTATCCTATAGGTATATCGTCTTCCTTTTAAAATGTTCCATTAAGAACATAAAATTGCTACAATTTAAAATATAAATTTTTGCCATAAATATTTTCTTTATATAAATGTAGCCTAATATTTTACCGTCATTTCAAGATCGCATACTTAAAGATCGGGATTTCAGAACTCAAATTATGAGCTTCTAACTGCCACAGTATCAACTTTTTTTTAATAGATTAGATGTAAGTAGGTAGGTAATCAATTTAATTTTCAATTATAAAATTATTCTAAATTTTCCTTAAATAATTGCATATTTTAAGAGGCTTCTCTGGAAAGTATAGGTACCTATGTACTTTTACTCTATGTTCAATTGAAAGTTTTTATGGGACCTTAAGTCCAAATGGACCTATACATTACCTTCCTTACTACAAACCGCCTTAATACCTACATTAAATGTCAAGTAGAGGTAGTTACCTATTACTTTACCCAAACCTAGGTATATTTGCCTACCTAGATAGTAAATAATCTGATTACACATAATATGTACCTAAAAGTATCATTGAAAAATAATGGGGCATACATAGTCATTTTGAAACTCCAGTTTATCTTAGACTGGGGTTTATTCAATGTTATTTAGATGGGATAAGCCCAAGTCTTAGATAAACTGGAGTTTAAAAGTGACTATGAATATGCCCCAATGTGTCTGTTTTTTGTGTTATTTTCATTACAAACTAGGTAAACGCCACTTCCAATTTTATTTATCAAACAAGAACGAAAAAAAATACAAACCAAACAATCCAATTCTCAATCTACTCTCCCAAATCACTTGTCATTTTTGTCAATTGCAAAGATACAAAAATTCAAAATTCCATTTGAATGTCATCCATATTGATAAAAAACGAACAAAAAAAATAAAAATAAAAACACAAACAAAATATGCAAATTTCATCATAAGGTAGGTATCTACACACAAGAACAACACTAAACATACAAAAATAACATCTTCCCCACTCAGAGATAAAGCAACTAACTAAATCAAAACCATCAACCAAAAAAAAAAAACACCAAGTTTCAAACTAAAAAAAAAACATTATCTACCTACCTCCCTACATATTTAGTTTGTATAGAAGAGCCTGTGTTTAGAAATAGTTAAACAGGACCACTATAGGTACCTAACCTACCTCCCACCACCCCCTCGTGAATACAATTCATCCGAATATCCCGTTTTATATAAAAGCAATTCACACCGAAAAACAATAAGTTGTGATTGGTTCGCCGTATTCGAGAATATTGTATCTGAAACTTGGTATTTTACATAGAGATACAAAAATAAAACAAAGATGTTTTTGTGTGCGAGCTGCGAGCTGAGTGAGAACTACAACTATGAGAACACAGGGAACACAAGAAAACACAGGAACACACCCCTTTTGTATCTTTATTTTTCTCTTTCAGATACACACTCAAACAATGAGGCCGAACACAACAGAAACAATCCCCGAACAGTGGTAGGCCATTTAAAATGCCATTCTGTATGAGAATTGCTTGGCAAACACAAAGCCAATATATGTAAGCTATGAGAACACAAACACACTACACCAGCACGCACACTCCTCCAGGGTTTGTTTTTTTTTGTGTTACCTGTTTTGGGTAGGTTATTTGTATCGCCATCTCTTTCTGGCGAAGTAAACCCAGCCCTCAACGCATCCCTTTCTCACTCCTTCAACTTAAGAGGCAAAACGAGATGGATTCCCCTGCACACGAATACACCTAGTACGTGTGTTTCTGTGTGTGTGCATGTGTGTATAAGATACAAAATAAAAAAAAGATAAAACCCTAAGTCATTCAACCAACTCAGTGATCGTGTCAGAATCAATTATTCCACAGTCAAGTCAGTCACTGAGATACATTTGTCGAGTTAAGTTGTTCTCGTTTGTTTTGCTTTCTCTTATTCGATAATAAAAATAGAAGAAAAAAAAATATAAACTGCACGAAAATAAAGAGCTAAATTAATCACCCGATTATCTACATATAAGTTTGTTTTGTATCTGAAAGGTTGAAGATAAACATTTATTTTGTGCGTGATGATAAACTGTATCGATTAACACATACCTACCTACCTACCTACCTACTCCTAACTATCAAAGTGTTTTTTATTAAGTGAAAGATACAATATCTATCTCTGAAACTGCCCGAAAAAAGTGAACGAAAATAGTAAAAGGAATTCATTTTTTAAATAACCCGGTTGTTTTTAACTCACGCAAAATTTATCTATCGAGAATGGCAACCCTATCGTCGCATCCACAGTATGGATTCCATCTGTCGAGCGGCGGTATGGACATGCCAACACCGGGCGACTATGCCCCCCAATCCGGCCTCAGCCCCTCGGACATGGATATCAAGCGAGTGATGCACTTCTCACAGAGTGGCAGCCTCGCGGCGATTTCCGCTGCCATGGGTGGTTCTCCCGTCGGCGGACACAGTGCCAGCAATGGAGGAAATCCCATCATGGGCACAGCCAGCATGGGCAATCATCATCACATGGGCCACTCACAACAGAATCACTCGCCGAATTCGAGCACTGGCAGTGTGAACGGAGGAGGTCACCATCCCACTTCGCCCGGGCAAGATGGACACATTAAGCGGCCGATGAATGCGTTTATGGTGTGGTCGCGACTTCAGCGGCGGCAAATAGCAAAAGACAATCCAAAGATGCACAATTCGGAGATCTCCAAGCGTCTGGGAGCCGAGTGGAAGTTGCTGGCCGAAACCGATAAACGACCGTTCATCGATGAGGCGAAACGTCTGCGAGCCTTGCACATGAAGGAACACCCCGACTACAAGTATCGCCCACGTCGCAAGCCCAAAAATCCACTCCATGCCGGTCCACAGGGTCTGCAGATGGGCCCCGGCGGCAATGCCAAGCAACAAATGAATGGCGGTTCAGCGGGTTCGTACAATCCCTTCCATCAGCTGCCTCCGTACTTCGCTCCATCGCACCACTTGGACCAGCCCTACCCAGTTCCCTATTTCGGAGGATTCGATCCACTCGCCTTGTCCAAGCTCCACCAGACACAAGCCGCAGCGGCGGCAGCTGCCTCAAATCAATCCCAGCACCACCTTGAAGCCCAAAAAGCTCCTCAACTACCACCCACTACCTTGAGTTCGTTCTACTCCGGCATCTACAGTGGTATGTCGGCTCCCTCGCTGTATGCGGCGCATACAAACGGACTCTATAACACCTCAACAGCCTCCTCACCAGGATCCAGTCCAGGAACCCTGACGCCCAACAACATGGTCGATTCGATGGACAGTGCCCTGAGAAGACCGGTGCCGGTGCTTTATTAAAAAAAAAAAAAACAAAAAACCTATCGTCCCCTCGAAACTTTCGCTCTAAATTTAGTACAACTTCAAAGGATTCTCAAAAAGTCGTAAAACCTTTGTGCAAAAGTGATTATTGAATGTGGTTCTTCAAACAAAAAAATATTTAAATTTAAGATCGTAGTTACATATATACAAAAAATAAATGATTGAAACTTAATTTCAAAAACAAAATAAAAATATAGATACACGAGGAACAGTATTTTATTTATTAAATAAAATTATATATAAATTAATTTGTTTTAATTGTGCATAGTTGTATAAGTTGATAAATATATATAGATTGTAAATTTAATTCATTTGAATTGTATAAGACAAAAACTTACACACAAATTGTAAAATATTAAAAAAAAAAAAAACACAAAATTGTTCATTGTCGCATTTACAATAAAATTTAAACAAAAAATACAAAAAAAAAAAAACATTTCCATATTTAATATTGTATAATCTCTATAACTTTTATTGTTTGTTATTATCTACCTTTTTATTATTATTATTATTTTTTTTTTTAACTTTGATAATTTTATTTTATTTCTGGAAAAATAAAATCTTTGTCGAGAAATTGTAAATATTATGAAAAAATAAAATTTTAGTAAACTGCGAATTATAAATAAACTTTAATTAGGTTTTAAGAATTTATCTATACCTTTACTATATTATGAGACAGAGATATTTATTATTAATTGATGGAAAGAAACAACAAAATATCAATTATATTATTATTAACTAATTATTTAATAGAAAAACAGAAAAATTGTAAATAAAGTTTTCTTTGTTTTTTATTGATAAAAAAAAAACAATTGTTGTTTTTAGTGAAGCGTTATTTGGTTGTTGGTGTGATTCGTTGGTTGTTTGAGATTTTGGAAACTTTGGGCCAATTTTCATCACTTACTACTTTGGAAAAACGTAATAGAGGAGTAAGAACGTAGCAGAACTGGAAGATAACAATTCCAATGTCCATAATTTTTTTTAAGGTAGCCGATGGATTTCATCGGTTTGAGTGGGCTGGAGGAAGATATCATTTATCAATCAGTTTTATTAACTCTTATTAAGTTACAATGTTGTTAATATTTTAAACCTTTTATTTAGAGCTTATAGAAGTTTCATAAGGTATCAGGTACCTATAGGTAGAGAAGTTGCAGATACAGATACGGTTATTTCTACAAACTTGTGTTAGGTACTTAGGTATCTACCTTTTAAAGAGGGTACCTATACTCTTGTTTTATTTGAAAACGGGAATAAATAGTTACAGTTTTTACTACAAAACATCGAAAATTCAATACGACCCCTTTTGAAAAGTCGTTCATTTGGCTGACATTATTTGTTGGTAGAATCAAATAATATTGTGTCTGAATTTGTAGCTCTAAACACTTATTTGTTGCGTAAAGCCCGATTTTGAAACTCGAACAGCTTTGTAATTTTAAAATATTAAATAGGTTTTACGCGATAGGGTAAAAGCGGGAGAGATGGCGCAGCGGGGGAGATGGCTCACCTTTAATATCTCGTACATTTATTATTCAATCAAACCCCTTACACCCTTTTTCTATTCATTTTATCACTTCAAATCGAAGTAGTCTGTTTTCTATGGTTTGTGTTTGATGTAAAAAAGAAAAAAATATTACAACTCAAAAAAGTAGAGAATTTTTTGGAAAAGTTTTCGTGCACCAATTTTTTTATTGATTTTTTTTTTTGATTTCGTTGGGTACTTGGATGCCTATGTTACAGCAATACAAGTATTGGCTATGACCTCTATATAAAAACTTTGATAAAAATCTAGCTGCTTTTTTTGTGTAAAAAGATTTAGTGAAAATGAGAAGAAAGGGGAGATGGCGAAGTTTTTTGAGGGTGAGATGGCGCATTACATAGAACACTTTTTCACTTCTGTCTTCTGCGGCGGTACAGCATCTCACCAGCTAAAGTTTTTTTTTATGATTGAATCTTATATAGGGGTTTCCATTGGTTAATTCAGATTTCAATTTAAAAATTAACTTTTTTGTAGTGAATGGAACACGATTTCAAATTGATTTATTTTTGCAATTGTATTTGAGTAATTTCGTTTCTGTGTCAATAGGTATTTAAAAAAATCTTCATCCCTTAATGCAGAAGAGAAAGATGAGCTTGATGAAAATGCCGATTCATTTTAAACTCTCCCATTCATAATGAGCAATTATTTTTCACATATTTTGAACAAAATTTTCACTTCTGAAATAAACTCCAAATCTCCATTGCAAATAATTGTCAAATGAAAATTATATTGGTGATAGCACAGGGAATCTGCTGAAAAATTTAAATATACAAAATTGATTTTAAATCATAAATAAATCAATTTATTTTTCCCATAAATGAAACTCAAAAATGGTCAAAATCGGCTTCTTGAGAGATCTAATAAATACAAAATAAATTGATTTATTTTACAAGTGGAAATCAACATTTTATAGAGTGGAGATCAACAACTCGTCATTATCCGAAGATTAAATATGCATCCATGATGATTCCAAAGGACCGGAAGACTTCGGCCAAAACAACGGCGTTTCAGTGTATTTTGTGCCACAGATGGGCAGGGCACATCATTCAAGCACTCATGCAAATTGTGCAATCATAAATACAAAGTGAAACGTGAGCCATCTCACCCACCCTATAGGGGGAGACGGTTTTTTTTTAATACTTTTTTATTTGTTTACTAAAAAATATTAATACTATTTAGAAAACTTTTTAAACACAATATTAAATACATTATTCAATAAAGAATATGTTTATAAAATTAAAAAATGGAAATATTGTCTATTTTAGATGATATTGGAAAAACAAAAAAAGGTATGCCATCTCTCCCGGCTTTACCCGAAATCTAGTTTCTTATTCAAGCAAAAAATAAAATTTGCTCACTTCAGCAATGAGCTTAATTTAGCAGAAACTTGAACATTAAAAATTAAGTTCGAGTTACAAAATTGGGGTTTTGAACTGCTATCAAAAGACTCCACAAATGTTATAGGTCAATAAAAGATTTAAAATTATTGCAAAGTTTCGAACGTGTATACGTGTGTGTTCTTCATCAGGTTTTTTTTATTGATCGAATTAAAAAATATAAGGAACAAAAATTTATATTAGTTCAACAAATAATGTGGAAAGTCAAACAAGTAAATTTACAATCTATACTTTTTTAAAAATGTTTGCTTTCTAAAATGACTTTAAATTTGGAGAAAACTAGAATGTAAAAGTAGCAGTGGAACTGGGCACATTCCACTAAAAAACCACCTTCTAAACTCTCCGTCATGCGTCATTCACATTCAATAGAAGCAGACTCTGCTTATTTCAGTGAAATCGGTTCAGTAGTTTTCGAGCTACCCACAAACAAATAGTGATTTTTATATCTAACATATTTTCGTATTGTGGTGTTAAGCTCCATCTGTAGGAGAACTTCAAACTCTGAATCAATCTTTAGATTACTATGCACTTTTCACTTCATACCAAATCTATAGTGTGCAAATTTAAGCTCAATCAGATAGCTAGTTTTTTAGTTTTTAGCGCTTAAATGAACAAGTATATTAAAGTAGTTTTCTATACGCTGTAAAATTCCAATGTTTCGATGGAAAAATTCTATGTGTCAGCAAATTGACGCACGACGGAAGTGAAACTTCTAACGGCATTGTTATGTTGGAATAGAAGTGGTAAGCCTATAGCGTCTCTTCTATTGAATTTACGGGGAGGAGACATATTCCGGAATACCAGAAAATGAGAATCCCGAATCCCATTATTCCGAAAGCCCAAAATCCGGAATGGACAAAATTCCTAAACAAAAATGTCAATACTTTTATAGCACTGTTTCAGTACTTTCACAAAAATCACAAAATATCTTTTTTTTGATCGCATCCTGTTCTTTAGAACAGCTTGAATTCTGAGATTTTTTTAAAATTATTTTTGACAAAAAAAATAAAATGAACAAAAATCACTAAAATATATAGATTCTTTTTAGGCAAGAACAAAGGTCTACCAATAAGCACAAAACCGAAAGTAAATATAAACAATGAAAATAGTACATTTTAAAGGCAAGGCATTTGGGATTTTGTCCATTCGGGATTTAGTCCATTCGGGATATTGGCATTCGGGATTTTGGCATTCGGGATTTTTGGCATATAATCGGGATTTTGGCTTACGGTATTTATGAACCAACCCAGAATTTACTCGGAAACACCTGTCGATTTTATTTTGTAGGATTGGGTCAGTAATTGTGAAACATGTTCTTTTTCGAAATTTCGAAATGTTTTATCAACTTTTGAATTTAGAATATGTCACGAATCGAATTGATATTTCTCTCAAACACCACACTAGTATGAAATTTGTGAACATCATTGCTATCTACCAATACACTTATGTAGCTATTTGGTCTTCAGTTAAGGAACTTTATCTTAAAAATTAAACATTTAGAACTCAATGTATAGGCTTCGTAAGGCAACCACATCGGTATAGTTTTCGGAGAATTTGTAAATAATGGGTTTTCTCCAATAAAATTCGTCCACAATTTTCTTTATATTTAACTTCTTCTGTGTTTTAATATTTGGTACCTGCCCATATGAATTCGCTTATTCCATCATCATATTTTTGTCTCAGTTGGTTTGTCTGTGTGAAGCCAGAGCCAGTCAGCGAATGTATACTATAAAAACTAACTTCATTAATTTTTTCCTGTATACCTACAAAAATAAATCGTTTTCAAAATCTTAGAATGCGGAGTTATTTTGATTACTTAGAAAGTTCAAAACTGGAACAGAATTAGTCAAGCGATTAACGAGATACCTACTTATACGGGAATATATAAAAATAAGACTTCCAAGACTAATTTTGTGTTCTATGAAGTTTTCTTCAAAAGCCTGGTACGAGTATGGTATCTACACAGTTTCACTAGAATCATTTTGAACATTATCCGGTAAGCAGTTTGATTAAAATACATTTTAGCTGTTTTCGAGAAAATTTGAAAAAAAGACATTAATTATATTAATGGGAGCTAACCATTTTAAATGAGCTAAACCACAAATGTGACTCTGTTTCCTAAATTTGATGCAAGTCGGTTCACCCACTTAGGCATGTGCGTGAAGTTAGCATCGCCATTTTTGATTTCCAAAAAAAAAGTTGTGCTGTGATATGCGCATTTTGCGCTGCGTTGTGCTGTAAATGTTTTTGCAAAGTTCGCAATTTTGCTAATTTTACGGATACATTTTTTTGCAAAATCAAGATTTTTTTTGTATCTTTTCGATTCTTAGAACGGAAAATTGTGTAGAATACAGCACAACTTTGAAATTTAAAAAAATCTTGATTTTGGAAAAACATTCATTTGTAAAATTTGCAAAGTTGCGAACTTTGCAAAAAGATTTACAGCACAACGCAGCACAAGTTGCGCACAACTTTTTTGTTTTTGAAAATCAAAAAATGGCAATGCTAATTTCACGCACATCACTTAGGCTCTAAAAGTCGATGAACATTGTATATACAACGCAGACGCAGGGACGCCCGGACGCCCGAACGCCTGAACGCCTGAACGCCCGAACGCCCGAACCCCCGAACGTCAAAAGATGCCCACCTGGTCTCTGGAAAGAACAAAAACTTCTCTTTAATTTTAAAATCTGTAAGTAGTAGGTAACCCATATTCTTTATCGATCACGCGTAAGGAGTTAACTTATCCAATCAATTACCAATAATTTTCCTAACAAGCCAATTTCAGGATTAAAACCGATCTTCGTTTTGATATAAACCGATTTACTTAGCAATAACCTATAGTTCCGCTCAGAATGAAACAATTTTGTATATTTATTATTGTAGTCAGGTTCGAACTACGAATCCATACAAAAAAAAAGAACATAAATCGCCTTAGAATAGAGAATTTCCGTTTAAAATTGGAACATGCCAGGATTATAGCTCTGATGGGATCAGGAAGTATACACATTTGTAATTCCCGGGGATCACGTTAAAAAAATCGATTGTTTGGTCTCGTGTGTGCTCCAGATGTACCTAAGGTTGTTCTTGAAGAAAAAGAGATGTTTTTTATGGTTTATTGTTAAGGAATTGCAGGTGAAGGTGGTTTTGATATAAATATACCTATATGATTCAATCAATGAATAGAATTCAAAGGAGTAAGTTTGTTTTCGTTGAAAAAAATCGTATTAAAAGATTTAAGCCTTTCAGCTAAATCAGTATAGGCAAGGCGCAAGGCACGTTAACAAAAAAAAAAAAATTGAAAAAAATCTCTAATCCAAACCAAATGGAATTTTTTCAGATATCTGCAAGTTTTTTAGTTTATATTTATTAAAGCAGCTGCGCAGAGATAACAAACAAATATACGTATTTAAAGAACGCTTAAAGAATTACAAAGTAAATATAATAAGTTCCTTTCGTTTTATATGGAAGGTATACCTAACTAAGCCTTCAAAGTGAGACATTTAAGGGAATTTAAAATTCGCATTGCCTATAAATATTGCATTTATAAAAATAATATCTTATATGTAGTGTAGATTTCCATAATTATTTTATTTTATTTAATCAACAACAAACAAAAAATGTAACTTTTAATAGGAATAAATATAGGCAGGCCACAGCATCAATTAACTTTTCAAACAGCTTACACACAACTCATCAAATGTTCGATAAAATTTGTCAATATTATTGACATCGACTCCGTAAACATTTCAAAAGCAAATTGATAAATTAGGTATATAGCTTGAGTTGAATGCCTGATTGTTTTGAATTATGTATAGAGTCTTATGCCATAGGTGTAGTTCTAATCCAAATTTATTGCGACTCGACTCACCTCGCATCAGGTCTTCAAACAGAATTAGATGTTTGGTTAGCTTGTTCAAGTTAAGACAACGACGAGTTGCTTCTTTGGCTTTATTATGCGTTTTTTTTTTCTGTTTTTTTTTTATTTATAAACAATATGTGGGGTTTTTGAAAATATTTGTCACAAGCATCATAATTCTAATGTGAAGCATTATTTTATCTATAGGTGTTTAGACAGATTATAACAGCTTTAATTAATAATAAAAACGGTAACGTACCTACATAATACCTATACTACATTCGTTTGTATGTGTGTATGTGTTTTTTTTTTGTTGTAAGTAAACAAGTAGTGTCTGTACTGTATAGTTTAAACAACGACGACGCGCCACATAAACAATTGAGCAAATATCTTGGGTTTCTGGGATATTAAAACAGAAATCAGTAGGAAATTGTAAAATGTTTTTTTTTTTTTACTCCGAATAATTTTATTTGCGAACAATTAATTAACCTCAATGTAGTGAAAAAAAGACTTTGTTGTATACATTAGTTGCTAACCTGATAGTAAATTAGAAAAAAAGCGTTAAATTGTGTGCTTATATAAATTGACAGACTGTAGGCGTGTGAACTTATTGGCATAACCATCTTTACCTTGACCAAAGGTGTGACCACCACATAAAGGTAATTGCCCATTTCTGGCCCAGAGTGTACGCGAACGAGTTTAGTATTAAATGAAAGGTGACGTATAAAGCCCGATACATGAGCAAAATAAATATTTTCAAAATCGTTCATGGGAAAGTCGAGATATTTGGGCTTGAAGTTGATGATTGCAAAATAAAGATTTCAGATTTTATTCAAAATAATTGTCAACAACGTGCGAAATAATTGACGTACAAAAATTATATTGATATCAAATGAAAGGTATATATTTGTCTTTAAAATAGTAAATACTAAAGTTATTTTGATATGTTAAACACATTTTGAGACATTGAATTTTAACTACTAGAAAAGCCACTTTTTTCAGCGGCGGTCTTTGCCACACTAATATATCAAAAAATTCACTGATGACATATAATTTTCTTAGCTCTAGTGAAAAGCTTATTTTATTACCTTTTATTTCATATAAAATGAAGTGTACTATTTAATTAAATAAATACGTAATAATAAACATTTTACTCATGTATCAGGCTTCACGTCATCTTTTATTTGATACCAAACTCGTTCGTGTAGACTCTGGACCAAAGATCGATAATAAATTGGGCATTCCCTGTCCAACTGTTTTAAACTTCAAGAAAAGGCTAGATTCAAATTTTGAAGTCCGTGTTTTTGTTACAAGGTCCTGTCAGTTAAGGTATAAGAGTTCCTTCACTTGAATAAACCTGATATTTGATGAACTTCAAATTCCGAAATGGAAATGCGAAAATATGTAAATACATCTATACGAAATCTACGGAAATGCTCGCTCATGACATTTTGCTCATATAAGTGAGTGGAGAAAGCGTGTAATAAAGAAATGCTCACTCATTTGCAAAGGGAATGCCCATTTTACCATGGAGCCTTGGCCAAGAGTGTTCACGAATGCGTTTCGTATCGAATGAAAGCTGACGTTTAGCTTGTTATATGAGGAAAATTTACGCACCAACAGAAACAGCCACAGTGGAAACAATAGAAAAATTCTACAAGGATATAGACCAAGCTTACCATGATTTCAAATCAGAATTTATGTGTATAATGGGAGATTTCAATGCTAAAGTTGGTTTTAAAAAAGACAACGAAGATTTAATAATGGGAAATTATGGATTTGGAGAAAGAAACGAAAGAGGAGAAAGGCTTATAACATGTTTGTGGCAACATGGCCTGTGCATCGGAAACAGCTTATTTGCAAAAAATAAAAATAAGAAGTGGACTTGGAGGTCACCAAATGGGATGGTAAAAAATGAGATTGATTTTATAATCATCAATAAAAAATCAATTCTAAAAGATGTTTCGGTTTTAAATGACTTTAATTTCGAAAGTGACCACAGATTTGTAAGAGGGACATTCCAAATAAACCATAAAACGAAAAGATATCAAAAAAAGTCATCAAAAACAGAAATACCTAAAATGTTAGATGAAGATACTACCCGCAAATACCTCGAAGAATTAAATAGTAGATGTCGATGGGACATTTTAAATAAGCTCTCTTTGCAGGATGCATACAACCAACTTCAAGATGGAATTCTTAAGGCAGCAGAAAACAATATTCTCAAAAGATCAAAACAGAAAAATGATAAACTCACAACAACAACGAAGAACCTTATAGCAGAAAGAGAATCACTACGACAAAAAGCACACCTAACCGATTTCCAAAAAAAACGACTTAAACAACATAAAAAAGGAATGTAAAAATGCAATACAAAAAGATATTCTCGAATATAATAACAGGGTCATAAAGGAAATTACAGAAGAAACAAAATCAATGAAAAAAGCAGGAAAGGAGTTATGTGTCGGAAAGGAATGGATACTTAAACTTACAAAAAACAAGAAGAACATACAAAACCGAACAGATATTAACAAGACAGCAACAGAGTTCTATGAAAATCTCTATAAAACAAAACAAGCTTCAGATTGGCTACAAAATGACATAGTTAATCTAGAAGGAGATGAAGAAAGAGTACTGCCATTCCTGCCATCAGAAATTGAATTAGCTATTAAAGAATTACCAAATGGAAAATCTTGCGGACAAGATGGGATCAGAGGCGAAATGCTTAAAATTGGAAAAAGTGAACTCATTTTCAGCCTTACAAACCTGCTTAACTGGATTCTTAATGATGAAGAAATCCCAAAACCATGGAAAGAATCAGCTATTATTCTGTTACATAAAAAGGGAGACACAACAGATATAAATAATTACAGACCCATTAGTCTTATATCTGTGGTTTATAAACTATTTGCAAAGTGTTTATTTAGAAGGATTCGGAATAACCTTGACGAGCAACAACCGAGAGATCAAGCCGGCTTCCGACGAGGCTTTAGCACAACGGACCACCTTCAAACAATAAATCAAGTCATTGAAAAGTGCAACGAATATCAACTTGAACTAAAACTAGCATTCGTCGACTTCACTAAAGCATTCGATACAGTCGAACATGCAACAATTTGGAAGGCACTAAAAAATCAAGGTGTAAATAATAAATTTATAAGAATTATTAAAAATATATACACGAATGCCACGTCTAGAATTTCTCTGGAAAACATGGGAAGGCAATTCCAGATTAGTAGGGGCGTAAGGCAAGGAGATCCTCTATCGCCAGCATTTTTTTGTGCGGTACTTGAGGACATATTTCGACAACTAGATTGGGAATCCTTAGGACTGAAAATAGATGGAGAGTTCCTAAATAATTTAAGGTTTACAGACGATATTGTTTTACTAGCGCCATCATGTCAAGACTTAAAAAAAATGATATTAGAACTACAAATCCATTTCCAAACTGCAGGGCTTGAAATGAACACAGAGAAAACAAAACTGATGAGCAAAGGAGAACGAAGGGAAATCTTTTTAAACGGAAAAGAGATAGAATATGTCGATAACTATATCTACCTTGGGCAAACAATTTCAATGGAAAACAAAGAAGATAAAGAAATAGACAGAAGAATTACCAACAGCTGGAAACAATTTTGGAAACGCAAACATATTTTCGATTCAAAACTTGACAAAAAATCCAGAAAGTATCTTTTCGATCGATCAATCCCAAAGAGCTATGGAAAGATCAATCTTACAAGTATCCAAAAGACAACGAATCCGAAACGAAATTGTACGGAGCACGACGGATTTTGTAGACGTGATCGAGACAGCAAAACAACAAAAATGGAACTGGGCAGGTCACGTAGCTAGGATGAGTGACAATCGCTGGACTCGGAGATGTACGAACTGGATACCAAGGGACGGCTCACGAAGAATAGGAAGGCAGATGAAACGTTGGAGAGACGACATCGCCCGACAACATAGCAGATGGGAGAGAGTTGCCAGAGACAAAGAAGCGTGGAAAAATTTGGGGGAGGCTTATATGTACATTAACTAAAACTTGTAATTTAACTAAAACTTGATTTAAATTACCTAATTATACATTTGTTTTTAAATTGAATTTAATTATTAATAATAGTACATAGAACTTTTTTTTATTTTTCTTTCCAAAAATTGAATATGTATACAAAATTGGATGAATAAAGCTTATAATAATAATATTAATAATAATAAATGAGGAAAATATTTTAGCTCATGGGAAATACCTTCATTTTTCTACGTCAATTATTTTGCACATTATCAACAATTATTTGGAAAAAAAACACTGAAATATTTATTTTGTAATCGGCAACTTCATGCTCAAATATCTCGACTTTCGCATGAAAAAATTAGAAAATATTTCATTCATATAAAAGCTCACCTTTCATTTGATACCATACTCGTTTATGTTCACTCTTGGCCGGAAATATTGGCAATTCCATTTTAACAGAGCATTTAACACATGACTCACTCACGAGCATGAGCAGTTTTGAGTGCAACTCTTGACCTGTGGTGGATACCTATCAGCGACTAGTGACTTACAACTCTCAACTAATCCTGTTTTTGTTTTATCGGCAGGAACGTGTTATACCCACCTTCTCCCCTCCCAGAAGTTTTGAATTCCATGGTTCTAGATTCGCAAAGCTTTCCTTTTAGATGGATTTTTTAATCTCGTCGATACATGGATGGAACTTTGGTCATTCAAAGGACTACAATTCCGGCCATAAAATAAAAATGTCAATCTTACACTCTGGTTCAGATGCGTAGATATATCTTTTTATAAAAAAAGAGCAAAAATAAATACCTAATCGACGGAACCGGAATGACAGACTGTTATTTTAATATTTGACTGGAGTGTGTGAAGTTAGCCACCTTTATCTGAATTTATAATTTTTTGAAAATTGTTTCAGGTTGTTCCCGATTTGTTCCGCATTGTTCTATTTTTTTTTTTGAAATATGTATGTAAAAAATGGGGGTTTTAGACCCGAATACCGGTTTTGGGCTCTAGCACCCCTTTTTTCGAAAATCAAAATTTTGAAAGTTCTTCTATATGGTTTTTCGTAATAAGGGCGGGTAGATTTTGAAATGGAACATCTACCCTCCCTAACTAAACAACTTCAAAAAATTTTCGAAGTGTTGGAAGTTCTATTCTTTACAATTTTACTACTGAGCACTATTCACAAGAATAATGCGAAAAGGAAAACAAAAATAACTCGAAGTTACTTTGAAAATATTGTCGAAACAGAAAAAATATTCATACAAGATACAAATAGAAGAAGGATGCCCATGCCTGCAACTTTGTTTATGCCAAACAACTTTTCCTCTTAAAGCAAAAGTTCCATCAGGGAATTATATCAATTTAAGTTTTTCCATATGATGGATTTTGACATTGTGTCGGCGTCCCGAAAACCTTGATTTATTCATTTAGGTTTTCCAAAACACGATGCACGAACTCAAGAAGAAATATTGGAAAAAAAATGTTATAGATTCAAAATAGCTTTTAACGGCCTTTAGTTCATAAAAATTAAGTTATAAATTATTAAGTTCAGTTAAACTTACATGAATTTTTTGCCAAAAATCCAATGTGAACTATATCCAACAAGATTAAAATTCATAATTATTAAGCTGGAAATTTTTGCCCAGGGCCAGGCTCATATGGAAACAAAATGTTATAAACATTTTAAAGAAATGAGTAAGGACAAATCCTTTTCTTTCTGATAATGTCCAGCAACTTTCGCTCTTAGAATAAGCTATTCTATTGACTTTATTTGTGGAAATTCTTCTAAAAATGAACGCAACCATCAGGAAGCAACCATACAAACTTTGGATATTTCCTACGATTAAGTTGCAACTTTATAGCTTTATGAATCTCCAGCAAATTAAATTGTGGACGTGAGGAACAATTACGAACAATTATGAATATTATACGAGCACAAAGCCATTGAAGAAATCTGTATAGAATAACTGATTATCAAGAGACTACAAGTTGTATAATAGGGTCGACTTCTTTTGTAAACGAATTTGGCAGTTTTGAGTATCGATGTGATTTAAATCTAACAAAGTGACTAAACTGACTCAGCTATCTACAAAAACGATTACCTAATGATTCAGCAATTTTTTTGGGATTTCTAAGAACTCTAGATTTATCTATCCTTCCTTTAGCACACGCCTTCAATAATAATTCACTAGAACGAGAGATCCAAGTTTTACATTGTATAGATATAGACAGGCACATTGCACATATATCCATAAATATATAAATAGAGTCATCTTTCACACTACGGATATTTGTATGAATGCTTGCTTCTAACACCATATATGTCAAGTGTCAAGGCGATTGGCGCGTGGCCATCATTTACGGTGCTTCGTACGTATAGAATGAAATGAAATAAATAAATAGCTCCCATATCTTCGCAGTTCTATATATGGGTGAAACATTACTGACCTGGGATAATTAACGGCCATATTTTTGATTATAAATGGACTTTAAATCCAGATTTATTAAATCCGGATGAAGTAAATCTACATATTTCCATATTATCCTTGTCCGAAATAATCAGGATGTAAATATTTAAACTGTCCTGAGCACAGTTTAAATTCAATTGGATTTATCTACATTTGGATTTAAAAAAATTGGATTTAAATGTGGTCGTGAATGTACGTAAAACGAGTGAATATTGATGTGGAATTGAATAAAATGTTTGGTTTTAAAATTAATTTAAATCTGGATTTAATTTTGATCCGGATTTAATTTTAAAGATAGTTAAGATTAAACTGATTTACTATTTCATGTTGTATTTATAGTCCAGAAGAAAATTTTATATGCAAAATGAAAATAAAATATATTGCACGACTATATGGATCGCACGAACTTGATGCTCTTGTGGTTCAAGTTGCTTAAAATTATTGTAAAGATTTTATATTAACAACATTGATTTATAAAAAAAATTATAGAAAATGGTAAAGCAGCCAGAACTCGTTCTTTAAATTGCTAAAACAACTCCATAAATAATTTTGAGCTAAAAGTATAACGAAGTTTTGAAAAAAAAAAACAATTTCAAAAATAGTCACAGCGTTTTTCTTAAATTTATTTATTTAAATACAATAAACTTGTAAAAATTGACTACGAGAAAAACGTTAGGAACTTGAATTGCCAATATGCTTTATTTTTGTCCACTGTTTTCAGGGATGGAATGATTTAAATGTATATAGGCACAATATAATAGGCCGTTTTCGAAAACGTCAAATCAAAGTCAATTTGTCCAGTAAATGGTTGTCATTTTATGACCCAAAAGAAAGTTGCACACATGTCTTTTGGTGAACGTTAATAGATTTGTTTGCAAGCACATTTGACGATTTCGAAAAAAAAAATGAATCTCTCGAGTCTCGAACCACAATGTCTGTCTCTTTCGTCACATCCATTTTTTGAATACACAGTTGCACCACAGATGATGTTTTCAAAAATGTGACGACTTTAGCAAACTGCATTACCGAACACAATGATAATGCAGTCAAATTTTTTATTTGCGTTTTCGAACAGAAAACTTTTGCAGTTTGCATTTATGAACATGCATTTTGACTCAGATGACGTTTTCATAAACGGCCCCATTTGCAATCATATACCGCCAAAGAAAGAACAATGTTGAAGCTATAATTATACAATATTGATATATACATTTACATACAAACAAAATAAACCACCTGGAATTTCGACTCAACTATTCGACCCTAACCCTACATGTTAGTATATGAAAAGGAGCATCGATGTCAGTCCATTTACAAAATAAACGGCAAAATATGTCTGCATTGATTGCAACAGAGATTGGGCTCGTTCAAGGTATATCTGAATTGTCAGAATTCTTGATACTTCTGATTAGCCAAGTGTCATAAAAAGTCAGATGACATCTAATATTTTATGACAGCTGGCCAATCGGAAGCTCCAAAAATTTAGAATTCTGAAAATTCAGACACCTATTCGTTGTAAGCAAAAACTGCTGAAAACGATTTCATGAAATCTGTGTTGTCTGCATTGGAAACTTCCATTGAAAGCCCGATTTAATGAAATATATTATTGGTTGTGGACGGGGAGGCCCAGGGTAAATATTCAAATTTAAGTAAAAATAGTACCTTTGTACATATGTATGAATTTATTCTTAATTATATAAAACTTAGCAGAATCCTTTTTTTCAGTTTTTTTTTTTTTTTCAAATGGTTTAAGGTACAAACTGTCTTAACTGTTAATGAAAGAATTTTAAATTTCGAATGTAACCGGAAGTACTACATGTCTACAATACATCTTTGATTTTGGAAGCACCTGGAATAGTGCGCGCAATCATGCAAAGCGAATTACATAGAGTTAATGATCTCAAACGATTTGTGTTTTTGTTTTGCTTTGTTGTCGTTCTTTTGATTTCAGTGCCGAATGTTTTGGAAACAAACACCATCAGATGACAGTTACAAACGATCATTAAAGTATCGAATTGCTATAAATTGTCTTTGAACTCCCAGCCGACTTATTGATATTTTATCTTTAAAAAAAAGATTCGTCTCAGTGTTTTTTTCTTTTAGTGACAAATTGTTTTGCAACTTTCTTATGGTCTTGCTTCAAACAACTGTAAAAGAATAAGTCATTCAAGAAAAATTGAAGAGAAACAAAAAATATCGATGTTACTTAATCGCTATTCAAAGTCACGAAGCATGTAGATGGCGCGCATCAGAGGCAAAGAAGTTGCACATATGTAGGTATTTCATATATCTATACGAATTGCCCGGACTTATGGGCCTCTCTGGACATCTGGACACATGCAGCGATGCAAATTGCTACTGAAATTGAAATTCATTGAATGGAAATCTAGAATGGATGATGTGTTTTTGTGTTTACGACTTAGCTAGAGATGTCTCCTACTAAAAGTATAGGAACCTACCAGCAATAGCAAGATGCGAAAACACCACCACCACCAGTGGCTATATGATGATATACGAAGATATTAATTATGTGCACAAAATACCGACGCGGTTTTTGTAGGTATTGTCCTTGTTAATGTATTTAGTTAAACTTAAATTGTAGCCATCAAAGCAACATTTTGAAATTGTTGAATTATATTTATGATTTCTATTTATCACGCTCTTTTAACTTCTAAAAAAAGTAATCGACTCAATTTGATTAAATTTGTTACCGCACTTGCCTATTAAATTAGCTGAGCTGAATCCTATTAAAACTGTCACATGTCAAGGAACTGAAGGGTTTTCCGAGATGGTTTCTCTTTGCTCATACGAATTAATTGAACGCCATCCCCGGTCTGCCGGGCTCTTGTGTTTTATCACTAATCTCCTTCGAGGTAGATCGCAGATAGTTCATTCTTATATGTACCTACCGCGTTATATGGACCAAGAATTCTAGATTTTAGCAGCCCTATAATTCCAAAACGTGTGTAGCGTATATGAACTGATTTATGAAATCTATGATTGTGGTATAGTAAACGGTTCTATGAGATATAAGCATGTGTGTGTTAAGAAGTTATCCGTCTCTTAAACGCAAAATTTGTTGATTTAAAGTCATCCGCTTGCTACCCAAAAATGTCACACACTATTCCATATTTCTTATGAGCAGGGTTCCCACGTTCCCAAAACATTTTTCCCTTTTTTTTTGCACCAAAATGTTTCTTTCCCCAAGAAAAATCCCTTTTTTCCCCTTAGTTAACTAGGTATAAATTCGTTAAACAACATTTTTAATCTTAATTTTTGAAATTTATTTAATAACATTAAATAAAAATATAAATATAAATATAGGTACCAGGGTGATTCGCATACGGTGTGTAAAAAAAGCTAGAGCATGTAGGTGGGGGGTCTATTCCCCCCCCCATTGAACCATTAGGGCAATTTTCTAAAAAATTGACTTAAAACAAAAAACTGTATATTACAAAACAACAGTTACACATAAAATGCCATAATACAAAAAAAACTAGAGCATGTAGGTTGGGGGTCTATTCCCCCCCCCCCCATTTAACGACTAGAGCAATTTTCTAAAAAATTGACTTGAAACAGAAAACAAAATATTACAAAACAACAGCTACACATAAAATGCCATATTACACCTTTTTGTAAAAACATCAATCTCTTCTTTTATTGTGTTTTTAAATAAAGCTGTTTTAGAGAATAGTTTTTGAAAAATTAATTTTCAAACTTGTCTCAACTAAACCTACCCGCTGTTGCTTTTTGCCACACCGTATGCGAATCACTGTTTCTTGACCTCAAATAATTATTGTGCGCTTTTATATATGGGCTTAGAAAAATACGTTTGGCCCACTTGTAAGGCTTCAATAGCTTTTAAAAAGTCTTATACAGGTAGATATATTTCTTTAAAACCTTATAGAACATTTTTAAAATGTATTTCTAACTTGGATTGTCAACAAATAGGTGAAAAAGGGAACCCAGCACTTTGTTGAGACCAACTTATCGAAACAAATAATGCTTCTTGCACATTGCACAAGTGCTTGCGATAAATATGCTTCCATTAGACTTTTCTTCTTGACGTTATAATCGAATCTGTGGACCCTAGCGTTTGTTTCAGGCTTTTTTAAGCATGTCTATCACAAACTCTTCGACGGAGCTTCTTAATTAAACTTTTATATTTGTTTTTAAGTATCGTTTCTATAAAGAAATTTATGGAAGGCTTATGCAAATATTAACGGAACTCTACACATTAAAGCAAGTGTTACATATCCAATCCCACACCTCCAATAGTCTTAAAGAAGCTAAGTGGAAAAATATAACTTTTATAGATGGTTCAACTTCGATACACAAACTCAATTCAAGAAGTAGGTAATTCAAAAAATTGAAAAATTAAACATTATAAAAGGAAAAAAATTGACAGTTGGATAAACAACTCACTAAAAAATGGTCACGTTCTTTTATAGCTTATTTCAACGAGAAATTATGTAAGGAGAGACGAACGGAGCTATGAAGCAATTGGAAATTAACTGGGAAAAGTTAAGGGCCTCTTGGAGAGTCTGGAACACTGAAAAAGAGATTTTAAATGATATATTTTAAATTGAATATTCCTCGAGAACGACTTAACCGATTTCAATTAAATTTTTCTCCTAAAAATATTCTATACTCTTTCTATAAATATTCATTCCGGCTCATGAGAAGCCGGGAGGAAACTTGTTTCCAAAAATATGATTATATAGAAGTATAAGCTTTCATTATATTTATACCTAGTCAATAACACTTTTTTTACAACCCGGATTGACACATTCTGTCTAAAGTTTTCTGTATAATACCACAAAATTCGTCTATATTTTCATTTCATTCGATTTCCAAAGGATATCCTATAGGGACAGTGACACACATGAACGAATGACCATACCTTTCATATCCTTTGTGTCCACAATGACAATATTCGTTCGTTATTTATTCAAATGTGGGAATATTTAAGCATTGTCCTGCAATCATCACCTGTGATCGCGCATATACCTATCCTCTGCAGCACTACTCTCAATCGATATATTACCTGTGCATCAAATGTGTATAAACTGTTTCATAATTTATTCCTTATGCTTGGTATATTATTGTCAGGGCTGCATACAAACCATACTCTTCACATAAAGGTGGCTTCCATTCATATGTAGAAATATTATAACCTACCTACTTTCACCTCTGTAAATAGTCCTGATGGGCGATGTCATTATCGGAGATTTCATAATTCAAAAACTCGCCCCTGATGTCGTGTGATGGCAATTGTTGCAGCAAAATAAGCTATCAACCCCTGCCAGATAGGGAGCAGTAGCTTTTTGTTTTTGACGAAGCAACGAATTTTAACGGACAGACAGACAGACGACGACGTGCGACAGGACGGACGTGTGTGTAACAGTGTTTTTACTCTCTGAATAAAATATATATTTAATATCAATTATTTGAAACAGCACCATCAGAGCCAGAGTCAGAGAAGGCTGTCAAAATTAGCCGACGACAGAGGGTGGTGGTGATGGTGGGGTGTGTTTGCGATGTTGAGTTTGTTTTTTTTTCCTGTCCCGTTTATGCGGCAAACAAACGTATTACAACGAACATTACGGTATTGTGTACGCCTTGAACAATATGCTAATGAATTTATATGAGCGATGAGTATAGCAATCGTGATGGTGTGCGGTGGTAGTGGTATGGTGGTGGTTTTTTTTTCTATGACCGAAGCCCCTTTTTACTGGGAATGTCGAAATATTGGTCGAACTTCAGATAGTATAGGGTATAACCTCGCTATAGCTCTATAACTACCCCCATAATATTTTAAATGAGGCCGAATGCGAGTGCCAGTGCAACACCCTTAGCTCGCAATCATGTTATCATACGCTACAGTGATTTTCGTCAAAACTTATGTTCGAGTGTTGAGGGTGTAAATTGGGTGATTTTTTTTTTCTGCTCTATCGTTCTCTCTGTTGGTGAAAGATTTAACTCAAAAAATGTAATCTTTAAGGGTTACATATCCATTTGAATCCAGCTTACACTCTATGATTATAGAAAGGGTGTTCTTTGTGGACTTCTATATGTATAGAGAAATGTCTGGTGATGTGTGGCTTGTAATGTTTTGCAATAAAGTGGTGTTAAATAAAATTTAATAGACATATGTAAGTTAGTGCTGATTCAAATAGGATTAACCATAGCTTTGATATGTATTTAATGCTTCGGGCTTAGTGAATTTTGAAATTCGTGTTCTATTAAATTTTATTATTGATTTATTTTAACAAAATCCTATTCAAACTTATCACAAAAGTAAGGAAAGATAAGGTAAGAATGGTTATGCAAAATAAAGGTCGCGAATTTTTCTAACGTTCATCATCACCACGATAATCGAATCTGGCCTCTGGAGGCAAACTCACATTTGTATATATCGGGTTTTTCAATAAGAGCGCTACAAAAGTTTTTTTTTGAATAAAACAAAAACGGTTTTGGATATCAATGAAATTCTTTATTCCTGTAAATGTCCGTTCGCCATTATGTATGGAACTCGATTTCTTTGCATGGCCACCACGGGCACGCTTGCAGAAGTCCAGACACTGAACCCAATTTTCGACGGTTTTCAAGCATAAATCGGCCGATACTGCTGCAATTTCACGTTCGATATTCGTACGAAGTTCATCAATTGTCGCTGGCTTGTTGGCATAGACCATAGACTTGACGTAGCCCCACAGGAAATAGTCTAACGGCGTCAAATCGCACGACCGAGGCGGCCAAGCGACTGGACCATTTCGTGAGATAACACGTTCTCCAAACTTGGTTTCCAATAAATTGATTGTGAAATTCGCTGTGTGGCTTGTGGCGCCGTCCTGTTGGAACCACATGTCCTCCAAGTCCATATCATCCGATTGGGGCCAAAAATATTCGGTTATCATTGAACGGTAGCGATCCCAATTCACAGTAACGTGCCGGTCTTGATCATCACGGAAGAAGTACGGCCTAATGACGCCGCCGGCCCATAAACCACACCAAACCCTAATGCGGCTTCAGTTCTTGCGTCAATTTAATCTTGTAAGGATGTAGGCCAAGATATTTTCGCAAAATTCGCCACAACGACGTCACAGAGATGCCCAACGCTTGAGAACGACGTGTGAGAGACACATTTGGGCTTTCTGCAACTGAAGCCTCAGCAGCAGCAATATTCTCGACACTACGGGCACTTCTTTGTCTCACTGGCACGGGAACATTTTGTACTGTGCCTGTGGATTCAAATTTTTCCACTAGACGCTCAATTGTTGATCTGCTAGGACGATTATGACGACCATAAATTGGACGTAGCGCTCTTAACGTTGAGGCCACTGACTCCGAATTTTGGTAGTAAATTTTAATAATTTCGACTCGTTGTTGAAATGGCAAACCTTACTGAACAGAAATGTCAAAAGAGCGGCAAGAAATATGGCGTCGTTTGCTGTCCCTGTTGCTCTACTTTTGTGGCGTCCCTGTTGAAAAACCCTTTAATTATTGAATCTTTTCGCCCAAAACCCTTCAATTTGAAAATTTCAAAACGCTCAAAAAATTGTAATTGCTTTCGGTGTCCATATACCATATACCTACATACTTATAGGAAGATTGAGTTTTATATATCAGTATATACATAGATATCTATAATTTTTTTTCCAATTTTACGCCATTGCACCTTATACATAAATAGTTAAATTTGATAAAAATCTTTCCCTGAAGCAAACATCCTCTATGAAACAGATAACTACTCACTCAAAGCAAATGCAATCTAGTGGCACACTGCTGGATCGAGAACGATTAAAGGGAACTGGTGCTGGAATTTTTGGGCCTAATAAAACCAAAATTTCCATACCGATGGGACATAGTCCACTTGTATTTTCCAGGCGGATCGAAATCTCGAAACAAAATACCATAAATATTTTTGTCAATTCTTTTTCAAAAATGTTTCCCTTACCTATCGCGCTATGCCTACATAAAAAGCTTGTGGAACCAACCCTAAAAAGGCTTTGGATGGCAAAATTTCCTGAACCAAGCCTCTTAAAAGGAGCTTACGAGAGAGAGACCTTTCCGGCAATTTAAACATTTTGACACATTTCATGCACAAAATACAATTTTTAAATCGGAACTGTTGTTTCTGATATAGCCCGAACATTAAAACACAGACAAAGCTACTTTTCTGGAATTTTTACCAATCTTCACAGAAACATTCTCGTCATTTTTCGGTTTTCTACAAAAATCAAGTTATTCTACTGCCATGTGCAAAAGGGTTTTTCGTACGGATGCGAGCATAAATTGGGCACATTATAGGGCCACTTATTTTTTGTTTTAAGGAAAATCAATAAATGGTCGTGCTAACTTCTAGCTTTGAATTTTTTGCCTCTGAAGTCATATATCTACCAAAAATGATACAAAAATAAAAATTAATGTGGGGTTATTTGTAGAAAATTTTCAGGCTTCTGTCAAAAAATCGAAAAAAAAACCTTTCCAACCCCTAAATTTTAATTTAAATAAATAATTAAAAAAATTTTTTTAAATCCAAAAATTATTTATTTGAACATTTTGTAATGCAATATTATTCAAACTTATTACAGGCTGTTGTACCTATACAAAATATAAAATAAACAATTATTCGGATAATGGGCTAGGCGCAAACACCTTTATATTAGAGGTGTAGGTACCTACTGTTAATAATGGCTAAAATGTAAAATGAATTAATATATATTAAATGGTAGGCCGTATTATTTTTGATACACACAAAAATTTCATCAAAATCATAGTAGTCGTTTTTGAGCAAATTAAGATTTTCCTTAACAGTTTTTAAACATTTGTGTACGGTTATTTTTGGTTATAAGAAAATATTTTGTTAAAAATCTTTTAGATTTAGTTGAAAAACCGCTTTTTCAAGTTGAATAAAAATAAACTTAATCAATCAAAAATCAAATATTTAGCGTAAAAAACTCAAACTTGTTTTAAAAAATCAAAAAATATTTTTTTTGAAAATTTGCTACGCAATTTTATCTATTTAAAATGTTTTAATCATTCTATTATAAACAAATTGTTCACATAATCTGTTGAACCGTTTTTGAGAAAATAAAAATTTTGTGCTTGGAAGGTGCGATTAATATCCTTTTTTTTCTAAATTAAATTTTACTATTTTTTTTATTAAATCTGAGGGGCCGATTTTCTATAAGAAAAATCCCATAAAACTACTCTGTACAAAATTTGATCGGTCTAATTGCTCTGCCTCGATTAACATATAAAGGGTCCGCCAAATAACTTTTTTTATTTTTGAAAATGGCGCAAAACATCGAGTGTAGCTTTGGCTGTGTGGCACGTAGCGCCGCCGGCCGTCCTGTTGAAACCAAATGTTGCCAATATCCTCCTCTTCAATTTTTGTGAACAAAAATTCGTTCAACATGGCCCGATAACGATCGCCATTGACTGTAACGGTCACTCCTTGCTCATTTTCGAAAAATGGCCCAATTATGACTCTGGACCAAAATCCACACCAAACAGTGACTCGTTTTGGGTGTATCGGCTTTTCAATCTATGCGTGCGGGTTTTCTGTGCCCCAAATGCGACAATTTTGCTTGTTTACTACCCGCCAAGATCAAAATGAGCTTCATCTGAAAAGATGATTTTTTTTGGCAAAATCGGCATCTTCTCTGAGTCGATCGCAGGCCCACTTAGCGAAGAGTATACACAACCATATTCGTTCAGCGGAAGGATAAAACTAATTATCTGTCAAATCAGACATGAGCTAAGTGTTACCATTCACGAAATAAGCGCTAGTTGAAAAAAAAACGTTAGATGGCGGACCCTTTATCTAATCCTCACATGGAATTCTAAAGGAACATTCTTAAGTCATAAATATTTTGTTACAGTTGAAAAACTTTACAATATTGTCTGACAAAATTTCTCAAACTAATTATGGTATTCACAAATAATAACATTGTCATCTCTCTGATGGTGGTAGCTGTCGGACTTGTTGGCCACTTCTTCAGTACAAGTGTAAAAGCAATCTATTCCCCACTTGACATTAGATATCTTATTAAATGTTTATATCAACAAACTTAATTCAAGCACAGTTTAAAACATTGGATTAAAAAAACTTGTTTACTATTCGTTTCATAGCAAAAAGGCAAAGCTCAGAAAGCAGAAAATCAATCGGCAGTAAGCCTCTTCCTAATTATATAACTCCACTTCTTAGACTATAATAACAGAAGCACGAAATTCAATTTACTATATACATACATACTTACCTCCTGCAGAGTTTGTTAACTATGCTAAATCGCGCCTCCCCTCACCTTGAACTAATTCTATGACTTTGTTCCTGATGGAATTTGGAATGTGTATATATTTTCTCAATTACAAAAACTGCATGACTCCGACAACAACAATATTATACACAGACGTATAATTTAATTAATCTGCGGTTTATATATATGAATGATTGGCATCGCTTACTTTCTCGCCAAAAGGCAAAAAGGTGCAGAAAAGTCTTAATAGAATCTTTTACCCCTTTTTACAATAAGACGTATAAATTAGCGTTAACAGTGGTGTGACAGGTGTGAAATGTTGAATTATTCAATTATTCATTTATTCGAAATTATTAATTTGGTTAACTATGAATTAAAAAAATATAAATCAGTCAATATCTCCAAAACAACAAATACTCGCTGCTGGTTTACTGTATGTGTGAGTGGGGATCTTAAAAAGAGTCTAAAAGTTGATGCTACCTCACGTTACCCCATTAATATCGATCTAAAAAAAAAAAACAACAAAATCTAGAAAGGTGCGGTTCAGTTCAAAACATCTTTCAAAACCAGGTGTTTTGAGGTCCACAACAATCAAACGATTCAAATTTGTATATTTATTAAATTCTCAATTTGTTGTTTCCTTTATTAAAAATTTCGTTCCTATGCATAAATTGTTGCCAATTAATTAATAGAACACAAACAGAACACCATATGAACCTCTTTTCAACCTTCACATCTGCTTGTTCCACAAAGTATAGAAAGTACATTCAAAGAACTCCACACACCTGTCACTCAACAAAAATTATTGTACACAAATGTGTCCCAATACAAAACATTTAAGATACTTTTATTTACCCATTATCGCATATAGCAATACTATAACGACAAAAAATCTAGAGCTATAGACAAAAACAACGATCGAAAACAAAACAAAAGTCTCAAAAAAACAAAAATTATATTACTATGGAGAATGAAAATTGTTTAAACGAATAAGGCCATTGTCGATATTGTTTGGTTAAAAAAACAAAAAAAAAACACTTGACATTTTTATGAATACTAAATTAATTAGCTCTTTGTGTGGATACAATCGGCTTTTGTTTTTTTTTTTTTTTTTTTTTTTTTGTAACCAAAAATATATTTAATAAAAAATACAAAATAAAATATGAATTTTTAAAAGGCGAATAATTTTCGAATTAAATATTCAAATAATTTATTTGTTTTTTATTCTTTTGGTATGAAAATTAATAAAAAAAAATATTAATATGACCGGGAAGTTCGTAAATCATAGATTGCTGCTAACTTCAAAAATATCTTCTTGGCTGCAGGTAAAATAAATTTAAATACAAAAAAAAAAACCAAAGTGTGAGTTTTTTTTGTGGAATATAAAGGTGCAAAATTATTAATAATTGATGGTGGAAGTCTGCAAAGTGGTACAGTTTTATGACTTTAAGGCGGCGGCGACTTAAGAACACAGACGAATATTTGCTATTTTAGGCAGAAATATCAATTCATTTTTATAATCCAATTAGTTTTTGTTAAAACGGTCAAAACTAGTTGGACTGGATGTCTAGACATTGCAGAAATATAATTGAAGAAATATGTTAATATTATTTACGAATATACAATACATTCATTTAGCATTCGAAGTTAATTTGGTGGGGTTATACTATTTTTGGTGGCTTAGAAGCTTGGATGTGAATTTTAAACTATTCAAACATTGAGACAACTAAAGGGTTTTACAATAAGAGGTGTTATTTTGATATTCAAAGAAAAATGGCATTTTTTGAGACAAATGATCGGATGTTTATTTCATTATAAAGAGGAAGGTATGCCGTTAATAATGGAACACAACATCAGCCAAATGGCCGCCACGACCACGCTTACAGGACCATATACTTTTCATGAAATTTTCCATAACCAAATCGCAAAGTGGCTGCCCTATGTCCTCGATAGCCTCACGAATTCCATCTGTGAGGTCTTGAATCGACGCTGGGCTGTTGGCGTAGACCTTATCTTTCACGTGGCCCCAAAGGAAGAAGTCGCAAGGTGTTAAATCACAAGATCTCGGTGGCCAATTGTGATCACCTCTCCGAGAGATAACACGGTCCGGAAACTTTTCCCGTAAAAGATCGATGGTTTCATTGCTTTTGTGGCACGTAGCGCCGTCTTGTTGAAAGTAAACGTTGTCCAGATCAATACCATCCAATTCCGGCCATAAAAAATCATTAATCATCTCTCGATAGCGCAATCCATTGACCGTAACTGTCATTTTCCCAAAAAGTAAGGTCCAATGACCCCGCCGGACCATAAACCGCACCAAACAGTCACGCGTTGAGGATGGAGATGCTTTTCAACAATAACTCTTGGGTTTTCCGAGCCCCAGATGCGACAGTTTTGCTTGTTGACGTTGCCTCCGAGGTGGAAATGGGCCTCATCAGTCAAGATGATTTTTCGATGAAATTCCGGATCATTTTCATGCATTTCAAGGACCCAATCAGCAAAGACACGACGTTGTTGATGATCAGCCGGCTTGAGTTCTTGTGTTAACTGAACTTTATAAGCCTTAAGACCTAAGTCTTTATGCAAAATACGGTGTAATGACGTTTGTGGAATGCCTAATTCCAAAGAACGACGAGGAATGGACAAACCTGGGTTTTCTTCAACACTTTGGGCTACAACAGCAATATTCTCAGTTGTTCTTAAGCGACGTGCACGGGTTTTATTCTTCACATCACTAACTTGTCCCAACAGCTCGAATTTGTCCACCAATTTCTGTATTGCGGTCCGACAAGGTGCTTCACGACGACCCAAAAATGTTTTAGTTTTACGAATCGTCTCTGCCAAATTTTCACCATTTTTATAGTGAATTTTAATAATTTCAATGCGTTGTTGAAGCGTGTATTTTTTATTAATGGCGTAGTTTCTACTTGTCAAATGTCAAAAAATACCGAAATAGCGGGCTTTTAAAAATAACACCTCTTATTGGAAAACCCTTTATTATGCAATCTTGAAAATTATAAAATATGAAATTGGTCCGAAAATGCCTGAGTTAAAATCGTTGAAGCCTGAAAACATTAAAAAAAACGGTTTTTAGACAAAAAAAATGAAATTTTGAGGGTCTTTTAATTTTTTCAAGTGCCATAATATGACGTATTCAGTCATACCTATAACCTCTTCTAGGTCACTTCCAAGGTAATTAATTTTTTTTAAATTTTATAATATAACAGTGTAGTTACCCTTCTTTTCGACATGATACACATAATTGTCCTGCTCTTAAGTTCATATGTTAAGTTGTACTCAACGCACAGAAAAGCTTAATACATAGAAATGTAGGAAATTTAGTGATATACAAGAATTATAATAATAGTTTTTTTTTTCAAACCGATCAACGAAAGACGAGATAAACGGTAAAAATCATTTTCAGGTACAAAAATTTGAAAGTTTTTTGACAATATTTTTATTTAAAAGAGTTGTCAAAAAAGTTTGAAAACAAAAGACTTAGAGAATACTAGATGGCGCACCCACACCTTTGCACGGCTCGACAAACCTAAGCTTAGCATAAAAATTACAAAAGAAAATACCATACATATCTATAAATAAATATTTAAACTTCGTTTTGTAATCGAATACTACTTTCTGGCTTGTAACCAACTTCACGTTATGAATGACTAAATTTGTAAAAATATGATTCTCTAAGTCCAATACAAAAAGAATTATTTTATTCGAAAACCACTGTTTTATTTTTTTCACTATTTCACTCCATAAATAGCATTTTTTTTTTAAGTAAACTCGGATATTTCTTTTTTGTGTTCACCCCACTTTACCCTTTTGAATATTAATTTTTTTGAAAAAAAAAAAATTATAACAAAATGTTCCTAAAGCCAGCAACTAAAAATAACCTTCTAAACACAAAAAAAACATATGTGTGTACTGACGTACGCGCGCTAGAAGTAAAACTTCTTTTCTCTCAAACAAAGCCTCTAGCCTCTGTCATATTCTTACTTATAAACGTACAAACATTTTGTATAAACCAACATAACAATTAATTTTTGATTTAAGATTATAATGAATTCTTTACAAATTGGTTAGATAATCAAACTAAAGTTGACGATTTTCGCTTAGGCATTACACCCCGACTCCACAGGGCATTCAGATGCCCAACATCACAACCACAATCCAATCAGCGAATTTTTACCGCTGGGCAAATTATGTCATGTCGTTTCACATACAAGGGAAACATACAGAAATTCCTTTCCCCACTACTTCTACCTTTTTCCTTCAAACCACCACATTCAGCGAGAACCAGAAAAAAACTCACACACATGAAACGTCAAATCTCATGCCCAAGCTTTGAACTGCGGTCATGTCGTGTTGAAAAAGTAGTTTTCGTCGATATGTTGCTGCACGGACATGGATTTTTGTGCCTCCATTGGATTTTTTGTAGACATGTTCATAATCCGTGCATCGTTCATGCCCAGTGGAGGTGGCATGTAAGGGCCAGCTGTACAAACGTCGATGTCGGTCAAACTTTTATCCGTGGTTCAGCAATTTTAGTCCACCGATTCCGGCGAGTTAACTGAGGTTCTCATTTGATTCAAATTTTATCCGTGGTTTAGCAATTTCAACTCACCGATTTCAACTCACCGATTCACCTCAGTAAAATCTCCGGAATTGGGACGAGATTTAAGAAAGGAAACGAGACGCAAGAAAACGAGACGAGAGCGTGACATTATTCACTGTAAGCATTTTGGAATTATAAAACCATTTCCCAATTCAATGGCAAGAGACTTTTGACGAGATTTAACAAAATAATAATATTAGCTGCATTTTATTATCCTTCAAATCTGATCCAGATAAGACCATGATAATAAAACAAACAGGATCACGGTGAAAAAATTGTTATATACCCATCTCTTTTTGTACTTTTGTGTATTTATTTGTAAATAGGTGTTCGTTGTCTTCGTTTTTACTCAAAAAGCCATCTACCCGTCAGCGTTAAAACTAATTTTACTGAAGGCGTGTGTTTAAAAATGGATTTGCAAATCCAAAAGCAAAGCTGGACCTTGAATTGTTTTTGTAATAAATGTATTTTCGTGTGCAAATCCAATCCGGATCAGATCTGGGGGAAATTAAAATACCTACGGCTATTAAAGCTTACTGATTTACAATTTCTTAATCAATTAATTTTACGTAACGTGACGACGTGAAATGCTTTATTATGCATATCCTCGTCATAGTTTGAAACTAATTTAACAAGAACGACGAGATCTCGTCACACTCACGTGTCGTTTTCTTTTCGCATCCATTGTGTTCGAGGACTGATTCCAAATGCATATGGCAATGCTGTTTTAGATTTGTCAGCGGATTAAGGATTCCTCGTATATGGCAATGCTCGTCTACGTTTGTCAACATTCAATAAGATAGTTTTGTTTACTTTGTGTTTTTCTTATTTTAGGTAAATTTATTTGTTCATTTTAAGTAGTTAGTTTAGAAGTTAAGTTGGAAAAAACTGATTTGTGTTATTTAGCATTAAGTGTTTAATAATTTAAATTAAAAATAAGGTCGAAAAATATATTTGTTTGTGTTTTTTTTTTTAATAATGAAAATCGTTTTCTGTTCTGGTGGCTGTTCTTCGCTGTGTTTGATTTAAAAAAAAAAAAAAAACAATTTTCATGTGGTTTTTTAATGAAATTATGTGTTAAAATGCTGGTGCCGGTTAGTTTTTGTGGCTCTTTTGCCAAAAAAACATTCTTTTTCGGTATCAAAAGATGTTTTTTTTAAAATAATTATTGGTGGGTAAAAGTTTTTACATAGAGCTATGGCAAAATCTGTCGCGAAAAATTCCGTCGGTTTTTGACAGATAAAAAGTGTCGGTTTGACATGTCACTGACAGCTCAATATGAACATTTTTACCCCCAACGCCGGAAAAGAAGTTTTACTTCAATAATTTTTAAAATCGGGCAGGCCTTTTTGTTTTTACCCCACTTCACCCTATACATAGCAAATAGAAAAAATATCTCATAAGCCTTCCCTTAGAAATAACATTTCAAACACGAAAAGAATTGAATTTGATACCACTTTGTTTTTACCCCATTTCAACCTATAAATACGTAATTTTTGAAAAAAAATATTTCTAAAGCCATCCACTCAAAATAACCTTCCAAACAGGAAAAGAATTTCTTAAATCTCAATATTTTTTTATTTTTACCGATTTCACCCTACATATTATAAAAAAATTGTGAACGAATATTAAAACTTTGAAAAAGAATATCCCTAAATCCATTTCCTGAGAAAAACATTTCACGCAAAAAAATTTTATAAATCGGAAAATAATTTTAATTTAACACCATTTCACCCTACAAATTGCAATTTAAAAAAAAAAAAATATCCTTGAAGCCATTTCCTAAGAATAACCTTTCAAACGCATTTAGAGTTCTTTTAATTGGATATGTTTTTTTTTTCATTTTGCCCCATTTCACCCTACAAAGTGAATTTGTATAGTTCTTGAGTTATAAGTGTTATAACTAAAACGACTTTGTTTTATATACTATAATAATTAAAAATTAACAAGAAGATTTTCTCCTAAAAATCTATTTATAAATTCCCTTATAGGGTTAATATAGGAGTCGCGAAAATCGCCTTTTCCAAAATGGCGGCCCCTTTCACACGTTTATCAGTCCCGCAAACCGAGATTAAGTTTTGCCTTGATACCTATACCTATACCCCACGAAATTTAATTTAAATTTCAAATCCTTTCAAAAAATGTACAGATTTTACCTATTGACTGTGATATAAATACTCGAAAAACACTAGATTTGTATTCCAATGGAAAAAGGAACTCAAACAAAACTCTATATCAATATTTTGCTTGAAATGCCTTCTAATCGGTAGCATAATTTGGTTTTCTAAAGAAAAGAAACATTAACCATTAATTCCTATGAAAATAGTTTTTATTTCTTTATTTTATTAACAACAAAGCAAAAGGACTCGTGTCCCGTGCATTAAGTATCTTGTTCTTGACTTCATGCATCTATTCCATTTGACTATAGGTACAACAGTATATATATCTACCATCATATAGTCAGTATAGAAATACGAGAGATATGTTTGTCTTCTTTCAAATGATTGCATAACGTTCCAAAGAATTCTGTATTTAATTCCAAAAACAAAAATCAAAAAAAAAAATCGAAAGTGTGAATGAACAATACAAATAAATGGTAACTGGAGTCGTCTCGTTTGTTCTTCTTCCTTTCTTACTATTTATTTATCATGTTTCCAAATCAAAAACTGTATCCTCTCGATTTTTTGTTTTCATTTTTGGTTTTCTTGAATATATTTTTCATTTTCTTGTCTAATTTTGTTTGTGTCTGTTTCAAAAAAAAAAAAAAAAAAACAATTGGCACCACTCAAAGGACAATTGATAAAATATGGTGTGCGGATTTAAAATGTCATCCCTTGTATATAGTAGTAGATATATATATGTGAATTCAATTGCCCGCCGTTTTATAGCCGATTTACCATTGTAGTCCTGTCAGTCAGATAGGCATAGGAACAATAGATGTTGTGTGTACATCAGAGACCCTATAAAACTGGGTGTTGAAAATCTGAAGATGTATAAAATAGGTTTTATTTTTTTTTTTGGAACAAAAGATGGAAAATAAAACTTTTTTCTTTGTTTTTTTCCAAAAGGATATGCATGCTCGCAAGGACAATGGCAGAAGAGGATGCTATAGATCATATATCCCGCGAAGATCATCCTTGATATATGTATATGTATAGCTAAATTATTATTATTCACATTTTTTTTAATGTTTCAAAACAAGAAGGGTCTAAAATTGAAATTGAGTATCTCTTTTCATGGAACAATAGGATGTGTGTGTTGAAGATAAAGGATAACGAACTCGTTTTCGTAAGTTTGAAGGAATAAAGTTGCATAAATATAGAGCACGAGGGGAACGAAAGTTGAATAACAGTTTACAATTTGGGAAAAAAAAATCGTATGGGTTGCCCCCAAATTTGAGCTTTTGCAAGACTCCCAAGACGCCAGGTCCTATTTATTCAAATTCTTAAATGTGTGAAGAAAGAGACACCTTTGTGAACTTGTTTTGAATTAATTATTTTTGAAAGTTGTTTCAGTATTTTTGCCGGATTGTTCCGATCGCTTTTTGATCTACCACCACTCCCCTTTTTTTAGTCGAAAATCGATATTTTGTGCAAGGGCGTATGAAGAACTTCGATAAGGGGGGGGGGGGGAGTAACTAACATATATTTTATTTCTTCACAAAATATCCGGAGGATATCTTGGAAGTTATCCAGATGTTTTGGGCCTTTAATAAAATAAGTGCATTTTCCATTCCAGGTTACCACAAATATTCAAAAGAAACGATATGTCAAAATTTCGTCGAATTCTGACAGTTATTCAAGAAGTTAACGTGGTTTATTTTATTAAATTTTAGTGAATGAATCCCCAGAAACAAAGCTCACTAAGGCCTAGTAGCAAACTTAGTTGACAATATAATTGGATTCGGAGCAACTAAAAGTTGCTGGGATGAGCAAATTAAAGTTCCCTAGTGGGCGGCAGGCTTAAGGGTTTTCAATTCTTGCCTTTAAAGCAATAAAGGCTATTTAACCAAGGTGGAATAAGCTTTAATGCAAGGTTTTTGTTGGAATAAGGGGGGGCAAGTGCCCCTACCCAACCGCCTTGAGTACGCCCTTGATTTAGTATTTAGTTCTATAGTAATTCTGAAATTATCTGATTTTCTAAAAAACAATATTTTTGTGAGGGGGGATTCAATGAGTGAAAAGTTCAAAGAAATTTAAATCGTATAAATCGTTTTTTTAGACGTGTGGTTTTCAATCTGGCAATGCTTTTTTCGGAGTTGGTCTTATTGACAGCTGTCACTTGATTTATGCTCAGTTTGCTTTGCCATTTCATAATAAATAGATTAACTAATGAACAAAGTTCACCAATTGGAGCTGTCAAAAATTGGGCCTCTCGGCTGGAATTTATTCGAGCCAGCCGCGGCGGCCACTTGCCCAAAATAATTTTTAAAACATAATGGCGAACCCTTATATTTATAATAAAGCTAAATTATTGGCGATAACATTAAATTCTATGCGTTTTATTTCTTCTTGAAAACCACACGTCCGAAAAAAAACACCCTTTAGTAACCCGCATGTCGTTATGGTTATATAGTGCGTAGGACTGTCATGTGGAAGGTCATAGGGTCGAATTCTGTAGCCTCTGCCACCTAAAAATGGAATTTTTTTCTCACCGGAGGTGCCTCTTGCTAGGAACAACAAATCTTCCATCAAGGGTATCACTTGTCATGAATAAGTGACTCCCACTTTAGCCGTGCTTATTCGGGGACAATTGTAGGTCCTTTCTCTTTCTGCTGACTATAGCAACACGCACACAAGAATGGTTATGGTTGAGAGGTGTTAGTCACTTTGCCCTGGTTTTTCCTGAGCTGCGTATGGATTTCCAAAAAATTAAAAAAGAAAATATGTTTTTCCTGATATCCTATAACGTTAGCTTTAGCAAAGTTTTGTCATCTTTCCATTATTTATATTTCTCCAAAAAAAAGATACTACGTAGAAAAATATGCATGGCATACATATTTTCATAAAGAAAGATCATAGGGGTCCTCCAAAAATTATAAAAAAAAAAAAAAAAAACAAGAAGCCAGCAAATCCGACCGCCGAAATTTTCCAAAACATTTAACAAAGCCCATAAACTTGTATCACTTTGCATTGCATTGCGCACATATATTAAACCGATATTAAGGTTTTATTGTTCGCACGCCATTATACGGCGATTGATAAGCAAAAAATAACTAAACAAAAGGCCCAAAGAATAGCAAATGTTCACAATTTTCGGACAATAATAATTGTTATACCTACATCTGCCTTCTGATATGTTTTCTTTTCTTATTGTTGTTGCCTTTTTTTTTTTAAGGACCTATAATCATTGTCATTCCCATCAGAAGCAAAGAAAAAAAATAAAACCAGAAGTCCTATTACGTTGAAAAAACTGAAAACTGCCTTGAACCCTTTTGTGTACCTATGTATATGCAAAAAAAGAGAAGCTTTTTAGGAATAAGAAAATAAACCCTCTCTTTGCCTATATGCGCCTATATATAGATTTCCAAATGAGATGACCATGAATTGGAACTCATTTGAGAGAAGCCTTCTTTCTTTTCGTTTGTCAATTTCTTGTTTGTTTGCTTTGTGATTTGCCTCCGAACACAATCGACAAATACAAAAAAAAAAAAAAAAACGGAACTAATAGACCAAAGGTCAGACAGGGATTTGGACACTTCGCGAAATAAATATAAAAGTCGCGCAATGAATTAGTCGCCCAAGGCGAGAGGATTTTTTTTGTATGTTGTGTTGTGTTGTGTTGTGTTGTCGACAACATTAAAGACCCTTTTTTTTCTTCATTGAAAACAAACACAATTGGCCTTGTTAGCACATTTACTACATCACATCTATATACCGCTTGAAAAGAGAAGATGAAATTGCTTGGATTTATTTTTATGTCCTTTATGATCCTACGCATAATATTTGTTGAAAATAAAAATTAATAATTCTCCACGATCGTTTTACGATCACTCTGGACAAAAGGTACCTCTAAATATATTGTACCTACCAAGGGGTTTTTTTGTTGGACTTTTTTTTTCAGATTATAAGCAGACAGCGAGATATGTAGAAATGTAGATATTATGCTTTTCTTTTCAAGACGTGACTGGTAACTGACTGAAAAACATATGTTGCAGCTTTTATCTTTTCTTATGAATCAGACCATCAGACACCCTTTTTATGAGCACACAGAATAATGGGGTTATTATGGGTTTTTGTATACTTCTTTGGGAGTATACGATATAAAAGTTTTTTAGTTGCTCATTTTGCCTTTGGCTTTATTCAATTCAGAATTCTAAAAAAGCGATTTAGTGGAGAAGACTAATAAACGGCTTACACGATGCGAGAGCCCTGTTTACACGTAACTATTTAATACCCATAATACCTGCGATACCTCACCTCTAGATATGAGGCTAAATAGTCTATAAGAGCTGACAGAATAATTTGGCAGTTGATGTAGGTATGTAAACGGTGTTTTTTTTTAGACGTGAAGTTTTCAATCTGGCAATACTTTTTTCGAAGTTGGTATTTCTGACAGCTGTCATTTGATTTATGCTCAGTTTAGTTTGCCATTTTATAAATAATAGACTCATTTCTGAACATGGTTTGCAAATCGTGCAAATTTATTTCAAAAATAATGGTTCGGTTCGCGCGAAGCATCGCACGCTGCGTCCAATATTCGGTCGACATAATCGCAAAATCACATAAATTCGAGCAACCACGGATCGGTTTCGCACCACGTTTACTCTAGTTGATAATGCGCATCCTCAGAGGCGCCGTACAGTGCGAACCGATGACGCTATTCCTGCTGTGGAGCAGAGTATCGAAGAAGACCCGTATGACTCCATCCGCCATCGCGCATTCTTGGCGATAACATTAAATTATATGCGTTTTATTTCTTCTTGAAAACCACGCGTCTAAAAAAACCACCCTTTACATGTCGTACAAATGTACGTTTCTAACTTTAATCCTTAATCAACTTCCGCTCTCTCATCTGAGATCGACTATTTTCTAAGAAGAATCTGGAATGAAGAAAATTTAAAATAATTTTTATCAATATTCATGCAAAAAAATAAAAACAACTTTTTTTTTGACACATCATCTACTGTCAAATGGTTTCTCTTGGAGCGGATAGTAATTCTTATTTTCAAAATTCTGCCTATACTCTATAGCAAAATGCTTTCGATTCAGTTTTACAAAAGTTTTCGTTTCAAAATACTGCGAAAGTTAATTTTTAGAAAATTAAAATTCTTGAAAATTGAAGTCCGATCGATCAACATTTTAAGTCGATGATGCGCCATGTTTTTGTTCTGCGTTCTAGGAAATACAAACTTCTTTTGTAGAATATAAAACTCCAAGTATGCAAGTAGTGTTGTCTTTTTAAAATTGATTTTTTTTTCTTTAACAAATTTGAGTTTCAAAACACTGCATTGCAACTATTTACAAAAAAAGCACTCACTTTTTTTACATTTTAAAATCTGTTTTTATTATTTACAGAATTTTGTAAATCAGAATTTTGAAAAGCAGAATTTTTAAAACAAACATTTTGACTCTAATCCATCGAGGAAGCATTCAACAATAGCCCGGTAATTGTTTATGATATTTTAAGTGACAAGAAACAGCGTAGCAGACACTTTTATGTTTGTATTGAGTTGGTAAGCACACACTTTGATAACTGACCAGTCTACCACTAACCGTTGCGTCGCTACATTTTAGAACCCTTTTTGATATGATGTGTCCTATTTTATCTGAGTAGCAAAATAGAACATTTTCAGAAACAAATTTGAGTTCAACACTGCGGGGTTAGAAAAGGCTGCATCCTTAGGCCAATAATGTTTATTTTTCGCTAAGGTATCTACAATTTCTCGTTGAACTGTAAGCGCCATCAAAAGTAAAGAAGGTAGGAAATATTTTCCCGGAAGCTTTGAATTCTATGTACGCCTATTTTCTCTATTTATTATTTAATATTTATCGACTCCGTAAGTCACTAGCTAGAAAGAGTTGAAGAGTTGTTCGAATTCATGCGATTCTGCTTCTATGCACAGATCATACTCGAATTTTAAACGAACTGTAAACAAAAGAAGGACCCTTAATTCCCAGAATAATTCTCCTTTAACTCAAATATTTATTTTTATTTAACACATATACCAACCAAAAAAAAAATCGTTCCAAAATTTCACATTGCCACGATTGTTTCATGCTACCAACTTTAGTTAAGAAAAAAAAAAAAACACAAATTGTGTTTCTTTTGTGAATGGTCTGTTAAAATTATCACATGGCACCAAATTGTCCAAAGAAACTTAAATTTTCCAGCATAAATACATATAATATTTTTTCTTTTTCTTACACGTCCACGGCTGACGTTGGCTATGGACAACCATTTATTATAATGATACGAGTAGTACGAAGTAAAAATCAAACAAAACTTTACATAATCAATTAGTAAAGGCTTCCTAAAGACATACCAAAATGCCACTGCACTTTCTGTCCACTTTTCTTGCAATGATGCGCATCATTATCATCTTTCGATTGTTATGGGCCCATCACAAAGGGAGCACATTCACACAGCACAAGAAAAGGACTGATGCTGATGCTGACGCTGATGTTGCACATCATAAACACATTTACACACATTGCACTAAGCAAATCGTCTAGTGATGGGTTTTAGAACTTAACAGGTCCCCGTCTAATATTTGCATTATTCGTTACATCATTGACAGTGTGCTTTTACTTGTTCTAACGCAGGGCTGGATTTTGAATTAATTTATTGAAAAGGGCGTTTTATGTTTTCTTTTTTCATTTTTCAAAATATTGCGAAGTTCATGCATTAAATTAAATACAAACGAATTATATTGCATTTGTTAACATTTCATAGGGCGACTGTTCTCATCAAGATTTTGTAGGGAGTCATAAGTATTTAATTAGTTTAATTATGAAAATCTCTCATCTATCTGTTTCTTAACTTTCATCATTTATTTTGCCCCTCCCATCATTCAATAAAAGAATCTTTTTAAACGAAATATCTGGTAAAAAGACACGGGCCCCAATTTAACATCCCCTGGAATAATGCAACACAAATGCGGACCTGACAGACTATTTTTTTTTTTTTTTTTTGTTATTTTCCTATGTTTGACAAGTTGTTGTATATGTTATTTGACTTCCGTCTGTCGTTGCCTTGTGCACACACTGCACTGCACACATTTTTTGAGGCTTAAGGTTTTGAGAGGTTTGTTTGGGGTGTCAGGCGTCACTTGTGTTTACACTGCAACTGTCTCCACGACACACAGTCTTTTTGTTTGCACCTACGAACACATTTATGTATGATTATATGCTTGCAACTAAACCAGCAACACACTGCTTACACCCCAAACTCAAATTCAATTTATGAAAAAGTGTTAACGTGTCGGTCGTGTCGTCGTGAGAGAGCGAGAGATAGCCCCTCTGTTTGGGGATGCTATTAGATGTGACTCTTATCTGCATGGTTTACCATTTAGAAAATTGATTGGTTTAATTGCTTGGGTACATCACATTCTGTCTACACATTCAAAACAAAATGTCGATTGAAGGAATGGTTGCTAAAGTAAACTTTTTTATTTTCGTATTATTCTCACAATAATAAATATAAATGTGACAGCGAGCTTCAATAGTCCATTCAGCTTCAGTGAGTTGCGGTTTTGCTTTTGAGACATTCTTTTGCCTGTTTTTGTTGCTTTGGCATATTTTAACACCTCCTCTGTTCGAATGTGTTAGCGTTTGCTTTTTTATAGTTATGCAAGATTTATTCAAATCAAAGTCCGAAAATACAAAAGAGCTGATAATCGAACTTTAAATTGAAACAAAATTTACAATTGAGTGTACAAAAAGACAAAGAGGGGTGCGGGGAGTAGGGTAATCGGTATTATTTCTCTTTCTATTTGGATATGAATGGGGACAAAATATATAGGTGGAAATGATATTGTTTGGTATTTGTAGATCTAAGTTGAGTTAGATTGTGAAGGCATCACAGCGCTATACTCGAAATTGTTCTAATTCAATTGGCAATGGAAATTTATGCCTGAGATATTGCACATTAACACCTTTTGGTTTGTTAATTTTGATGCACATTGATATAAAATAATAATATGTACAAAGTTTGAAAAATAATAGGGACAGGCACCGCCGATATTGGCTATACGAGTATAAGTAATATTTTTAATAAGATTTAATTGTTTTTAAGTCAGGTTATTTGAAAACAATATGACGCTGAGTTAATTTTTACCCAGTTTTTTTTTACAATAGCCGTATTTTGGTGAAATTTATAGCCAACGCAGTAATGAATTCTGAATAAAACGCTAATAGTCAGTTTATATTTACTTTTATTTTGTAATTTTAAAGTTGGTTATCGTGCCAAATTTAATGACATTCGATATCAAAATAAATTTCGTATCTGTCACAAACAATAATCAGTGGCAACCATAAAATTAAAACAAACTTAAATAATTGATATGATGTGCGTAACGAAACAAAAGGTAATATAATACAATATACTTTTCAATTATAGGTCTCATTAGCACTTTTCGACTCACCAATTGATGAGGATGGCTTAGTTTTTGAAAATTTATATTCACATGAAATCATTGGCCACCGTAAATTGATAGACGGACATTTCACCACCGCCGATTGAGTGTTGGATCTTTAAGTGCTGCCATTTAGTGCTCAATATTTGAGTGCCACCCATTTAAGTGTTAGAATTTTCGTGTCTGGATATTTTGTTTGCGTGTTGGCAAAGTAGTGCAGATTTTATTAGAAATGGTTAATTCACAGTAAGAGTTCATTTATATTGTTTTCAATAACAAATCGTATTATTTTCAAGCTTATTTAATCATTTGCATTTTATTTAAGAAATTTTGCAGAACAGCGACTTTTGCAAATTAAAACACGTAATCTAGAAATAAATGATGTAAATTAATAGAAAATAATTTATTAACACAATTTTACTGGCGGGAGGCAATTTTTTCATATTTTATTGTCAATAATAGCAAATTGAAATTTGAGTCAAAAATTGAAACATACACAATTCGCTTGTTTAGCAAGATTTTACTTTACATTGCAATGAATAAAATGTTCTAAAATGTTGCACCATGCAAAAGTTTTCAACAAAACACGGGTATTACTGGAAAATCTGTATTCTAACTTAGAAGGATTGATTCCTCTTTTCAGAACAAGGACAGTAATTCCGACACTAATCGTGGTTTATGCATGTAGACTATCAAGCAATAAACTGTCAAAGTGTCAAATTTCATTGAAGGATTGCTACGATGTCAATGTATTAAAAAAAACCTCTGAAAAATTCAAAAATTTGTCTATTTTATTTTCTGCTTCGGAAAAATGCATTTTTGGGGAAATAGGTTGACATTTAGAACGAAATATTCTTAATACGATCAAATATAATTTGTCAAGCGATCAACTGTTAAATTCCATTGAAGGATGGCTGCGATGTCGGTGGATTAGAAAACCTCTAAAATCCAAAAACTGTGAGATTTTATTTTTTGAAAAAGGCAATTTTACATCTTTCTGGTAATTTTTTAACGAAATATTCGTCAAAATAAAATTTGTCCCCTCTATCTGTCAAGCAATTTCAAGTTTGGTATTAAAGTGAATTTTTATTTCGAAATGAAATGCCTTAACATAATACGCATGTCTGAGAAAAAAGTATACAGCTACAGCTGACTTTTTTATCCGGTATGCATTTACCAACACATCCCATTGTAATGTCAAAAAATCTGGCTACCAACCTTTCGGAAATGAATATTTTTTTACAACCGAATTAAGCGCCATCTATACGTCTCAGCATTTTAACAATTTATATCCACTCAATGTTCACTCTGATTACTGACCTAAATTATATTAATGTTTCGATTTGTTGTTGTTTGCGTGTATGAGTTTACTGATCTGGCTATTCTTTTTTTTCAAAAAACACACCTAATATTTAGTTTCCAATTGAATCTACCTTAAGATGCCTCCGGCATTATTATTGGAAAAAGTATTGCGTCTTCGGAAATATTTTCCTCATATTAATTAATTGAAACTTAAGTCGCTTTGGGCCTTCAAGGCAAAGATAGCATGCGAGAAATATATCATGCTAGAAAAGTATCATATGAAATATTATATTTTTCGCATAATATATTTCTCATGATACATTATTTGTCGCATGATACTTTTCTCACATGTTATATTACTCGCATGATACTTTTCTCGCATGATGTTGCGATCCATCCCAAACATCTTTTTAATTCAAAAGCGGTCGATATTTGATGATTCACATCCGTAACGAAGTATTTATTCCATCGAACCCGAAATGGACGACCACTTGCGGTCGAACCGCAAGTTTCCTTTCCCTTATATTTAAGTTTATAGTTTTACCTCTTCTATGTTACAGGCAGCGTTACGAGAAGTTCGCAGTTTCTGTGTAAAAGTATGTCCGCGGAAATCTTTTAACCATAAATATTACAGTTCAACCACAAAATGACGCACTTGTGTCCAATACAACCATTTTAGATTTAAATAATAAAAATGCTTCATACTTCATTCACACATACTTCCTTATATCGAAATATTCGTAAATTTTATTTTAGATATTGAATTAATAATTACAAAAATATATGTAAAGGAGGATATGGATTAAATAATTACGAATACAAAAGCTATGATTTTGTTCAAAATTAATTTTGAAAAATATAATTTATTAAATGGAAAATTCTTTCAAAATGAAAAGTTTTGAATGACTTGACGCGTATAGCGTATTCAATAAATAAAGTTTTATTTTTTTTTTAAACTAAAAACTCAGCGAAGTAAAATCCAGTTCTTAATTGGTGATTTAATACTGCGAGCATCAAAAATATAAATTCATCACAAACTTTCATACTAATGATACAATTTTTCATGCTCTGGCAAACATTTTACAAACTAATACCCACTTCTATAATAGGTCTTCCCTAATTATTTTGTAAATCATATATTTCAATAAAACGTCATCATCATCACCCTCTATACCTCGATCTTGCTGTCTCTCTCTTTCTTTCATATAATATAGAAATAGAGCTGCCATCACCTTGTGTTTTATAAATTCAGCAGAATTCATATTTGCATTCATGCGGATGCACAGGGGATTAATTAAATTTTCATCAAATGCGAATTAAATTGCCGTGATTTATGGATTTATCCGCTTCGTGCAACTGCACACAAATTTGTCAAACACCTCTTGACGTGATGTGGCAATGATGCGACCACCACCACGACGACAGCGACGGCAAGGTGACGATGGTGAAGAACAACGTCAGCTTCAGCTTCAGCTTCAGCGATTGCCGTTGTCGTTGTCGTTGTCGTTGTCTCCGCGATGCGATGGTGATGTCGTGTAGCGGTGTGGTTAACATCATCATCTGTTGTCTTCGGTCCTTTCTCGTGTCAAACATCATCATCGCCATCATTAACAACCACTCGCGGCAACAACTTCACCATCACCATCACCATCGCCACATTCACCAATCTGCATATTTACCGCCGTAATCCCCCGCGCCCACCGCCATATTGATACACAACAGGATGTGCGCCACCGCATCTATGAATTGCAGTAGTAGAGAGATAGAGTGTCGGGTGAGAGTGTTACCAATTTGTCAAAAGCACCCCGGCTTTGACAGTATTATAATGCCTATGAATGCTCGCGGGGTGGCAAGCTGATGGCAAGGCAAAGTATAGGTAGGAATGGGTGCAGGCCAAAAGCAATTGAGAGAGAACACTTGAGAAGGATTAACCCCCTGTGTTGCGGCTTTTTAATTTTATTCATTTTCCATTCAACTTTTAAAATGGTGGCAAATATTCGTCCTTAAAAGGACGACGCGACGGGATGACAATATAAATGTTTCGAAAGTGATGATGCTGATGATGCAGGTGTGGATTGGAATGTTGATCCTGGCAGACGATACTTTAACTCTCGAGTGTTATTTTTTTTTTTATTTCACGAGACTTCTTCCTTAACGAAATGATTAATAGTTCTTTCTCGTCCTGTCATGCATCCTGGAGTTATTATCCTGTTTGTTAGGATTTTGATTTGTAGCCGTCTGTCTGTCCGTTGAAACCGGGGGGAGGTTTAGTGCTCGTTCACCCATTCTCTCATATATCTGTGCAAATATAATTCTGCGTGAGTGGTGCGGCAAAAGTGTCCTTTTTATCCTTGATGGAAATAATAATCCAGCGGAATTGTTTATATTTTTATTTATTACTTTTAGTTTTTGTATTTTGTAACAATTGGCTTGGTGTCCATCCGACTTGAGTATCCGTTTCGGATATAATGCACACAGCACACCCATCATGCAGCCGGGCAGGGTGTACGCGCAATAGTTATTTATTTCTTCCTGCGGGAATACAAACAAAAAAAGAAACTATAAGAGAAATGAGTTATTTGCTGTAAAATTAGAACTACTTAGAGGGATGATTAGGAGATACATTTGCATAAATTTGTCATAATTTTATTAGAATTATTTGGTATATTGGCTGCTGCTGCTGGTGGTGTAGGTATTGTTTGAAGTCGTTAAGTGCGTGTAATTTGTTAGAATATGCGGTGGTGAATTGTATGGGATTTAACGAGGGAAAATGTTTTATAATTTATGAGCTGTGTGTACTGTCTTAAGAATTAAGAAGCTTAGAATATATAGCTTTGATGTGTGCAACTATATGGGTTTGGTCAACATATTTATACTGTTTCAAGGCTTTGAATAGGTTCTTCTGGAAAATATGATGTAATTTGAAACACCAAGGTTGAGCTTCCTGAAAGATTAATGCAAAAAAGTATTGCCCACGTTTAGATATAAGAAGGCTGCAAATTATGTTTTTTTAAACTAAGGAAGGAAGTATTTTTTATCACAAAACAACTTATGTCAACTTATTATGTTTTAAATTTTGCAGTTATGGTTTTGGGGGATATCTAAGACCTATAACACCTTTACTTCGATTGAGGAGGCACTACAGAAGAACTAAATTTATTTTTTTGCATTTCAAATCAATGATGGTAACCCTGTCTGGACGAAAGAAGTATCACAGGTAAATTTGTTTTTTTCTTAATCTAAATTAATCAACATCAAATGTCGTGTTTTTTTAAGTTTCCTTATGGTTGCAAATTTGCTTCTATTAATTATGAGCTTATGTCCCTACTCCATCACAGTTCGAACCATCCCTTAAAAGGGCTTTGGGTGGTGATATTTCCACACCCAAGCCTTATGAGAGGTTGTGGTTTTCAGCTACGTATAGAAAATAAACAGGCCTTTCGGCAAGCTTTGGTTCCTGATATATTCACGTCCAAAGTGAAATTACTTTATATACTTCGATCCAACCCTAAAAACGCTTCGAAGGCTATATTTCCGCAACTAAGCCTCGTAGGAGGTTGCGGTTTGCAGTGCCGAATAGAAAATTAACACACCTTTGCAGTGACATAAATATTTATTGATTTTTGAAAAAGTGATGCACTAACCCCTTGCAACTTTTTTTGGATTTTTTTAAAATTTTTCCAAAACCCATCGAGCTATACATCAAAAGAAAGATATTTTCAAACTCTATCCGCACATCTAAACCAAAAGCGTGTCGAAGGTCTGGTTCTCAAAATATTTTCATCAGAAGTGATTTTACGATTTTACTGAATTTCTGTCCAAAACATTCAAAAGTGTTTGTGTTTGGATAGCGATATTTCTGCAATGGAGCCTCGAAATCGGTTGCGGTTTTCGAAAATTGTTTGTTATTTTTTCAAGAGCATTCTGAAACTTAAAACCAAAATATTCTTTGAGCTTTGGTTCTCGAAATATTCACATCCAAAGTCATATTCATATCACTGTACTTCGAACCAACCCTTAAAAGGGCTTTGAATGGCGATATTTCCTTGACTGTTTTTTTTTTTTAAATTCTGATGTGAGCAAGTTTTTCAGAAAAGGCAAGTTTTTCAAAAAAAGAATAAAATGTGAAATGAGAAATTAAAAAAATCATGTCAGAAAAGTGCCCAAAAAACCCTTGGTAGGCTGTAGTTCTTACATAAATTTAATGACCCATCATACCTACTTGTTGGCATCAGTCTATAAAAATTCCGACTTTAATGGTTAAATCGATAAACCATATGACAAATATCTATAGCTTCCTGCATCAGTCATGTTAACAAACCTTTATACCAGTATAAACATGACAAATGATTTCGAAGCCGGCATGAAAGTCCTACAAGGACAGCAAAATTGCCAGTGTCAAAATGATTTTCCAAATTCGATCATTTGTTACAATATTTTCACTACACACAAATAATTCGCCTTGAACATCATCAAGAACTAATGATTCGCCTCCTTCGAACTTCTATGATTTATGATCTGCAAAAAAAAATGGAGAAAAAAAATCATGCTGTAACCACTTCACTTAGTGCCATCATATCGTCTCGGCTTGATTAAGTGTCAATTAATTTTACTTTGAAAAAGTGTTGCTCCTGAGATTTTATGTTTTTTTTCGTCATCAAAAAAGGTAGTGATGTCTGGATGTGAAGTACTTAGCAGATTCTTGCATGTGGTTATGGTACACCATCTGACTATGTGATTCTCTCCGATTCGTATATCAAGAGCGAGGAACAACAATAACAGCAGTAATTGTGAGTCCCAACAAAAAGATTAAATAAGTATATCATTCCAGAGATATGGGATTTACCTTGTGCGACCAGAACCAGACCATCAAGAATACAAAAAACAATCCCGCAACACGAATTTCACAATCAGTTTTGATTGTGAAGGTGATATGCCGAGCCGACTTTATTGACTTAAAGTTAATTCAAAGCTAATTGATGGTCATTGTGCGACGTTGGACATGTTGTCACGTCAATGGTACATTTATGTGACATGCGGGAATAGGGATAGAATTTTTGTTTGTTTTGTTCTCTAATTAAAACCATTAAGTGATTACCCTCTTCTCATATACTCTGACACATTCCCATGGCACGAAAACCATTATTATGATGGATAAATCGTTACCGATGCTGAACATTCTTCCGGTTTAATACTCCTCTCTCACAGAATAAAAAAATAATCATACTTACACAGAAATGCATGAATTGGTGGTATATGGATCCCAGGAACTGACCTATAGCCTTGATAGCTTAGAGATGGTTATGGCCATTATTATTGGTTCCAAAATTAAGCTTGACCTTAATTCTTCAAAAGAAACTCAAACCCTGGGACTTGGTTGCAGAATTAAAGTCATTAATATTTTTTTTATTAAGGGTGTTTTTTTAGACGTGTGGTTTTCAATCTGGCAATACTTTTTTCGGAGTAGGTCTTTTTGACAGTTGTCACTTGATTTATGCTCAATTTGGTTTGCCATTTCATAATTAATAGACACTGTATGGCACGAAGGACTTATCTACAAACTAATTTTGTTTAATTTCCCTAGTTATCTTGTCAAAATCATATGGAACTTTTTGAAAGAAAGAACATTTTATGTATCCACTGGAAATGCGAGGTCTTCTATATTTGATATTAGTTTTGGGGTTCCTCAAGGCTCCGTCCTTGGTCCCATCCTCTTCAATATTTTTTTGTCGGATCTACCTAGGTTTGAAAATAACACTGAAGTTGTCATGTTTGCAGATGATACTGCGCTTTTTACTTCTAGTGTTCTTCCTCAATTTAATTAAATTTAGGTGTGGGCAAAACCAAAATTTATTCGGCTTAATGCAAGTTCTAACTTAAAACTAAGGACTTAATCTAACTTTAAAAAATACGAAACTTAAAGCTAAGATAGGGATGTATTGGGGGAAGGATTGAGTAAACGGAGCTTAAGACTGGATTTGCTTAGGTTAAAGTCGAAAAAGTTTGCGTTCGAAGTAGCGCTTCGCAACATTAGAGTTAAGGGCTCGTTGGAGCCATATGAGGTGCGGTGGGTAGGCAAGTAGAAGAGGCGAGGGTTTCTTAAATTTCGGGGTTTAGTGTTGAAAAAGATAGAATTGTAAAGAGTTTGGCAGTCGACAGAACCAGAAAGGAGACGGTGAATGAATAGAATGTCAGCTATTTCTCTTCGTTTCTCGAGTGAAATCAGGTTAATTAATTGTAAGCGATCACGGTAAGGTGGTAGGATTAAAGGATCGTTTTAAGGAAGGCCTCTTAGAGCAAATCGAAGGAATCGCCGTTGAATGCTCTCAATTCTTGATATATGAACATCTTGATAAGGCGACCATGCTTGACAAGCGTATTCGAGAAGGGGTCGAGCAAATGTTATGTACAGCGACCTTGTTACATAGGGGTTGGAGAATTCTTTGGACCACCTTTTGACAAAGCCAAGAGCTGAGTTAGCTTTCAGGATTATGTCATCTATATGTGCAAGGAAATTAAGTTCCTGGTCACATAGGAGGCCTAGATCGCGAATGGACTCTACGATTGAGATATGGGTTGGTTATGAAGGAAGTAGATACGAGGAGGAGATTTGATGCGTTTACGCGAAAAAGTGATTAATTGGCATTTGTTAATATTAAGCTCCAAGCAATTTTTGAGACACCAGACTGAAAATTTATCGAGGTCTTGTTGTATAAGCGTTGTGTCGCGTGACGACGAAATGGTCCTGAAAAACTTCGCATCGTCGGGATAAAGTGAGATTAAGGCATGTTTGATTACCATTTCGATTTTTCCTAAAAAAAAGTAACTTGATTCAAAATAGCTTTTAACGGCCTTTAGTCCATACAAATTGGCGAGAATCTCACGGCACTTTTTAGAGTGAAAGAAAGGAGGTGGGAAAATAAAATAATGGCCTCTGTGTTTCGCTAAATTTAGTAGCTTGAATGATTTAAGACTTTAACTCATATTTTTAAATAGAGAAGTTCTTAATGAATTTTTGTTAAAAAATATACCAACAAAATATAAAAAGAACAAAAATTAAATATTGATAAGTTGCACTCAATACTTCTTGTTGATTCCATGTTAGACCCACCCCAATAGAATTTGTGTACCTATGAACTTGAAGTTCGTAAAAAAACTTTTTTTAAGCTCGTGTAAACCTTTCCTAATGTCAATTTTGATTTACAAATTCACAACTTGCACTCAAAGTATGTACTTTACTTACATATGTTCAGTAAAATACAGTCAAACCCAACATATGGTTTCCACAAAAAAAAAAAAAAAAAAAAAAATAAACTCTTCCGTTTTCAAACTAGAACATTGGAGCAGCAACACCCCACAATGGCAAATGAATTGGATTTTCTATCGAAATTAATGTTATTCAGATGAATAGACAGGTTCTTTGTTTGGCAACGTTCAATCGGTCGGTGGGTCGTCCCGTCCGTCCGTCGTTTTCCTATTTTATTGAATGCGCCCTCTGTCCCTATTCATAGAGGTTTTTTTTTTTGGGTTGATTTGTGTGTCTAAAACAGTCAATACGGTTCAATGGACATCTCGAATTAATTGTTCTGTTTTTAGAATTAGTTTGGATTCGTATTTGAATTGAAATTGATTTTGATGAAGAAGCATTGAAACGTGTATAGAGGTATATAAGCTGTGTGTGATAGCATGTGGCACACCCCCTATTTCACCTGTTTATATTGTTTCCGATGCAAATTCTAATGTCCGGTTTGAGTTTAAAATTATTTTTGAATTGAATTACGTAACTGAAAATCTGTTTAGATAACCTAAATCGATTATTTTTATTTTTTTGTTGATGGGGGAGATAGAATTCAAATGGAGCGTGATACTTATGGGTTTCGGTTTAAATTATATGTGGTGTGCGCAGTTGCTTTTATTAAAAAAAAACGGTTCGATGGAAAGGGGTCAATATTTTATAGTATTTTTTTTGTTAGAAGTTAAGATTTTTTATAATTGAATTTTGTAAGATCTAAATTCCAATCTACCACTTAAAAGTTAAACATCGTGTTAAAATTTTAATTAAGGTTACGAGTTAGAGTCGTAAAACAAGCTGAGGCAAAAATCATTGTTAGATAGAAAAATTAAGAGCACAAACTTGCTCTTAAGTATGAAAAAAATTAGTTATGGGAGCCTATATTTTACCCACCTGTCAAAAAGATAATTTTAGATTAAAGTATAGTATTATGGTGAGTATATAACAAAATATGCACGACTTGATCGCATGAACTTGATCTTGTGGTTAAATATTGTGTGTAACCCCACATTGAAGATTCATGGTGTATACCTATATATTTAACGAAAAAAAATTGAAAGAGTCAAAAGCACTAAAAGATTGATTTTTTGTTTTATTTTTTGTTTGTTTTAAAAAATATGTTTTTTTTTAAATTTTGAAATGCATTATTGTTTAAACTATAGAGAAGCATCAGATTGCAAAATTATAACAAAATCGGTCCAACCATGGCAAAGATATACGTGAATAAGTAAAAAAAAAAAGGGCCATTTTCTCTGAAAAACCTGGAATTCATAATTCCGTAATGTGAATGTTTTGAGAAAAAGCTGAAATTCAGTTTTCTTACAATTGATTTGATTATAACAGGTACGAAGTTTAATCAAAATCGTTAGAGCCGTTTTCTACAAAATTTGAAGAAACTAAAATATTTGTATGGCAGCTACCCGTTCTAAATATTCGAATTTTCCCTCTAGGGAATCATATAAAAATGCTCTGTACAAAATTTCATGCCAATAGGTTCACCCGTTTAAGCTCTAGCTCAAATTACAGTGGACGCACCGACGCACAGACGCACAGACGCACAGACGTACAGACGCACAGACGCACAGACTCAAAGACGTACAGACACACAGGCGCACAGACGCACAGACCGACGAACGGCATGACGAAACCCACTTTTTCGGACTTCTCGATTATCGTAGTGTTACTTTTGATTAACCTCTAAATTTTTTTTTACACGAAACCAATACTTGCCCTACAGACCAAGTAAAAATGAACAATATAGCAAAGTGTTGCACATAATATCTAATTATTAATGCATGGAATTTATATTATTTAAACTGGAAATATAGTGCTTAAAATATTTCTGAAAGTGTTTTGAATCCATCGCGATGTACACCATCTGATTTCTTTAACAAATCTTAATATGTGGGAACAAAATTTTCAAAATCGTTGGATTGGTTTTAAAATTAATTAATTTTATATTTTAAATTTGGTAAACATTTTTGACAAAAAATATCGGTACACTCATTTTAAGTATTAGGTAATTAATGTGGAGTTAAAAATTCAATTTGCCAAAAACTCTTCAACCCGTTTTCGACACACAATATTATTTAGAATGTACCAATCATTCTTCATAAAAAAAATTTACCAAAATCAGTTGCACCGTTTTCAAGAAAAGCGAAAATCAAAAAAAAATGTTTTGCCTTTAATACAAATTTTTCGTTGCAACCATTTTTTTTTTAAACTGCAGCTTATATGTTCATACTGTGGAGCCGATTTTTGGCCCTAACAAAAAATGAAAAAAGAAAAACGTGTCGGAGGAATGTTTAAGAAACGCTAGATACATAACAATTTTAAAGAAAATCAACCCATCCGTTTACAGACGCGGATCTAGGATTTCAATTTGGAGGGGGTCACGTTTCCTGAGGACAAATCACCGACAAAGTGATATAAAATGCATGCAATTCCTGAAGATGAGAAAAGTATAGGGCTTACATTTAGATATCGATAGTATCGTTGATCAAGGTGATGTTGGCAGAAAAGATACAAAATTAAAACTTTGCAATTTTTTATTATAAAATTGATTTTTTTCAAACTCTGGTTCGATATTTGATCTACAAAAATACAAAAAATGCCCCAAGTCCAAGACGATACGAGAATGAGTTAACGAGACCGAGACGACTATGAAATCTTAAAGTCGCCTGAATGAAATAGCGGCTCTAAATGATTGTATCAGATTTATTTACGGCATCCCGAGGTTTTCAAGTGTAGCCCATTTACGTCATACTCTTTTTGGGATGAACCCTGATGATTATCTGAAGTTCAGGCTGGTTTTAAGGCTCCATAGTATCATCTACAACAGAAGTCCTGGTTATTTAAGCGAAGTTCCCATTTTTGCACAGACCCCAAGAGGTTTGAAAATTATACTCATATTTACTATATAAAGGGTTTTTCAACAGGGACGCTACAAAAGTAGAGTAACAGGGACAGCAAACGATGCCATATTTCTTGCCGCTCTTTTGACATTTCTGTTCAGTAAGGTTTGCCATTTCAACAACGAGTCGAAATTATTAAAATTTACTACCGAAATTCGGAGTCAGTGCCCTCAACGTTAAGAGCGCTACGTCCAATTTATGGTCGTCATAATCGTCCTAGCAGATCAACAATTGAGCGTCTAGTGGAAAAATTTGAATCCACAGGCACAGTACAAAATGTTCCCGTGCCAGTGAGACAAAAAAGTGCCCGTAGTGTCGATAATATTGCTGCCGCTGAGGCTTCAGTTTCAGAAAGCCCAAATGTGTCTCTCACACGTCGTATTCAAGCGTTGGGCATCTCTGTGACGTCGTTGTGGCGAATTTTGCGAAAAGATCTTGGCCTACATCCTAACAAGATTAAATTGACGCAAGAACTGAAGCCGCTTGACCACCAGAAGCGTCGTATGTTCGTGAATTGGGCTGAGCAACAACTTGAAAATGATTCGGATTTTCATCGAAAAATCATCTTCAGCCATGAGGCTCATTTCTGGCTGAATGGTTTTGTCAATAAACAAAATATGCGGTATTGGTCAGGCAGAAATCCACACGTACTCCATGAGTCATCATTGCATCCCGAAAAAATAACGGTTTTGGTTTATGGGCCGGCGGCGGCGTCATTGGGCCGTACTTCTTCCGTGATGATCAAGACCGGCACGTTACTGTGAATTGGGATCGCTACCGTTCAATGATAACCGAATATTTTTGGCCCCAATTGGATGATATGGACTTGGAAAATCTGTGGTTCCAACAGGACGGCGCCACAAGCCACACAGCGAATTTCACAATCAATTTATTGGAAACCAAGTTTGGAGAACGTGTTATCTCACGAAATGGTCCAGTCACTTGGCCGCCTCGGTCGTGCGATTTGACGCCGTTAGACTATTTCCTGTGGGGCTACGTCAAGTCTATGGTCTATGCCAACAAGCCAGCGACAATTGATGAACTTCGTACGAATATCGAACGTGAAATTGCAGCAGTATCGGCCGATTTATGCTTGAAAACCGTCGAAAATTGGGTTCAGCGTCTGGACTTCTGCAAGCGTGCCCGTTGTAGCCATGCAAAAGAAATTGAGTTCCATACATAATGGCATCAAATGTACTTTCACAGGAATCAATATTGAAAAACCCGATATATGAATCATAATATTTATTAATTACTCTGTATATATCTTGATTTTGTACTTATTATCTTATTATTTATATGGGTATATCTTCTTGTTTCTATTTTTTTTTTTTTTGTATTTGAATTTTGTTATCTAAATTATACTCTACAGGATTTATATCTTAATGTGTCACTGTAACTTTGATAGTTTAAATAAATGAAACGAAATGAAATGAAATGAAAAAAAAAGCTACAATTTTTGGACACCAAGTGTTAATTATTATTTTCGTATTTTCGTCCGCTAACTTCAGACTTCTTTAAGCGGAAACTTGAATATTTAATAAAATTAACTCGCAATTCAAGAGCGTTTAAAAAGCAAAAAAGTTGGATGCCAATCATATGCTTTAAAATTTTTATTATTTTTGATTTTGTCCTCTTACTTCAGACTTATTTTATTTTAGCGGAAACTAACTAAACTAAGAAACTAGCGAGCTAAAAAAATTTGTGGATACTGCCAAAAATTGTCCACCAAAGTAAAGGACGTTAATTAATTCAAATACTGAAAAATTGAACAAGATTATGAATAACTTATTAAAATAACATTCAACATTATATATATATATTTTTTTTTTGATTATAAAAACCTAACTACCTATGTCATAATCACCAGCAGCATTTTTTTTCATTTATTAATCATTGTTCCTGTTCTTGTCATATCTTTTCAAAGGCAACCTATTATTTAATTGGGAGGTATACCAGATGCTGATATAAATTATTTGTTTTTCCACTAACAGACATGCAAAAATTATAATAATTTTCATTTATAAAATCGCAATTGAAATAAATAAGAATTGCAACAATCAAATGAAAACCAACACTATATAGAAAAACAAACTTAAAACAATTGCAACAAAAGTCTCATCATTAATTGATCGACATGCATCAGCACAAAATGCTTTGTGCAAGCAATTGAAATGGAAATGTCATGACAATTATAGTATCTATTTGAAATAATCTGAAATTTATTTTTTTCATTATTTATTCAAAACAAAAGATACAAACAATCGGACATTGAAACGAACGCGAATGACACGCCATACCTATAGATACCTAACTATATCGTGATGGTTGTCCATGTCCATTCACTATAAATTAAAATAACACAAACAAGTTTATTTACAATAATTAAAAGAAGAAAAATAAATGATTATTTTAATCGCGGAACAGAAAAAGAGTTTATTTTTTTGTTACAAAGAAGACCGTGGATTCGAATTAGGGAAGGTACAAAAGATACAGACATGATAGACAATCATGATGATGATGCGAGTTGAACTAATTAGTATAGTTCTAGGTTCATATATATACAGTTTGATGATGGATATGAAGATATTAGGCACATGATCAATAAATTTCGATCCTGATCAGCCTCATCGCACTGACACACATCCGCAGACACCTATATAGACGCAGATTTGCGAATACAAAAAAATTATAATTTTTCAAGGACCTTATCTCCGGCTGAACAAAAGCGGTCAGATGTTCAAAATAAAAATAAAACAACAAAAAAAAAAAAAACTCCCTCCTTTTGCAGTAAACAACAAGCTCTTCAATTATCCAACATTACGCTTATCAATTTGCTGATGAAAATGAAAACACCACCAACATATGCCTCGCGGCTGATGCTTGTTGTAAATATAAATTCTCCAATATTGCTGCTGCGAAACAACAAGAGTATCTATAATGTATACATACAATCAGGAGAGAGGACGAAGGATAAAGATTGTGAGGTTGCCGGAAATAGTCCTCGTTAATTCATTCGGCGCGTATTGTTGAGTGCTATTGTGCGCTAAACGCAACCCCGCACGCTGTTGGCCTCTCTCGAAACAGCCACATAATGTGGCAATATTTGTCATGTGTTTCATTGAATTGTTCCGATCTGTGAGCTCTTGAGGCTAAACACAGTTTCAATAATACAGAGTACCATACATACTCTGCTTATACCCACTTGAAGGACCACGGCGAGGATATATTTAGTTTTCCATTCATTTTTCGAAACAGAGAGAGAGAGAGAGAGAGAGAGAGACAAGGGCGGAAAAATTCATAATAAATCCAACGCGCATATTATGTTTTTTTTTTTTTTTTTTTAATACTTTTATCGAGAGCTACGCGATATTGTAAGGTACAAATTTTACACCCCTCCTCATATTGTGAATCAAGATATGTTTCTCGTTATACCTTAGTACACAAACAGGATCAAAGCAATGAAAAGAATCAGAGGAGATGAGATAAGAATTAGAATTAAAGTATCCTCAATTTGAATTGTTACATCGGTGTGTGCTGAATTAGTGCGAAGAGCTCTTCAATGATATACATACACATACATACATATACAATTTTTAGTCAATCTTGATCATGGTCGGTTGGATGATGCAAGGATAACGATTATAAGTACGGCGATGTCCTATAGTTACATGAGTGTATTTTATATAGTTTTTGTTGCTTGCTAGCAGCAGCTTTTGTTTGTCCTCTCAATTCAGGATGACTTGACACTTGAGGGCAGGGAAGTTGTACTGTTTCACATGATTACCGGTGTGCCTCTATCTATATAGATACAGATTCTGTATATCCTGATGTGTATATCCGAGTATAGATAGTCCTTTGAGGAATACTGATATTTCCTGAACAATGGGATTCATGTTTTTTAATGAAAGACCTCTCGGTTGATTTAACCAATAAAAAAAAAGAATGTAATAGATAAAAAACCAGGCTTTGTATAATGCCGGATTGCTTTGAGTAAGCCGGAGATTAAGGCAAGTGATCGTGAATGGCATAAATAGAAAATAAATAATGCTGCGCATGCATGCATGGTGCACATGGATACCTATATACCTATAAAATTGTAAATGTGTTAAAATGATATGGGATTTTTAAGGTTGCGTAACATGTGGACTTTTGTGTTCGAAGGGAAATAAAAATCATCTTGAATTAGGATTATCCTTCTCGATATTGTATATAAAATTTTCAACGGAAGGAAGTTTATCCAAGTGAATTTTTCAAATTTTCTTGTGAGATATTCGTGATATTCGGTTTAAGTCAAGCGAAACATGATCAATTATAAAGACAACAACATTTTGCAATAGAATTTTCCAGTGAGCTGAAAAATTCTATCCAACAATAAAAATAGCTAGAACCTAGAAAAATCTCTTCTATTTGGCTTTTTATGTTCTGTATAATTTTATATATTTGCTGATATTATTAGAAGGGAAGTTAGAACTTTTGAGTTGTGAATTTTGCATCCATAATGTTCAACAGCAGTTAAATGGAGAAATCACTGATCGGGCCAATTTTGGTTGATGATTATATATTAAATATAAATTTTGTAGTGCGACAACTAGTGGAGAGCCAGGATCTAGTGACTTACGGTATGGCCCTCATCCATTCCTGTGCGTGCGTGTGTGTTGTTTGTTTGAATCAGCAATAAAGGGGATGCCGAATCCGAACGACTATAGGTGAGTATAACGCACTTATTCATGATAAGAGACACTCTTATATGGAGGATTTGTCTCTTCCTCGTAAGAGGTAAAGGGTTTTTTAATAAGAGCGCTACAAAAGTTTTTTTTTTAAATAAAACAAAAACGGTTTTAGATATCATTAAAATTCTTTATTTTTGTGAAAGTACGTTTGATGCCATTATGTATGGAACTCGATTTATTTTGCATGGCCACCACGGGCACGCTTGCAGAAGTCCAGACGCTGAACCCAATTTTCGACGGTTTTCAAGCATAAATCGGCCGATACTGCTGCAATTTCACGTTCGATATTCGTACGAAGTTCATCAATTGTCGCTGGCTTGTTGGCATAGACCATAGACTTGACGTAGCCTCACAGGAAAAAGTCTAACGGCGTCAAATCACGCGACCGAGGCGGCCAAGCGACTGGACCATTTCGTGAGATAACACTTTCTCCAAACTTGGTTTCCAATAAATTGATTGTGACATTCGCTGTGTGGCTTGTGGCGCCGTCCTGTTGGAACCACATGTCCTCCAAGTCTAAATATTCGGTTATCATTGAACGGTAGCGATCCCCATTCACAGTAACGTGCCGGTCTTGATCATCACGGAAGAAGTACGGCCCAATGACGCCGAAGGCCCATTAACCACACCAAACCAAATACCGCATATTTTGTTTATTGACGAAGCCATTCAGCCAGAAATGAGCCTCATCGCTGAAGATGATTTTTCGATGAAAATCCGAATCATTTTCAAGTTGTTGCTCAGCCCAATTCACGAACATACGACGCTTCTGGTTGTCAACCGGCTTCAGTTCTTGCGACAATTTAGTCTTGTAAGGATGTAGGCCAAGATCTTTTCGCAAAATTCGCCACTACGACGTCACAGGGATGCCCAACGCTTGAGAACGACGTGTGAGAGACACATTTGGGCTTTCTGCAACTGAAGCCTCAGCGGCAGTAATATTCTCGACACTACGGGCACTTCTTTGTCTCACTGGGACGGGAACATTTTGTACTGTGCCTGTGGATTCAAATTTTTCCACTAGACGCTCAATTATTGATCTGCTAGGACGATTATGACGACCATAAATTGGCCGTAGCGCTCTTAACGTTGTGGCCACTGACTCCGGATTTCGGTAGTAAATTTTAATAATTTCGACTCGTTGTTGGCTCGTATATCTTTCCATCATGAAATGGCAAACCTTACTGAAGAGAAATGTCAAAAGAGCGGCAAGAAATATGGCGTCGTTTGCTGTCCCTGTTGCTCTACTTTTGTAGCGTCCTTGTTGAAAAACCCTTTAGAAGCCGGTTTTTATTTTTAGGTGAACGGGGCTGGGAAACTGAACCCAGACATCCGACAGTGCAGAGTCCTATATGCACTAATCATTACGCCTCTGGGGGAGACCAAATAATTAACTTAAATTGGACTGGATTACTTATCCATTTCATCAAATCGCTGACAACTGAATACTTCATCTGCGTAGCAAAAACAACTTTTTACAGTTGCATCGAACACTTTGAACTTGGAAGCCGAACCAACAATTTTACTATTTAAAAAGTTCGACCACATGAAGGAGTTAATTGCGGCCTTAGCTGTACCTAGTTATTCTTTTATATGAGGACGAAGACTAAGGCCCATAGTTTTTCAGTGGTGAGTTATACTAGAGTTAGTTAAATTAGAGTTATTTAGAACTTAAGAAGCATTTTTTCGGTGAAGAATGCGTGCAGAACAACTAAACAAACTCGGTGGATAAATATCACAGTTAATCCTGAGTTAACTCACCAAATTTGATGAGTCAACTCGGGTTTAACTTTCATCTCGCACTGAAAAGCTGGATCTAAGATTGTCTGGTTTATTATATGTAGCCTAGGTGCTTGAAATCCTGCACAATTTCAATATTGGAATCATTAAGGGTCCAAAACCGGTGCATAAATGATGAACGAGAACAGAAAATCATAATTTTAGACTTCGCAGTATTGATTTTGAGGTCCCACGTATCGCTAAATTGCTTTAATTTATTTATTTGAGACTGCAGTGTCAGAACGACGAGGTCATCAGCATATAGAGCAAAACTTCTTGACTTGCAGATCACCGAATGGTACTCCATCAGGGATATGGTTGTTAATGTCATTAACAAAAAGAGTGAACATAAGTGGATTCAAAATGCAACCTTGTGGCACACCTGGTGCCACGCCCTAAATTGAGTGGATTGATTTTTACCATTGGATGTGGTATCCGTGGCAGTTGAAGTTAGGAGAAGTTGCTATAATATTTATTCTAATAAATTTTATCGACAGTCCAATAGCCGAGAGTTAAAATAAAAGTGATCTTATGTTGACAGTATATCAAATGCTGCTTTAAAGTCGAAAAATAATGCAAACAAATTTTTCTTTTTATCAAGTAAGCGCCTTGGAATGGCCGTAAAAGTTGATCTTGATATTTATTTTGATCAAGTTCACAAGCCTATGATAAAGGATTTGGGTGAATAATTTCCACAAGGAACTTAGCACCGAAATGTCTGTATAATTTTCATGTATAAATCAGGATCTCCCTTTTAAAATAACACAAATATGCTGCAAGAACTGAAACAATCACAGAAATTCTCCTCACTGAACATTCTTTTAAGAAAGCACTAAAATGTAGTTCAGTAACTGAGGACTACTGTTTTTGAAGAACTCAATCGGGATGCCATCTAAGCCTGATGGCTACTTATTATTTTTCATTTTTTGTAGAGCCGATAGAAGTTCAAGCAATGAAAAATGAATATCCAAGGCTGTACAAGTGTACGATGATGAGTCATATGCATACATCAGTGAGTAAGAAAGTGACCGATTCTATGTTTTATAAAATATAATAAATAAGTTTGTGTGCCATTAAGCTTTTGCTACAAAATGTGCTTTTCTGAGAAAATAATTTTAACCATTTTTATAGTATAACTCGAAAACTAAGCTGAATTTGATAATCTTTCATTTAAAACTTTTTGTAGAAAATTTAATTTTCTCTGAAAATGGCCGGCTTTGAAATAAAAAAAAAAAAATGCTCAAACAAAAGATAATGGGCCGTAATGATTACTTCTCTGTTAAGTTCTTATTTTGTCTCTGCTAAGCTGTAGACTAGAGTTTATATTATTCGTGAGGTATTTAATCCCATGTTTAAACGATAAACTGGAGTCTAAAAATAAACACGGCAGAATGTCTGTTTAAGTTGTTTTTAACTCTGCAATTATTATCAAAAAAACACGATTGAAAATAAAACCTAGTGAGCTGGGGATGACTTTAGGTAATTTCCACCTCCTAAATCGATTGGCGTACTTCGTTTCTCGATCAGCCGTACCAAAAGTTTTAGCACATTTTGACACCTGGCAAACTATAATAGTGTTCTAGTAGACCCAGAATGTCAGGTGTCACATTAGGTAATATCCACCTCCTTAATCTATTGGTGTACTCCGTTTTTCGATCCGCCGCGCCGGGCTAAAATTGTAGACAGTGCAAATTTTCGGGTTTACACTGGAGCTAGGGGTCTGGCCGTGACAATAGGTAAAAACAAACGTTGATGTTTGCACATATTAATTATGAGTAAAAAAAAAAAAATACAATGCAACAGTTGCTTTTACTCGTTTTTTTTCAATTTAAAGGAAATTGTAGTTGAATTGTTATAGAATATACCTTAGACCTATTTCTAATTAAACAGAGCGGCAAAATTCTCTATGCTGTGTCTAACATGGGTGTTAACCTTAGACTCCAGTTCAGTTAGATTCGAGTTTATAATTTGACCATGAATATGCCCCAATGAATTTTCACCATAAATGTAACATGACTTCTTTTGGTTTATTTAAAATTTTGAATTATTTTTTAAAACTTAGTGCTCGTTTTTGTCTCATTAAATTTTAAAAGCTTATTTTTACGCTATAGAACAAGTAGCAGTAGGCTCCGCAGCAGATTTTTAGGTGTAACATTTTTTTAAATTTCCTCCAAATTAACTAAAATTTCCCTTTTTTACATTGGTGAAACTGAAATATTTTAATGGTCTGATTAAATCTATAAGGTATTTAGATAATAGCGATTTTAGTGTAGGTTTATGTTTATGAAAATAGCAATAAGAATTTTTGATTTAGAAAAATAAAAAAAAATAATTGTTTGAGCTTAAATTAAATTTCTTTAACACGCACGCCATTTTAGTTTTGAATAAAATATCGATTGTTGTTCTCCACTTTATAACTCCTTTCCCGACCCCTCCATATTCGTACCTTTCCTTGATCCTGGGGAGCATACCATGAGTCTAAATGACTCAAATCGGTCGGAGTATGACCACTTTGAAATGGACTGGTTAACTTATAGTTTAGTTACTTGTAATTATAGCAAGGCTCCAAAACACATATATAATAAATGCTCTATGGACGTTTGTCGATGTGTTTTCTCGCAGTCCTGTGGCGTACAAAATATCCTTACACTTTTTAACATAAATGTAAGTAAACCTGCTTATCCTCTATACATATACGATGTAGGCACGGGTAGTTAAGGTACCTCTTCCATCAGAATTCATAAAGGCGCTTTAATTCGACAAGGCTCGTTTCACTTAAACACAAGCTTACTACACCTCCAAACAAGCAAAACAAATTCCTCTTACGACAAAGACATGTAAATGACTGAGGCAGCCTTTCTTTTGAAGTTAACTCCATCCATTTACCGTTATATACTTTACACTTCCTGCATTATATTCCTCATGTTAGGGAGTTAGGAGCATAAAGCGAATATCATCAAAGACACAACCTTTCAAAAAAAAATTAAATATAAAAATAAAAATCCCTGTGTTGAGGTGTTGGGAAATGGTTGTGGTTGGCGCGCACCTTGAAAAGCCTCATAATGCTCAAGGAGCATAAAATTTAACGCACATTAGCTTTTAAGCCTTTGACGACGGTCGGCGTCGTCGTCGTCACCGGTGCCGTTGACGACTTTTCATCAAAACCAACAAAAAAAAAAGAAGAAGCCTAACTAAAATGCTAATGGAGAGATGACGATGCTGGCGAAGACGCGCCGCAATGCTCTCATCTTTGTGCTCACATAAAAGGAGCTCCTGCAAGTCAAGATCCTGAAATGGCTGATGGTATAAATTGGTGCTTCCGGAGTCACAGAACCATGTTGCGCGCGTCTTTTTCAAGTCAGAAGAAGAAACGCCAAAAGGTTCTTTTCGTTCAAAGGATAAAATAAATAACAAGGACATGCATGTGCTGCACATCGGAGAGGTCGCCTCCTTTGTGCAGAGTTGATTATACGAGTGTGGTTTTGAGAGCAGGATAAACAGAAGATGACGACTCTGGGTCAGCTCTCAGCTGTGAGATGTCTCAAGCTTGCCTTAACTGTCATTTATACATTTATATGTATAGTTTTGGCTCAAGGTATAATTAATCATAATCCTGGGTGATGGGGAATGCGCTTCCTTCTCATATAACATTCGATATAAGCATTCAAGCGTGATTTTTGTTTTTCTTTTGCATTTTTTTTTTGCCCGTCATATTATACAAAGCAAAGATCGTCCCTTAAATCAGTGTAATGGAAACTCATAAAGATGTCATTTAGACAATATTCGAAGTGACACATTTTGGATAAGTTCTCATCCTTTATCGTCCTTATTTGGATTTTTTTCAGATTTTTTTTTTTTTTTTTTGGCTGATGGCCGGATTCATAATTTCATAATTATTATTGTTTGGGTTGGGTTGGGTAGGGGGTTTGTTTGTGTTTATTTTTTGCTGTGCGTGGTAAAAAAGGATATAATGTTCAGAAGAGGCGCACACCATTAAGAGAGTGAAATTATAAGTAAATATTATTTATCGCTGAAGTTATGAAATATATTATTTTTTTTCTCTCTACTTTTTATGATTTATTTATTTTTTTTTTGTCGAGGCAAAAGATGCATTAAGCATCAGTCGTGGGACTTTGTATTCAGAAAAAAAAAACTGGGATGAGATTTTTTCGTCTGCAAATATTTTGGTTAGAAAAAAATATGAAAAATGCTCGAGAGTGTCCTTGAAGTGAAAGTGGAAAATTAAGTTTATTTAACTCTGAAGTGCACGTCGTTAGTACCAATGCTATTTGAAAGAAATTAGCTGGCGAAATTATGTCGAAACAGGGCAGAGGGTATGATTTGGTTATGGTCGTGAGAATTTGGCAATTAGAATTCAATGGGCGTATAATTGGTGCTTATATACGGTTATATTATTGGATAAACAAGCACTTGAAATAATGATATTTTTTAGCGTAGAAAATGTTGATTCAAGTCATGAAAACTTCTTTTAATAATTATGCTTTAATTTCTACCATGGGTGAAAGAATAACATTATAGATAAATGAGAGATTATTATAAATGAGAAGCATAAAAACTTTTCTCACTATCACCTTTAAGTAACTTACATGACTCGAGTTCAAATAAGGCGAGATATATAAAATATGCACGACTGGGTCGCACGAACTTGCTCTTATGTGCGATCACACTGTGGTTCTAAAGTCTGAAATAAATTAATTATGGGAGCGATCTTAGTTTAGTTCAAGGTTAGTATTATGTGAGTATACAAAAATTAACAATATAACATGCAAATATACATGCAAGGAAATTATATTACTTAAACATTGTTTTTAATCAAGAAAATTAGAAATAAATTGTTTAAAATACTTCTGAAACAGTTTTGAAGACAACGCTACCTACACCATCTGAGAAAAAAATTTCAAAATCATAGAAGCGGTTTTAAAAATAATTGATTTTTATACAGGGTGATTCCACAAGAAAAGGACAGGGGTGGCAATTTTCTAAGAAATTGAGTTAAAAAAGAAGCAAAATTATTTAAAAAACAACCCTACTATTTACAACCCCACACTATATTTTTTGTAAAGCCAGAAATCTTTTCTTTTATTTTATTTTCTTTTTAAATAAAGATATTTTAGTGAATAGTTTTTAAAAAATAAATTTTCAAATTCAAAATTGTGAAACAAAAATTCAAACAAAATCCGTTTAAACTAACTTTTTTCAAAATTTTATGTTATTAAGTAGTATTTTTGTTTTTAATATTCAATGCTCTTATTAATTTTTAGTCAAACACTGAAAACTAGATGCTAAAATATCTTCTAGTTCTTTCGAAAATTGAAAATAACTGAAATAAAATTCTCTTAATTTGACTATAATCCGTTGTTTAAGTTGCTCCCAAGATCCTATTTCCACTACGTCGTACATAGGTAGTAAAGTAGATTTAGATATTTTCAATTTTCTCAAAAAGTACAAGATATTTAAGCAACCGGTTTTATGTTTTTGACTAAAACTTTATAAGAGCACTGAATTTTGAAAACAAAAATAGTTCTTAATTACGTAAAATTTTGAAATTTTTTTTGTATTTTTTTGGCAATTTTGAGTTCGAAAAACAATTTTTTTAAAAAATTTAAAGCATGGCACTGTAAGTGTTACCTACCGATGCTTTCAAATATTTCTTTTTTGTTTTAAGTCAATGTTTTTTTTTTTTTGAAAATTACCCTTCTCGGCTTAACGGGGGGTAATAGACACCCCTCCCGTACGATTTTGCCTTTTATCACACGTTATGCGAATCCCCCTGTATATTTTATTTTGTTAACATTTTTCAAAAACAAATTTGGTATGCCAATTTTAAGTATTTATTAATGTGAAGTTAAAAATTGAATTTCACAAAAAAAAATCTCCCACTCGTTTTCGAAATATCGAATTTTCCAAAAATTAATTTTGAAATTTTTGTTAAAAATCCAAAAGTATTTTTTTTTTTGAATTTAAACTCATTACAAGCAGCTTTCTGTTTTAAAAATTAAGTTTTCTACTTGATACTGTTAATAATGGTAAAATTTAATAACTGTGATTGGTAGATCGTTCTAATTTTGGAAAACAGAAATTTTTTATCAAAATCCTTAGGAGTCTTTTTTGGGCAAAATATGATTTTCCTTAATGGTTTTTAAACATTTGTGTATGGGAGTTTAAAATCTTCTAGATTATGTTAAAAAAATTAATTTTTTGACAAGTTTAATTAAAATCGAGTGAGTAGTTTTTGAAATAATGAGTTTTTTTTGGATAGTTTTAGTACCATTAATAATCATTTTTCGGAACTCATTGTTTTTTTTTAATGTCCCGGATGGTCTCCGAAACCACAGGTACGACTTAAAAAATGTTTTTGTGTTTGAAGGTTTTAACTTAAATAATGATTTACAGTCTCAATAAATTTGAAATTATATTTTTTTATAGAGTAAATTTGCGTAAACAAGAAATAATGAAATGGAAAACCCAAAAGAAACATTTATAAAATTCAAAGGACTCCGAAATCACTAAACCCATTGCACCTTAAACTTCAGACAATCTGTATGGTTTTAGCCAGCACCAGAGTTTTCCTTTGAACTTTGGTCAAAGTCGATGTAGCATTTGCACCTACTCGTGCCGGGTACCGAAACTTATAAAAGTAGAAATAATGGGTTTTGTTTCTGAACCACACTAAATCTTGGTAGTTATTTTTTAAAAGATTTTCGAGAAAAAAAATGAAATAATTTTTTTCAAAAATGTTTCCAAAATGGACAGAGATATGTGTACATCAAGAACAACTTCTTTTCAAGCTCTTTTCAACCCCAAAAACCAAAAACATCTGCCACCTCTGGTTCTCAAAATATTTCAGACCAAATAGATCTGACACTGATTTTCAAAACCATGATAGACTAACCCCTTGCGACAAAAAATAAAAAAAAAAATGTTTCTTTTTTCAAAAAAGTCGCAGAAACCTATCGAGATTTACTCTTCAAGCCCTTTCCCACCCTGAAAAGCAAATCCATCTTCCAGCTCTGGTCAATCGAAATATAAATGTAGAAAAGAATTCGGCCTAGAGTGGGTCTCGTTACCGCACACATTTCAGTTAGAGTTAGCCAGTCTATATCACTAATAAATCCACTTTCCCATTATATGTGTATGTATAACCATTGACAGTACTATGTCCAGTCCATGGTGCAGCTTTGAAATCCATCAGACCTCCAACAAAATAATTCGTCAGCAATTTCCTACAATTAAGACCACCATGACCATCAAACAATTAAATCATAAATAGTCAAACCGATCAATGCCTTATTGCATTCCTCGTCACGGCAAAACAAAACAAAACACAATCTCAAAAGGCATTCTTTTATACGAAGGTAAGTGACACACATTCTATTCAGTGGACGGTGGGGTGGCATGGCGTGCTGTCAGACCTTTCTGTCAGTCCCCCCAATGACATGATTAATCCGCCACTTAAGCTCATAGGTATAATTTAAATGGACTCACAAAAGGCGCATAGGTAGGTATAGCGATCGGGTTGTGGATCGGTGTGATGTGATGCCCCAGGCTCTTGCCTCTTGATGCCTTAAATGGAATCTCCCCCCTCCCTGTATATGCTGCCACCCGCAGATGTATATGACGTTTTGTAATTACAACGCATTTAACTCCTATTGGCATTGTTCTGCGTTCTGCGGGACTCCTTTCAACCATTAAACATGCATAATGTCCAGCTGTCGGATTTACTGACTTTTCCTTTTATAAATTTAGACTCGCATTTGACACACATATACACACATACACACACCACTCGTACTTATATACCTTGGTCTCGCGGGAAAAGTGTCAAAATTCAAAATCAGACCAGGACAGGAGTTTGGAATTCTCATACATCAGGTTGGTACATATATGATTCTCACATCGGACACCAAGTAGCTGGATGGCTACTGATTTTGTCTTTAATTTTCAAGTCACCTCTAAAGGTTTCTTTTTTTAGTGACATTTATCGTCCCCCCCCCCCCCAACCCCTGCTTAATTTCAAGCCCCTTGCTATGTCTTCAAAACAAAAAATACCTGTCAGATTACTTCGTCCAACACACGTCGCGTCGCGTCGATCGGGTATATCCAAAACCGTCTTCCATCAGAAGAGAACGTTTCTCATAAAAATTATTAACTTTTATTGGATGCATAACCAGTTGGTGTCGGCATAAATTAAGGTGTGCTGCTTTAGCGTGGAGGTTGTATTAAATTTTTGTTTACTTGCGATATATACGATCTATTAGGGTAACTTTATGGATTCGAGAGAATTTTAGTTCGAGGTTTTATTAAAATTATTGTATCCAGCAATTCTGATTTGTCTGTGATAGGGGGGTGGGGGTTGTATTTATTGTTAAAAACGTACTTAAATATTTAAATGTGTGTTATTCATCTTTGAGCTGCGAGTTAGTACCAATTTCTTTCAGTTTTGTATAGTGTTGAAGCATTTGTGGCGTGAGTGAGGACATTTGTAGTAACTCATGTTTGAGTTTCCCCTCAATAAATCATGGTTAACATTTTGGACAAGACTAGAGAAATGGCAATTTATATAACAGTTATAACAGTTTATGACCATAAAGAAAGCGTGCGTTAAAGGGCTTGGGACGACTTGAAAAAAAAAATAACTCTGGACAGCCAAACTACGCCAACCGGCGGCGAAAGTCACTGTCCCTGGCCCTTCGAGACCGCATAAACATAGTTGGTATACTTTTATAAACAAAACTTTTATATGAATTGACATGAAAGAGTCATATTGATGTGATATTGATTGTTCTGTTTTTTAATAATTACCTAAACAACTTTATGTGACAAAAAGGTTATCGATACTTTTTTTTAAATCATATATTCAAAGGAAGTGACTCTAGACATGTCAATTATAACAGTTTTAGTGCTGTTTATGCGGCCCACAGCGCCAGGGTCCTCCGCCGGTGGGCATAATTCAGGCAACCAGAGTTTTTTGTTCAAGCCGCGCGAAGCGCACTTACGCTCGCTCACTTTTAATAGCGAAAAACTGTTATAACTGTTATAAATTGGCATGTCTCTAGTATCGTCCATATTAAATAAGTACACTATTTTAAATCTCATCAACCAATTTATTGAATAAATTTAAGCATTTTAGACAAATTTTAATTATAAAGCAAAACCATGCGACGCATTCGAACACTTTATTATTTTTTTTTTAAATTTAATAAATTTCAAAATATTCTATTTTCGCCACAAGAAATTATTAATTTATTGTCAAATAAAAAAAAAACACAAAAAATGATCAATAAGCTTAAGATTGTCGCCTTTTGTACCGAAATGAGGATTACCAGGGATCAAACAAAGGCGAACTAATTAAGTTTAAATTTTTGTTTGTTTGTTATTGTCAATATTTTTTTTTTTTTGTTTTTGTTCTTTTGAAGTCTGATATAATAAATTTATATAAAAATAAAAGTTGCATTTTAACTTTTCTCGTTTTTAATTTTTTTTTCTTAATAATATCGAACGAGTTTTGTTAGGCACAACATTTCGAATTTTGAGGATTATACTTTTTGTGTTTATAAATGGTTCTCATTATTTGGAGGGCAATGAATACATTTTTTATATTTTTATTTGATTTTTTTTGTATAAATATTTCTTATTCTTTATTGCTGAATTTTTTGCGTTTTATTTTTACTAAATTAATTGTTTTAACTTTGAAGATGGGCTAATATAGTTAGCTAATTTGAAAGTGAACTCACTATGTGTGTAAAGTTTAGATTCGGGCCCGTTAAGAACATTACGCCAAGTTTAATCAATGTGGGCCTCGCAATTGCTTTCTTCTGTCTGTCAGTTCCTGTTCGGCTACAGTCTAAACGGATGGTTAAACTTGGTTCCTAACGTTTTTTTTAGAAATTCCTTCAACAGTTTTGTATTCAATTATTTTAGGACCAATAAAAACGCTACCTTTCATACAAAATGCAAAATCTTACTTTTTTTAACAATCGGCTATGCAGATTAAAAAAAAAATAAACGGTAGGATTAAATAGGTAGGCTGCCTTTAAGTATAACAAAGCAAGTTCTTGGGTACCTGGGCCCTATTTCATAAAAATTGACAAGTGAAAATTCTACAAATTTATCACACTTGTCGGACAAATTTGTATTTCACAAAATATTGACAGGTGACAAATTTGTCCGAAAAATACAATGACAAAATTGTCATGAAAATTATGTCACTGTCATAATACTGACACATTTGTTGTGACAATTTTTGTCATTATATGATCTTGAAGTTTGTCATGGCCTATGTACCTACATAACTTTATGCCGTCCCCACGTCGAAAAACTATAAAAAATTATGAACAAAATGCATTTTTTTTTTCAAAGTCACAGTTTATTATTAAAAAGTAAAGTGTATAAAATAGCCATTTAACGCATCAAAATCGTTATATAGACGGCTGTTCTGATATTCGGTCGAATTTGAAAACGGAAATGAAAATCGAATGCGCATCGGATTGAAAACGATTGTTCTGATTTCCAGTCCGATTTACTTTAAAGTTTTACCAACTTGATCAACAAAACATTTCCGAAATCAGCTGTTAGTATGCAAGACCTGTCAAAAACGAAATTGTAATCCGCCAACAAAAGGACAACCGAATTTAAAACGTCAATTTGACGGATTTTAGATCCGTTCGTTTTGCCGAATCCGCAAAACGTTTTCGAATACGGAATTCGGAACAGCGAAAAATGGAAAACGTGAGGATATAGAATTCGAATGGAAATTAGAACAGCCGTGATATTCTCCAAATGTCAAAGGCGCTGGAGTTTCAATTAAGAATCGTTATCACTTTCACTACTTGAAAAATAAATATTATTTAGCATTTTAGTTCAACTTCTGTCTTTCCATTGTCAACACTTGACCGTAACTGCGTTTCCTGTCACAATTGTCAAATAAATACCGACAAATATGTAAATTGTATATTTTATTTCATTTCACAAAAGAATTGATTGTCAGTTCTTTGTCAGAAAATTCGTGACAATAATTGTCGAAAAATACTTGACAATTCAGAGTGTAAATACTTTTACCAAGGTAATTTTTTACCTTAATATTGGAAAAAAAAAAATAAAAATTACTAAGAGCGATCGTTTAAACTGAACTTTTCACTGCCTTGGCGGTTGCTATTCAAGAAACTGTATGCATTTTTCTTTGATTTTAAAGCTGTTTTCGACACCGTCTATCGAAATGCCCTGTTTTACAAGCTTTTTCAGAGAGGAATGTCGCTCAAGTTCGGTACAGTATTGCAAAATTTATAAAAGACTACCAAAGCAGCAGTGTGGAATGGAAATTGCTTATCAGAGTAGTTTCAAACGAAATCAGGAATTAAGCAGGTAAGGCAAGTTTATTTGCACTCTTCATTGAAGATATAGTCGAAGCCTTACCGCAGTAATTGAGTACGCAGGCGTTAACATTAAAGCTCTTCTTTTCGCTGATGAAATTGTTTTGCTCGCGTATACACTGCAGTCTGTTCAGCTAATGATAAATATGCTTGCTGAATATTGTACAAAAGTGGAACCTAGGGGTAAATTTAATTAAATCCAAAGTGATGGTTTTTAAGAATGGTGGAGGAAGATCGTGAGCAATGGCACTATAATGGTGAAAGAATAGAGGTGGTGAAAGAGTAAAAATATCTAGGAGTCTGCTTTACTAAGAACTTGAGCATGGAAAACATCTCACTGACAAACTTCTTAAGGCGAAAACCGCTATAAACGTAGGATGGAAGCAATGCTTTAATAATATGGAAATTGCACATTCTAGTAACTTCAGAGTCTTGGAAGCTGTATCGGAATCGGTTATGTTTTATGCGACGCAAGCGTGGGGAGGTCGGAAATATGAACAAGTGGAAAATTTGCTCAGACTTTCCACCTTCCTTCGAGTACGCCAAACTACATGATCATGTTGGAAACGGGTTTATCGCCTTTATTCATCAAAACACTCAAGCTGCAGGTAGATTACATCCTCAAAGCTTTTGATATGCCAAGTCATCGTCTTCCAAAGAAAGTAATTCTTCAAACAATCCAATCCCGAAATGTATGGTTTCAAGATTGGACAGAACTGGCCGAGCAGGTGGATGTTGACCTAAACTATAGCAACCTTGTCTCATGGAAGCCAACCTTATACCGCTTAAAAGCTCCTCTGGATGAGGCCTCAAAAGAACAATACATGGAGCAATCCAAAAGTTCACTGCACCGTACGATTTACAATAGACTAGATTACGATCTCCGCGAAAGAAACTACTTCCACGATAACAACACTACCGAACAAATTTCGTGCATGTTTCGTCTAAGAGGAGAACTCCTTAATTTGAACTACATACCTCACCGCGAGGACTTACCGATTCTATATATAACCTATGCATCATGAGAGAGTGCGAGGATGTTTTTCATTTTGTTGGACGATGTGCGATATTGAAAGAAACAAGAAGACATACCCTAGGCAGTGAATTTCTTTCAAATATTGAAATCTTAAGTCTTCTCCAGGAAATGGATGTAACAAAGTTAAATGCATATTGCAAAACAGCACTTAAATATAGAAATCAAATATTGAATGAAGCGTTCTAATCTTAAACTGAATTTTTTATAATTATATATATTAGCTATAATTTTAGTTGTCAATCAGGCAGACGGCAATGCCATGCAACATATTGATTGTATTAACTAAATTATTGTAAAAATGTATCAATCTAAATCTAAAATCTACTTGACAATTCATTATCATGACAATTTTGTATGAACCGAAAAGCTGACAATTTTCGGGTATTTCCTGACAATTCTACAAAATTGTCAGATTGTTTATGGAAAAGATTTTGACAATTGTCAAGTTGTAAATTAAAAAATTGTCACCTGTCGCAATTGACAATGTGTATGAAATAGGGGTCTGGTGGTGGTGTTTATTGCTGAGGCTTGTTTATAAATTGCTCAACCGGTTTTGACCAAATTTCACACAACTACTTTCGTGCCACAGATTTTCTGAAGTTTTAAGGTCAATCGGTGTAGAGATTTCGAAGTCTTTAAAAAGCTATATTTTATTTAGCCTAATAACCATCTTTTTAGTTTAAGCATTCAAACACAAAAAAAATTATTTTAAATCGGACCTGTAGTTTTTGAGATTATTCGGGACATTCAAAGCAACTTTTTGGGTATAAGATGGCGACGGAGGCGTGAGTTGCTGCGCCTTGTTGGTAAACTGCTTTATCGATTTTAAACAAACTTCTCCGAAACACTCTGAGACTTATATCAAAGTTTACATGAAATATTGAGCTTAATAGGTTTGGAGGCTACAGATTTCCTACCGAACTTACAAGCCCTCCAGTTCCAAGCAAAGGAACATTGATTTCTGTCTTGCATTATTTATTTCATAAAAAAAGAAACGGAGTGTAGAGTTTCTCTTTCTTTTTCATTCAACCTGAACGTGCATTTTGGTATATCTTTTCAACAACAAATGTCCCTGAGGTCTCTTCCTCCCAGAATTGTAAGTCTCTCTCTCTGAAAGCATACCTACTCATCACCAAAACTTCATCCTCGTCCTCAGCCTCATCCTTCCGCGAACTTTTAACTTTTTCGAGTGACATTTTAAATACATAATGGCAGCAAGTTTATTTGCTTTTCATTTCCTTTTCAGCATTACATTTTATTAACTTTTTCAATAAAAGCGCATATACATAGTATAATACAAAAAAATACACACAGAGGAATAAATGCTTTTCTATAATAATATCAAAAAATGGTAGACGAAGTGTAGCCGCACCTCAAGAGAGTGCTCTTTCATCAACGAAATAAAAAAAAAAAAACGCAACTTGTGTATACATATATTTTTCCATTGGAAAAAAAATTCATACATATTATTCATCAACAAAATAATAATTTAAAAAAAAAGTCCTTTTCACGTGCAGAAATATTATTCTAAAGAACAACCATCAGTTACAGAACAAGAGACGGGTCCAAAAGGACGAAGGAGCTTGCATTTTGCAAGTACCTAAAGTGAGACGATATACGACGACGACGGTGATGGTTGTTGGTTGGATGGATGGCAATGGCAATAAGGCATAAATCCTGTGGCATACTTGAAAACAATTACGAAATGTCAAGAGGGTTTCATGGCATTTAAAATTACAGTTATAATGTAAATTTTGTGTATTGGACTGTGTCCTGAGAGTAGTGGCAACCATTGGTGATGGTATAGAAAAACATTATTATTGAGTGGGCCAAAGAATAACACACAGCAGTTATACTCTCTTCATAAATTTCCTACTGAGCTGCCGTGTCGCACTATGCCATCACAATACTCCTCACTCGTATAGAGGTATACACTGCCAATTTATTGAATGAGCCGCCTTTTCTTTGCCTTTGCTACTTCCTGATTCCTGAAACGAGAGCCTTGATCCTGAAAGTCCGTACGTCTCCCGCAATACAGCATCAGCCAGTGCTGGATTTATGGAATGTGGATAATTCATCGTTTGGGGCCCGTGTGGTCGAGAATTTTTATATTGAACTTGAGGAGAGTAGCAACCTTTTCCTTAAAAGGTTTGCCAAGATCATAATATGAACAATTCGACTTAAAAATAAGGACGAGACTTACTAGAGAAATGTCAATTTATAACAGTTTTTTTTTGAATCAACGCGTTTTGTGTTACTTAAAAAAAACTCTAGGTTCCCAAAGTATGCCCACTGCCAGAGGGCCCTGGCCCTGCAGGCCCCATAAACAGTCCTTTTATAAACACTTTCCTATAAAATTAAATTAATAATTGAAAGAATAGAATCGTGACACCCGGTTATACACATGCATATTTCATAGTAAGGTTCCATGTGTTTGGTATGTGCGTGACTGGTATAAAAAAAGAAAGTGATTTTCTACAAAAATAATTCGGACATGAAGCTATCTAATTTACTGATAAATTAGACGAAGAGCTTACACAATTTTCGTTTGTTGATTCATTCTCTGATTGGTATAAACTGGTATAATACAGATGATTAAGCGAAATAGAACTCAATTTATGTCTTAAAATCATAAAATTTAAAATAATTTTACTAAGCAAATCATGAAGCCCAAATATATTATAAAAAAGCGTATGGGCCCTTTTTCAGAAGTTGAATTTCGTTAGGGCCCCTGTGTGACCAAGTGCGGCCCTGAACAAAAAAAATTCACTTTATATCCTCCCGATTGTGTGAATCGTTTTCATTATAACATGTGGGGGATTTGGATTGAGGTAAAAAGGATTTATTATATCCTTGTGTATTTCTTTGTGACGAATACTGTTCGGGCACAAAAATCCTTTAACCCATTCACAGAGAAGCAGAGGCTGATGCAGCAGTCAGTGATGGCGGGCGGTTTTGTGTCGAGTTTAGCCGTCAGCGTCGCCGTCGTCCTTATCCTCATCGTCCTTTTTATCGTTGTCGTCGTAGTCGAGCCTCTCCAATTAAATGAGGTGTACATTTTGCACAATTTTTCAATAGGCCTTGGCATTTTTGGATGACGATGAGGACGATGAGAAGAGAGGATAAAGTGGAGTGTGGTTTTTTGAATTGCTGGACTGACGGCAATTACAATTATTTTATTCACTGAATATTAATTTTAATATGCTATGAATGGTTTTGTCAAGGAGTTTTGTTTTTCTCTTCTACTCTTTTTTTTTAACATAGAATTTTTTTTTTAAAGAACAGAAAATTTCAATAATGAGAACAATTCAGCTACAAACACACCATCAATCAGCTCTAAAGAACAGAAGCTTAGGATTAATTTTTTTTTTCAGAAAAAAAACTGTGCTGCCCTCGTTTCATTTCGTTCATTTTAATTGAAGTGTTTTTGAGAGTTGTTGTTTTTTTTTTTTTTTTTTTTCAATTCAACTTATGTGTTCCTTTTTTCGGATACTGAATTATTATTTATTGTATTGCTATTTTGTATTTAAAAGTTTTTTATAACCTGAGTTAAATGCGATGGAAAATTAATTGTTAATAAATGTCGAGCCATTTAAGTTGGTATAAGTATATTGTTGAGCGAGGAGTGCGAGAGGCTTTGTGATGATTATGGAGCCGTTTAATTTGAAATTGTGTGTATATAGAGTAGAAATTTGTTTTACAGGATGTAAGTCCTTTATGGTGATATTTTGTTAGCGAAATTGAATTGGGAAACCTTAGTTAAGTCGAGTGGTATACATTTGAGACAAGCCTTATAGCCATATATTTTTTTTTTTTAATTTTAGTGGATAAGTGTAATGAACTGAGAAAAAAATGATTCGACGATAAAGAGGGTTATTATTTTAATTATTTGGAAGTTTAACTGAAATTTAAGACCTGAAAATAAATAGTAGGAATCTTTCAAGTCTCTATATCTTTCGATCTTTCCTGCTAAAAATAATAGTTTTGGAAATATATAGCTAAATTAATTCTTATTAGTATTTTCCAAAATTTCGTCCTCAGTTAAAAAAAAACTCAAAGATTATTAAAGCGTTTCTGATCCAGCCTAATGCTGAACAAATAATAAAAATCATGAGAAGTAAACTGCTAAATGCCTTAACATTTTTACTTCTGGTCTGCATCAGCAGTTCTTAAATTTGAAAAAAAAATGTATTTTTGAAAATCAATACCTAATGCAAAATTCGCGCTTTCTTATATGAAAATAGACATAGCTACCAAGGCTCCAACTAAGCCATCTAAAACGTCAGTAAATAGTTAAAAAAAAGATCAACTGGTTTCAGAAAGTGGTTAGCCCTTATCTGTTTTAATGAGTTTTTTTTTTTAAATTCAAGATCACAATCTATACGACCTTAAAAAGGTTGTAAAAATAGTAAACAAAATCTTTGGCAGACCAAATTCTGAAACTAGTTGACTTTTTTTGCCCAATTACTGACCTTTTCAGTAGCATACTTTATTTGCGATTATCCCACATGTATGGGGTAGTAAGATTACGGAGCCAGCTATATTAAAGATCAACGATTTTTTGACAACAATCGATATTTATTTTAAATAATTTCCAGCTATAATCTACAAACAACTATGTTAAGATTTACACCAATTTTGTTAAAGAGCTTTTTTTAGGAAATCTCAATTTTTAATTTTTTAAATACATAATTTAAAAATGCTTATTGACTATTTTATCATATAACCAGCTGAATTGCCTGGCTTTGCACGGGTAGACAAACCTAAGCTTCGCATACAAATTAAAAATGTAGTTATGTAAATATTTAAGCTACTTTTTGTAAAAATATGATCACATGTAAGTCCAACCTTTATTACCTTCCCAACGTAGAAAGAATTTTTGTAATCAAAAACAATTTTTTTTATATTTTTTAAAACAACCTTTCCAACACAAACAGAATTTTTGTTTTACCCCTTAAAGCCATCCACTCAAAATAACCTTTCAAACACAAAAAGACTTTCTTATTTCAGACATTTTTTTATTTTTACCCCATTTCACTCTATTAATAACAAAATTTTGTAAAAGAATACCCTTAAATCAATTTCCATAGGAATGCCCTTTCAAACCCCATAAGAATTTTTTTAAAGCGGATACCTAAATTTTTTTCATTTTCCATTATTTCACCCTACAAATAAAAAAAATTTGAAAAAGAATATCCCTTAAGTTATTTCCTAAAAAAAACCTTCAAACAAAAATCAAATTTCTTAAGTCTGTCATATTTTTATTTTTACTCTATTTCACACTACAAATAACAACATTTTGAAAAAGAAAACTCCCAATTCCGTGGGAATGCCCTTTCAACCAATACAAGTAATTTTGAAATCGGATACCTACATTTTTATTTTAACCCATTTCACCCTACAAAAAATTTAATTTCATTTTACCCCATTTCATCCTAGAAATAAAAAAAATTCATAAAGAATATCCCTAAAGCCATTTCCTAAAAAAAACATTTCTAATGAAAAAGAAATTTATTAAATCTGAAATTTTTTTTATTTTTACCCCATTTCACCCTACAAATTGCAATTTTAAAAATGAAATATCCTTGAAGCCATTTCCTTAGAATAACCTTTCAAACGCAGGCAGAGTTTTTTTTTTAATGGGATACGTCTTTTTCATTTTACCCCATTTCACCCTACAAAGTGAATTTTTCCGATATTTTTATAGTTATTCTGTTCTGCTATTCGGGGCGGAGACGAATTTAACAAATCAAACATCGGTCCAGCCGTTCCTGAGTTATAAGTGTTGTAACTAAAACTACTTTGTTTTATAGGTAGGTATACTTATTTATTAAGATAAGATTTACAAATTATCTAGTTTTCCGCTGTAGCTTTCTAAAGACATGGATTCTATTTCAAGAGGAGAAATTCCATTGCTATCAAAATGCTACCACTCTTGGGGTATTAGTCGAAGTCATTTTATCAGCATTCGTTTACTGTTATAGAAGATTTTCTTAGAACCGAGGACACAGCTGGAGTTAGAAATACTATTGAAAAAGCTTTTGCGAAGAAATTCAGCACTATTTCTTTTCGTGTTATTTAGTATATACCCGTGAATATGAATTTTATTAATTTTAAATATCTATTAATAAACGATGAACAGCGGCCTGTGATAGAATTTATAGATATGACAATTCACATTAATAAAAATGTGGAATAGTTTTGTGAAATTCGATAGTAATTTAAATCGCCAAATTTGGCGTTTAAGTGATGGATAACTTTTTAACTAACACATGCATACATCTCAAAGGAGCGTTAACTACTAAAATCATAGTTTTTGTAAATCAATTTGTATATGTGACACACGTTATGGATTTTGTTGCTTCATTTTGATGTAGTGCTGCCGTGCCTCCATTTATTAAGACTAGAAAGATGTCTGAAAGCAAAAATATGTTTATTAATATAAGAAAAGTTATCAAGCAGACATAAAGATCTCTATCCGTGGGCCAAATTAAACGTGTAAAGGAGCGGATAGCGTTTTTTTTATTAATAGAGGGCTGGTAATTTATTTTTTATTCAAAGCTTTTCTTTGTTATGGAATATCATATTCAAAGTTTCTATGCATGGTTCTTAATTCATCATAATTTAGTACCTATCGCAGTTTTAAAGAATACAATTTAAACTTTAATTGCATGTTCCGCCTAGCTTCATGCATCCCTTATAAGACCACAATATATATCCGATGTATACCAAACCTACTGTAATGTGTGACCCCTTCCTTTCTTTATATTTATAATCATGATACTGCCGCTGATAAGCATCGCTTATAAACCAGATAAATCGAAATAGTTACAACCTCTTCTCCAACCATGGATGAAATCCGGTTAATAAAATTATTTCCAGACTGTTGAACTTGTTAAAACAAACCGCCCTTCACATAACAACATCCCCTAATCTCTGTGCTTATATATAATTTGATGCTGATGTTGTGTACAGTGTACCTCAACACGAAATCCGTTGAATTGTCTCACATTAATTTTCGGAAGAAGACCAACGTTTAAAAAAAAAAAAAAAAAAAAAAAAAAAACAATACAAAAATAAACAACCCCCTTTGGCTAAATCAGCGATTATAACGTATAACAATGGGGTGCCAGTGCCATGCCAAGCTTATAGAAGTGAATAGTCGCCTAATTCATTTCGACAGCTCGGAAGGACACGCAGCATGCCCAAGCCCATATGCGCAATCTGCAATCGCCACTAGTTTTTTTCTCAGCGGGTTCTAACTATAAAATTATATTGTTGAGCTATTATGCAATCGCGGTGGGCTTCCATTTCGCAGTCTTTCTCGAGTTTGCTCAATCGAACCCGTGGTAATTGCTTCGTTTGTATAGAAAAAGCAGGGATTTTTTTGATACCACTTATTTGTAGGACCAACTGGGGCTGGAAGTGATCATGTTTTTTTTTTTCAGGGGTTTCGGTGGAAGTTTTATTGGCAATTGTTGCCCTTTTTGTGATACAAAAAGAGCTTCCAGTGTTGCTGTTTATTTATTTGGGGATGTCATCAATACGACAACACTGTCCATCATCGAAGCCACCGACCGACGACGGCCGATGAGGGACGGCTGGGCTGTCTGTTAAATCGATGTTTCTTTGTTATTCAATTTATCGTAAGCAAGCGTGACGTCATTAATGGTTAAACTATCTTACATGCAACTATCTGCATCTACTAGATGCAACTATAGAAATTCTCCTGTTTTTTTTTTTTTTTTTGATTCGATTTGGGTGCTGCGCATCATTTATTTTGTAAAGATCATTAGTGATCATTTTATTGTTTACTGTTTACCGTTTGTTTGTTACTAACACTTCACTGACCAGCAGCAATAGGCATATCAAGAGGCGCAAGGGGACGAACTCAACGATAGAAAAGATACTCGTGTATAATGAAGGTAAAAACATCATTAGAAAGACAATTCATTGTTGTGCGATATTGTGAGAACACAAATTACTGTGTCGATTATTGTCACACATTTTTTTTATATACGAGGGTATGAAACACCTAAATGTGACTTTCTGGATGCACTTATATTCCAGCATTGATAGGTAAAATAAAGTAGAAGTGCATGATATAATGAAATTGATTATTTATGTGACGCTTGCCCATACAAATTTGATGATGCGCATGTTTTAAATGGGAATTATTGAATATGTGATGCACGCATAAACTGGGCTTCGGATACGGGCTATTAAGAATCAAATATGGTTAATGTATAATGAAGGTACACTTTGGATCTTTTAGACCTATGTTTTATTTTAAAGAAATTATAATGGGTCCGTTCAAAATCCTTCACTAAGTTTTTTAGAACAAATGCCACATGATCAGTTGCTATAGCAACATCAAATTTTGTAACTTCTTCCATTTTACGTTATAATTGGTTTTGCAAAAAATGTGGGATCCTTATAGCAGTTTTAAAATATTTCAATGCGGTGGGCTAAACTGCATAATGGCCCCCACTAAATAAATAAATGTCAACGACTTAGATGGCTGGGTCAAGTTGAGGGAATGGACCCAAACGCTCCGTCCTGTAAAGTCTTCGAATCCAATCCCGAGGGACGGCGCAATAGAGAAAGACCGCCAGTCAAGTGGTGCACACAGGTGGGAGAGGCATGCACAACTGGAGACAGCCAGCTAATGTGCGTGAAGTTAGCATCGCCATTTCCGATAAAAAAAAAAAAAAGTTGGGCTGTAATATGAACAACTTGTGCTGCGTTGAAGTTCGCAACTTTGCAAATTCAAGATTTTTTTTAAATATCAAAGTTGTGCTGTATTGTGCACAATTTTTCGTTTTAAGAAGCGAAAAGATAAAAAAAATTCGCATGTTTGCAACTTTTATGGGCAATACGAAAATTTGCGAAGCCCCATAGCGTGAAGTTAGCATCGCTATTTTCTATTTTCAAAAAAAATAATTGTGCGGTAATATGTATGTGCTCAACTTATGCTGTTTGTGCTGCGAATATTTTTTAAAAAATTCGCAACTTTGGTAATTTTACGGATGAAATTTCTTGCAAAATTATACGATTTGCTAACAAATCAAAGTTGTGCTTTTTGTGCTTAGTTTGTGCTATACAAAACCAAAAAGATAAAAAAAAATTGAATATTTCGAACTTTTACGCGAAAAAATTAATTTGGCGAAGCGTAAAGTTAACACCGCCATTTTCAAAAAAAAAAAAATGTTTCAATTATGTTCTCAACTTGTGCCGTTAATATTTTTCCAAAATTTGCAACTGTGCAAATTTTACGGATGAAATTAAAAAAGAAAAATTAATAAACAAAAAAATTAAAATTTGCAAAGTTGCGAATTTTGTAGAAATATTAACGGCACAACTTTTCTTTTTTATTAAATCGAAAATGGCGATGCTAACTTCACGCACATATCTAGCTAGGGACGGAGTTGGCTGGAGAGGCATGTTGGTTGAGGCCCTCATCCATCCGGGACTGTAGCACCACCTTAAGTAAGTAAGTAACTAAGTAAATGTCCTCAAAGTTTAAAATCTCGTAATATTGAAAACCATAATAAATGCCTTCTTCACCTTGTTCTTGTTTTCATTTATTCAGAACTAAAAAAAAAAACTTGCTCCTGCCAACAGACGTCCTTAATTAAATCAAACACCCAGTTTAACTTATCCTCCTTAAAAAAAATCCCTTTCGAACAAAATAAATACACTTCGGTGTTGCTTTATTCCCGCTCGCATTCAAAAGTCAAACCCCGTTTATTCGTTGCGCTTTCCCGGCCGAAAACCCACAACCCACAACCGACAACCGACAAGGCCTAGCCTGATGGCCTCGCCTCTCGCCTGCTATGGAACACCACTCGAAAAACAAACTTTTTCAATTATGATTTTTGTTTCAATTTCAATTCAATATACAATTAAATGTCATAATTATCGCGCGCTTTTATATGAATTCCATTATATTGTGCCCTATACAGAGGAACGAACAGTCTCTGATGCCAAACAGAAGGTAAATGTATATGTGTTTATTATATATGAATATTATTCCACCCAGCCAGCACCAACAGTCCTGAGTCCTAATGGAGAGCACACAAGAGTCGGAGTCAAGCTCGAACCGAGAGGCTATAAAAGTTTTTCGAAAAATTATTGTTTTACGAGAATCCGTAAAAAAAGCAACAAAACAAAAATGTTAACAACAACCAACCATCAGGTTCAGTTAAATAAAAATATTTCACTCGTTGACTATAAATATGAAGTTAAAGGCGTATGGTTGGAGGGGGGTTTTGGAAAAATATGTATTAAAACAATACAAAAAAAAAAGTGAACAATAATTATGAATGCGGCAAAAGGCAGCTACTCTATAACCTAACCCTTCCTCTCTAAGCTATTATTTTTTTTTATGGAATAATAAATTGTTGAAAATATAAAGTTGTAACAAAACAAAACCACGCTATGCCAAAGCTAAGTTGCGAAAACAGGGATTTCAAAATAATAATAAAAAAAAAAAAAAAAATGTTGAGCGTTGTTATAACTTGGTGACCACCAGCACAACCCAGCCAGGACAACAAAGGATAAAGGCACTGTTTTGCATTTTATTGTGCATATTGTTGGTATTGATGAAAGTGCGATAGGACTCAGGATTTGAATTTTACAATAAAACACAACAAGCCTCGCTGGCTGCATTAATTATCCTGTTATTCTTGTTTTTTTTTTTTTTTTTTTTTTTTGTCGATGCAATTATTTTGGATGAAAGTTGTTTTTTTTTTTCTTTAATTCTTTAATTCCTTTTATTTTAAGGTACTAGGAGTTTTTGGTAGGTACCTGTACTGTAGGACCTATTGTGGGCCGGGAAAAGTTTGTGAATAGAAATGGCCAGGCACTTTGGTTTTGTTAATTGGAAATTCATTTTTTTTTGGTTTTGTGTTTTGCTAGTGAAGGTATTGAAGGAAAGAAAATATTTTTTGTTCAAATATGCATTTGGATTAGACATTAAGAATTCCTTAAAAAAAAATATCTAATACTTACAGCGGTTTTTAGACATTCCCTTCAAGATAATGTTAAAAAAAAACTGCTTTTTGTCAAGTTTAATAAAAGTCGACCTAGTAATTTTGAAATATTGAAATACTGAAAAAAAAAATTTAAAACGCAATAACATGATTTTTCAGATTTATTGACATTTCTACCCCCCGCATCTCCCTTAGTATTGCTCCTAGCGAAAACATGAATAGGACTTTTTTGTAGCATATTTAATATACTTTCATTTTGTAGTGTATACTTTTCCGCTTATACCCTTGTTTTTCAAAATATTCACGAAATACTTGAAAAGGGGTTCTTTAACCCCCCCTCCCCTCCTGGCTATAAAGCTGGCGGGCCTGGGCTGGGGACTTTTGGTATGTTGTACCTGGGGGTCACCCCTACCCTTTAAAATAATAACCCAGACTACATGAATTTTTGCATTTATTTTATGATTTTGGGTCTTCGTTGACTAAACTAATATTATTTAAAACATATCTATCATCTATATCTTAATGCATCGTGGTGTGTTCGGATGCTTAAACTCGAAAAAGACTGGACCAAATTGGATACTTCCTTTTGCGGGTTTGTTGGTAATTGCTCCGCGAAGGTTTAGAAAAAAAGAAAGGTCAGAAAATTCCCAACAGGTTGTGCTGTAGGCGCACATTTCGTTATTCCCGTTCAATTCAATTATTATTCGACAGTAGGCGCTGTAGGCGTTTAGGAAATGGCTTTTGGGATATTATTTTATCAACTTTTGTTATTTGTAGGGTGAAATGGGGTTAAAATAAAATAATTGGCGGATTGAATAAATTCATTATTTGATTGAAAGTTTTTTCTAAAGGAAATGGCTTGAAGTATATATTTTTTCAAACTTTGTAATTTGTAAGGTGAAATAGGGCAAAAATGAAAAATTGTTCAAATTTAATTATTTGTAGGGTGAAATGCGGCAAAAATTAAAAATTGTCTGATTTAAGAAATTCTTTTTTTTTGTAAGGTTTTAAGAAAATGGCTTCAGAGATATTCTTCTCAAACTTTATTATGTATAGGGTTAAATGGGGTGAAAATAACAAAAATGTCCGATTTAAGAATTTTTGTTTTGTGAAAGGAAATGGCTTTACTATTTCCAAATTTTAATATTTGTAGGCTGAAATGGGGTAAAAATAAAAATTGTCCGATTTAGGAAATTCTTTTTTTGTTTAAAAGGTTTTTCTTAGGAAATAGCTTTAGGGATATTCTTTTTCAAAAGTTGTGTGATGAAATTGGGTAAAAATAAAACAAACAAAAAACGATTCAAGAAATTCTTTTGATGTCTGAAAGGTTGTTGTTAAGCGGGTGGCCTTAGAGATTTTTCAGGAAATTGCCATTTTTAGGGTGAAATGGGGTAAAAACGAAAAGTGGCATCTGATTTCAAAAATAATTTTTGTGTTTGAAAGGTTATTTACAAAAAAATGGTATTTATAGATTGATATGGGATAAAAACAAAAGTGGTTTTTGATTACAAAAATTCTTTCTGTGTTGGGAAAGTAATACATCTTGGACTAAGAGGATCATGTTTTTACATATTTAGCCATTTATAACGTGAAGTAGGTTAAAACCCATAGTATTCGATTACAAAAATTAGCGTAAATATTTATTTAAGTATATTTTCTTTTGTAGTTTTTATGCGAAGCTTAGGTTTGTCTATCCGTGCGAAGCCGGGCGGGCCAGCTAGTTCCTTATAAAAAAAAGATTAAAGTCAATTGAACTGTTTTGATGAAGATATACAAAAAATATTACTTTGGGAGGTGCCATTAATAACCATTTTTCGGAACCATTTTTTTTACTAAACAGCAGCCTACATCAATTTAATCCACTGATTTATTATAAGATATGTCGTGTATTGCTGATTTTGAGAAAAAATGAGCTTTTCCTTCGTATGGTCAAAATTTTTTGTATGACTCGTACTTGTTAATATGTAAGGGGAATGTCAAACAAATGCTAGGTACCAAGTTTAAAGAAAATCGACCAATTCGCTTAGGCTGGTTTAAGCTGTAGCTGAACAGACAGACGGACGTTTTGGCGAGGCCTACTTTTTTCGTCTCCCCTATCACCGTAGTGTCAAATTTGATCGAATCTCGAGTTGGAATTGTTTTAGATTCCATACAAACTATGGGATATCGGTTACTCATTGTGTTTTCCATTAGTACAGGGTGTCGCACGAATCGTGCTACAAAAACAAAACGTAATAACTTTTTTTCGGTGTAAGTAATTGGCTTATTTTTGTTTTTTTTTTGTAGGTTACTGTTTAGATTTATTAAAATAAATTCCGTCATTTCCGTCAATAGGAAATCTACCTGGCACTCCCCCGACTAAATGGACTATTATCAGGCTGGTAAACATGTTTGCCGAATCTGGAAGCATTGCACAAAGATAATCCATGAGACGAAACTGCACCCAAAGCGAGGCACTGTGTGGTGTGCAGTTTCATCAAGGTGCATTTCCGGCCATATTTCTTTGAAGTAAACGGTGTAACAGTAACTGTCACTGGGGACCATTGTTTAAGGTAATGAACTACGGCAAGATGGCGGAGCTGCAACGAAAATTCCGAAACTAATTAATATCCAGAAACTCAACTTTCCGCTGGCCCCAAAGGTCACCTGACCTGACTGCACCAGATTTTTTTTTATGGGGATATGTGAAGCAAGAGATGTACAAAACTAATCCAAGGAATTTGACTGAATTTAAGCAGTCGATTAAAACGATAATTGAGGCGATCCCGACTTCAACCCTTCAGGCCGTAATGAAAAATTTTCTGGACAGGTGTCACCTATGCGTGAATGAGCTTGGAGGTCATTTGCGCCGGTCTATCATTTTCAAAAACAATTAGATATATAAAATTAAATTTAATTTTCTATAGAAAGATACAATAAAATAAAATTAAATGAAATACATTGATTAAAAAAAAAGTTATTTGAATTTCTTAATGTAACACGATTCGTGTGCCACCATTTATATAGGTACCTGGAATAAATCACGTTTTTTTAATCTTGTTCTGTCAAAATAAATAAATAATTTAGAATTAATTTTTTTAATAAAAATTAAATTTTGCAGAGACCGATATTTCGGGAGATTTATCCCTTTTTTATTTTCACCAATAATATTTACCTACTAGACTACCGTCAGTTTGATAAAAAGTGTGCTTTTTGTTTAGAAATTTTGTTGGTTTAATATTTGTTATTGGCAGTAACACCATTACCAGTTTCACCGTCCCGAAATTATGTAGGTACATTGAAACAAAAAACTGTGTGAGTGCCGGGGCTCACGGTGTAAACATCAACGTTTTTGTCCAAACGCAGTTTTGAGAATCCATATTTGGATCCGTATGCGAAGTCGTCCATGCGTTGTTGACTACGTGCACGGATCCAAAACGGACTAGTTTGCTGGAAGGGGATCTTCAAATTTTTGTCACTGAACGTACCCAATATCCTACTATCCTATAATGCAGATTTTCGTAACGTAAAGTCCTACATTGTATCGTAAAGAGTGACCTCTTAACCTCGCACAGAGCAAAGTCCACGTTTTTTTATCACTCTACCGCGTGCCGGCATAGATGTTTCTACACATCAAAAACAATAGAAATTGACAAATATCTTTTAGTTGTAAGCCTCCTCTCCATCAAATGAACACAGCTGTTTTCTCATGACTTTATAAACTTGAATTAAACCTTTTGAATTTAAATATTTTAAATCAACACTTATTAAGGTCTACATACCATACACCCGCATATTGTTATACCCACACGCTATGCAAACAACGACTTCATTTTATGTCTCGAAACAATTAAATAGCAAATAGTAGGTTAACAAAGCAACGAATACAATTACAATGAGGCTTAAAGAAGAAAAGAAAACAAAAGAAAAATAGCAAATTGATGAGATATAGTTGGATGACATGCAAAAAACAATAATTCAGCCTTTCTTTTTTTCGAATTCAAAAGAGCCTTTCTTTTCAAAATGATCCGCGTGCACAGCACACAATAAAGGTATATAGGAGAACAAAATTATAAGAGCCGAAGAAAAAAACGCTGAGGAGTTAAATAATGAGATGAGATACCTTTAATAAAATTAGGTTTATAATCTATAGACCCAAAAGATGTTATGATGAGGGCGTGTGGTAACAGCAGCTCCAGCACCACCATCACCAAATTAAAGCCCCCGAGTTCCAAAAGGTTCTCTTTTCTACCATCAGTGATCACAGTCCAGTTATTAAAAAAAAAAAAAAAAACAACTCGCACATTAAAACAAAACTAAATCACGGATTAGGTCAGAGCTAAAGAGCGTCTTTATGTCGATCTGACTGAGCGCGGGTGCTTAAGGTGAACAATTTTGACATATTTATTGCCCTTCGGCTTCGGAATCTAGAGACACTTCGAGGCAGAATATTATATAGAAGACAGTCGTCGTAGTCGTCGGCACTTCAAGTCAAGGTGTTGCTTCATCTCACCTGCGCGGGGAAGATGAGTGTTTTGTTTTTTTTTGTATAGAAGAGGAGGTGGGTACCTAGCCAGATCGATGCTTCAGCGTCATGGTTCATTTAGGGTTTTATTGTGATCGTTATGGCGATGTGGGGCAGGTAATTTTCTTTTAATTTTGTTTTTTTTTTTTTCAAAAGGCACAAGACGGCTGCCACGACAGCACAACGACGACGATTGCTTACTGTTCGATCGTCGTCGTTGTGTCTACGAAGACTTCGAATTTAAAGTGGATTTTTATTTATAGCCTGGAAATTCCTGGCACAGTGGGGAAGCAGTCTCAGTTGGCTAGGGAAATAACAATACCATCAGGCCATCGATTGGATGTTGAGTATCTATATAGTATTTATATAAATAGTATCTATAAAGTATCTATATAATAGGTAGGTATAATATTTAAGGAGTCAATTTTGGATATATTGAACGTTTACAAATAACAAATATTTTACTTGGTGGACAAAAATAATTATAATTCTTAGGGAAAACTTGATTAATTTAATCCGAAATTCATATTAAAATATTAATTTTGTTCCTATTTATAAGTTATGCTAGAAATTCAAAATATTGCTGGACGTTGAGAATAATAACGTGGCAACTCAAAAACTAAATTTTTTTAGAAGGAGGATCAAAAAATTCCAGAAATTTTGTAGTGCGTGAAGTTGGCACTGCCATTTTTAAGTGTGAGAGTGCCCGCGGGGCTCACGCGGTTAATAAGTGTAAACATTAACGTTTGTCCAAGCGCCTAATTTTTGTTACTGAACGTACTTAATATATGTACATAACATGTAAGCGTATAGTTATACGCGGTGCCGAACGTGCCTGATGTAGGCAAAACAGGTTATTTCCTAGGGCAGCACCGAACTAGGGTGCCAAAATCAGTACAACAATTTCAAAACGAAAAAAAGTTACATATCCGTCTAAATCAATAACTACTTCCCTGTACTTCTTGCTTTCTTCTTTGTTGTCCGTTCTATGAAGGATTATTACAGATACTTTAATTGAAATTGCAAAAAATTCTGAATTCGATGAAAATTGAAGTTTTAATGCAACTCAACTTGGCAAACTTTAAAAAATGCTTCAAACAAAATCTATGGACTTATTGAACTATTTGCAGCATTAAGATAAATTTGCGACAGTACTTTCAGTTAAACCGTTATAAGGAATCTTTGTTTGAAACATTATAGAAGAACGCCGTAAACATTGCTACGAAAGTTAAAATTCAAGCGGATTTCATTGTGTCCAATTTGATGAGCCTATACATAGCCGCCGTTTTCAATCTGAACAACCTCTTGAAACAATCGATCCAAAATTGAAATTTAAAGCTGATTTTTTTGTTGTTGTTGCGTTGTTGATGTTACGCTATCTTCTCTCGATGAGCGCTTTGCGGAGTATCACTTTTCAGCCAAAATTTGGGATTTCTTTGCGATATTTCAAAGAAGAAGGAGTTAAAATACTGCGAACAACTTGAAGCAATATTAACAGCAACAATTGACAACGAAGTTCAAACGGATATTATAGCTAAAGATCTCTTGAATGAAATTAATATATTTACCCAAACTTCTGCTGCTTTTAATTTCAAACTTTTTTCAATTTAAAAATATTTAGCTTCACACTTCTAACTTGATTTGTATCCGAATTTATTAACGGAATTAAGATACTGCTAACTTTTTCTGTAAGTGTTGCATCAGGTGAAGCTAACTTCTCGAAACTCAAGCTTGTAAAAACCTTTTCTAGCTCAACAAAAAGCCAAAGGCGATTAACCAGTCTTGCAACTATTTTAATTGATTGCTAAATCATATTGAAGAAGAAGAAATCGCTACAAGATTTTCAAAAATGAAATCGGGCAGAGCAGCAATTTTGTTTCAAGATTTTGTAAACATGTATTTTGTCGAAAGCCTTTGATTTTTATTTAATGAAACCCTATGTAAATGTTAATGTTGTTGTTATCTTCTTTTTTTTTTAATTTGAGGCGGCAAAATATCAATTTTTGCCTGAGGAGGCAAAATTTCCAGGTTCGGCACCGGTTATACGTATTACACAGTACTTATTCCATTCCTTATTAATGCAACTCCATCTTTTCATCTACTATAAACGAACCTCCAATGAATGTCACTTTGTATTTTGTTGAAAGATAGCCGCCAAATTATATATTTTGACGTTTATAGAATATTTAGTTGCAATAAAGAGTGGAAATGGAAATCACTGAAATCGCGGTTTAAATCGTAATAACAAAAAATGGTATCTAATTTTGAAAAATTCTTTCTGTTTGAAATGATATGATATAGGATTAGATATTTTCAAAATTTTGCAATATGCCTAAATTTTTTTTTTAATCTTAGCTTAGCTTCCATTAGGGAAACTTATGGTAGAAAATAACGTTTACCGTAATATTAATATATAATTGACACAAAATGAATGGGTACGTTCAGTAAAATTGAAATAAAATTTTATTTCTCTTTGTCCCAGTTTTTCAGTGCTATATAAATATTATCCTAGTTTCGGGGTTAAACCCGAGTTAACTCCTGAAACATGTTATTCAGTCAACAAAAAATTGGTGATTTAACTCTGGATCTGCTGAATAGGTATTTCTGAAAGATATATAATTATGTCAAATATGTATTCAAATCGTGTTACGACACTATGGAAAGGGTGATTTTCATAGTGGCGCCATCTTGAATTCGATAGCGAAACATTGGTTTCTATAGGTAGGTACCTACTGTCGCACTTCGATTTCGATAAATTTTTCACAACTAGGATTAAAATTTAATTCTCTATTGAAAAGGTGCTTCTGAGTTAAATCGGGATTAAAGTATTTGCAGGATTAACTAACTCTGATCTAACTCGGAGTTAACTCATGCACTGAAAAACTGGACCTTAGTTTTATCATGAACATATTTTGCGTACAGTAGCAAAGTAAAATGTATCAAAAAAAAAAGTAAAATTGTATCGAATTTTGCAGTATAAAAACTACATTGTTTAAAAACGAAGGGGTTGCGGGGGCTCAGAGATACGGGCAGAGGTAACAGTTAATTGTATCATTATCAATCAATATTAATAAATAATACTAGTACAATTATTTATATTTTATTTTGTAATTTGTTTGCAAGTTTTAGATTTGTCTTCCCATGCGAAGTCGGGGCGGGCCAGATAGTATGAAATAAATCTACAAAGATTTATAGCGTAAGTGCGCCAAGTAAGGCCCATGTTGGTAATATGGCCCACCGTAATATTTCCCAACTGGAATAGCGAAGGATATACCCGCTGTATTATCATTTTGAACATGGATTTGATATATTTTAAAGTGGAGACCCAGAGGCAGGACCGAGCGGAATAGGAGGTTTTAGTTTTTGTCCATATAATTTGTTGATAAATTTTTTTAAGAGATCTTACACTGAATTTGGCGCAAACATTTTAATATTTTTTTGATGCTTTGTCGTGCTTAGATTTATATTTCTTTCTGTGAAACCAAAATTTTAAATATATTTTTTAAGTCTGATTAAAATTAAAAGAACAACGAAAATGCTGTGTGGTGGTAATATGACCCACTACATCTACCATATATACCACCCTGGTCCATATTTAACGCAAGGCGAAGGTAAAGGGTTTTTCAACAGGGACGCTACAAAAGTAGAGCAACAGGGACAGCAAACGACGCCATATTTCTTGTCGCTCTTTTGACATTTCTCTTCAGTAAGGTTTGCCATTTCATGATGGAAAGATACACGAGCCAACAAGGAGTCGAAATTATTAAAATTTACTTACGAAATCCGGAGTCAGTGGCCTCAACGTTAAGAGCGCTACGTCCAATTTATGGTCGTCATAATCGTCCTAACAGATCAACAATTGAGCGTCTAGTGGAAAAATTTGAATCCACAGGCACAGTACAAAATATTCCTGTGCCAGTGAGACAAAGAAATGCCCGTAGTGTCGAGAATATTGCTGCCGCTGAGGCTTCAGTTGCAGAAAGCCCAAATGTGTCTCTCACACGTCGTTCTCAAGCGTTCGGCATGTCTGTGACGTCGTTGTGGCGAATTTTGCAAAAGGATCTTGGCCTACATCCTTACAAGATTAAACTGACTCAAGAACTGAAGCCGCTTGACCACCAGAAGCGTCGTATGTTCGTGAATTGGGCTGAGCAACAACTTGAAAATGATTCGGATTTTCATCGAAAAATCATCTTCAGCGATGAGGCTCATTTCTGGCTGAATGGCTTCGTCAAAAAACAAATTATGCGATATTGGTCAGGCAGCAATCCACACGTACTCCATGAGTCATCATTGCATCCTGAAAAAATTACGGTTTTGGTTTATGGGCCGGCGGCGTCATTGGGCCGTACTTCTTCCGTGATGATCAAGACCGGCACGTTACTGTGAATTGGGATCGCTACCGTTCAATGATAACCGAATATTTTTGGCCCCAATTGGATGATATGGACTTGGAGGACATGTGGTTCCAACAGGATGGCGCCACAAGCCACACAGCGAATGTCACAATCAATTTATTGGAAAAGAAGTTTGGAGAACGTGTTATATCACGAAATGCTCCAGTCGCTTGGCCGCCTCGGTCGTGCGATTTGACGCCGTTAGACTATTTTCTGTGGGGCTACGTCAAGTCTATGGTCTATGCCAACAAGCCAGCGACGATTGAAGAACTTCGTACACATCTGTCAACTTGTAAATCATATATAATAATAAATGTCGAATGGTTTTTGACATGTGATAGCGAGAGAATAACCTTGACTCGCCAAATTTGGCGTTTCAGAGACAGATAAATTCTTAACACACGCACATGCATGCATCTATTGAAACCGGTTTACTACTGCAATCGTAAAGTTTTTATAAATTAGTCCATGATGTTAATACATAAATGTGACACACGTATTGGAATGTTGATACATTTTTGATGAAGTGTTGCCATTCTTCAAGTTATAAAAACTGAAAAAAAAAAAATGTATGATGACAAAAGTTTTTTAATAAGAAAAGATAATCAAGCGTATAAGTTCCCTATCCGTATGCTACTACCCACGTTTGTTAAGAAGCAGATAGTATTTTTTTATTAATAGTTCTGTTACAGCCTTATACGGCGTTGCTTCTAAAATTGTATGTATTTACTTTGTTGTTTTAGTATTTTGTCCCCCTTTTAGACTTATTTTGATAAAATTAAAAAAGACGTACGAAAGAAATTCTATTTCACCCGAGTCTGAGTATTGATCTTAAAATAAAAAAAAAAATCCTGTGGAAAAAAACAATGTGATGAATTGATTATTTGCCCTCACAAACAATGTCAAATGATGTTCTTCCTTTTTTATTATTCCTGTCAGCTTTGTTTCTTTCATAGAAGATTCCAATAAAACCTAAAACCCATTGTGTCACCTCTAAGAACAAGTCATGTCGGGAGGTCCTTTTGTCTACCTATACATATTGAATAGAAATCTTAAGCAAAGCCCTGATTACTGACCAGACCATGTATCTTTATGCAAAGCAAAGCAAGCAACAAATCAAAATGAATTGCTCTATTTCAGGACATCTGGTCCAATCTACGTGCAACTATTGTTGGTCAGAGTATTATCCTGATGGTGGTAGCATCTTGTGTCACATCATAGAAAAATAAAGAAACTCTCACATATAATAGAGCTAACCATCATGTGACATTGTCTCACCCTCAGTTTGAGTCCGAAATTTCTAAAAGACAATCAAAACAAAGCGGGTGGGTTTTTGTGGCCTCGCATTGTTTGTTGAAATTTTACCTAATTGTATCTTTGAGTTGAAGAGTCAAAAAAAAAAAAACACACAAAAAAGGTAAATTTTCCAAAGCAATTTTCCACTTAATTTTGCCATTCGATTCAAAAATAAAGTCGAATCAAATCAAATAAAATAAAATACAACCGCAAATTGGAGAAGAGAGAGCCTTCCTTGTGGCAAAGGGAAACTTTTCTTCTGACAGAATTCACCTGAATGGAAATAATTATGTTTATCGTGTTGATGAACGATCCGATTCGTTGGATCCATGCGGTACTGGTGCTGTGTATTTTATATGAGTGAGTTTTTGTTCGTTGTTTCTTCGCATTTTTTAATTAATCACCAGCAAAAGGAATAAAGTTAATTGCAGAATTTTTATTTCCAACTTAGTGAACCCGCGAATGCCAGTGAGTATAAATATTTTTTTTTTTATTTTTGAAAAAGAGAAAGAATCAGCAAGTCTCTGGATTCATCACAGAAGCTTTTTGCAACTCTTGACGATTACGATTTCCACTTTAGCACTTAATAACTTTTTCCACCTGCTTTATGTGTTTTTTTTTTTTTTTTTTTAAATATTATTTCAATTTACCTGAGCTTATAGCTTAGTCAGCAGCAGTATCAGCAGTGATGGAGAGAAAATTTGCATCAGATGAATCGGATATAAGTCATGTGGAAAAATTGTTTTCCACTTGAAAACATTTCAGTGTTTCATTTGTTTTAAATGATTTTTCTCAGACTTTTGATATTTCTACCTTCTCTATGGTTTATGTAGGAGGTATAGTTGTTTTCTTTTTTTTTTATGGTTGAGGAATATGTATTTTGAATATATAAATGAAATATGTTTTCGCGTTATTGCAATAATTATTCCCTATGTTTTTCTTTTGTGAATTTTTTCCACAAATTGAACTCTCAAGTAGAGAAATGTTATGGTAAAGTCATTAGTTATTAACGAGAGTTTTCTAAATTGCAATGATTTGAAGGGGAATCCTTTGGGTATACAAAAAAATAATGATTAAAAATGTTGAATTAAAGAAAAAAAAAAAAAAAACAACTTGAATGTTGGAAGAAAAAAATAATTGTACAAAGGTATCAAAAATCGTCTCTTGTGATTTCTGAAGTCATTAAGGCAATTTTGATTACTGTTTAAAAGTCATCGATGTTTCGAGACCTCTTAATACAAGTCAAAGGCTGCTTTGAGTTTTATAAAAGTTTTTTAATCATTATTTAGCCTTGAGATTTAACTGAATTGTTTGTCTAGAGGTCGAAACAAAATTATAAAATTTGGTCTTTGTGTATGTTTGGCCTTAACTGGCATTTTTTTTAAATAAAGTTCAAAGAGATTTGTATCACAAGGTTTCCTTACACCTACCTTAATACTCAAAACTGTCTCTGCAATAGAGAATCTGAATTTTTCTAACCTCAGGCACTTCTGACTTTCATGGTAGTATGAAAATATTATAATATCTGCGATTATAAGCTAATTAGCTTCTATTACTCCGGTTAAACGGGCTCTGTAAATATTATAATATTTTCATATAGGTCTTAGGTTATGCTATGCAAGAGCTGCTTGGCACACATAGTTACTGGGGCTTTTTCGGAAAGTTCGAAACAAAAACATACAAATGTCATTTTATTTATTTATTTATTGTTAATAATTGTTAGCCTTGATGAGATATTTATGATAAAGGTTTCAGTAGTAGGATCTGAGTTGATGTAAATAGTTTGTTTTCAAGGTGTTTCGAGCCCGAAATCTTCAATTAAATCCTGAAAATCTAATTTTTAAAGTACCTAACATATCACATTTTATTGGTAAGTCGGTATTGCCTCATGGTCTTTCTTATAAGTTATACGTTTTTTATCATGTTTAGTTGTGAATTTGAACCATCTCTGCTGCAATATGTAAAATCCGCAAGCCTGATTGAGTTTTCGTGAGTCGCACATATTCAGTCAGTTCACTGGTAAAATAAACATTATGTGAAACGATTCGCCTACAATAGAAAAATTAGTAAATTTTTGGAATCAAAAATATTTGTGCCTAAGCTATTTTCTATGTAAAAACAACTCACGCTTACAGAATGAGGCCCCAAGTAAACCCTTTCCAATTGAACATGACTCATGGGATTTTTAAATTGATTAATATAATTAAATACAAAAATTTATTGGTACTAGGTTTTAGCATTACGGTCCCCTATCGTCCCGGGTGCCCTAGGCTGGTGACCCAAGTGACCTCAGGCTAAAGACACAACTATATCTACGGAGAGGTGAACAGGAATATTGGTTGCAATCCAAACAATATTCCCCATTAATTGATTTTTCTGATATCTATGTATTTTCAGATCGGCTTAAGACAGCCCACGCGTTCACTACGTCAATTTATTCCATGTACTATCGTATACCAATATGTACCACAAATAAAAAAAAAAACTATGTGTTTAAAATAATTCCAATATATTTTTAAATACTCAATTAGGTTTATTTATGAACATAAACAGAAAAAACATTGAAATGATAGACAAAATTTGATGACTCAGTGCTCAGATGTGTATCTTAAACATAGGTATCAGAAGTGTTCAAGTAAATTTTAAAAATACATAAACCAGTTTATTGTAACATTAATCTGATTCACCAGCAAAACTTCGTTGTAAGTGTTTTTTCTAATTTATTTATCTTTTACAAATTTTGTTTGATGCGGCATACTTTTTTATTGTGCTGGGGAAATATTTTGCTGTTTGAATGAACGAATTTGTTACGACAATGAAAAAGTTTATTAAATTGACCCATTTCGCTTGTTGTGCCAATAGACAATTTCGTTTATTCAACAAACTTATTTGTTGAGCCAATGAAATAATTTATTAAACTGGTCAAATTTGTTTGTTGTTGTTTTATGGAAAAATTGCTTGCCACATCGTGAGTTTATTGTGCAAGAAAACCGGAGTTTACCCAAGCCAACAAATCGTTTATTGAGTAGAATTTTTAAAACAAAAAACATTCATTATATTAACAAAAAAATTATTGAGTCAATGAAGAAACAATTAATAAATGGTGATCATTGGTTTTACAAACGATTTCGTTTTCATTGAATATTCGAGGTCTGTTTAGAGCTCGGCTCTCAATGAAAATCTAATGTAAAAATCACCTTCCCTAAAAACTTTAACTTCTAGGAGATATCACAATATGTATGTAACGGGTGATTTTTTAGCTGGTTTGGTTTTGGCAACACTGGTTTTGACAGCTGACGTGTGTTTAGTACCTTGTGTCACTGTCAAACAGCTTCAGTTTGGTTTGCAATTTAACCATGGATCGTCTTACAAATGAACAACGCTTGCAAATTATTGAATTTTACTATCAAAATTCGTGCTCGGTTCGAAATGTTCATCGCGCGCTGCTTGTGTTCAGCGATGAGGCTCATTTTTGGTTGAATGGGTACGTAAATAAGCAAAATTGCCGCATTTGGAGTGAAGATCAGCCAGAAGCATTGCAACAGCTACCAATGCATCCCAATTGGCGCGGTTTATGGGCCGGCGGCATTATTGGGCCATATTTCTTCAAAGATGATGCGAATCGCAGCGTTACTGTCAATGGTGAACGCTACCGAGCGATGTTAACAAACTTTTTTTTGCCCGAAATGGAAGTTCTTGACTTGCATGATATGTGGTTTCAACAAGACGGTGCCACATGCCACACAGCACGCGAAACAATGGCGCAATTGCGAGGCGAGTTTGGTGAACAGTTAATTTCACGTTTCGGGCCGGTCAATTGGCCGCCTAGATCGTGCGATTTGACACCATTAGATAATTTTTTGTGGGGGTATGTCAAGGCTAATGTGGAACTGGAAGCCAACATCCATGCATTCAATCGTGAGATACCGGCCGATATGTGTGAAAGAGAATGCCAAAATTGGACTCAGCGGATGGGCTACCTGAGATGCAGCCGCGGTCAACATTTGCATGAAATTATCTTTAAACATTAAATTGCAAGGTTCAAACTATCGATTCAAATAAATATTTCATTCATTTTTTCGAATTGTTTGTGTTTTTTTTTTTTTAAAAGTTCTAAACCTCTTAAAAAATCACCCATTATATACAATGCCCAGAACTAAAACAAACAAAGAATTATTGAAACATATTTGGGCATTTTGAAAAATGAAAACTCCAAATGACGAATTATCTATTAATCCAAATTACAACTTTTGAAAAAGATTAGATATGAAAAAAAAACCGGAATTAAAAATGTTTACACATGCCCTACCATAAAATAAGGTTATTTGTATGCTTCTTCTTGTAATAAATCCTTCATTAAATTTTCAGATTTTGATATTTCTTGAATATTTTATAGACTATTTAAATTTTTTATGTTACCTAAACTTTGTTTTCAATTCAATTGTTCGAAGTTCACTTTAGTAAAAACTCCGCTTAGTTAAGAACTTCACTGTGGAATATTTCCATCGTTTCAGCTAAGCGGATTCAACTGTATAACGTGGCTGTGGTTATTTATTAAAATTGTATGGAAATGGTTTACAAGAGTATTAAAATATAGAGGTCGAACTTGATTTTGTTTTTAATAAACAAATTTTGAAAACGTTTTTGTCAGTATAGAGCCAATAACGGCCAAGAACGATATAAAGTATACGAGGTAACTATTTTGATGAATTATTTTCTGAAGAAACTTAAGAAAATTATAAAATACCATTATATGAATTTGTATCAAAAAACTTAAAATTAAAAAAATTAATTCAAGTTTAATACAAATTGGCGACGCCTTTTTGAAAAACAAAACTTTAAAACTAAAACCATGTTATATAGGAACTTCCCGTTCTAGATAAGCATTATCAAAAATTCAAACTTCTCTTCCATACCTACATAAAAATGCACTATCAAATACGAAACAAATGCATTTATTCATTAAGGCTTTAACTCATTGTACACATATTAATCCATGCGCATAGATGCACAGATCGAAGGACGATTGACGAAACCACTTTATTTGGACATGTAATTCAAAGGCTTTATATGCATATCAATTTTAAAATGCATTTATAATGGGAAATTCAAAATTTCACTCTTCGACTTAAATTTTGTCACAAAAAATGGAATATTTCGACTCAAAATTCGTTAAAGCGTACCATACTCGTTTAGTTTGGAGAATTAAATTTTTCTTGAGTGCGGTGCATGGTCTTAAGATAATCTAGACGTTGAAAGTGAATAACAAATTTTACCCCTTTAAGAAAAATGTACACTTGATGCATTTGAATTTGGAAATCAACTTCAAGTTCGTACGAAAAGTCTTTTGTTTTGTTAAAATCTGAACTTAAATTTATGGATATGATGGACAAACGTTAACAATTTGAACTGTTTTTAATGTGGATTAGGCATACAGAAGTTTTCAAAATATTTACAAATTATAAATAAAATATAAATAACACATCTTAATATTTTAATTTTAAATTTCATATTAAAATACAAAAATTAAAAAAAAAACCAATATACCTATCTATAATAACTTTACATAAATTGTAGTTTTTAATCAAAATATTTTGAACAATAAACAAAAATTACTGTAATACGGCTTTAAAGAAATATGATTTATCTCCTGCATTTTTACTACTGTACACACACACACATCCACATCTACATATCTTATCCTTATCTTTTTTGAAAAAAAAAAAAACTATTTCAAATCCAAAAACGAAAACAATTGTCATATATATCTGACAATAAAAATGCATATTATATTTTTCTTGTTATCTGTAATTGCTGTAAAATGACAAATTTTATGAAAATTGCCACAAAGATACGAAACAAAAAGAATAAACATCACAAAACAAAACAAAAAGGAGTGATGCCTCAGAGCTCTATTGTCCTGTGTTAAGTACATTTCAAGACATTGTATGAATATTTGAAAACAGAGGGTTTTCCCCAATCCCATAATAAAAACATTCCATATGGTTCGCATTATATAGTTTCTCATCCTTTAAAAGGAAGGCCATTTCGTTTGAAATGCTTTACCAGACAGTTTGTCGCCGACACGACGATATACAACACACGATATAGAGGTGGAGATGGATAAAGAGGTCAAAATACAACTCCCTGAAGTAAATCCTTTGGTTTATCCTTTTTTTGTCTTTGCTATTGTACCATAGTCTTTCTGGACAAAGGTTATAATTTATATATCGCTCTCTCTCTGTCTCTCTCTATCTCCATCTTTCCCTATATATAATATGAAGTTAAAAGATGTTTCGGATAAACTCGACCGTCTGTGGGGAATTCCGGAATCACGCCGCCGCTGCCACTGCCGTTATCCTTGATGATTGTGTGCATAGTTGTATCAAATTTCTCAGGAACAGTAATTAGCATTAGAGTGTATTATCCTTCTTAAGAGATTCCTGTTTATTGTTTTACTATAATTACTATGTTTGACAACGCAGCACATACAATCCCCAATAAAGGACCTTTCTCTATAGGCATAAACAATTCTGATGTATGCGTTGGGTGGGATACCTCTATATAGTCATATTGACAGATGGATAAAGGAAGAGCAACAAAGGTGTGCGACACGATGCCTTATTGTTCGATTAGATTCCGATGAAATTTCACACCCTCTCGAAAAAGTCGATCGAGTTTCAACATCAAAACGAGTCCTTATATTATTGTTGAACAAAAAAAGTCCTTTATTTCCGTCAGTATACTATTATTCCAAAGGAATTTTTAATCTGACACATTCGAATTTTCATTTCAAGGATTAAAATTGTACGCGCATTTTCCACTAAATATATATCTAGTACAGCTTCGTATCCCAAACAAAGCGAAAAATAAAGCATAAAGGAAATATATACAAACAAAAAACAAAAACAACAAATGATCTACATGAAAGCGAAACAAATTCTAATTCCGTTGTCTTTCTTCTATACCTACAAAATCGCCTGATGTCCCTCTCTCACTCTTGCTCGGCTGCTGGTGGATATGATAAATGGTAAATTTATTTGCAACAAACAAACAATAAAATCGAATTAAGGATATGAACATCCTTCGGCGCGTTTGTTTTTACCTTGTCGGTTGAATGATTCGACTATTTATGTAGCACGCTATTAGGGGAATATTGCTGATGCGCGTGTGTATTCGTCATCATCATCATCATCGTCCTTCAGCCCGGTGTGTATGTTGCATAGAACAAAAAAAACAACAACAACGAATTATAACAAATCCTTGATCCTTCAACATTTATAAAACGAACGGGGGTATGGTAGTAAAAACTATATATGTAAGAGCATTTTTTGTATAAGGACTTTTGCGGATCACCGTGAAGAGGATGCGGTGCGGCCGCCTCATGATGTGATGACGAGAGAGGTCCTGAATCTGATGAGATGACTAGCATGCAGAGGCTGATAATGCTGAGGTTATTCTCGGATGCTATACATGATGTAGATAAAGATCCCCCTTTGGGTTGGAAATTTTATTTAAAAATTCATGACACAGATTAGCGTTTTACGGTCGTTTGAATTTTATTTATAGATAATGTAAGATGCAATTGTTGCAGATTGTTTAAAATTTAGGTGGATGCGATAGCATTGTGTTTTGATGCATTGTGTAACATCATTTGGCGAGCGAGGGTCCTTTTGTCGAACCGCTTTTGTTCGGCGTCGAGTACCTATACCAATAAATGGAATACTTTAGTATACATTAAAATGTATTCCATCATCAGGCCGGAAGGTCTACAATATATATGCATATGCTTATGCATATTTATATTTTATTGTTTTTTTTTTTGGGAACAAAAGGATCATCATCCATGGAGTTTGCTGAACTTTATTATATATAAATGCAAACAAACACTCAAAACATTCTAGAGATATAATAATTCTTTAACCTGCCACCTACTTCGCTTTAAATTAAAAGTTAGTTATGGAACGGTCTAAAACTTTTTTGAGGGTAGTTAGTTGCAATGGGTACATTTTACTTGGCTGGAGAAATTATAGTCACTAATGATCTTCTTCACCATCAGCTGCATAACCTTGGTTCAGTTATGGCTTCCGTCAACAAGTATCTCCACACATATCCCGATTCATAGCCAATGTCATGCAGATCCGTACCATAAGAAGGATTAGAAAAGAAAGCCTGAAACAATTAAGAAGAGACTTAGAACAACCTGGACCAAGTTTTTGGATTCTTGGATTTTTTTTAAGGAGAGGAAAAAGTTCTATTCAATATTGTTAAAATTATTTTTGGACTTTCGGTCAAAAAATCTGTAATTTGTTATAACGGGTGTTTTTTTTAGAGATATAGAACTTTCGATTTGGATAACTGTCAAACTAGCTGTCATACTTATGAAGTGTGTTTGACTTTTTTTTCCAATATACTTTGGCATAAGCTTACACTAGAACAACGTTTACAAATCGTGAAAACTTATTTCCAAAATTCGATGAATGGACTGAGAATAAACTGGAAGTTGAACCAGATTTTTATAGTCAAATCATCTTCAGCGATGAGGCTCATTTCTGGCTTAACGGGTATGTAAACAAGCAGTATTGTCGATTTGGAGTGAGCACAATCCTCATGAGACACCATTACATCCCCAAAAATCAGTGTTTGGTAGGGCTTACATGCCGAAGGCGTCATCGTCTTCTGCCCATTTTTCTTTAAATCCGAAACCGGTGCCAACATTACCGTGAATGGCGAACGTTACAAGCAAATGATTTGTGATTTTTTATTCTTCATATCATTGTTAATCATTTGGAGGAAAAATGTTTCCAACACGACGACACAATATGCTATATAGCGCGTGCAACTACCACTTTGTTGGGCCAAACGTTATTCGGTGACCGAATCATCACAAGAAATTGTCCTGTGAATTGGCCACTTCGTTGGACTACTTTTGTGAGGGAAACGTCAAATCTCTGGTCTATGCTGATAAACCATAGTAACGATTGATCAATTAGAAGCCAACATTCGACGCACTATTGACAAAATAAGGCTTGGTATGCTCGAAAAAGTGGTGGATAATTTGACCGACAGGATGGCATTTATAAGGCGCAGGCCATATGCCAGAAATTATTTTTAAACTTTCAATGCCATGGAATTTGTGAGCTAATAAAGCCAATATTTTGGTCATTCCATTGAATTTGTTGTGTTTTATTTAAAAAAAAGTTCTATGCCTCTGAAAAAAACACCCGGTATAATTTTTGTTACACATTTTAGATTGTATTATTTTAGAAGGAAATCCTGGGACACATTCTAAATTTTATTATTCGAAAAACTGAAGTTCAGAAAAAGGATTTTCAATGAAATCAAAAAATATGTTTTTTCATTATAAAACCTTTGATTAAGAATATTTTTAGGTCTGTGAACATAACAATTTTCACCTAGACTAACTGGACCACAGCAAAAATTTCCAGTTTTTTTTTGCATTTTTGTGTGCCAAGGATCGCGTAGAAAAAGTTGCTTTTCAAGAAATTCAAATTTAATATCTCAAAATATGAGAAATATCATAATCTTTTGTTTAATATCAATTTAATTTTTGTACGTCAATATATTTTACAACAAGCAACTTCAAGCTCGACTTTTCCATGAACGATTTTGAAAATATTTCATTCATATAACAAATTCAATGTGACCATTCATTTGATACCAAACTTGTTCGTGTACACTTTTTGCCAGAAATGGGAATTACCTTTTGGAGCCTTATTGCTTGTTTCTAGCTTACATTATTGTTAAAAAAAAAACTTAAAATACCTACTTCACAGTGAAGTCAGCAGTACATGGGATATATTCAGATTTTTCTGATCGGTTATAGTTGTAGTGTTGGTGTTTCCTGAGCTAATCTCTTATAGGACTTTATTTCTTATCCTTTTAATGAAGAGACAGAGTGACCCTCTTGATTTTTTTTTTCTCTTTTAGGTCCAGTTTCTGAGTACGAGATTTAAGTTAAACCCGTGTTAACTCATCAAATTTGGTGAGTTAACTCAAGATTAACTAGACAGATGCTATTGATGTTTTATCCACAGAGTTTTTTAGTCATTCCGCATGTATTCTCCACCAAAACAATGATTCCTCAGTTCTTAATTTACTTCTAGAGTTAGCTAACTCTGGTTTACCTCAGCACTGAAAAACTGGGCCTTACTGTATCAAAGAAAACCTTAGTCAGTTGAATTCAAGAAATAAGAATTTTCTCACTCACTTGCATTGAATATATTTTTAGTTTAATATTTATATATATATTTCTTTTAAAATATTTGTTTTATAGTTCTTAAGTTAAAGTTAAAAATCAATAAATATGTATAGAACCCACTAATTAAAACTAACTTTAAATAACCAAATTTTAACACACAAATAATTAAAATAATTTAGAAAATTTGTCAACATTTTTTAAATTTGTATAACTTCCTAAAATCTTTTTATTTTGTGTGTTCTTAAATTTTGAAGTAAACTAAAATGAAAACTCATCCAGGTATGTACGTACACATCACCTGTCCTTTTACATTTCTTCAAATTCTCTTCTCCCTCCAGACAATTCTAAATCGACACTAGACAGTCTGTCGCCATCGAAAACGAAAAAAAAAGAAAAAAAAAAAAAAACAATTTCGACTCAGACTCAGCATGTGTTATAGCTAAACATACATAATATTTTCTTCATCTAATTCCATTGTCTAATTGTATGGGAATCCTTTATATTGGGTAGGTATTCTATATGCGTAGGATGTTCCTGCTTTTATTGTTCTTGTTTATAAAAATGTTCACATAAGCATACGTAGGTATAGCTATAGCTGGCTGACTTTTCACTTTTGTTTGTCTTTCTATCTATTTGATCCTATATATGTACATATATAGGTAAAGAAGATCCTTTTAAACAGGTATTTTACAAATTCCGAATGAGAAAACAAGAAAAATAAGAAACGATTAACCTATCCCGCCATGAGCAGGATCGAGGAATCTCCTCATCATTGTTACCAGGTGGACATGTGAAATATTTCGGACTTTGTTCAACAAAATATTTAAAAATTGAAAAATTGGGTGAGTAAGTATAAAATAAGTATATAATGAAACAATTTTATTTTTTTTATTCTTTTTCATAAAAGATACCCAGAAATAGATGAAATATTAGTGGTTAAACATTAAAGAACAAACATGTTTTTTTGTGTAAACAACAATTTGTGGTGATTTGGATCATTTGCATGAGTTATCAAAAGGAATGAACGTGATCTTCGATTTGCTGCCGAACGGCTTAGGTGAGAGGCACTTATTCACGACAAAGGAAACTCTTAAAGTATAGGGTTTTCCAATAAGAGGTGTTATTTTGAATAGCCCGCTATTTCGGTAGCTGTCACTTTTGAAGCTGTCATTTTTTGACATTTGACAAGTAGAAACTACGCCATTAATAAAAATGGAACGATACACGCTTCAACAACGCATTGAAATTATTAAAATTCACTATAAAAATGGTGAAAATTTGGCAGGACGGTTCGTAAAACTAACTAAAACGTCGTTAAGCACCTTGTCGGACCGCAATACAGAAATTGGTGTACAAATTCGAGCTGTTGGGACAAGTTAGTGATGTGAAGAATAAAACCCGTGCCCGTCGCTCAAGAACAACTGAGTGTTGAAGAAAACCCAGGTTTGTCCATTCCTCGTCGTTCTTTGGAATTGGGCATTCCACAAACGTCATTACACCGTATTTTGCATAAAGACTTGGGTCTTAAGGCTTATAAAGTTCAGTTAACACAAGAACTCAAGCCGGCTGATCATCAACAACTACGTGTCTTTGCTGATTGGGTCCTTGAAATGCATGAAAATGATCCGGAATTTCATCGAAAAATCATCTTGACTGATGAGGCCCATTTCCACCTCGGAGGCAACGTCAACAAGCAAAACTGTCGCATCTGGGGCTCGGAAAACCCAAGAGTTATTGTTGAAAAGCCTCTCCATCCTCAACGCGTGACTGTTTGGTGCGGTTTATGGTCCGGCGGGGTCATTGGACCTTACTTTTTCGAAAATGACAGTTACGGTCAATGGATTGCGCTATCGAGAGATGATTAATGATTTTTTATGGCCGGAATTGGATGGTATTGATCTGGACAACGTTTACTTTCAACAAGACGGCGCTACGTGCCACACAAGCAATGAAACCATCGATCTTTTACGGGAAAAGTTTCCGGACCGTGTTATCTCTCGAAGAGGTGATCACAATTGGCCACCGAGATCTTGTGATTTAACACCTTGCGACTTCTTCCTTTGGGGCCACGTGAAAGATAAGGTCTACGCCAACAGCCCAGCGTCGATTCAAGACCTCAAAGATGGAATTCGTGAGGCTATCGAGGACATAGGGCAGCCACTTTGCGATTTGGTTATGGAAAATTTCATGAAAAGGATATGGTCCTGTAAGCGTGGTCGTGGCGGCCATTTGGCTGATGTTGTGTTCCATTATTAACGGCATACCTTCCTCTTTATAATGAAATAAACATCCGATCATTTATCTCAAAAAATGCCATTTTTTTTGAATATCAAAATAACACCTCTTATTGTAAAACCCTTTATTTGTCCATATTCCTCGCAAGCGGCAGTAGCCGATTTTTATTTAGGTGGATAAGGCTGCGGGAATCGAACCCAGATCTCCGGCATGACAGTCTAAGGCACTATGCATTACGCCACCGATGTAATTATCCTAACTATTGATAAGATTAAAATACACTTAAATTGAAGAATACTTTATTTAGTCAAGATCTTTTTTCACATTATCTTTTGTTCTTTGGACTTATGATTCTACACTACAGTAACTTACCAGGACTTAAGACCTTAATTTTGAAATATAAAATTTAGGAAAAATAGTTTTTGAAATACAAAATTGAGCGTTTTTAATTCTTAAGAAGACTCTTAATCTTTTGTGGTCCTTAAGTCTTTTGAAGCCCCCATTACACTCTGTCCGTCATATAGTTTTAACTGACGCTCATATATCTAGATGGCATATGCAATTGGTAATAGCCGCAAGTCGATATTCTCAGGTGTTATAACAGAAACTAAAGCAATTCAAAATGATCAAATGGGTTGGAAGCAATCCGGTGGGATTTTCTAAAACGGTAATTTAAATTATAATATAGTGATGGGAGGTGGATACCAGAAAAATGTTTAAAAAAGGTTGCCAAATACCCTAGATCCGTCTCTGTGTTTGGTCATATAAGGTCTGTTCCCGAGATTTTTCGCACTAAATCTATCTAAATGTCAAATTTTGAGGAGTGGGGATGAAATACTCTCAGAGACAAGGAAAACTATCAAAATGACGAGAACGGATTGCGCACTACTTTGTACTAATTAGGACCAAACGTCACAATTATACTTAAATAGGGTTGTCGTAGATCAATGATAAATCATGATCAACATTTTCAAGAATCACAACTCAAGAAAGTAAATGTTTATAAAAATTCAACGTACTAATTCCAAGTTTATTAATAAAAAAACAAACAAAAAATTCTCTAATTATACATTCAATTATGAAGCTCAGTGTGTTTTTTTCTTCAAAAAAAAACACTTAAATATTACTTACAAGAAATATGTAATATTTAATTTAATATTTTATTTCCCAGAAACAGTTTTACTTAATAAATAACATTTTATAAAACTAATTTGGTTAATTAAAAGTTAAAAAAAATAATAAAAAACATGCCCATATCTACCAAAACTAAAACTAAAATAAAAATAACACCTGGGCAACCTTGTTATTTGAATCCAACCGACAAATGCTGTCATCTGACATACGTCAATTTGGCACTTGACAATCAGCAAGAAATAGCCAGAAGAAATTTATCAGACTAAAACTGGTATAAGGAGAAGAAATGTTTTACTCTCATTAGAGCACTCTCTTTAGCAAGAAATAGCACAATTTTTGATGTGTGGAACGGCTTCGGACTTAAAACGACTAAATCTGGCGGTCAGAAACTGTTTAAAACTTCATAGGTGCGGAACACAGCTATTGAGTTCTTCTTTTCGAGTCTTTTCTCCATTTTTTTTTTTAGCTTCTGAATTCTTTGTGAGTCTTTTAAATTCAGAATAAGATAGACTGAAAGCAAATGTTTTGCAAAATATCGAATACACACAATTTTGAAGAACAAAATTTCAAAATAGAAAAAATTTCAATCCCAAAATTTTTAGTATAATAATTTCTTAAAAATACATATTGGCCCACTCCATGCATACTAAAGATGGCAAAAAAACAGGAGATCCATTTTCAAGACTTCTATTCATTGTCATCGTTTTCCAATTTTTGTATATCTCTTACTTTAAGGACCATTCCCTTAAATATGTTCTGCATATACATCAGAACGCAAGTAGAATACAACATCTCGTTTTCAAGTATAGAAGATAGAAGGAATTTTTGGTGCCAGAATGTCTCGTTGGAAATCGAAGATCAGACAACATGTCTGCGTCTGAGAAGCCTATACATACTTACCTAAACCGGACCCCGACTATATAAAGGTCTGACTGTGTTGTTTTTATAACCTCCTCCACAAAGGACAAGGTGTGATGAGATGCATTCTTGCGTGAGTATTTTATTATATTAATCTTGTATTATTCTTCACGCAATCAAGTGCCAGTTTTCTTCTTTTACTTTTCCAATTCCCTCAGGGGGTACACACATCCCTGATGCCTGATTGTTAATCCAACTCACATTCAGCTCAGCATATACAAACAAAAAAGTAGGATCAGTAACAAAAAAAAAACTCAATAAAATAAAAAAAATGGAATTAGATCCTCGAAACTACATCAACAAGAACAACAACAACAACAACGACGATAAAAAAAGTAAATACAATGTCAAGAAATATCAAAAGAATAAGAAGAAGAAGGGAAAGAATTTTTGTCTTCTTGTTAACGAGATGATGACTTTCTCAAGGAGTTTTGTTGTGTGGGTTCTTAAAATGTTTCGGTTTTCGGTTTCGTTTTCGGTTTTTGATCGAGAATTTCAAAGTGCGATACGGCCATCCAGCGAGCGGCAATTCTACTCTTCTTATGCATGTCACTCCAATTCAATATCTCGCTATGTGATGTTTTGAAGGTATAACATCATATAGCCACTAGCAGCACCAAAAGGCAATTCTAATGAGACTTACAGAGATGAACAATGGTTCTTGAGAAATTTATATGAAAGATAAGTGCCTGTATATGGAAGGCTTCAGGTTCTTCAATTCATCGCTTGGACAATCAAGATGTCATTCTTTTCAGGTCTATATAATGGTGGACGTGGTGGTGGCGATGATGTCGAATATATACCGATGCCCGATGGTTAGTGCTTCTTTCCTCGATTTAATTCAGTTGATTTTGTTATTCAAATGTGTTTTTTTTCAACTTGGATCTGGAGTATCTGAAAAGAAGGCAACCATTAATTCGAATTAACGAAGAGCACTAAATGTTGGATAGTAGGAACGATATTATGATCCTCTAAGTATTCTTTGTTGAATTTTGTCTTTTACATCAGAGAATGACAGAGTTGCGCACAGTGATTAGGAAAATTAAAGAAAAAAAAGATTTCCATTATAATTTGAGAGCTTAAGCTGCATATGAAGTGCCAATTAAAGATTCATTTAATTTTTTGGTCTGAGTCTGAGCTACCTCTGCTTTGTTATTAGATAATTTGGGGAATTAAAGCTTACTCTGGCATTCACTTTTGTTAATAAACAAATGTTTAATGGTGTTAATAATAAAACAGTGGTTTTTGGTAAGGGAACTTTTTTTTTTTAAAAAAAGATCCAGATTTTCCTTTTAACTGCTTCCGAGTAGTGTTTTTGTAGAAAAATGATAACAGAAATTGCATTCTTAACGGAAAGGTGTGAAAAAAGTCAAAAAAACTAATATACCTAATTGATTTCTTCTTTGATTTGTTTAAAAAAAAATATTGTTTTAAATGCAATATTATTAGTTCTAATTGGAAGCAGCAGTCAAAATCGAAACAAAATTGTCGTCTTGTTAACGAGATATACAGGAATCAGCCAAAAAAAAAACACAATGTGTGATATGAATAAAACGGAGCACGTACTCAGAGCAGGTGCTTCATAAGAATCAGAGAAGGTGCTAAATAAAAGAGTACCTGCTCTCGTTTCGTAAGAATTAAATTATATTCCAACCAATGAGCACCTCCTCCTTCACACGGAGTAGGTGCTCTCATACAACGAGTCAAATTCAATTGTTTCCTTTTTTTTTGTATTTGAAAATCATTTCTATAATTTATAAAAAAAGCCAACGTAAACTTTTATTTCATTCGGTATTGTTTTTGATTGAAAATCAGTTTTTCTCTAACATCGTTCAATTATAAGTCGTTCGAGTTAGACACTTATTGAAAGAATTTTTCTAAGAAGTGTCTGAATTTTGATACCGAGTTAAAAGCCATCAAAGAGTAAGCCGGTATTCTGAATCACAAAGTAAAATGGCACTAGCTTTATACCATTGCATAATTTTAAATACGCGAGAATTTTTCCAAATTCGTGAATCAAGCAATGATCCTGACCCTGAAAGCTTTATAGCTTTATACCATTGCATAATTTCAAATACGCGAGAATTTTTTCCAAATTCGTGAATCATACAATGATCCTGACCATGAAAGGTCAAAACTCATAAATTCATCTCTGGAATTGCATGTTGCCTGATCATTAATGCTGTGGAATCTTTTTCAATTAATGAACTTGTCCCCATAGAAAACTGGTGTGATGTTAGGAAAATGAGTACAATCAAATTGCTGAAGGAAATTTGTATTTTTCTTGCCATTCGCGTTTTGCATGCAGCAGTTCTTCAGTAGTTGTAGGGAATTTTATCCAATGGTTTGAGTTCTGGACTATTGCCGCACTTGCAAGGGACAAAACAGTTTTAGAGGCCGTGGACTGGTCTATACTCCAACGTCTTCCCCAACTCCAGTTTGGAAACCTGGATCACCTATGAAGCGAAGGAAAATTCTTTTTTTTTCAATGCTTCTTAAGGCAGCACCCATTGTTTCTGAAAATGATTCGCCAGGATATCCATATTTCGTTTGTTGATGGAGCAGCTGCTTATTTAAAATAGGTGCTCATCAAACATGTAGATGCTGAGTCCTTGAGCAAGTTCTCAAGTGTTTTATTCATACCAAATGGAGCACCTGCTCTTAAAAGATGAGTTTTGAGGAGGTGCTCCTTTTTATTCATACCACCCAATTTTCTAAAAAAAAAACTCCGAAATCCGTTTTTTCGTTGTATGGATTTATTCGTTTAAAACATATCATACAATTTTTTTTAATTCGGGAGATAGCAGGTATACGGAGTTCCTGTTTGTATTGGAGCTACTCGTAACAGCTAAGCTAAAATAAATATTCGAAGCAATTCTTTGGGTGACTGCCTAAAAATGCTCTGTAAAAAGCTTGAAGCAAATCATTCCATCGGTTAAGGCCCTAGCAAACGCACAGATAAATGGGCAGTATGGCGAAAACCATTCTTGATCTTCAGGTTAAGGTGGCTGCCAAACAGGAGTAGGTCCATTGTGATACCACAATAGTCTAGAAACTTTTCTCTCTATACTTTTGGAGCTCCTTACGAAGCCTAAGTTCATTAAGAAGAATGCCGTCATAACTAAAAAATTGATTGATTTATTATAACATCAAATGTAGAATCTACATAGGAAACTCTTCTAAATTTTACACACGACCGTCTTATTTGTTGCACTAATGTCGTTTTTCCATACCTTTTTCAAAAAAAACGAAATTTTCAATCGCATTTATCTAGAAATAGCATTTTGTAGTAATAATATTCGAGATGGAGCTAACGAGCGTCGTTGGAATAGATCAGGACAAGTACAGAGGAGATGAGGACTCTATTCTTCCTCTTCTTTATCAATAAAGCTTCTGCAGAAACAATTGAAAATACTTCAAGCCTATAGCTTGCGTTTTACACAGTGTCTGGTGATGACACCTATTATGGAGCCGATGTGCAGTCTGCTTAGAGAGATATTAAACACTTATAGCGTTTCAGACCCAGCTTTGGCCATATGTGTTTTGTGGCCACGCAGAGGTGGTGATGTTGTTCCACCTTAGGTTTGTTTTCTCTATAGCATCTTGCTTCAGCACAAGTTTGCATGTATAGCATTGGGTATACCTATATTTACACTATTTGAAAAAAAAAGATAGTGTTGTTCCTCTTTAGGCGAGTTGGTCAGCCCTGCAATTTCCTTGAATGTCCCTATGGCCCGGTACCCAGCAGAGGTGAATATTAAACTGATGCTGTACCATTTCAATGAGAGATGATCGACAGTTAAGGGCTGTTATAGAGTTGGAAGAGACAGAGTCCAGGGATTTTATTGTGGCTTGGCTATTATTTAAGACAAGACAATCAGCCCTATCACGTATTCCATCGCAATCGAAAACTTGTTACGAATCCCGAAAAAAAGTATCACAGAATCCATCGTATCGGAAAATCCCATATACAAATTACCATTACGAACGTATATATTCTGTGATAGCTATTTTTCGGGATTCGGAAATATTCCGATTACGATTACGATGGAATTCGTGACAGGGCTGAATACTTCTTTCATGGCCAAAATTTGCGCCTGAAACACGAAACCGTCAGCCCGTCATCAGTTATTGATCCGTCATTGTAGAAATGGATTGATTCATCTTCCAGGAATTTAACATCTTCCGAGATAGATCCAGAGGCGGAATGGTGACATGAAAGTTTTTGTCGACCTGTAACTGTGGGATGCTGTAGTTAATGCTATACTTGAAAGTGATCTGAATATATGAGTTCACAATGATGAAGTGGCAAATGTCATTACAAGTTCACTGTGAGGAAGCCTTAAGACGAATGGCTGTGCTTAATATATCAAGAGGTGCTAGAAGGAACATAATCATGCCGATTATGGAATTCGCAATTCTGGATTCGCAGTGCAGTGCACTCGTTCCTCTTTATTTATTCGCCATGAAAGCACTGCGAATCACAGCGAATCCATTATTGCGAATTCCATAATCGGCAAGATTATCTAATCTATAACATCTTATATCTAATGTATCAACATAAGAGGTTTTACGAAGTACTCCCCCCATACAACGGGAGGCTGAACGATGGCATAAGTACCCACTGACACAACGTATGCCGGACAACCGAGATGTGTAAAAAAAAGTTTGATTTCAACTTTTTTCATGAAACCAAATAGCAAGTAAAAATTATAAATGTTTTCTAAAAATCTTAAGCTAAATTAAGATTCTAATTTACCAGAATTAATTTTGTAGCTTTTATGGAACATTTTTATTTCAATTTGTATTTTTCAAACTTAAAATTTAAAAGCTAACAAAATTAATTCTCTCGTAACAAATTAGCATTTAATTAACTACAAATTCTGATATCAAAATATTTTGAATACACCAAGGATTAGGGATGTCTTATAGAGTTTATTTTTTAAACAATGTTATAAGCCAGATCTTTTGTCGATATTACTGTGGGAAAATATTAAACCCAGTGTTGTTCATGTGATAAATGTCCTTACAACCTACAATGTTGACCACCCTCATTTACAAAAATTATGTCCTTTTCTTGAATTGTATAAAAAAAGAATACTTGTGGTAGTCGAGTGATGTTAGCATAAAATAAATTAAATGGAAAACACAATACAAAAATAGCAATGTCCTTTAACAAAAGCCCCAGAGAAATCATAAGTAAAACTGTCCAAATGTTTGATTGTTCAAAAGAATAGACACATATTACTCGATCTTTCAACTAACTTGTCAAGTGCCATTTTCAATACACCTTTCAAATTTTTTTTTTTTCAAATTAAATTTGTTTTCCATTTTCAAAAACAGATTTCTCAACTTAAATATAGAACAGAACTTAGAATTAATCGCCGCCATTAATATTTGTCATTTGCATTGAAAAGTGGATTAATAGTGATCGATTCGTCAAAATATAATATAAACTCGAAATTCCATAAGAAATAAGAAAAAACACCCCACATTGTGTGGTATCGAATATCGATGAGGACGTATTCTTTCGGGAACAATATTTTAACCAATTTACCAATGAATGACCAAATCCACCTCCATTGCCAGATTTCTATTGATCTCCTCATCCATCGCATCACACAGAGTATACCTACAGAAGACAAAAATCCACATTGTCATTGAAATGCATTACAACTTGTTTTTTTTTTTTTTATTCTTTCTCCTCTCTCAAGTGGAACTGAAATGCATTTCTTTTCTTTCACCTTTTGTTGGTTTTTAACAAAAAAAAAAAAAAAAAAAAATAATAAATAAATGAAAAATGCGGGTGCTCGGATTTTGAATAGATTCTGACTTCCCAGACAGTATGTCGCCAGTTAAAACCAAACAAAAATACCCACACACTCTCGCATGCATCATTTTCAGAAAGAGAAAAATCCCGAGACAAGACTAGACAGACAGACGGGCGAGACATTCGGCATACATACTTAGTTGTATATCCATCAGCTCAGGTAGGACGATCTAATTGCATTGAATATCGACAATTCGGATGGACAACAAACGGACACGAATATTCATTCAAAACGAATTCTCTTCGCCTCGCTCTTTGTCACACACACAAAAAAAAAAAAAAACAACATACAGAAAGGAAACAATAATGGCCGCCTGTCTATTTCTGATCCCACACCACTTCGATCATCACAATGGAATCAAAAATATTAGATTTTCTGTCATAAATAAATAATTCACGCGTATTTAAGGATTCGATTGTGTTTTAGAGGAATTCTCAATTCTTATAATATGAAAGAGAAGAATGACTAATCCTATTGGACAACACAGCACAATGGGCAACTATCGATCCTTCGTTTTAGAGTCATTTGCTTGAATGAATCTCTTTCATTTCAATTTTTCATTCAGAAGATACAAAAATTTGTTGATGTTTATTTTTTTGTTCAGATTTTTAGATTTTTTAATTTTTTAATTTTTGAATTTTATTTCTATTCTGGATCTGAAATCGATTGACAATAATTATTATTAATAATGATTTGAAAAAAAAAGACGAAGGATCAATAAACGTGTTGTAATGTGGAACTAATGATTGGAAGAAGTTTGTAGGAAAAAGGAAAATGGAATGGAATTCCTCCTTACATGGAAGACTTAAACAGTCCGACGACGGTTTTGAAAATAAAGGCTTTATGTTAAAATAATGGCTAGTCTAATTATAACCCATCTTGAAGAATTAAAATCTATTTATTACTAAATGTGGTTCTAGAAAATTGTACACTATTATAATAATTAGGAGCCTGGTAGGTCAAACTTTGATAATCTCTAAGGATAGGTGCCATTTATCTCGATATCGTTTTAGGTCAGAATATTATTTTCTGCTCACTTTGAAATGTTTTATTCATTACTTCTTTTGGATTTCTTTGTTTAGAATTTCCGTTTAGTGGACTTTGGTCAAAGATAATAAGTTCTTTTTTTTTTGTTTTTGATTATTTAATTTCAAATTAATTTCGATTTTTCAATTTCGATTTCAATAGATCAGTTCGCTGTCGATCATTTCGTTATTTGATTTATCTGCGATTGTGCATCCTTAGTTTTGCTGTTTAAATTTTTGTATTTGTGTATATTTTAGCCACTTATTTAACAGAAATCTTGAGGCACAAAGAAATTCTGTCAGAGCAAGATTCAGTTTTAACATTTGTATTGGTTTGAGGTCAATATTCGTGTTTTACAAAATGTTGTATTTCAAAATTATTGTAAACCCAAATTTCTGTTATAATTACAAACAAAATTGGAAATTTTTGTCCTCGGCCTTCACTATAGTCAGTCAACTGATGAGTCGAATTGAGATCGCCGGGATGAAATGCCTATTTTTATGAACTTAAGATCGTTAAAAACTATTTTGAATCAATAAAAGAAAAAATGTTTTGGCAATAAAAAAATGCGCATAGTTTTTTCATTATCAAAATAATTTTTGAAATACTGTGTACCGAGTACAATTTGCACATAAGATATTTAGCTTTGGTTTCAATTTTATTTTTTAACTATTACATATTGTTACTTTTTTCCACAACAGGAGTGGCAGGTGTCTGAACATATCGTTTGTTTGGTTTCATTCATCATCTTTATACAGGGTGTCCGCCCTGTATATAAAAATGGATCGTTGTGTGTTCGGATGCTTAAAACTTGAAAACGACTGGAACAAATTGGATACTTCCTTCTGTGGGTTTGTACGTAATAACTCCGCAAAATTCAGGAAAAAAGAAAAGTCCAAAAATTCTCATAAGGTGGCGCTGTGAGCAAATATTTCGTTTTTATATTCAATTCAATTATCGTTCAACAGGTGGCGCTGTAGGCGGCTATGAAATGGCTCTTGGGATATTAAAAAAGGCCGATTTAGCAAATTCTTTTTTTTTTGTTCAAAAATGTTTTTCTTAAGAAATAGCTTTGGGGATATTCTTTTTCAAATATTGTAATTTGTAGGGTGAAACGGGTTAAAAATAAAAAAAATTATCCGACTTAAGAAATTCTTTTGGCTTTTGAAAGGTGTTTTTTAGTCGATATGGATTTTTTTCAGAAAATTGGCATTATAGGGTGAACTGAGGTAAAAATGAAAGTGGCATCCAGAGCCACACGGGTCCGCAGGGTGACTTTAAGTAAGTGAGAAAGTAAAGGGAAAAGTTCATGAGTGTTTGAGTCATTTGGGTTAAGAATGGGCGGGGGATAAGTGTGCGCAGTACAATTTCCTCATTCTGTAAATAAATTAAAAGAAATTTGTAGATGCAGAAATGACGGCTTTATCAGTAAAAAAAAGACTTGAAATGACATCAAATAAATAGATAAAGATGAGTTCTCTTATAACAATCTTATACAGTAGTTCCTGTAAATAATGGATAGCCTTGCAGCCGCGTTAAAAATATAAACAAAATATTTCCCGTGGCCTTTATATTTTGATGGTTTTTCAAAAATGTGTTTAGAATTACGACTTTACTCAAATACCTGAACACTATGACCACGAGTGAATGATGATAAGCAGTTTAATTCAACACTAGTTATATTACATTGTTTTTATTATAATTTTTATTTAAATGATTTGTCAATACAAAAATGATAAAATATTTATTTTCACCAAAGTGTTACCTTCTTTTCAAAAAAAAAAAAAAAAATGTATGAGAACATACATGCATGGCTAATCACTTTAAAAATTGGCTATTTAATGTTCTTTCCAAAATGGTACACATACGTTTGTTTCTAATATAATAACCGATAAAACTGGCTATAAATATTCTAATACTGCTTTTTACGATTTTTTCAAATTAAAATTAAGTTACAGTGAATAGCCGATTATAGGGCTTTGAAAAGTAATATTTGCAAATATTGAGTGATAAAGCATTTTGCTTGATCGAAGCCAACATATTAGGTTTGTAGGGTAACGTAAAATTTGTCAAAACCCATGGGAAAAAACCTTGTTTTGGAAATCTTGGTGAAAATTTAATTTACCAAATAGGCATATTCATTTGACTTCCTGAACAAACCTCGGTCCGATATATATGTGTATTTGTACGCCGTGTTTTAAATTATGCATATGCAATATGCCTACTATAATCTGTGTAGATGTGTGTATTGATACACAATCATTTTTATTGCACTCTCGAAAATTCCAAAACGGTAAAATTATTATGCAATGACATACCAAACTACTAACATAAGAATTAATGAAGCACCATTTACAAGTTTTAAATTCCAAACTAAATTTATACACTCAAACTGCTCAAACCCTTGTACTCTTGATTGTTTGACACTCCATCATGTCTGAACACTTCATTAGGGCATGTGAAATTGAAAAATTCAAAATTGATGAACATCCTGCAACATGCTTGCAAATTATGTAACAAAAAGTTCAATCTATATACAGCTAATCAAATTCAAATTGCATTCGCTTGCTCACATCATTGTTTCCTCTCATAATATCCATGTCCTATATATGATTCTAGTATATGGAAACCCCCATATGCAAAATATATCGATCATTCTGTTCTTTTTGTGTCACACAAATCACAATGACATCTGTGAAATTGCATACCAAAAAATAAATAATCAAAAATCAATGAACGAACCTCTCCCGCCCGGCCCGATCCAATCGTCTCAAAAAAAAAATAATAAAAACATGAGAACAATTTTTGAAAAATGCAAAATTAAGAATCTTCTCATCGTTTGACAAATGCAAAAAAAAAATAAGATTCCATTCTATCCATCCGAAGGATAAAGAACGAAACTATAACAACAATACTGTATATTGATGTATGAGAGGTGACTTCCTTTCCAGGCGAAAGGATTCAAATTGATTTGCACATAATATTCAAAGAAAATGTTCTATTTTCTTGATTTTGCAAAATAACAATCGAACAATGGCGAAGAACCTTTAAAAAAATCGATCGATCGCAAAAAGGATCATCCGTAAGAAAAATTAAAGAAAAACAGTTCCCATATCGCATATCCTTGCTGAGCCATAATATATGTATATTGATTTGTATATGTCCTCATACCTTATGTCATCTTCTAGGATCGCGCGTAAGATCAGCCAATATCGTGACATGGTTTCTACTGGGTGCAAATTAGGGTGCGTTTCGTGTCGTCTTATAATATTACGCACTGCGATTTTCAGGCATATCCTTTGTGATCCTTGATTAAATTTTGTTATTTATGCGAATTAAATCGATGGTATACGAATAGGTTTAACTGGCGGTGATGGGGTTGACTGGGCTTATGAATATTTATAATTCGATTTGCACATGAGAAACATCTATACACACATGTACGTCAAGATTCAATTAAAAATAATCTTCCATGTTATCCTTTGGGTTCGTCAATAAAACTTGGTCTAGGATTTTTATGAATACAAATGGGGAATTTTAATTATAAAAAATAAGATAAGGTGCAGTTTTTCAAACTCCTAGTAAGCCGAGTTAGCAGAAATCTGTCAAATAAATAAAAAGAAACCAATGAGGATCATTTTCTAGAAGATTCCCCAAGATAACAAATCACTGAAACACCAGGTCAACCTAGAACCAGATAACTCCAGGACTTTTTGAGAAGATAGCTGTGTTTTTGCATGCAGACAAAATTCAGTTAATTTAAGTACCTAAGAAAGTCAAATCTTCTTCCCCCTCTAACAATCGTCCAATTGCACTTACTTCCCTTCTTTCCAAGGTCATGGAAACTCTGATTAACCTTCAGCTGAAGAAAAATCTTGAGAAACGAAAGCTTCTTAATGACCGGCAGTACGGCTTTCGTACCAATATGTCTACTGGTAATCTGATGGTATATCTCACCGAACAGTGGCACAAATCTTTACATTATTTTGGTGAAAGTAAGATTATTGCACTCGATATTTCAAAGGCATTTGATAAATTTTGGTATTAAGCTCTCTTATGGGAAATGTGTGCCTTTGGTATCGATGAATATCTTATTCGTTGGATTAGAAATTACCTTTCTGACCGATCAATACAAGTTGTATTGGACGGTTTCAAATGAAACTCATCAAAAAAACGATGGAGTGCCTCAGGGCTCCGTTTTGTCTCCGACTCTCTTCCTAATATTCATTAATGATCTTTTGTCTGAAACTTCTAATCCATTAAACCTTTTTTCTGAAAGTATACCCTCAGCGTTTCATATTCGTTTCCAGATTCACTTCTTGTCCTTCGGAGGTGGAACTTAGACGGCAGCGTATGATAACCTCATTAAATTCTGATCTCGAAAGCATTGCCCGATGGGGTACTAGAATTTATTAATTTAGTACTTCAAAAATACAATGCTGCCTTCTGTCGTTTAAGCGGAACCCAACCTCAATTGCGCTATCCATGAGCGACACGCTTGTATCGAGGGAACTGAAAAACTTTAATTTCTTGGTATGTGCATCACAAAAGACCTATCGCTAATTTTATAAACGGTGCTCTAGTGAAATAGCCAGTTGCATTGCTCCCCTAAAATAATTCAACCGTAATACTCGTAATTTAAGGAATGCGCATCAGATTTCCCTTGATCCCAGCTTCGGACGTACCTCTGAGTAGAGAGATTATTTCTTAAATCGTACTACACGAATGTAGAATGTTTAACCGAGCTCTATTCTTTATAGCCATTTCGAAGTGGAGACATTTAACACCAATCTGCATCGGTATCTCCTTTCAAATCTTCTCCAACTTTCCTTAACTCTCGAACTGTGTTATCATTTTAAGGACGGTCACAACCCCTTGAGAAAAAAAAACCTTAGGCAAAATAAATAAAAATCGGAAAATGTTGAATAAAGGCATCTTCCATTAAACAATTTTATTTAATTTTCGAAAGAAACTAAAAATAGAAGAAAAAGACCAAATCCTTACATTCAATTCTAATGTCTCGAAAATCATCAGTTTTCACCAACTAATATTTTTAGAATATTTTTCATGAGAATTTTTTCCCACAAAAATCGAGTTTGCAAAAAAATATCATTTTCCATTAACAAAAGACCACAATCAAGGATTCAAATCAATTTCCAAAAGATCATTGATTTATTCAGAAGTTTATTCAAAAAAATAAAGACAAACCTGAATTCGCATAGCAAAAAAACTAAAATATCATCCTTACCAACCCTTCCACATGTCTATAAAACCAACAACTGTCGAATATGTCTTTTTGGCAGCTCGCTGCAAACCCAAAGGACAAAAATCTTAAATGACAAAATTCACACAAGCATAAAAATTCTAGTTTTCTCATAATCAGAGCAAAAATCAATTTTTTCGCATTCGATGTTAATCAATCGCATACACAATCAGCAAGAGGACAGAAGAAAAGGATATCTTCCAAGGACTAACCCTTTTCTTAAGAAAATTAATATTAAAAAAAAAAAAAAACAACACAGATCCTTTCTGGTGACATCTTGGCTCACCCGAACGACCCTTTTAACATTCTTCTTCAATGAACTCTTTCCTTATTGATCAATGGTTTGCATGAAACAATTATATCGATCGAATAGAAAAGGGATCATCTCTATACGAGTATATATAAGCAAGGATATTCATTTGACAATGTGTGACAATTCCTGGGCCACGAACTTTGCACACTCGACTTGTACATCAAGAAAAGTAAAAAAATTAGGGCAAACGACAATATCAAGGCCATAGGTACAAGCAATTTACGCATTGCTAAAGGAATTTATGAGTTCGCGCTTTATGTAAAGGGATTCCTTTGGCGCAGCATCTCATCTAAACAGATCCTTTTTCTTTTCAGCTCGATTGAGTTTTGTCGATTGTTTTTGTCTTGCAGATTTTTGCGTGCCAGACAAACCTACGTGTAGACATAGACAGCGGGAAAATTTAATGAATTTCCGCAACTTTATTAATAAAATGTAATCAGAAGGGATGTCCTTGTGCGCCGAGGATGACTATTTCGTCGTGTCGGCATATTGCTCATACTATATATGATAACCACATCGAATTGAAATTCACAAATGTAACAATAAACATTGATTACCTTGTGTCTTTGGGTTCGGTGCAACGGAAGAGGTTCACAAGATGCAAGACAAGAAAAAGGAAAACAATATATATGTAAGTTATATGACAAAAGGACATTTGCAGTAGGTTGAAAGGGTTCATTCTTGTTTTTATTTTAATCATTATTTTTTGTGCGCATTGAAATCAGATTCATTTTGATTGCCTCTATTTAGGAGAAGGGTTAGCTATCAAAATGTCAGTAGAACGCATTTACAACATGTTAGCAAATATTTATGTGAATCGCTATATATGGCAATAAGCCACTGTGGTGATAAACATTTTATGAAGTTACTTTACTGCACTGATAAAAATATTAGTATAGGACTAACAACGAAAAAATGTGTATAAAGCTAGTTATTGGATTTGCATACAAAAATTTGTCGACGAATACTGATGTGATTTTGAAAAACAAATTTTGGCCAAAGCCATTTTGCTGTTCCAAAAAAAATTCATTCTACTATGAGTCGCTCTTTCAGGCTGAAAACACACCAAGTCAGTCAAAACGTGTATTTCTGCCTTATGAAACAAGAATCCATTGATTCTTATAAACCGAAAAACCAGGCAAAACAACAAAAAGTTTTTTTTTGTTTGAATGTTTTTATGACTGCTTGTTGAAAATACATGGGTGTGTAAGTGTATACGGCCAATACACCCCGAATGAAAACATTTTGTTTTGAACTTCCGTGACTGCCGATTCTTACACACGGCGCGCGGCGTCTTTATGGCGCAACCCACACCGTATACGACAAATCAAAGGGAAAACATAAAAACATGTTTCGTTTCCGATAGATGGAATTTTGTTTTTCAGAATAAACAAATCGTTATTGTTGTTGTTTGTTTGGAAGTTCTCGTTGAAAATTTTGTTATGTTTTATCTCACACACACCAAATAAAATAGAACAGTAGAATGATTATTTTTGCTTCATTGCGTTTCGGTTAGTGTGTATTAAACAAAAAACACTTTATTTTCGCCATATGAAACAAAAACGTTTTGTCTATTCCGGTGTGTTTTTGGCCTAAGATCCTTGCCCCAGAGTTGGCTTGGATTTAACTTTAATCTCGCATTGAAAAACTACACCTTACTGTGTTTTATAAATATCGATCTAGGTACATGGTTGGTGGCTTCGCTTTTTGAACATGGAAAAAGTAATAGCTCAATGAAATATTTTTTTATAATTACGAAACTAAGCAATTGCTAAAATTTTGACATTTTAAGCTAGTAAAGGCAATTGCTCGGTTTAATCAATACGACCCAATAGGTATAACCCCTTGGAGTATAGAATATGCTTGGAATTTATATTTATTACATTTGGAGCTGATTTTTCAATCCTCAAATACACATTTAGTTTACTTTAATTTTTGATAGATCTATCAGTAGAAACAATTTTCATCATATACCCTCCCTCGACCTGGCGTCCACGGTTCATCGAGCTAGATCCTTAACGGGTGGATCAATTTTCTTCAAACTTGGTACAGAGTATTGAAATGGTCGCTTAGAACAAAAAATAGAACTTTTATTTAAGCTTATCTCGAAAACGGCTTTAGCGAATTTTATTAATCTTGTGTAATAAAACTGTAGGTATTTCAGGTTTTTTTTTGAGGAATTTTTTCCAGAGAATGTGTATTGCAATAAAGACTTGATAATCTTCCAATAAGTTGTTACAGTCCCACTAATAATTGGATTGAAAGTCATCAATAATAAAACGTATACCATCATTAACTAAAACAAGAGATTTGCCTATAGTGAGAATTGAGCATCATCAGCGTATAGATCGAGTTCGCTGTGTGTTACACAACTGAAAAAAATCATTCATATTATGTACATGCAGAAGAGTATAGGTCCTAATATAGATCCTTGCGGAATACCAGCAGAAGACACTAAAAGAAAAGAAGACGTTTTACTAAGGCATATCTCCGATCACAAAGGCAATTATGGGCCAATCTAGCAGCTTGGTGTCACTTGTTCCCATTTGCTGAAAAAAAATTTAAATATTTAAGTTCGACATAAGCGGTTATGTTCTACTTTTTCCTCAGCTTAAACTTTCACATAGCTAAGCTCTTATGTTGACACAACAGATGCCCGAAATATAAAACTTGCTGCAGAATCAAGAGCGTGTTTGTTAACTAAGTTTTAGTTAAATAAAGAGAAGGTATTAATTTTAGATATAGAAGAAGATGTTTCAAAATCAAAAATTATAAGAATCAAATCCTGATTTGCAAACAACCTAAGAAAAAATTAATTAAAAAAAAATATTTGTATTTAAATTAGAAGTCAAGAAAGTCAAACTATTTGGATTCCACTGTATCGCTTGGATTACAGTTGCCATCTCTGTAAAGTGTATAGCCATAATTAACTTACTTAAGGTGACGCTACAAAGGGCAGTTAGTGTGGGTCTGAGCCTTCTTAAAAACTAAGCTTCATAAGCTAGCTTGGCCCCTGGCTAGCTTTCTCCCGTTTCGCATTCGATACTTGCGTGATATTTTTTGCGAATATCCCACCAATAAGGTGCTAAAAATTGCTGGTGAACTTGAAAAATTTTAACCATTGATTGCAAATTTTCAATGACTGACCAATTTCTTCAAACAATTGACCTTTTTTCATCTGGGAAACCTTCCCTATTGTGCAGAATGTGAGACTTGGACACATAAACATTATTTTGACAATATGTGTTACTCCCCATTCTCCACATGAGATCTCGTTTTTATTGAAGATCTTGAGAATCTTGATGATCATTTCCTTTTCCAATCATCGGAAAAGATCTCAAAATGGTGTTTCCCAGAGTCGTAGATATTTCAACCAAGAGAATAGCCTATATTAAAAAATAAAAATTATTTAGGGAGTGTCGAATTATTTTTTGTAATAAATTGAAGAGAAATGTCAGTATTTTGAACAGAATATACTGCAAAGTTGATGTCCCGGCAATATGAAGTAAATCCAAGAGGAGAGCCAGAAGGGAGGCTTGTATGGAATTTGGAGAGCAAACAACGAAACAAATAAACCAGTACCCATGTTTTGGTGTAACTCTCGTATCGATAAAATCATTCGAGAAACTATGGGAATTGAAACAATTCATATGAGTTGTGTTCCATTTTTCATCGTTTCTCTACTAATTTTATCGATGCGAGAGTTATACAAAACCCCATGTTTTATCATCAATTTTATGTAAAACGAATGACCAATCTTCAGATAAGGATGAATTTAGGATTGAAAACTCATAAGAACATTCAAAATCGAGACAAACTTTGTATGAACAAGTCATTATAGTTTTAAATAAAATTTTAATTCAAATTTTTGTTGTGTACCTACATCAAGAACATTAATTATAAAATTAAATCATTCAATTTTTGCGTTCAAGACACCTGAATAAGGAAAATTCCAAAACTTCATTCAATGTCAAAATAGAAAAAAATAACATATCATATAATGTTGCAGGTAAGTAAAAAATTAAAAAAAAAAAAAAAACTTTAGCCTCCACTTAGTTGAATTGAATATAGGTGTAATCGAAAGTACAACAACAAACAGATTGCCATCGCATTAATTTTCAATTTCTTGATTATAAATCGCATTTGCGCGCCCTAAACAAAGTGTCATACCTCATACACCATACCAAACTTTACACGCCTCTCAAAATGTCCCCAACAACATCGCTTTGACTGGTAATTTTCTCAATAATCCATATGCATATCTAACACAGCGGAACGAATTCAAAAATGACGTTAAAAGCACTTGATATCTGTACAATGTGACAGAGCACGTTCCACACACATGGTTTACCTATATATACGACGAATACGGATATATGCGAGTCCTTCTTGAGACCATCTACAGAGTAGAGTACCTACAACAAAAATTCCCTACACTCACTTGAATCAGCAATAAATTAGCATTAGCGCTTTATGCAAGAAGACACATTTTCTTGAATTGAAATTCAAGTCCTTGAGGGAATGAGAGGCGATCGAGTAAGTCGTGTAGGGTATATAGATAGGTATAGAGATAGCAAATCTCGGTGCTGTTATTACGAGTTTTTGTACAGGGAGAGACCAACGCTTGATGATCGCGACCGATCAAAATATTGCCAAGGAGCAATAAAATGCAAAAAAAAGTCTAAGATGGTTCCGAGTAAAAAAGGGACACCAATCAGACAATTAATGTGTAGGAGGCAGGGGGGCTCGAAGAAAAATCCCTCTCAAGCGAAAAAAGCGGGACTTTACAGTAAGAGAGGTCTCTGTTTGGCAAGTCTATTGGCAATAATGATTCAAATTGAATAGACTTTCTAGTTCCATAAATGTTTGCCCGTCACATTCCCTCGGGATGCGATTGGTTTTATTTCTTACTTCGCGTTCTGTTCTCCCTTCGTCCGCATTGTGTCAAGCTTTATAGTCAAATGTAACAAATAGTAAAGCTAACTGAATTTATGAACGACAGCAGCGGCGAATAGAGGTGGCACTAACGCGCACGCCATAAATTATAATTTATGAAAGGAGGCTCTTTGGATACCGTCCGTGTACACCGTATCTCTATATATACATAAACGTGCTTCGATTCTTGGCCTCTCGATTTCCAACCAGCAATAACGATGGGGAAGGGGATACATATACGCGAGGTCCAAATATTGTTGTAATGGCTGAATGGGGGAAATTCAATTGGAAATAAATGTGTTTTCTGAGATGTCAGCCGAATTGAATGGAATCCGTGCCGACATGCGTGCGGTGATGGTAATAAATTGATGGAAAAAAAAAAAAAACTTCAAGTTTGTCGCTCAGCTCTTTTGTTTCGAATGCCGCCCATGTTGTTTGGTAGAGGTTGGCTTTGGCTATATATGCAGCAGCAGCAGTATGATGTTGCTGTTATTTCATCCTCGAATATTAATTGTCTTAGATTTATTGGGTTGATTTTTTTTTTTTCAAACATAACACATACACGTGATAGTATTGGTAACAGGAAGTTGTCAAGTGGGATTTAAAGTTTTTTTTTATTATTTCCCAAGACAACAATGTTGCTAGAGTTGATTTTGTTTGGAAGCTAATAAAATGTTTTCATAGTTGGATCCCAGAGGTTTTATGTCATTTTTCTTTTTTTAAGACAAGAGAATGGTATAAAAGCGTCAGCCACCATAAATACAATGCAAAGGGGTTTCGGTTTTTCTTTTCAAAGGGAAATTTTTATATCAATTCACTTTTGATGATCGTTTTTTTTTTTTGTTCATTATTATTTTCTTTAACTGGTGGCTAAGTGGGGAGAAATTAAGTTTTAAATTAACTTACTGCGGGCGTGGTTATTATTTATACTAATAGATTTTATGAGATGAATAATTTTGAATATTTAAAATTTATTTTGGATTTTACGATTGCAATGGGAGAGATGGGAGAATATAGTGATGATCTGTTGTTGGGATTATCTCGGTAAGTTATTGAGTAGGTGGTGGTTAGTAAAGGTATCAACTGAAAAAGAGGAAGAAGGTTCATTTAAAAAATATAAAATTTAAATAAATAAGAAATCTTCATTTCATAGTAAACAAGTCAAAAATGAAATTGTTGCAGTCTCAATAATTTATTTCTGTTTAGTTATTTTTATCAAAATAATTGTATTTGTCGGCTACTGAAAGTGTAATCGAAGTGAAGCTTCTTACGTTTTATTGTGGAAACATGCTGATTGTAAAGAGTTCACTTTTACTCATTTTCCTTCCACAAATGATATAAATATGAAATAATAGGAATTGTTATTTATTTTTAGAATTCGTTATATAGAAAATTAAAACATTTGCATTAAAATTTTAGTCTTTGTTTCATCTGTAATGTGAACTTATATTTAGACTTAGGGTACGTCCTGATTGCCTCAGTTTCTTGCTTCCCTCCTTATCGCTTTCCATCCGCCGGTCCACCCTGGAAAAAAAAACATATCCAAAAGTGAATAAGAGTGGTCGTAGTGAACAAGCTCATGTTTAGCGCTTCAATCAGCTTTTAAACGATTTAATTTGTCACTCTTTTTGACGCCACGCCGTCGGCCACCGGTTACCAGCTTTCAATCACGGTGTTTGCGCTTTGAGGTTGGCTTACATCAACTGACATATACTTAACCACGTAAAATAGTATCTACTTTTATTTATTTGTACATAATTTTCATTTGAGAAAATATTAAAAAGCTCCTTTAGTATAGATTAAAAACTAATTTTATTATTATTGTTAACACAATCATTTCTTGTACCATTTTAGAAAGTTCATTAAAAATACAACTTTTAAAAGTAATTGGCCACTCATAATTCTAAGAGATTTTTATTTATTTAGAGATGGTGAAACTTAGTGGAAATAAGTATTTTCTAATTTTTGTATTGAAAATATAATTTAAACAAAAATAAAATTTAAAAAAGTGCAGTATTTATAGTTAAATTTGACTGCCTATCTATTAGTACAGTTATATATATATTATAAAATTAAAACAAACATAAGAGTCATTCAGCCGTGGTCGTCACAAGTAGCACAGAATTACTTATAGAAGGATTTAAGAATCCTTGCCTGAATTCTTCTTTAAAACGGATTTAAATTCGTATTAAGTAGAGAAGGTGCAAGTGGGTGGTCCGATAGAAGGAATTAAGAAGCTAAATTGATTCTAAAAATCTTCTTAATTCGGAATAACATTTGCCTTAAATAATTCCTTCTTAGATAGGTATTAAATTTTCTTTCCCTTCAAAAAGCCTTCTTAAATACTTCTTTACTCCTTCTTTAAGAAATATAGCATTTCTTATGAAAAAAAATTAAATTTATTTATTTTTTATTATTACTTATTTGTTTTTGTCTTTCACTCTTATACTTTTATTTTCTATTTTCAACTACTTTTGCCTTTTCCTCTACATTATGATATAATTATTTTACTCTGTAGTTGAAGTCAATTTTTTTTATTTACCTGTGCTTCCACCGGGATTCGAACTCGAGTTCTTTCGCATGATTCTCAGCCAATCTAATGAACTACAGTGCTTGTCTTAATTAAGAGGTAGTTGAAACAGTTTTCGATTTTCAACTGTGCAAAAGAATTAAGGTATGTTACTCGTGGTGAAAAAGATGCAATTATGATACCGACATCGTATTAAATAAACAAATATGCTCAAAGAAAACTCAAAGTTCAAGTTGTTTCAAAGATTGAAAAAATGGGATTCCATATTTAAGTATTTAATACACCTATTTAATATACCTATAACTTAAACACGTTTTCAAAATATTAATTTGTTCAAAAAAATATTGATATTTTTTTTAAAACGAGGCCGGGAATCGAACCCACGCTTCCAGCATGACAGACATACGCACTTTTCATCACTCCACCAACTACTACTCGTATCAAGTGGTGCAATTAATAATAATATTTTTAGAAGACTTAAAGAAGCATTAAAGAATTACAAAAATGCCGATTTAATTCCATTATTGATTTTTGGAAGGATTAAAGAAATAAAACACCGATTTGAGAAATGCCGATTTAAGAAGTATTTAAGAATGCTTTAAGTAGACGTGAACATACCAAATAAAGCTCTTAAAGAAAATACCTAATTAAGAAGAAATAAATAATGAATGAAGAAGCCATAAATTTGTATACCAATTTAAGATTGAATAAAGAATGAATTAAGAAATGTAATACTGAAATTATACTATTTTGTGCTACTTGTGGTATTGTTCAGGTATTTGAGTAATGTCCATAAACTAATTAAAAAAAAAAAAACATTCTAATAACTATAGAGCCCGCATGGGCAATTTTTTTTTTATATTTTTTTCTGAAAGGTCCTTTGTATAAATTATAGATCCATATTTCTTCCTTTATTGATGCATAATACGCTTCTACGCTTACATCTATTGAAATACATAAATTAAGAAGCTTTTTCTTCAGATATTTTTTTTTTATAAAAATTGACCTTATATGTTTTTGATATTTCTCCTTGAACAAAAAACCCATTTTACTTAAATTTTGCATTAACAGGCTCAAAGGTGGTTCAAAACTAAACAAGAATACACCATCATCATCACGAAAAAGAACTATATACATTTCTTGAATAAATGTTTCATATTGTTTCGATCCGGTTCCTAAGTGTCGGATTAAGTAAATGAATGTTGAACTAAGAACAACCGTCTGAATAATAAATTATATTTTGAACCCGCAAAAAAAAAACATCGGAAAACAAAAATAGCCTCAAGTTGTTGTTCGGGGTTTGTTTTTAATGCTGGCACCTTTACTCTTTTATTTTTATGTTTTGTATTTTTTTTTGTCTTGTGCAAAATATTTTGAACAATAAACAAACAAAAAACCAAAATCTCTAATGCAAACAAAATCACATGTAAGAATTTTCGGAATTTTGATCGCAGAAGAAATTGTGCAAACCCCTTTTTTGTATACATCATAACTGCTCTTTAGTCAAGTCTCAGAAAATGTGTCAAAATTTTGATTTGATCAAAATATTATTTCCTGATCTCAATCTATTTATAAAGGTAATATATGTTAGCACCCAGGTACAATACCATGGAATTGAATAATTTTTTTTTTTTTTTTATTTGCAAACAAAAGAAATCTATTTTTACTTGGAAATCAAGTTGAAGGATTAGCAAATATTATATAGAACATAAGGAGAATCAGACATTATGACTGACTACACCATGCAGAGACACTAAAGACTATATGCCTCCAGGGCTATTTTATGGGGAAGAAGACTGAATTCTGATGGTTATGTTATGGGATTAAAATTTGCAAATGTCATAATTGGGGTTATATCTGATGAGGGTTTTACTGTGAAATCGAGTTCCGATCAAGGATTTGATGAATTCCTGGCTCATGGTGCTGATCCTTATGAGAAAATTCCATCAGTGAAGAAAATGTTAGATCTCGAGCTGATCGAAAGATAACGTTTTGCATTCTTAAATGTACAGTAGGTACAATCTGCATGTACATTGTATATATGAGAAATAAGCTAGAAATGGAAAATTTTGTGTGACTTATTAACATTTTTTTAAGGGAGGTTGGGGATTTATATAAGAAGCCCTAATCTAGATTTTGAAACATCTTCGGAGATAATCTTATATTTTAGATTAATACGCTTATTTTGGAGCGGTGATAAACTATGTATGTATATATATAGGAAAAACTTCTGTCCTATTTTTGATAAACACACATACATATTTATAATACCTCATAGTGGGGCTCTTTTCGAACAAGGTTAAAAGGTTTTCCAATCAAAGGGTTTTTTCAATAAGAGCGGGGCTTTTGAAATGGAATAAAACAAGCTGTGTGTGAGGTATTCACAAAATTCTTTTTTATTGGAAAGGCCCATGTATGCCATTATGTATGGAATATGACATTCTCCAAATGCCCGGCTCGGCTTCTTACTGTGGCACGGATCCGAGTGGTCTAATTTTCAATGACTCTTCCGCATAGATCCAGCTGAATATGAGCGATGGCCTGTGTTATGTTCACCTAAAGGGAATCGTTCGATTGTGGTTTATTCGCATAGACTTTCGACTTCAGGAAACCCTACTAGAAAAAGTCTGGCTGGATCAAATCGCATGACCTTGGTGGCCAATCAACGTCAACTCTGATGCAAGAGATCACCTTACCCTCAAATAACTTGCATATTTAAAAAACTATGCGAGCTAAAAAATCGGGATTTGCGCAACTCAAGAGCATTTAAAAAGCTACAAATTTGGATGCCAATCATTCTTCAAAATTCTTATTATTTTAGATTTCGTCCGCTAACTTCAGACTTATTTTAGCGGAAACTTCAATAACTAAGAAACTAAGCTAGCTACAAATTTTTGGTTTGCGCAACAAATTAGCATTTAATTAGCTACAAATTCAGATATAAAATTTTTTCTATTCCGCCACAAAGTGTCCGCCAAAGTAAGGGACGTCCTCAAATAGTTCATGTCAATCGTGGGTCTGCTATCTGGCACGTAGCACCGCCTATCATCCTGCTGGAACTATATGTGTTCTAGGTCCAAATGGTTAAATTTGGGTCATAAAAATTGGTTACCATCGTTCTGATGTAGCCCTAGCCATTTACGTTGACCGCCTCACCAACGTCGGTTTTGAAAAAGTACGGACCAATGACGCCACCGGCTCAAATTCCACACCAAACGGTTACTTCTTGAGGATGCATCACCTGATGAACCTCGTGTGTATGACAATCTTGTTCGTTAACATAGGCATTCATCCAAAAATACGAATCGTTGCTAAAGATGATTTTTCGGCCGAAATTAGGTTCCTCTTCCAAATGCTCCCAAGCCCAGTCAGTGAAGAAACGGCGTTGCCTATGGTCATGAACTTTGACCTCCTGGATCAGTTCGATCTTGTACTGGTGTACGCCCCAGTCCCAAAGCAAAATTCGCTAAGTTGAAGTCTGCGAAAGGCTGAGTTCTTGTGAACGGCGATCTTGCGTTCCTCTGACATACAAATGTTGGCTGATTGATATAACCAACCGGTCATCTCAAATTTGGCCACCAGACGTTAAAGAGTCGACAGTGAAGGGCCACCACGCCTACCGTAAGATGGGCGCCAAGCGCGCAACGTTTGCACTAACGAACGCTCATTTTGATAATAAAGTTTTATCACTTGGACGTGCTGTTCAATCGTGTAACTTGCCATGGTGATATGGCATCACTAACTGACTTGATAGATGTCACCAAAACAACATGGCCGCCACAGGCCGACGAAATCTACCAGCGCCTTTTGAAAAACCGTATAGAAGTGAAATTCGAGGTAGATCCTAATCGGTACAGAGTATTTTTATGTAGTTTCCTAGAGGATAATGTTTTTTGTTTTACCTCACCTAAATAGAACAGGAGTCTCCCATGTCCCATGCAACCATTTTGGTTGTATTAAATTTTCTCGAAAATGGCTGGTATAACGATTGTTTTAACTTAACGTTAAGTGGATAGGAGATCATAGGGATTTGTTGAAATATGAACAGGCTGATCATCGACGTTTTGAAGAAGCAACTGGTTCTTTAGGTTGAGTTCTACTAAATATGGGCACTTAAAATGAGCAAAGGATTGAAAACTGGGAATAGGAAGGATTACTGAACTTACACTTTTCTGATTTGAATAAAGATCAAATTAAATAATCAAATCACAGTAACACATTGCTAAATCGTTTGTAATAAAAATATGTTAAATTGTCGCAAAAACATCCTCCAAAGGATTAAGTATCTTGTAAGCGATAGTATCGCGCCACCCTGATAAGCTGTCTTTTCCTAACAAAATTAACATAGAAATAGCAATTTGGACAAAAAAAAAAAACATCAAAATTGCGAATAGAGAGCTCAAGACATTCATAATGCGAAAACCCCGCATGTAGGTACACTCTTGTAAGACTTAAGCCTCGTTTCGTACTTACTCATATCCAGGAAATAAAGTTTCCCTCGAAAGACACTCGTTTTCATATAACCTGTGTACAAAGAAAGCAAAAATATCGTTGACATACAATTATATGCGGAATAATGCCAAGCGAATGATTTTTATCGCACCTCTATATGTCCTTTTGTGTCTGATTAAAGTGTCTGCTGTCTGCCTACATGTTGTTGTTGTTGTTGTTGTTGTTGTGTATAGAAATATGTGTTTGACGCGCGCAGTTTGTTGTAACTCAAAAAATAAAGTGGGCTTCAGCTTGAGGATGGAGGCTCGTTTCTCAGATGAAATCTTCTAAATGAATGCGCGCAATATGCTATGCGCTAGCATCTCGCAGCGCAATATGAAGGCGGCCATATAATTGCTTTTGTTAAATTAAATTTATGTAATTGATGGTGCGTGTGTGTGTGGGGGGTTTGTATTGTTATAATGTTGTTTATCCTGGGCGCAAGTTACCATAGGTATACATAATACATATATCGTGTTAGCTACTGTGTTAACCACTGGAAAATTGCACTCAAATTTCATGATGTGTATGTTTAATAAATTTATGGTAATTGCATGTAAATGTAATTTATATGATATAAGAATAATATTATAAATTTTATTTGAATAAGATAGGTACTGGTAACATGTGCACGCAAACTCTTAAAAAAAACAACAAAAATACAATTTAAAGGGTGTTTTTTTAGACGCGTGGTTTTCAAGAAGAAATAAAATGCATATAATTTAATGTAATGTCCAAGAATGTTTTAAAAATGATTTGGGCAAGTGGCCGCCGCGGCTGGCTCGAATAAATTCAAGCCGAGAGGCCCAATTTTCGACAGCTCCAATTGTTGCGCGCGATGGCGGATGGACTCATTCGGGTCTTTTTCGATACTATCTGCTCCACAGCAGCAATAACGTCTTTGGTGCGCACTGTACGGCATCTCTGAGGATGCGCATTATCCATTAGAGTAAACGTGGTGCGAAACCGATCCATCGTTGCTCGAATTTATGCGATTTTGCTATTATGCCGACCGAATATTGGTTGCAGCGCGCGATGCGTAGCTCGAACCGAACCATTATTTTGATAATAAATTTGCACGATTTCCAAACGTTGTTCACAAGTAGGTAAGTCTATTACTAATGAAATGGTAAACTAAACTAAGCATAAATCAAGTGACAGCTGTCAAAAAGATCAACTCCGAAAAAAGTATTGCCAGATCGAAAACTGCACGTCTAAAAACAACACCATTTATATAATATTAAAGAACTTTCAGTTGAAATTAAATACTGAAGTTTAATCATCCTCATAAGACACAATTCCTATACCTGCTTACTACGTGCTTATATCTATATTTATTTACAAAAAATGGAAATGAACAGCTGATTTATTTAAAATTATACTTTCTTTATACAAAATAACACACAATGGAAAATCAGTAAATAAAAATTTAAATATTCTCAAAAAATAACCGAACAAAGAAAAATTTTCAAAGAATTTTCTGGAACATTGTTAAATTCATCCTTTATACTATAGGCTATACAGCAAAGGAACAACAGTATTGCACTTAAGAATTAGATCAGAAGAGTGTTATTCGATGGTGATGATATTTGTCTATCTATAGGAACCATATATTTTACATACCTATACGAAAAAAATTAGCATAACTATACCTGGAACTCAAATCTCTATTAATCAATGCCTGCGAGTCCTTGAACCCAAGCACGTAAGCACTGCGCAACAGGCCTATTAAATATCAATAACAAACTTAATTTGCATAAATATAAACCAATAACAAGGATGACACAAATTTAAACGCATTGAGTGTATTTATACAATGCGTCACCAAACAACGACTTTTGTATATAGAATAATATTTAAAAATAATTGCGCACATGCATACGTGCTAGACGTGTGCTATATTGTCTGTGCATATTAATGAGATGGATTCCCCTTTATAATATATCTCCTATAAAGATGACAGAAGGACCTAAAGAACCGTATCTCTCTCCCCCCCCCCATCAATCAATAGAAACGGATTGGCAAAGAAATTGAAGTGAATAGCGGAGCGGCCAACAAATGGCTACTTATTCAATTATTCAATAAGCCGCATACTTTGTTCCCATCATCTTATCGATTATGTCCCCCTAATAAGGACTCATAATCGCATCTTTTATCCTTCATAAACCCGGATTTGTTCGTCGTTCCCCCATTTATCTGGGTGTATGTGTGTCAAATATTCTTTTATTTTTTTTCTTGTTGTTGTTCGTTTTCTTGTGTCTGTTTATTATTATTCACACACTAAGCTGACCACAGCAAATAAATATAATGAACTCCCCATTTGACTCCTTTTATATATAGATACCCGTACGTGCGTTTGTATATATATTGACCGACTCTATAGCTTCTCTATATTTGCTCCCATCATCATCATAGCTTCAACCCCTGACTGACTTTTACTTCGAGTATGTGTCCACAATTGATGTTGTCCATTTAAGGATCTTAGCTTAAGAGATTTCTTTTTTGAATAAGAAAATTTGCTCAGACAAAAAAAAAAAAAAAAAAAAAAAAATACGAATTCATAAGTATATGCCGAAGAAAGGACCTTTTTTTGTGCATTTTGGATTTGTCAAAGACGAGATATAAACTCACACACAAAAGGGACAAGTTCTTGATGCGTGAAATGGTCACTAAATAATCCGATTATGTTGAGATTCATTCAGAGATGTAGGTACATATATTTTTATTCAATTAAAGTCATGAAACATTTAAAAAAAAATTAATAAATATGAGACTTCAGATATCCAGTGTCGCAACTGTTCTTGCTCTTCTTTGCTGAAGGATTTTTGTAAAGTCTTTCAATCCAACCATGAGGGATGACGCAGTAAGGACACACGCAAGTCGAAAGTTACTAAACACTGACATGCAAAACTGGAGACAGCTAGCTAGAGACCGAGCTAGCTATTGAAAACCGCAACCGATTTCGAGGCTCCATTGCGGAAATATCACTATCCAAACACAAACACTTTTGAATGTTTTGGGGACAGAAATTCAGTAAAATCGTAAAATCACTTCTGATGAAAATATTTCGAAAACCAGACCTTCGACACGCTTTTGGCTGTGTGATGTGCTGATAGAGTTTGAAAATACCTTTCTTTTGATGTATAGCTCGATGGGTTTTGGAAAAATTTGTCAAAAGTCGAAAAAAAGTTGCAAGGGGTTAGTCCATCATTTTTTCAATGTTAATTTTCTATTCGGCACTGCAAACCGCAACCTCCTACGAGGCTTAGTTGCGGAAATATCGCCTGCGGGGCCCCATGAACATTATAAAGGGTACGCCAAATAACTTCTTTTTATGTTTGAAAATGGCGCAAAACATCGAGTGTATAGCTTCGGCTGTGTGGCACGTAGCGCCATCCTGTTGAAACCAAATGTTGCCAATATCCTTCTCTTCAATTTTTGTGAACAAAAATTCGTTCAACATGGCCCGATAACGATCGCCATTGACTGTAACGGCCACTCCTTGCTCATTTTCGAAAAATGGCCCAATTATGCCTCTGGACCAAAATCCGCACCAAACAGTGACTCGTTTTGGGTGTATCGGCTTTTCAATCTATACGTGCGGGTTTTCTGTGCCCCAAATGCGACAATTTTGCTTGTTTACTACCCGCCAAGATCAAAATGAGCTTCATCTGAAAAGATGATTTTTTTGGCAAAATCGGCATCTTCTCTAAGTCGATCGCAGGCCCACTTAGCGAAACGTATACACAACCACATTAGTTTAGCGGAAGGATAAAACTAATTACCTGTCAAATCAGACATGAGCTAAGTGTTACCATTCACGAAATAAGCACTAGTTGAAAAAAAAACGTTAGATGGCGGACCCTTTAGGTACTTTTATAAACAAAACTGTACATGGGCATGTTTAGAGTCACTTCCAATATAGAAACGGCGAATAGATTTTGAACATTCTGAAATTAATTAAATTTGTTCTTTCACATTCACCGATTCACCAAACAAAAAATTTTATAAAACAAAATTACTAATTTTTGCGTTAGAGCGAATTGTCGCCTCAATAAAAAAAAGCATTCGACTTAAGTAAAATAAACTCCGCCTATAAAAATTCAATAAAAATATAATAACTTTGCCGCCATTTCATCATTCTCGTTTCTCTGGTCAATATAATGGTCAACAATGTTGTTGCACAAGTGCAGTAGTAGCTATGGTACTGGTAGTGGTGACACATTCCAGTTTGACTTTAGAATGTTTTATTTTATTTTTTTGTTTGTATGACCTGGCCAGTGGCCACCATAAGTAAAGAAGTTATACCTCCATTTATAGTCCTTCCTTAAAGACGAAGAAAACCCCCTAATAAAAACGGGCACTTATAAATCATGCACCGCTCTGGCTTGGGGTAAAAAAGGAAAACAAAAAAAACAAAACAAAAACGAAAACCCCATGCTGAGGCATTGAAATTACCCCAGGGGTATCGAAGTTAAAAGAACGGGCCAGGGAGTCACATTCTTTGGTCAAGTCAAACCAAGACGACCGCGACGGCTGGTGGTGGCGAAGGTGACGGCATCGCAAGGAGGCATGAAAAGGACTTTTGAACACCTGAATATCCATTGCTTAGGTATAAAATAGGAAAATGTTTTTTTTTTTGTGTATGTATATACTTATTTTTGTGACTCTTTGCTACCTATTGACAAGGTGTGGGCTGTTCCATTTGGTTGATGGACGATGACCATTATATGCCTATACGAAAATATGGACATTTTCTTCATGAATTCTAACAGGGTTGGATTTATAACTTTTGAGGCCTAAAACTGCGTTATTTTAAGTCTTAAGGTATGTTTCAATAAAAAGAACCAAATTGAGTGCACCAAAATACGTAGTTAACAGAAATAGTTCTAATTATGTAATCTTAAAATAGGATATCTGTCACTTAGAAAAAAGCTGTATTTTTCACAAAAACGGGTCTTTTCATTTAAATTAAGTATTTTTGAGGACATTTTTTTACAACTAAAGCAATAGATAAATACATGCATAGATTGGTTCTTATCGATTTGTTGAAGGTCTTCAAAGAAAGCTTCGTTTTTTACTTCCTACTTTCACGTTATCTAACAATAGACAGTTTTTGTTTACAAAATCTTTTTCTGGAGCAAATAATGATATGAAAAGTGGGGCCCAAACCCCATTGAAGATTGCTACCACAAAATTATTATTTTGTTAAAAAAAATTTAAATTATCATAAGGGCTTGGGTACATATACGAACTCTCGAATCCTTTAAAAAAAATAGATTTCTGTAAAGTTAAATTTTATTTATTTATCTTTAAATCGCCAATTTAAAGGCGAGTGATTTAAACAAAAAAAAAAAAAAACGTCCGCTTTTCTTTAAAACTCCTCAAAAACAAGCAATTATAATACACTTATGGTCACTTATTTTCACCTGCGAATAAAAATATGAAAATTGAATCTCTAAAATTTAATAAAACCTTAGGCCCAGTTTTTCAGTGCGCCATTGAAGATAAACCCGAACTAACCCACAGAATTTGGTGAGTTAACTCAAGATTAATTGAACAAATTAGTTTTTGTTTTATCCTCTGATTTTGTTAGGTCCTTCAACAATCATGTTTTTCTAAAAAATGGCTGTACTACAAGACAGCTGCTTCAAGAGTTTTCTAAAAAAATCTATTTATGTTTTAAAATATTGACAGCGAAACCAAAACGGTTTTTACAAATGGCGTCCAATGTAAACCATAACATCGGTTTTCAATAAAAAAAAAAATCTTACAAACAAAGCGTCGATTTTTCAAAAAAAAAAAAAAAAAAAAAAGAGTTTTAGGGCGAGGCATTATGTTGCTTGTGAAGTCCGGCCCGAAGGACATATTTTTAGTTGATCTTTATAATTATATTGGCAAGAATGTAATATTTTCGTGTAGAAAAAGAATAATTTATCCGTATAAAATTTATCACTTAACATTACGAAGATGGAGATGTCCATAAAAAATGTAGTTTTCTTCATGCTGTTCGTCGGTATGTGCGTCTTTGCACTGTGTACCTAACAGTGTTCCAGGCCATAAACAAAAATCGAAAATTTCATTGACGGGTTGAGAGTTGCAATGTTTTTCTTGTTAATGTTACTGAAACCCAGAACTGATCCCAAATCTAGACTAAACATAAGATTTACAAGTAATAATGGCAAAATTCCGGAATATCCATCCCATTTCTGAGTATTAGAGACAAACAAACATAAGCTGCCCTCTACTGTGCCAGTGCCGTCGAAAGGATTATTAAAGAAATTATGTTTTATTTCATTGTGATTATAAAGGGTGCGCCATCTAGCGTTTTTTTTTTCAACTAGTGCTTATTTCGTGAATGGTAACACTTAGCTCATGTCTGATTTGACAGATAATTAGTTTTATCCTTCCGCTGAACGAATATGGTTGTGTATACGTTTCGCTAAGTGGGCCTGCGATCGACTTAGAGAAGATGCCGATTTTGTCAAAAAAAATCATCTTTTCAGATGAAGCTCATTTTGATCTTGGTGGGTAGTAAAGAAGCAAAATTGTCGCATTTGGGGCACAGAAAACCCACACGCATACATTGAAAAGCCGATACACCCAAAACGAGTCACTGTTTGGTGCGGATTTTGGTCCCAGAGGCATAATTGGGCCATTTTTCGAAAATGAGCAAGGAGTGGCCGTTACAGTCAATGGCGATCGTTATCGGGCCATGTTGAACGAATTTTTGTTCCCAAAAATTGAAGAGGAGGATATTGGCAACATTTGGTTTCAACAGGACGGCGCTACGTGCCACACAGCCAAAGCTACACTCGATGTTTTGCGCCATTTAAAAAAAAAAAAGAAAAGTTATTTGGCGGCCCCTTTATATTTCTAATATCACCGTTCTTTGCCCTCTCTTTTGGGAAACATTTTTCTGAGAGCCCTTATGCCTATTTCTATAATTTCACTTATAATGATTAAACGATATATTCTCAACTAAAACCGGCCCGTTAATGTAATACTAAATTCTTTTAAACTGGAGAAGCAGAAAACTAGAGTCCTAATAGAATCTTATTCAACATAATTATAAAAAAAATCCTTCCAGTAGGTATGTGTTTGATTTCCTAATTTGTCACTTTATTATAAATACGGCCCTGGTTAGACCCACAAACGTATGCTTCGAGGACAATTGAATGGCATAATGGACTTTGTTATAAGGTTTAGAAAAATTTAAAAACAAAAAAGAAATTTCATTCATGCCCAATAATGAATTAAATTTGTCAATTGGAACTATTGATGTACCTTAAAACTATATATCGTCATAACTATATACAAACCTTTCATTGACTCCTCAATGTTGAACATCATCAATGAATCAATTGTTTCCAAATCCATAAAGTCATTCTTGGAAACCCATTGTTTGAGGTAGGTATGTGTAGATTTACTATACTCACGAATTAAAGAACATCCTTTGAAGTCTAGAAGCATATAGCTAAGGCAATTTATACATAGGTATACTCATAAGAATATAGCAAACAATTAAAAAAGCATCAAAGAGAACAAAATGCGGCCACAAATCCTTCTCAAAAACGGGATCATTATTATGAAATTCCTTTTCGATATGCCTATATAACTTTTATCAACCAAAAAATAATCAAAAAAAAATATCATGGAAGGTGGTAGTGGATGCGATGGTGGCATATCCTTGGCAACGTAAAGGAATTCTTCGCAGGAAAGAAAAAAAAAATACTTATAATTCGCCTTCTTTGAATATTTATATTTTTTTTTGTCGTCAATTTTGCTATAGAGAGCAAGGACTTTCACGCGTTGTTGTGTCTTTTTATATCCGAATTAAGGATTTTACTAGATCAATCATATTTTCTTTTTTCTCTTATTTTTTTGCTCGTCTATTCTTTCCTTTTTTTCTCTGTACGCTTTGTGTGGCTTAAGCCGGGATCTGAGAGAAGCCTTTTGTTAAAATCGCTTAATATGCAAATGAGCAACCATGTGTATGGAATGTTGTTATGGAAACTTATTTATTTTTTATTTTCTTTCTTTTCGCTGGATATTATGGATAAGTACCGGGAAGTTTTTATTTTTTAAAGTTTTGTGCGTAAAAGAGGGATGAGTTTGTTTTTTGTATGTATTAATGGTGAGGCAGGAGGGGGAGTCACTATAAAGGAGTATTGTTCAGGGATAGAACAAGATGTTAACACAATTGGCTGCTGTATGTTTTTTTTTAGTAGATACGTGTAAACCATTTCTAGACTCTTTATGTCTTCTTTCTGAATTTGAAAAATACTTGTTTTTCGAAATTTTCAATTTTTTATTCATCTACCAAAAGTTAGAAATTACTTAATATGCATCTTACAAATAATTTAATATTTTAAAGACATATACTAGAGTTTAAGGAAATAATTAGCTTCATAACTTCATCTGGGGAAATTTCCAAAGATTCCCGAGGAATTATTTATTCCCTTCCCCATTAATAATTAGATAAAGAAAATAAACTCAACCCTTTATTAAGATTTATTTTTTTTTTTCAAGATTACAAAGTAAAATAAAACTTATTTGGACAATGAAAAATTAATTGGTCAAAGATTAATGGTCAGAAACCTCAAAACCCACTTGTTTATCAAAGTTGAGACACAAAAAAAATAAAAATACACTCATCATCATCATCACAACTTAACTTCAACATCTTCAAAATGAAAACTGTCATGAATTACAATGAGGCATTAATTAATCTACCATCACCACTGTGGCGGCGGCGGCGTCGCGAGGTAATCCAAGCCTCTCTGATGTCGTCCACTTGATGATCATCTCTGTCACACCCGCCGCACTGTTCAAACTGCATTTGTGTGAAAAATGTCAAAAACAAAAAAAAAATCCATCAAAATAATCATCTTTTTCTCGCGATTGTGAAGAAAAGGCAATCTGATGGACGCACGTTCCAACCTCTCTAATAAGTTACTTTAAAAAAAAATAAAAAAAAAAACTGACACTCGCATTGTTCCACCTTGACACTAAAAAGCTACACATACCACATTCTTCACTCTGTCTTCATTGTATTACCAATTGTTTGGATTCTTTTAATGTTGGGAATTCTTCTTCTATATAATACCTACTCGTAGATATAACTGCGCGTCTTCATTATTATCTGACACGCCGGGGCTCAAAGGAAGATTCGTGTGTTTTCTGTTAGACCAAAACAATAGCCCACCGCATTGACCCAAACAAAAGAATAAAAAATTATATTTATTAAAAATAAAACCAAAGAAAAGAGATATTTTCCCAAAGACACTGATGCTAAGCCGAAAAAACAACAACCAAAATTCCCCCAAAACAATAACAAAAACACCGAGGAACAAACAACAAAAAGTATCTTCAAGCGAAGAAAGGAAAAAAACTACTTAATATGAAATATCACACCGCATCGGCAACAATTGCACGAATAATAAAAAAAATTGGTATAAGTAGTCAGAGTGTGCGCGGGAGGATACCCTAACCAAACCATATCCCATCCCAACCAAACACCCTTCGCGAGCTTCGAGGAGTATAGGTATACCTACATATTGTTGATGCATCATGATGGGGCTCCCTCCAAACCTGGTTAGGAATATATGAACGATCGAGCTCATCTCATCTTATCTTGGCCGTTTACTTGTCTTCTCTCATTCTTCAACTTCAACTCGCTTCGTATCTAATTTTTTTTTTGTATCCAAACCAAAAGACTGACTTAAGTAAAACGAACGAAATGGCAGATCAACAATAAATAAAATGATTTATCACCACGGTAATTCATAAAAAACGTTCCGGCCAACAATGGGCCATAATGTACTTTGACATGGAATAACAAAAGGTAAACGAGGCCCAAACGAGCCAAGAAAAATGAGACAAAAACAAAACGCGCTTGAAGAATCTTAAAAAAAATACAAATAAAATAAACTCAAAACCTCTAAAGATATACAAGCATAACACTATTTGTATTATACGACGAGTATTGGTATTGTGGTGGTCGCGCGGTCTTACAATAGACGATGATGCACAAGTAGGTATATACTATAACCCTCTGCCCGGCCTTCGGGGCTTTGGGGAGATTGCACTGGGGCATACAGAGTGTCAGCCATAAAAAAGTCACTTCACAGTCACTGATGCTCACAGATCCAGATTTAAAATTAGGAGAAGAGCTGTTGAGATGCGAAATGAGATGAATTCAAGATGCAAATGAATGGACGGACCCCGTGTCGGGCGGCATCATTATAAGTAGGGATAATTTTTGCAAAAGCGGATTCCAATTGATTTGAATTGAGAGTATGACATTGGGTATATAACAGTTCAGTGATTGGAAGCCGAAAAAGAAGGTTAAGTTATTAGAGATTGGGCATATCTTCTTAAGGGTTCTTGAAATGATATTATATAGATGGTTGGTACCTAGAATAACTATATAACTTGCGTAATTCCACTTCCTTTAAGTACTATTTCTCCAACTTACAGTACACAGTGTGATTCGCATGAGGTGCGACGAAAAGCTAGGGCGTGTAGGATGGGTCGAAACAAGAAAAATATGGATTGGGAAAAGGGTGGTATTCTAAAAAAATGACTAAAAACAGAACAAAATATTTAAAAACAACGGTAACACTTAAAATGCAATGATATACATTTTTATAAAGTCGAAAATCCCTTCTTTTATTATCTTTTTAAGTAATATTGTTTCAATTAACAATTTTTGAAAAATTAATTTTCAAACTCAAAATTTTGAAAGAAAAAATAAAAAAAAATTAGTTAAAACTAATTTTGTTCAAAATTTTACGTTATTAAGTTGTATTTTTGTTTTTAATATTCAATGATCTTATCAATTTTTAGTCAAACAACAAAAACCAGATGCTTAAATCTCATCTAGTTTTTGAGAAAATTGGAAATAACTAAATCTACTTTACTACTTACGTATAGTGGAAATAGGATCATTAGAGCAACGAATTGAAGTCAAAAATTAAGGTTTTGGATTATATTTCAATTGAAATTGCTTTTAAAAACATTAAATATATTGAAATCATGATTTCTGTAGAAAGGGCTAGAGAAAGGAAACAAAAACCATCCGTGTTTTCTACATAAATGGTCAACTGGCCGAAGATAGGAAACACTGTCCTTTTTTTTTAAATGCGAAGTTTGCGTAATCTACATAAAACATTTTGTCCAAGAACTGATAGCATATTTTGGGTATATGGACGTATAACCAAAATATGAGAATGACCGTTTGTAGGTGTATAAGCACAAAAACAAAATTCTGGCAGGTTTTTGACAACCCGCCGCGCAGCGTGCCGGTCGTAGGGGTTGACAAATTTTTTACAAGTTCGCAAAATTAATTTTTTGTCGTAAAAATTGCAAATATACGAATTTTTCTGCAGTGCAGCACAAACTAAGCACAAAACAGCAAAAATTTAATTTTTGGGAAACTCGCAATTTCGCAAAAAATTTCATTCGTAAAATTTGCAAAATTGCTATTTTTTTTAAAATATTCATCACAACACAATTAGATTTTTTTTTTGTTGAAAATGAAAATTCATGCTATGGCACTATGAGAAGTGAGAAGTTTTTTTTATCTCTTCGATTCTTTGGACGCAAAACTTAGCACAAAACAGCATAACTTTAATATTTAAAAAAATGATAATATTCCAAAAAAAATCATCCGTATGTTTTAAAAATTTGCGAATTTTGTAAAAATATTAACGCTTTAAGACAGCACAAGTTGAGTAATTAAAGGTGATAAAATAAACTTTTTACTAGTGCTAAAAGAAGTAATGGGTGATTTTTTAAGAGGTTTAGAACTTTTTTAAAAAAAAAAACACAAAAAATTCGAAAAAATGAATGAAATATTTATTTGAATCGATAGTTTGAACCTTGCAATTTAATGTTTAAAGATAATTTCATGCAAATGTTGACCGCGGCTGCGTCTCAGGTAGCCCATCCGCTGAGTCCAATTTTGGCATACTCTTTCACACATATCGGCCGGTATCTCACGAATGAATGCATGGATGTTGGCTTCCAGTGCGTCAATCGAAGCGGGCTTGTCCCTATAGACATTAACCTTGACATACCCCCACAAAAAATAATCTAATGGTGTCAAATCGCACGATCTAGGCGGCCAATTGACCGGCCCGAAACGTGAAATTAACTGTTCACCAAACTCGCCTCGCAATTGCGCCATTGTTTCGCGTGCTGTGTGGCATGTGGCACCGTCTTGTTGAAACCACATATCATGCAAGTCAAGAACTTCCATTTCGGGCAAAAAAAAGTTTGTTATCATCGCTCGGTAGCGTTCACCATTGCCAGTAACGCTGCGATTCGCATCATCTTTGAAGAAATAGGCCCAATAATGCCGCCGGCCCATAAACCGCACCAAACAGTGGCTTTTTCGGGATGCATTGGTAGCTGTTGCAATGCTTCTGGCTGATCTTCACTCCAAATGCGGCAATTTTGCTTATTTACGTACCCATTCAACCAAAAATGAGCCTCATCGCTGAACACAAGCAGCGCGCGATGAACATTTCGAACCGAGCACGAATATTGATAGTAAAATTCAATAATTTGCAAGCTTTGTTCATTTGTAAGACGATCCATGGTTAAATTGCAAACCAAACTGAAGCTGTTTGACAGTGACACAAGGTACTAAACACACGTCAGCTGTCAAAACCAGTGTTGCCAAAACCAAACCAGCTTAAAAATCACCCGTTATAAGTCATATCTGAATTTTTGGATATATCGGTGTGCCAAAGACCGCACAAAAAAGTAGCTTTTCAAGATATTAAAAAATTCATACATATCTCAAAATAAACATTAAATATAGCAAAATATTTGTGTTACTATTTTTTTTTGAGGATAGTCATGAAAAATACCTTTCGTTTGATATCAATTTAATTTTTTGACGTCAATTATTCCGCACGTTATATGAACAACGAATTTGGATAAAACTATTAAATCTTTATTTTCAAGCTCAAATATCTCGACTTTTTCATGAATGATTTTGAAAATATTTCCCTCATAAAACAAACTCAACATCACTTTTCATTTGACACCAAATTCGTTCGTGTACACTCTTTGCCAAGGCTCCATAGTAGGGTTACCAGATGTCCCCCTTTAAGTGGGACAGTCCCCCTTTTTCATACCAAAATACTATTTGTCCAACCTATACAAACCTCTGTCAACCTTATTAAGTAAAAATTTAAACAGAGAAAACATTCAATTGAAAACTATAAAAATATTTTCATTAAATATTTCTGTGAACTCATTCATTTGAAGTTCAAAATCCTTTCAAAGCTGAACGTAACCACTCAATGAACTACATCTCACTTCACATTTTTTTACTCTGGTGTTATATTTTTCAAAAATATGTTTTGTCCCCATTTTTGAACACTTTCAGAAATGCCTATTCAGCTAATCTAGAGTTAACTCGTGATATAAATTGACTCAAAAACATATTTCACGAGTTAACTCGGGTTTAACCCCGAAACCAGTATAATCTCGCACTAAAAACTGGGTTTAAAACATCGAAATATTGCGTGACACTCCAAATTGTTGGTAATCTTCGGTTATTCTTAAACTTTTCTGATGTTTAAGCACACATATATAATATGTAGTAGTTCTATTATCTATGAGATTGTTTCAAATGTCAAAGGTTGAAAGCTTGTGGAATTACATTAGTGAATCGAGACGTATTTTTGTGCGTAATTGAAGAAAACGTCTTTCTTCTAAAAGGCTTGTTCAATCTTATCCTTGATTCTATTCATGGGAAACAATATCTATATCTCCTTGACACCTTTAAACGCAATTGTATCTACAAAAGAACATCCGACGAAATAATTTTCAAATCGCAAAATTCACCGTCCCACTCGTAAATCACAATAAAATTTGAGACAAAAAAAAAAAGTGGGACGACACCAAAAGATTCCAATAAATTTCGCCACGATTGCGATTGCCTAATTTTGTGTAACACACTAAATCACCAACAAAACAAAAAATAGAAATATAAAATGAAAATGAAGATTCATATATGTAGCATAATATGTGCGTAGCCTCTCGTTATCTTAAGGTGAGAGACATTAGAATGTAATACAAGGCTAATAAACGATATACCCTTGAAGGTACAAGGCAGAAGGATCAAAAATTGAAAAGAAATCCTGATTTGACCCCTTCAGGCAATTTGTGTGTTCCCGTTTAGATAAACGTATAACGAACTGCACAGATGATGGCTATACGGTCATACGAAAACAATGAAAACTTCAAAAAAAATAAAAAATTAAATAAATCTTGTCTTCGTCGTCATCGTCGCGCTTAAGCAAAAAAAAAAATGTTTATAAATAAAAGAAGCAAATCGAGAACAAAGGACAAGAAAGGACATCGCATCCAGGGAAGAAAAAGAGAAGCTCTCCGTAAAATTGCTGGGGTTGGGTTGGGATTCGGATTTTTATGAAAAAGGATGCTTTGGATTTCTTCTTCTTCTTCTTCTTCTACCTGTGTCCTGTGACATGTTCGCATCTAATCAAAAACCGTATAGTGTCTCTTAAATCACCCCTTTTGATCATTGGTCCTATCCTATATTCGTTTATCTTTATGGTTCCTTAAAACAAGGACATTGCGAAGACACAAATAAAAAAAAAAAAAATAAAGAACACAACGCAACTCTCAAGGGGAACCCATCATCTTATGGTCTAATTTTAGAATCCTTAACGGTTTGGTGAATTAGCAGGACCAAGATGCTCCTTTCATCAAAGGATTCGCTTCCTTATATGATGATGATCTTACAAGCACATTCAATATGGATGGGCTTGATGAGAATGCGTACTGATTCACATAGTTCGTTTTTTTTTTTGTGGTGGTTTATTTTTATTTTATTGAAATGCCAAAGGACATCTTCCCAAATGGGACAGGAGGTGCTCACCTTCGGGCTTAATTCCTTGACAAAGGCGAAGGCAATCAAATCAAAGTCAGAAACAAGTCCGCATCACTATCTGCACGACATCAACGAACATCAGAATTTTTATTATGTGTGCTCGTGTAAGTTCATCATCATCAAGAGAGTGACATCGATTTCGCGCGTTACTGAGGCGGCAAAACAGGATTCGTATATGATGAGATGATGTAAGGAAGACAAGGACCTTCATATATGTGAGTTGATGTGATGTGAATTAAATCTGACATCATGAATACACGGAACAGGGGTCAGTGTAATTGTGCATTGTCTGTTCATTTGAGTTTTTTTTCTTTCATTTAAAAAAGTAGCGAAAAGGATCGCTTTGGTCCTTTTCCGCTGCTGGCAGGTAAGGATGCTCTGGTTATTTTTTTTTTTTTTTTTTATTATTCAGTGCCTACATATATGTGATCTCGATTTTTGATGGATGTGAGATTTTGATGTGCCTATCTTTGATTGTTTTTGACAGATCGCAACGCTTTTGTTTATCTTTCATTCTTATCCTTGCTTCAGTGATGGAGGAATGATGTGTTTTAGAATTTTTGTAACGACCGTTAGCAATGTAAATAAAACAAATATATATGTATATAATAAGGGTCAGTCATCATGGATAAGAAAAACGAAATACAAGATGAAAAGATTGCTTTTGAGAAACAAAATGTATCCTTTGAAGTTGTTCCTTTTTGTCTTCAATTAGAGAAAAGAAGAAATTGAAATATTTTCTCATGGTGTCCATCTATAGAGAAAGAATACAAAATAAACCAGGAAGTAAGAAGATGATATAATCTAACATCTGCGGACCTGTTTTTTTTTTTTTTTTTTTTGCTTACCATGAATATACGTACATTTAAGTTCCGTCTTTGATTTCCGTAGTAGATATTAAAATATGTTCTTTCATTCTGTCTGTTTTATTTTTTTTTTCAATTGCAATACATAGGTATAAGGTATAAGATTAAAATTTTGAAATTTGAGATCTTACAAATACGTTATAATTATATAGAATATGGGAATAGAGTAGCTTAAACCTTAAGGTCTATCATTTGGAAAATTAGGTAAGTGCATCAACTTCATCTTTAAATGACCTCACGGAATGTAACGGGTGATTTTTTAAGAGGTTTAGAACTTTTTTTTAAAAAAAAACACAAAAAATTCGAAAAAATGAATGAAATATTTATTTGAATCGATAGTTTGAACCTTGCAATTTAATGTTTAAAGATAATTTCATGCAAATGTTGACCGCGGCTGCGTCTCAGGTAGCCCATCCGCTGAGTCCAATTTTGGCATACACTTTCACACATATCGGCCGGTACCTCACGAATGAATGCATGGATGTTGGCTTCCAGTGCGTCAATCGAAGCGGGCTTGTCCCTATAGACATTAGCCTTGACATACCCCCACAAAAAATAATCTAATGGTGTCAAATCGCACGATCTAGGCGGCCAATTGACCGGCCCGAAACGTGAAATTAACTGTTCACCAAACTCGCCTCGCAATTGCGCCATTGTTTCGCGTGCTGTGTGGCATGTGGCACCGTCTTGTTGAAACCACATATCATGCAAGTCAAGAACTTCCATTTCGGGCAAAAAAAAGTTTGTTATCATCGCTCGGTAGCGTTCACCATTGACAGTAACGCTGCGATTCGCATCATCTTTGAAGAAATAGGCCCAATAATGCCGCCGGCCCATAAACCGCACCAAACAGTGGCTTTTTCGGGATGCATTGGTAGCTGTTGCAATGCTTCTGGCTGATCTTCACTCCAAATGCGGCAATTTTGCTTATTTACGTACCCATTCAACCAAAAATGAGCCTCATCGCTGAACACAAGCAGCGCGCGATGACCATTTCGAACCGAGCACGAATTTTGATAGTAAAATTCAATAATTTGCAAGCGTTGTTCATTTGTAAGACGATCCATGGTTAAATTGCAAACCAAACTGAAGCTGTTTGACAGTGACACAAGGTACTAAACACACGTCAGCTGTCAAAACCAGTGTTGCCAAAACCAAACCAGCTTAAAAATCACCCATTATTTACCTAGGTATTTATTCTCTATTTTTTCTTTAAATATCCAGCGATTAAAAAATTAACCCTCTCTATTCCCGTTTAGAATATATGTAGTTTTTCATTCCCGTTTAGAATATAGTTTTTCGTTCCTTCACAAATTAAGCCCCATATTTGACGGATTTTTTAATTTCCAAAAATGCTGTCTTATGTCCGATTTCATAAAAATACACTAAATTCCCTTTTATCTAAAGTCCTCTTAAATTTTATCAGACCTTTAAATATTTCCAGTTTCACCATCTAAAAAAAGGAAATTTTAGGGAAATTTTAGTTAAAATTGGGTTTGCCTCACATCCCGGGATATGGAAATAGGTCGTTTCCCTCTCACATTCAAAATGCACGTGAAAAAGCATTATATGTAGAAAAAAATGCTACGAAAAAAAAAATATTTGGAGAACGGATTCCAACATGAACTCGGAATATTCTTGGACGTCTTACTTTATGTTGCTCTTCATCCTCAGATGAACAATCAATTATTCTAAAAACAAACAAATTATGAAGGCTTTCCGAAACCAACGCGAAACATTCGGAGCGAATATGCGATGACTGAACAATGTTTGAAGATTCACATCGCGCCAATGTGGGTGCTCTCATTTATCTCCATGTAAATAAATTAAGAAAGGCGAAAGTCTTGTCGTCGTTCGGAAGTATCGCGTTGGCTTGCGAGAGCCTTAAAAGATTATTATCTACACACAAACTATATTTTTGTTTCGACCTATTCACAATTTATATTTGCAAGAAATTAAATAAAAAAGTGACTGCAAAATATCATCTATAATTTTCTTACTCGTCGGCTGACATCTGACATATTAGACTTCACAAATCACACTTTTAAAATTTATTGAGACGAAAATGGGCTTTTAGTTTATGAGGGCATTTAAAAGGATTTTAAATTTAAAAGCACTTGGTGAAACCAAAAAATCCCATTTTAACTTTAAATGGGCTTTTAAATATTTAAAAGTCCTTTATGAAATCGGGCATTAGTGATGCTCTTCTACATACAATTTCCAATACCAATTTACCATTTGCCAATTTTAGATTTAAGACTTTGCTTATCGTGGTTCTGAGGCATAAGGTACTTTTCAGTCTTTTCGGACCACAATTTTGAATTATTTTGATCATAGAGATCGACTGCCCAGGTCCACATATAGGTATATAGGCTGATGTAGCAACTGTTGATCGCTTGAAGCTATTTGTTAATTTTGATATTACTTTAGACCTTAATCTATTCAGTCAAGAATCTAATATTTCACTCAGGGAGCTTAAAACAAAATTTTCGACCATGGACATCTTGCAGGGTTTCCGCCTTTTTTTAATTAAATAGTGAACTATTTTTTTACTTTTGAAGATACTGAAATATTTTTTTGTAGTCGATAGATTTTTGAACTCTAGGAAGATCCTTTAGATATGACACAAAATTTGGAAAAATCGATGAATCGAGTATCGAGATATGAACGTTTAAAAGTCCAACACAAGGAATTATACATTTTTGAGAATTAATTTGCAATAAATTAGGATTATGTTTGATTAGAAGAGAATTTTATATTTTTGGAAAGATAATTCTAAAATATTTTACCTAATTTTAAGAATCATTGCGATTTATGTGTTTTTTATTATCATTAGACAATTTTTGTAAAACAAACATTTTTTCAGATCAATTTTTAATAATTTCGTATTTTTCTCACAAAGTGACCATTAGGTACTCGTTAAATATGCAATCAAATTTTGTAGAGCTAATTCTTCTAGTTAATAATGATTAAGGCTGATTTTCTATAAGATCAACAAAAACTAACCTAAGCATAGTTCAATATAGTGCCAACCAATGCTATATTTTGTGAAATTGTAAACATGATTTTAATTATTTTGTTCACTACTACTACTACTACTACTACTACTACTACTACTACTACTGCTACTAGTGCCAACCCTGCAAGGGGTTGATGGTGAAAAAATTGAATTTAAGCTTCCTGTACAACTTAAAAAAATATCTTCCTCAGCAAATTATACTGCTGGACAAAATTACAGGAACATAATTGTTTTTTACATTTTTATGGTGTTTTTTTGAAGGAAATCTCATGAAGGAATAATATTTTAAAGTTTCAATCTTTTTTTTAAGATTCGGTAGCAATTTATTTTTAAACTGCCGTTAAATCGCAGTCATAAAAATAGGGCGTGAAAAATTTCCAATAGTCAGCTTAAATTAGGTATTTTTTTGGTTCTTCTGCATTTAGATTTAGGTCGATATCTGACTTTGAATGAAAAAACTGCTTTGATTTGAACATTTTTTTGTGACAAATTGTCACACATTTGGTCAGTTTATACATATTTCAGATTCCTCACTGCTGCGCCTATCAAAAATTGAGCAATCCCAAAAAAAATATCCAAAAATCATTTAAGCAAATGCTATCAAGTATTGGTAGAAACTTTGAAAAACAAAATTAAGTCTGCCTCGATATAGTTAAATGTTATTTGTTAAAGAAAAATACCTCAATAAAATAAAAACCATAACAATTTAATGTTTTTCTTTGCCCAATTTACCTAACTTAGAAGCTTCTAAATCATCAATAAATAATAATAATAAGAAAAATATATACCCTTTTGATATCCATATGCAAGCGGTATATGTATACAAAGTTTAACTAATAATAAAAATAAAAAAAATAAACATTTTACAAAAGACAGAAGCGAAGGAAGAATCACATTCCGAAGACATTTATAACCGATAACATACAATTGATCACACTTTTTTTTTTATTATAAAGGAACCATCAATGACCCCAATCAGAATAAAATCCAGAAAATACAAAATATACAAAAAAATCTCTTCACCCCATGGGGCTTCAAGATTGTCTGATATGTCCGAGACCTAATGGCGACCACTTTATATGTTCAAGAGCGGGAGAGGAACGCAGAACAAAACGAATACAAGAAATCCTAATGATGCATATATATGTATCTTCAGTTCAGCTTTGTTTTTTTTTGGGAGGCATTTTTGTCAAAAATAAACACTCATTCAATTGATCCAGAGTATTACTTTGAAAGAAAATAAAATTACTCATAAAATAAATGTTGAGCATGGAACAAAAACTATCTACACTTTGGGTATATGAAATTGAATATCACTGGGCGGTTCGATCCTGTAACAAAATTCGTAAATAAGCGATACAAAAGTTTATTTCATATTCAAAAACTTAGGGGGAAAACTATGCTTTTACTCACTCAATATTATATTTTATACCTAAAATCTAAACAAATACGTTCGCAAAGACGAAAATATGAGCTAAATTGTATTTAAAATTTAATTTTATTTTATTTATTTAAACCAATTGAAAATCATATGTACTGAAACAAATATTATAGGTACATGTTTTGACAAAAAGCTCGAGCGTGTAAAATAGGTCGAGAGAAGATCAAAAACGTATAGGAGGGGGTCTATTCCGCCCGTTTACCTAATTTCTAAAAAATTGACTTAAACAAGAAAAAAAAATTATATAAAGCAACGAAAATACTTACAATGCCATGCTGTCCTTTTTTGTAAATTCAAAAATCTCTCCTTTTTTTTATTTTAAAATAAAGTTGTGTCAGTGAACTATTTTTGAAAAATTAATTTTCAAACTCAAAATAATAAAAACAAAAAATCTTTTTTAATTTGTTCAAAATTTTATGTTATTAAGTAGTATTTTTGTTTTTAATATTCAATGCTCTTATTAATTTGTAGTCAAACACCAAAAAACAGATGCGAAAATCTCTTCTATTTCTTTAGAAATTTGAAAATAACATAAATAAAATTTCCTTAATTTGACTCCAATCCGTTGCTAAAGTTGGTCTAAAGATCCACTGCGTAGGAAGTAAAGTGGATTTAGTTATTTTCAATTTTCTCAAAAAGTACAAGACATTTAAGCATCCGGTTTTCTGTTTTTGACTAAAAATTTATAAGTACATTAAATTTTTAAAACACAAATAGTATTCAATAACGCACAATTTAAAAAAAAATAGTTTTCAATTTTCTTTAAATAGTGAGTTTGGAAATTGATTTTTAAAAAACTGTTCATTAAAATAGCTATATTTAAAAATAAAATAAAAGGAGAGAGGAGAAAAAAGGATTTACAAAAAATATAATTAGTATTGCATTGTAAGTGTAAACGTTGTTTTTTAATAATTTTTTTTCTGGTTTAAGTCATTTTTTTAGAAAATTTTCCCTTCTGGCTAATCGGGGAGAATAGGTCCCCCTTCCTAAAAATTTTTTTTCTTGCGTCCACTAAACTTACATGCTCTAGCTTTTTATCACACCTTATGCTAATCACCCTTTAATTACATTACTAACGTTTATACCCATAATACTGTACCAATAAAGACAATATTTAAATATGTACAACAAAAAGCCATGCTTACATTTTGCTTTTATGATTCTATTCTGTAACGATTGAACTCTTTTTACGCCGAGTAAAGCATGTAATTTTTTTTTCAACAAATAAATGGACATTTTAATTTCTGATTGAGGTGCTTTGTTAAATTTTCTTTTGATACCGGCCGGTTTTCGCTGCGAACTAAGTGGTTGTTGTGGTTGCGGCTTGGGTATACCTACTGGTGCGATCGTAAATTTGAGCACAACTTCGGGTTTTGGTTCAGGTTCTGACAATTCTTCAGCACGAATGAGTCTTTTTTTGTAATCGAATAGTACCCAGAGTGCCTTTAGTATCGATTAATTAAAAAAAAAAAATAAATTCTGGTGTTCTGCAAGGCTCCGCTTTATCTCCGACTCTATTTTGTACGCGAAATACACCCACCACTAGGAGTGGCCATTAGTTTACCCTCAAGCCCATAACACTCATCTTATCCATTTGAGTTTGGCAGAAAAATTAAGGTTTCATCCATTCCTGCAAACTATCAACATGCACACAGAAATGGGTTCGAGTGTTGTAACTGAAAACACCTATAGGCTCTACACAACTGTCAATCCAATAAAATGTATTTACATATATTTTAAATTCAATTCATGTGGATTTATTTTATTTTCAAAATGGCGCGTTTTTCTAAGTCACTTTGTCATCTCAATCGCCATTCGATCGAACAATGACAAACAGTTTCTCCGCACAATTTTACATTACCTTTACATTTGAAATAAATACAAGAGTCATGATGATGTGAATATATGCTCATCTGATAACAAAAAAGATTGACAGTTGGACACTCTATAAGAAAAAAACTCTAAAAATTTTCTAAAAACCTCTGATAAAATCTCACGAAGCTAGAACAAGAAATAAAAATTGAAAAAAAAAATTATTTGACAGTAAAAACCCTTCTTTTTCTAAAAAAAATAAAAAACCATCAGATCCTTTAAGATGTCCTTTTTCTATAAAGTAGAACAGATGTATGAAACACTTATACAAAGGGTTGATCGCGATTTGATGCGATCATTTTCTATCAAATTGAAATTGACAATAAGAAAAATAATTGAAATCCAGAGGCGTAACTCAAATTTAACCGTTGCTTGGTATTGAAGGACAATTGATCTAGTTTCCCGCTTTTCCTCTGAAAAAAAAAAGTAAAAATAAAGAATGACTTCTTTTATATTTCGTTACACAGGCAAAATGTCCTTGATTCATGTGTGTATAAGCACACAATAAGAATTGTAACATTCATGTCTGCAATTGTCACTTGAATTGCAATATACGACATCCTTGTTAAAAATTCGTAACGGTTCGATTCGAACACAATCCTTTTTTGTATTTGCTTTGGAATCATATTTTGTTACATATTGAAAAGTCATCTATCAAAATTCGAGAAAAAGGATATGCAAATCCTATTGTATCTTCTGTTTTTCACTATCTCGAAAGGATATATTTATACCTCGTGAGATGCGAAATTTTTAGAAGATTCAAACATCCTTGATTATGAAGAAATCAAAGGATATTCTTGAAGTTGCCAATTGAAGTGGAAAAGAAATGAACAAAATTGTTTGCAACAATGGTCTTTTTTCTTCGCTATACGCGGATATACGATGTGGATGTCCTTGTATGCACAATTGGTTTTGGATTAACGCGCGCGGCGCATGTAATTGATACTTTATTGGAACTCTTATATGAATACTATCACTAACAATTGACTTTTGTTGGCATATATTCACATACACAATTGATGATTTATTTTGTTCTTATCTCGTCCTTCAAACAGGATTCGTCTCGAACCAATCAAATTGTTTTTACCAAAATTGAAAACGAAAGACGATGCTTAAAAATACGTTTGTATGAATAAATTAGTTTCAGAATTCACATTTTTCGTCATTAGGTATATCGGAGAGAGGATAACACGCAGCATATGTATGTGTGTGGTGTTGCCACAGAGGAAGGAAAGGACATTTCTTTGAATGGGAATCCTTAAAAGGTGCACACGTATATAGATTATAGTAGATTCGAAGAATAAAAATACTCTACCCGATTGGACAAAGGACTTTTTAATAGTTTCTCACTTTTATTTGAATTCCCTTGAATGGATCTGACACAAATGGAAGCCCTCCTCCATTACAATGGTGTCCTTGTCTGTTACTATGCAAACTGGTTGTATACCTTTAGTTATATATCCAACAACAACTGCCACACATCATAGAGGATTTCTCAATTCGTAATGGTTTCTGATGACTGTTTAAACACCACTGTCGAAAGGACCTCTATTTTGAAATTGAATAAAACAGCGGGTGGACGAACTGTCCTGTCTGCTGTCGGTCGTCGTTCATTCGAAAGGATGACTGAATGTCCATGTCCATTGTAAGATTTCCTGAACCCGATAGTCAGCTGAGTGTATACATGTTGAAGAAAAAAGGATTTGTCAATGAGTCGAACAAAACTGAATGAACAATAATAATAATAGAATGAATGAATCAGAATTGTATGCGAGCATCTATACCTACTTGAAGTGAGTATATCCTTTCAATGATGATTATTGACGCTGGCTGACGGAAAGAAATAGAAATTTTCTATGGTTTCACTAATTCTCTAGTTTTTGTTGAGTTATAGTATTTATCAATTATAGAATTCTATGGATGAAACCTTTTAACAAACAAATATAAATACGCACTCAGTTTGATGGTCATATACCTCTGGTCAGTTGCATTTCTGTAGGTGGGAAGATTATTATTAATCTTGTGGTCAGCAACAAAAATGGTTTTAAGAAAATGGAATTCACAGAACGACTGTCTTGTTAAAATATTAATATATGCCGTGCAGTATTTACACGTGGCACTCACATAATTCTATAAATATGGTCTTAAAAGGATTCTGAGTCCTGCCTGGAACACACGAAAACAGAAGGTTCTTAATGTATTTTTCAAGCGGTGGACAGACAGAAAACTTTAAAGAGTGGGATGACAGTCCAAAGTGTATAGGACACAAATCGAAATTTATGAGAAACAATGTTTCAAATAATATTTAATTTTATTTATATTTAAGAAATCACTAAGTTTAAGTATATTACCTAATTTATTAATGTGCAGTCAAAATATTAATTTAAACACCAAAAAAATTGTGAACCCATTTTTTGAAAAAAAAAAAAAGGAATTTTCAAAAAATAATTTGGAAACGATTTCAAAAATCCAAATTGAAAAATGTTTAGTTGATATCAATGAAAGTCAAAATTAAAACAAAAAAAAATGTGAGTGCCGGGACTCACGGTTAATATGTGTAAACATTAACGTGCGCGGATCCAAAACGGACTTGTTTTTGCTTGAAGGGGATCTTAAGATTTTTTTCACTGAACGCACCCATCCTAGTATGCAGATCGTAACGTTGCACACCGTAACGTTGCACGACGTAACGTTGCACACGAACTTTCACGTTTTTTTTTTTCACTCTACCGCCAGCATAGATGTTTACACATCAAAAAAAAAAGAAAACGGTTTTATGGAATGAATTGGTAACAACGAATTTTGGCAAAAATGTTTCCCAAGATCGTAAAGCAGATCGTACTAATTTAAGCACACAGACAAAAATGTAACAAATCTGTACAAACTGTTTTTGACTAAAATAAGATCTTCTACTTCGTATTTTAAACAAATTGATTTTTGGACAGGAAATACACGAATTCTGAAAGTATCTAGAATGTGTTAATTTCCAAATCCGCAGAAAAAGTCTTTTCAACTAAAATTTTCTCTTTTAGATTGACAGATATCATCAATATTTTTTATTTGTATTGAACGTTAATCACTTTTATTTTATTATTTTCATTTCTTAATTTTTTTGTTGTCCATACATCAAGTTGTGACATTGACGGACAAAAACTTTTAAAAGCTTTAAAAATGTTAAGTTTTTACGTAATTTTCAAACTATCTCAAAAGTCAAAACTTGTAAGAAATTTCATCATTTTGAAATGTTAATTTGTATGAAAAATCAGATGATTTAAAATTTGGATTTGGGAATTTTAAACAAAAATAGTATTTTATGTTTATCAAGTTCTTATATCAGCTCTTTTGTTTTAACAGGCAATTCAATAAATCGCTTGAGAAATATTGTTTTGAATATCAAACATGAAGAATCAATTTACATATATGTATCCCATAAATATTAAGTGTTAAAAAATGTCTGTAAGAATATTTATGTTACAGTAAAAAAGTAAAAACAAACAAGGAAAATTGATCATTTTGTGTGTATTGGACTTTCATAAAATGTGTTGTAAAATATTATTTTCATTCAAACTAATGTGTTTTATTAAATTGCAGTTTAAAATTAAATAAACCAATAAATAAACTCATATTCGTTGCTAAATTAACCTTTATTGATTTTTTATACTTCAAATATTGGCATGACAAACCATACAAATTAAAATTTATCTCAAAAAATTAATTTTACGTCACTTTTGGCTTATCAAAAGTTTACCAAATACAGGGTCATTTATTTCGTGGTTGTTGTTAGTTGTTGTTAGCGCTGCCATTTTACACCTGTTCAGCTGTCATTTGAAGTATCATAAGATGGGGCAACAAGCCACACAACACGAACAATTATAGCTGTATTACGTGAGAAGTTTCCTGGTCGCGTTATTTCACGTTTTGGCGAAGTCAATTGGCACCATTTTTTTTTTTTTTTTCCTGTAAGGCTTCGCAAAAATCCGTGCTTACGCGAATAATTCTCGAACTCTAGACACATTAAAATCCAATAGTACTCAAGTTTTGGCAGAGATACCGTATGAAATGTGCGAAAAAGTTGTTAAAAATTACCTCAAAAGAGTCGCATGCTGCGAATCTTCCCGAGGCGGCCATTTGAATGATTTTGTTTCTCACACTTAATGGCAAAAGTCCAAACTTTATAATGAAATAAAATTTTCATTAAAAATGTATCTCTGTGCGTGCTTTATTTAGCTTTAGTTTCGAAAAATTAATGACCCAATACTATCACTTCTGAATCACAGAGCGCGGAAATTTATGGATATAGTCAAAGTCAGGGCCTTAGTGACTTAAAGCTCTCAACCATTCTTTTCTGCGTGTTGTTTTTTTTGTATTGGCAGGAATGGAGGGGACCTACAATTTTGAGCCAAGTCTGAACGGCTTAGGTAAGAGGTAATTATGGATGAATCTTTTGGAAGATTCATCACTTCCTCTTAAGAAGCAGTAGACGATTTTTTTAGGCGGACGGGGCTGAGAATCCAACCCAGAAACTTATATTTACTTGTCATTAATCAGTGAGCAATAAAGAAGTGGAAAATCAAAAACAAAAAAATTAAGTACATTGTGTACTTCCACTAAATGCTTAGTAAAATCGGCAAGGTTTGTATATTTTCCAAAAAATCTCTAAACTTATCTTTTGACTTTGACGGTTAACTTTTTCAAATATTATGCAAGCACAAAAAAAATTCCCCCAGTTATCTGAGGTCTCATATATTTTCCAGTTTTCAAAATTGAGCAAAACTTATAGAATTTGCTGAAGAATCCTGTACATTTAATTGAGATTTCCGATATATTTTTGAACTTTTGGACTTTTTTAGAAAGCCACGTGAAATGTATGTGCACTTTCGGCCATTGTAGACTTATGACCCGTAGTTATGTGTAATAGTAGTTCTCTCTCAATTTGTAAACGAAATCGATGTCTTAGGAACAATAAACGTGGTTTCCTTCATACCATCCGGCGCGTGGTCTGTACATCTATGCGTCCAGGTATTCATCGTACTAAAGCCTCAATGGGTTAACAAAAATGCCTCAAATTCTGTTTAGAGCATTTTTTTTGTCATTTCCTTGTGGAAAAAATCGATTTTCAGTTAAAGCTTCTTTTTCCTTTTTATTTTAAATTGTTCTAACTTGACTTTGATAATTTATTAAGCTTCGTAACTGTAATGATCAAAATATTGACATTTTTTGAGAAAATATCGAAATATCCTCGTAAGGTTCATGAACAAAATTCCTAAGTTTTGGTGTTGGATTCGCTTGTTCAATTTTTGACGGAGTTAAATCTCATTTTCTTGAACCCGCCTAACAGCTTGATCAGTTGTATTAGGTATGTATGATTCTGCAGTCCATTATACTTCTGGCCATACCCGCCCCTTCTTAATCCACCTTCATTTATACATACAATTGATTTTTCTTGATGTCTTTTGGTTTCCTCGTCCAATTAATAGGATATAAGAATTTGTGACTGAACAGGAAAAATTTAACAACGCCTAAAATAGAGTGACACAACAATAACTATTAGGCTTATTTCGGTGACACTTAATTTAAACATACAAAAAGCCGGCATTACAAAATACAATAATGCTCTCTGGTAAGTAGCCAGTATATGGTCTATAAAATACGAATATAACAAAAGCAATTCATTCAACGTTATACTGACCGTGTCAATCAAAAGAACCGATTATTTATCTAGCGGCAAAAAAATATATCCAAAGAGTTATATGTAGGTACCGTGACAATTACAATAATTGTGATTGTTGTCATTTTTAAATTGCTTCTGGCATTTAGTGCGGGACACTATTTCTTTGAAGGTAGGTATATAGGCAAAAGGCATAGGTATTCTTATACCATAAGAAAAATTAAACCTTCTATAAGCACACCATACCATTCTCTTTCGTCTTTGGTGTTATTGTTGGATATTTTTGTGTTTTTTTTTTTTTTTTGCTTCGATTTTGGAATTCACAATTTAAGTTACATTTTTCTGTTGGACATTTCCACATTGTATTCATTGAATGTACGTTCATTATGATAATCTGATTGTCCGTCTGTATAGTGACCAAAATAATGTATTAGGACCTATAGAAATATGAATAGAAAAAAATATATTTCTTCAAAAATGCCGCCAAGACCTCTCTGAGTCCATGAGTATTATAAAATTTAGCTGGGTATAAAGTAAATAGAACCTTAAACTTATGGTACTTAATATTTTATAAGCGACTAGTTTAAAGGAGAGTAATTTTAAATTATATATTAATGTTAAATATAATTTTCATTCTAAATTTAATATTAATTGAAAATTCAAATGTAAGTTGGCCACACAATTTTTCTGGATTTCACCTTGATTGGAATTTCAAGACAGCGGAGTTCAGAAATGTAGACTAGAAGCATAACATGGTGCAATCTAATTCATATAATGTACTAGCATTGATTGTACTGAAATTGATTCAACGAAATACGAAAATTTGCATTCGAAAAAACAAAATATATTCTCAGGACGACCACGCAGTCAGCGATAGAGCAACTGAGCGACAAGTGTATGCGACAACTGGATATTTATTGAGCGACAATTCTCTTGAACAGATATAATGCTGTGAATTCTGTTGCTAATAAGTAACTTTCGCAAACTTTTTAATCGATTTGAAGATATAGCACTTTGTCGCTCAGGATTCAGTAAAAAAATAAAACAGATTTAAAAGCAGAGCGACGTCGCTCTGTCTCTCAGAAATGTCACTCAAAACTACGTAGCCGCAACCATACAATCACAAATGTTTTAATTTATTTCTATCACTCAAGATTTTGTCATTCTGTAGCTCTGTCGCTTGTCCCTCACTGAGTGGCCGATCTGTAAGTATTGTTACAGTGACCAAAACCCAGGGGCCAAATTACGGCATCAGTGACTGATCGAGTGAGTGCCATCAGTGATCGAATGAACGAGTAAAACCTATGGGGATGATGACTCCATAACGTGAGCGGTAATGCCAAACTCACATAATTCAGTCACGTATTACTCGATAACTGATGCGGTAATTCGGCCCCAGAAGTAAATGATTTCTCACCAGTACACGATTGTCCAAGGTGATATTATTTCGCTGACATAGTCTCCATTTCGAGAGGAATTTCTGAATATATGTTTTTTTTTTAGAGATATTGAACTTTGAAATGGAATAAAACAAAGATGATTTTTTTAAATTGACATGAAATTTACTTTATTCGAACGATAATCTTCTGGCATTATAATTTAAATATGATTTCTGGCATATGACCGCCACTGCTTGCTCGGACGTAGTCTAAACTGGAAGTCCAATTTTCGATGACGTTTTCCAACATTTGTGGCTGTATATCGGAAATAACGCGGCGAATGTTGTCCTCCAAATGGTCAATCGCTTGGAGTAGACTAGCGACTTCACAAATCCCCACAGAAAATAGTCAAGCGGCGTTAAATCGCCGATATTAGAGGCCAAATCACGGGTGCGTAACGTGAAACTATGCGGTTGCCAAACGTTTCATTCAATAAATCAATTGTGCCACGAGTTGTGTGACATGATGAGCCGCACAGTGGTTCAGTTTGTATGGGAGAGCGGAAAAAAGTCTGTTTTATCTGAACGGTTTAACGGATTTTAATAACATTTGGCAAACATGTTTGGATTAGTCTTATACATATTTGGTCAAAATTTGGTTGGAAAAAAAAATAATTAGAAACAAAGTTATTGACATTTTTCTAAAATTTGAGGGTTGTGATGTTTGTATGGGAGAGCGGAAAAAAAATCTGTAACATCTGAACTGTTTAACGGATTAAAATGAAATTTGATTCGCATTTTAAAATTAGTTTTATACACATTTTGTCAAAAATTGGCTAAGAAAAAATCATTAGTAAAAAAGTTATTGACTTTTTTTCTAAAATTTGAGTGTTTTGATGTTTGTATGGAAGAGCGGAAAAAAGTCTGTTAAATCTGAATTATTAAACGAATTTTAATGAAATTTGACACACATGTTAAGATTCGTCTTACACATGCTTGGTCAAAATTTGGTCAAGAAAAAATTATTAGAAAAAAAGTTATTGACATTTTTATAAAATTTGAGGGTTTTGATGTTATAATTATTTATATAAAAGTTTTTTTTTAGTTTCGACAATTCTGCTTGTATAAATAATGCAAGAGCCTTATCCGGATCAAATTGTGAGCAGGAAAAGCTCTCTGATGTTGCTGCATAGTTTATCTCTTCTTGAGGAAATATATTTCTAATTTCGTCCCTCTTATACCTTTTAGCTCGATCACAGCATTCGTCAAAACTCTTTCGTGGTCTTCCCATATTAGTTGACGTTTCGGGCAATACACTTTGGGTTAGTTCTACTTCGAAAACTCCTTCGAGCCCATGAGTGTATTTTTTTTCAAAATGACTTTTTTTTCTATGAACTGCGTTCCATCGACTTAAAAAATGAGACACAAAACGTTTCTTTAATTCTGACACCACAGTTTCTATTTGCTCAGAAATTAAGTTGGGGTATTCCCTTACAAAATATGGTCGAAAATTTTGAACATCATTACCATTAGTAATAAGTTCACTACACAACACCGAATAAGGAATTTCGACTGAATCCATTTTAATGTTAATTATATTTCACTTCACTTTCACTTATTGGTTGATCAAAGAGTAAACATTTTTCTTACACACCTTGCACAAATGCTCAATAACTCAATACTGACTTTTTTTCATTAATCCTTTATATATATAGATTTAAGTAAGAGATTTTATTCTTATAAGCCATTACTAATCCTTACAGGTAATACAAAATTACGCAATACACAACAAAAACAAAGCAATAAAACTCTAAAAAAAAACACCTTTTTTTTATTTTTACCTGTCTTACTTTTAGCGAAAAATTAAAAAAAAATAAAGGAATATCCCTAATCCTTTTCTTTATTTTGTATTAAGCTCTATCATATAATTCAAAATATCATAAAACTCTATTATTTTTCGTGTGTTGCTTTCAAGAAAATTGAGTTGAAAGTTGAAAAATTTTCCAGGCAGAAATAAATGGTTTCGCAAAATCGAAATTCTCAGCCCTGGGTCAATGTATTAATTTTGTTTTATTTTTAAAATAAAGTTTGACATTTTTTCTTAAAATAATGGGCTTAACCAGTTCATTCTGACAATTAATAGCGAAGAAATAAAACTTTTTGGTAAACACCACCGTCAAGACGGAGTTTTTTGAAATCCGATTCAGTGAAACATTTTTGAGCATAACTTCCACATCTGCATGCATCTGCAGCTGATTTTTTCTGTGCTTTAACATGAATGTATGGAGCATATGCTGGCATACTTACTTTCTTGGTATCTTTTGGCGCTTTTTTTTAAATCAAAAAGTTTTTAAAAAAAAACATTTTTTTCTAGTACTAAAGCTTCAGGCTACTTATAGAAGGTATCTTTCATAAATAATCAATATTTTTTTTTTATTTTTAGATAATCGAAAATAGACCAATTAAATTATTTAAGAAGCTAGAGAATTTATTTGCAGGAACTTCGGAAAAAAACATCTCAAAATTTGTTGAAAATATGGTTCGCAATTTGAGTAAAACTATTTTTCAACTTTGAGGGCTTGTAAATCAGAACATACAATATATATGTTAAAAAATACTTTTAAATCATACGCCCGGGTTATCTAAGAGTACTTAAACATAAAGTTTAAAAGGATAGATATGACTTTTCAAAAGACTTTTTTCCGCTCTCGCACCACTGTGCGCCGTCTTGTTGAAACTACAGCTCCTGCACATCATGGTTGTTCAATTGATGAACGAAAAAATCAGTAATCATGGCTCTATAGCGGTCATCATTGACTGTAATGTTCTGGCCAGCATCGTTTTTAAAGAAGTACGGACCAATTATTCCACCAAACCATAAAGCACACCAAACAGCCAGTTTTTGTGGATGTAACGCGGTGTCACAACATACATACATTGAGGATTATCTTAACTAAAAATATGGCAGTTTTATTTATTGATGTATCCACTCAACCAAAAAAGAGCTTCATCGTTAAACAAAATTCGCTTATGAAAATTGGGATCAACGGCAATCTTGTTTTGGGCCCATTTGGGCACAATTTGGAAGCGTTGTTCAGGCGTCAGTCTATTCATATTGAAATGCCAAACCAAACTAAACAAAAATCACTTGACAACTGACAAAATGGCCGCCAGTTGAAATATTTTTGCCAACTTAAAGTTCTATACCTCTTAAAAAAAACACCCATTACAATTCAACAGAAGACCATCAACAGTTTAAAAATCTACTGGCACCCGCTTAAACTCCGTCTCAAATAAGATTTTAATTCCTTTTCAATCAAAAATACTTAATCTTTATACAAAAACTTATACAACAATTGCATAATAGGTACTTCTATTTTTCTATTTTATTTTTTGTTTGATATTCCAAATAATTCTAATTCTATGCGCCAAGACAAAACAACAACAATACAATCACAGTCACATTTACATCAACCCCCAGCATTGTTGTATAGCCTATAGAGAAGATGCAAAAATAGAATTTGCCAAAGGACTTATTCCATTATATGGTCACAAAGATTTGCCGCCATTGTTCGCGTCATATATCCCATCGAATTAAATTCGAATGCGAATATGATCGATTCCATCGGATTTCCATTGAACCTTAAAGATACAACTGTCAGATGGACTGCCATTATAGCGATTGATATGAACCTCTATACCTTTCTGGATCTGGACAGACGGGTCGAGCCACAGAGATTATAAACAACAACAAAAAAAGTAAACACAAATGAAAATGAGAAAAAATAGATTCGATTTGACTCAGGTTCAGGAGCAAACATAAAAAAAAAATAAAACAGCAGCGAGCATCGAAGAAGGAATTAATTTTTATCTCATCTCATTTATTTCATATGTAGTACAGCGTTTATTGTCCTTGTTCGATTGGTTTGCAGTAATATGTCTATAAGGATTCCATTCTGGAATTGTCATTTCGATCCTTGCCATTGTCATGCGATTGCAATATTCTTCCCATGCGTGTCTTTCTGCTTCTTATATTGTCACAAAAAACTACAAAACTGCACATACCTACACAATATATTATATTATTCCTTCAAGTTGTGTTGTCCTGTTGCGATAGCAATCTTTGTGATTGATCTCAAGAGTATCAATTGGTTTTCCGTTAAGTTGAGGTTCTTTAAGGGACTCTCCATCAGCATATACCTAAAAAAAAAAAACAAATTGCTAATTCCTTCTTTCTTCCATTATTATTGTCCATGGAAAAAAATGAGAAATATACTTGAGAAGTACTTATCCCTTTTTTGTGGTTGCGGATACCATGTCATCTTTTTGTCAGAAACAATTTTTTTTTGTCATTTTCTTAAGTGTCCTTAAGATAATGCAAAAATCTTAACTTAAGAATGAGAAGGGATTTTGCCAAAATATATAAATTCAAACACCATGTGGTCGGTACGGTTATCGTCGGTCCGTTGCGTGCGTCGTTGTCGGTGTTTGGTCAGGTCATCCATTCAGGCCAGACAGAATGACGCCTGAAATATTATGGAAGACTTCGTTCGCCGTATGCAAACTTTCCTGGCTTTGAGGCGAGTAATGTGAATGGAATGCGCCTGATGTGATGGGATGGATGAGGTTTTATATGCAAGTCATCTTTTCTATTGTCGATGTAAAAAATAACATTTGCTTTGATTGATCGATGTTATATAGTCTTTTATTTGTGTGTTTTTAAGGGTCAAGATAAGTGGAATGGAGGCGATTATCAAAAGAAACACAATGGTGCTCTTGAAAACTTCATGTCATGTGCGGGGTATTGTGCGTGCAGAGATGGTCCATCTCTTTTTTGTAAGGAGTGTTTTTTTTTAGATTTATTTAATGAATTTTCAGGTTTCGACCAAAGTATGATTTGCACAAACTTAATTCCCAATTATTTTTCACACCTTTTTCGAACGAATACGTATTTTTTGTTCAAAATTCGACGAAAGAGAAAGTGAGTTATTGAGCTATATCCTTTCAATTTGATTTAAACAGGGATCATATTGTTAAGAACATTTCTATCCAATTTATCAGAAGAATACATAATTTTACTCGCCTATCTATGATCTAAGTTTTATCTTCAAATTCATATAATGGTCAGTTGAAAAGTGAAACATTGTTATGTAAGTATCCAAATTCCTATCGAATATACCAAGTTATTCACCTTTTTTTAATCGCTGATATTTTTAAAAGTTGTTCACCAAATTTTTCAGTCTATTTCAATTTCGTTTGAAATTTTTAAATAGATGAAGATCTAAGACACAAAAATCGTTTTTCCTTCACCTTATCTTTTTCTTTTTTTTTTGAAAATAGAACTTTTATTATTATTTATTCTAAACATAATATGTAATTCCAAGTTTTTTTCTTATCAAAATTTCAAAATTCATTGGCGAAATTAAAAAAATTCTAGCTCTACTTTTATCAAAATGTTTCCTTTGCTATTTTTTTAATGTATCATAAAGTGTTCTTACTTAATATAGTTTTAAAATATTAAAGTCGTAAAATGTGCGGGTATTTAAAAGTTATGATATTTAAAATTCTGCGATTCTCCTTATTAAAATATCGAAAACATGGATATAAATAAGTAGATAAATTCCAAAATGTCGGACCTAAATCCGGGGGATCCATAAACCAAAACCAACCCATATTGAAAATGCCTGTGCCGGCTCAATTTTGCACAGTGTGATGAACGAATTTTTTGAAGTACTTTTCATTTTACTTTTACTCATTTTCAAAATTTTCAAAAAATACAAGTTTTTGAGTATCTATACGATATTTAGAATTTAAAAGGATCAAAATAAGAAAGTGATAAAGTAATCAGTAGATTGCTTAAGGGCTGGTGAAACAGAAAGCGGTCGCGCGGTACGGTCAACAATTCATCATCATCATCGGGGTCCGGTCCTGGCCTCTTTCAACAAGTCTCTCCACCCATCCCGGTCTCGAGCCGCCGCCATCCAGTTGCGCACCCAAGGCTCCGGGCGTCCTGGTCTACGCCACCTCTCCAGCGCAAGCATGGTCTACCACATTGTCGTCTACCATAGAATGTACCACAAAGAACTTTCCGAGCAGGTTCCTCTTCGCTCATGCGAGCTAGGTGCCCTGCCCACCGGAGTCTACCGAGCTTAATTTTTGTCACGATATCCGCTTCAAGGTAGATAGCGTACAATTCATGATTGAACCGTCTCCGGAATTGTCCTTCCTCACATATGGGACCAAAAATTCTCCTTAAGGCTTTTCTCTCGAACACGGCTAAAAGGTCGGAGTGCCTTTTGCTAAGCACCCAAGTCTCGGATCCATATGTGAGTACTGGCAGGACCATGGTCCTGTGCAGCAGAAGTATGGAAGTTATGGTGAGATTTCTGGATTTGAAGAGCTTTGACAGACTATAGTGGGCTCTGTTGGATTTGAGAAGCCGCCCGCGTATTTCTTCTTCTATATTGTTATCGGCTGCTACTATTGACCCAAGGTATTTAAAGGATTGCACCAATTCAAATTCGTGCTCCGCTACCTTGATTGTTTGACCAACTGTTCCTCTCGGTCGAACAATCAAGGTAGCGGAGTACGAATTTGAAGTGGTGGTCAACAATTCACAAGCAATACAAAAAACGCTCGACCTTGCTCTGTTTTGACAAGGCCATTACTATGCTTATGAACGCCTTTAAAAGTATGCAGAGAATTTCATTTGAAGCATATTGCAGATGTTTTAGGAGATGGAAATGCAAACTACAGATGTTCTTTATTTAGGCAAAATGTTGAACAGTGCACTGATACCTATTAATAAAGAGTTTGCAAACAAAATAAAATACTTTGTACGTTGTAACTATTTATTAATTTATTCTGTGGCAATTTTTGACTTTGCTTTGTAACGTTGTGAAGCAAACATTTTTTTTTCCAGTTTTCTACGCCGAATTTTTATTTTTTTCATTTTGACGTAGTTGCTATTTTTCAGTATGAAAAGAACACTTTTGGGGCCATTTTGCATTTCTATGTTGGTTTAATTTTTTTTAAATACGTTCAAATTTTGTGTTCTTAAAAATCAGGGGCCTCATTACGTAAAATAAAAATGATCAAACGATATCGTTTTGAAGATACATAGCTATCTTTTTTTTTTTTACTGATATGATAGAGATAGCAATGATGGAAACGATATCGTTCGATCGTTTTCATTTAACGTGATGAGGCCACAGGGCAATTGTTCATTGTTCTCCGCGGACGGGAATTTTGAAAGAAGGCCTCAAACTGTAAAAATAAACCAGTTTTAGGTTTTATTTTTTTATTTTTTTAGGCTTTTCATAAAACGAAAATAGGTATATTTTTTTTTTTTTGGGTCATTTTTCACTGGGGACAAATTTCATTTTGGCTTGTGTATATAAAATTACAATTGTTTTGTTTTTGTTTTTGTTTTTGTTTTTTTTTTTTTATCTGCAGCCTACACTACTCAAGAGGTTTTCTTTAAATTTTTAATTTAAGGTTTCTTATGGCCGATTTCATAAAGCCCTTTTAACTGTTTAACAGGTTTTTAAATATTTAAATGACGTTTGTTCCTTACAAAATAAGTCATTTAAAAATTTAAAAGCCTGTTAAATGTTTGTGAAACCAGAGGGGAAATTGAAATTTTACCGTTATATGAAAGTTAATTTATCTCGAAAACGGCTGTTACGTATTTGATAGCTTTTGTTAGCACTATCATTGTAAAAATATGCATTTTGGAAAAAAAAACAATGCCAAAAAGTGTTATTAAGCGTAAGTAGCTGTCATAAAGCCATTTTTTTTTTATTTTTGTGTTTCTCGTAAACGGCTTGAACGATTTGGACCAAATTTTTATTCAAGAATCCTATAGAAATACTAATAATTATTACAAACTAACATTTCATACATTATTTTTCTTAAATCCAAGCTTTTTTTTGTCGAATAATCAATATTTTTTGAATTTCTTGAAAATAGGTTTCTTAGGTGTATATTATTAAATACTTGAAAATGGAATTCCAATTTTTCTTTTAAATGTTAAAGAAAATTTGTTTTAGACACAAAACTATTTTTATAGTACACTGCTATAAATATTTTTGAAATTTGAAAATCAGAAACTCAGATGACGTTCTTTATTTTGAGATTAAAAGAATTTTAGAAGTTGAATTTTTGAACAACAACAACAACTTAATGGTAGTGTTACCACCAATTGCTTACGAATTAAATTATATATCGTTTATTTTTGGCTATAGAGACACAGCTGTTTCAAGGGGTGCCAAGCCGCCTATCATCAGTCTCCTCCTTATTAGTGGTGCTGAGCTTTAATCCAATTTTATTATGAAAATCTTTCTACATGCCCACCATAGGAATCGAACCCACGCATATCAGATTTGCTCTGTCTTAGAAGTCGTATGCACTACGTATTCCACCACTTATTGAGACCACTGACGTCACAGGTCGAAAATGGTATGTTTTGTTTATCAAATGCATTTGGAGCATCAGCATTTTTCTAAGCGCCTTTAATATGCTGTCTTGTTCCGCCTTTATTTTTCTCCATAACTTATTTCGATAGACTACAATTCGTAAAGGAGAAGGAGAGGTTGGAAATTCGGTAAGAGAACAGACTATTAAGTTATTATTATTATTGATGTTGTTCAAAAATTCAAAGAAATTGACAGAATAAAGAATGGTCAAGTCTAATAAACTGAAATTCTAAGTATTAATAGTTAATTGATTGAATCTCTTCCAATTATGAAAAAAAGGTACTAACTTCCTAAAGAACTTCCAAAAGTAGTAATTTAAAAGCCGATATCAAATTGTGGCTTTGAAAATATAACCAAATTATGAATCTACGATAGTTTATAGTGTTGTGATATTGAAAACAAAAATCTGGCGCAGGTATTTTTCGGCGCCTGTAGTGGAGGTTGAAAATATCGATTTTTCAATTTTTTTTTGTCAGGAGCATTATCTTTCATTCAATTTTGAAAAATCGGGGCATGTATATTTTAAAATAAGTACGTATTTTATGTATTTAATATTTTTCGAACAATTGAGGTAGAAACATCTTTTTTTCATTCTTAAAAAAAGTGAGAATTTCCAAAAAAAGTGGGCCCAGCTTTCTTTCTACTTTTGGCCATAACTTCAAATATTGATCATAGATATTAAAAAAAAAAAATATTTAAAATAACTATATAGACCAATCGTGAAATACTTATAATTTAAAAAAAAGAGGTGCTTACTTTTAACTCGAACTTAACCCCAAATAAAGAAAAACAATACATTTTGTTTGGACCTTTAAATAAGAATAACGAAAAGATTTTCAAAACATTAAAAATTCTTCAGAAAAGTATAAGTATATCTAGAGTTTGGTTTCTTAGACAGAATGTTGGTTAAATACTGTTACCCTTTGAATTTACTTCAATTTATGTATAGGTACTTCTTTTCAACACAAGTATCTATGTATACACAATACACATATTTGAATGAATAACATTTTAACGGAAATATATCAAACAAATTCAAACATCTCAAAAGACTTTTCAAATTTAAAACAAAATGAAGTAAGGAAGCCCTTTTCTGTTTTTTTATTTAATAACCGTCTTCAAAACCTCAATGTAGCACATACATATCTGACATAAATAATGACTTTTGTTTTTCTTGTCAAACAAAAAGAACACCTCAAGCACTTGATGTGAAACGACAACGAGCTAAAATAATTATTCATTTAACCAAATCAAGTCATTAAGTTCTAAAATAATAATAAGGACTCTCTCTTAAAAGTGTTGCATTGCATCTCCCATAATCAACATTGTCACCGCATAGAAAAGACCGTCTATATACACAATACAAACTCTCATTATAAAGTGTCACATTATTAAATCCCATCACACAACATCTCATACAAATGAATCAAAAGAAAATCAGTATAGATATATAGCTACACAAAATAAAGCCTTTAATTGTTACTTATCTGAATAGGGCCCATACTTAAATGAGGACAATCACATTCAGGGGACCATTCAATTCCATTTCAATTGTTGTATCTGCTGCATGTGCTACTACATCAGCCTCATATAGTGTAGAACTTTTTCATTACCATCATTTAAATCAGTGTGTACACAAAACCATGTATATACAGGTGTACAATGCTCCCGACAAAGCCATCCATGCCACACATTTTATATACATATATTCGTACCAGTACCTAACTAAATACGTATCTAGATACTTTCAGGACCTATTCACTCGATTCTTACAAAACAATATTTTTTTATTTTCACTTCATCATTCATTAATGAAAAATACAAAAAAAAAATGAAAAGAGAGTTTGCAACAAAAAAAAAAAAAAAAATACAAAACTCGGAATGATGAATTTCGCATATTAGTGAAAGGAAAGTTAAAAAAAAAAAATAAGAAAGATCCTTCCGCCCATTCCCACTTTGGCAGAGTGAATTCAACATTCCCACACCCACATTCCCACATCTCGTATCCATTCTCTCATGCGATGGCAACAGAAAGGATAGAAAGGCGCATTCAACATCAGGATTCATCTCGCTGCGAATATATACAATCTATTCTATACTTGGTATTGTGATTGTGAGTGCTGCGCGGAGAGGATATACACATTCATCGCGCACATTGAAAAAGTCACAAATGAATGTGTGAAGTACGACTTGCATTTCATTTCACTCGATTGACGCAGACAATGGGGCTATTCTTTGACGCCCCCACACGTCACAAGAGCCCATTATAATATGCCCGGGACGGGCCTGGGTATCCAAATCATAAATACACTTAGATAAAAATATAAAAATTGTTATTTTAATGGAGCTTTATATTTCTCCAAATTAAACACATGAGTGTTTTGTTTTGAAGAAAAATGTATATGAATTGTGGAATCTCTCCAAAAACCAACGCCCTTGAATTGAAGATGTATTTCTTTAAGAAATTTGTATTTTAGTTTCAGATAAACAATAACAATTAAATTACTTCAATTTAAAAAAGCACATAAATGTTTTGAGTACAAAATTTGTATATTTGGAGGTAACTCTCCAAAAGCATTTATATATTTTTTAAGATCTCGATGAACTACCTTAAAATTTGTAAGATCACTCAAATTTAAAGAACATCTTTTCGTTTTGAAGTCATAATTACCAAGACGGTTAAATGAAACTCTCCAAAAGGCACCACTTCGCCTTCAAGGCGTCTTAGTTTAAAAAGGAACTACCCAAGCTTTTAATTAAGAGAAACAAAAACTAAGATCCTTTACTTGAAAAAAAAAAAAATAAATATAAATAATTGTATTGTAAAGGTAAATATAGTTATGTGAGAAAACTCTTAAAAGAGGATAGTTTTGACCTGAAGATACCTTTCTGCAAGTCATTATTTTCCTTTGATTTCACAAGAACAATAATTATTATGTAAAGTAGTAAAATACACAATGAGATGATTTGGAGGAAACTCTCCAAAAGCATCAATTTTGATTTGAAGTGCCTTCGTTCAATGAATTAAGGCTTTGATATTTGAAGAATAATAATTTAAATCAATTTGAAAGCACAACTCTTTTTTTAAAGACGTTTGTATCTGCCTAGATTTGTTGTTGATTTGGAGTAAACTCTCCAAAAAGCATTATTTCAATTTGATGATATCTTCGTCTTCGTGTCAGCTTCGATTTCATTGAAATAATAATTAGGTTCTTTCAATTTCCAAAAAAGCAAACATAATTTTAAAGAGGCAATTAGTTATATCAAGAAACTCTACAAAGTATTTTTTTTATGTTAATTTGTTTTTCGACAAGTTATAATTTTTCTTTTAATCAGTATCAGAGTAAAAATTATTAAATTTCTATATTTTAAAAAATATCAATTGACGTTGAAAGCAACTCTCCAAAAAACATCTCTTTTATTTCAACATGTTTATCTGAAGTACTTACTATTTTTTTACTCAAAGAAACTGCGCCTTATGTTTAAGATGACTATTAATTAAGGTTCTTTGATTTGAAGCACTGCAATTAATTTGAAAGACACAAAAAGTTGATAAAAGAAAACTCTACAAAACATTTTTTTTTTTTAACTTTGTTTTTTTAATTTTTTTTTTCAACAAATCTTGGCATGCATGACAACACTTTTTTTTCTTTGATTTGAAAAGCACAAGTACAAAATAAGTTAGGTTATTTAAAAAAAGTCTCCAAAAAAAGTCGATTTGCATTTCAATTTGTCTTCATTCAAGTCATTATGTGACTCTGAATTAAAAAAAAAACTTCAGTTTTGATTTTAAAGGAACAATTATTAGGTTTCTTTAATTTGTAAAACATATTTTTGTTTTGAAGACGTTATTACTTTATTTGAGCAAACCCTCCAAAAAAATTAATTTTGATTATGTTTTAGTAATATTTTTTATTTAATTCAAAAGAACTTTAGCCTTGGCAATGAAGATCAAAATTTAAGTTTCTTCAATGTGAAAAATATAATTAAGCTTTGAAGACACATAAAGTTCATTAAAGGTATCCACTAATAAATGAAATGACATGAAAGTTTACTCTCCAAAAATAATAACTTTTATTTGAAGAAAATTATCTTCATCAAAATAAAATTATTTGTTATTTAATTCGGTGAAATTGGGATTCCTAAATTTCTTGGCCTTAAAAAATGTAGTTTTCTTTTGAAACTTAATTTTATTGTTTTGTAGAGTTCTTATCGAATATCTACAAAGGTTTCCCTAAGGAATCTTTGTCGTTCGTTTGAAAGATGCATTTTACTAATTTCCATTTTATTACTTATCTCAAAGCTTTATATTCATAATAATCCACATGTTTTTTCTTAGTGTAGTAAACAAATATATATACCTGCATTTTCTTTTATTCAAAGCACGCGGTGTGCACACGTTCTCCAAAGTGAAATTGTAGCCTTTCTAAATTTTGTAGGATATATAATGATTGCATTAAAATTATTATCAACAGCACTGAAGAATGAGGCCGGAAGGGGTTTGGTTGAGGCACTAAAATGAAGGTTTTTCAATGGAATAATTGTTGCGAAATTCAGAAGTTTCAAATGGCGTGAATTCACCATGCATTACATTTGCAGTGTTTTTGATGTGCGCGCGATGCACTAAGGAATATAAGTACTACCTACCTTCACTTTGAATGTATAGATTTTTTTTTGTTCTTTCACTCAAATATGAATGCGTTTATTGTGAATGTATAGTGACAGGACAAAAGTTTTGCATTTGCCACTGTAATATATTTAAAAAGGCCCTTAAGTGTGAACAATTACTTGCAGTTTCTTATATTGTTAAGATTAAAATGCAAATAACGTGGAATGGAATATAGTTTTTGATGGAGAAGAACTTATCACATGTACACATCAGAGTCGCACATTTCATACCTATAATTCATGTATCATATGCCATGTCCATGTGATGTGGTGGTTTTAATGGACGTTGTTCGCTGAATAGATAAAAAAGTTTTAGTCCAGATAGTAATGTTTCTTTGACTTCATTTTCTGATGGTATGATGCTATGACCTCGATTGGGATCTGTACTGTATTACAATGAACGAAAAAAAAGTGCTTTATTTTCACAGAGCCTTTCGGTATTCTTTTTTGCCATCCCCGCTTACTTAGTCATTGTTTTTCTCACTTTCATCAAAATTCACTGAAATATTTCCCTTTTCAAAAAACATTTTTAAAAACACAACTTTACTCCCCAGTTTTGAGCCGATGAGGAAAACGTTTAGTTCAAAGGCCACAGCCCGTTATGGAGAGTTGGTTTGGATGACTGGAAGATGCGTGCTCAGGATCGTATAGAGAATGGAAAACTCCCAAGTCTCACACAGAGAATTTTGATGGGTAGGGAGCCCGTAAGTAAATAAGGACTGAAAATGAAAAAAATCCACGGAAAAGGTCAAAAACAACTTCAAACATAAAGCTTACATGAGTGTCAACTTAGCGAAACAACATTCACCCATGAAAAAGTGCAAAGGAGGATAATTTACAGTTAATTAATCGTTTATTAGCTGTGATAATTTCGAATTTGTCGTTCCATATTTTCTATGTTTTTTTCTTCTGCAGCTTTTTAAGTTGATATGAACTAAGTGAAGCACCCTCTCCAAAATGGCAAAAGACTTCTAAATTGAATGGTTTTCTATACTTAAAAATTTGCCGTTTGGTACTTTTTAATTATTTGCAACAATTTTAATTTCGTAGTGCTATGTCTTCTATGTTTTTTTTGCTGCTTTGCTAACTTGGTGTCAACTTAGCGAAGCCGCACCCTCTCAAAACCTGGTAAAAAGATTTTTTATTGTATGGTTTACTGCTTAAAATAGTTTGCCCTTAATTAGTCGTGAATGACTTGTGACAGTTTCAATTTTGTCGTGTTATGTTTTCTATGTTATTTGTGATAATTTGTCGAATTCATATAGAAACCATCAAAAACATGTTAAAAGCTTCTTATATTGAATGGTTTGTTGCTTAATAATTTGCCGGTCATTAATTGTGAATTAGTTGTGACAATTTTAATTTTGTCGTGCGATATTTTCTATGTTTTTTTTCTAAATTCATATGAAGTTAGCGAAGTACCCCCTCATATAGAATTTTCCTAGTGAAAAAATTCCTCGGCATTGACTAAAATTTTCAAAAAAGAACAGCATGAAGCTGATTTCTCCATTTTTCAGGCGAATGTCCTTATACTTTAATATTTCACCTGAATTACATTTACACACCCATTTACATACATATATACACATGTTCCTACATTGTTTGCTATTCCTCAAAATGATTGTTTTATTTAAATTTCTCCAAGAATAAATTATGCTCTGCTTCTATAAATGAAATATTAACTCAACATGTTGGGCATAGCGATGGCATATGCATGATGAAAGCATCAGTCATGAATATATAATTAAGTGGCTTTTTGTTGGTGATGTTTTGGAGCTTGAATTCCAAACAATCAACATGGTGTTAGCGTGCAAAAATTCATTGTGTTATAAATATAGTCAAGGCAAAACCCCTCAGACCCGCATTTCGAGTCCTTTTGTACCGTTTGCTGTTGTTTAACATCACGAATTCCCATTCTTCACTTACAGACAATCGAAAATCTGTATCGCATCACACCACATGTAATAATTATACAATTGAACTCATTTCCTTATACCTAACTGCTGTGTAGACAATTCTTATACAAGCACCACGGTAACCATAAACCTAGAACCATTCAATGTTTTTGAGCGATCAAATCAAATCAAATTCAATTAAAATTGTTTATTAAGCAACGAAAATTGAATGTACAGCGGTTGTATTGTATTTCATCAGCATCCAGCATCGTGGTGTATTTTCGACGATGTTGTTTTGTTATGCTGTTGGGTGACACAAACACAAACAACAAAAACCCTTTTTATAGATGTAGGTAGCATAAACATGGAGGTGTTGAAGGTCTTCTCTATGTTTCTGCTGTGAACGAGAAAGCCTTTTGTCCTTGGTTTTCTTAATTAACGTCACACTGTTTACCGTTGCATAAATATACTCTATATAGCTTCAGCTTGTACCTATACTGTTAGAATCATCTCAACCGCTATATACTAATTAACTGAAAGTTACACAGTTACACAGGGTTTATCCTTTTCTTTTTGTATATAAAACACCATCAGCAATAGCAACAGGACTGGTGGCACAGCGAGTTGTTTTGTCATCAAAGGATTTGTTGTGTTTCATAACATTGTCTGGCCTCTCTATATATATTTTTTTTATTTTATATTTTCTTTCATAAATGATGGCTGGATGATGATGGTTTTTATTGAGCTTTGTTTAAAAGGATTATACAACATTATTACTGGTTTTGGGGAGTTTTGACCTTTCGGACTGATATAATCTTGTTGTTATAGAGGCAGCTCAACAAGTGTCGCCTGTCTCGGATTGATTTGTTTTCCTGGGGGTGCTTTTTTTGTATTTAACGTTATGACTCAAGGGTTTACGAGATAATCCAAAAGATTTAAATATCATTTCTACGCAAAAAGGTTGAAACTGAAGAAGATTTATCATTTGCCGCACCGCGCTGGCTGGTCGAAAAGTGATTAACGGTGGATAATTTACGAAATTTGCACCGACAAAATCTTAAACAAATAATATCTTCAACTTAATACCTCCCCCCCATAAAATTGTAGTTTTATGTAAAAGCCAATTTCATAGTGCACACTTACCGGAATAAGTGGCACTTAATTTTCTCATATAAGGACTTTAGGCTCAGTAAGTGCCATTTTAGTGACCAACATCGGAGACTTAAGTAACACTTATTTTCAGATAACTGCACACTATGTTCAGACACCCTAATCTGCCATATTGGCCACTTAAGTGCCACTTTCTCTGATTGTGAAACTGAGCCTAAGCCTATAGTCCGCTGATCACGCTAAATTTCTCTCCAAACATCAGCTGAAATCCTAGCTAAATATTAACTTGAGAATTCAGAGGAATTTGATCGAAAAAACGACTTCGGGGATGAGCGACGCCATTACAGAAACAAAATAGAATTTCCATAAAAACTCTCGATAGCAAGTATGCAATTCACGGCGGTAATACAGTTTTTCTCCGTGCTTAAGTTAAGCCCCGACAATTCTCCGAGCTTAGCTAAGTCCGAAGGGGATTAGTTGTTGTTGCATTTAAAATGTTAATTGCTTAGCCCCGAGGGTTTTTTTTTCGACCAATTTCCTCGGGGCTTTCAAAAAAAATTCTAATATGTCTCTGGAAACAGCTGTTTTTCAAAGAAATTTTTTTTCAATATTTAAAGTGAATTTATTCAAATAAAATGGATTCCTTTATTTGACTGAGATAAATCGAAAGTTAGCAATGGCAACAACATCTGCAGTATACAATTTATTGAATGAGACATTTTCTATTTCGTACTGGGAATTTAAGTTTACAGGGTTGCCACAGGATCGTGGAAGTGGTAGCCATACGCGAAAAAACCCACTGGCTGAAAATCTGACTTGTCAGATACTAAGATTATATACCTATTCACCGTTTCGAGGCAATGCGATAAGCATGTTTTTTCTAGCCGGTTGTCCTGGTTTTATAATACCGATGCAGCTGTTCTTGGACGAATGCCATTTTGTAAAAGGTGACATATGAATTTACTCCGATGAATGGAACGTCTCAAAAATCCAAGAACTAATGCTTGTTTGTTCTATTATGGCAGCTCGATTTGGCTCGATGTTTTCTACACTTCTCTGCGGTCCTCTGTGATGGTCCTTTCCTAATATTAGAAACATTTCCAGTGATGCCTTTACTGCATTTACGGACGAAATAATTCGATTTGGATCAAGACCGCACGATGCACGGTGATGAGAAAGCCAGATTCCGCAAAGATGGGCGGCGCGCGCTGTGCACGAAGCACCATATTTTTGCAACTAAAATTGATGTAAACTCAAATTCCCATCAATGTTGTGCAACTGTTTGAACACAATGATGCAATAGGAGCTGTAGAAGATTTTTCACAAAAAAAATCTTCAACCTGTCTTCGAAATATCGAATTTTCAAAAAATAATTTTGATAATTTTTTTTTTTAATCCAAAAATAATTTTAAATATTATTTAAACTTTTTACAAGCTTCTGTCTAAGAAATGAATTTTTAATCGATTAATCAGATAATGACAAATAGTCGAAAATCAAAAAAACCATCCTATTAGTGGTATGGTATAACTACTGTAGTTGATAATAGTAACATGTAAAATTTAATAAATTTAAATGGTAGATCGCACTGATTTCGATACAATTTTTTTTATCAAAATCGAAAGAGTCGTTTTTGAGCAAAAAAAGATTTTCCTTAGCGGTTTTTAAATATTTGTATGGAAGATACCGTTATTTTTAGTTATAAGAATAATTTATGTTTAAAATCTTCTAGATAATCTTAAAAGAACTGCTTTTTACCATGTTTAAAAAAAAATAGGCTTAATTGTTTTTGAAATATTGAGTTTTAAACAAAAAAAATTCAAACGTGTGGGAGGAATGTCCAAAAAAACGCTAGGTATACCAAGTTTAAAGAAAATTGACTCATCCGACAGACGAACGTTTTTGCGAAACCCACTTTTTTCGTCTTGTCAAATTTAATTAAAACCTCTAGTTCGATTTTTTTTACGAATCCATAACTTGCCATATACAACCTACATACATTGTATATCGCAAGTTAATAGCTCAATCTTACCTAACCATCAAAAATACTATATTTTAATACTTAGACGCATGCTTTTAGTATGAAAATCTCGTCTGGAAAATTGTGATTGGTGCAGAAATAGAAACAGATTTTCGAAAGACTCATTTAGTGAATTCTTTTCTCAAGGTATTTATGGAGGCCAAGTCTTTAAAAATTAATAAGGGGCAGCCGGGAGCTGTAATTTTGAATGAGTATCTAAATATCGGGTAAATGTTTTTTTTTTGTGGTGATGGAAAATATAAATTTATATACATTTATATACCCACTCCTTCCAACCACCCACTTGAATGTCGTATTTTGCCCACCCATTCCGAATTGATTTTCACACACTTTTATATAAAATCTTAAATTGTGTCAACCATTTCCCGCATACGTCTAACAGCTATTCATACAATTTTGAACTATTTTCTAATTGTTACATAAATAAAAGCAAACCATTAAAAAATTCTATCCTGCAACAAATTTCCTCTGCTCTTTTCAAATGCACGTTTTAAAATCGCTTCAAGAAAGAAAGAAGAAAAAACTCATAAAAAAAGGATTGCAAGCAAGTACATAAATGACACCCTTTTCAATACGTTCCGTTTTTTTTTTTTTTTTTTGCAAAATGTAAAAGAAATTGAACATCATTTGGCACTTAACCGCAATTTCTTGATTCTAAGATTGTTTTTTTTTATCACCACACCAACATGCAGCAATATAAGTATAAAAATCGTGTATCACACAAAAAAAGTAAAATGAAACATATAACATCCTTTGATGAAAGGACATTTGCAATGAAGACAGAGAGTACAATAAAACATCAAAAATAGGAAAACCTCCCAAGTCCCAACTTCGCCCAAAGGCAGTAAATCAAAAAGTTAATGAATTTATTAGATTCAAATCTCAACAAAACATTTTATTGATCACTACACAGTTAAATCAATGATATCATATACCCTACACACATATATACATATATTTAACCCTTTCCTTTGGCACTGCCTCGGGGGCAGTTTTTCACCACCCCTTTGTGAGATTTTCATGAATTTTCAAAAAATCACAATTTTAAGCGATAAAGAGTTATTGAACTAAACAGAAAAGGGGTGGTTATAGTGGTGTTATCACATTAGCCCATAAAGATGATACAATAATTTGGAAATGCCTATAAACGTGTCCTTGGGAACATTAACTTTGCAAAAAAAAAATGTCACCGTTTTGCAAAAATCCTAGATAGGTATAGTTACAATTGGGAAAGTATTTTATCTAGTTTAAAATATGTGATGAGAAACGCCCCGAATTGAAATATCGATTTAAATAAAATGTCGTTTAAAAATCTACCATCAGAGAGGATATGGTTCAATTGATTTTATTAGCACTATACGTGCCATTTAAGAAAAAAATAAAATAAAAAATAACACGCACAAAAAAATATTGAAGGGTGAAAGACAGGATTCGAAAAAAAAAAAAATAAAACGAGACAAAGTCAAATGACTCAATTATGCCCAAATGAAACCATCATCATCTGCCATCAGGAAGCAATAAATTTAAATCGAATATTGGACGAAGAAAGAAACAAATTTGAATGAGAATCCTTTTTTGGTTGTTTGGTATTTTTTTTTCTTTCTATTTTCCAATGGAACAATGGAAAAACTTTTGTAGCAGATTTGCAAAATGAAATCGATGAATAAAATTTAATGACCGTTGCGAAATATTTGCAAATATGTTTGCTGAATATTAAAACATCTGCGAGATATAATAAAATTATGGTATTTTTGTACAGACATTTTAAAGTTGTATAACATGGTTATGGGTTAAGTGTAACAAATAACCATTGACGATCAGGGTTAACATGATAATTTATTCATCCGCACACAAAAAATTGGGTAGGTATAGCAATACATGCATGGAGCATGGCAAGATTTTAAATTCATTATTGACCTACTAATTTTTCACTTAGGTAAAGAGGGAGACATATTAGTATTATTAATGATTTATTTGACCTAAAAAAATTTAAAAAGGGAAATGGAACAACAACAAAGTTATTATCTAAAAAGAAATTGAAATACCACTCTATTTTAACATTTCCTAGCAGAAATCACCAAGGATTTTATGTGCGTGAAGTTAGCATCGGCATTTTTGATTTTCAAAAAAAAAAAAAAATATGCTGTAATGTGCTCAGCTTGTGCTCAACCTGTGCCGTAAATATTTTTCCAAAATTCGCAACTTTGCAAATTTTACGTATACATTTTATTGCAAAATTACGATTTTCTTGAAAAGCAAAGTTGTGCTGTTTTATGCTTAGTTTGTGCTGAACAAAACCAAAAAGATAAAAAAAATGCATATTTACACATTACAGCAGAACTTTTTGCCGTAAAACTTGCAAATATTCAAATTTTTTTTATCTTTTTGGTTTTGTTCAGCACAAAACAGCACAACTTTGCTTTTCAAGCAAATCGTAATTTTTCAAAAAAATTAGCCGTAAAATTTGCAAAGTTGCGAATTTTGGAAAAATATTTACGGCACAAGTTGAGCACATTACAGCACAACCTTTTTTTTTTTTGGAAATCCAAAATGGCGATGCTAAACTTTACGCTATGGGGCTTCGCAAAATTTCGTAAGAGTATGCAAATATGCGAAATTTTTTTATAATTTCGATTCTAAGAACGAAAAATTGTGCAAATCTTGATTTTGCAAAAAAATTCATGCGTAAAATTTGCGAAGTTGCGAACTTTGCAAAAAGATTTACTGCACAACGCAGTACAAGTTGCGCATATTAGAGCACACCTTTTTTTTGAAAATCAAAAATGGTGATGCTAACTTCACGCACTTAAGGATTTTCCCAAATAAATGCTTTAAAGGAAAGAAGCAAAAGTATACTCTTATCTTATGAGCGAAAAATCGTGGAGCCAAATTTAAAGACTGTAGGTGAAAGTGGGTATGCAAAGGTAACGGTGGGTCGATTGTAACATTCAATTTTTACGAAAATATAGAACTGTGTGCGTTCAAGCACAATTCTTTACAATCAGGTACTGAATACACCAAACTTAGTACAGTCGAATATACCTACCATCAAAAGCCAAAAATGTGAAATTTCAGTGAAAACTTAATTTTTTTGGTCTTGAGTCTTGAAAAAATAAACAATATTTCAAAAATCGAATATAGAGTAAATATTTCGACAAAATAGGCATACTGGTATCTTCTTAATATGATTTTTAATATAAAAAAGCGTGGGGTGTTGTAACAATTTCCGTTCAACATGGCCCGATAACGATCGCCATTGACTGTAACGGCCACTCCTTGCTCATTTTCGAAAAGTGGCCCAATTATGCCTCTGGACCAAAATCCGCACCAAACAGTATTTCGTTTTGGGTGTATCGGCTTTTCAATGTATGCGTGCGGGTTTTCTGTGCCCCAAATGCTACAATTGTGCTTGTTTACTACCCGCCAAGATCAAAATGAGCTTCATCTGAAAAGATGATTTTTTTTTGGCAAAATCGGCATCTTCTCTAAGTCGATCGCAATCCCACTTAGCGAAGCGTATACACAACCATATTCGTTCAGCGGAAGGATAAAACTAATTATCTGTCAAATCAGACATGAGCTAAGTGTTACCATTCACGAAATAAGCACTAGTTAAAAAAAAATTGTCTGAGTGCCGGGACTCACGGTTAATATGTGTAAACATCAACATGCGCGGATCCAAAACGGACTTGGTTTTGCTTGAAGGGGATCTTAAGATTTTTTTCACTGAACGCACCCATTTTAGTATGCAGATCGTAATGTTGCACACCGTAACGTTGCACGACGTAACGTTGCACACGAACGTTCACGTTTTTTTTTCACTCTACCGCCAGCATAGATGTTTACACATCAAAAAACGTTAGATGGCGGACCCATTATATAAAGTGGAGCGGATGCAATATTAAAGCATCAATAATTGCACAAATAAATAAATTTAATTGTAAAACTAAAAAAAAAGTCTAAAAACAAATTCCAATAAACAATTTTTATGTAGAACTAAGTAAGTCAACCACATTGGGTCATAACTTGTTTCGGATAACGATATTTCCGCAACCAATCCTTGTAAGAGGTCGTAGTTTTCAGTTACGTATGAAAAATTAACAGTCCTTTCCGCTGATATAAATCAAAAAAATGTCTAGCTTTGGTTCTCGAAATATTCACATCTAAAATGATATTACTTTGTGTACTTGTGTTAGCGTTCTGTTTTTTTTGTAATTTATTTATATTCCTGGTGAAAATTCTTTTTCCGCACAGAATTTTCATCAGGAAAATTAATAAATGCTTTTTTAAAACGAACAATATTTTCCCAAATTTTATTCAAGTGATTTTAAGTGATTTTTAAAACATTCTTTTTATTTTTCAAATTGTAAATTAGCACGTTAAAGTATCCAAAAGTAATTTCTTCGTAAGAAAATATTCACAAATTATCAAAAATTCTCTTGTGTATAGGGAAAAAGTGCGGATTTTTTCAAATGGCCCAGGTAATTTTTTTTATTTGATGTATACTATCACTCTTTGTGTATTACTCGGAATGATTTGACGTAATATAGCTGATTTTGTAATTGAGATTGAGAACGATGAATGAGGCCATGCTTTTTTCGATTCCATTCTGTGAAGACAATTCTTCGTGATTCGTTGCGTAGAAGTCCGTTCGCAGATTTGTTACGATGGATTCTGTGAATAAGTGCGGCTAGAATATCCAGTATAATTATATAGTTGAATTGTTTTTCAAAATATTCTCCTTTCATTCGTTTGATGTAATGTTTGAAGCACTTTTTCCACTCTGATTATGAAGTATATATGTACCTTCCTCCAAAACACGAATTTTAAATGCATCAACCACTTCTTCTAGGCGTCGAACAGCTCTTACCTTGCATTTTATGTTTGATATTGCGGAAATAAGAAGAAATAATTTTGTGCCAAATCAGTACTGTACTTGTCCTGAATATGTTGATAAATTCTTTTTACCTGATGAGAAGAAGGTACATTGAAAGAAACCCTCTTAATCCGAATTTTTCATGAGGTAATATTTTTTCGACATAAACAATTTTTAGGATTCGTTATTCTTTCAAAACCTTTTCGTATAGACTTTGCTTATTTTGTTAAGCAAACTTTATTAGCCAATAACTAACAGCAATATTTTAAAGGAGTTGGAATCGGCACAAAACTGTAAAGCAGGAAAATGAAAAAGGAGTAATGAAAGCTAACTCAATTTAGAAAAATCTGATATATTGGCATAAATTCTGAATTTTTGTGATGGGTTAGAGGGGTATATGGGGACGAAGTAGTTTATTTTTTGGGGACCATAAACTCTTAATATACCTATAACATCTTTCTAAAAAAAATGTACGGAACCAGTGATGGGACATGGGAGCATTTTTGAGAGAAATGTATGTTCAACCAGTGTGAAAATTCCCTTTTTATCTCACATTATGTTTCGTTTTTTATTTCCCGCATGATTAAAAAAATAGTTTATTAATAACGACGCATGTAAGTACCTACATATGTATGTAACTGAAATTTATTTTTTCTAAAAAAAATAAATTTCTTACATAAATGTGATTTAAAAAAAAAAAAAAACAAAATCTAATTTTAAATTTTATTACAGAAGTCTATTAAAGAAACTTTTGCTGATTTTAAAATTATAACTTCAAAATTTTCTTAACATTTCTTTTACTTTACTTTGTCATTTCGAATGTTTTTAGAAGAATCGATTAGAATTTGTTGTCTGTTTTAGATTTAAATTTTATAAACAAGAAATTCCCACGTAATGAGTCCGTTTTCCCTTTGTGCATTTTGATGTTGAAATTACTATAAGAAAGGATTTTTTTTCCACGATCTCCCACCACTGTATGGAACGAATTTGGTTTTAAAGCTCTTTTTGTATGTTAGTTCCAAGTTATAATACCTACTTCATTCAGGAGATATATAAATAAAAATAGGAAAACATTATTAGTAGGTAAGTACCTACATATGTAAGTATTTTGTGATCAATAATATTTCATGCAAGAGAAAACTACAATTTTATCAATTTCTTTGATTAGGAAGAGAATTAAGAATTTTCGAAAAGTTACCTGCCTACTTAAAATTACTTAAAAATTAATTTAAAAAAAAAGTAGGCAGTAATAAAAAATGTTAAGTAAGTACTTAATCTAAAGATACAGTGGACCATATTAAAGTTAAGAAATAGGATACCTTCTCCTTCTAGCCTTCCAGAAATCTTCTAGCGAATATAGGTTTAAATCAAAAATCACTAGGAACATATACCTTTCTTTAATATGAATATAGGTAACAAAAGTAACATAATATCCAATTCAATTCGATAAGCGGAAACTCCCAAAAACCTCAACTTTTCAATTAAATTTTCAAAGCCAAACCTCAGGAGAGAAATAAAAAAAAATATTAAAACACCAAAGAAAGAAAGCACCAATCTCAAACAGAAACCTCTCACTACGAGTATTCGACAACTCCTACAACTGCTGAAATCAATAAAAGAAAAAAAAAATCCAAAAAAAAAAATATCAAAGCAAAAAACTTAAGTTTTTCATCTATAGGTACCTCATACTATTATTTCAATTGAATTCTAAAAGTTTTCGCACGCCTTATGTTTGGTTGTGTTGTGTTATGTGTTGTGCTCTGTGTGTTTCTTTTCCATACACATCCATTCAGAGTGAAAACTTTGTTCCATTCTTCCGAGTTGAAAAAAAAAAAAAAACTCTCCAATTCATTTTTCCTCTCTCTCCCTATAGAGTTAACCGTAGTTGATAGAGTAGATATAGAAACAAACAAACAAACAAACAACGGTTATACAAACTCTCCTTTTTAGTATTATAACACTGTGTGTTGTGCATTTGAGAGAAAAAGTTCACTTTCTTCCCTTCTTTCATCTGTCAATTGGTTTTTTCTTTGTGTCCAATTAGAATTTTTCTTTTCAAATTGTAGAGAGGAACCCCACACTTCATTGAAATACGAATACGAACCAGCACCAGCAGCAGCAGTAGCCAACTTTAAGCGGGAACCCTTTTGTCAAACTATAAGAGCAAGAGCTACATACAAGAGTAGGTATACTTCAACCTCTACCTCTGGTTTATAGCACTACGCACATGCGTTACAATTTCTCCAATATTTTGTTACACTTTGTAGAAGATACCTACTCCATTTCTAAATAAAAAAGATACTTTCCCCTTTTTGTCGATGGAAAATAGGGGATGCCATTTGCCATTGCAATGGACAAAGCGACCCTTGGCGTCTCTATATACAGACGACAACCCACTTGAGGGTGGGTGCGAGTGCCAAGGTTCCTCCTGGTCTGGCAGTTAACACACTCAATCCAATTGGAAACGCCTCCCGTGAGGGCAGATACCACGCACGAACAACCACCTGCTGTGCACTTGTGCGCTCTGCACAAGCATAATCTGCTGCTGAACCGGTCTTTCACTACCAGATACCAGCTACCAGATACCAGCTACCACAATGGCCATCGGTGTTTATGTGTGGTGGTGTGTGTTGGATCTCCCCCCATTGAAAAATATAAGAAAATACCCGTTTTTGGTGCACGTGAGCCTGCTAGCCAGAGAGTATCGTATCTGTCAGATACATTTCGGCCTGGCGCGTTCGGTTCTTCTTGCATCCATTTAGCCACATGGGGAGTCCGAGCCCTTCTTCGTTTCCTCAGTTCGTCGTGTATATTTCTATTTATTTGCGGTGTTAAGGAATTTTCTAGCTTCGCCCTAAGACAATGCCAATCACAAATCGAATACTGTGAACCAATCAGACAACAATGAGCCGGATTATGGCAAAAGGAAGCTGAAACGGTTTTATTTTTGTTTTGTTGCGGTATTCAGCTTTAACCGCATCGTCAACAGCAGCAACGGCAGCCGCAACCGCAACAGCGCCACAGCGGCAGAGGCAATAAGTAAAGTATCTATCGCGTACGTTTTTTTGTTGTTGTTGTTGTTTTATTCGAAAAATTCGGGTGCGTTTCATCTACATATTCAGCTCGATTCACGTTTAAATGGTGTTTTGTTTTTTGGGGAGCAAGTTTCTTTTTTGTCGAATTGTGTACGAGTATCTTGTATCTTCAATTGAGTGTGTGATGTTTGTTGGTGTGTGAAGTGTGATGAAGTGATTTGCTATAAATTTTATAGATAATCTATAGGTATAGATAATGTGTGTATTTGTATCTCTGTTTACCTAGCAATCTATCTATCTGCCATAGATTATCAGTGGGCTAATGGAATTCGTGTTTACGCTGAGAATTAGGTGCATGACACTTGATTTTGCTTTCAGCTCGGCGGAGTTTGTTGCTGATGCTTGTTAAGTGATTGATAAACAGTATTTCTTGGATTTTTGAAAGCAGCAAATGAATGGTGGGTAAATATTAAATCTAATTGTCATGATTGCTGCCCCCTGTGGGAAAATTATTTCCCTTTTAAAAGATAAGGTATCTAGTAGGTATGTACAATTGTACATACCATCCTAAATGAGTTTACATTTTGGATAAATAGAGCTTTGAAGCTTATATAGGTGACAGTTCGATAACCAGAATTAATTGTGTCTCTTGAACAACGTCGAAATGTTTCATGCCTCTCTTTAAACTATCGATACTTTTACGAACAATTCAGTGAAGAAGCCGGCTGATGCATTCTTCTTTTAACAATTCCACCGTCAGACTTGCATCGGTATACAAATGCAGAGATTGAAAGAGAAATGAAGAGATTCCTTCTTTAGCCGTACAAATGAATGTCGATTGCTTTACCTGGCTATATTTCATTCAAAACCTATTTGCTTTGCCTTTTAAATCCTCTTTCGATTCTCTTAAACGCTGGGTTTTTTTCAATTTTAACGGCATTACTAGTCAGATAAGCCCTCTTGAATGCTCAAAATATTAAAAAAATACTAATTTATTTCGGTACCTTCTGTTAAGTGATGACCACTTCCTTCGTTTTAGGTGATACTGAAAAGAAAAAGATTCCCTCAATAATGTAGAAGACTTCTGGGATAAAAGTGAATCCTGTTTATTTTTTATCAAATAATTTAATTTACTCAAAAAAATCTACCTAATTAAAATATCGTCTTTTATGGTATGAGAAATAAAAACGGAAACAGTAAAAGATTTGTGGGATAAAAAGGGAATTTTCCGTCTGTCTGAAGGGATTTTTTTTTTTAAATGCCCTCCAGTACTGGTTTGCATCTAAAAAATGAGAATGTATGTGTAAAAACCTCAGCCATAGACAGTATAGGGATCTTCACATACGCTTTTTAGTTGTTGTTGCTATTTAACATCTATTTATCGGCACGACATGAAATTACAAAAACAAAAATGTAAACAAATGGGTTTTGGAGGGTATGAAACGTACAAAACATTCTCATCTTCACTGAATATCTTTAGTCAAAATATTGAATAAACACAAATTCAATATTACTAACACAACGCAACGTATAGTATAGTTATGCAGACGTAGCGGGAACACTTCACCAACTTTTCACGCATAAATTATTAGGAGAGGAAAAAAACAGGTCGATAATCGATTTGTGTCGCGAAAAAAATTACAAATTAAAAGTAAAAGTAAAAGTAACGTCCTTTATACCGGCATCCACATTTGTAGCTTTTTAAATGCTCTCGAGTTGCGCAAACCTCGATTTTATAGCTCAAATAGTTTATTAAATATCCAAGTTTCCGCTAAAATAAGCTTGCTCTGAATTCAGCAGACGAAAATAAGAAAATAATATTTCTCTTGGTGTATAAAATTGTCGCTTTTTAAACGGCTGATTTCCAATGGCGCGTTCGCGTTAAGTGATGCGTTCGTACGTTTACAAGAGTTATGGACGCGTCGACATGACAGATGACTTTAAGCGAATCAGCTGATTAAAAATAATTGAATTGTCATTCTACAAATCAATAAGTACAAATATTTTGTGAAGGTTTTTAAATTTTAAATGAACAACAATTATAATCTATTTACGACAGTAGAAATAGTTGCTTAAGCAACCCAGGTTACTACTGATAGACCTCCTTAGCACATTTTTACACTTTTGTATGCCTTAAGCTTATAGTATTATACAAATACAAAAATATTCGATTTCTCTTTAGACATCCTGTTTCCTGTAAAACAATTTTTATTCAATAACTACAAGTTTCTTTTAAAATATTTGCAGAGCAAATTACATATTTTCTTACCTCTTGAAAACAAATTCAAACTTTTTTTGAAAACACACAAGATACATATATAAACTAACATAATTGTAAGTGGAATTGTCAAAACGCTTCACGAAGAAGTTGATTTTTTTCAACTTTAGCGTTGAGGTCGGTTAATGTTACGTTGGTTTGTGTACCTGCTAACAGATGTCAAATCGCAACATTAATGCCATGGATCTCTGCCACCAATTGTCAGAAGTGTCGGTGTGAAATAAAAAACAAACAAAAAAAAACAATCTGACAGCACTCCCTGGTTGAAAAACAAAACCAAATGCCGAAGGCACGAAGGCGAGCCAAAAAAGTCTTGTGTTTAATAATAATGATTAATGTGTAATAAAATTAGTTTTTTTGTATCAAACACTTGAAAAAATGTTCACTAAAATGTTTAAACACTAATTAATACGTAATTCGATCGCAAATTTAAGTTTTCAGTTCCAAATACAAAAAATAATCAAATGACCGGATTTTAACACTGCCAAGAGCATGTAAATATTTTCCAACCAGGGACTTTTTTTGTTGTTGTTTTTAGATGTCAAATTAGAAAGAGAAAAGACAAAGACAAATCTTGGAAGACCTCTATTGTCATTGGCCGAGTTCAACGCACATCTGAATATTCAGAATTCTGAATTTTTGAAGCTCTTGATTGGCCAGCTGTCAGAAGTCATCTGAATTTTCAGAACTTTTTCTGACAGCTGGCCAATCAAGAGCTTCAAAAATTCAGAATTCTGAATATTCAGATGTGCGTTGAACTCGGTCATTGTAAACACTACATAAATTGCTATGTCTGAACTTTCGCGTTGAAACAAAAATCTGTCAAAGCGACGCCCAACGCGGCATTGGAAGTCAGTCAAAAATTCTAATTTGTTGCGCAAGAACTAATTTTGTATAGCTTTTATGGATCATTTTTGATTTCAACTCCAAGTTTAAAAAACTCATTTCCAGACCGTTACATGTGGGTTAACGTCTTAAAAAACTTTAATAACTAAGAAAAAAAGAAACTATGCGAGCTAAAAATGTTTGGTTTGCGCAAAAAATTCAGATATTTTTCGATTCCGCCAAAAAGTGTCAGCCAAAGTAAAGGACGTTCAAAACACTGATGGCAAGTGCAGAAAATTGGATGTTCCCTTAATTCCAGCAAACTTGCACAACATGAACTAAAGGGAAAGGGTTGATGAGATTTGTACCTTAGTAACTGTATATTCTCATCAAGCTGTTCTCCACGAGTGCCACCAAGTTACATATTTATTTCTTTAACTGGCTATAGGAACAGGACAAATCTAGGTAAATTAATTTTTAAGAATTCACTTCCTATTTACTTAATGGTAAAGTACAGAAAGAATTGGTATATAATTAAATCATGAATTGTGCGCGGAATAGGAGGTTTTAATTTTTTTACATCGTCAATATAATTTTTGGTAAATTTTTCTACCTAAGTGTTTATACGCTAAAATTTGCGAAACTATCTTAATACTTTTTTGAGACTTTGAGTGCTATGCATAAAACTTTATAAGTTAAAACTATTTATGGTATGCATAAAAATACAGTTAATGCTAAAAATTAAGTTTTTACTACTTTTCTTGGATGAATTTGTTTAGTAAAAACTTTATTCCGCATGTAAAAAATTTAGTAAGTACTTTCTTTCTGTAGTTATTACTTAATTTTTTAAATGTTACAAAATAGCAACTTGAAAATTGCTTAGTACATAACTGATATGCTCTAAACCTATCATTAAGTAGCCGTGAAACCAAATATTAACTATTTTGAGTCCTAATTCGAAGCAATCAGGCCATTATTTATTTAAATTGGGTTTCTGTTAATATACTGACTCGTATGTGCACGTATTAACTTTTTGACCGGAATTCGCACGTATTTAATTTTGATGAAAAATGCGTTTAAACATGACAAACGCAACAAAGAACATTATGAAAAAATGGATTTATATCAATTTGACTTGAACGGTATTCTCAAAAAGTTTACAACGATCGAAGATCGGGTTCGGATTCAAGTTCAAACAATTGTATCGTTTTGAGTGGGATAACGTAGATTGGTTAATGGTAAAGTACGAAGACTTCATTGGTTAGCAGTTGCCATTAGCCCATTTTAAGTAGATAGATATTAGAAAAAAAAACTTTAAATTTTTATAAACTTAACACACTTATGTTAGTCTATTTTTGGTTCATATAAAAGTTCTTAGCACAAAACTTTGAAAATATTGTATAAAGGTACCTACTATTCCTTATAAAACAAAAAAACTCATTGAAGTTGTTATACATTAACATTTACAATCGTCAAGCTTTGGTTAATCTAGCATACAAAAGTTGAAGTTATTACGGCCAAAATTAAAAACTCTTGAGGGCCTTGTTTGTTAAGTTTATATATAACTATACTTAGTTCAGATAGGGGGGAAATTCATAGTCTTTTGCTAAGCACATATTTTACTTAACTTAAGTTTAGATCAATTGAATTAAAATTAAAATTTTATTGAATTATAAACACGCCGCATAGTGATCAGATCATAAATTATTTATTTTAAGGAATTCAGACTGAAACAACAGAAAGAAGGAACTTGAATCATCAAGAGAAGATGAAGATTTTGTTACGGTACGTTGGAGATCATGGATTTATATTTAACGTTAGTGAAGTTATCAGGCGTTTATCAGAGTTTACTCTTTCTAGAACTGTTAATTTTATAGCAAAATTAATTAAAGACAGCTTTTTATTAGATACAAATTCCATTAGATTATGAAGAACAGCTGAGACCAAAACACGATTGGCTTATTCAAAAAAGATATGCCTTCATGAATATCCAAACAACAATGCAATGGATTATTTTACGAGAATTTATTAAAAAAGAAGTATTTACTATCAATTTCGGGTGAATTCAAGTATCTGCCAGCAAGAAACTAAGTAAATACTATGGGGAATATTCATAGTCACTTTTAAACTCCAGTTTATCTTAGACTGGGGTTTATTCAATGTTATTTAGATAGGATAAACCCAGGTCTAAGATAAACTGGAGTTTAAAAGTGACTATGAATATGCCCCTATAAATCTAACCTTTTACTAAAATTTATAGTTTTTACTATACTCTCTTACTTCTAGTAATTCCTTCTGTTTTATGCATATCACCCTTTGTCGTGTTTAGATTTATATTTCTTTATGTGAAACAAAAATTTAAAATATATTTTCTAAAGTGGGTTAAAGTTAAAAAATGTAGGTACCTATAGCATTTTTTGAAAAGTTTTAAAATGATTTTTTTTTAGTATTTATTTACTTATTTTTATACCTAGGTATTTGTTTTTTTTTTTATATTTAATGTTATGAAGGCTGATTATAAAATAATAACCCAAGTTAATAACCGAAACCATGCGACTGTTTTTTTTGCAAAAAGGTATAAGGGTGGGCCATATTTGGGACACTTACTCTACCTACTTTCAACTGGTTCAACTGGTCCTTAAAAATCAAATATTCAATTGGCGAATAGAGTATTTAGATTATCTGATTATTGGGATTGTGTAGATTATAAAATTTTTAACTTTTTAAGTTAATTTTCTACCCAAAATAAATTATTTAATTTTATTGAGATCAAAGTGTAATTCTTGTGTAGTCAGCCCCTTAAGTGCCAGTAATCGGCCACTTGAAGTATCCAGTAGTCAGCCCCCTATAAAGTCTATAATATAAGCGGCTGACAATAGAATTAGGTATGTGTCTCCTGTAGTCAGCCGTCCATTCGACCTTCAAATTTACAGTCAGCCGGGTGAGGCTGACTACTGGAACTAAGGTTTTTTTTCAATTCTTCTGTCAAAAATCAAGAAGAATAATAATACCATAAGTGATTTTCGATAGTTGGCCGGGGGAGGCTGTCCTAAGGGGAATTAAAAAAATGTTGTCTCCTAATGGCAGCCCCCCTTCTTAATATCTATTTAACAATATTTTACAATATTTTTAGTTTAAAATGTTTAAATTAAACTATAAATAACCTATAAATAATTATATAAAGCAGCTAACTTCAATATTTTGGTAATTATAATTATTTTTTAAAAACACTTCTACTAATTTAAATTTAACAACAAAATCAAACAATCGATATTGAGAAGAACTTTTAACAAGAAAACAAGCAGCTGCATTGGCGGAAAATTTTGGATCCCAGGCAGAAGACAAGTTAGGCTTTTAGAGAAAAAAAAATTTCCTGGTAGGTAAATAAACTAAAACCGTTATTATTTTGATGTATTTTATAACGAAATGGCTGACTACAGGAGGGGGCTGACCTTACTTGCCATCACCCTACCATCAGTGTTATCTGTTTACATACTTATTTCTCGTTATTTTTTATCGAAGATGGTTTATATAATGCATCATCAACAAAAATGTCCATCTAGCCCATTAAGTTCCTCCAAGGGTGAGTATGCCTTCTCTATGCCCCCTCTACACACTTGCTAATGTGTAATTACATCATAGGTAAATCCACAAAGTGGGTAATCGCAGGTATCGCATACAAAAATTCCATTGAAATGCCATTTAAAATGTAAAAAAGAAAAAAATGAACTCCCTCCCTAAAATTTATGAGAGAGCTTGAAGTGACCAAAATACATATAGATTGAATGGTGAATGGTTTACTTACAGTCCAGCTCCATTCCAACATAGCATATTGAACGACATAATTCCTTTTATTCTTTTTTCGTCCTATAACACACTGCGTATCTAGTCAGAAAATAATCGATTAAAAAATAACCCATAACCCGTTGAATGTGAATAACCCCCAAAAAAACATACCAAATCAACCCCATATCTCTTGATTGAAACTGAAAAAAAAAAGTAAAAAAACAATATCCATACCACAAACTTTTTTTTCCTCAGATTCGTGTGTCATTTCACAGCCCCGAAACTTCTACCTTTTTGGGGCCAAAACAACGAATGCATGGCCAAAACGAACTGCCAAGCCAGCATAATGGGTAAACTCCATCTTTTCATCCCCCATGAAGATTTCATACCAATACACAATACAAATACTTTGTAATAATAAAATACCTACCTATGTGTGGCTTGCTCCCCAATACTAAACAAATATCTGTCACCGTGTGCGCATATGTTGGGGGTCCAGCCCCCACAATACAACTGCATGGAAATCCTTCTAGCAGCAGCACTATACTAAGTGTCTATGTGTGTGTGTGTTAGCCAAAGATTGCTTTTTAGCTGCCCTCCCTAGCCTGGTTGGTTAGTTTCATAACGGCTTCCATACGGCTGTGGTATCCATCTACACACAACAACAAATTCAACTACGATAATAAAAAAAAAAAAAAAAAAACACAAATAAAATATCCAAAATTCCCCGCATTGTCCAAAAAACGAGTTTAGAAAGAAGGAGAAACACGGCAATAACAACAACAACAAAAAAAAAAACATAAACCTCGTCGTTGTGCCAATGCATACAGTTATACAACAGAAAATGGTAGTAAAATAAAATAATAACAAAAAAAAACAATATTCTCAACAACAAAAAAAAAACACACAACAACAACAAAAACAGAAGTAATAATTCCTTAAATGTGAATTGAAGAAACAAATAGAAATGTCAGTTTAGTTGAAGGTTTTTGCAAGTTTAGTTGTGGAAAAAAAACATTCCACAGCTCAACAACGCGCCGCGGCTATTATTAGCAGTTTTTCGATGGAAAGTATCTTTTGCACCAGATAATAATAATAATTAGATATTGTATCTTTCTATCTGAGAATCGCGTACATACCCACCTAAAAAACAAACAGCAGGATACCCAATCGGATATTAACAATATCGTTGTGGTTAGAGAATTTCGCTTTCTGTAGATACTTGGTATTCCGCCGCGCCGACGGCAATTCAAAAGATATTTTTGTTCGAATTTAAAAAAAAAAAAAAAAAGATACAATGCGTGGTTGCAAGTTGTTTTACCAACTCTCAGTACTTACACTTCTTGTACAACAAGTCTGCGGCGGGGTGTGATAATCTTTAATTCAACAAGAAAAAAAAAATCAGTGATAATTTCTATTGTGTCCGTCAGCATCACAACATCTGAATGTGAAAAGTTCGTTAAAATTATAATGCAACGCCGGAAGCCCTAGAATGAATATATAATTGTGTGATTTTGTGTTTTGTTTATATAGTGAATTTATGAAATATTTTGCATTTGATACCTAATTGTTAGAATTATTTGCTTCCATAAATATTTTGAGACTAGGAAATGACACATCGGTTAAGGTGAGTTATATTCAATGCAAATTGCCAAATTCATCCGAATATTATTTAAATTATTTCGAATCAACATTTTGGAAGTGTACCTACCGCTGCACCGCACCGTGTATACTCCTAATGACTTATGACATCAGGATTGCGTTTGTCAACCTTTATACCTATGATCTTGAGTTTGAAAATATTTAACCTTTCTTGCTTTGATATCTTTGTAAAACGTAAAGAAATGTTGCAAGAATATTTTTTGAGAGCTGTGGCAAGGTAGGTATATTCGTTAACGATGGGTTTCTTTTTTTTTCAAGAACATCATCAAGCCTAGTTAGTACGCAGATCAAGCTTAATTTAAGTTCTCATATTTAAACAAAAATCGGCTACTGCCTCTTTCGATGAAGTGACGAATGCTCCAAAAGTATCCAGCGTTGCCGTTAGGCCTCTAAAGTGGGCCTGTATAATCTTTTGTTTTTTTGTGTACTTATACGTATTTTTCCTATACTGTAAAAATTTTTGTATATTGGCCCCTTTTTGTGACCCTTTTTAATTTTTTTCAGCGACAACACTGAGAATGAATGAGTTAGTGTCGTGTCTCTCACCTTAGCCGTTGGGATTCGGCAGAAAATTGTAGGCGCCTTCTATTCCTCCAAACTAACAATACGGACAGAGGAATGGTTGAGAGTTTTAAGTCACGTATCAACGAAGTATTCAGCCTTATTGTGCGAGTTTTACCCGAAAAAACATTTCACCTTAAAATTTCTTGCTCGCCCGGAATTTTAAAAGCTATTGTGAATTTTGTCCGAATGAAATTTTGTTCGCCTTCAAAAAAGAAATGAAAATGACATTTCATTTCATTTCGCCCGAAATGAATGTTCACAATAAAGGGAATTTATCGATCATGAAATTTCGGGCGAAACTCACAATAGGCGTAAAGTGAAATGTCAAATTTGCCGGGTGGAATGTTGTTCGGGTGAAACTCACAATAAGGCTGATGGTAAATAAGTTAAATATACCTTGTCACTATAGTCTCTCGACGAACTGTCACGTCACAAAATTTATTTTATTTTATACAAAAAATAACGTTTCATGACTTATAAAAGCTTAAGTTTAGCCAAGAATTTAATCCGATAATTATTATGTTGTATCACTCTGTGTTGTATCTTTCAAAAATTAATTAATTGAATTAATTGCTAGGCCTAAATTGTGACAGTTCATATTGGTGGCGGTGCCTAGGTAAAGGGGATCCACCCCTTGTTGCACACTCGGGTGGCAAGTAAACTTAGGCCTTCCGACGGTTTGCTCAGAAAATCAACCAACCAACGAACCAGTATATACAGGGCATCGAATCATAAGTGCAGTGGTGTCAATAATAGTGGATAAAATCAATTCCTTACAGCCGATTTCTTCACAAGACCCTAACGCTATAGTACCGGTACTTGTCCTTGCGTTATTACTCAAATCGGTATCAACTCATTTATTCGTAAAAGTCTTAAGCCGTAGGTATAGTAGGTATACTTTCGTCACTTTGGTATAGAAAGGACTCAGAATTAGCTAGGACCTCAAAATACATGGTGACGTTAATATACCTGAATCAGATTGTATTTTATGTGCATAGAAAATGGCCATTGCTCATTTCTATTTTTATATGGCACTATGGCATGGAAAGTGGTTCGATGCTGATAGCAGTTCCCTTCCCGATCCCATTCACCCATATTAAATTTTAATATGGAATGGTTCTTATATTTATGTACGGGGTCTTTCGCAGGATCTCGGTGGCCAGTTCACATCACCTCCACGTGCGATGACCATGCCCTCGAATCACTGGTGCAAAATTTCCATTGTGGCGTGAGCTCTGTGGCACGTAGCGCCGTCTTATTGAAACCACATGTCGTTGGTGTACATATCATATATAATTCAGGCCAAAATAAGTTGGTAAACATGGACCTAAAGCGCTAGCAGTTGACGGTGATTGCATGGGCAACGTCGTTCTCAAAGAAATATGGACCAATGGCGCCGCCATGCCAGCACAAAATCTTTATACCAAAAAGTGATTTTTTCGGGATGCATTGAACACTCTTGGATCTCATGTGGATTAGTATTGTCCCAAATTCGACAATTTTGTTTGTTGACGTACCTACCCATATTCACCCAGAAATGGGCCTCATCGCTGAATATGATTTTTCGATGAAAATTGGGGTCAGTTTCCAATTCCAAATGCTCCAGAGCCCATTCAGCGAACACACGTTGTTGTCTATGGTTATTTATACCTTCAGCTCCTGGGTCAGTTAAATTTTGTACGGTTGCTAAGTCAGGACGCAAAATTCACCAAGTTGTTGTCTGCGAAAGGCCGAGTTCTTGTGAGCTACGTGAAATTGACTGCCTAGGATTCTCCTGCACACTCTCACGGACAGCGGGTAATGTTTTCGGCAGATCTTTCGTTTCGTTGACGTACGGGTGTGTTGGTTGATCGTTTACGGAACCAGTGTACACAAATTTAGGACGATACTAGAGACATATGCCAATTTATATCGGTTATAACAGTTTTTCGCCATTAAAAGTGGATGTGCATTAACGCGCTTCGTGCGACTTGGAAAAAATAACTCTGGGTGCTTGAAGTATGCCCACCGGTTGAACGCCCTGGCCCTGCGAGGCCGCATAAACAGTACTTAAATAAACCAAAACTGTTATAATTGGCATGTCTAGGAATCACTTCCACAAATTTATCCACCACATTGCGATTAGTCCTCGCGGTAGGACGATTATGGCGACCGTAAAATGGACGCAAGCGCGAGGAACGTTGCCCGAACAGAACACCCATTTACACGTGTTTGTTGAACTCTATATCCATCCATTGTGATTAAGCAAAACAGACTGAATAAATGTAAGCCAATTTGACAGATGTAGTTTCCACAATATGGCAGCTAACAACTTTTAAAGTTAGAAAGTCCTTATTGGAACACCCATTTTGTGAAATGAAATATGGGAAGACTGATTTTTTCTTAATTTTAAAAGAGAGGAAAATCTAATAATATCTACACTATTTTCTCTCGAATGATTTATAGTATGAAGATCCGGTGACGAATTACCCTAGAAAACCTCTGCTATTTCGGTTTGGCGATACAAAAGGGTTTAAAAAAAACTCCTGGCGAGTTACAAAAAGTGAACAAACGCTCCATAAAAATTATCATACTGCCAGTCAAGCTTTACGGCTGACGCCAACTGCTGGAAGATAAGCAGAAAGGGATAGAGCAGATAGTCTGATGGATTCTTTTGAAAGAAAACTGATTCAACGAATATTTGGTTCTATGTGTGAGGAGATACAACATCAAATTAATTTGAGCTAGAGCCTAAACGGGTAGACCGATTTCCTTCAAACTTGGTACAGAGCATTTGTATGTGATTCCATAGACGAGAAATAGAATTTTAGTTTTAGCTCATCTAGAACGGGTAGCTGCCATACAAATATTTTGTTTTTTTCTTAATTTTCTCAAAAACGGCTCTTACAATTTTGATTAAATTTCGTACCTGTAATAACCAAGTTAGTTATAAGAAAACTGCGTTTCAGGTTTTTCTCAAGAAAATTCAAATAACGGAATTAAGTATACCTACCACGTTTTTTTTAGAAAATGGTCTTGTTTTTGGGTTATTCGCGTATATCGTTGCTATGGTTAGACCGATTTTGTTATAATTTTGAGTTCTGATGCTTCTTGATATTTTAAATAATAATTAATTTAAAAAATTTTAAAAACATTTTTTTATAAACAAAAAAAAAATCAAACAAAAAATCGACGGTATGACGAAACCCATTTTTTCAGATTCCTTGATCATCGAAGTTTTAGTTTTCATTACAACCTCGAAAATTTGTACATGAAACCGATACCCTAAAGAGCAAGTCAAAATGTGGATACTACCGTCCATCAATACTCTGTTCATCTAATTGTACTTTAACGTGCTCTTTGAATTTGCCATTCAAATTCATTCATTCAAAAGAATGAATTTGAATGGCCTCTGTATTACAGGTACTTAAATATTTAAAAATCACAAAAAGTATTAACTTATGACTGTAGTTAAACTGAGTCTGGTATACAGAAATTAAGCTATTAAAAATGAGAAGTTTATGGCGCGCAACGTATCGTAGGTATACTTTGAACCGAAACAAAAAAGGCTGAACCTGAACTGAACCGCAGAAATAGCCATATTTCTAATTAGAATATTCCAAAACTCTTTACCTCTATTGTTCGACTTAACACCAAAGGTAAATCTAATAAAATATTTTTATTTATGAAGATATGAGTAACTTTATGGCATTTGCAGATAAATTACTTTAAATTAAAAACTCCATATTTATTTTTTTTTTTTTTTTTTGAAGAATAACTGAATGCACCCACTAATTGCAATAAGAGGACATGATGTTGGATAGCAGACATAAAGACATTATAATATAGACAATGCGCAGGTGTTGATCGTAAAATTCATCTTCTTTAAATTTCTTTCGTTTTATTTTTGGTTGAGATGTATCTAGATATAAAATTTTAGTACAATGGTGGAATTCCTTTTAGATACATTTTTTTCTGGTTGAGCGATGACACCAACGCACCGCACCAAGCGCACCGACTGACTCGACGCGACGATGATGACACTTGTTGTTGTTAAATGACGTGCGTAGTCAACAGCAGAAGCAGCGGCAGCAACCCCTGGAATAATAATTACTATCAGCAGGAAACCAAACATGGCCGCGGTTAAAGAGAATGGGTTTTTAAAAATATGTATAGGAAAAGGAAAAAAGGGACATTTTATCTTCCATTTTATTTTTTTTTTTTTTTGTGGATAGATGAGTTAACATGTACTTACATATAGACAAAATGGCTAGACAGACAGAGAGACATAGTCTACTTTTATTTTTGTTAATATAGACACAGTTAATATAGGCGATGGGGTTCTTTTACATAACTAAGGCTCATTATTTATGCACCGTTGTTAAATGCTTGAGTTGCTCCAAACAAAATGCCTGAAATAAGCTTATAACTGTTTTGAAATCGCCCAGGATTAGAAATAACTTAAATTAAATAGTCAAACGAAAGTATAGTACCTACATAACTATACATACCTACGTTTGATATCCTTATTTTCTTCAATTAGGTATTGAAAACGGCCCTTAGAGTATAAAGTTAAATTTGTAAATACAATTTAATAACCTAAATTGCCAAGTCGAAAGAAAACGTTTACAATTCAACGAATCTCAAATTTAAGAAGAACAAAATTAAAGATTTTAAAATGCTTTGAACTTTTGCTTAATTTATTAAAATATCAATAAAACACCCTTATGTTCTTAGGTAGAGTGCGTAAGACGAATTGGCGTTGAATTGGAATGAAACTTAGTGCGATTGAATGAAAAAAAATATTTTTATTTCATCCGTGTTGTATAGGTAGGTAGATTATTGGAATTTATAGTTGACATGGTTTTAATTAACTCATGTGGGTTAAATGGCGCCATATAGATATATACTGATACTGCCGAAGCTTTCGTGCTAAACAGACCACTCCATTTCTGCGACTCAAACTGAAACTTGCGTTAACTCAAATATTGCCCAATAGTCCAATTCGGAAAAAATATAAAATTATGGTTATGATTCAATTCATTCCAGGAACATTCCAATCCGTCTCCACCCTATTGCTCCCCCTATACTTGCCATATTTTGACACGAAACTCTTTATCAGTGTTACCGCAGGCGAAATTATTTATGTGTCCTTTTAAAAATAAATGAGTCCTTTTGAAAATAAATTCATAACATTTAAAAAAAAAAATACGAATTTAAGTAGGTAATATCCAAAGTTTTTTTTATTGTTTTATAAAAGAAAAACTTAACAGAAAATTAAGAAGAAAGTTAAAAAATTTTAATGCATAAAATTACTCAATTTAATAATCAGTCTTTCATTTCATAAAAAAAAAAAACAAGTTAATAAATAACCCTATTTATTTCTTATTTGTCCTTTTTTTAAAAAAATGTGTCCCCGAGTACCCTGAAAAAAAAGTCCCCGGGGACACTAGAGTATCCCAGTGGTAACTCCGCTCTCTATCTCCTTTTTATTTATAAATAATATTTCGTACAGCGCAAATAGTACAACCGCCGAATACAGTGGGGCCACACAGTGACCAGTTTGTTTAATTTTGGCGACAGAAAATATTTCAATTCTTGACGAAAACTATAGTTTAGATATGTAAGTTGAACTGAACTTCATACAAATTTATTTATAAAAGGTTTCCCTGGAACAATTTTTGAAGATTTATTTTCTTAATTTTTTAGACACAAATAATTTTGTTCTAGAAGTAAGTTAGCAATAAATTATGTAAAAATGTTATCTCGCACTCAGTACAAATTTACACAATCATGTAGAATTGACCAGAAATTAACCAGTTATCAGGTTGTTATTTGTTTCAATAGGGTTAATTATGTTTAATATTATAGACAAGCTGCAAGATTTTAACATCGTAAAGCTAAAATTAGACGGTCAACGCAAATGGTCATCTCTGACGTCAGAGTGACGTAAGAAACACACTACTTAACAACTTTCAGAGAATATTTAACGTCATTATTACGTCAGAGAGAGAGAGAACGTTGACAATTTGCGTTGACCAAACACAAGTGACTTGAAAATTCTACATGACACCTTTTAAGATTTAAATTAGGTACCTTAAATTAGTGGTTTTATTGATTTAAGGTACATATGACAATATAGATCTAGATAAACTTACTTGATTAGCTGTTAAACTGACAGCCCTTACCTGTTCTATCTATAACTCAATTTTAAATTCACTCAGTAGCATTAGGGAAGAATGAACTTTGCATAGATATACTGTTAGTTTAACAATGTCTACAAACAACTAAATTGTGAATTTTAAACTACCAAAGCAGAATTTGATAATAGAAAAGTGATTGTATTAGTTCTATGAATCTCAAGATCAGTTTTAGTTTTATCTGTTTACAATAATTGTAAAAATAATTATTTGAAAGGTTACGTCAAAAGGGAAGGCTATATAGTAAAATTGACATGATACAATATCAAAACAATACAAACTTGGTAAAAACAAACACTGCCATCATGTCAAAATAATGGGTGATTTTTTAAGAGGTTTAGAACTTTTTTTAAAAAAAAAACACAAAAAATTCGAAAAAATGAATGAAATATTTATTTGAATCGATAGTTTGAACCTTGTTTAATGTTTAAAGATAATTTCATGCAAATGTTGACCGCGGCTGCGTCTCAGGTAGCCCATCCGCTGAGTCCAATTTTGGCATACTCTTTCACACATATCGGCCGGTATCTCACGAATGAATGCATGGATGTTGGCTTCCAGTGCGTCAATCGAAGCGGGCTTGTCCCTATAGACATTAGCCTTGACATACCCCCACAAAAAATAATCTAATGGTGTCAAATCGCACGATCTAGGCGGCCAATTGACCGGCCCGAAACGTGAAATTAACTGTTCACCAAACTCGCCTCGCAATTGCGCCATTGTTTCGCGTGCTGTGTGGCATGTGGCACCGTCTTGTTGAAACCACATATCATGCAAGTCAAGAACTTCCATTTCGGGCAAAAAAAAGTTTGTTATCATCGCTCGGTAGCGGTTCGCATCATCTTTGAAGAAATATGGCCCAATAATGCCGCCGGCCCATAAACCGCACCAAACAGTGGCTTTTTCGCGATGCATTGGTAGCTGTTGCAATGCTTCTGGCTGATCTTCACTCCGAATGCGGCAATTTTGCTTATTTACGTACCCATTCAACCAAAAATGAGCCTCATCGCTGAACACAAGCAGCGCGCGATGAACATTTCGAACCGAGCACGAATTTTGATAGTAAAATTCAATAATTTTCAAGCTTTGTTCATTTGTAAGACGATCCATGGTTAAATTGCAAACCAAACTGAAGCTGTTTGACAGTGACACAAGGTACTAAACACACGTCAGCTGTCAAAACCAGTGTTGCCAAAACCAAACCAGCCAAAAAATCACCCGTTATGTCTGGTTTTATTATTTACAATTTACAATGTGTAACAACATGACATTTTACTATATGATCTTCCCTTTTTTGCTGCAATATAATGCTCAGAAAGGCATTTGATAAACTCTCACTTCGAATTTTGCTAGTTTAGTTAAGGAAGAGCTAGACTTCATGTTATTTCAATTCAATAGATCATACTCACATACTCAGTACTTTTCAATGGTTATGCATACAAAAATTTTAACCATAATTCTGGAATACCACAGGGTAGTCATTTGGGTCCTATTCTTTTTATATTATTCATAAATGACTATGTAAATCTGTGTTGTATCTTGTGATCAGTGTTACCACAGGCGAACTTATTTTTGTGTCCCTCTGAATGAAAAAATGTGTCCTTTTTTAAAAAAAAATGTGTTCCCGGGTCCCCTAAAGAAAAAAAATGTGTGAATCAAGAAAAATTATTAATTTATTTTTATTTTTAGTTGGCAGTATACTGAAATCCTTTGTGTTTGCAGCAAAAACCTTCAAAAGGTCAACATCAGCAAATTAAAAACCATTGAAATTGTTCACTAGACTTGGCACGCGCCCTAAACGACTCAATAATATTTTTCAATGAACTGATTTTCTTTATAAAAGTCCTTCTGCGACTGACGTTGTAATGACTGGCATAGTCAAGTCGTACTTATGTACAACTATACAGTCGCAGCACACAAGTTGCGCACTCCATCAATTAATTATTCGGCACTTATGCGACAAAGTTCATTGTTTGCCTTTTTTCCGCTGCCATTGCGACGGCCACTTAGGAACATACATAACAACAACAAAAAAATTACCTAATTAAAAAAATACTTCTTTCCGATTTATGATTTTTATTTTCGTAGAGCTCATTATTTTGCTTCGATGAACAAGCGCAAAAGCCACTTGCAGGGAACCTTTCCATTAACAAAAAAGAAAATAGTAACAAAATAATTTCGTTTAAAAGTAGGTACGGCTTAGTGCGCGGTACAAAACTTTTTTTGTATGAAATTTTGTTAAAAAATAAACTGCATCCACCAGAAAACTGATGAAAGGATATACCTATACATATAAACATATGGTTATGATTTTGATTATTTTATCCGCATGGCAATGACACAAGGACGGATTAACGTGGAATCATATAAAGTTTATGACAGTTCCAGTTGGTATGATGTCCGAACCCTCTTTCTATTGAAATATAGAAAAAAGTGTTTAAACATAAGTCATGAGTAGACATACCTATATGTAGGTACTATCCACCCTCATCAAAATAAAAACAAACAAACATCCCCAATAACCTCTACCACGAACAAGACACAGACAGACAGACAGAAACGTGTGTTTTGGGCATGGAGAAGAATATAATGTCCTGCAGAAGGTCCGCATTAAAATAAACACTTTAAGTGCTTTCCGGATAATGAATTTTCGTCCCAATTCGTTTCGGTGTGTCCCAGGAATTATTACACCCCATCGTCATCATCATTTACGCCTATTAACTGGGACACCATCAACATCAACCAGCAGGACTTGATCTCCCTGATGATGGTGTAATGCGGGGGAGAGGCGCAGAGAATGGGACTCTTGGCGGCGGAAACTTTTTATCCAATGGTGCTAGCTATGTATAGCTAGCTATGAAGTCAGTATTGTCCTTTATTTTTGGAATCCTTTTTTGGTTCCGTTTTTAACTCGACATCTCTTTCGCTTTCTCTAGATATCCTTCTTTCTCATTTTTCGTTTGATGGCATTGTTTTCCATGATGGCCGTTGTTGTTGCCACCAAACAAACTTTATAAGGACAGAGATTTTAGAGACTTAAGGAGCTCTCCCCGCGGTACGGGGGGCACCCGGCTGGCGTTGACTTTCAAGTTTCAACATTCTCAATCAATTAGTTAATTGGGTATTTCAAAGGATGTTTTTTTTTGTTTCAGTGGATGGAGAGGTTAAATCTGTTTTTGGCTATAATGGTGGTAGTCGTGGCCTCGTGGAGCATAAAATGCGTTTACTATTTTTCAGTTCAGAAGCAGAAGAATTAAAACCACTTACCACTTAATATACTTATCTCAAAGGATTGCTCGATGTTTATTCTCTGGGTGGTTTTGAAATGATTGTTTTTTTTCAAGAATTATATTTAAATTCATTGATGAAAGAGAGGGAGTTAGAGGGAGTTTTAAATTGGTGGTTTAGAGATTTAACTACTATACTTATACATATAAGTGGATCAAAGTTTTATTTAGCATAACAATTTAATGAGTTTAAAATCTTGTAACTTCGGAGAAGAAGAAGTTTAAGAACTAAACAACAACAAGCTTATCATAAAATGGGAAATTTGAAATGACTTTTGTTAGACAAATAGTTTTTTTGTGGAAATGAATATTTTGAGAAACTTCATTTTAAATTATTTGTACCTACTAGCTAGGTATTTTTAGAGATTTTCGATCTTATAAATTTTGATCCAATTTTTAATAAAGATCAATCAAATTCTAAAACATGCTCTCCAAAGAGCATAATTTTATATATGTATTTTTGACATAACGTTAAATGTGCGGTGGTCGGCATGACGACTTTCATTTATATAGTTTCCGGTGTCGACTTATTTTGTCGTCTATGCACTCTCTCTCTTTTTTTTGAAAAACAAAGACATGACGAAATGAGAAATTCTTTTATACAAACATGACGACGGTGTTCACATTGGATTGACTCCAATTTTAAAAAAAACATATGAATTTTGTTTGACGTTGTCATTTGTGGCGCATCTGTTTTCTCTTTCTGTACCTACTTTTTCTACAGAATCTAATTTTTTTCATTTGAAACATATTTATGTAATATACCTAATTTTAACTTTTGTATGATTACAAAATTTCTAAATTATCCATCAGGGAACACCGATTTGTGTTTTGTTTTATAGACTGCTGAACTTCAGAGTGATTCGGTTATATTCACATTCGTTTTTGTCTGAACAACGGAAGTTGATGGTTTCATGTCAAAAAGAGGAGTGACGAGTGAGTCCAATGTGAACACCATCCATGTTCTTTTACTTATTTTGACATTTTCTGTCAGATATTCAAAGAAACACATTTGGAGGAAAAGATGTAGAATGCGCGCGCAATCTCAATCAGCTCTGAATGGGTCCACAATAGATCTTAAGGTCGCAGTGCAATTTAAACCCCAATATTCATTCATTCATATAGTATAGGAAGAGTTATAAGCAACATCGAAAAAAATTGTCTTGGTTGATCGTTTGCCAACGCCAAGGTTCAGTGATATGGTTTCCATATAAATACAAAGGCGCAAAATTTTAAACAGCCTGACGTTAAGGTGTTTAGTTAACAATTTATTAACTTTAAAGCTCTTTCCTAAATTTTTCTTAGTTTTAAACACTTTTTAGTTTGTATCATATATACTAAACCTATTTTCTTACGAAACTCAAAGCCTAAAACAGTGACATTTCGTGCAAAAAAAGTAGGCAAACATACTTTTTTCACGCATTTGTTCTTGTCAAAGTGACATATAGAGTTAGAATGATACTAAAAAGAAAAAATAGCCATTTGGTTATTTTAATTTTAATAAAATGTTAAAAACTAACTCGTTTATATTTGGAAAAACTCATTTTTACCCTAGAGACTACTGAAAATGTTTTAATATCGTACTAAATTGTCTAAAATTTTGCACCAAAGCATTTAAATTGAGTCTTAACCTGTCGGTTCTTCAAGGTTAAGGTTTTTAAAAGAAGATCAAAGCGTCGCTTGGAAAGAAGTTGAAATATTTTTAAAGTCATGAAAAGGAAAATTTTATAATACCACACAATTATTTTTAATGTTTGTTTGATATGAAGAATCGTAAATTTATTGATTCTATAAGAACGTGATTTAAAAAAAAAACATGTTGTTGTATTCTTTTGTAAATTTTTAAATAAAAAGCTAAAATTTCGACTTAGGTATGTCACTTTGCTTTCTAATCGATGAAATGTCAAGCTACATTTGTGTACCTATTAAAATTATTAGTACGATGAGTCTTAAAATGGAGTTGGGTTCAAAATCCCGAATTTAAAAATTCTGCGCGATTTTCAATACCTACCAAAATTATCTTTTTCATACTGAAGTATCTATATGTTTTAGTTATGGTTAACTATCAAAATTTCATGTATGGTTTGAAAAGATTTTCCTTGTATTTTGTCTTTATCTGGAGCACATTCTTTTCTGCAGGAAAACTGTTGTCAAACAAAATGTTAAAAACAAACTATGGTATTATATAAAATATCAATTTTTTTTTTCTTTCTTAATTATCTTGGGGAATATAATATGTCGTAATTTTCATTGTTTGATTTGAACTTAGTTTGATGCCTTTTATTTTTTGTCTAATCCGCCCTTCTCAGGGCAACCAACTTTTCTAAAAGAGACATAAACCGATTTCCAAAAACTTAAACAGCCTCTAAGGCGAATGAATTGCCTTATTTTTTAATTTTTAGGATTCTGTAATTCGGGATTTTGTAATTCGGAGTTCTGTAACTCTTGATTTTGAAATTAGGGATTATGTAATTTTTTTCTGTGACAAATGCGGTAATTTTGATCATTCGGGATTTTGTAGCTTTCCCCTAAAAATTTTATAACCAGAAGAGTGTTTAAGTTAAATATTTATTGCTCCAACCCTCCTCTTAAATAATATCAACAAATATTATTTGGATAAGTTCAACGGAACGGAGAGCACTTAAATTTTTTTAACAAGTATATAAATCTTAAACTTGAACAATTCTTAACGGATCATAGAGGCTATGAGAAGCAGAGTGTAATAATAAAGGACCATTAAACGCTTTCATCCTCATGCCGTCCCTGACCTTGTTCCCGCATTTATGTTCGCCATCTTACTTTAGATCGCAACAGATCAAGTTTTACTGTCTAGCTGCGTAGACGCGGATATTTTAGATAAGCTTGATATTTTGGACAAATAAACAATTAGATTTAACTTCATTAAATCGTCTATTTTTATTTAATACTATTGAAATAGTACACAGAGTAGCCTAATTGATCATGGCGGGATATAACCTATGCATTTATAAAAAAAATCAAAGAAACATTTTGTATATCCTTTAAAAATAATTTTTTTAAGTGTGAAAGAAATAATAATTGTGGGATTTTGATTGAAAAATAGAAAAAATCAACCACCAATTGGGTCCAAATAAATTGCATAGTTAGAGGTTTTTATCAGAGAAAAAGTAGTTTTTATTTAGGTTTGGTGGTAAAGCTATACGAAAAAGTCGATAAATTTGTTAAAATCGCACATTTTTTTCAAAGGACTAAAGCAGTCTCTGTCACCCGAAAGCACAAAAACCACTTGTATTGCGAGCTAAAAATATATAAATTAGAAGTTTGGATTCAAGCTCACTTTAAGGAACCATTCTGTTCTTTATGCCCCCATCAGCTAAGACAGCGCATGTGCTGTGCACTACATTGCACCAGCATGGGGTCTCCTTCTTGATTTTTGGCAACAAGAATCATATCCCAAGCCATTTCTTGGCGAAAATTATTTAAATATGGTACATGTTTTGATTTCAGGAGGCTGTATTCAGTGTCACTGCCTTTTTTTCCAAGGCCAAGTAAATTCATCAACGCGCCTCTTGTAATACTTTATATGCAGAATGATTAAGTCTACCCGTCCATCGATTTTTCTGGTTATTGAAGTAAATTTCAACAAGCCTGATTAACATTAATAAAAACGGTTAAAAACACCTTTTTTAAAATATCAATTTCCAATAAAAAATATTTAAACCATGCAAAGCATGATACCGAAAGATACTCTTGAGTCAGAGGCCTATTTAAATGTTAATCGCGATGAATTTGATATTTTTCGAGGGCTTTCTCTCAAAAAAAAATTTAAAAAAATCCTCAATAGATTTTTAATGCTCTGTAATGCACACCTTCATATAACAGAAAAAGCACTAAAGATTAATAAAATAAAATTTAATGTCTTCAAATATTATAACAAAATATTAAATACTTCAACGCCTTCAGATATTCAGAATCTATAAGAAGCTGCAGCTAAACAATAGTTTTAAAAGCGCATAATTCTAAACGCAACCAACATACAATATAGCTATTCAAAAAAATTCAAACTAATAAACGAAAAACCAGCACAAGATTTAATTTTTTTTTTTTTGAAAATTTTCTTCTTATGCAAATTTTTACAAAAAGACCGATTAACTGAGTCCTACGTTCCCATTTTATGAAACAAAAAAAAAAAACACAAAACAGTCTTTTTGGTTCCAAGATGTCTGGGCCAGTCTCCTACTGCACATCCATTACAGCCTAACACATGTCCCTTTTCTTTCGAAATGACAATAATTTTATGCCACCTTATCCCCATAACCCTGTATGTGGGTTGAATAATAAATATCCCACCGAAAAAAAGACAAGAATATTCAATTCATTAAAAGGGATTAAAAGATTCTCGTTATTATTCCTGTCTCGTTCTCTGTTGTTCGTCGTTTTTTTTTACTTGTTTTTTATTAACTTAATCCACACACCAGCCTAAATTCCATAAAGACAGATCGTAAAATTATGATCACCTACACCACCTGCTGGGCGCTTCAGCATCGCCATATCGGTCTGGCTATTGATCCCGATTTTGAGAGATGAACAACACAAATCCAACGGATCCGGAGCCTCCTATATACGTGTATATGGACAGTGGACGCAGAGCGTAGAGTCGTTCGTCGCGTGAGCCGTGAACTTAACCAAATTGTGAACATCTCGAAAATGCCCCCTGGTGGTCATAATTAAATACTTTCACACTCGAGAACAATCGCACGGGCACGACTTCTTTCAGAAGTGTTTATTTTTTTAATTAAAAAAATAAAACCCGCACTCTGCGCTGCGGTGCAGCGCGGCGGCGCAATGAAGGAGCCAAACGGACCAACATTTTGAAAAGCAGAAAGCACGAGCTGTGCAACTGCGTTTCTATAGTTCCAGAATTCATGATGGTTAAGTGATATGAAGAGAGAGGCGCATTTTGGACTGTCGGGGAGCTGCAACTTATCTCAAAACCAGCAGCGATTCGGGGAGGACATCTCCGTCTCCGGACTGGAGCCAGTTGTGTGCGATGCAAACAAAACAATGATGTGCGCGGTTCCAGAAGCCTACACTTGAATACGATTCTGTTCGCAGCAGCAGCAGGAGGAGGATCATCACTCAATGGATTGTGTGTTCAGCAAATGGTTTATCTGCCATAAAGACAACAGAATAAAAATAAAAAAATAAACAGAACAAGAATTCTGTGCTGGTGCAGAAGGAAACAGAGTTTGGCTTATAATTCTTGCAAATACCGTGACAAATTTGTTAGAATGAAGTTTTATGAGTTCGAAACTTTACCCAAGCACTGGGAAGTGATCATTTATATTTTGATCATTTCTTAGACATACATAGACAGACGTGTGACTCATCTAAACATAAACAGCTCTTTTGTTGGGGAAATGCACTTAAAGACGTTTTATTGAAGTTCCTGTGTAAAACTGGGGTGATGGCAAAAAAACTCGAGAATCTAGACTTGATCCCGTATGACGTATTGCATTCTCAGATTGAACTGAGTTAAGCTCAATTTATTTTTAAATGCCCACCTTTACCAAATTCAATCGAAGGATATTCTTCAATATTTTTATTTTATAAAATCCAATGGGCTTTGAATGACGATCAAAGAAAATTTGTATTAATAATTTATTATTATTTTCGTCACTTATTTTCACTAGCAAATAAGAAGTTTCGTCGGATTTTCCCATATTTTTTTAATTTATAGCATTTTCCTTTAATCAAAAAAAAAGTATTGGGTCCAGAAAATATATGATGTAGATGAAGAATTTGGTGATCATTATTTCCATGGAATACAAAAGAGTTGACGTACAAACTTTTCAAATGCGATACGCATCTACTTCTGTCCTAATAATCAAAAAAATTGTGTTCATAAAAGCGTTATTTAATTGGATTTAGTTTAAATATAGCATATACGTTATGATATTTTAAGTCATTGAACCCCCGTATCTCAACGTCAATCGATTATTATTATCATAGCCAAAAACTAAATTGTTACTTTTTATTTTTCAATTAAATACTTTCGACGACACTGGCACAATGGAGTGCAGCTTATGTGTGCATTCAGCATATACTCTCTTTTGACTATAATGGAATATGGCACTTCATGAATATTGCAGACTTTAGTCATCATTATTGTTCTAAATAGGGTTGCCGTTTTACGGAAATTTTACTCCGTATTTGCAGAATAAATAAATTCATAAAAATCGACTTTTTAGGTATTCTGATTTACAGCTACTAATAGTTATCAAGTTGTTCGTATTGTAGATTTTGTGTATTGAAAGAGGCTTCAGATTTTGACTTTTTATTTAATGTTACGGCAACACTGCTTGTATAGGTATCCTGTGTTTATATTTGTCAAACTTATATAGGTTTTGTACCGATGTAGAGGCTTACAATAATGAAGAATATACAGTATGCATGCAGTTTATCAGTGCTGTGGGTGTTAAGGGTTCAAAAAATGATGCTCCCTAAATAACTGGTGTTTTTTTAGAGGTATAGAACTTTAAGTTGGCAACACTATTTTAACTGGCGGCCATTTTGTCAGCTGTCAAGTGATTTATTTTAAGTTTGGTTTGGCATTTCAACATGAATAGACTAACGCCTGAACAACGCCTCGAAAATGTGCCCAAATGGGCCCAAAACAAGATTGCCGTTGATTCCAATTTTCATAAGCGAATATTGTTTAGCGATGAAGCACACTTTTGGTGATGATAATCCTCAAGTGTATATTGAGACACCGCATTACATCCACAACAACTGACTGTTTGGTGTGCTTTATGGTTTGGTGAAATGATTGGTCCGTACTTCTTTAAAAACGATGCTGTCCAGAACGTTACAGTCAATGGTGACCGGTATAGAGCCATGGTTACTGACTTTTTCGTTCATCAATTGAACACCCATGATGTGCAAGAGCTTTGGTTTCAACAAGACAGCGCAACATGCCACACACTCGTGCTGCAATTGATTTATTGAAGGAAACGTTTGGTAACCGCTTAGTTTCACGTTACGGACCCGTGAATTGGCCTTCATGGTCGTGCTATCTAACGCCGCTTGACTATTTTCTGTATGGATATCTATGTGAAGTCGCTAGTCTACGCCGATAAGCCGTAAACGATTGACCACTTGGAGGACAACATTCGCCACGTTATTGCCGATATACGGCCACAAAGGTTGGAAAAAGTCATCGATAATTGGACCTCCAGATTAGTCTACGTCCAACCCAGCCGTGGCAGACATATGCCAGAAATCATATTTAAATTATAATGCCAGAATATCATCTTTCTAAAAAAGTAAATTTCATGTCAATTTAAAAAAATCATCTTTGTTTTATTCCATTTCAAAGTTCTATACCTCTAAAAAATCACACTTTATAAGAAAACTGGGTTTCTTTGGCTTTTGAAAAAAAATTCACATAACGAACATAACACATTTTTTTGTAAAAATGGTCTTATTTGTAGTATTTGTTATATATTTTGATGATTTGACCGATTTTAAAAAATTTTGCTATCTGGTGCTTTTCATAAGTATAAACAATATTGCATATTAAGAAAATTGTGAAGAAAAACATTTTTGTTAAACGAAAAATCGATTTTTTAATTTAGTTCTTTTGACTCTTGTTCTCTTTAAAAATATCACAACATTATGCCTCTTCAATGTGTGGCTACATACAGATATTAATCAACTTGAACTTTCAGGCTTTTCGTCTGAAGTCATCCAAAAGCAGTGAAATCACACTTTCAAGCTTTCTTATCAAAACAGTTTCAAAAAACAGGACGCGGTCAAGAACGCTGTATTCAATGTTCTACTAGCGAAAATCAGTTTTTAACTTTATGCGAGTTCCTTATTCGCCAGTTATTACAAAAAATGCTTTAATCTGTCAGTTGGGTCATAACTGTAAATGTAATTAAAAAGAAACCAAATTTAAATTGTTGAAGCCTTTTCTTTTAGAACTTAGGTTTATAGAACTTTGTTCAAGTGACACCTATATGTTTTTGGAAGTTCATCAAATGTATACCAATCACCATTTCATGCACCTTATTTCGTCACACACTAAAGTCTGAACCTAGCAACACAATAGACTGTTTCACAAATATATAATTGTCCCAGGTGGTGTGCTACAGCCGAAATCGCCAAACATTACGATTTTGTTTTATTTCGCGCTAAATCCATTCCACTCACAGGAGACTGTTGGGATTTTTTTTTTGAACATCATGACCCCCTGAACCTCCTGCCTAAGACCCATTCAGAGCGATGATACATGTGGTTAAAATATTGAAATTCACGGTAACGTGTATATAGACTAACCATCAACCACTGGGTTAATCCTTATTGAATGAAGTTTGCATTCAAAAAAAAAAATGAAAGCAAAATAAAAATTGGCAATTTCCCCATTTGTTCGTTTGTCACAAATCGTCTCTCTCACACTCTTTCATAGCTGCTGTTGCTGCTGCTGCTAAGTTAACTGGGCGACAACAGCGCGCCCGGGCATTGGTAACCAAAAAAAAAAAACAATCATCCAAAAGGGACTTCATTGCGCGGTGGTGATCTGATGCTGCTGAATATCTGGGCTCTTGGAGTTCTGGACAACTATAAGTGGAGAGTGGAGACTGGACGTGGTCAGAGAAAAATGTCCTGCTGTTTTTGAATTGGTCGCGTGATAATATTTCTTTTGAGTTTTTTGTTGCTTTGGCGTAGCCTCTCTCTGCACGGATGTTTTGTCATTCTTCTTCGGACGAACAATGGAAACAGTATACTGCGTGAATGAAATAAAACCAAATGCTTCCATTTTTGTCCACTCTTGCTGCTGCTGCTGCTGCTGGACCTGTGCTGATGGCTGGATGGTGGCTCTGGTTGTTGCTGATACTCTCTGATGATGTGGTGTCTCGGTGATGTGTATATAGATGTATAAATACAAGTACAGCTTGGTGTTATGGGGACTTCACTGTGGTCAAATGGCCATTTTTTCCTTTCAAAACCGAAACAAAATAGTCGGAGTTGTTTTTATTTATTATTATTTTTTTTTTTGCGTTGTTTTGTGAGGCCTCCCTTGCATGAGTCTTCTTGAAAATTTCAATTTTTATGATTATGGGAATGGAATTCAGAAGTGGATTAAGAAAATTTATTGCACAATCAGCGGTAGTCGAACAAATGTTCGGCTGTTCGGCGAGCTGTTGCGCGCTTTGGTGGTATATCGATTGGGATATGTTTGGATTTTATATACAAGATGGGTTGGGGATGGACTGCGGGTAAAGACTCGTTCGCCAAAATCACAAATAATTTATACTTTTTAAATGTGTACAATGTAGGTACATACATGCGGAATTGGGATTTTTGTATATTTTACATAGTATAGTAGTGATACGTTGTTTGGATGGTATATTTGGGGTTTGATAAGCTCGGTTAGTTAAAACTTTAAATTATTTTATTTTGTTGCTTTTTTGGAACAATACACGCTTTTTTCAAAATTTGGAAATTTTGAGTAAAGTTTTAAATCTATGGGCCATCACACACTGGCTCAATTGAGCCTGGGAAAATGGAAGTTTATAGGCGAGAGAGGTGAAGAGTTCAGCATGAAACGGACAAAATTCCTCCTTAATTCGAGTGGAATAAGAAAGTTTAACTACAAATACACACAAGTTGTTTGTTTCTAGGCGAAAAAAAAACAATCGGTTGTCATGACCACTAAATTTTTATTTTTGTAAAATCAAAGGATTTTTTGTATTTTGAATTTTAAAATTGAAACAAGAAATACACATACAAATAGAACGGTTTCATGTACACAAAATGTTCTCCCAGCTTTCTTCATCCCGTGTGCGATTGAAGTAAAAGTTAGTAAGGATTAAGTTTCCTTCAAAATTGAACCAGTGTGTGATAAATTTTTTTTTAATAAAATTTGAATACTATTTAAGTGAAACTGTATATGTTCTTGCGAATTTTAAAATCCGTTAAGGAGTTCATAAAATCGAAGTTTTGTTTCTTTTTGAAAAACTGGTTCAAAAAATCAAAATTATATGCACTATTTACTATAAACAGGAACAAAATCAAAACAGAAGCTCTATTTCCATTCTGGAGTGGCAATTTTCTAGTAAAAAAAAACACTAAAAACAAACAGTGACAACCATGCAACGCGGTACAATAATCTATTCTATAGGCTAATTTTTTAATCAATTTATTTTAACGAAAAGTTTTTGAAAAATCAATCAATCAAGCATAAAATACCCAACTGCTCCTTCAACGCTTCCTCTAAAATTGATGGTAGAGCGAAAGCTTAGACAACAAATTTTCAGCATCAGAGGAAGGACATAATATGGTTGGTATAAGAATATACATAGTGGAGATTAGGTTATATATGGCGTAGAAAACATTTTGCTTGAAAATCTATACAACATTTTAATAAAGATAAACAATTGCTTTGTTTGAAGTCCTATAAAAACGAAAAACCCTAAAAATTTTAGGGCACTAATTTAAGAGAGTTATATAGCTGTGGCAAAAAAATTACATAATACCAAAATTAACATTTTTGTCTTCCTTATTATCTAAAACAGTTTATGAATTATAAAATGTATGCTTTTCCCTTTCGGGATTCGTGGATTCGGAATTTCATTTACCTAACCCATTTTGTTGATTTTTAATTCTTTTCCACTCGATACGAACATTAAAATTCAATTATACTTAATAAGAGCATATTGACGTTCTTCGAAGATCTTTCAAGTTGTATCTGGCTAAAGAAAAACCCGATATGCAAAAAGATCAATCTTTATGGGTTTTGCTCCCAGATTCTGGTGAAGAATTCAGAAATTTGCAAAATTCATTCTGTTGGTATATTCCGAATATTATAATGATGAGCTTTGCTCTTAATGAACTTAATGAAATGAACATTTTTAATTGGGACTAACGGAAAACTTTCATTGAATCAAGGAAAAATTAATAGTTCAATGAACAGCTTCTAAGTTCTAAAGTATCGACGACTATTCATTGAACCAGATGAATTATTTATACATAACTGTTTTTTTATGTTCTAAAACTCAAAAACTAATCATTAAATGGAACTGAAACTTGCAACTTTAAAAACAAAAGATATGTGCATATATAAGTATTTGGCATTTTCAATAAGTAGGTACATTTTTTAAAAAATCAAAACCACGGAGCTGCGCATGTTATGATTTAAAAATCGACTATTTGTCATTAAAATAATCGATTCTGTTCCAATTTTTTCTAAACAAAATCAATTCTTTTCTGTCAAAACAAATCGATTTGCACACACACTACTTAAATTTCACATTTGTAATACGTCAAATTGAAAGTCGAGGAGTTTTTGGAAGGCACATTTTTTTTTATTGCAACGTATTCTACATAATTAATCAAAATATTCAACAATATTTTCAGTCAATATTTATGTAACTACAAAAATAACTAATTATAGCAGTCTTGAAACACATACAATCGCACGAAAAAAATCGATTCTTTAACGAATTCCTTTCAATGGACAGAAACAAATCGATTTGGTTTAGAAAAAAATCGATTTCTTTGTTGAAAGGAATTCGACATTAGTTTCTGTGCAGCGCAGGACACTGATGGCAAACGGCTAGTTAAATATAACTTTTGTCGTCCATCGTCAACACTTTGAGAACAATTCAAAATAAGAAAGTGACATCGACAGTGAAATTTGTGCTCTCGCTTGGTTACCAAACACTATCAACGTCATTTAATGCTGCATAAGCTCAGGCGCGGATCTAGGTTTTCAGTTTGGAGGGGGTCACGTTTCCTGAGGACAAATCACCGACAAAGTGATATAAAATGCATGCAATTCCTGAAGATGAGAAAAGTATAGGACTTACATTTAGATATCGATAGTATCGTTGACCACGGTGATGTTGACAGAAAAGATACAAAATTAAAACATTGCAATTTTTAATTATAAAATTGATTTTTTTTAAACTCTGGTTCGATATTTCATCTACAAAAATACAAAAAATGCCCCAAGTCCGAGACGATACCGAGACGAGAATGAGTTAACGAGACCGAGACGACTATGAAATCTTAAAGTCACCTGAATGAAATAATAACCTACTTTTTTGGTAAAATTCAGTTCATTTTTAGTTTCATAAAAATTTCTTAGGTTAGTAAATATATTTATCTTACAGAAGAAAGAAGATATCGGACCAGTGGGACTCATACAAAAAAAAAGGTTCCTATTATACCCGAAAAGCCGTTGTGACTCAAAAAAACTATCCCGCTAGAGATAAGGGGCCTCTTATTAAACTCTCATACGATTTTTATTTACTAGATTTGTCCGTGATTCTATCAGTTACAGCAGTTTTTCACAGATTGCTCAAACCTCCGCCGTTTACTTACCGAGAGTATATATCAGATGTACGGATTCATACTGTAATAACGAGAATTGGGAGATCGCACAAGACCCGTGTTCCTGATCCAGAGATACCAGATAATATCAAAATCTACTTGAAATAATAAAGATTTTGATTAAAATAAACTTCGTTTCAAACCCCAGGTACACCAGTGAGCCAAGTTTCAGACTTTGATAAAAATTACATCAAGTTCCCATAGATGTACAAATTAAGATACTTTGCGTTTGCATCTATCTGCTAATCATACAGCTAATAAACCTAAATTTAAGTGTGTCTAACTTTAGGCAGCTGCCCAACTCCAAAACCTTATTTATAAATATTTTCCATCCACGAAAGTCCACGAAATAACAGGATATATTAAGACAACTGTTACAATGCGTTTATAAATAAGGAGATGTCCAACTTTTGACTAGTTGTTCAAAAGTTTTCTTAGGAAATCTAATAAATACGACTGTTTATCTTTTGCTCTGGGCTTCTGCGGGGGGTCATGACCCCTATGTTCCCCCTCTGGATCCGCCACTGCATAAGCTGGCAACTTCAAATAAAATTCATCATATTAAGTCAAAGAGAGTGTATGGAAAATTCTAAATATGTGAAAAATTGTGTTTTCGATTGGTATCTCATTAATATTATTGTTGCTCACATCTATTCACACGGACGTGAAATGAAGTCACAAAAACAGCAAGTCTAAACATTTTGGGAGACAAAATTAAAAGAAGTGAAGAATCAGCGCGATTTTAACTCAACGATTTTGCCAGAATAACTGATGGTGTTTTCCATTTGTAAAATAAATCAATTTATTTTTGATTTGGATCAGTCAAAAAGCCAATTTTTATCATTTTTGCGTTCCATTGCGCAAAATAAATTGATTTATTTTTGATTTAAAATCAATTTTGCAGATCTAAATCTTTCGGCAGATTTACCCCTTCTTGTACTAACACCAACATAATTTACAGCTGTCAGTTGGCAAATGTGTTATTTGATTGGATTAATGTATAGGTATTTCAGGGATGAAATTTGTGTTGAAAAAATGTGGAAAATATTCAATTATATATGGAAAAGTTTAAAATGAATCGGAAACTTCATGAAGCTCATCTTTCTGTTCTAAAAGGGACGAAATTTGTATTGAAATATTGGCAGATAAACATACAATGACAAAAATAAATCAATTTGAAATCGTGTTCCGTTCGCCACGAAAAAAATCAATTTTTAAATTGTAATCTGAATTTACCAATGGAAAACCCCATGACCTTCAACTACGGTTCAAGTATGTGATAATAGCCAATTACATGCTTGAACCATTGATGAAACTCAGTTAATCCGCCGAAATTGGTGAGTTATAAGACTGCTGAGCTGAACCATATGGATCAAGTTGGAAAAACCTTTGTACAACTGGCCCATGGCCCTAAGAATTTCTTTAAAAATGCTCAAAAACAAGTCCAGATGATTTAGTGAACAGGTGCGGAACAATAAACTCAAGGCTTAAATTTTGAAAGAATTTACTAAAACAGAATTGACTATAATTGATAAACTCGTATTTTTCCAATAATCTATGTGGAAAACCCTAATTAATTGCTTAACTATAAATACTCCACAAAAGCAGCGTGTCATCTTAACCATTACAAGAAAATATATTCTTTTCAGTTATAAACACTCTCTAAGACGATTCAAAGCTGAATGTATTCAAAACAAAAATTTCTAATCTATAAAGACAAATATGCCATAAATACTATATAATCATGCTCGGATTATAGTAGGTCTTTCAAAAGCCTCACCATATCACCGTACTCTATATACATTTTTTGAATTCTTTCTCCCCTGTCAATAAATCACAATCAGCGAAAAATATGGTTGATGCGCTGCGCTATGCTGTATCGCGCACCGCACTGAACTGTGTGTATATATATTATAGAGAGCCAAAGCTGATGAGATCAGGAATTTTAAGAACAATAAGACAGAGCTCACAGTTGAAAGAGCTAAGACGACTTTATGTCAGTTCAAACTATACACAAGCTGGTGCATCGCTAGTGTTACCGCTTGGGTTTTTTTTTTTTTTGTTACTTGTTTAAACTGAAGTCAACTAATTGGGTGATGATCAATGGCGGACAGATATTTCGTCGGAGTATTTTATTTTAATATGTAATAAATTATTATATCGTTGTTGGCTTTATATAGTTGGTACACAGCAACGATGAGGCCAGAATCCAATTTTTTAATTCCTGATTAAGTAATGAGATTTTGTTCTTCGAGTTTGTGATGATTGTTGTTTGTGTGTTCAGCGATCAGCGATGTTGGCGGTCTGAATGAACCTTGCTGAAATTGGGATAGCATTAAAGTTATGTAACATCTTAGAAGGTGCTTGCTGGTGAATGTCAGACTTTAAAATTTAAATTGGAATCATGGAGTTGTTGTCAGTTTATGTTTGGTTGTTTAAGTCGAACAGAGAATGATATAGGTGAATGCGATAGATTTCATTCATACCTTAACATCTATTTTTTAAGCTGTCTATTCAATTTAAACCTGACTAAAATACATACCATGGTTAATTTTGGAACAATTTCATAGAATATTAAAGCACAAGGGCGTACGCAATGAGAAGGGGGGGGGGGGTATTAAAATAAATTCGTATTTTAAAACCACTTTTACTTCTTGACTATCTGGCGGAAAGCCATGAAATTTGGGCAAGTCGTTTCTGTTGAATATTTGTGTTAACCAAAAATGATATGCACGAATTTATTAAAGGTACCACTAATCTGGATAAGTTCCAGAATTCTTGGAGCGACCCACATACAAAAAAAATATAATTGAATGTGAGTTAACAGCCCCCCCCCCCCCCCTCTCTTCATCGAAATTTGCGTACGCCCTTAAAATAGCGGCCATGTTTCAAAAGCTGCAACTCTCAAATTTGTAAGGTTAGAGTATATGTAATTACCGTTAATTAGATTATATTCATAATCACTTTATTTTACATGAACGCTATATTTTGGCTCGGGGATATAAGCAGTCTATATGTGGGATATTCGCAAAAATAATATACCCTCTGAAAGGTCTTAATGTCCTCATTAAAGGTTAACTACTTTTAGTAATTGGTCATTGGTCAGCGATAGTTATTGTTTATGAATATTTAAAGATTTATTATGTGGATTTTTTCGAATATCCCACAATCGAGGTGCTAAAAATATAAAAAATTCATAAGAAAAAGTCTACGGCTGACCTGAATTATTGAAACTTGACCTTTTATTAGGATTTATTGACCTTTCAGATTATATTTTTTTTTTTTCGAATATCCCGCAAATGAGGTGCTGAAAATCGCTGATGGCCTTTAAAAATATTAACCATTATTGATAACAAATTTTCTTTGTCTCACTTATTTCTGAAACTGTGCATCCGACATTTTTTGGCCATAGTAACTGACCTTTAAATGGCATATCTACTTATTCTGCGAATATCCCACATGCGGTTCTAAGATTCCGGAGCCACCTAAGACATCTGCTTCTTTTGTTTTCTTGTATAACTACAATTTTCAAATTTCATTCACATATTGGTAATATAAAACTGATGGTAATATTTCTTCTCCGTCCTCTATATCTGTCTATCATCTTGCTCCCCCTAATCAACGAGATGAAAACGCCTCTGTTGGTTATTGTTTGTACCATACCTCTTAAAATGAATTATTATTGCAGATATATGTTCTCTGTTGCATCATTATTACATGTAGTATTTTTTTTTTGTAAATCATTTCAGCACACATTATAACTCAACAAAATGATGGACAGAATACCATCACTGTCTCTCTCAGGCATATCGCTAGCTCATCCGTTGTCAATTTCTACAGGTCAATCACTGCAAAACCACCTCTCGTCGGGTCCTGCATCGTCGTCGTCCTCGTCCACTGGCCAATTGTCTTCGCATCATCACAGCAGCTCCCATCACAACCATCAGCTGGCTTTGAATTCCCTTAACCTGCACGCCTCAGCGGCTGCAGCAGCAGCCGCCTGTTCTTCGACATCGTCATCGGTGACACCCTCCTCTTCTGTGGCCTCATTATCAATAACACCGCCAACGAGTTCGTCCTCATCCCTGCACCATCACACCACCACCCATCATCACCCCCTCCATCATCAGGGCTCCACGTCATCCCACCAAGTGAACCATTCACATCACCATCCGCACTCCAATCACCATCCCCATCATCATCCACATGCCACGGCATCGCATCATAACTCGCAATCATCGCCGATGACAAATTTGCACCAAAACATGGGAAGCCTCATGAATAGCGGAAGTAGTGCCAGGTAATTATCAACTATAGTAGCATATCCTATAGCGCAGTTTGTCAAACCGCCATTACCTATACTCACACCTCCCAGACAGAAATACACATTGTTGTTCCGCCGCCATTTTGTATTTGCTTTTGCATTGCTTTCAAGTTTGAAATAATTGTGTCCTGCTTGCTATAAAAAAATTGAGTACCCCTCTCTAAACATGCAGTTTTTTTTTTTGTAACATGTAACTCTTTCTTAAATAATTGCTAACTCAGTTAATCAATCAATAACAATCAAAAGCAAACGAATCAATATCAAAACTGTTTTGTTCTAGTGATGTATTTTTTAGTTTGATGATCCAAAACACAACGAAACGTCAAGCCGAGGAGCACATAAAACGCCCAATGAATGCCTTCATGGTGTGGTCACGTTTGCAGAGACGCAAAATCGCCCAGGACAATCCCAAGATGCACAATTCAGAGATTTCCAAAAGATTAGGTGAGTTAGTAGTGTCACATTTTCATTAAATCATCACTCGTACAACGTACACATCTCATCAGATACATATACAAACGTTAACATACATCAGATATTTTGTTCAAGTGAATAAAAATGTGCAAAATCCCAACATATGCCGATCAATTAAATTCAATGAATGCGAAACCCCCCAGGCGTCCGTGTTGGGTCCCCTTCTCTTATTTCAGTTTATTCTTCAGCTTCAGCGTGTATAGTAGATACGAACGGGTATTGTTTGCAGAACAATTGAGGCCCAGCTAAGGGTGCAAGTATGCACTTGATGTTATTCCAAAAATTACATTCTATTTAAGGGGTAAGAGAAGATTAAATATTTGACCTTAGGGGGTGGGTGAGTGTAGTGATAGGATGATATACAAAGTTGACGCAATTGAATTCGAATGATTTTTTTTTTTGGGGTGATGCTGTGTGTTGTGTTCAATTCGCTCGATGATGATGGGCGTTGGAAATGTGAGGTTTTACAGGAATTATCTGGATGATTGAGGACGGGTTAGGTATTTTAGGTCGAATCTAATAGGGCGTAATTGATGTTTGTGTTGAATAAATAGAAAAATAAATCATTATTCAATTATTGTGTTGAGAATGAGATGGAAATTTGGTGGGATTCATTTCGAAAAACAAAAAAAAAACTGATTATGAGTTTGTTTTAGATTATTCAAAATAAACGCAGTTGTAACTTGTTCGTAAAAAAAGTTAAAGTTTAATTGTTTTTATCTAATGTAGGTATAATGTGCTCGGGTTTTAACTTCACTTTAACTGATTACAGTCAATGCAAGCAATATCACAATTTAGGAGAGGACAAATTATTGTTTTTTAAAAAATACTTAGAAAATAAACAAAAATGTAGTAGAACAAGAATTGACCCTTGTGGCACTCCTGATAGTGAATTTTTATATTGCGAAGACTTTTCAACAAAACATACTTTTTGCATTCGATAAAATCAATCAATTCCTATTTCAATTGTCAATCATCAGTTGATATAGCAGATGAATATTGAAAATCGATATTTAACAACCCAAATGATAAAACTTTTGATCAGACCGTTGTAAATTACAAGAAAATTGATGTATACCAACGAATAGTTGCCCATTTTTTTTTAAATAAATTGAATTTTAACTAACCAAATTTCATATTTATCAACAATCAATTGATAATTGAAAATCAGAATAGGGGTGCTAGTGTTGTAGCCAGAGATTTGCACTATTCTTTCAAGAAGAATGACAGAGAAAAATCGGAAAATCGAATTTTTGATCTCGCACCAATATACGAATAGGAACTTAAAATTAATGTATGTATTCAACTTGCTAGAGAGTACTCGCTCGTGTGGCATAAGAGTAAATAACACTTTTTCACTTAGAAATCAGGGTTACCTTCGTGGCTCTAAAGATCTCCTTTCGCATTTTTTTTCAGGTGTGGCTCTTTGGCTCCACTTTTCTAAAACCATCCAAAATTGGCTCTTTTTGAGATTTTCGTGGCTCTTTTTATTCTTTTTTCAGAATAGTATCTGCTTAAATTTCCTTTCTCATAATTTTTCAATTTTCCTCTAAGTAAAAAACTCTTTAAAATTTTCCACTGAGTACAAAATTCTTTGAAATCTGACCGCGTTCATTTTCATTAAAAAATCAATTCGTTTGCCTTTTAGCTTTTCGCCTTAATATTTCCTGAACGTAACAATGAGAAAGAATGAGATGAATATAGTGTGCCATATTTCGGGTTTCATTTTGCAAAATGTTTCAGCTATGTTGTCTGTTGTGTATTTATTTTTTTTTTGCAACTGGTTTTTTTAAGTTTTTGTTATATTTTTTTGAAATAAATAAATATTTGTTAATAATAATTTGGCATTTTTTTTGTTTTGGGGCTGTTTTCAGCGGTCTCTCTTTTTTTTTTGGAAATACTCTTTCTATTGGCTCTTTCTTAAAATCCAGAAAGGTAGCCCTGTTATAAATAATTGATTTATCTGGTGGAGTAACAAATAAAAATACAAATACCTGCAGATATACAGATTTGAAGGTTGTCACTTTGACATTTGCCAATTTTAACAAACGTCGGTTTTTTTTTGCACGAACTGTCACCATACAAAAATGACAGAACGAAATTGTAGCAGAATATTTTGAGAAGCATTTGCGTTTTTCGCGCAGAATAAATTGCCCTGACCATTAATAGAGATCTTCCAAGATTTGTCTTTGTCTTTTCTCTTTCTAATTTGACATCTAAAAACAACAACAAAAAAAGTCCCTGGTTGGAAAATATTTACATGCTCTTGGCAGTGTTAAAAATCCGGTCATTTGATTATTTTTTGTATTTGGAACTGAAAACTTAAATTTGCGATCGAATTACCTATTAATTAGTGCTTAAACATTTTAGTGAACATTTTTTCAAGTGTTTTATACAAAAAAAAACTAATTTTATTACATATTAATCACTATTATTAAACACCCGACTTTTTTGGCTCGCCTTCGTGCCTTCAGCATTTGGTTTTTTTTCCAACCAGGGAGTGCTGTCAGATTGTTTTTTTTTTTTTTTTAGTTTCACACTGACACTTCTGACATTTGGTGGCACAGATCCATTTATTGTCTGCGCAAAAGTGACATTTGACTTTTATTCGTATTGTTGTTCCTTTCATAACAGCATGGCTTTCTGTTATTTTTTTGCGGTTGTTTCTTAGTTGCAATTGGTGAGACTTTCAACTGTCATTTAAAAAAACAAAAATAAATAATCTGGTAAAAATGTGCAGTTTTGCGAACTAAACGAACACACCTAATTTGTTCGCACACGCAAGCATATTTTTGTTTTACACTTTTTATCACTTTTTTGCTTAATCATCCTTACATATGTGTTAATAGTTTATGTATGAAATAAAGCTTAGGTAAAAAAGTTCTGACTTTTAAATTCAAATCAAAACTTCAAAGCCATAATTTAAAAAAAAAAATCCATATGGATAGGCATGGTAACTCACTAAGTTCTGAATACTCGCATACTCGTTGAAAGTTTTAACTTTGATTAACCCTTTTGGTATCTTAGTAAGTATAAAACCTGGAAAAATATCCATCATGAGTGCATTCCATTTGACTGCATTTAAAAAAAAAAAAATTTTAAAACAAAACTTTTCTGTCTGAAGTTTCAGTGTAAAAAAACAAAAAGAAAAAAAAAAATTATGCGACTGATACTTCTGGCATATTTTTCTATAACGATGATGGTTTCCTCTCTTCGTTTGTATGACGATGATGATGCTGATGCTCCAACCAATGCGGATTCATTCATTCAAAGAAAAGGGTGCACATGAAACCAGTTCAACTGTCTATAAACAGAGTCAACGACGAAAGACAGAACCCAGGCTAACAACAATGCGTCCGCATTTAAAACAATACAAAAATTCCTGAAGCTATTCTCTTTTATTTTTCTATTAATGGAATGAATACTTAGTTGAATAATTGAAATTTCAAAAACAAAACAATAAAACAAAAAAAAAACCATGGCAAGAGAAGTTGTCGCCGCACCACCGTTCATATCGGCCATGGAAATATTTGTAGGGTACCTATATATATCTATACCTAGAAGTCAAATCGAGAAAGCCCTTTACTCAAGACCCGAGTTTTCTAAATAAGGACTACTCGTTCTCGTTCTGTAACATCAGACTTATGGTCTCATTCTGACTTTCTCGGTTTTGCTAAAAGTTTGTTCTTCCTTTTTTTTTATAATTCTTTTGTTTCACTTCATTGTTCAGTGTTCTGTTCATTATTAAAAAATAAAAAGAGTACAGAGCAGTAACAAAAGGGGTTGAAAGGATTAAGCGTGTTGGTGTCAAGGGGTTAAAACCTAGACGACCGACGACGAGGAGAGAACAACGAAGACTTATATTAATAGCTTTTAATTACGGAAAGTAATGTTTTTATAATTAATTACGAATGGATTGTTTGTTATGCGATTATACATTATACATAAATTGAAAAGAGTTTAAAAGTTCTTCGATTCAATAAGGGACACAGTCTGAATTTTAAGTGTTTTTTTAAGGTTACCCGCTTGCCCGCCGCCGCCGTAACAATATTAAGAAGTGAAATGTAAACAGGGCACTTGATAGAATTAAATATTACCACAAAAAAAAAACTGAAAAAACACCTTGATTTTTTTTGGAAACTCATTAAAAATTGACAAAAAATAACTGAATATTAAAAAAATTGATTTTAGACAAGGTATTTTCACTGTTACGGCTGTGACAGAGTATGTGCTTTGTGAACAGTGAAGGAGCTCGAAATTAAAAGACGAAATTGTTTTGGTGTATCGCTGTATTTTATATCTGAAAACGACAGTTCCAAAATTTCAAATTATGTACATATGTGTATCTAAAATACTTACACTAGTTTGCAGTCATCTACTGGTCGACACAAATTTGAGTTCAATTTTATCATCATCATCATCATCGTCGGCTCGACAACCGGGGTCCGGTCCTGGCCTCCTTCAACAAGTCTCTCCACCCATCCCGGTCTCGAGCCGCCGCCATCCAGTTGCGCACCCCAAGGCTCCGGGCGTCCTGGTCTACGCCATCTCTCCAGCGCAAGCATGGTCTACCACGCTGTCGTCTACCATAGAATGTACCACAAAGAACTTTCCGAGCAGGTTCCTCTTCGCTCATGCGAGCTAGGTGCCCTGCCCACCGGAGTCTACCGAGCTTAATTTTTGTCACGATATCCGCTTCAAGGTAGATTGCGTACAATTCATGATTGTACCGTCTCCGGAATCGTCAGTTTTATAAAACGTGACAATTCAGCGAGTGCTGCATGGAAGTTCTGTTTCCTTCAATTATCCAGAGGAAACTTAAGGGTGTTCTTCCACACAGTGATTTTGTGTTAGTTATTAACAAAATAAATAAAAGTTGAGAAAACTAAACGACACACATGATGACCTCCAAATTAATAAATTTATAGAATTTAAAAAATAAATAGTTTAGTGTGACCTCTTGGAAAATTGGTGATTTGCGAATGGGACATCTAATGTTCTTGCGGTGCATTTCCCACTTCAATCTTGTTTTTTTTTTTTAAGCGAGAGTATTCCCATTGACTGAATAGTACATTTCCATGTAGAATATAGATTTCTCTATAGAATTAGATCAATGTATCGTAACTTCCGCTTTTAGATTTAAAAGAAATTCGATACATTTTTGAAGAGCCAATATGTTACGCGTGTGACACAGACTTTAAATCGTTCAGAATGTATACAATTTAAATTCAATGTAATTTTGCAAACGATATATCACAAATTTTTTTTTACTTTACCAAATTAACAGTTTGATAAAAATATGTTTTTTTCTAGTTATACAATTTGAAGGCCCAGTTTTTTCAGTGGTGAGTTATACCAGGGTTAGCTAACTCTGGACAAAAGTTATTTTCCATTTAACTCGAGAAACATTTTTTCCGCAGAAAATGCATGTGGAAAGACCTAACAAACAAGGAGGATACAACATCAAAAGCATCTGTTCAGTAAATTCAGAGTTAACTCACCAAATTTGGTGAATTTACTCGGGATTAACTTTAATGTCGCAATGAACAGCTACGTCAATTCGTATTTAGTAGTGAATAACCAAATTGCACATACTCTGATCAAAGGTTAAGAGTTAAGGTCAATAGTTAACGGCTTTTAAATCGACAAAGAATAAAATTGGAAGAACTAGGTTTTAAACTCATCCTCACGAATAATGAACTCTGGAGCAATTTATATCTATTAGGTTAGGTTAGGTTAGGTAGAAGAGCTGACAATTGATCTTGTTACCGTCACACATAGATCTATGTAGATCCGTTGTGATACCCTAGGAAATTGTATCCCATTAAATGTAAAAACCTATATGTTTTGTTAGCAGTCCAGCCATTTAGAGGCGTTGAGGAAGTTCAAAAGACTGTTCGCTGAAGTTCTAGAAGTTTCTTTCTTAAGTGACAGAGTGCTGGGCAGTGACAAAGGAAGTGTAAGGTATCCTCATGTGCTTCTTCATCGCTGCACCCTCTGCAAAGGTCGTCAGTACTGAGCCCCATTTTCTTTTTGTGGTATCCCAGTAGGTTGTGTCCGGTGATTATGCTGACAAGGGAACGAAGATGTTTTTTGTTCATTAGCATAATTTTGTCCGTCTTCTGCTTATTGAAATTTGGCCATAAATTTCTGGTTGTGGCGCATGTTTCAAGCAGGTTCCATTTTTCTTTCATTTTTTCTGAAATTTTGTTACCAATATCCTGTTTGATGTTACAGTTTGGTACTTTAATTTGTCGTTCTGCTTGACTCAAATCAAGCGACGATCCCGTTCTCGCCAGCTGATCAGCTCTTTCGTTTCTTTGCACATTACTGTGACCAGGAACCCAGCAGAGTCTAATGTTATGCTGCATACCAAGAACCCTAAGTTCTTCGCGACAGCAAGTTACAAGCTTCGAATGTATCTCGGTGGCAGAAATTGCTTTGATTGCTGCTTGGCTATCAATAAAGAGGGTGATGTCAGCTCGTGGTATCGCCATCTTTGATATTTGGGTCACTGCTAAGACCTCAGCTTGGAAGACGCTGCAAAAGTCCGGAAGTCTGAAGGAGCTAGCTAGTCCCAGAGTTCCCGAGAAAATTCCTGCATCAACTCCAGTGTCCATCTTAGAACCATCAATGAAGACAGTTATCGTAGATTCGTTACTGATAGGTTGGTTGTTTTTCCACTCCTCTCTATTAGGAAAAGAGGAAATGAATGGTCTATTGAAGTTTACATGGGGTATTGTGTATAGTCTGTGCAAACATTATTTCCCACATATCTCTGAAGAATCTGAGTATGACCCGTTGTGCTTTGTTTCCAGCAGTTAGTCTGGCTTAGTCGCAGGGCACTGTATGCTGCTGATTCTTGCACGAATAGATCTAAGGGTTTTAGGTTGAGTATCGCTTCCAGCCCCGCTGTGGGGGTGGTTTTCAACGCCCCTGTAATACCTACGCCTGCTAATCTTTGAACTTTTGTTAAAGTTTTCAGGTTTGTTGTTTTCTCATTTGCATTCCACCAAACTAGATTACCGTAGGTTAGTATCGGTCTAACTATTGCCGTGTAGATCCACTTGATAATTTTTGGGTTGGGTCCCCAGGATTTTCCAAAAATCCTGTTGCAGGAATAGAATGCGACCATAGCTTTCTTTGATCTATCTTTTTTTAGTGTTGAGACACCAGTTCAGTTTCTTGTCTAGGATCACACTAAGGTATCTGGCCTGATCTGGGATTTTGAGTAGTGTCCCTTCTATTGATGGTAGTCTAAACATTGGTATTTTCCTTCTGTTAGTGAAGAGAACCAATTCTGTTTTCAATGGATTAACCATTTGACCACAGTTTTTTGTCCAGTTGTTGACCTTTGAAAGGGCATACTCTATTTGATCACTAAAAGTGGATGGGAATTTTCCTGTCGCAAGTAGTTCTAGGTCGTCAGCATAGGCTACTACTTTGACTCCACTATATTTTAATTTTACAAGAATTTCGTTCATAACTAGAATCCAAAGAAGTGGAGAGAGCACCCCTACCTGGGGTGTTCCTCTAGATGTGGATACTTTTAGACGTGATTCTCCAAGTCCTGTGTTTATATGCCTGTTTCTTAACATGCACATATTTCAATTTATATTTGAACTTTCTATATTCAGGTCTACAAGAAGTGCTGTTTCTACGCTTTTGCCTTTTGTATAGGCATGCTGCATTGGAAAAATTACCTCTGGGTTCAGTGTACTGCGAATATAGATGTCCAATAATCTCTCGAAAGTTTTAAGAGTAAACGACGTGAGACTGATTGGTCTATATAGTCTTTAGCTTCCGTGCGACTAGGTTTACTAGCCTTCGGGATGAAAACAAACTTGAATTCACGCCATACCTTAGGTACATATCCCCACCTGAGGCTTCTTGAGAATATGTGTTTTAGGTTCTTTATATCTATTAGCTTTGTATAAAATTTTTTAATCCAAAGCGATATAACCCCTAAGGAAGAGCAAAATATTAATATCTCTCCTCTCGAAAACGGCTTTAAATACTTTGGGAAATTTTTCTATTCAAATTCTGTTCTATTGGCAACATGGTGAAATTAGTTGCAGTTGGACTTTATCCTAATCCTATTCCCAATATATCTGAAGATTATTGCTCTTAGCCCCAATTTATTCACACTCCATTAAAGTCGCCATAATAGAAAAAAGAGAATTTGCCAAAATGTTTTTAAAATTTTATAAACTTTCCTTGCTGAATGGCGACTTTAAATTTAATAAGGAATGAATAAATTGGGCCTAAATGTTGTGTAAGCCTAAATATAAACATCCAGATAATATAAATATAAATATTACCAGTAGGACACACCTTTCTCATTCTCGTCTCTGATTAAATTGTGATCTTATTTACCGGTTGGTATCTGTCTATGACTTATAGGACCTTTCAGTTTATAAGTTGTGAAAAATAAAATAACACATTTTCCCTCAAAAACTGCCAAATCATAAATCTTTTTATATCAAAACTATTCTATATGTAGATATTTGCAATCTCATTGCCTGTCACTTAATCACCGAATCCTTAAAACTGACATGTTTGCCAACTTCGTTATATTCGTATATCTTGCATCACTTCACTCAAATCACTTTAAGTCGTTAGCACACATTTAGTGCCCTGTTGCTGGGATACCAATACCAAACAATACAAAACAAACGAACTAATCTGCTATTCGTTTAACTTCCCCAGAAGCCAACAATGGAATTATTTGCAAGGGTTGGCATTGTTCGGCTTAAGCCTCTATAAAGACCACGCGTTTCGTCTTCGTAAATAAGTTGATATGTTGTGACGGGTCGTATACATACATAATATGTGTATGGGATGCGAAAAAAAGTCGCCTACTCATCTTCACGTTGCGTGTGCACTTCACCCCAATTGCCACCGATGACGATGACGACTGACAAAGACGTGTGTCTTCACTCAATTCCAATCACATTTAGACGCCACGTGCCTCAAATCATATTCATCCTTTCGTTACAACATTACGCGCCCGCCCTCAGAATATTCATTCGTCTATCATCATCATCATCATCCTAAAAGCAAGCAAATCCATCGCAAGAATTCAATTCTCTAATAAACTTTTCGAACCATCAAACCCCGACTTCATTGTGTTGGTCCATGAATCTTGGGCCAAGTTGAAGCTAAAAGATTTCGAACATTGCTCGGCTGTCACAATAAAGATAGTTTCACCTCGCCTTATTGAAATCTTCCACCAGAGTGGGTTGGTTAACTTTGCCTTGCCTTGTCTGCATCTGCGAAGACGAACACACCGCAGATACAGAAGCCGAATCTAATCAAATCACACCCTATACCCTGTATGGTGGGCCAAAAATATAGCTGACGGAAGGTATATAACGATGCGGCCTGTAATGGCAGATTAAAATTATTTAATTTCCTAATCAGAACAAAGCCTTCTCAGCGAATAGAAGACGATAAGCGAGTTGGGAAAATCATCTACACACCTTCATCGGGGATTTGAGAGAAGAATCGAGATCTCCTCAGATATGTACGTACATATATCCTGCACTTGCCGCCATTTATCCGAATTCAATTTAAAGTTTAGATATTCTCTTTGGTTGTATTGTGCTGCAAGGACGACGACTTTATCTGTGGCTGCGTGGGTTTTGTTTTTTTTTTTTTTTTGGGGGGGGGGGGGGGGGGAATTTCGTTCAACGGAGACTTTTCATTCGCAGGACTTTCGCTGGGTGTTTTGAAATACTATAAACATAGGTACAATGAAATTGGGGGAAATATTCGATTTTTCTTTATTTTTTTTTTCTTTTATTATATTTCAATGTGTCCTTTACTGGACGGGCATGAAGAAGTAGGTATAAAGGACTTGAGGATTGACATTTCATTGTGTGAATGAAAATTTTGAAGAATAAAAAATATAAAAAAAACAGAACTTTGTATGGAGAAAATCCATTATAGGAATTGACAGGATAATATTTGCTGTCAGTTTCAGCTTTTTGTTAAATATGAGCTAGGATAATGGGTAAAAAGGATATTTTTTTTTTAAAGAATTTTGTCGTGTTTTATAAATATTATTTTAAACTTTTTTCTTTTTTTTAATAGGAACATTTGTGTTCCTCTGATATAGGTAATAATTATAGGAAAAGTTTTAAACAATTAATAAAATAATATTAAATCGTTTTAGCAATTCCTCCACCAAAAAATATTGATGATCCTCTTATAAAAGCGAGTATAAAATTAGGCTTTCACTTCGAAAAACTTCCGACAAAGCTAAACTTTGATATAGAACTTTGTTTTAACATCTTAAACATCTTCGAATTTTTTTTTAGAATCGAAAGACTCAGAAACAAGTCTTAGAATATCCTGGAACTAGTTTTGCATTTCTGGAATTTTTAAGGCAATTTTAATAAAGGGTGTTTCTTTTAGGATGTGTGGTTTTCAATCTGGCAATACTTTTTTCGGAGTTGGTCTTTTTGACAGCTGTCACTTGATTTATCCGCAATTTGGTTTGCCATTTTATAATTAATAGACTTACTCCTGAACAACGTTTCCAAATCGTGCAAATTTATTACAAAAATAATGGTTCGGTTCATGAGACGCATCGCGCGCTGCGTGCAATGTTTGGTCGACATAATCGCAAAATCGCATAAATTCGAGAAACCATGGATCGGTTCCGCACCACGTATACTGTAGTGGATAATGCGCATCCTCAGAGACTCCGAAGACGCTATTATTACTGTGGAGCAGAGTATCGAAGAAGACTCGAATGAGTCCATCCGCCATCGCTCGCAAGAATTGTAGCTGTCGAAAATTAGGCCTTTCGGCTGGAATTTATTCGAGCCAGCCGCAGCGACCAATTGCCCGAAATCATTTTTAAAACGTTAAAACATAATGCCAAATCTATATCTTTTTAATAAAGCTAAATTCTTGTCCATAAAATTAAATTATTTCTTTTTGAATACCACACGTTTAAATAAAAACACCTTTTATAACAAAGTTAAAAAAATGCTTCTGTAATTTGTAGTAGTTTTTTAGGAAGTGACTCTAGACATACCAATTATAATAATTTTGGTTTATTAAAGTACTGTTTATGAGGCCCGCAGGGCCAGGGCTCTCCGCCGGTAGGCATACTTCAAGCACCCAGAGTTTTTTTTCAAGTCGCGTGAAGTGCGTTAACGCACGCCCACTTTTAATGGTGACAAACTGTTATAAATTGGCATGTATCTAGTCTCGTTCATTTTTTTAATGAAATTAAGTGATAATAGCCGTGTTCCATTGGGCCTTCCAAAGTACTTTTTAGTACTTCCCAGTAGATGATGAATGGAATGGTTTCATTTTTCTAAAAGTAAAATCTAACCTCAATATCAATTTAATTTCGGTTGTTTGTTTTTGTATTTTACTTTTACCTAGAAAAATGTCAACAGCAACAATCTACTATGTAATTTCTTTTGATTGGTGATGGCTTTTTCTTGTTTGGAAACATTCTGTAACTAGATTAATGAACTACTTTGAACTACTTCGACCACAGAGTAGAAGTAGTTGACTGCTGCCAGAAGTACATGGCCGTAGATACTGGAGCCCAAAGGAACACACCTAATAATTATTTCAGCAACCTGGTTTTGGTTTGCTAAGTGATTTCTAGACTCTAAATCAACATTTTGTTAATACATAACTCTTATGTTATGTCTTAAGGGTTTTTCCTTTTTAGTTCAGAGCGGAGACTGATGAGTTGCCAAAATAAATTTGTGTTTTTTTTTTTTTTAAGTTCAGAGGGCTCAGAAATTTCAGTTTCTTTTGTCGTTCAGAAATACATAGCTCGGCGCGCGTTTCATGACCTTAAAATAAAATAAACGAGCAAACGGAGTATAAAGCTGAACGCAGCCACATTCATACAATTTTCATTTTTTTTTTTTTTTTTATTTTATTGAGACTTTAAAGATAAGTTTGACAATGTTTACATTTCTATGTTTTAAAGTTAGCTGCGGCTATAGTGTATTGCCTGCTATGTGCGGTGACGTTTATTTTCTGTTTGCCTCATGGCTATCTTTTAATGTATTTATACAGCTCTTGCTCAGGAGCTATTACAATTTTCATGTAATTTGACAGATATGACATTTCAGTGCTCAAATGTGTTTCATAATTTAATCGGAGAGCTCTGGTCTTACTTTACTCAGAGCCTACTCTGTTCGCTCAGGCTCTGCTCAGTGTAGGGCTGCGCCAATCAGGAACGATTATATTTTTTTTGATCCGATCATCGAAAAGTATTTATGATTGAAATCACAAATTTTCGTTTCAATTGATCCCAATCTCAATCATTTCGATGATTCTCGATTTTCCATCCCAATCTCAATCATTTCGATGATTCTCGATTTTCCATCCCAATCTCAATCATTTCAATGAATCTCGATTTTCGATATCAATCTCTATTGAATTATTAATATATTTTATCGGAGAAAAGAAAAATGGGTCAGATTGGATTCGATCAAAATCGGTACAGTATTCGTTAAATTCGGAGATTGAATTTCATCGAAACCGAAATGAAAAAAATTGTCTGAGTGCCGTGACTCATATGGTTAATATGTGTAAACATCAACGTTTGTTTTAACGTACTATGTCACGGCCAGCCCTCTAGCTCAAATGGAAATCCGAAAATTTGCACTTTCCAGAATTTTAGTACGGGGGATAGAAAAACGGAGTACGACAATCGATTTAGGAGGTGGATATTACCTTAGTGTTAGGGCCGACGTTCTGGGTCCACTAAAACACTTAACCTTGACAGGTGTCAAAATATGACAATATTTTTTGTCCGGCGGATCGAGAAACGGAGTACGCCAATCGATTTAGGAGGTGGAAATTACCTCATGTCACCCAGCTCTTTAGGTCTATTAGAACACTTTTAATTTGACAGGTGTCGAAATGTCAATTCATTTCCGAGAATACGCGCTACGTAACGCGGTACATCGTAACGACGCACAGAGGAAAGCCCACGTTCTTATTTAACTCTACCGCCGGCATAGATGTTTACACAATACAAAAATCGAATCGGAACAGTATATGAAATAATGAGTTGAGTGGACTGAAAATGATCGAATGATCGATTGATTAAAATGATCAAATCATTTTGGTAATCGATTCTTGAACGATTCGATAATTTGAAATGAACGATTTACACAGCTCTAGCTCAGTGCTCTGCTCTTAACGAAAAAAGAAAAACGCCTTTGGTACGTTCTTTTTCTAACAATAGTTAACTATTGTTGTTATGTCAAAAAAAATTGTTGAAGTGTCATTGTTAGACATTGTTAGGATTTTACGATTTCATTTAGGAACGATTTATTGTTAGATATTGTTGATCTGTCAAACGAATATTAATGAAAAATAAAAAAAATATTAATATTATCATTTTTATGGCACAAAATCATATTTTTTGTAATGTGAATTCTGCTTTCTCATTTTTAATTGGAAAAAATGCATTTTGATCTTGTTCGTATTTCTTATTTCACAAAAAGCACCAATTATTTGATTTGTTTTGTAAACAAATCGGCACTCATTTGCACTTTGACATATCAACACTTTCAATTCATATCATGGACATGAGTTGAAAAAAATTACAAAACGTAACTATTTGACACTTCAAAATGAATTTAGGAACGATGTTAATGTGTCAAATAGTTACAAATCGTAACTATTTTTGATTAAAGGAACGACAATTGTCAACTATTGTTAACAATAGTTAACTATTGTTAGAAAAAGAACGGACCACTTATCTTCCTCCACATCTACAGATTTTATAGGGCGAGCAAACGTCAAAACGGACTCGTTCAGTCATGATCGATTTATATAATTATGTACATAATTTGGCCGCAAAGCTGGATGGTATTTTGGATTAGTAAAAAACGGCGACGCTAGTCGTACCTGTTCTTAGTACAAGAGTTTCCCCATGAACCGAATTTAGAAGCAGTCTCTCAGTGACTAAAACTACAAAATAACGCGTATGAAGGTATAGCACTTTAAATTACTTGACAATACAAGTGTCACTCCCTTATCCGAATCCGACATTGTTTATCATTTAAACGAATCTCTCTAAAGTCTTTCCCACACACATAATATTCCTTGCAAAGCTTTAACTTAAACTGACAGACAGTTGACACTACATTGTTAAAACAAACCCACAAACCAGTAGGATTTTATTTATGCCAATTATTGTCATATCGATGTCACTCGACTGTGCGGTGCGTACGTATAACCAACAGTTTAATATTTGTAAGCGAAATCCTTGCAATGAATAGCAAAATTTAAATTGTTACAGCGATTTCGTTATATGATAATATCGAATTTTAATCTGTTGTCTGTCAGATATTTCCTCTAACATGAATCTTGTATGCTGGCTGTTGGCTCTTCCGATAACGCACTTCTATTATACTTTGTGTTTGGTGGATGAGCCGAAATACATGACGTGTCATTGTGTCTCGTGTGTTGTCTTATGCCACCGACCGCGTGTGTCTCATCTTTTCATGTGTCGCATTATCCTGTCAGAAAAAAAGGATCAGACACGCACCACACCACACAATTGGATTTAAATTAGAAAATAACTTTTTTCGTTAAGAAAAAAAATTCTAAAAACCATGCATTGGTCGGACGAACTCACTTTTATGAATTGAAACTAGGAAAATACCTATAATTGAATCAGGATTATTTTATAAAAATGTTTAAATATCGAAAATAGTTCCCACGCACGGTCACCTATTGGTGACAGGCGTTTATATATTTTCAACTCATACAAAAATTGTTTGCATCTTCTACAAAAGTTATTAGGTAAATGCATTGACTCTTTTCGTTTGATTGACTGGTATAAACTGGTATAAATGTTCTCTATACGTCGCATAAGTAACATAATTTAATATACGTTTTGCAAAAAGTGTTAATTGAAGTTTATGTAATGAAGAAAACATTTAATTTATTTTAACGCGAACTGGTATAAACTGGTCTAATTCACATAGTGAATGCTTTTTCCTTTGCTATTTTTTAGTTTCATTGGTACAAAATTGAAAAATAGAGGTGCAGAGTGCAGACAGACAGAATTACTAGAATAACCAATATATATTTGGTGATATTGTTCAAAAAAATTAATCCTTTTTTTGTTAAATGCATAACTTACCCTTGCTCTTTTGTAACAAATATGAGAAGAGTAAAAATGTTTTTTTTTTTTTATTTGGTGTGTTTATTGTGAACCAACCCTCTAAATAAGGCTAATAGGAAAAATATATTCGTCGTTTTTTTGTTTGTTAAGAAAATAATTTGAACTCCATTCCCTAATTGGTAAAAAACTTTTTTTAAGAGTTTTATTTCTTCACTGAAGGACTCTCGAGACTCATACAGACAGTAATTAATGACAGTTGCAGATTGAAGTGGCACAGAGTGGTATAGTGGCACGTCTACGCGTCGCTTCGTTGTGCCGCATGCCATCATGGCATCGCAGAACAATGCTAAATCACATTTGGCATACGGCAATGGCCTCAAATGAATCGTCAAGTGCAAAGTTCGACATAATGAAAGCATTGTTTTGCCAAGCAGGAGGATTCATTTCCTTTTCGTGTTTTTTTTTTTTTTTAGCTGTTAGCTGTTTTGGTTCGGTGTATATTTCTCTATTGTTTGTACACCTCCCCCAAATGAATTCCTTGTTTTGAACATTTACGCGACGAATAAACAAGAAAAAAAAATTGTTGAATGGAAAGAAGGTATTTCTATACGTTTTTTTTTGTTTTTTACTTGTATTTTTGTGATTAACGGATTTTGTTTAATAACAAACATTGAACAATAGAACAGCGACGGATTAAAAGATAAACGTAATAAGCTCGAGTTTTGAGCTCCGATAACTATAAAACGAGGGCCCCTTTTTCTTCAAACTTGGTTTTCACTGTCTCGTGAAAAAATTTAGGATTACAATATATGAAAATAAATATGAATATGAATATGAATATGAATATGAATATGAATATGAATATGAATATGAATATGAATATGAATATGAATATGAATATGAATATGAATATGAATATGAATATGAATATGAATATGAATATGAATATGAATATGAATATGAATATGAATATGAATATGAATATGAATATGAATATGAATATGAATATGAATATGAATATGAATATGAATATGAATATGAATATGAATATGAATATGAATATGAATATGAATATGAATATGAATATGAATATGAATATGAATATGAATATGAATATGAATATGAATATGAATATGAATATGAATATGAATATGAATATGAATATGAATATGAATATGAATATGAATATGAATATGAATATGAATATGAATATGAATATGAATATGAATATGAATATGAATATGAATATGAATATGAATATGAATATGAATATGAATATGAATATGAATATGAATATGAATATGAATATGAATATGAATATGAATATGAATATGAATATGAATATGAATATGAATATGAATATGAATATGAATATGAATAGAATCGTCGTTAAAACACAAAGCATGGGTCTCAATAATTTTGTGTACATGGGCCTTTGAAAACCTCAATCCGTCACTAAAAACAACGCGAAAACGCATCAATCCGTCAATACAATGCCATTTGGATAGAAAGAAAACATTTTGAATGAGGCTTTTGTTTATTTCATTTTTCTTTTCTTTTTTTTTTTTGTGCAAATGAAAATGGAAGATTACTTAATTTTGCGAAAGAGGCAAAAGTGGGCAGAAGAAAAACAATCTATCGATAATTGAGAGAGCGGCCTATTGTTTGTTTTTATACGTAAGCTGGAGGACAATCTCATCTCGATTTGAATCGAATGAAAGAGGGTTATAGGTATTATTGCATTGGCGTTACAAAAAGATTGAGCGGAAAAAGGGGGATTTCGGATTGAATAAGTTTTAGAAAATAGAAAAAAAAAAGATCCCATTGAGAATTTAATAGAGAGAACAATGAAATTGATTAGTTCGGTTTGTGCACTGTGCAATTGACAGGTGTTTGTTTACGCCCTAACTTCGAGGTTTATTATTTCAATAGATGATGAGATTTTGTTTTGATTTTATTTTTTTTTACAATTGAAAGGGTTTATAGATTATTTATGTATGTTTATGAAGACAGCTCTATTAAAAATGAAAGACGATTGGTTGATATTTTAATTAAAAATGTGCCAACATTTAAAGAGGGGATTACGTTCAGCTTAACTGAGTAACTAATGACGTAAATGATTTTAATCTGAACTACATAACTATGAAACAATTGAAATTTTATACTGATGTACATAGATTTGCAAGACACACTTTATTAATTGAAAGACACAACTTTCAAAATATCAAAAAATTTCAAAACGATTAAAAAATCAAATTAAAATAATCTTGTTAAATGGCGCCCAATGTGTGGCTTGTATGGTTTTTTTTTCTTTAATCATAAAAATATGTTTATCTATATAAAAATATTATAACGGGTGATTTTTTGGCTGGTTTGGTTTTGGCAACTGTCACTGTGTCACTGTCAAACAGCTTCAGTTTGGTTTGCAATTTAACCATGGATCGTCTTACAAATGAACAACGCTTGCAAATTATTGAATTTTACTATCAAAATTCGTGCTCGGTTCGAAATGTTCATTGCGCGCTGCTTGTGTTCAGCGATGAGGCTCATTTTTGGTTGAATGGGTACGTAAATAAGCAAAATTGCCGCATTTGGAGTGAAGATCAGCCAGAAGCATTGCAACAGCTACCAATGCATCCCGAAAAAGCCACTGTTTGGTGCGGTTTATGGGCCGGCGGCATTATTGGGCCTATTTCTTCAAAGATGATGCAAATCGCAGCGTTACTGTCAATGGTGAACGCTACCGAGCGATGATAACAAACTTTTTTTTGCCCGAAATGGAAGTTCTTGACTTGCATGATATGTGGTTTCAACAAGACGGTGCCATATGCCACACAGCACGCGAAACAATGGCGCAATTGCGAGGCGAGTTTGGTGAACAGTTAATTTCACGTTTCGGGCCGGTCAATTGGCCGCCTAGATCGTGCGATTTGACACCATTAGATTATTTTTTGTGGGGGTTTGTCAAGGCTAATGTCTATAGGGACAAGCCCGCTTCGATTGACGCACTGGAAGCCAACATCCATGCATTCATTCGTGAGATACCGGCCGATATGTGTGAAAGAGTATGCCAAAATTGTACTCAGCGGATGGGCTACCTGAGACGCAGCCGCGGTCAACATTTGCATGAAACATTAAATTGCAAGGTTCAAACTATCGATTCAAATAAATATTTCATTCATTTTTTCGAATTTTTTGTGTTTTTTTTTTAAAAAAAGTTCTAAACCTCTTAAAAAATCACCCATTATTAAACTTGATGGGTCTAAAAAAATGCTTTCAAAAATGCTTTAAATCAAAGTCTGGTTTTTAAACACAAATACAATTTATTGAGTTTTTTTCAATTAGTTATTTTAAGGCAATTTTATTTGTTTGTGGCTCCCAATGTGGAGCCGTAATTGTTTATCTTTTATCTGTGCCTTCCAATTGATTGTGGTGTAGAAATTTACTTTAATTTTAAACATCGTCGGTCAGAAAACAAACCAACACAGCTCAAATATATATATTCTTAATTTTAAACATTACGAAAATTCAAGCAACAACTTTCGAACCAAAGCGATATATGTATCATGTTGTTAAATGGCGCCCAATGTGGAACTATATTCATTACATTTATCTTTAGATAATTGGCATAAGCTAAATCAATCTTAAATAGTTCGAAAGTTCATCTATACCAAGTTTGAAATCAAAATGTTTTAGTAAATGGCGCCCAATGTACGCCCATTAAGATTTTTGAATTTTTTCTACTGCTTAAAAATTTGTCTGTTATTGTTATTAATGACAGTAAAGATACAAATCTAAGAGGCTAAAGATGTTTTAAGTTTCTTTGAATATACTATGCAATGGCAAATCTAAAGGCCTTTACCTCAAAAGAAAATTAATAGGATCTCAAAGCTTTCATATTATGGCTTTATTAAAAAAAAAAAAAAATTAAACAAATAATAGCTTTTTTCTTCTATCCTTGATCCTCCTGATGCAAACAATATTCTTATTTTAGCACACAATTTTTGAAATAGAATTGAGAACAATAAACTGAAATAATAAAATAGAAGAAGAAGAAAAAAACTAAAACTCGCATAAATTCCGTTTTAATGAAAGCAAAATAACAAAAGATCCTGCCATTGCATTCTCTCTATGAAAACCTCATTCAGTTCTACCTTTATTTTTTGTTTTTGCTTTTTTATCAAAAAAAAAAAATTAAAAAAAAAAAAAACAATGATAAAGAAAAAGAAAACTCAACCCATGAGAAGATTTTTTTTTGTTAACCAGAGACTGAGATTTCAAAGAATAGATGATGATGTAAAGAGTTTCGAGAAAATTAATGAAAGAATTGCACCAACAACTCATACCCATTTCTGCTTGCACTCGTCTCCTCATACCGAATGTGATGCCTTTGTTGCAGTACATTGTATAACATCAGCTCCTACAGGACGATAAATACAAGGACGACATAAATATACATTGAAGAACAACATTAATAAAATAGTAAAATGGATTTTTTTTCTTGCTTCTTGTTGGCAATAGAAAAATGAAAACCTTACAAAACTTAAAAGCGCCATCTATGGGAAGGACATTTTATATACATATAGGTTATTTACATATAAAGCAAGTCTCTTACTTTATATATATCTATAGGTAAGGTACATTTTAATATCTATATATTTATTATATGTGCTCTCTTGCTCTGTTCGGCGAACAAAGGACGAATTGTTGTGAACCCAACTTATACATATGCGGGTCTATACATCTCGTTTATCCACCTACTGTCATCTTGGCATTGTCACATGAAGAATAATCCTTTTTGTCGAGCTTTCTTTTATACTTGTACCAACCTTTACCTCCCAGCTCCCACATCAGCATCACAGCTGGGTTGGGAACGGGAGTGCTCGTGTTCGTTGCATTCGCATATCCTTTGCATTCATTGAATCCATTCAGTCAGTCATTCATGATTCACCCAAGAGAAGAGAGCGAGAAAGAGAGTTGTTGATGATGCATTGTGTTGTGTCATTCTTGTGTCTTCTTCTTCTTTTTCTTCGTCGTTGTTGCTGTTGTCAACAAGGACAAATACACAATTCATAAATGGGCGGGAGTAGAAAGGTGAAAAAGAGACACAAAATACAGGATGTTCAAAGTCGAACAATCCCAAGGATTAACAGCAACAAAAACTAGAACGAAACAGGTTTATTCTCTTACATTGGTCCTTGTTCCTGATTCTGCTGATGATGATTCTTATAGCTGATGGCAGCAAGCAGCAAGCTTGCTGGATGATGGGCGTATAGAAGTGTCCTCCTTCTTCGCAGGAGTCTTCTCTGTAGTCATTATGTGACGTTTGTAACCAGTAACAACGACAATGATGAAAGACCACAGTATGGTGGTGGGTGTTTGGATGTTGGGTGGTCTACGGGTGGGTGGATTTTCGTACAGAGAAAAAGGATTTTCACAAAATAATACAAAATGAAAAGCTTTTCAGGACATTGTCAAATGATGTTCAGTCATTCTGTTGAAGACAATGCTCTACCAACAAAAATAAAAGAAGATTCAACAAAATTCAGTTCGTAAAAGTGATGAAGGCAAGTACACCTTTATATTTAGATACCTATGCACATCATCGTAGAGCATAATGTAGGTATAGGTACCGTTGCCGGTGATGTTTTAAAGGAAACATGACGACACAACGAAATAAATGATGACATAATTTAAAAGCAACCATGTAGGCAGATAATGAGAAATTTCCTTGCAATGAATGAAAAACATTACGAAAGTGTATACCGACCTACCTTCTGTATGTAATGTTGGGATAAAAGGATTGATAAATGCGAATGTATGGTACTGTCGCCCTTATGTAGGTATATTGGAATAGGTATAGGGAATATATTACATATTGCAGATTAAACTTCTATGTGAGTGAGAAGACAATTTCTTAATAGGAAAGTTATACAATAGCTACTTCAAAAGAGACTTTGTATTACATTCAAAAGTATTAAGAGTCAGAATTATTATACATTTGAAGTAGGTATGAGTACGTCTTGTTTTTGATAAATTTGTCTATTTAAAACATGTGATCTTGAAGTCAATTTATTTTAATTAGTGAAAATTCATTCGTCTTTTGTTTATATCATGAAAAAGTTTTCTACAAATCAATTCAGAAAACAAATTTTAAAATGGCGCCCAATGTGAATACCCAGCTGATGTTTTTTTTTAATTTTTCCATACTTTTGCAGTACCTGTGTTATTGGAAATGTTATAAATTGGCATATTTTGTGGTTATAAATATAATTATTTTTCACAAGCCGGTTCTTTCAATTTTAGTTTGAATTTTGGGGCATCAGATACGTCGCCTAGCTGTTTGTTCCAAAACAGTACCGTAGAAGGTTTCTTGAGAAATACTTGATCGTGCCAGTTTTGTTTCCCACATGCTATCAAATCAACATTCACCAAAATATAGGAGAGAATACAAACTGAAACTGAAAAAAAAAAAAAAATAAATAGAGGGAGCTATTGGAAATCGCCTTTAAAAATGTTATGTGTGTTGCATCAAATGAAGCCTACTTTAAGAGCGACTATATAAATATTGGTAAACAATTTCATGAGCCTATTTCACAGTTTACTCACAAAATCGTTTTCTTTTGATTCATATTACATAGGTAACAAAAATGTTTCTATTTCATTCATAACATCAAGTTTAGACCAAGAACAAAATTCTGCATTTATTAAATTATTTAATTTAATATTTGGCGCCCAATGCCAGACTTTTTCGTTTTAAACTTTCATTGTCCCCTTCAAAATTCTAGTTTCTTATTTATTTTGAGTTCAATTATTTTTATCAAAAAAAAAATTAAAAAATGGCTCCCAACGCATCAAAGTTTTTTAATATTTAGTTTTGCTTTAATAATTGTTTTTACAACGAAAGAGTGCAGTTTTCTCTTATTACATACATAGCAAAAATGTTTCTATTTCCAACAAAATCGATTAAACTCTATACCTACTAGAAAATAAAATGTTTCTTTAATAATTGTATGTATGCCTGTTGGTAATAATGCATTAAACTAGTATATTTTTCATACACACATTATTAAAGACTTAGTACAACTTTTTCCTAGGTTGAAACGTGACCTTACTTTGAATAATTTAAATGTGTGCCGTTTTATAAATTTATTTAAGAAATGGCGCCCAATGACAAACCCATTCTTGATGATATTATTTATGGACATTTTTTATAAAAAGATTTAGGTTGTTTTTTTAAAGATGATCAGATATTGCCTTGATCCAAAGAAAGAAAAACAAATACATACTTTAGAACAAGCATCCTTTTATCAACGCATAAAATGTGAACTTTTGTAGAAATCACATTTAAATTGTTATAGATTATTTTTTTTAAAACTTAAAAATAACAAACTATCAAATACATACGACATTTTTTTTTTTGAATTAAGTAAGTATTTATAAAATCATAAACTATTTATATAATCTAATAAATGAGATGAGATTACTGCCTTGATGTTTGTCCTACGATCGAACGACTGGACGGATTCTAATGAAATTTTGTCGTGTAAGTCCTTAATGTCATAAAACGGGTTACATGATACTTTTTGTACTGAAAGGGGGACGCGGAGAAAGAGTGGGTAATATCTTGTAAGGAATTAAAGCTGGTCCGCTATAGTCAAGTGTTTATTTCATTAAAATCAATTTTTTTTAGTATCGTATCATGGTAACATCTTGTTCTTGTCATTTTTATTTATGTTTTGGGGAAGAAATATTGAAATATTGTGGAAGAAAGTTTGAATCTAGAAACAAAGAAATAAATGCTACCTAAATATGTATTTAAATATAAAAAATATTTTTTTTATTTTTAATCATTTCTGCGGAGGCCACCAAGACGGCCATTTTTTGTCCAAAACCATAAAGGTGAAGTTAGTTTTTTCTAAAGGAATTTAAAAAAAAAAACCACATAGTCTATCCATTTATTTTCTTTTATTGCTTACCTGTTGTTACCTTTATTTCACTCTAAGAACAAAACTACATTAAACTCTTAAATGGCGCCCAATGCTAGTTTTATTTAATATCTATCAATCTTAAAAGGGACAATATTATTTTAGATTTATTTATCTAAAACTGTTGAACTTTAAACTGTTCAATAAGAAAATAAAAATTATATTATAAACTTACATAGGTACATATATAATAGAAGGAAAGATCTCAATTTGATCCTTATCCTCACAATTATTTTATTTATGGGACACCCTTTATGAACACATACAAAATAGTAATATTAAGAAAGCCCAATTTCGCTTCAGCTGTTTAACTTATTTCAATGTCAAAACCATGGTTTCACTTTTCTATGGCCTACGACGACGATGCAGTATAACAACGCGCCAGCCAAATGGCCAATATCCTTTGCAGAGTAACAAGAAACGATTTCAAACAATCAGCAATCGGCAAAGTGGCCAAAGTATATAAGTAGTTATGATGTCAATGCTATTGTATAGACCTAGAGAAACCGAACATAGGTTAATAATAAACCGCCTTCGCAGTCCAGGTGCAGACATAACATGTCCACTTGTAATTTCGTTTATATCAACTTTATACTCATCCCAGCTAAATCCTCTCTAAGGATACTGTCGGCGTCGTCATCATCGTCGTTTTGTCGTATTTGACGCCGAAAGGTGTTATGAGTCAATACAAAAGCTACCAAGTTCGCCCCAAAGTATCCTGCGGCACCTGGCCCTCCAGATATAGCCTGTCATAACTACTATAGGTAATCCTTAAAACGGTTTGTTTGCTTTTGTGTGGTTTCTCGTTGCTCTGCAATCTACCTCTCAAGGATCAAAGTAAATACACATCAGGACACAGAGTAGGTAGAGTCGTTTCTGATGGGGAGAGAGCAATTGTCCTTACATCGCATGCAAACATTTTGAGATAATGTGCTTCTGCTTTCGAAAGACAAGTGTTGAAGACGTCCTTTTAGGATTTTGTAATTCAACAAAACGAGTGCGGTTATCCTCACACCCGAATATATAGTCATATCCTTTCAACAGGCTGCAATTGAGCTACTTAACAATTTGATATTGTTACAGGTTGCCATCATAATGTGGCAAGGGATGTGAGTTTGTCTGTAGCTGTGATAATAATATAATTCTATATAAAATACATACCTACCGCCTACATACATACCGACGGACATGACGACGGAAAGTATGAGTTTGAAGAGTTTCACGCAACAAAACACTGACGACAGACGACCGACGACTACACGCGACGGAGAATATAATATCTATCTTATGATAGAAAATTTTCAAATTAAATTCTCATTATTTACATCGCAGTTAAGAGGAAGAAATTGAAACATTTTTTGTATTAAAGGTTTTGGGGGGAAAACTTCCAAATTATGAGTGGTGGTGGTATGGTTATACTTTTTTAGGGGGAATAAAAAGACACGATAACAATGGAAAATAACAAAATGGCTGTATAAAGCAAAATTTCATGGGGCAACTAGCGCAACCCAAATCCAAACAAAGGACAACCCAAAGGCAAACAAAACGCTAAGCCAAAATACAAATACTAGGTATAATAAAAGTTACAAGAAATGACTTTTTTGCTTTTGAAAGGAAAGTCTCATTTTTTTTACTGCCTCGCTAACAATAAGAGACAAAATGTGGAAGAAAAAATTAAGGCGGGGAGAGATAATACATATATATTGTAAAGTAGCCTTTTATTTTAGCTTTTGAAACGAATAAAGAAATAAACTCTATAAACACTAATAATTGAAGCTTCTATTTTCTATATGTAAGTATTACAACTTCTTTAACGTCCAAAAAAATAGGATCTTCAGTTTTTTTATATTGCGATACATTTTTGAAAAGGTAGATCTTTCCAGAATTAAGGCTGTGTCTTTTTTAACTCGCTAGGATGCTTGGTTCAGCTGAAAATCGCTGTTAAAGAAGTAAAGGGTTTTCCAATAAGAGGTGTTATTTTGATATTCAAAGAAAAATGGCATTTTTTGAGATAAATGATCGGATGTTTATTTCATTATAAAGAGGTATGCCCTTAATAATGGAACACAACATCAGCCAAATGGCCGCCACGACCACGCTTACAGGACCATATCCTTTTCATGAAATTTTCCATAACCAAATCGCAAAGTGGCTGCCCTATGTCCTCGATAGCCTCACGAATTCCATCTTTGAGGTCTTGAATCGACGCTGGGCTGTTGGCGTAGACCTTATCTTTCACGTGGCCCCAAAGGAAGAAGTCGCAAGGTGTTAAATCACAAGATCTCGGTAGCCAATTGTGATCACCTCTTCGAGAGATAACACGGTCCGGAAACTTTTCCCGTAAAAGATCGATGGTTTCATTGCTTGTGTGGCACGTAGCGCCGTCTTGTTGAAAGTAAACGTTGTCCAGATTAATACCATCCAATTCCGGCCGTAAAAAATCATTAATCATCTCTCGATAGCGCAATCCATTGACCGTAACTGTTGCTCCAGCCTCATTTTCGAAAAAGTAAGGTCCAATGACCCCGCCGGACCATAAACCGCACCAAACAGTCACGCGTTGAGGATGGAGAGGCTTTTCAACAATAACTCTTGGGTTTTCCGAGCCCCAGATGCGACAGTTTTGCTTGTTGACGTAGCCTCCGAGGTGGAAATGGGCCTCATCAGTCAAGATGATTTTTCGATGAAATTCCGGATCATTTTCATGCATTTCAAGGACCCAATCAGCAAAGACACGACGTTGTTGATGATCAGCCGGCTTGAGTTCTTGTGTTAACTGAACTTTATAAGCCTTAAGACCCAAGTCTTTATGCAAAATACGGTGTAATGACGTTTGTGGAATGCCTAATTCCAAAGAACGACGAGGAATGGACAAACCTGGGTTTTCTTCAACACTTTGGGCTACAACAGCAATATTCTCAGTTGTTCTTGAGCGACGTGCACGGGTTTTATTCTTCACATCACTAACTTGTCCCAACAGCTCGAATTTGTCCACCAATTTCTGTATTGCGGTCCGACAAGGTGCTTCACGACGACCCAAAAATGTTTTAGTTTTACGAACCGTCTGTGCCAAATTTTCACCATTTTTATAGTGAATTTTAATAATTTCAATGCGTTGTTGAAGCGTGTATCGTGCCATTTTTATTAATGGCGTAGTTTCTACTTGTCAAATGTCAAATGTTGCTTCAAAAGTGACAACTACCGAAATAGCGGGCTATTCAAAATAACACCTCTTATTGGAAAACCCTTTACAAATATAGGAAAAAATTAATTTTTTTTATATAAGTATATATCTATATAATTTTTTTTCCATATAGTAATAAAAATAAATCTTCGAAACCAAAAAGCATTGGTATGTCTCCTTTAAGCTGAAAACTCATCGAATCGGTCAAAACGTATTTTTCTGTATTCTGAAACAAGAATCTATTGAATATTATAAACCAAAACACACCAACCAGGCAAAACAATAAAACATGTTTTTGTCTTTATGACTGATGGTTGTCGAAAATACGTGGCTTTGTATACGGCCAACAGATATACCAAATGAAAACATTTTGTTTTAAACAAGCGTTGCTATTGATTATTACAGACGTCCTAATGGGACAACCTACACCGCATAAAGCGAAACAAAATAGCAAAGCAAAACAAAAAAATTTTGTTTTCTGTTGTTGTTTGCTTGCTCCTTGCGTTTTAATTATTAGGAAGACGTCGGTGAAAATTTTATTTTCGTTTTATCTCAACACACATCAAACGAAACAGAAAAGTGCAATAATTTTTAAGGTATAGAATAGATTGTGTGTTTGTAGGTGTATGTTGAAACAAAACACGTTTGCTTGCCTTATGAAACAAAAACGTTTTGTCTCATTCGGTGTGTTTTCAGCCTTAGATGCATTCTATTTTCTTAGAGATCTCATTTAATAATTCAATGTTAGGGTAGTCAGAACCCCTTAAAAAACGTCTCTATGGATTATTGTAATAAGCCTTATTAAAATATTAAATATCCACAAATACATATTTGTTTTTATTATATCAAAATCTTCAGTCACTTATATTCACAATTTTAATTTCTATATATAGGAGCCGAATGGAAGCTGCTAACGGAGGATGAAAAACGACCTTTCATAGACGAAGCCAAACGACTTCGGTAAGATTCGAAAACTCTTCCATCTTAATATCAATTCCCTCCCTCCACCTAATCCCCCTCCCACATATGCCATCGCACTAAATTAATGTTTATTATTAAATGGAATTATAAATTTTCAATTAACAGGGCTATGCATATGAAGGAGCATCCTGATTACAAATATCGCCCCAGACGAAAGCCAAAGGCTCTGCGTCGTGACGGTTATCCATATCCAATGCCATATCCATCAGTGCCAGTGGAGGCGCTACGGGCAGGTGGGTGTTATAGTATGTGCTGTCAGCAAAATTTTATTCATAGTTCTTAAGATATCCTTATTTTCCGCAACTGTACGCAATTATGCAAATGGAAAGGATTTTCAGTTTTACATATTATAAGGTCCTTGTAGAATAAAGAAATCGTCAAGGGACAACTAGCTAACTATGCAGCAGGACCATGTAAATAATATGTATACGACAACACATCCACTATATTACCCCAGCTAGAATAATCTATTGTTTATAGTTTTTGGTTTTTCGTGTTACTTTTGTTGTTGTTTGCTGTGTTTTGATTCTGCTTACAGTATGATGCAGAGAAAGAAATATGACTAGAATGATAATTTTAGTCCTCGCTATCCAAATGGGTTTTCTTCTGTAATTTATAGACCAAGCTTAGAAGAGCCGTTATGTGGTATCCTCCACAAGGAATAAACCTACACTTTATATACAAGAGGTTTCCTTGAAGTTAGGGAAGAGAGAGACCTAGTTAGACATTGGTTGGGTGCACTTCTATACAATCATATATCCATAGTGTAGTTTGTTTCCTTGAGTCTTTTGTATCGTGACATAAAACAATTCGTCTTTAGGAAACATTATGCTTCCGTTGTTGTATGGATATTCGTTATGTTTCGTTGAAGGCAATATGTAAGATATTTTTGAATGACTATGGGGAATTCAAAAGGATATACCTACCTACATAATATGTACGTACATGCTGATGGAACTCATGAAGCGAGATGACAAATTTGACTTTTTGGTTTTGTGGGACTAATATTTCACGCTACTTGAATGTCATATACCTACATATGTTTGTACTTGGAAACATGAACTATGAAATTTGACGTCAATTAGAAAATCTGTTGGCAGAAAAGCTGGTTTCCGACGAAAACTTTATTTTAATTTTAGGTTATTTCAAGTTGAAAAAAATGTAAAACAGGTTCAAAAACAAAAATAAAATAATAAAATCTGAGTGTATTGAGTATTTCCTGGGGTGGAATTCCATCATAAATGAAATTTTAGCAGCGGATGTAGGGTCTAGTATTTTTTTTCCAAAAGCTTGCGTTTTCCTTGTAAAGCTTTGTGAGTCTCCTGAGTATCGCTTCTTCCAATATTTTTCTCGTGTTTTTGAGTAGAGATATAGTCCCTTGATTGTAAACCAATGTTGGTACTGCTTCTGTCAGAACTGGAAAGATCTTCTCAGTTTTCCAATTCAGGGTGAACTAGAAGTAGTTGATGATGATGCAGTTGCTTAGTACCTATGGATCATCATTGCTTGTGAAAGGTTTTTTTTTTTCAGGATGAAATTGGAGATTCCATCTGATCTGATAACTGCTAAACCTATTCTCCTGATTACATTGCTGTGAAATATATCTCTACTTCAATGTTCGGCTGCAGCCTGAACTTTGTTCATCTGTTTGAAAGCATTTTTTACCCTTTGGTGTCAACGCGTTCAATCACTCGACTTCACCACATCCCAACACTTTGAGCCTTGCCTTTGAAATCAATAATTTTTCGCATTGACGTTCTTACGACGTTTACATGTTGAACCAATGTGACTTTCTGTTGTCTCAACGTGCGAATACTGTCAATGCGTCGATAAGCAGTGTCTCGTAACTGCATTTACAGCATAATTACACGGTAACACAAAATAATCAATGTGTTAACCTTAAAATTCATGTCAACGCATTGAAATATTATTCTCCGTTGACAATCACACGACTTGACCACTTTGGGACCAGATTTTACGTCATTTTGAATAGTCAAAGAGTCAACTTGCAAATAGCATTGACCGTTTAATCGTATTATCTGTCAATTATAGGGCTATAGGTATATGAAGCGTATACCAACAATTATCGTCTTTTTAGAACGTTGGAATTGGTCGTTCCCTTAAAAACAAAATGTGTAACATAAATTTATAATCCAGATTTAATGAGAATTTAAGATTAAAGAGTAATTTTACAATACACTAAAAGCTTTTTTTTACAATAATTCTCACTTTTTAATCAAATACAAAATAAATAACTTGTTTTCTATTCAAAGGCATAACACCTGGATATTTTGCACCAGGGCCAGCAGCATATCACTTAGGAAGTCATCTCTCACAGTCGAATCCGCCAACATCACAGGTAAGAAAAACATAACTATGAGAAAACTTTACCCTTTCGACACACGCACCGCACATAAGTGAGTTAACGCCTACACTATGCGATTTCATCACTCAATGCACTTCAATCAAAAATATAAACATGTAACACGTTGTATAATTACAACACTTTTTCTGTCGAAAAAGACCTTATACTCAAGTCTATGGGCGAGAAACAAAATCATCCCTGAAGCCATAATACATTTTAATATGAAAGGTGCCTTTACCTTAACCTTTATCCCTATTGTAAGGAGAAACAGACATGTCATAAACTAAAAAAAAAAAGAAGAAATTTCATTCAAATCTAGATGAATTATTAATTGCGATATACCTGCTAAAAAAATAATATAAATACCATAGCAGGACAGTAGCAACACCGCCCCTCTCATTTTATGCTCGTCAATTATTTTAAAACGTTTCAATCATCATTTCAACACCTTGTTTGTTCAAGGTTTGGCCGCTTGAGATTCCGTCCATCGCATCGTCCGTCCATTCCGTCTACCTCTTACCAGCCAGAGCAATATAATTGCATTAAAATGGGCAAGGGTATGGTTTCTGGAGCACCTGAAACTCAGTATACCTACAACCTACATATTCAAAAATAATTTTTTTTTTAAACATAGTTAAATTGGATAAAAGGTTACAGAAAGAGTTTGTTTTTTTTTTTACTTTTATTTCTCATGTTTGTTTGTTCAATTAATTCAATAGAATGTCCGTCCCGTCATTATCTTTTCTGATGGTTATCGATTGATTTGAAGGAAACACCCCGTTTTACCGTGTAATTTTCCAATTATCTACCAATGTAACCTTTTTCTGTTGATTAAAAGAAAAGGATTGTGGTGGAAGACCATCAGGAAATAGTTTTTTATTTGTTTGGGAAAATGAGGTTATAGATATAATTAAATATGATTGTGAATGTGATCAAATTAAAAAAAAAAAGAAAACAAATAAAAATAAAATGCATATACACGACTCTGGGGCTCAATACTCAATTATATGAAGGGTTAAAATTGTTTTGTAAGGATTTACATCATACATACATACATACACACATATTAAGGCTGATGGTTACAATTGAACCCGAAGGATCGTGTGGCCCGTGTCCTCCGTTAGCAGGAAGGATTTGTGCGCAACAATTCTTGACGTGCTTCGTACGAACGTAGCACAACTTATTGTCAAATCGAATACAAATTTTTGACAAGTAGCCAAAAGTAGCAAGAAGTTGCAAGTTACCAAACAGGCATACCTAGTTAATAGAGGTGAAAGATCAGATTAATGACAAATTCCTTTCAACAAAGAAATCGAATTTTTTCTAAAGCGAATCGATTTGTCAATTTCTGTCAATTGAAAGGAACTCACAAAAGAATTAATTTTTTTCTTGTGATTGCTTGTGTGATACAAGACAGCTGCAATTAATTATTTTTGTAGTTACATGTTTATATTGACTGAAAATATTGTTGAATATTTTGTTTAATTACGAAGAATCCGTTGCAACAAAAAAAAAAATCAATTTGCCTTCGTGAAATTTTGCTCAAAATGCAAGATTTGTTTTGACAGTAAATCCGAACAGAATCGATTCTTTTGTTGATAGGAATTCGACATAAGACAAAAAAGATTGCACAACTTTATATAAGCTTTGAACTTTAAGAACTGACATATCTAAACAGGAAATTGTCAAATGTCGCTGTTTTTTGGCATCTGACAGTTACTTCATTGTCAGATAAAAGGCCTTCAGGAAAATGAGATCTCAGAAATTTCGTTCTGTCAAAAAGTGAGCAAGCGAATTCAACATTATTTACAGAAGGATTATGACAGCAAAACTGAGAAATTTTGAAATGGAATCCTGTTGATGTAACTGAGATTCCTGAGGTCTAGAAATCTCATTTTCCGGAACATGCCAAATATATCCAGAGGTCGAGCGAAAAATCAAAGTTCTGTTTTTAACATTTAATAATTGAAAATTGTGAATTCAAAAAGAATTTACTTTTATTGCAGTCGCCGTGCGTCTGGCGGTGCCATCTTTAAAAAACCCAAACAAAAAATCATATAGAAGGAAAATGGGGAGTTAAACACGGGCCACTAAATCCTTCTTCATCATTTTCGTCCAAAAATTCAGTTTTATTCCAAAAAAAAATCTTTAACTCCCTGTCCCCCTTTTTAAAATTCTCACTTTTTCTTATAAGTCATCATCATCGTCGGCTCGACAACCGGGGTCCGGTCCTGGCCTCCTTCAACAAGTCTCTCCACCCATCCCGGTCTCGAGCCGCCGCCATACAGTTGCGCACCCCAAGGCTCCGGGCGTCCTGGTCTACGCCATCTCTCCAGCGCAAGCATGGTCTACCACGCTGTCGTCTACCATGGAATGTACCACAAAGAACTTTCCGAGCAGGTTCCTCTTCGCTCATGCGAGCTAGGTGCCCTGCCCACCGGAGTCTACCGAGCTTAATTTTTGTCACGATATCTGCTCCAAGATAGATTGCGTACAATTCATGATTGTACCGTCTCCGGAATCGTCGTTTTCTTATAAGTACCTCCTCCTTTTTTCAGAAAAAAGATATTTTGTCAGTTAATCTTTTTACTTGTTCTATAGAGCAATTTAATTTTTTAAACAAGAATAAAAACTCAAACAAAACATCAATTTGCTAGTACTTTTGAATATTTTAGTATTTACTCATGCATCTTCAATACAATTGTTAACAACAAGTCGTGCATATTTTTTACAACAACAAAAAAAAGTTGACCGTAACTGTGGATAAATTTGCGCGTCCGAGCATTTCGAGTAGCGAGTGTTAGATTCCAATTCCTCTATCGTAAGTCTCGTGTAGCCGCTTAGACTTGAGATTCAACATATCTCCAAAAGAAAAAAGTCAAGAAGTATGACTCAATCTAGGCTGCTATATAACCGGTCCAAAGTAATACATTATTTTACGGAAATGTTGTTGAGATAACGGTGCTTCAATTTAAAGCAGCAAAGTTTGTTATCATCATCTGATAACGGGTGCCATTCACAGTTTGGTTCTGGACGCCCACGTTTTTGAAGAAATATCGAACGAAGCGACAACTCCTGAGTCCTGAACCTCTAAAGTTTGCTCTTCAGCTCACTTGCGGCAATTTTTATTATTGACTTATTAATTAGGTAAGCCTGAAATGTACCTAGTTGCCGAACAAAATTTAAGTCGAAAGCAGTGGGCAAGCTTTTCAAGAGTTCAAAGACTGAAACAAACGGTGACGATTAGGAAGTTCGACCGGGTACAATTCTCGCACGAGCTGAATGTTGTATGATTCTACAAGCCAAGCTGTTGAGAACACTCTGAATAGAGTTTCAGCTCATTTTCCAATAATATTAAAAATTCAAAAACTTTATATATACGAATAAATAAAACAACGAAGACATATTTTTTTCATATCACGTTTTTTAAATGGCATTACCACTAACCAGGTTCAGTTCATTTCTCAATCTCTCTCAATCAAATTGTTTTTTTGTGTTTGATTTCGATTTAATTACACACCTCGGCACGATCTGACGAACAATGGAAATACAATTCATACTATATCGCTCCGACCTGATGAAAGGTGGAGGAAAATAGAAAGCAAACAAACCATCCAGAAGCATCGGACTATCAATTATTCACTATATATGTATATTCAGCCCACTATACACACCACTTATATTATAAGATAACGATTGCGATGCCGTTGCCGTTGCCGCCTCGCAACTCTTGAAAGTGCCTGTTAAACACTTGAGGTTGCAGATTCATCCCTTAATTATAGGTCTTCTATGTGGAATTGGATCAAGTTTTCAACACCTCATATTCTCCCTCCATTCCCTAACCTATTCAGCTAAAGGCTTTGATAGAAGCTGTTAGCAGCGTGAAGGCGGACAAATGCCTGTCAGCAGGTAGTTTGTCTTGAAAAGTATGTAATGAATGGTTTTTTTTTTTGAAGAATGCCTTCCAAAAAGGGCAACCAGTTAGATATGCACAGTGGAATTAACAAATCAAGTTGAATCTTAAACATAATGGTGGATTAATTTCAAGTGGGAGCTGTAGAAAAGAGTTTTGAAAATTTAAAGACGATGAACTATACAAAGTTAACATCTCAAGAATATAATTTATCTCCTTATACTGTTATCTATCTACTTACAAGTACTCCTTAAGTTTAGCTCTGATTTCTCTTATATTAAGGCCCAGTTTTTCATGGGAGATTAAAGTTAAACCCGAGTTAATTTACCGAACAGATGCTTTTGATGTTTTATCCTTCGAGGTTGTTAGGTCGTTCGACATGCATCCTCCTCTGAAAATCATCAGCTTCTTGAGTTAGCTGCAGATTAATTTATGTCCAGAGTTAGCTAGCTTTTAAAACCTCGCCCAAGCACAAACATTCATGAGGATTTTAAAAGATTAGGATTTAATATTTTTTTTTTTCTTTCCTTTTCAGTCATCGATGAGCAGTCAAATGGATGTTCCGAAATTCGCCTTGGATCGCAGTTCGTACCTTAGCTCGGCGGCAGCCGCCGGCAGCTTGTATGATTCTTCAAAAGCTGCTCAAGCCAGCGCCGCCTACAGTGCGTATCTAGATCCAACCGTCCTCACAAAAGCTTACTTCGACTCGAAGATGTACCAGGATCGTGCAGCGAATTATGCCTTCGATATTTCCAAAATCTATGGTGCCCAACAGCAACAGCATGCTGCTGTTGCCCACCAACAGCAGCAACACCAGCATTTGTTGAACGGTCTCAGCATTGGAAGCGGTAGTGGCAATAATAATAATAACATTAATCCGAACAATAATAGTCTGGATGGTCGGGAATCAACTCCGCATCTGGACAGTACCGGTGACAAGTCACAGCTGAATTCACCCAACGACAGTCAGATTGATTATTCGGGTTATTCACAGTATGCCCAAGCTGCTGCTGGAGTTGTTGGATCGGGAGGTGGGGGTGGAGGCGGAGGAGGGGGTGATTTTAGAAGACCCCTAACAGTTATCTTTTGACCAGAAAAATTTGAAAATGATTAAAAAAGTAAAAAAAAAACAATATAGAATAAGTAAAAAAAAAGAAGATATTAAAAATGCCATGGCATAGTGAATATTATTATAGTATTATGCATATAAGTATTAAAATTGTAAAGTGTTGAAAATTTTAAATTACTATCTACCAAAACGTGTAGGTAGGTACGTTGTCATTGTCTAAAAGCGAAAACAAAAAAGAAATTAAGTTATTCTTTTTTTTTAACAAAAAAAAAAAAAAAAACAATTGATATTTAATTAAGTTATGGCTAATTTTTGTTATGGTTATAAACTGTTTAAGATTTAAGGCTAACTTAAAATTTTTTTAATGAAAAATGATTGAAGACAAGTGTATCTATGCAAGGTGGACACAACCACAATTTTTTTCTTAAACGCGCTTAAATTACCTATATAGGTGTGTACTTACCCTTATTTTAAATTTCCATTTTAAAATCTAAGGGGTGGCCATGGACAAATTTTAGATTTTAAAACCCATATTATCACCGGAGGACAAATTTAAGCGAATTTATTTAAATTCGATTGCAGCGAATAATAATGAGTTGACAACAAATAAATAATAAAAAGCAGCACTTGCTCAGAGCAGCTGCTCAATACAAAAAGCTAAGCTAAAGCTAAGGTGCTATTAAAATGGAAGAATTAAAGATTTCTGTTCATACAAAATGTAGGTAGAACCTGCTCCTAAAAAATTGAATTTTCAGCAGGTGTTCCCTTTTATTTGTTCTACTCATAGCTATTTATCCGAAATAAAATGTTTTCTTTTTTTTTAATGGAAGAATATTTGATCTCGGTTTGATTGCAACATTATCAATATTTTCTAAATTAGAAATGTTTGAATTCGTAAGATCTATAAAACAAGCATTTTAACCAATTTTTGAATAGTTCGAAATACATTTATATTTTATACATTTATACTTTTTATTATATCCATTCATCATCTACTGGCAAGTACTGAAAAGAGCTTTCCAAGTTCCAATATGAAACACACCTAATCAGTGCAGGAGGAATACCCAAAAAAAAGCAAGCTTGGTTTTATATTTGAAATAAAGTAGGTATAGTTCCTACCTTATAAGTAGGTATGACTAGGTAGGTAACTATGCTATGTTTCCACCGATGGCTAATCTTAACTTAACAAGATTTAATAAATCTATGAAGCGTTTCAACAGCATAGACTGATTATGATTACAAAATAAAATAATGCTGGATTTACACAGCTGCTGAAAAATTGGCAGTATTTCTGTCAAAATACTGAGAAAAAATAGAAAAATTCATTAAGTTTGGTCCAGGATTTTTTGGCAGAAATAAGCAGTCTGTCATATTTTGAGGAATCGGGATGCCCTTGGAAATTTCGTGGGCTAAAATTGGGTATGTTCAGAAGACGTAGGGACTTGAAGGCAAGGCAAGTTTCTCGTCTTTGATTGGCCAGCTATCGCAAAATTGCCTTACAATTAAGGTCAAGAAATATCTCCTTTCATTTCAAGTCAAGTGCATTTTTGTTCACTTTCGAGAAATTATACATAATTTCAGCAAAATTCCGAAAAAAAAATAAACAGAACACATCTTTTGTCAGAAAGCGGTGCAATATAGGCATGGTATAAAGAACACATGGTATGGTTGATTTTTTCTCTCGTTCTGCGCATCTGCATCACTGGCACAGATTAGCCACATGAATATGAGAATCCCCGGCAGCCATTTTAATTTGCCTACGAGCTTGAACTGCCAGATATCAGATAAAAAATGAGAATGTGTGTATAAAAACCTCACACATAGACAATAGGGATCTTCAGACACCGGTTAAATTGTTGTTGCAATTCACATCTATTCATCGACGCGGGAAGAAATTACAAATACAACAATGTAAACGAATGTGTTTTGGAGGGTGAAACGTACGAAACATTCTCATCTTCATATGGCTAATCTGTGATCACTGGGTGACAAAACTGCATACAGAAAAAAAAAGATGTACAAAAACGTCACTCAGTGACAAAATGCATGTGAGAGAGATAGGATAATAACATGCGCAATATCATACCATGTATTCTATACAACTTGCAACATATGTGATACATAGGTAGAGCATTTTTGTTATAATATGCTTTTCTTTAAAAACTGTCTGCTAAGCTTGAGGTAAATTTTATGCAATTTTTTTTAATTATTTTAAAAGATTTATAAAATTATAGTAGGTGTCAAATTTACATAAACATAAAAGGCATGGTCAACTCGGCATATTTTTTTTTAATTTAGATTTTTGCTAGCTACATATTTGATTTCAAATTATATTTTGAAATTTCGACAGAAGTTATGGCATTACAAGTCTGCACTGTGAAAATGGGCCTAAATCTCCGACAATTTCTAGAACTTAAATACGAAAAGGAAAATTAAATCAAACTCCTCATCAGCATTTTCTTCTGCCGAAATGGAAAACTAAAAATTTGTCAAGTCTGGAATGAGATTTGACTAAATTTCGTAATTTTGGACAAAGTCTGGAATAGACCTATTCTGAAATTTTATGGAAATAGCCTGGCAAAGCGCAGACCACCTTTAAATGGTGTTGCACTTATTTACTGATCTATAATTTCCAGTTTATAGCAATTTTTTCTATTAAAAAAAAATGATCTTTTGGTATACCTACTAAAAAAATATCTGTGGGCTCAATCATTTTTGTTTTTAATTTCAAAACATGTATGCATTTTTTGTTGCTCATTTATTCTTGCTATTAAATCCTAAACAAATAAAGTCTATGTATGCTAGGTTTCTACTTGTCTCTTGCAACTGGCGAAAGACATTCTTTAAAAATCGATTCAAAGAACTGAACAAAGAAATAAATATGTAGCTCATGATCGATATCAACAAAACAAAAGCCTAAAGCAAACGACAGATAAGTAACCTAGCATAACTAACAAAAATTGAAAATTTCAGTATTAAATTATATAGGTATGGAAAATGAATTATTCTTTTGTAAGAATCTCTGTTAAATAAAGCAAAATAATATTTTAAGCTCACAAACTAAGTTGCAATAATAAAATTTATAAAAAACTCTGAGTTTTAAACTAGCAAATAAGATTAAAAAAAAATATAGAATCGATATATAAAATAAAACTAGTATTATTTTAAATAATTTCCATTAAACTTATAAGAGTAATTAACTTAATGTACACAGAGTTTAGTTAAGAAAATTGTAAAAACAATCTAAAAATAGAAAACAAAATACTTAAAATAAATTAATAAAAGGTAAATAGTACTTAAATCAACAAATAAAAAAAAAAGCGACAAAAAAATACATTCTCATAAATTGGTATAATTTCATTAAGAATTCATATGCTTGGCTTAACATTTTAACCACTTAAGTCTAACACCAAGTATGATACTCTTGGTCTACCATTGAACAATTGGATGAGCGTAGAACAGGCAGCAAAAATGTGATTGATATCCACCACTTAGTGTAGAGAACACTCATTGGATGCAATTGAGAAACCAAAACCATCATCAAAATAAATCATTAAATTAATCTGCCCCAGAGGATTTAATTTCCCATCATAACCATCACCATCACCACCACCATCATCATCGCCCACAGGTTCATGATGAAAATGGCAATTCGCAAATTAATTAGTGCAAAATATTTTTGCGAGGAAGTAAATACCTCTAACGAGCGAATTGCAAATCTCTGGAGGTGAAACCTCAACGCCACTTCAGTGTTTTCAAGTGTCACTACTCTGATGGGGCTTGTGGTGGGTTGGTTTGAGGGTCGTCGGGGAACGTGGTTTTGTTATGGTTGTACGCGTAGAATAGGATCTCTAGCGGTGCAATTAGACGGTTTAATTAATCGAAATGCAACGATGATTGCTTTACCTGGAACTGAAAGGTTCCTTCTTTTTTTATTTTTCATTTTATAACTTGGTTTATGATGTTTGGAGGGGGGCTCTTAAAACCTCTTTATATAAATGCGGGTAGTTAACTTTGGTAATGATGGTCTTAAGCGATTCTTTCTTGTTGTGAGTTTAATTTGAACACTCTTTATGAGGATTGGCTAGATCTTCAATTTTTAATTAAGTAATTTTTTTTTTAACTTTGAGAGTAGCAATGGAAAATAAGAACATGGGCTACTCTAGGAAAAACTTAAAAATTCATTTAAAAAAAAAAATGATTTACATAGCGTTTGATGCGATTTAAATTTGTATTTTAGTTTTAAAAATTACAATAAATATATTCGACGGTGAAGGTAATATTGATCAAATTAAGCGCACGGTAGTAGGTATATGTACATTTTATATTTTTTTGGCCACTTGTCAAAAAATCTATTTACTAAAAATACTTGAATCGGTGGGTGGAAAAACAGTGAAAGCGACTTTTAGATAACAAGGTCTTTTTATCTAGAAATGTTTTCAATAAAGAATTGTGTGTACTATTCAGTCATTAGCAATCCCTTAAACATTATCATTCAGAATTTTCTGGGAAATATGAATTTTAATCTTAAATGTGTAATTTTACGTTTTTATTATTCTCTACTCACCGGTTTAATTATTCCTCCAAAAAGTGCCAAAGTCTATAAATATACATAAACATAATATCGTCCGTCCAGAAGAAAATCCTAACAAGTCAGCAAATAAATGCAAAATTGGAGTTAAAAACGCAATTTTTGCGCACGAAAAGATTAATCCGCTAGAAAAAGAACAAGGGTCTAGTTCTTGTTTAATATGTGGCACCTATAGAACACTTGAATTGTTTTGATATGTAGGTAATCAAATGAACAAAAATGCATTGTGTTTTTTATCTTATCTTGTCTGTTGGATTGTTTTGGACAATATGCATGTAGATAATTTTGAACAAATTTTAATGTTTTTTTTACAGATGTTTTCATAAAGTTAGTTTTATGTATGTTTCAAGAACTGATGTTTGTTTCAAAAATTAGTTTTTGCCAGGTTTTCTTTCTCCACGATGCATCGAGCCACGTTCAAGTCATTTGCGGTGTCGATTTCTAATGAATCTCTAGGTGACACAACGACATTACTGCATCTGAAACACAAATAATAGAAATGAATTAAGTTTCATAACTTCTTATTCATCAAATTATACCTATCGCTTTGAAAGACATTCTGTTCAATAAGATCTCGATTAGCAAAGTAAAACATTCCAGTTTCAACTAATTCTCCAGACCAATCTTGACGTCGAGGTCTGTTTTTGGGATCGAAATTCAATGGAACCAGACTTCCATCAGCATTTAATGACCACCGTAATTTAAAGCTCCTTAAAAATTAAAAATAAAAAAAAAAAAACAAATATACAATTAACAATATTTGGAAAAGAGAGGAATTTACCTTGTTGTAGCAAATACGCATTCTGAAGTTTTGAAAAGTTCAAATGCTTTTATTACATAGTCAAGTTTCAAAAACACCGATGTGCATTGAAATAGAGCCAATTTCTTTATGTATTTGTGTTTTTGCATGAACTCTCGAGTTGAATCAATTGAAGTTGTGTAGTCTTTAGAAACACTCTCAGGGCGGATGTGAACAAGGGCTCCATCTGCAAAAAAAAATTAAATAGATTAATGTTCGGTTTCACAAATATATAACAGGCTTTTAAAATGACGTATTTTGTGTGGTTTTAATATTTAAATAGTTAAAAGAGGGGCTTTATGAAAAAGACCACAAAAATGATAATAATCACTGGCCAATAAAATTTGACTTCTTTTAGTAACAGAATTCGGACTAAACTTTTCCAAACTTATTCCTGATTGAAAAAGAAAAAATCGTTTTTACGCAAATTTGTAGGTTATTGAAAAATTTATTTTCAACCACCTTTAAAATGAGATTTGAAGAAGAAGAAAAAGCATCCAATTTTGTCTTAAGCTTAAGGGAGCCGGCAAAAAATTAGGCTTTTCAATAATTTTGAACAAGATCAATCATGCACAACATTCAAAAACACTACAATGGTCTCGAGTGTCTTGTTAAAAGATTAAAAAACTCAATACAATAGCCATTATATTTCTTTGATCGTATATAATTTATTTAAAACAATTTGTAGATTGTAGTTTTATGAAGGATATGCGCCCATGGGCCATAAATGAATCTGAAGGGCTTGGAGATGAAAAAAGAATGCAATCATTTTAGTACTGCAGTTAATTGAATAAAAAAATGTATTTTAAAGTATTTTTACATTAATTCACCTCAATATTTCAACGTTAAAATTGAAGTTTAGAGTCTTTAATAATATGCAGCCGCACCCCCGCGAGTAAGTCGTTGTTTAAAATCGATTCATGACAATCAATATGTGACAAAGGGTTGCATTTCTGCGTAAATTTCCATTTTATCAATTGCGACAGTACATTACCGCTTAAGGGTTCTTTGTAGAGGTTCACCAGTCACCACTTAACGTCTAATGATTAAGTTAAAAGTTTTTAAAATCCAGCTGTAAGCATTTTTGGGAAGTGAATTTGTGTACAAAAATTACCTACGGAAGGGGTTTGGTATTACAAATTGAAAAGTCGATGAGCTCTGATTATGTACATAGGTACGTCGTGATAAATCTGTAACTCAAATAACAATTGCGAAATAATAAATCAACGACTAATTAACGAAAAATTTCTGTTAGTTTTTCGTTCTGCAGTATACGCAACTTCGACAAGCTCTCAATTTTTTTCTCGCAAATATCTTATTGTTCGAAATGTTATTATTTCTTAATTAAAGCATGACCGTTGTTTTTTGTATTTGTTTTTTTGCTACAATTAATAGGATTTTTGGCGCACTACGTTCTTAAGAATTTCTTCACAAGAGAAAAAGTAGACAAATTTGTTTCGTTTCAGCTGCGTACTAAGCTGAAAGTCTTAAAACACCAGTCATTAACAAAAAAAAACATTATTTCCATTTATGTTAGGAGATAAAATCAAGTTAATGTTTAATTTATCTAGTCCTGCTCATAAAATGCCTTAAAAGGTTTAAGTAAGAAATTAAAAAAATCTAGAAAATGAGATAAAGTTTGTATAATCTCCGACCTTTTTGCCTATTGACCAGTTTATTTCTACCGGAAGGAGTTTCTTTAGATTTATGCATCTCCATTCCAACGTCGGAAAAGAAATCTGTAAACCAAACATGTTTAGCTTGAAATTCCTTCTTTCAGTTCAAACTCTCTGTAGCAGGTCTCAAGAGTAAAGAGAAAGTAATGAGAACTCTCCTGGCAATAACAAAACAAATATAATAATTTGATGGTTAGTACTGATTATAGAATTAAACACGAAACATTTTCTAATTTTTGACTGGCTCCGATTGGTTCAATCAATCAATTTTAAGCGAATATTTCGAGGAACAGCGATGCATGGAAATCGCTTTCGTCTTAAGGCGAGAAGTAAAACTGAAGTAACAAAACGTAAATCTGATGCCAAATACGACTCGCTTGGTATTCCATATTCAGTCCCCCTGGTGAAGGTTATAATATTTACATAAGGCACATAAGATTTGTTATGCATATTTAGTTGGAGCTATATGACTTATTTCCATACAAATTATAATGACTTTATTGACTTTGGCTAAATATTTATTCAAGTATTTATTTTTTGGTCACTTTTAACAATTTTTGTGTAAATTATCTATATTCTAAATTGCAAATCTAAACATCCAGTCAGTTCCTTAAACTAAGAGTATCCTCCACGTCCCGAAACAAAAATAATTTCGAATCTCTAACATGGCTTAATCGGAAGTGAGGCTCGTATTAAATTTAATAAAACATCCTATATTTACAACTTATTGACTAACATCAAACATATTCCAATTGCTTTCGTAGCTCCATATCGTAATCGAAGTTGGGAAATATAATTGAAATCTCACGCAAAGCCGATTCCAGACTGTCCGATCCGTGACATACATTTCTCGTATCAGACAATCCATAGAGAGATCGAATTGAATTGGGACTTGAGTAGACAGCCTTGTGGACTTTGGTGGGACCTAACATGGTTCTCCACTTGGCAATGCTACCTTGCGAAGCTAAAACAAACGCAACCGATGGTCCACTATAAGAATATACAACAAACGAACATCACCACTCACTGTTAATTAACAAGTACATTTTCATCAATTACCTGCCCATGAAGGTAACCAGGCGATTGTAAAAGAACTTCTCTTGGTGCTCCTCGTAGAATTTGCCGGCAAGTTGTTTCGTAATAACTACTTCTTTGGTTTGTAAGACAGAAAAATTGTTTTTTATGATTCCAGTGACATACTGCAGTGCAATAATATTTTTTACAGCATGTGGTTTAATTAAAGCGAAAGTTATTTCCATTATTTGCGTATTTTAATTAATAAAATTCTATTTTATAAAAGAAAAATAATTTATAAATTTGGTGTATTGCTTGTTTGGAAGTTAATTTTTTGAGTGATGAATGAAATGTCAAAGCTGTCAGATGTTAAATGTCATTTGAAGAACTGTTCGATGTGAAATACAGAGATTGTTCCATTTCGGAGTTGTTTCATTCGGAGTAAATCTAATGAATAGTTCACACTGATGTGGTTTTTGTTTAGACCAAAAAATTCGATTTTTAGCAACATTTACACAGATTTTCACACGTACTTGCACACAAATCAAAGAAAAGTGACATTTATCAGTGTAGTTTTAAAATTGGCACTCACAAAATTACAAAACTAACTAAAATCACGTTTTCTGTTCTTTTTTCCAGTAAATATTAAAGATCCTGACACCCAAACCTGAAATGGTTGAATCGAAAACCACACGAGAATGAAAACATTATGTCGATTTCGAACTGTTTCACTTCTTTTTGGTTCCAATCGAATATGAAAAATTTCTCCGATTTGTTCACACATACAACCGAATCGAATATCGATATTTAACTAAATGGATACATTTATCACGTAGTCCGAGTAAAAAATATGTGTTTCCCAAGTGTACACGTTAATGAAATCGGGATTAGAAAACATAAGTAGACACAGTCAATCAAATTCATTTAGAGGATTGAGAAAGGCAACTGTTCCGAGTAAAGTTTTCCGAGTTTTTTTCTGTTCTGTAGGAACATATGAAATTTTTCGTCTGATTACTTGTCAAAATCTATGCTGCGATTAACACGACTGACAAATTGGTCAGTAAACTACCAAAAGAATGATAAATTGATACTTCAAGGAGTCATTTTGTTAAATGGAGGCATTCGATATTTTGTGTGTAAATTTGTGAAGTCGATTTTTTCATATTCCATTGGAATCAAAAAGGAGTAGAATAGTCCGAAAATCCAATCGAAATCGATATAATTAACACAATTAAATTTTCTTTGTTTTATTCCTTTAGATTCCTTGAACCTTGACAAGAATTACTTAAATAACAACCAACAAGAACAAAGCCCTCGCAAATAATAAAATACTCAACGAATGAATCCATATTATTCAACAAATGCGTTTTAGGTTAGGTAATTAAATAAATACACTGACTCAACGAATAATGTCGTTTATGGGACTAACGATGACTTTAATTAGGGGCCAACGAAATCTAGCATCTGCTGAATTAATATTAAAAAATAAAACATTTCGTGGTCACAACCGTATACATATAAAAATATTCGGTCCGAAATATTCCTAAAATACTTACACTTTGTTGCTTCATTTTTAATTGCTTCTTCATCGGTTGAAACCCATATTTCCGGAAATAGCTTAGAAGCATTTATTGTTTGAATTGTTCGTCCTAACAAGGACACACCATTAACTGGCATTAGATTCTTTTTCAGAATTCCCTTAGAACCACCTCGAGCCAAAATTAAAGCAATAACACTTGTTGAATTTGTACAATCCGAACTATAAAAATAAGCACAATCGTATACAAAAATCAGTTTTTTATTAAAAAATTAAATAGTAGCTCAAAAATTACCAAGGAATACTTTGTTTCGAATATGCGATCGATATTGTTAAAATTAAAACTGAGCAAATTATAGTTAAACGTACTAAAAGAGACATATTTTATTTTGTTTTGAAGTTCACTCTCCTGCGAATATGACTGATCTCCACGACAGACGATACAAGATTGCGATTTAAGTTTCCATTCATTGAAAGTAGCAATTCTTTAGAACGTGTGCACTTAGAATTCAATTAATCCTCACTTTTTATAGCGAAGTGAGGACAAAAGAATACTTGTATTTTCAAAATAAATTGACAATGATAAGATTCATGTACTGTAGTGTGTGATGTGTAAATTCATTTGTTGCTCAATTTTTTTTATTATTTCATTTACTATGTTATTTTATTGTAATGTTGTTTAATTTTTGGGATTATGGGGTATGAGGTTGAATTAGTTAAACTTATACAACAGCTACTTGGAATATTTAATACACCAAAAACATATGCATAATTTTTCAATGTTATAAATAATGGCCCTTCCCGCGAAGAAGGGGAGGGAATAGACCTCCACCGTTAAGATTTTGTTTTTGTCTTGATTTAACTTATATTTGTATCGTTTTTACCACATCTCATGCAAATCACTCTGCAGAAAAACGCAAGAACATAAAATTCCTTTTTTTAAATTTACTAAAGTACTTCTGAAATTAAGCTTTTAACTGAACAATATGCCCACCTAGTTTAAAGGAAGAATGATGTCGCTTTCGCTTGGACGTTCGGAGTACTCCTTTTGTACTGCTTTTTCACTCCAACGATTAAAGTTTTCGGAGTTTAAAGTTTCTCGTCTGATTATAAAGGGTGATTTTTTGGCTGGTTTGGTTTTGGCAACACTGGTTTTGACAGCTGACGTGTGTTTAGTACCTTGTGTCACTGTCAAACAGCTTCAGTTTGGTTTGCAATTTAACCATGGATCGTCTTACAAATGAACAACGCTTGCAAATTATTGAATTTTACTATCAAAATTCGTGCTCGGTTCGAAATGTTCATGGCGCGCTGCTTGTGTTCAGCGATGAGGCTCATTTTTGGTTGAATGGGTACGTAAATAAGCAAAATTGCCGCATTTGGAGTGAAGATCAGCCAGAAGCATTGCAACAGCTACCAATGCATCCCGAAAAAGCCACTGTTTGGTGCGGTTTATGGGCCGGCGGCATTATTGGGCCTATTTCTTCAAAGATGATGCGAATCGCAGCGTTACTGTCAATGGTGAACGCTACCGAGCGATGATAACAAACTTTTTTTTGCCCGAAATGGAAGTTCTTGACTTGCATGATATGTGGTTTCAACAAGACGGTGCCACATGCCACACAGCACGCGAAACAATGGCGCAATTGCGAGGCGAGTTTGGTGAACAGTTAATTTCACGTTTCGGGCCGGTCAATTGGCCGCCTAGATCGTGCGATTTGACACCATTAGATTATTTTTTGTGGGGGTATGTCAAGGCTAATGTCTATAGGGACAAGCCCGCTTCGATTGACGCACTGGAAGCCAACATCCATGCATTCATTCGTGAGATACGGGCCGATATGTGTGAAAGAGTATGCCAAAATTGGACTCAGCGGATGGGCTACCTGAGACGCAGCCGCGGTCAACATTTGCATGAAATTATCTTTAAACATTAAATTGCAAGGTTCAAACTATCGATTCAAATAAATATTTCATTCATTTTTTCGAATTTTTTGTGTTTTTTTTTTAAAAAAAGTTCTAAACCTCTTAAAAAATCACCCGTTAGTTGTCAAAAGTGATGAAAGCTTAAAGAAGTCATTTTGTAAAAGGTGAAATTTCATGATTTGTGTGTTAATTTCAAAGTCGATGTTTTCATATTTGATTGAAATTAAAAAGGAGTAGAATAGTCTGAAAATCCAATCGTAAACGACATAAGTTAACCAAAGAAAGTGTTGGTAGTATAAGAAAGGGAAAAGACTAGAGACATGCCAATTTATAACAGTTATAACAGTTTTTCGCAATTAAAAGTGGGCGTGCGTTAACGCGTTTCACGCGACTTGAAAAAAAACTCTGGGTGCCTGAAGAATGCCCATAAATCGTACTTTTATAAATCGAAAGTGTTATAATTGGTATGTCATTTAGTTCTAAACGTCAATACATAGATAAAATATCCAACATCAGCTACCTGATAGATATTATGAGTGCTTACAAATTGGTTTTGAAAACTTTACTGTCAGATGAAGAAAAACTGATGTGAACCAATCTTTATAAATTAAGTAGTTGTTATAACTTTTCGCAATTCCTGAAGTGCACATTAAAGTCTCTCCCAAACCAACGCAAACATTCGGAGCGAATATGCGACGACTGAATAATGTTCGAAAATTCGCACATTGCTCTTATTAATCTCCATGTAAATAAATTAAAACAGGCGAAAGTTTCGTCGTCGTTCGGAAGTATTCGCGTTCGTTTGGGAGAGCCTTTTAAAGCCTAATTATTTGATTATCGTAATAGAAATTTTAAAAATTGAGTGTCTTTTTTTATTCGAATAAAATAACTGTTTAATCAAGCTTTAAAACATGTATTCGAAAATGATATTCGAAAGCTTTGACCTTAAAGTTCAACTTTCTTTAAGAGTTCACAAAAGCGTCATTCACCTTTTTTAGTATCAGACAATAGACAATAGATAAAAAGAAAAAGCCGGTCAAGAAGTAGGATGTATTTTTACTTTCAAAACGACACAATGTTTTGGTTAAACTTGTGAAGAAGAAAAAATATTCAGACTCTTTAAATTTCTATTTATAATTCTTATTCCACAAAATCAATTAACTAAAAGTGCCAATAAAACGAGTGTTAGGAAAATTAATTTTGGTTCAACTTGAACAAAATACATAAAAAATCCTTTTATCGTGATAAATTTTCACTCAAATAAAAGAAAATAAAAACGAAATGCAATATATAAGAATAAGTATTGGGAGAAAATAGGGAAAAAAGCTTTTGAAAAAGTCGTTTCTGCTCCTTTCTGACAGGGTTTCCTGTGTCGTGTGTATCAATGAAAATCATTGTCCTCATATCATCCATTCATTCCAAACATTTCGGTGCAGTAAGTTGTGTGAATACGCACAAAAAAAGTTTAACCTTAAATTTGTTAAAAATTGAAAAGAAATAAAATAGAATTAGTGTAAAGTGTGTGAATAAAATTGTGCGTAAAAGGGACTTTTCAACAAACTTATAGGGTAGACAATTTGGGTTTTCTTCTTCAAACTTCATCATCCATCAGAGAACAAAGGGTAAGTTTTTTTTTCTTTTTTTTTAAAGGGGTTGTGTGTGTTTCTTTTAGAGGACATTTTCTTTATCTTCTTCTTTGACCTGGAATAGAGACTGTGATTTCCAGAATCGATTAAAGAAACTTCCAGCTGTTTAGTTGATGACAAATTAACTTTCCACAATTAGTCGGCTTTCGACAGATGAATGAATACATCATCTTCATCATCAAGGATTCGTCCTTTTGTTGTTATATATTTTCTTCATTTAGAAGATCTCAATTTTATAGATGTAGATGTATATTGCACATAAATTGCAAACTATTATTTTAATAATTAGTTTTCTGCTCTCACCCTCGCTCGACTTTACCACCGCAAAACAAGGACGATGGTTTGTAGGTCAGACAATGGGTTGAAAATGAAATCATCACAACAATTTTTCCCAGTGATTTTCCCCCTTTTGTGACCCTAGATAGCCAGGATTTTCTGCGATTCCTGACGACAACATCAATGATGATGACGCTGACGGTGATGATTTTGTGTATACGATGAATAACATCATTTATAATACGTATATGTATATATGGTGCGTAGGCGAATGTGATGATGATATGAAAGTGTAATGGATTACGAGAAAAAAAATAGTGAACAAAATTAATAAATGCATTGATTCGTATTCCTTAATTTGATGTCTAACACAACCACGCCCTGGATTATACAAAGGATCATCCATATCACATATACAATATACAAAAGTATCGACTTAGGTTTCCTATCAGGCATTTATTTAATTTTGTTATATGTTTTTTTTTATTACGTATACGCCTTAGTGAACCATGACATGTGGTAGTCGTGCGTAAAAATGTTTGTTCAAATTGAGCTTATGAATCCCATAGGAGCGGATGACTGGATTTTTAAGGATCAAATAAAATACGAAAACAATAATATAAAAAACAACAATACATTATATATCTTTGGCCATGGGAATTAAGTATACAATACATCCTAAAGTGTTTTATTAAGTGAAAATGCTTATTTTTATGAAGGTCTTTATCTTCATACCCAGACGAATTAAATATTGAATTTCATTCAGTGAACTCGAAATTTACTAAATTTTACGATTGTTTGAAAAAATGATTCACTTCATTTGCCTTGGACTTCTTATTCAGTGACGTTTATGTTGGTTCGTTATTACTTACTCGTTTTCAGTTGAGATATTTTTTAAACAGATTCAAGTTATAGTTCCAAAGCATAATATCTACCTTCAGGCTTAAACCGTAAATAAGCTTCATTATTCAGGTTTGTGAGATTTCAAAACATGCCATCCTTCACTTTGATGGAGCGAAATTTTCTATAAAAAGGTTATCTCTTTCACTAACTTATAAATTCTCACTTTACCAAAATCCGTATTTTAAAAACTGTATTTATATATTTTAGTTATATTTTGCATATTAAAGCATTAAATCAAAACTTGGGTTCTTCGTTTAATTGCACCTAAATACTGTGCCTTTTAAAATATACATTATGTAGTATTTTTATCATTTCAAATTTTATCTATTAATAGTTTTCTCAAAGTCTGCATTAAAATAATTTTAATTGTGAAAAGAAATCCAACAAGTTTAATATATCCTATCAGAGTTATTCATCTATACTCGTTAACCTACTATATTTAGGAGTATAAAAGGTTTTGTATACTTAAAATACTGTTTAATGGTGTCATTTTTCTGCTCTTAAACCTCTCTTGACGACTCAATAAGGACTAATATAATTTTATAAGAATGCCAACACAAGGAGGTCGCATAAGTGCGAAAAATATGTGTGTATAATGGAATTCGTATTAGAAGTGCCCTTAAAACTTACCCTTTTGTATAATATACCTCTATAGTCCTTGCATATATGTATATAGGTTTTTAATATGCTAAGTGAAAAATGTCATAAATACAATTAAGCAAAAATAAAAAAGTACTCGATAATAGCATGCTTAAGAAATTTCCTTGAGTTTTTTTTGTTGTTGTTTCTGGGCCATTGGAAAGCTCTTAACTGGGTCAATTGCATTAATGTTTCTAAAATGCAGGTGTAGGAGGAGAATTCGAATTAATTTTTACACCCTAAGTTGTAAGGTTGGTGCGCGGTCAAGTAATTGAATAAGCATAAGGGAAATTGCATATACCTACGTAGTCAATATAACACAGAAGTTTGTAATTTACAGTCAACTCCTTTTGTCTGAACTCAATCCCAGTCTATCCATATAGGCAATGCATAGACAACTAGCTAAGGGCCCAATGCGCCACCTAGTGGAACCCGTGAAAAAAATACGTCAAAGTAGATTTAATTTGATACTTTCCTTTTACAAAGAACTTATGTGTTTATTATTTCATAGGATAAACATTTTAACAAAACCCATTTTACTTAATATATTTAAACATAATTATTTGTCTAAAATAAAACTATGTGACATTAACATACAAAAAAAAACTGCCTTTTTGCTATCTAAACGATACTACGGGCCGCATAAACAGAATTTTTATAAACAAAACTGTTATAAATTGGCATATACCTGGATTCATCTTCATCAAAATCCTAATATTTGATGGAATTTGACAGTTAGTAGTTTTACAGATACAAATGTTACCCGGAAACAGTCAATTCTCTTTTTTCTTAGCATGGAACACGTTCTTTAATATGCTAAAACAACTCATTAAAAATTCTTAATCACAAAATACAGAACGCCATCAGAATTCCTAATTTAATAAGTTTAATTTTTGACACTAATAAGGTAAACGTAAAACGTGGAAACGTCAAAATTTAATTTCGGATAAAATTCAATGGGAATTTCAATCCAATTCACACAGGTCTTAAGTAAAAATACCGCTTAAATTTCAAAACAAAATTTAAATTTCCATTTCAATTAAGGGAAGTCGATTGTATTTTTTTTATATGTATCCTTATGGATATAGAATTATCATACAAAAGTGGCAATCCTTTTCTTTAAAGGATATTGCGTTTGCTATTAAATAATTCCCAAGGAAAATTGCCGTTAGCTGGTTGATGTGAGTTGTCATTTTATGACCAAGTCGTTGATAATCATATGCATAGCAGAGACCTTTTTTTAACGACAGACAAAATGCACCATAAATGTTTAATGTTTCGATTTTAACTGTCAATGATTTTACCATAGCAATTTGTAAAATGCTAGCAAAAAATCTTAAAATCTTAGATACATTTAAAATTACTTTCAAAAGTTTGGGGTTTTTCCACTTGGTTCAGGGTGACTAGTATTTGAGAATATATTTTCAATCGATAGTCAATCAGGCAGTTGCTGTCCATTTGAGAGTTATATTTTCAAGATTTTAATATAGCGAGTTGTCCGGTAGAATTTTGAGAATTAATTGAGAGTACTTTTATGATTGTTGCCACTTTATATATTTCTTCTTCTATATAGATATCAGTTGGAAGAGGTGGTTGTATAGTGACATATGATTTCTTACAAGTGCAAAAGTTTGCTGGAAGGCACTTTTCATGACAATATATGGGTACTTTTGGAGGATTTAAAAATTATTGCTCCCATATAATACAAAGTCAATTTTTTTCAATTTCCAAAGGTTTATTATTCATGTTATGGTATGGAATATTAAAACGCAATTTATTTATACAGACAAAAATCAATGAAAATATTTTAAATACATATATGTTGTGCATATATGTACTTACGTAAGTAGAATGTCAGCCATAAATTAAACATAGATCGAGTGAAAAAAAAATAAAACTAACAATTTTGTTATAGATTTAATTTCCATATACTCTTTCTTAACAAACATGACCTATAATTTTCTACCATAAATATTTATAATAACAATATTGTTGATACGAAATTATTTTCTAATGAGCGTGTGGGGTTGTTTTTTGAGTTCGATACACTTTGTGGATTTGACACATATAGTTCACTGACGTTTTTTTAGCTGAGGTTTGATACCAAACGTATAGCATGATAAACATTACGCCAAGAGGTACTACTTTCTTTTACCTTTATATCTAGCCAAACAACGAAGTTGAAAAAGGATTGGAAAGGATTTTTGAATATTTGTAACGGAATCAACTTTAACCATATTTTGGAGCAGGGTTCAAAAGTCAAAAATATTAAATTGTGGATTTATAACCCATTCAGAGAGATAATTTTGACCTGTGAACTTATGACCTTGCGCCATAATATATATGTGTCGAATAACTAATCAGTTCGCTAATTATACATTGTGAAACAAGCCTTTAAAGTTTGAAATTTTGTAAGTTATATAGGTATCATGCTAATGACTATTTCAGGCACCCAGAGTTTTTTTACTTGCTTTATAGGGCAAGTATTGGTTTCGTGTAGAAAAAAATTTCGAGGTTATAATCAAAACTAATACTACGATAATCGAGATGTCCGAAAAAAGTGGGTTTCGTCCACTGTAATTTGAGCTACAGCCTAAATTGGTGGGCCGATTTGCATGAAATTTGATACAGAGCATTTTTATGTGATTCCCTAGAGTGGAAATTCAATTTTGCACGCCCACTTTTAATGGCGATAAACTGTTTTAAATACTATAAAATAATATAATGAATTTAAAAATTAATTTAAAATAATCACATTGGCCCAAAATTTTAAACAACCTAATTTTAAGATATAATCTACTTTACAATTTCAATCAAATTTTATAAGGTACAAGAAGTTGTTCATATATTTTGTTGGTCAACTAAAACATTTTTAGTTTGGTCGTTATTCTTTCGGGTGATGTATACAGAGATTTAAATGGAAGAACATCTCTCTAAAAGCCTTAAGGTCTAACCATAATAGATCTATCCGAATCTAAGCAAAATGTCAAACATTTACGTAAGTTCAGAGCCATTTCAATGGCTCTTGCTTGAGTTCGCTAAAGTTATAACGAAACTGAGCAGAACGGCTATATTTATGGTTAACAAATATATAACAGTGCGTGTAATTGCTTTATCACTTAAGCTGACTTAAGCTCGGTTAAGTTTATTATAGTTAGGCCTTTTGGGCCGTGTGCGAATTAGATAAAATCACGTTAAATTCTATCCACAGATTATTTTTTTATAGTAGTGAGGTGAATAGTGGAAATGTCAAAATTTAATCTCGGATAAAATTTTATCGAAATTCTAATCCAATTCGCACAAGGTCCGAGAATGGAAATGAAGTCGACGTTATTTCCACAGATTTCAGTAAGGCCTTTGATAAAATTTCGCATAGACTTATACTCTTCAAATTGTCCTCTCTCGGCTTTGAACCTTTATTCTTGAATTGGATATCTTCTTACTTAGAGAACCGTTACTACAGCGTGCGCTTCAGATCGGCCCTTTCGAATCCTTTCCTTGCTACCTCCTGCGTTCCCCAAGGCACCCATTTGGGTCCCCATCTTTTTATTCTTACTATTAACGATATCGAAATGGTAATCAAACATTCCTTTATCTCACTTTATGCCGACGATGCGAAGTTTTTCAAGACCATTTCGTCGTCACGCGACACAACGCTTATACAACAAGACCTCGATAAATTTTCAGTCTGGTGTCTCCAAAATAGCTTGGAGCTTAATATTAACAAATGCCAATTAATCACCTTTTCGCGTAAACGCATCAAATCTCCTCCTCGTATCTACTTCCTTCATAACCAACCCATCTCAATCGTAGAGTCCATTGGCGATCTTGGCCTCCTATGTGACCAGGAACTTAATTTCCTTGCACATATAGATGACATAATTCTGAAAGCTAACTCAGCTCTTGGCTTTGTCAAAAAGTGGTCCAAAGAATTCTCCAACCCCTATGTAACAAGGTCGCTGTACATAACATTTGTTCGACCCTTTCTCGAATACGCTTGTCAAGCATGGTCGCCTTATCAAGATATTCATATATCAAGAATTGAGAGCATTCAACGGCGATTCCTTCGATTTGCTCTTAGAGGCCTTCCTTGGAACGATCCTTTAATCCTACCACCTTATCGTGATCGCTTACAATTAATTAACCTGATTTCACTCGAGAAACGAAGAGAAATAGCTGACATTCTATTCATTCACCGTCTCCTTTCTGGTTCTGTCGATTGCCAAACTCTTTACAATTCTATCTTTTTCAACACTAACCCCCGAAATTTAAGAAACCCTCGCCTCTTCTACTTGCCTACCCCCCGCACCTCATATGGCTCCAACGAGCCTTTAACTCGAATGTTGCGAAGTGCTAATTCGAACGCAAACTTTTTCGACTTTAACATAAGCAACTCCAGTCTTAAACTCCGTTTACTCAATCCTTCCCCCAATACATCCCTATCTTAGCTTTAAGCTTCGTAATTTTTAAGTTAGATTAAGTTCTTAGTTTTAAGTTAGATTAAGCTTGCATTAAGCCGAATAAATGGGGGTTTTGCCCCCACCTAAATTTAGTCTTGAAGATTCGTACAGAATTTTCTTGTAAAAACTGTATATAGACTGACCTTTAAACCTTCATCCAAAACCTTAAATTGGGAGTTCAGGAAATTAAAACTCAGGTTAAAGACCATATCCAAATTTTTCGGAGTTTTTACATAAATAACCGGCATCTCTCAACTGAAGCTCATAGACAAAATTTCTTTGATTTATGACATCTAGATTATAGAGTGAGTTTCTTTATTTATTGGAAACATTCAGAATATTTGGAATAATTATTTTGCGTTTCTTTGTTCAGAAAGAATATTCCGGATAAACCGTTCTGTGTTTTTTTTTTAATTCATTCAAGAATATTTGGAATTCATTCTTTTCATTCCTTATGAAAAATGGAATAAAATGAATTTTGGACATCCTTAGTGCATTTGACGTATCTATTATCTTTTAATAACAATAAGGGTATTCATGCAACGACGGAAAACCATCGTAAACGTCGGAAAGTTTACGACGTCGTAAACGAACTGTCAAAATTTGTATAACAAATCTTTTCCAACAAATCGTAAAGTTTCCGACAAGAATATGTGTTGTAAACGTAGTAAATGATGATGGTAAACGTTTTTTTTTTTTTTTTATTGTATTATGACAATCCCTGAGTTAGCTGATGTGTTTACCAAATTATTTACGCAGGATGTCTTAAGGGGCGTTCATTTAACGTGTGTCGGAAACTATACGATTTTACGATGTTGAAAAGTTTCCGTCTTTGCATATGAATCACCTTAATGTTCTTAAATAAAGGTGCTACACATTTAATTTCATCAATTTTGCACTTTATAAATATGTACATATATAATTTCGCAAAACAAAAATATAGGTTTATCTGAATTCAATTTGTTCTACTTTTGTTTCTTTACTGACTTAATGCTGAATTTTCTGGATAAAATTTTTTTGTTTCCCATTTATTCTAATCCTTATCCGCGATAAATAAAGAAACACACTCCGTCCACGAGCGTGGCGCTAAGAAGCTTCACGACAAAAATACCCAAAATTGATAAATTAAAGGCACAATTTCAATCCATGGATTTTGAACAAAATAAATAATAATTTGCGTCTTATTAATGTAATTAAGTAATGTAAACCTATCCTGTTCTGGGTTCATTTTTACCTTAAGCTTAATCGTTTGAAATATAACCATTACAATTTCATTAATTTTTCGAATTTAGTTTTTAACTACTGCGAATGCGATACTCAATTATTAAAATGATATTTTGTTTTATTCGCGTTCTGTTGGTGTCTTAGTATAAGTTACGTATAGTAATGTATAGGAATTTTTAGTCAAAACCGCAGAATAAACTTTAAACTTCCTATCTTGGATTATAGTTATGTCCCAATTATTTAAATTAATAAATAATTGCAGAGCTTAAATACTAACTTAACTTCACGGAAGAACTTTTAGAGAATATATTTAAGTGGTTAAAAACGTATACATATATCTACTAACCTATTTAAAAAAAAATTAGTACAATTATTTCGAAACAAGTTTTTACTTATGGGAAAGTTTAAAAAAAAATCTTTGACATGCCAATTTCTAGTTCTGTAGGCCTATAAAAGTTTATCAAATCCTCTGAATAAATATCAATCATAAAATCAAGTACGTGAAACCGAGTTTTGTACTTTTTCGTATAGTTCATTTCAACTGAAACAGAAATATTTATTAACAAAATACAAAACATTCTGGAAAAAAAAACACACCCTTCCGAGCCTTGATTTTAACGATAACCTATTGAACTTTCCGGGTTTATATTTTAACGTTTTGTTTAAATTGCTTTCGTTTACATTGCCACACACACAGGGTTTTGCAAACAACCTGTCTTAATTGTCGTGTTCCTTTCTCCTACTCATTCTATACCTCTGCACACTGCATATGCATATATACGGACTACAAATTCTACGACATGCACATTATATTGCACCCACACACACAAAATAAAATAGTCTAACATTTTCATTAATAGTTTTCGTCCTCGTCTGGGGCTTATGTTGACATTTTACGATAAGGGGCCATCACCACACCTACCACTCCTCTATACCCCATAAACCCCAACCGATTGGTATTTCATTTTACTGAAAAAAATAAACAAACATAATATCAAGAATAGTCGTACCTGAGGATATTCAACACGTGAAGTACACATGATGAGAGTTCTGTTTTCACTTGCGACATACAAAGGAAAAACACTAAGGGCATGTTTTTGGATTCATAGAAAAAAAAAATTAATCAGACTTAACATAACGAATGCGCTTCAAAAGCAGGACCGGCGATTAGTATTATACTACTTTACCGCTGAACACACCTAAAACAAAAAGTTAACAAACATACCTACCTTTTTCACATTTGTACTAATAATTGTCAAAGTGACATTATATGGAAATATGTAGCTTGATACTAAAAATATAAAATACGCATTTGGTAATTTTAACTTTAATAATCTGTTAAAAGATTCTATTCTTTCATCTCAAACTGCATTCTTTTGTATATTTGTCTTTTGGTTTTTATACCTATAAAAAAATGTTGAAATTCTAAGCCACTTGAACATAAGAACAAGTGCGTACGACCCATTCGTGCACTTTATTTTTTTTCTTTTGCAATAAAAACATATAAATAAGGACGACAAAAAATAAATGTCCTTTAAACGCCCAAATAGGTGCGTCAATTTACATTGGTATCCCACATCATTCTGGTGTCACAATCGTCGGTTGGAAAATATTTTGCGAAATTTTATTAGGCATTATCAAAGCTTCATTGGCCCTGTTATATGGGTGAATGACTGCAGGTTTACTTACGACTTACGAGGCTACGAGTAGGTAGACATGTATGTGTGGGTTTGCATGATATTATGTTATTGTATGTAATAAGTATGTTTATAAACATATATATGTGATAAAGAGTTGTTCTAAATTGGATTTTATTTTTTCCTTTTTCTATTTCTGTTTCCCTTCCTACAATGTCTTCTTGTCATCAACGTCATTCTCTCTTCATGGGCAACCATGAAGGTGTTATTTGAAATAAGGAAACACTTACACTTTAAAGCAACTGTGGGTTCTCATTTCTCAGGGTTGTTTGTAGGACGGACCATTTTCAAATTGGTGATTGTAATCAGTTGTTCGGTTTTATCAATAAAAGCTCATCACCTTTGCCTCCATACATTGCTCTGGCTATTTTTATTGTGTATATCACAAGAAAAGCATTTCGCTACGGAGGTCTTAATAATCGTCAATCGATGAGCCATTAAATCTATTAGATAGAAATCGAGTAAGTTGGGTAGCATTTTCAACAAAAACTGCTAATTCTAAGTTTCTACAAAGTTGTCTACGAGTAGATATAAACATTATATACAATATATGTAGGTATGTATATGTGGTCATGTGGTGTGTTCACAAGGACAAATGTCCAATCAAAGTTGGATTTTATTTTCCTCTCAATGATTTTTTAGCTTGAAGACCTTGTCTATCTTTAGTTTATTTCAATTTGACGAACAATAAAGTAGTTTGTGGCTGGGTTTAATACCTAATTCCATTTACTTAAAAGGATGCATCTTCGCCATTATCATATACATGTGTACCTATACATAACTATAAATTCCTAAAACTGATGGATTATTTGACATTTATTTTTATAATTTAAATTTTAGTTACAATCCAATTTTTTTCTGATCTAGACTCTTGTGAATGAATCATTCAATTCAGAATAGGTATTTTTCAATAAAATAAATTTATCTGTATAATAATAAAATATTAATTCGATATTTATTTTCAGCTACTATAAGTAAATTCAATGAACACCACCTTATTTGTGCCAAAGTATGGCGATAATCATACCACAGCATCAGATGAACCAATTTTTGTCCAAGCACTTGCAGCCATTAGCCATCATCACCATCATTATAAGCGACATGAATTTTCACCAGTAACATTATCAGGAGAATGGCCCCGAATGACACGCCTACTGATTCTCTCATGTATATCTTTAATTGGAAGTGTCGGAAATATATTTATGATTTCATCAATCATGATCGAGGATCATCTTAAACGGGCAGGTAAGAATTTAATTGAATTTTTATTTATTTTTTTTTTCAATAATAAATTTGAAAAATAAAAAATTTTTTATTTATATAAATTGAAATAACTTTATAGTAGTTCAAATATATTAAACAAAACTGGAGTTAAAGTAAATAATTCGCAAGTAATTATCTATAAACTTTCTGTATTTTTTGACGTTAGATAAATTGTGTATCTTTAAATGCATATACGTATATTATATACCTAATGTAACAAAAATTAGTTTTATCTTCTATTAGATTTTTGAACGAAAGCTTAATATTATATTTCCAAAGAATTTATAATAATTAAATTTTTTAAATATTTTCAATTTTTTAAATATGTATATTAATTTTGTTTTGGTGGGTGGTAGGGTTGCAAATAGTAAAGTGATATTAAATTGGCTGATATTTACATCGACGTTCATAAATTATTATTTGTCTCTTACTTATAAAAAATGTTCTTACTTTTAATTTATTTAAAAAAAAACATTGTTTAGTATTTATTTTTTTTGTCTAAGTAAAAATATTTCCATTTTTTTTCAAATCCACATTTTCAAAAAAAAAATATAATTGACTACACAGATCGAACCGACATTTTAAGATTTATGAAATACGAACATAATTCAGTTTCTATGAAAAACTGTTACGTTTAGGTAAGGAATACAAAAAATCTTTGAAACTATGACTGTTTAAAATGTGTTTTTCTTTAAACCAAATTTTCAATGTTAAATGGGATGGAATTCAGTTTTTTTTACATTTCTTTAAAACTACTAATTGTTTAGACAAAATTTTAAAACACCAATGGTTAAGCTATTATTAGACGGTCAATGTAAAAGGTCAACGCATTGACTCTCTGACGTCACCAAAAAAGTCATCAACATACTGCCAATGGACCGTCAACGTTGACCTTGTCAACGCAGAACACATATTGACAATCACAAGCATAGATACACCATATGGTGTACCTGTGATCACACGAATGACGCTAGTCCGTCAATGTCACACGGAAGACAACGCATACTACGTTGACGTGGCAGAAAAGTATGCCATGTCAACGTTGGCGTTATGGTCAACGCTTTGCTTCAATGTTTCCTAACATTTGCTCAGGGTGATTACACGATCAACGAAAAAAGTCAATGCGTTGTAGGTAAAAACAATGTCAACGTCGGTGTCAACGCAGCTGTCAACGCATTGACAATATTCTGCGTTGAAGATCACTCGACAAAACAACTTGGAGACGGAATTTGACGTCATTTTGACGTCAGAGAGCCAACGTGTTGACCATATTCTTTGACCGTCTAATCGTAGCTTAACGCAAGAAAATTAAATAACAGTGACCTACTTAGGTACTACTCTCCCCTCCAAAAAATGTTGTATCGTTTTGTTATTTTTTGGAGTTGGGTGAATTTACATGGAACACATCTAAATAAAAATGCACCTTCCTTTTCCATTATGATTCCAATCATTATTTTACGGTCACAATCAGGATTTGCATATATGTATTTATTTTCAAACAATATATAAAAACAAAAGCCTTTACATTTTTTTCAAAGTTGTCAAAATCTTAAAAACGGTTTCAAAATCTTGAAAAATCACAATTCTGAAAAAAAAACAAGATTCCGAGAGACAGCACTGGAACCGGAGCAACTAATTACAGGAAAACAATTCCTAAGTACCTAGGGAATATGTATCTCTCCGGTAGATGAACTTGAGAAACCATGTTGTTTTTTTTTTTTTTGTTTAACCACGCGATGGATATATTTTTTTTAACACTGACTTTTCGTTATTTAGATAATAATCAGTCCCATTATTTTGGTTTAAAAATATTTTGTTTCATGCAACCCTTCCGCCCAGACTATACATTAATGACTCTCAACTGACTAAAAAAAACTTCACCCCTTAAAAAAAAACACATCTCAATATGGAATAAAATCAACATAAATACATTTAAATAAATTATATCAAACATAAAGCCAACAGAAAAAAAAACTACAATTTTATTTCAGGAAATGCATTTATAGGTAACATAGCTCTAGCTGATTTATTAGTTACCAGTGTCCTGATGCCGGCTTCCACGATCGTCCTTTTAGCTGACATTGAGGACACTCAATCAGTGTGTAGAGTGCAGTGGTTTCTTGCCACCTGTGCGTTTTTAGTCAGTATTTTATCATTGGCTGTAAGTAAAACTAATAAAACTTTAAAAAAAAAAAAATAATATGTGCCTTAAATACAAGCGAAAATAAAGTCTATCACTGTCGTGTCAAAGTGTGTGATATGTGTGTATATGTTGTGTATTGCTGTAAATAGAATTGAGTTTGATTTGCTGTCCTTTTTTTAAATACATATACTACACTTATACAGACAATGTATAGATATATAGATACATAAAGTGTCCTGATTAATTTGCCTTATTCATCTTTAAAATGTGCGTTTCATTTATGTAACTTTATGTGTCACAGCCTATTAGTTATAATAAGTGTTTTGTATTAATGTTTATTTAACAACCTAATGACAAGGTCGATAAAAGTTGTTGTCAAAAGTATTAACATATTAATTTAAGGAGGTAATAGTTGATAGATATTATAGATATATTATGTGAAATGAAATTCAAACACGCAATAAGAATTATTGATAAAAGTGATTACATTATTGTTAGTTTGATTGAACACAAAATAAAACTCCTATAAATGAATTTAATTCTTTCGTGATTTTTGATGAATTTTTTCGATTAACTTGTAAATAGCTTAATTTTAAATTACCTAAGACGAATGTCATTTTTCCTTAGAAGACATTTACAGTCGTATTTATTAGATTTTTTTAGAACACGCTTAGACAGTTGTCCAGCTAGTCATTGGCTTAATATTTTAGCCATTTCCCTATTTATAAAAAGATTCCATAAGTTGTTGTCCAACTATCCAGGGTTGTTTTCGAAATACGTCCTCATATATTCTCTGACATATCTGTAATATGTCAATCTGGACAAGCATCCAAATCAAAAACAAAAATGCAAAATCAAGAGAAAAACGTCTGAGGATTGGGATAACTATGACAAGGTATGAGGTGTGAAATTAAACGAATTTATTTATTTTATTTATTGCAGCAAAAGGCATTTTAAATTTGAAAAATTCTTTTAGTTTTTTAAAATCCAAACAATTGACAGATAAGAACAATTGTCAATCAAATGTCACTGGGTACGTTCAACACACATTACATTTATTTCTGATTGACTTTGTAGACATTGTAGACATTGAACGTTCCCACTTTAGAATAGGTTTAGAACAGTAATTTAGGTGTCTAAGGCCCAGTTTTTCAATGGTGAGTTAAACTAGAGTTAGCTAACTCTAGAAGTAAATTGACCCAGCGTTAGCTGTGGAAGCAGTTTTTTTGGTAGAGAATGCATGCAGAACTACTAAAACAAACTCAGTAGATAAAACATCAAAAGTGTCTGTTCAGTTAATCCTGAGTTAACTCACCAAATTTGATGAGTTAACTCGGGTTTAACTTTAATCTCGCACTGAAAAACTGGACCTAAGATGAACAAATAAAAATGTTTATAAATAAGATTTTCGAGTTGGATGCTGTGCTTAAGTTAGCAAGGCCTTAAAATGCGATTATAAATACCGCTGTTACAGTCTTAATTATTAGATTTCCTCAGAATGCTCTTAGGCAGTCATAGTTGCTACAGTCATTGTTATATGTTTAAATAGTTGAACAAATCTTATACTTTAGCTATCTAATTATTTATAAACGCATCCCAACAGTTGTCTTAATATGTTTTCATATATTTATTGACATATACCTGTACTCTGTAATGCTGGATTTACACGACTGACTGATTGTCAAAATTTTTTCCATAAGACTGGAAAAATTATATGGACAAATCCATCCCTAATGACATACATTTACACGAAGTCAAAAAATCGTGCTCTTAAAATACTGGCAGTGTGCCAGAAAAGAATGAGCAAGTTCATTATTTCTTGTATTTTGTAATAATCTACAGAATGGTGTCTGCACAATATTTAATCGATGTCAGAATTATTTTTTATCTAACTCAACCAAAATACCTATAATCTAATGGGGTTTTCCATTGGTAAATTTAGATTTCAATTTAAAAATTGATTTTCTTCCTGGCGAATGGAACACTTTTTCAAATTGATTTAATTTTGTCATTGTATTCGTGTAGTTTCGTTTCTGTGTCAATATTTCAAAAAACTTCTTCCCTCGATGCACTTTTAGAAGATAAAGATGAGCTTGATGAAGTCACCGATTAATTTTAAACTGGTTCTATTTATTATGAGCGAATATTTCTCACATATTTTGAACACAATTTTCAATTTTATAAAATTCAATTTGCAAACTGACAGCTGTAAATTATGTTGGTGGTAGTACAGGTAAATCTGCCGAAAAATTTAGATCTGCAAAATTGATTTAAAATAAAAAAATAAATCAATTTATTTTGCCCAATGGAACCCAAAGATGGTCAAAATCGGCTGTTTGACAAATCAAAATAAAAATTATATTGATTTATTTTACCAATGAAAAACCCCATACGAAGAACAATTTTTTTTAAACGTTTTCTTATGAATAGGGTGCTGCCACGTACCTGTATCTATTAATTTTAAAAGTGACAACTGAAAAACCCATAATTTTGTTTTAGTTACCTATTGAACTTTCATTCGGCACTAGTTCTCGATGGGCTGAGCCATAGCAAAAGAAATCAGTGTGCTTAAAATAGGGTTGCCAACACTTTTAGTTAACCTATATTTTTCGTGAGTTCTATAGTCTGAGTTAGGTTCTAACTTTTAACTCGTTGGGCTTAGTTATGGTTGAAGAAAAACACTGAAAGTGAGAGTGGAAGAGAAGTTTAAAACGATAAACGGTTATAACAGCAGGAAGACACTCCGTCAAAAAATGTACCTTGGTAAAGTAATCCAATTTGAGTTGGTATAATTGTCGTAAAACACTGCAGGAGTTTAAGTTAAAGAAAATTCGAATAAGAAACCATATAGAGTTCAAACATTATAATTATATACCTTTACCTTCATAGTAAAATCATGTGAGTATTTTATTGCATAAAATGTATCATACTTTTTCATTAAAAACCAAATAGAGCACAAGTCGTAGGTGGAGTTGTATAAAAATCGATGTTGTATTAAATGTTATAGAAATAAAAAAAAAAAACTATTGTTAATTGCTAAACAAGAATTTTGTTCGTAGATTTGGTTGTTCTTGCTTTCGTTTTGTTGTGTAATCATATACCTAACCACCAATCACAATTTTTATTATCATTATAAATGGATGGAAATTGCACTTGACATCACACAACAATGACTCATATAATTTATTTTTTTCTTCTAGATGACGGCGGTTGAAAACTACAATAGGCTTTGCACTCCACAAGATGTTCGACCTTGGTTCAATCGTGTCCGCACCACAAATTCAATTATATTTCTATGGATAGTTGGAGTGATGGTGTCCGGCGGGCAATTCCTCTTTGAGGATAGCTTTGATTTCTGCAAGAAGAGAAAAAATCAACCACTTCCATATCAGGCGGCAGTAATGGCTCTAATAATGCTGATCCCAATTCTAGTGGCCTTCTACACTCATATGAAGATCATTATCGATGCTAAGAGTTTTGTGAAATCCCAGAACTTCAAGCCCAGCATGCTGTACACCTCAGACATTTACCTGGCCAAGACTAATTTCTACAGCTACATCATATTTGTTGCATTTTGGCTTCCATTTGGCATTGTCTTGGCCTATGGTTGGGTGGCAGCCATTTCCAATAAAGTATTCTACAATACCTTTTGGATTGGACTCAGTAAATCGTGTTTCCACAATGTCATCTATTGCCTGACCAACAGACACTTTCGCAACGCCTATGTCAACCTATTTCATTATTGCTGTTGCAAGACTACCGTATCCGTGGCAAGACGACAACGCACCGAAGGATGTCGACCGTCCGCTGATGTTCGGGTTCACATAATACCCGGCTATAACATGTACTCTTATACAAGCCCCCAACGAGCTGGAAACAGCCATCATTACTGGAATAAGAGGGACGTTCATGAATTATGATCTGAAGCGTAATTCGTATAAGGTGCTGATGATGTCCACTACTGTCCACAATGAATCCTTTGAAGACGATCTAATATCCGTGTCATTGGTGAGTTTGAATTAAACAAAAAAAAAACGCAGCTAAAAACGCATATGTTAGGGAGCAAAGAATGAGCTTTATGGAAAAAAGTATATTGAATTTTTGTGTATAATATTCCAATAATTTTCAATTTCGAACTGAATGTTTTCGTTGGGGTTCCCTTTTAACAAAAAAATAAAAAAAAAAAAATGCTAAACTAAAAATTATGCTATATTTTGCCAAAAATAAACAAAATTAAAAAAATAAATTTATTATATAAAATAATAAAAATTATACACGTACTCGTACATTTTTGAAATTTTCTACAGAATGCAGCATTTAAAAATACCCAACACAAAAGCGATGATGAAGACTTAAAATTAACATTTTTTATACTTTATGGTTAAACAAAAAGAAAAATTATATAAAAGTATATATGTATGTATATCTATGTATGTATTGTACAAATAATATGTATACTTATTAAAAAAAATAATGTAATATGTAAATATATTCAATAATTATTTTATGTTTTACTCAAAATGATATTGATGTATATGTTATTGAATATTAATAAGAAAACAAAAGCAAAATATATAAATTTAACATTTTTCGATGTAAACTGCATAAAATTGGTGTATTTCTGAGGTTTGTTTGTTCTATTTCAAATACTATGTTTTATTAGATAAGTTTTAATGCAATTTTTCAAAGCTTCTCAGTTAGAATATTTTTAATCGTATTGAAAAAACGTATTGAAAAAGCCTGTTTGGGAATTTGAAAATTCTTACAAACTATTACAACTTGCTGTCCAAACCAGTTTGTGAAAATTTGAAATCAAACAGGCATAAAGTGTGTTTTAGGGCGGCAACTGTCAACTGAGGGCAACAAACTCTGTCAAATAAATTTTCTTAAATGTAAATTGAAAAAGAAAACATGAGTGTGAAATAAACCATCATCATCGGCTATAAAACCCGGGTCCGGTGGGACCTATAAGATAACAGAGAACAACAAGTCAACTATAGTCAATAACTACTTGTTTAAATTGAAGTGTTCAACAACATTAAATTCAATTCTGTAGCACAACAAAATCATAACATTTATTAAAAACTAAAAAGTAAAATGCAAAATTTCCCTCTACTTGTTGAACAAATAAAGCAAATAGAGTAAGCTTTTAATCGGATGCAGCTTTTCATGAACAAATTGTTGGTAAATAATATTGGGAGGTATGCAAAATCAAAAAGAAAGTACACATGAAATGTTTTCAAATATACCTATACCTAATCAATTTGTATTTTTCTTCAAAACTCTATACCTTACAAAAATCAATAAGTACCAATTTTTTGGTTTTAAAACGAGACAGAACACATTTTCATACAAAAAATGGTAACTCATGACAGAGATAATATATGCTATTCTATATACACCAAGCTCAAACAAAAAAATCGACAAAACAAAGCTAAATTAAAAATGCTAGTTTAAAAAGAGAATTTTAAAAATTTTATACGAAATAGTTCCGTACAAATTTTGTATCATTTTACTAAGGTTAAAATCCCCAAATGGCTATTTTATCATTTTAGTATCATATGTCACTTTGACAATTACAAATGTGAAAAAGGTATGTTTGTTTGCTTTTTTTGCATGAACTATCGCACTGTTTTAGGCTCGTGAGTTTATTTAGAAAATATGTTTAGTATGATACTAGTTAAAAAATGTTTAAAACTAAGAATATTTTTTTAATTAAAAACTTTAAAGTTAGAACATTGTTAAGTAGTATCGTGCTAATACCTTAATAGCAGGCTCTTTAAAATTTTTCGCCAATCTGTATAATTTAATATTTCATACCATTATTATAGTTGTTATATAATTTTTGGTTGTGTTGTATACGGGGCATTACAGATGAGATAACAAAACTTGGCAAACAAGTTGACTACACTTGGCAAAAACTTACAATTTTTCCAGGTGGGTTATTTTTATTTAATGAATCGAAATTATTGCATACCCCTACCACAAAAATATGAAACATCGCTATTTAACTCCCAGACTTTCGTATAAGATATCACGATGCGTCCACCTATATATAAACTCTCATATTCATATGATGGTTTATATACGTACATCCATTTCCAGAATGTTTTGGATGCTCTGTGACTTATTATTTATTCAACTAATTCAAACAAAACACTTATGAAAAATAATATTTATATACATAGGTTAGGTTTGTATGGTAACTTGCACAAAGTTAAGGCAAAGGATAAAGAAATGTAACTTTTACAAAAAGTAAGTATCTAAATATAATGAAATAAATGTATACATAGTTAGGTTATTATTATTCTTAAAAATTTACAAACATTTAAGAGCGTAAAAGTAAATTATCATTTATATATATTCATAAGTTTATCAACGAAATGATGAGTATTTCACAAAACTTAAGCTGTTTCGCCACCCAATTTTATTATCAAGTTTAAAAAAAAAATGTTAGTGTTATTTTTTTGTGGAACTAAAAATAATTCTTTAAATAAATTTTTTAAGGCTTTAAGATTTTGAAACTGAAATAGCTTTTTAAGAAAAAAAAATAAATACTATTATGGGACCAGAATTCTGTTACTACAATTGGATTAAAATATATTGATTATTTTTTATTAAAATGTATTAATATTAAATTAAAGTTTAATTATATTTATTTAGAAGATAAATTAATAAATGTATGTATAAACATGAATAATATATAATAATTATCTCTACTTGTCTACCAATATTAAGAAAACGTAACTATTGAAACAAAAATGGTTGTTTTTTTCTTCAAATGAAAAGATAGCAACGATTCCACTACACATCATCTTACTGATATTCAATCTATATTTGAAGCCCAATCAAGTATTTAAGCAAGTTTTGCATTTAAATTGTATTCTCTTCCCAATTCAAAATTATATCCAACCGATGTAAATTCACAGGATTTTTAAAGACGGACAAAATTTAGTTACTACTATAGTCTGTCAAAGCTCTTCAAATCCAGACATCTCACCATAACTTCAAAACTGCTGCTCTACAGGACCATGGTCCTGTCAGTACTCACATATGGATCCGAGACTTGGGTGCTTAGCAAAAGGCACTCCGACCTTTTAGCAGCGTTCGAGAGAAAAGTCTTAAGGAGAATTGTTGGCCCCATATGTGAGGAAGGACGATTCCGGAGACGGTACAATCATGAATTGTACGCAATCTACCTTGAAGCAGATATCGTGACAAAAATTAAGCTCGGTAGACTCCGGTGGGCAGGGCACCTAGCTCGCATGAGCGAAGATGAACCTGCTCGGAAAGTTCTTTGTGGTACATTCTATGGTAGACGACAGAGTGGTAGACCATGCTTGCGCTGGAGAGATGGCGTAGACCAGGACGCCCGGAGCCTTGGGGTGCGCAACTGGATGGCGGCGGCTCGAGACCGGGATGGGTGGAGAGACTTGTTGAAGGAGGCCAGGACCGGACCCCGGTTGTCGAGCCGACGATGATGACTCATTTGTTATATCTCAATTGGTAAGTATGTTTTTTCTTCTTTTCTAAGACCGAACTTGAAAAATCTCGAACGAATTAACTCATTTTGGGAAATCACCAACAATTGAAGAACCATGCAATTTATCACAGGAATTAAAAAAATGAGCACATTATAATTATTATTTGAGTCCTGTTGCATAATGTGAATTTTTCTCTTGTGGACTTATGACCCTGTGCCAAAAATATATATATATGTGGATTAACTAATCAGAATTTAGACAGTATAAACTAGGACCTTAATAAATTGTTAACGATAGTAGTAATTTTCATTTTTTTTAATCGCGATTTGCAGCTTAAACAATATCAGAGCAGCTGAAACTTCAGAGCTTCTACAAAGAGTTACATTTCAAAATTTCGAACGCAATATTTTTTGGGCTTTTTTAAGGAAATTTTAAATTTTTAAGAAGAAAAAGAAATTTTTTACTACCGTTATTTTTTCTTATAATCTCAATATCATGTTTGATTGCAACCTCCGAGTTCTATTTCAAAACTTCCCCTATAGTACCTATATCGCAAGTAAATAACTAAACATAGTTTGTTCAACATCTGTCTACTCAGGTTGGATGGTTTGTTCATCGCTAAGCTAAGGTATTATTAACATAAAAAACACCATAATTGTAGAATGCTTAGTAAAAAAACAAACACGATTTTCTTTGTAAATTTGTTCTATCTGATAAGTTATCTTAATCTTATTTTTGGTTATAATTTTATAAAAAGGAGTTGCTTTTAAGTATGCAGGCATCTTACAATACTGGCTATCACCGGGATCATAGTATCTTTGAAAAGTATTCACTTGGCCATGAGGAAAAAAAATAATAAATGAACATAGAAAAACCTAGGTAACCCTAGTCAACCTAAAACTTTAACTAAAGCGCTAAGGGTATATTTTCTTAACTGAGTATTCATTATTTCCATATAATGAATGAGCTTTTTGTTCGTATGTATTCATCTGGTAATATATCCAAATTCACAAAACTCACACCAGATTAAAATGTACCTAATCAAAATTTTATAGTTAGGGAAATCCTTGAATGCAAAATCTCGAAACGTAATCATTCCAAAAATAAAAAGATGGACACAAAACAATAGGAACAACAAAAAGTAATACAAAATAAAAATAAAAACGTGACTCATCTCACATAAGGAATTTATGAACGCGTCAACTAATATTTTAATGTAAATAATTCTAACTGAAAAAAAAATAATTTATTTGATTAAAATAAATTGAATTGTTGTTTATATAAGTAGATAACGAAAAATTCATTGTTAACTGATTACTTAACGGGGATTCCTCAATTTTTTAATTGATTTTACTATAAGTTATAAGAAAACTCATTTTTAACTCCGACAACACTCAAACTGGGAGACAAAACAGTTTGCATGTACTCATGTAGATACTACTGTATACATAAGTTATTAGCAAAGTAGGTATATGTAATTATGATTCAGTTGTACTTTGAGAAAAAATGTATAAATGTTTCATATCAATGCAAGTATTGTTTAATACTCTTAGGGATTCTATAGAATGCCAACAACCATGGTAAAGCATAAAAGTAAATGCAAATAAAACTTGAAATTTAAATACATACATTGAATAATTACTTACACATCGACGGTTAAAGTGCAGTCAAAAAACTAACAAAAATATTATAAATGGAAAAAATCCGAATAATCAGAGCCACCTTTTGGCATTTTCAGCGTAACAATATTGCTCAGATTGATAGTTAGCTCAAATCAATTTATTTGTTATTTTTTTAATTTTTAATATATATGTAGTTGTTTTTTATTTCTGAAAAATGACTGCACTTTAACCGTCGATATGAACATTAATATATGTATGTACATACCTTCTATGAGATATTTTATAAAAATTTCAAGCGATGCCGACAACTAAGTGTAGACACATCAAAAGTTTTTTTTTTTTGCAAGCCCAAATTAAATTGGACGAAAAAATACGTGGTTGGGGATGAATAATTTAAATGGTTAATGCAACAAAAACCAATTCCTTACATGCTTAGCTAAGCGTTTAACCCGAAGGAGCAGTTTGTTAATAGTGGGTTAAATTTTGTACCATGACATTCAAAGGTTTTAAATAAATTGCTAATATAATTAACCCAAATCAGCTGATTTGCATATTTAGCAAATCAAATTAAGGATTCCTTTGCTAAAAATTTTGGTAAACATGTACTTTCGCTGATTTACCATCAGTTGTAATAATTCTTCATTAAGGATGATTACCTGTGAGCAAACTAAACTAGAAAACTGGAAGCATGTGAATTATTAATTTTTGGTTGTATACTATTATTTTGCCCTTCGAATAAACGAAGTATTATAGGCACTCCTCTTTTTTTTTTTTAATCCTGAAACTCCAAAAGCTTTTAATATTTCCTAGTCATAACGACGGATTTTCTTTTTTCATTTTCAACAAATTCTACAAAAAAATCAGAATTTGCAAAAAGTTATTATCATACCCAGAGGCGTAGTGTGGGATTTTGCTGCGTGGAAGAGAAGCACTTCCAAGCAAAACAAAAGTATCAAGAATGAGAAAAAATGTCACATGGGCTTTAAATATCCTGTTTCCAAAGTTGTTGGGGCAAAGTTGCATTTAAAGCATGTTTTTATTGTTCGTCATTGCCAAACAAAAAGAGGATTCGAACATTGACTGTTTGGGTGCCAAGCTGACGCCCGAGACCTGTGTTCCTCCAGCCCTCCTGCATGCGCTACGCCAACGATCATATACATACAGGTATACATAAATAGGTACATAAGTATAATTTGGGTTGGTTCAAAGCACCGCATATACATATGGCCCTAACTAACACCTCACTTGCGTTGAACAAATGTGGCTGCGGCTGCGGCTACGGCGCATAAATATAATCAATTAATAAAGCAAATATTTGGTCATGTTCTTCATTATATTACGCCTTTATTTTGGTTATTTCTGTCCAAAAATAAATACCTTCAATGAACGCTCATCATTAAATATATGGCCAAAAGAGAGATTAGACAATTATCCAGAAATAATTATGTGGGAATACCTGTCATCCACACAATAACACAATACGCACAAACGTCAAACAGCTGAGTTTTTTTTTCAACTTCTCGTGCTGCACATCACGATCACTTCTCTGCCGGAGCAAAGTAATCTTGAAAAGTGTACCTTTTGATGGGAAATACCCACTTGATAATGATTTTATTATTTTCTGAACTAAGTTCGAATCATACCAAGATTTAAAATTCAGTCTGAGCTGAGTGTCGAACTCAAGCACACCGGTTATTGAATTGATCCGCGATTCAGAAGTCTTCATATATATCCACCCAGGCGTGCAACAACACTCGTTCTCCAGCTACCGACCGAATACCTTCGCGCGAATTCAAGTTCTCCAAAAACTCCGTTTCAAAATAAAATAAAAAAAGAAGTTAAATCAATTATTATAAACTAAACTTGTTCAAGAAAGCAAAATATATAACCAAGATCAAACGGTGACGCATCAGAAACGCTTCTGACCGGATTCCCGAGCATTATTCCAGATTAAAAAAAAAAAAACAACAATCTTGTTGCATCTCTCGCCACCATGTTGTCAAATACCGGTGAGACCAGAACGCGCAATCTAATCGAACTTCTGAACTTTCTTAAGCTCTAAGAAAATTTATATTTATAAATATATATTTTTTTTTTATTCCGTCTTATCTCGTTTGCAGTTCTAGTGGTTTTATTGGGAATGTTTGTATTATGTCAAACTTCAGAGAATACAAATAGTGTTAAGACGGGTTTACTTTCCGTCATTCCCAGAAGTCTTGAGTCTTCTGCTCCAACGCAGAATGATACCGCCAATTCTGACATCAGTAGCACATCCAGCAACACAACGAAAAAACCTGCAATCGATGATACCGACTATTGGGATAACGATGATTTTCAACCTTACAAAGTTGATAAACGAGACTTTTTCGACTGGAGACTCATTGAAGTAAGTATAATAAGAAAAAAAAACACTTCTTCCATTCAAACTTCAGTTAAATAAAAACTATAGACAAAACATTTCGCGCAACTAAGTTCAAGCGGAAGGTAGATAGAAAAACTAAATTAACAAGTGCGATAATTAAACTGTCTAACTGACTGACTTGAGGTGGTGGGGAAGGAGGGGAATTATTTATTATTATGGGTTTTTGTTGACAATATATATGAGTCCTAGAATATATTCAATGAATGTGATTAATTCTTTTGAATTTTATGAGTTGTCAAATTGAAATATGTTTATTTATAAAACACGTTAATGCATAATTGCTGCCGAGGTCATAAAATAAAAAACTTTTTTTTTAAATATAACAACACAATAGGTATAACAATGACAACCATATGATGGGGGAATCACGGCTCAGTACTTTGGGCTAATAATGGGTGATTTTTTAAGAGGCTTAGAACTTTTTTTTAAAAAAAAACACAAAAAATTCGAAAAAATTAATGAAATATTTATTTGAATCGATAGTTTGAACCTTGCAATTTAATGTTTAAAGATAATTTCATGCAAATGTTGACCGCGGCTGCGTCTCAGGTAGCCCATCCGCTGAGTCCAATTTTGGCATACTCTTTCACACATATCGGCCGGTATCTCACGAATGAATGCATGGATGTTGGCTTCCAGTGCGTCAATCGAAGCGGGTTTGTCCCTATAGACATTAGCCTTGACATACCCCCACAAAAAATAATCTAATGGTGTCAAATCGCACGATCTAGGCGGCCAATTGACCGGCCCGAAACGTGAAATTAACTGTTCACCAAACTCGCCTTGCAATTGGGCCATTGTTTCGCGTGCTGTGTGGCATGTGGCACCGTCTTGTTGAAACCACATATCATGCAAGTCAAGAACTTCCATTTCGGGCAAAAAAAAGTTTGTTATCATCGCTCGGTAGCGTTCACCATTGACAGTAACGCTGCGATTCGCATCATATTTGAAGAAATAGGCCCAATAATGCCGCCGGCCCATAAACCGCACCAAACAGTGGCTTTTTCGGGATGCATTGGTAGCTGTTGCAATGCTTCTGGCTGATCTTCACTCCAAATGCGGCAATTTTGCTTATTTACGTACCCATTCAACCAAAAATGAGCCTCATCGCTGAACACAAGCAGCGCGCGATGAACATTTCGAACCGAGCACGAATTTTGATAGTAAAATTCAATAATTTGCAAGCGTTGTTCAATTGTAAGACGATCCATGGTTAAATTGCAAACCAAACTGAAGCTGTTTGACAGTGACACAAGGTACTAAACACACGTCAGCTGTCAAAACCAGTGTTGCCAAAACCAAACCAGCTAAAAAATCACCCGTTATAAAGAAACAAACTTTTAGATGCTAATACAGTGGAGAACCATAATGATTATGTCGACAGAGAAACAAAATAATTAATTATTTAACCCAAAAATATTGTTACGAAATTTTATAAATTTCCTCGATTCGTTCAAATAAATTGGTCTAATTCTCCAACTTTAGTGTTTTGGTTTTCACCTTTCTTATGAACTCCTGTACCAGTTTTTATTAAATTTTATTCACGATTGCAAGTAATAGTACATTAAATGTTTAGCATTTTTAAAATTGCCATAATCTGTAAAATCGTACATATTTGTTCTTAAGCTTAAAAAATATTTATTATTTCAATCAGACTGCGCGACAACTTTCGTGGTGTGAGTCAAAAATTAACCAATTTCATCCTGCATATTTATAATCTCAAGTCAACTTTTTTTAACCTTAATTTTAAGCTTCTTATAAATATTAGGTCGGTTCGATAAATTTTCATAAATTTGCACAAATTGTCTATTGTCACAAATACTAGTTTGTTAATTCGAAAAAGTTGCAACGAGTGAGCAAATAATTTCCCCTCCATTGGATAACTTGCGAATTTGTGCTACATAAATTTCTGTGTGCAAGAAGACTGTCAAAGCACCCAGATTTTTGCATAATATTGCTTTTAATTTGAAATTGTGGTTTCTGATACGTGAAAATTAAGTAATAATTAATAGATAACTTGGGAAGTGTTGGTATAATTTATGCATTTTTTTTTTAAATAAACGCAAATTGTTAACAAAACCAGACTTTTGGCATGTGTTTGTTGATGTGAGGAGTGAAATTTTGACGTTTTGTACACAAAGTGGTTCAATCTTCAATGCGTTTGTTAACTTTCTTGCAAGTTTCTCCATTTTTAAGAAATTGGTTCTCACTTTGGTGTTTTGACAGAGCTTACACATTTTATTGAGAAAAAGATACCAAACAGAACTAATGTTTACCAAACTTTGAGAAGTGGGTATGGAATTGTCTCAAAGAGATTAAAACAGCTCAAAACAATGACTTATGTCGTTTTCGAGTGGACGTTCGGAGCTACTCTTTTTTCACTCCTTTTACTCCAAATTTTCCATTTTCGATAGGAATGGAACAGTTCCGAAATCCAATCGAAAACGACATTACTACATGCATATATGTATGTATATACGTATTTATAATATGTCAATGGTTCAAAAGTAAAAGAAAGCTTATTAAACAAATATGTCTGCCACTTTTAAAAAAGTACGAACAAATTTAACAAGAGCCACTACATATCAAAACGTAAACAAAGAAAAAAAAATATGATTTCTAATGTAGTTATAACCTTTATATTTTTATTGGGAAATTGCGATATTATGTGTACTATATGTACTAAAAGATTAACGAACCGAATACCTAGGTAATATTCAAAAATTAATTTTCTCAAAAAAACTTAAAACTCTATTTTCAGTTAGCTACATATGATTTTTTAGAAAATAAAAAATGAAACACAGTGTCAATGTAATCGATTTATATACAGTCGGTGGACTGTCACATAATGGGAGCGTTCAGGAAAATGAGATATGAGATTTTGCTCCGTCGAAAAGTTAGCAAGCGAATCCAAATTTTTTTCCTCTGTATTTTGACAGCAAAACTGAAAATTTTTACTATGGAATCCTCTGCCTACGTTCTGTAACCCTCGCACGGTTAAAATTGGACGAGAAACGATGGAAAATGGAACCAAACTCATAAGATTTGTTTCAATTTTCATCGTTTCTCGACTGATTTTATCGATGCGAGAGTAACTGAAATTGCTGAGATATTGGAGATCTCATTTTTCTGAACGTGCCTATTATCAAATTTGTGTGAGCATTAGTTGTGGGTAACAAACCATCATTCAAGTTGCAAGCAAAACTGTCACTCAGAATCCCAAGTTGTTATCGGAGGCAATAGGTTTGTTCAGCGAGGCTGTTCGGAACAGTTTAGAACAGAAAAGTACAACTTTTTGCTGTTCAATGAGGAATTTTCTGTTCTAAACTGTTCTGGTTTGCTGTTCAGTGAGGCTGTCACTTTGGAACAGTTTCGAACAGGATTTTCTGTACTAGCTTTTTAGGTAGAACAACTTAGAACAGATTTCCTGTTCTAACTCGTTCTGACGTTTACCACGAATCTGTGCTGTTCTGTTCTGTTCTATTCTGTTCTGTTCTAATCTAACTATTTTGTCACTGAACAAACCTAATAAAACACGACTAATACCGTTCTCTGTTCGTTTACTTCCCAAAACTGCCAATTTTAACCAGTTCACATTACAAAAAAATGTAAATTGAACTAAAATTGGCAGTTCTGAGGAGAAAACGAACATACCTAATGTGAAGTACTACAGTTGAAGTTGAAGCATGCTTGATATGCACTTCCACCTCTTGTATACCTTCGTCTTTGTCGATTTGAACTGGGTTTGGTTTGAAGTTATTCCGAATGCAAGCAATCACTTCAATCAAGAAAACTATTATTTAAATCATAGTGAGAAGTTCAACGTAAAATAATAATTAATAAAACTAAAACAGCTGCCAAGAGGTTTTCGTTTACACGTGTATTAATATAATGATAGTTTGAAAAAAATAAATAATAAAATTATTGGTCAGGTCAACAACAGTATATTTATTTTTAATTCAGTTTTTGTTGGTTCTCATTCTGTACTAGGTATACCTACATAAATAATTTTGAAAGCGTCTTTTTTGTCTTTATAAAATGAGTTAAAAATAATTAATACAATTTAATTTTAAAAGTTATCGTCACTTTAAAATTAAATGTATTTCCAACATTATTACAAATTAGTAATCAGAGAAGTTTTTATTTACTTAACACTAAAAATAGACGACCGACCGATGTGATGGTGTTTCTGATATTCAATAACTCGTTTTTATCGACATACATATATGAAAATAATAAAATTTCTTTGGTTCTTTGGATTGAAAGTAGGTTAGCAAAATTATCAGAAATTCTGATTTCTGATCATTCTCCCCCTGCGAACTCGTTACAAATATTAAGGTCACAAAGTGATTAAATCGAAATTTATTCATTAAATTAGTGTACAGAAAATGAAATTGTATATTAATCTTACTCACAGCAGACAAAAAACAAACAAACAAAAATAGACTTAATCAAATGATGAGCTGTTTTTTTTATTATAAAACTTGTTAACGTATGGGTATACATATACCTACTTTAATTCAGTTTGGAATATAAGAACTTTAAAACCGGAGATTTTTCTGAAAAATACCTATGTACATTACATACACTAATAAATGAGTGCAAAAATACTTCACAAAAGATTTTATGAGCTCTGATGAACATAATGCTGTCAATGAACTCTTGAAAGCCTTTTTTATATAATTATGATAAATAAATTATATTCATCAACCTGATATGCTGAAATATAAACCTGTAGGTACGAAGTAATTTAAATGACAATGGACATTCATTTAAAACAAACAAAAATAAGATTAATGAACTGAATCTAATTTTATTTTTAACTGAAAGATTTACTCATTTAATTTAGTAATTCGCTATATCAAAAACCAATAAATTTTACTTTAATTTAAGGAGGTTAAGAGTCTTAAAAAAAAAACTAATAAAAATACCTGCATTTCTTTTCATAAAAACAATAAAATTCGATAAGGTAATAAGTACTGGTTGGCGAGTGAATCTGAAGACTATAAAATTTATTTTAAAATCTTTTTATTCGTTTGAACCAAATTTCAATTCCCATACAAAGTGTTCTTCAATATTTAGCCCAGCTAGAGCTAAGTCAATTATTTTATTCGATTGGCACGGAACTGCAGCTTAAAAATCAAATTTTGATTTTTAAATTTAGATACCTCAATTTAACTGTCTTAAGGCTTAACTACATAAGCCCAAAAAGTGAAAGTCATTTTGGAATAGTTTTTCTGACTGGATAACTTTTAAAAATGATGCAGAAAGATTAAATTTTGGTTACAAAACAAAATTTGTATATTCTTTTTCGCAAAACAACTGCCCTAGAGGGAAAAAAAATATTTTTACTTTTGTACAAAAGTACTTTTTGGCTTATGTAGTTAAGCCTTTAATTCATTTTATTTGAGGAGCTAAAATTAAGAGCAAAGTGCGAACTAGTCTTAAGCATTAAATATGACCATAGTACGCAGTTCCAGCTAATATTTAAACTTTTGCTTCGAATTTAATGTACCTACATATGTATATGTACTGTACGTGTACATTATCACAGTCATATTTATTAGATTTCTATAGAAAACTCTTGGACAGTTCTGCAGCAAAGTCATTAGGCGTGTTTTGTTGAGCTCCTTAATGTGAACGTTAAGAAATTGTCACATGCAAATTCTACCAACAACAAGTTAACAGCACATTTGGTTTTCAGTAACTATATGGCTTAATGTGGAACATTGCGGAATTGGTCCAGTAACTAGCTCAAAAAAACACCTATTGTCTATATAGTTGGGCATGATTCAGCCATTATAAATTATAATCCCATAGTGCCTGATTACATGGGTCGTTTTACTGAAGAGCGCATCGCATGAGACAGGTAAATTTTATGTTCGTAAAAAAGAGAAGGTAGATTCCACCATACCCAAAGTTGTCGAAATATATCCTCATATATTCACTGACATAATCTATCAATATCGAATGAATTAGTGAATTTGAGTGAACTTTTGGGAACGTTCAAAGTTCAATTTACATTTTATTCATTTGACAATTAGAAGCTATAAACTTGCCTTTTTTTAAATTAGGTTAATGGCGAATTCCTTTCAAAAAAGGAATCGAATTTTTTCTAAACAGAATCGAATTTTTTCTGTCAATTGAAAGGAATTCGTATTTCGTAAAAGAATCGATTTTTTTTGGTGTGATTGTGTTTGTGACTTTATATGTAGCTGCAATTGACGCAAATCGTCAAGAAATTATTCACAAAACTATTAAGGTTGTTTGTTTTTGTTGTGAGAAAAATGTTTTACCAATAGAATTTAATTAATAAATAAAAGATATTAGCCAGCTTATACGGTGCCAATTTGTTGGTGCATTTTATTTGTTTGAACTTCTATTTGCACATATATTTTTTAAAGAAAATTGTTATTGAAAAGTTTTCACTTTCACTGAAAGTTTTTAACACGTCTTTCACTCGCGAAAGCAATTTTTTGTTGTCAAATTTGTGTTTAATAATGAACAACGCACTATAAATTATTTGTATATCTATATATTGACTGAATATATTGTTGAATATTTTGTTAAATTATGTAGAATTCGTTGCAACCAAAAAATAAACAACTCATCTTCCAAAAATTCCGCGACTTTCAATTTGACGTATTAGAAATGTCAAGTCTTCATCGTGTGTGTGCAAATCAGTGTGAAATCTTGCTTAAAACGCAAGATTTGTTTTGACAGAAAAGAATCGATTTTGTTTAGAAAAAAATCGATTCTGTTTAGAAAAAATTCGAATTCTTTGTTGAAAGGAATTCGCCATTAGACAACCAACTTTGCTGTCTCATTTGGACATAGTTTGGAATGGGTTTATAAATACGACTGCACGCATAATCGAGTAATGCAATAAATTTCTATTTTAATAAATTCATAACGGAATTCAGTTATATAGATAGAACCTACATATATGTTAATTGATCCAATAAATCTTAAACTGCAGTTTAGTAAAAGGATTAGCAAACTACAATGGGACATATTCATAGTCACTTTTAAACTCCAGTTTACATTAGACTGGGGTTTATTTAATGTTATTTATGTCGTTTTCGTTTGGATTTCAGAACTGTTCCATTCCTATGTTAAATGGGAAATTTGGAGTAAAAGGAGTGAAAAAGGAGTAGCTCCGAGCGTCCACTCGAAAACGACATTAGATAGAATAAAGCCAGGTCAAAGATAAACTGGAGCTTAAAAGTGACTATGAATGTGCCCCAATGTATATATGTGTGCCATTATATATGTTTTCGTCTTTTACTCAACATACCAACAAGATATATTGGGTGGCGCAAAAGCAACGGGACGATTGAATATTTCTCCAGGTAATATGTACATTTTGCCAGAGGGTCATCAATGCCATGCTCCAACATATACACGCCCTAAGAAGTGGACTAAATTTTCTCTAATCATAACGAATTAAATATAATTTCCTAATTGCAATTTATTTTATTTGTTTTTTTAATCCTTTAAGGATGTTTTTACAAAGCAAAAAACAAATGTTGTCATATCACCATTTTCTGTCAAATTCGTCCTTGCCCTATTATATGAAGCCGCTGATGCTGAATCCAATACCAAAATGGAGCTATCTTCAGTATTTTATGGAATATCTTCATCACATTTAATGAGGGATGTGTATCATGATATGTTGGAATCTCTTAAGGTGAGTCCGTTTAATATTTGACATAAGAACGAAAATTACTTTAAATGATACCTTATATCTAATATAGGAACCAAGTTCGAAATACACCCTCAACCTTGCAACAAAGATGTTCCTACGCAATCACATTACACCAAGGCCAAAATACCAAAATACCTTAAAGGACAAATACGATACGGATATTCAAGGTTTGGATTTCTCTCAAACTCAAGAATCAGCTGATATCATTAACAAATGGTGCAGCAATGTAACAGAAGGACGATTAAAGGAAATAGTTAATAGCGGTAAGTTTCATAAGAGTGTACCTTAAATTTCAAAAAAAAAGTTTGTCTTCATCGTTTATAAATTTTATTTTAACGCAGATCAAATACAGAATGCCGCTCTCTTGCTCATAAATGCTATTTATTTTGATGGAAAATGGCGGGCACCATTTGTTGAGACCTTCGAGAGCGCCTTCTTCAGATTGCCATCCGAACAAATTCGAGCAAATTACATGACTGTCACCGAAAAATTTTATTACTTTTATTCAACAATGTGGAATGCAAAGGTCTTGAGATTGCCATATCAGGTGAGTTTCTTTAATGAATTCAAACTTTACCATTTTTCTTCAGACTTTTATTAATAAATTTATTTTGATTTTATCATCCAGGGTAAGAAGTTCTCGATGACTATCATTTTGCCTGGTGCTAAGGGTGGTTTAGAAGAACTTATTCGAGAAATTGAAGGCGATGGACTGAGACGAATTCAATGGTTGATGTCTGAACAAGAAGTTAAAGTTACTCTACCAAAATTCAAATTTGATTACACAGCTAAACTTAAGGAATCTTTAATGGCGGTAAGTTTAGTAAAAATTTAAACCCTCTGATTAGTCCAAATCCAAATCTTGTTCGAATATTGTCTTCAATTTTTAAATAATTTTTTTATTTTCAAAAAATCAAACAGTTGGGCTTGAATGAAATCTTCACCGAAAATGCAGCTTTGAGTGGAATTGCTCGAGGTTCAGCGTTAGACAGACAAATGCGAGTATCGGATATTATTCAAAAGGCTGGTATTGAAGTTCATGAGAAAGGAAGTACCGCATATGCAGTCACAGGTTAACATTTTGTTAAATTCAAATCTTATTTCAATTTATATATTTTTTTTTTATTTTATATTGCAGAGGTTGAAATCGTTAACAAATTTGGAGGTGATAATATTGAAGAGTTCAACGTCAATCGTCCATTCATCTTTCTTATTGTTGATGAGGGAACAAGCACTATTTTATTTGCTGGAAAAGTACTTGATCCAACAGTTTAATTAGACATTTTGCATTAATATCACATTAAATTTTAATATTTTATATTTTATTAACGTGTGTAATGGCATTATTTAAAAAAAAATATTTATAAATAAACAAACGTTAAAAAGCTATTTGTAGTTTCATTTTTATCCCAGTAATCAACTGATAATTTTTATCTGTGGAACTACAATACCTACTTAATAACTAAGGTACGTTTTACTGGCAATGTATAGCCAGATTTACTTTATTAAGGTAGAACTGTACCTACTTTATTTAGAAATGACTCGTTAAAAAGCGATATAAAAGTGTTGAGTAATTTTTCAGCTAATCAATAAAACTGATAGCGGTTATTCTTTTTTGTTTCACAGAAATTAAGGAAGACGATTCTTAAATTACTTAATAATAAGGTTTAGGGTCAGTTATACAAATCTACTGATTGTGGAGGATTAACTAATTAAACTATTATTCCCATCAATGGAACCGCGGGAGAAATGTATATGTCCCAAAAAATATTAAACTTAAACGCGCTCGATAATTCCTGTCTTTTAGGTTCATTTGCACAAATGTAGTTCATCTTTGGATCAAATATTTAACCAACCGATTTCTTCGGATCAACAGAGGTTCAGCTAAAATTTGTATTGCAGGATGTACCACGTTTTGTACTACTGGCCTTTGCTATTCATTAATTGGAAAGGTTTAATTTATCATAAAGTTGTAAAAAGTTGTAAATGCATGTTTTTTGATGGTCTCTTTGGTATGGAACAATTCTGATATTAAAAAATATGCACGACTTGATCGCACGAACCTTCTGTTGTGGTTAAAAAAAAAAAAAACTTTGTTTAACCACACATTGAAGATGCATAGTGTATATATACAATTATACATAGTTAACCATAAAATATTAAAAGAGTTAAAAGTACCCGACTAAAAAATTGATTTGTTCGTTTATAAAAGTGACTATGAATATGTCCCAATGTCATATTCGCCATATTATTCACTCGATTCATCCAAATTAAAAAAATTAAATCCAGATGTAAGGCATACAAATTCAATGATTAAGTTCTAATCTGGATGCATCTATAGTGAATAATATGGCGGTAAATGTTGGGGATTAATAAAAAACCATACAAATTTATTTCATTAATCTTGAATCTTAATCTTGATTGACAATTTATCTTGGTAAATAATTTGTATTGGCCCTATAGTCTTACAAGTCAGACTAACTTATAATTATAAGCCGTATTTTATTATCGCCGATGATCCATATAGATCATCTAGTTAAAATAAAACAATACGGATCTTAGTGACAACTGTGTTGTATACCTGTCTCTTTTTTATTTACGTTTATTTATTTTTCATTTATTGGTTTTCTTTTTTCTTTTTTCTTTACACTATACAATTCACAATTCCTAACAATTCGCAAAGCTGAGAAGCAATGGCAAAAACTAAACTTTTGGTTCATGAAACGTGATCCCGATAGAGAGCAGGATCACGTGTTGTTGTTGTAATGCATGTATTTTGATGATCTATATGGATCATCTCTGATAATAAAAAACGGCTATAATATCGCCCTGAACGCGTTCAAGATTGAAATACCATTTGTATTTTGAAAGGTTGGCATGTAAAATCCAACATAATTTCGTGCAAATTTGGTTGAAATTACCTTATTTTGATATGTGAATTTGTATGGTAAATGAGGTAATTTTGAAACTAATTTGGAAATTTCCAACGAAATTTCCATTTCCTGTAATGAAAACGTAGTATTTTCAACACTGTTTCTGCGGTTTGCGAAATTTTTTAGAAATTATCTTATTTACCCTAATGAAAACATATAGTAAAATACTGTTTTTTTTTTTTGTTTAATTATATAAACTAAATTTATTGAACTTAATTCCGTTCGACATTTATTGGTGAAAATAAGTAGCCCAATGGTAGCCCGGTTCCAAAAACATTTCAAAACTATTTCGTAACAAACTTGCAACAAATGCTGAATGCATTCATTCCAGGGATGTCCCTTCTACATCTTCGAAAAAATAAATAAAACTGAGCAACAAAAAATGCAGATGGCGCCCATTTTGACAGCCGTCAATTCTTTTACGTCAGGCTTTCATATCCGATAGGTTGGTTTTAATAATTTTTCTATAAAAAAATCCAAAAACATCCGTGCAAATATTGAAATTTTCCAAAAAATTATATCAAAATTAGTTTATTTAATTACCAGACTAATGTTTGCCGTGAAAATTTCAATCATTTCTATTTGGAATCTACGAATAAAATTAATATTAAAAACTCAGTGCTCGATAATGATTGTACGATGATGTATCTTCTTCCTTTTCATTTTCAGTTCTGTGTAGCTTTATAGCAGCAACGTCAATATAAAAAATGGCAAAGACAAAAGTCGAAAAGAGAAACAAATCGGCAATCAATGAGGTTGTTACCCGCGAATGCACCATTCACTTGTCCAAGCGGGTACACAATATTGGATTCAAGAAACGCGCTCCTCGTGCCATCAAGGAGATCCGCAAATTCGCCGAGAAGGAGATGGGTACCAACGATGTGAGAATCGACACCCGCTTGAACAAGCACATCTGGTCCAAGGGTATCAGGTATGTTTCACTCATCTCACAAAATGAAACTCCAATTCTGGAACTAATTAAAAATTTTCTTTCAATTTCGCAGGAGTACACCTTTCCGTGTTCGCGTCCGACTTGCCCGTCGCCGCAATGACGATGAGGACTCACCCAACAAACTATTCACATTGGTGACCTACGTGCCAGTTCCCACATTCAAGGGGTTGCAAACAGAAAATGTTGAATCCAGCGATGATTAGTTAAAGAATAGCGAGAGTGAAACATTTTTTAAAATAAACAAAAAATTTAATTTTTACGTAAAGTAAACTTTGAAATTGTTTTTTGAATTATGTTTTATGGAGAACAGCCTCGACGAGTGTCAGTTCGGTCTTTGACATCACAGCTATGAGATGCTGCTGACTGGCTTTGAGATGGATCACACTGATGCTAGTTCCCGGGGTTATTGTTGATGAACCAACAATGGACTGGAAGCCTACAACTCCTTTGTATTGATAAATTGCCAGTGGTTCATTGAAGCTTTCTGTGAGTATATTGAGGAGAATGTCTTTCGACTCTGGCAGGACAACGAATTCAACTTGGAGGGGGCTAACGACTTCGATAGTTTGCATTAGTTGGAATGGATTGTCTCCAGTTGATCTGTAAATATCAACCAGTCCATGGTGGAAGGACTTGGGTTTGATTTTCGAACAAATGGCAATGAATTTCTCGGAATCTCTGGTTACTACAGCTGCTATCTGAGATGGAGTCACAGCAGGAATCTTTTGTTTGCATTTTTCTGGTTCATTGGGTTTCCAAATCTCCACTGAGTCGTTTAAGAGAATCACAATCAGGTTCTTCTCTAGCGAAGTAATCTGAAAAAAAATGTTTTTTTTTATTTCTTCACAAACTTAAAAGTTTTCCACTTACTTGAACCACTCCTTCCCTGTCAATGTCGTTTTTGTGAACGAATTTAAGTCCCTTGTTATCGTGTTCTATACAGAATACTCCTAAGCTTCTGTTACTTTTTTTGTTTGCCACAAAACAATGCTGACCATCGAGTTCTAATGCTTCAATCATCCCTGGGGAATTTTTGTTGTTTAAAACCCATTCTATTCCTTCGGTTTCCATGGACATGACATTCGGCTGGAAATTGTTCTCTAGTGACTTCTTGATTGCAACGTAGTCGGCGTTCCCAAAAGCCACTCGAAAGATATCAATAAGAGCTTTTCTGCGAGGAAGCCAAGCCAGGTCTGGAAAATCAAAGAAGATATCAGTACTTTGCGGTTTATTTTTTCTGTGACGTAAATTAAATCCAAGCTTTTGTAATGGGTTCATTAGTCTGTAACCTGTCTAGTGTTGTTGTGAAGAAAAAATGATTAACCTTTGGTCAGGAGGCATGTTTAATACCTATTCCTTTTGGAAATCTTTTCTTCTTGTAATGAAAGCAGACGTGTAAGACATAAGCCGTGTCCCACGAAGGAAAAATCTAGAAACGAACCTAACCTTAATTTGTCTTGGAATAATAAAAAAAAAACTAACAATTAATTTCTCTCAACAGCCAATATATTCAATTTTTGCTTTGGTTTGATTGCCATATGCTAGAGAAAATGGAAACTTATCAATGCCCGTGCAAGCTGCACCAACTTCTCCCAAGCGATTAACTACAATCAGTCCTCCTATAAATTGTTCATGGTGTTTGAGGATGCGATTGAGAGCATTCTGTGCAGCTGTTGTGGGATCTTGTCCAGCTCGCAAATTCTCAACGGCTAGAAACGATGGCAGGAATCTCATCATTATGTCTCCGTCGCCTGTTGCTGTCGCAGCCCCGAATTCATTGTCTGCATAGGCTCCAGCGCCGGGTATTGGGGAATCACCTACTCTTCCGGGGATCTTGTGATTGGCTCCATTGGTCGATGTTCCGGCGTAGATATGGCCGCTAGAATCGATAACAATCATTCCTATAGTGTCGTGGTTATTGGGTCCGAATTCAAATTTCTCCTTGTCGCTTTCGTCCAAAAGATGATAGTTCGGAGCAGGTTTATATGGTCCACAAGAACTTCTAGGATCTGGATTAACATTAACCCAGAAATTAGGTTGACATTCTTTTGCCCACCATTTTTGCCAGATTTCTCTTGATGCTGGAGTTTTAAGAGATTCTTTTTGAAATCCCATCATTTGTGCGAATTGACTTGCTTGATCGCCTACCAACAAGGTATGTTGAGTGTTTTCCAGAACATGCCTGGCAACTTTAATGGCGTGCTTTATGTGTCTCAGTGCAGCTACTGCACCTATATTCATAGTAGCACCATCCATGATCATTGCGTCAAGAGTTGTTTCACCCTGTTCATCGGGGCTACCGCCATAGCCGACAGTGCCAGCACACTGCAGGCGTTCACATGTGCTGCAACCCTCGACTAGGGCATCTAGAGCCGTTTTGTGCGGCTGATGGAGCACTTTCCACGCTTCATCGGCAGCATCGATGAATGCCCAGGTATTTATTACAATGGGAAGATTAGCCGTTAGGACTCCTTGCGAAAATATACATAGAGTGAGTGCCAAGAGTATGACGGTCATTTTCTGTACTTTGGAATTGGAATGTAACTGTAGGTAATTCTTTTTTTTCAATGGATTTATTGGAAACATTCGACTGATAATTTGAACGGGTTATTGTTTTTGGTTTGTACTATTTTTGTTTATCTGCATATTTCCTGTATAGGGTATAGTAGTGGTATTGGTATCGCATGATCCACAGATGCTAAAATTTGCACAGTTTGAATTAAAAATTTGAAAGTGGAGTTGGGTCATATTAGGCACGTTCAATCACAAAATCACATGAGTAGTCGCTGACAACTGCGAACTGTCATAAAACATAAGTGCCTGATTACATGGGTCGTTTTACTGAAGAGCGCATCGCATGAGACAGGTAGATTTTATGTGCGTAAAAAAGAGAAGGTAGATTCCACCTTCTCTTTTTTACGCACATAAAATCTACCTCTCTCACGCGATGCGCTATTCAGTAAAACGACCCATGTAATCAGCCCCTATAGAAGTAAAATGAGTGTTTGAGGTTAAACTTGAGCGAATTTTCTATTCGCCAGTTTGTGGATTGCGTTGTGGATTGTGAATTTTCGTTTGACAGTTCGCAGAAGATATGTTTTTCGTCAAGTAGAAAACATTAAAATGCAAAATTTTCCAGTTTAAACTAATTCTACGCAGTGATTAGTATTTAAATTTGTTCATTGGATTAATAACTTAGTTGCCGAAAAGTAAGAACAAAAAAAAATATTGTATTTGCTCTAGTAATTGACTTAAAAGATTTATTCGTATTCGCAGGTCGCCGTTCATGTGCAAGGCACTTAGGCCAGGCGCGCACATGCAACTAAACAGTTTGGTTTCGATTTTGAGCACTCGGGATTATTTGAGAGTCCGCCGGTTTATGTGCGCGGACTCTCATATAATCCCATTGTGCTCAAAATCGCAACCAAACTGTTTAGTTGCATGTGCGCGCCTGGCCTTAACATCTCTTAAAATTTAGCTCGAAAATAATGTGCCGAACAATAAACACTGACTCTTGCTCCTTCAAATTGACTAAGCAAGAAATCTGAACAAAATTTATCTGCAGGAGTCAAAAGCATCATTTAAGCAAATTGATCAAAAAATAATTGAAACAAAATCCATTCTAGGACTGTCACCCACCATATGTAACTTTTAGTTGCTCCCTATTCAATTCCATAGGCGACTAATTTGCCAAGTGGACGCTTTTTCACTTATCTTTGACGTGGCTTATCCTTCGTTTTCATTATAGCCGAAAAGTGTTTTCATCTCAAATTTGCTAATTTCATTTGACAGCTCATTTAATTTTGAATTTTATTTGGCCGTTAATTACTTGTTTTTGTTGTTTTCTCTTTGTGTTTCTATTTTTCACACATCGAGTTTTGACATGTCAATATAGAAGCTTTTGAAAGCTTTTTAAATGGATTGCAATTGGGTCTATTCATAACGTTGGCACGTTCTAACCTAAATTCCTGCAAATTTGGTTGAAATTAGCTCATTTCGAAATGTGAATTTGTATGGGAAATGAGGTAATTTGGAATCGAAATTGGAAATTTTCAACGAAATTACCTCATTTTCTCTAATGAAAACGTAGTATTAGGCCGTGTGTGAATTGGATTAAGATTTTGACTAAAGTGTCTCCCATACCAACGCGAATATTTCAGAACATTCGCCTGTCTTAATTTATTTACATGGAGATTGATGGGAGCACCCACACTGGCGCGATGCGATTCTTCGAACATTATTCAGGAGTCTCATATTCGCGCGAATGTTTCGCGTTGGTTCGGGACAGACCGCCTTAAATCGTTTTTAAAATTCACCTTACAAACATGAATCACCCTACTCCAAACAAAATAAAGTTTGAGAGGCTTTGTTAAATGAGCACTACTGACTTAACGAAGCATTTGACATTTTTCTCAACCACCAACCGAAAAGCATCTTTAGGCAACTGCATGAGTAAAAAAGAGGCAAACAGACTTTTATTTTTAAAAATTGCATTAAAAAAGCCAACACAGAGCAAAAATAGCACAAACTGAAATCTATCTCTATGTTTCTTTTTCTCTCTCTCTCTACTCAACAAATCAAATATAGGAAAAAATTTAATTGTGTCTTCTTGAATTCCACTCGTTGTTTTTTTTTATTTCTTACCGCCGTCGTCATTTCGTGTAATTTCGCAAAAAAACAAAAAAATTATTTAAGCAATAAATTAATTCCTTTAAGAAAAAAAAAATAAACGAAAAAACACTATGCCAATTCAATTGGATAAAATTTTAACTGATATTGCCGAAGAAAAGCCTCTGCATCCACAAAGCGATGCCGCGAAATCAAAAAAGGATCAAGATGAGGCTTGGATTAAAGTCGGAAAAAAAAACAAACTTTCTGGTGGGATTATTGTCAGATTAAGTAATTTAAGTAGAATATATAATAACCTTTGATTTTATTGTTTGATACTTGTCTCAATTTTTATTTATTATAAGTTTGTTCAAATTAAGCTGCCGTTGTCTAAACATCATTTTGTTTATGATCTCAAATTATCAATTATATGCTAGAAATATTAAAAAAAATAATTACAATTTTATATGCCATTGCAGCACACGAAGCCAAATCGATTTTCAAAGTTTTGCTAAAGAAATACGAACAGGAGAAGCTGAAGCCCTCGAGCACCTGGAAGCTGTTTCAAAAAATGGAAGACATATGCAAGAAGCAAGAGGAATTAAAACTTAAATTAGAGTGAGTTTAAAAAAAATTATATTCATTCAGCTGCATATTGCATTACAGATTCTAGATACGGATAAGTGGACAGTGTTGGCGTCTTTCGAGATTTGTTTGTAATTTATGTTATACATATGTTTAATATTGAAATTACTTCCGTTGTTTTGTCGCGGACTAAATTCTAAAGGTGGAAGGCGAGTAGTCGATAGGGCTAATTATATTTCCCTCCTAATTATATTACGCCTGTTATATCACCTCAAAATTGTATGCTCGATGGAACAAACTTTGCAAGTTATACAAAACGCCGCAGGAATATTTATGTTTCATCTGGTTTGCAATGATTTGACATGACATGCGCTATTTCCATTTAATTTATTTCAATTGAAAACTGACCCCCAAATAAGTTACTTCTGGGATAGGTTCACTATTGAGTTTTTTTTTTTGAATGATAAGCGCGCCAACCATTCCCATTCCATTAATTTCTTTAAAGATAACTGGTTTTAACACTCTTTTTGGGAAGAATAAATTTAAGAAGTCCCTGGTTCCTTGATAAATTACGAGCAAACATAGTGTCCAGGCGATTAGCTTTGTGTTGTAAAACTTGTCCTTGATTTATCTTATGACGAACACAATTAGATGCATACAGAAACGAACAAAATCATGGAGTAATGATTATTCTTAAAATTAAGGTTAATGTTTAGAAAATCAAGAATAGGTTTATACAAAAATATGGTATGTTGAAAAGCTGGTTTTTTGTTTTAGTAAATATAAAGCGGATATACGTGTTTTTTTTTTTTTTTCATTTCAAAGACACACACGTTGAAGAACATAACTTTCCGAAACTCGCATCCTTATTTGTACTTTGTGTACCAATGGTGTTCAATCGCTTGCTCTTCCATCTTATTTCGATAAAATATATGTAGGTACATATAAACATGTAATACTGTCGATAATAGTTCAGAAGTTAAGTATAGAACCTAACACGTCTAAAAGGTTAAGCAAATTTCGTACTCTAGTGTGAGAGAAATGGTATACCTTGTCTTTCAAACTTATTTTATTTATGTAGGTCTTAGGCCTAGTTTTTCAGTACTGAGTTAAACCAAGTTTCCATTATGTAAATATGTTATTTCAACATGTTAAAAATATCTTGTAGTTAGTTAACAGTTAACTCACCAAACATGGTGAACTATTGTTGGTCTACAAACTATTGGACAGCCCTAAACTAGCTTTCATCGCGGTATTAGCTCAACAGTTCAAGAAGCAAAATCATAACTTTTTAATTGATAATTCTTTTGTTACGTTGTCCGTTTATTGGATTTTTATTTTTTTTTTTTTGCAAAATAGGCAAATTGTTTCAATCTATTTTTTAACATGGGATTCCCCTTACACTAAACTCAAAATAATAAAATTTACATCACTATTAAAACTTAAAAAGAGAATTCTTTCTATAAAGCCTCGAGAAATTTGTTGTGTCTGGAAGCTAATCAAAAATAAAACTACACGACTGGGTCCCACGATCTTGCTCTTATTATTGTCTTTCCTGTAAACCTATTCAGCTTTAAAAAAAAACACAATATATGGAAGTTTATGTTGTAGGTATGTGAGGTGACCTGCCAAAAACATTGTTTAGTTGAAGGAAGAAATTAACCGTGTTGCACATAATGCAAATTTGTTAAAAATCAACATACACTTACAAATAAATTAATAAAACTACTTCTGAAGTTGTTTTGACACTAACTTGATTGATTGATGAAAAAGAACTTGTTTTATTTATTAACCTGAAGCCCCAGAACAAACCAAGAAATATACATTTCTATCAAAAAAGTACACCTATTCTACATAGAACTAGCTTGATCTCTTTAACAAAAAAAAAATTATTTATGAGAGTTAAATATTTGGTGCACTTTAAAAACATAATTTCAATATACAGCCGCGTCCAGATCAATAAAAATGCATGTTGTGCTCCGTGCGCCTTGAAAGTTCTATTCCCTGCAAATATTTTCACCGAAAATAATTTTTTTTTCGGAATTAATTATTTTAATAAACTTGATAAACAATCCATCGGAATCGGATAGTGTCCGTTGAATATGTGCCCCACAAATTTGTATGCGTCCAGACGTCCACACTGGCGCGGCTTAATTTTGTAAACATTTTTAAGAAAAAAATTGAAGTAATCATTTTGATTTGCTTAAATTTATATATATTCAAGAAATCGGCCGGCATTCTGTTTCTTCGTTCTCAAGTTCGTGCGGACAGTCGTTAATTTTTTTTTAAACCCATGTTTTTTTTTAAATGTTGATTATGTATGTCAGACGACTC